>JAMKCF010000014.1:1687500-4087500 GCA_023634235.1 Pisaster brevispinus | reverse complement strand
CAGACTGGTTCACGTCATGTCCAATTGCCCGAAACCAGACATGTTTTACTCAACCATTTTACTCCTGTGCAGACAGCAAGTAACCAAAAGAATTTGACCCCATGACCTCAAATGGCCAACTCGCTGGGTTGTTAAGCTAGATGGTTGACAAAACATTGTACTGCACCTTTGTTACAAGTGTGTAAAATGTTGTTTCACTTGAAAGCATTCTCTGTTTCCTTATATAAAAAAAATACAGAGAGTTCCTTTCTTTACAAGTTTATTCCGTTTTAGTATCCCCACCTACCAGTAACCCTCACCAGATACAATGTACAATGCACATAATAATAATAAACCATTCTTATATAGCACATATCACAGTGAGGTCCCTATGCGCTGTCAGTATTTTGCAAGGTATGTGGAGCTACGTGTTGTAGTATGAGACCAATTCCTTTACATAGCACCGTGTAATGGTTTACAAGGTGCTGTGGCGCATTATGCAGCAAATCATGCCACTTTTTGATCAATCAGGAGACTTAGAATTCAAAGATTTAAATGCAAAGAAAATTTCACTAACAGAAAATGTGTTTATGACTGGTGGTTATGCCTATATAGGAGAGGAGTACTACTGCAGACCCAAACTGTCTGAATATTAACGAAACCAGTGAGTGAGTCTATTTACTTGCAGAAAATTCAGTTTTAGGAAATGATCTCCAAAGCAATACACAACTTTAAAGAACCTTTCAAAAACCCTTCTTGATTCCTGGTGAAAATTTTAAAAACAGATAAATATCGCACCCTAAATCAGTAGGTTTTGACATAGTATTTAAAGAGGAAAAACAAAATCACTTCTCTAGTTTAACAATGAAGCTTCGAAATCATGAAGCTGAAAAGTATAACTTCTTTTTCGCTGAACCTTGATTTTTCAAGTTTTCAGATGGGGGATAACTCATCTTTTTGTCACGACTGTGAGTCACATGGGAGCTGCACTGTGGCTAATTCTAGAGGAGTAATCTTAACATAAACGTGCAATGAATCTCATGAATCCGACGATGTGAATGCAGACTGAATTATTGACGCTGTGTTGGGTGACACGTAAATGCGTTTGAGGCACACTACTTGTTTCAACATTATTTGCTTGCCTCGCAGCATTGAGAAAATTCCCGAGTTTTATAGGCAGAAGGGTGTGGCAAGAAGATTCCGTCAAGTCATTCAGGTTATGTTAATTCCCTATCAAAAAAATACGTAAACTCACATCTACAGTAAGACTGAATGTTACGAAAACAAAATTTATGGAAAAAGCAAACACATGATTTATCATAAAAATTTTACACTTTTTTCATCTGTTCAAAAGTTTCTTTTTTTCAAAACTGCTTTAAATTGAAAATAACCTTTATCTCTTTGCCTGACTTGACTTTTAAAATCATTTATATTTGATAAGTCAGTCACTAATGCAGCCTATGTTCTATTGAAACTACATGTACAGTAGTAATTGTCAAAAAGTGTTTTCTCATGTCGATCCTGGCCAAATTTTACCTAAAATCTTCACTTCTTTTGATAAAACAAAATCTCAACTTGATCTCCAAACAACTTACCATCAAATCTCTCTGATCTTCTGATAAAGTAATCTCTACTTGTGCTGCTCTTTTCGTAAACTAAATCCTCAAACTCCGACCCGCTGGTCAGGCTGAGTTTTTCCTCCATGTCAGCAGTGCAACATGTGAAACCTTGTGGACATATTCTCAGATGTTCTCCTGTTGATCAGACACAAAAATATACAAGAAAATTAAAAATAGATCAAGCAAACAATCAAGCAAACAGGTTCAAGGAACTACAAGCTTTTCTTCCAAATAAATACTCAAGGAAATTTCTTAATGCGTCAAAAGTTGTGAAAAACATACAGCACTTATTACAAACAGTGAAGAAACAAACTTCTCAACAACAAAAAAGTTCTTTTCATATTTCTGTTTTACGTAAAAAAAACCTAAAAAAACCTTTATAATTTTTCTGGAGGAGTGAACCCGGGCTCTGATACTGAATATTCACCTTTAAAGACTTCCATTTTTAACAAAGTCTCCCAAGACTCATGACACTTGACCCTGCCCAGTTCACCTGTTCTCCTATAAACATTATTTATCCAATTGGGAGAGGCCTAGCCCAGACACAGTGGGATGCCATCCTAGTCTGTAGGTGGGTCTCAACATGAGTGGCGCCAGCGTAATTTCATCCTTTACCAGGCAGAGAGATCTCTTATAATAATGCGGAATTTAGGCTGGACATACATTTTTTGCCCTAAAAACAGCACCAGTTGCTGAACTTCTTTTTTTATGCATTTCAGAAAGCAGAACGGCCATTTTTTTGCCATTTTATCAATAAGCTATACTTTTAATTTTTGAACACTAAGGTTTGATTGAGTTCAGTTAGTGAGACTAGAAAACAGTCACGATCAGCAGGACAAGATGTTGTGCAATGCAAGTCAAAAAGGGTTAAAAGGTTTTAAACATGCAACTACCCTAAAAAAACACAACACATTGTCCTGTCATGAAACAGCAACAACAGAAGCAACTTCCTGTATAAAAGCCATTAGGGAAGTGTTTTAGCAATCTAAAACCCACTAATGGCTCCATATCTGATCAATCCCGTCTAACAATAGAGAACGCAGCAGCCCGTTTCAACATGCCAAGAACTATGACACATATGGTTCAATCAGATATGGTCAAGTGTTTTTTTGTTTTTTTTTAAGATGGAATGGAAGATGTCTGGTTTAGGCTTTTTAAATTAAATTCACAGCCTAGACAGAGCCTAACATCTGAGTTCAAAAGCCACAACTTTCTGGTTCATACACATGTAGGCTGATTTGTATTAAGGTTGGATGTACATAGAAAGCTTACAGACAAAAACAATTACATTATTTGTTTTCACTTTTAACTCTTTACAGACCATCAGTACATTCATCTGTAGAATCATCACAAAACACTTCCTTACATAGTTACTATTGTTGATTTTTTGTACTCTGTTTTCATTAAAAAATTCCTTAAAAAACAAAAAACTAAACAAATCAAGAAACAAATTATTTTGTTTTACAAATATAAAACGTACATGTATATCAACATGGGAAACATTGTCAAATGTCAATTCCTGACATATGTCTTTCACCATTTGTGTAAATGGAAGTACATGTGTGGACCAAATCTTAGGGCCATACATGCAGATCACATCTTGCGGCCATTTGAGGCCACTATGGACATTTGTACAAGCTGCTTGTGGCTGCTACAGTGTCTTAAGGGTTGACCAGACCTAATACTTGCACACCTCAAGTACATTGTATCTAAAACTCAGGAAATCTCCATTCCAAACTTTGTCCTGATACCATGGGGTCAATCACACTCATTTCCATAAACTTTCCAGGAAAATTTCATTCCAGGATTTTTTGGTTTTTTAAAAAACAACCACTTTAATAAAGTGTCCACATCTCAGCGTTTTTTAATATTCAACATTACGCAGAAGTCTCGCAATCCATGAACTGTGACTTGCACGCTTAATGAGTCGAGTAATCGTCAACACCAACGCAAGCTTCATGGAGAAAAAGGGCAGCATCCCTCGAGGATAACAACCTGAGAAGATTGGGGCGGGTAGGGCTCTGAAAAATTGATGAAACTCTGAAGTTGGCTTTCGTTTCGTTGATTTGTTGATAGGCATATCCAATCAAGGTGTTTTGTTGATGCAGCAGCTAGCTTGTCATGTGTAAAGACGTTATTAGAAAATAACTCTCATGAAATGTGACATTCTTATCATGTAGTCACATGACTGTCTAAACTTCAGCTTGAAATGCTAAATTCATGGATCTTAATGCGGTGAACTCGCTCATTTCAGGTACGTAAACATTATGTAACATTGTTCTTCAGCTAACATCATTTACTCTTTACATGTACATGTACATGTATTATCACTAGTGCACATTTGATAAAAAATGTACTCAATAATAATGAGCAATGTTACAGTATCTAACCTACATTCATACTAGGTACATTGATAATAATACAGGCCTACAGCATGTACATGTAGGCCTACAACTACAATGACAAAGGCAACAGTCATAAAAGGCACACACGGCACTATAACAATGAAAAACTGTTTTAAATTCTGGGCTTTTCTTCAGTACAAAACCCAACAGCTGTCTTAATGCAGCAGGCCTGATACTTTGTTCTTTAAAAAGGGCATGGCAGTTTTTCCTTAGCAAAGGATTGTACCTATTATCAGAGAAATGTAAATTATTACTGGACCATTTCAAGGGGCATCAAGGCAATGAGCAGGGGGCACGGAGGCAATTGCCTCCTCTGCTGCCTCTGTGAAGTATCAGGCCTGATAAAGGTTTGAACATTCAATATGAGAACATGACCAATGAAATCTCTATCATTAGAAAATGCATTCATCATGTACTTGAAATTTATTTACACAACACAAAACTACCAGGTGTACATGTAAGTAAATATAGTGAACAAATACAATTTTTATAAGATGTCAACACGCATGTCATTGATAACACTACCCTGGTTTACCTACATAACACATACAAGTATTGAACGCATCGAGTCGTTTAGCACCCTACAATTCGCACGTCATCCTTTTTGTCTTCAAGGAGAGCTTCTAATTAAAATCTACCTAGCCCGTCCTTAGCACTAACATTACAACTACACTCCTTGAGGGAAAATATGCTGCTTTCCATCCAAGAGTAGAGAAACTGGGGTCATCTACTGAGGTTTATTAAATGTTAAAGGAGTCTTTTGTTTATCATTTTAGCCAGTCCTGAATTCAAAGCACGTTCTAAATTTAATTTATCAGGTATGTGAACAAAAGACCAATGTTAATATGAAAATATTTTTGTGGTTACAAAAACAACCATTCAAAAGCATCAGGGTATTATAATGTATAATGCAGTGTACAGATTTGGAAGAGTTCATTTTGAAAGAGGGAATGCCTGAACTTGCATTTGTGTCTGTGTATATAACACAGAGCACTGCATATTTGTCGCTTACACTGCCCTGGGCAGTTACAGGGGAATTTTTAAACACACTGTATTCACATCCAGTGTTCAATCTTTGTAAAGCTGGATAGATTGTCATTATAATATTGAACTTCCTTGGCAAGTAGAGCTGAATCCAATGGTCATATTTTCAATCATTATTTGGATAGCAACTGAACGTGTTTAAAAATCACCTCTACAATTATTGATACTCCGCATTTTCTTCCAGCCAGCAAATTCAGTATTAAGTGAAAATCAATTACCATGGTTCAAAAGTTTGAGTAAAATACCAGATACAGGCATTTCAGAAAAACAATTTGATATATTTTTCATTTGACATGGTTAGTAGAGGAGCAGAGAACAGTGAAATTGTTATCCTGTCTTCATCTTAACTGCTTTATAAGGGTCAGGGTCAGGGGTGACAGCCAGGATTAAGAAACAGGGGCTCAAAATTTGATGAAGGAATGTGGGGCATCCAATTTGCCCATTTAGATGTATTATAATACTTTAAATGTAAATGAATAAAAAATTCAAAGGGATCAGGCTAGGCTAGTTCAGTGGTTTCTTTCCCTGCCTTTCCCCTCTGTGGGCCCACGGTTCGAATCCCTCCTCAGACCGGAGCCTTGCATGTGGATTGGGTATTTCAGTTCCTACCTGATCGTGGGTTTTCCCCATTGGGCTTTTCCTCCCACTTCTAAAACTGAACAGTTGTTTTCATTTCCAAGTCCTCATGTTATTGGTGCTAATTGTGCTGTTCAATGTGCAATAAAATGAATAAATAAGTTGGTCATAACCAGAGTTAGAAACTGAATGACTCCTTCTCAAATAGGGCTTACCCACATCCATAGTTCAATCCAATCAACAAAACAGCCCAATTACAAATCAAAACCACTTCCCCTTCCTCTTTAAACTGTCATCTCCTCATCCTTTTTCTTTTTCATGTGCCTACATACAGGTGTACATAGTACTTAAATAACCAACAGCTGTCTGCATTTCTGTCACGACCGAAAATGGGAACTTCTTTATTGCTGTTTCTTTTTAGCGGATTTAATATACAAAACATGCTATACATTGTAGAGCTTACATTTGAACAGGTAGAGGGGCTAATGGTAAACCCTAATTGTGAAAGGTTGGAATATTTCACTTCATGGTAAAACTCATTGGTAGGGAAACTCTGGTAAGTCTCCATTTGAACAGGTGAAAGGTCCGCATTCTTTGAAGAATTAGCTGATGTGTTGAACCGCTCTCCTTTAGGCAATTACTCATCTATTCAATTAATCATAAGCCTCTATTCTTCAGGAGGACACACTGGGTGGGAGGACCCAGTGTGGGGGAAGGGGGTGTGGGAGGATCAAAGAGATTAGGTGAGGGGATTACTGTTTTGGGGAACCGGAATCTAATTAAAATGTTGTATTTTGTGCTGGGAAACCTCGGGCTGATGAATAATAAATGTGTCTTTGTTGATGGGATTGTGAGTTAGTTGAGTCCTTAGTTACTCATTGACAAATTCACAATGAACAGATTCAAACTGTAATGTACTGTACATCATGCTGTGTCTGTCTTTGTTGTCATTGGGTGACATGTACCATGGTATGGTAATGCAGTGCATTTTTAAGACCTAACTGCCCAAATGAATACTGACAAGCACTTGGCTAAACCAACACACACTGAACGTAGACATAAATAATTCTAACAACAACTTGACTCCTTTCAAATAAAAAATTAAGACAATACGCTAACTTGATCTTGACAAAAAAGTACCTTGCATACTATAAAATTACCTGACTGTATATAGGCCATTAAATATTATGTTGTACAACATGTATTTAAAAAAATACAAACTCAAAAAGAGGACCTTTGAAAATTAATTTAGATCTAACAAATAGATGACAAGTGCAGGCCTTGCATAATGCATCAATTCGGTACACAATACTAACCACATGAACCATGGAGGCTGAAACCACATTGAATTGCCCAGTTCTTCCATTTTACTCCCAAATTCTTTGGATTGCATGGTATCACTAGAAACCTCAGCCTGGCAGGTCCAAAATATGACACCTACTCATCTCTTCATTGTCCAGTCTTGCATAATCACTTAGAGGTTCATTAAGAGCCCATTGAGTCTAAGTTTCCTGATCAAGCCATTAGGTTCTACCCATGTGTTTGGTTTGTTATCACTAATTATCTGTGTTTGTCACACTCTGGTTGTTACTGAGAAATACTTCCATGTTGGTGCAAGAGGATTTCATCTTATCAAAAAAGCAGCCCTTTGTTTGGTCAGCTGTTAAGCTTCTTGACTCATCCAGGAAGTATGTATGTTCAAGTGCTCAGATTATTGGCTGGGAAACGATTCTCAGTTTTAAGGTTCTAAGATGTCCGATTTGTATGATAGTATGGAAATTCAAATTTTTAGAACATCATCAACTAATGAAATTACAAGCAGGTAGGTTGGTTTATATCATAAGCAAGATTATCCTTGCTCTACAGTGCTGTATGATTCCAATGAAGGCATTTTTAAAATATGTAAACATTTGGACACATTCAAGTACAGGGATGACAGTCTAAGAACTAAGAACAAAATTCAAGGAGGTACATTTTTTGAATAAATGCACAAGACTTTCAAAATTAAAGAGGTCTATTATTCTATGTCAACATTATTGTTTGTTCGTTCAAAATCCATGGCGTTTGTCATACGAGCGTGTACAGCCGGCTCTGTGCTTCGAAGTATGGTTTTTATTTACATCAGAACAGATGCTTGATTTTACAAATCCTGTAAAATTAGAGGTGTATGTAGGTGTACATTTCTTTTGAAAGGAAATTCATAAAAATATTTTACTTAATTAGAAATTAAATAACCCTATATCTTTAAATTTAATATCACAAAAGAAACTGACCCTTATATGAGTCATAATCGCGTTTTTATTACATTTTTATGAGTATGTGTTTAGTGGATGGAAAATATTAAGAGCTTCACTGAAGCGAGTAGACGCCACTGAAAAAAAAAGAGGAAAATTATGAAAACCCTTTAAAAAATTTACAATTGTTTATGTCGCTGCTCTGACTCATAAAAGAATCTTTTATCCTCATGGGTAATGGTCATTTCTGAACGCCTTCACTACTGACAACGGAAACCCTGGTAATCGCTCATGGCAAAGCCAATTTTCACTGAGTGTTTATGGTTAGAATCTAATTTAAACAGTCCTTTGGTTATTACGTTTACAACTTAACCATGGATGTAAGGGTCTGAAAATACCCCAATGGTTCAACGGTTTATTTTAAGTGCAATTCTGTAAATTATGAGAAAATCCTTCCCAAAATTGTTCAAATTATCACATTAGGCCATGGACAGCACATATTTTAAATTCATACACAAATTGCAGGCCTTGCACTTCAGCTTGGATGGGGTGAAGCAACTTCCTGTTGTCGATACTAGCACTTCAGGTTCTATGAGGGTAATGTAAATTTGTACTGAAGCTTTACTAAGCCAAAAAGGCCACCAAGGTGAACCACAGAGAAAAAAAAACGTCTACTAAACCCAGGTAAATGCAGGGGAGTTCTGTTCCATAAATTAGGTCCACGTTTCCATTCTTACAATGTTAAGTTTTGTAGAACTCTGGGTTAAAAAAAATAAAAATATATGAGGGCAGTCCTCAATCATTTATAATAATAAACTCAAAGCACAAACATGCCTGTTCATATTTGCACTTTGGAGATTAACACATTAGCCTGATAAAACAAACAAACTCTAGGTCATATTTGAACAATGACTAGGATGCCATGTATTAAGTAAATCATCAAAAGGGCAAAGTTCAAAGTTCAAAGGGCAAGATTTAACAGTGATATTTTTACGGAACTTGTTCAACCGACATCTAATACTTTAAGTGAGTGTTCTTAGAACTTACTGACTTGAACTCATCAAAACTTGATTAGATAGAGGTTTCTTAAAAGATAGAGGTTTCTTAGGATTTGTTTCTTTTTTCCAACATGCCATCTCTAGAGTGTGGGAGGGCTAAGCCATTTTCAACCATTGCCAGAGTCACTTTTCATTCAAATATTCAGTTGTGTGAAAAGTTCTTAAAATACCACCAAGGCCTACAGGCAACAAGCTCCAAGCCTCTGGCTCAACTTCAACTACATGTATGTTTGATTTTACATTTAAAATCTAAAACCACCACCCTACAGAGTATAGGCCTAGACCTTTGACATGGTGCAGCCATCTTTATTTTCTCCCATTCAAATCAATGGAGCCAAAGGAGGTTGGAAGGAGAATTAGTCAAGTTCCTTTTTGTACAGTTATTTATTGCAGTTATTGGATATAAGGAACATGACTGAAATGGTGACAGCATGATAATGGTCTATAAATACTAATACTTTGGCAAAAAGAAAAAATGTGTTAATTTATAATTAATAACAACACATTTTTAAAAACAATTTTTTTAATGTAAGCGCCTTTCGCAGAGCCTCAAAGTGCTTTACAAAAACAACAAAGCAAAACAGCCAAAGAACAGTAGGATAAAAACAACAAAGCCAATTATAAAAACACTTTTTTAAAACAAGAAGTTGAATAAGCATTGAGGCAAATACATAACGAACAATGTGAGCTGGTTCTGCCTGTTATCAAAAGAGTTCAAGGTGTTGTAAATGTAAGTCACCATTAATGTCTATTGCCACTAATGTCTACACAACAGAACTGCCTCCCAGTGAGTGAAAACAGTGGATCTGCGGTGGAATTAATCACCACCTGAAACTTTATTTGCAGACCACAAAGAGTAATATGGTAAACTAAACCACATCAAGTTTTAAAGCAAGAGAAGTAGTCTATTGTTTAAGTTCTTGAAGTTGAGAGTGGACAAACACCAACTTTTTTTTCACAAAAAAATCATGCAACTAACCCACATCAGTGTGTCATCTTTGTTGTTGATCTAGCTGGAAAATTAACCTTATCTGTTTCTGATTAGTATGTGAATTGAACAAATTACAATGTAAAATTTCAATAAATTTAAATAGGCTATCAATGATGTGTGATGGATGGATGTGTAGCCTACATGCATGAATGTACTATGTAGGGTTTGTTGTTTGTTTGAAGAGACTTTGACGTAAACTTTGAACTTCCATTAATTCAAACAGCTTATCATCTAGTTTAAACACATTAATTTACTGGAATTTCTAAACAAATCAGGTAAGAATATTCACACTGGCAGAGAAATAGTGGAGTTTAGAGTCATTATTACCTTCATGTGAACCACTTAATTTACTTTTGAAATACTACTTTGTGTAATTTACCAACGTGTCTAAAAATGTTAATAAACTTCACCTTGATTTTTGTCATGTTATTACATGTAAATTGAATACCAAGTGTTTAAGTACTTTCATAAGGAAGTGGATATTCAGATGGCGTATAGGCTTTCTTTAAGTAAATGATATCAAGCCGGAATGGCACCAAACATGCACAGTGATTGTTTTTCGAACTTACACATTTTACCGTGAAAATTTGTTCTCTGGTTTGGTGCCAAAATAATCATTGTGACTTTTTGACATTGGAATCAGACCATTCATAGTCACAATGTCTGACATTACTGCCTTTTACAGGTTTTAAACAGCTAGTCAAGACCTCGGTGTGAGAGTTTTAGCTAACTATATCTACAGTGTGACTGTGTAGTACTTGCTGAAAAACAGGAACAAATGTATTTTTACACAAATGTTGAATCCATTCACGTTTTCTGAGATGACAGCAGGTACCAACCACATCTCTGGCTACAGCACTAGGGAACGGACACTAACACTCAGAATCTCAGATTCAAATTTTAGGGGTGAAAAATTATAACTTCGAAGGGAATCTCTTCTCAAAATAGTTTTCTCAAAATAGCCGCAGTGCTTAGCTCTACAAGTAAGTTTTTAAGGTAATTATTTTTTGGAGTACTTTTTTAAGTATGACTCTACCTTTAAATGTGAGTCAATGTTTCATACTAAAAAAAAGATTCTTATTTTGGTGTCAGTTGAGATAGTTTTGTTTCCTTTTGGCTGCTTGGATGCAGACAAAAAACTTTTTACTAAAGGACAGCGGTAGCCAACGAAAAGATAAACATTACGATTACCAATTTTTAAAAAGTAACACTTAAAAACCTTAAAAACTATGGGCCTTACATTAAATTAAAATAATATTGTTTTTAACGCACTTTTCAAATGTAAATATTTTACTTAACACGCAGCCTTGAATTTTTGCTTATCAGTTACATGTAAGTATGAACATAGTGAAGAAAGCAAATGGCAATTCAAGAGACACATTTATAATTAGGCAAGTGTACATTTATTGAAAAATAATGTTTTACTTTTCTTACCCGAAACTGCAAAATCTGGAACTTCATTTGTGCTAAATCCTTTATCTTGATAGGCATCCCTAACGTCTGCACATCCATTCTGTCCAGAAAGGGCTGTAGTAAGTCCAGAAAATACGGCCAAAGTAGTCCCTACCAACACGAAAATAAAATCCAATGAAATCGCCATGTTGCCTGGTACCTGGTACACAAATGCGAGAATTCCCCAGCGAGGCAATTTCAGCGAGTTCGTGTATTGTCCAAAAGGTGATTGAATCAGGCAGCACGACCGACGAACGTCCGCCCGAAAAATGCAGTATACCGTACCTCTCCCCGTAAGAAATTACAAAACTTGGTCGAAAATTCCACCAAAATGAACGACTTCATATGTCCAACCGGTGCTGGTTGGATGAAAAAGAGGACTTCAGGAGTTCACAACAGTTTCACGGCATCGGAACATTGGAAAAAGCGACTGGACATGCAGTGAAAATGTGAAAATTTTGCGAAAGTGGTGGACTTGATTTCTTTTCACAGGCTACCACATATCGTAGGGGATGTACATTGTACATGTATACACTACCACAACGTCGATTGAACGACGCACAGGTTGATTAAACTGGGATATACCATTTTTAAATTAGGGATCAGGGTAAATTCCACCCAAACTACACAAAAGTCATAACAATATTGTGATGTTCACAAGCAAAAAGTATATTTGAATCACACTAAACATTTACATTCTTCAAGAAATTAGCTAGTTTTTATACAAAGTGCACTGTTGAAACAATTTTGGTTAAAGTACATAAATATGTATAAACATTTCTCCCTATTGAATAATGTCACAGTCAACAAATGCCTTGCCGCTCTTACCAGCAGGGGTCAACCTCCCTGTGTAAACCAATTTGACAAAAGAACACATTATTTTTCCCTTCAAACGTCAGTCTCAGCATACTGTCAGCAACAGTCTTACAGAACTGTTTACAAGCTTTAAAATTTTTAATTTTAGTACTGAACATCCATATTATACATCCAAATATTTTAAACCAAAAAAGTACTGAAATTATTTTTAAAATATTGAACTTTTCATTCCCGATGATGATATCTTATTCTTATTCTTATTCTTATTTATTTGGCAATTTCACATACAAGTACAAAAATACAAGTATATATACAATATGATAAAACTCTAAAAGCATAATATGCAAGCATAATGATGTACAAATATAATTCAATTTAAAAGTAATGCCATGAAGAACTTTTTTTATCTAACAACTTTTCTAAGATTCTAAGGTTTAATCTGGACGTTCTTCGTGTATGATCCGCCGCCGAGATTGTGAGATGGCGAGCGCATATTAGCCGTCACAAGAGGGCGACATACAAACGTTTTTCTTTACGAAGCGCTCAGCCCTAATCTCAACAGAGGGCAGCAATAAATTTATCTTGCGAATTTTAACAACCATTAACAAATAATACCATTATATTGTTTTTGAAAGACAGGGTCAGTAATTACAGAAACAAATATTTAACTTTACAGTATAATTGAAAACACATAGTTCATACAAGTACCAATCCTCCAAAGAAATCATATCTGAAAAGATAAAACTGATGAAAGATCCCCCAAATCACAAAATACAATGTATATTAAACAAGATGATAGACAAAATGGGACGGTTTTTGTCGGGTTCACCATCACAGTCATGTGGGTTGGAATTATATGGTGTTGAAAGCTTCACAGTGTGAAAATGAACCTTTCCCAAAGCCATTCATACCTTTAAAAACCTGCACGTTTTCCCTGCTTTGTTATTGTTGTTTTGCTTTTGTTTTTTTGTATTTTTTATCAATAAACCACAAGGCAAACCGACTGGGTAAGTTTGAAATAATTTGGGTTTGAACAAAGAAAAAAAAATAACCGGAGCGGGACTTGAACCCCACGACCTCTGGTTTAATGTACAGGCGCTCTACCAACTGAGCTATCCAGCCCTATGTGGGCAGGCTCCCTATTAATTAGTCAACATCTTTGTTTGAGGTGCCAGTCGGAAGCCATAGAACCGCTGAGCTGTCGTGTAGCCAGCAGGGATCTCACCCAAGTTTACAATACAACCCGGGAAGCATCAGTCAGGGATCACCTTAAGGGGAGGCGACTTTTTAGTAGTATCAAGTAATAAACCACAACGTAAACTGACTGGGTAAATTTAAACATATTTACAAGTTTAAGGTACGTGTCCTGGGTCCAAAAGTTGTACGGACATGTTACATCAGTACATGTACATGTATACCTGTTTATGTTTGTAGTCTTGTCATTTAGCCTTCGAGAAAGACTCTGCTAGGGTCGAAACATCAGGCCACTAACTATTTTGTTGACATGTTGTGTTCTTACGAAAATGAGTTGAGATGAAATGACCACCAAGAACAAATTTAGGCCTACTAATAAAAAAAAATTATGGTGAATTGTGTAGAAATTTCGTCTGATAGTACTTGGATGAATTTAGTACTTGGATGAAGTTCCAGTTCAGCCCATGGTATGTATTAGTGTTCACAGAGGATTATCTACCCCCGTGTGTGAATTCCCATACGGTAATAAAGTAAATGGGGGCTGAAGGAAGTTAGGTCAAAAGAGGGCGCAATCAGACGAAATTTCTACACAATTCACCGTGAATGGAGACTGAATGCACGGGGTGCAGAATATCATGTGACACCCGGAGCCAGCAAGTTTAAGGCGCCGCAGTTAAAAAAAAACCCGGGTTGACAGCACAGATCTTGCAGACACTTCGCCTATAATAATCTCCAAATATACTTTTGAATCACTCAAAATGGGTGCTACAATATACTGCAGGAGCTGACCGATAAAAATAACGTCGTATGCCCGGAAGAAGGCCTAATGAAGTGTTTTACCGGCTGAAAGCTGGGTAGACAACCAATGTGCCAAATTGTGTTTTAAGAAATTTGAGCATGAATGTTTGATCATGGCATTCATGAGTCAATAAAGAAAGGTTACATTTGCATGGTAATTTAAAAACATATCTCTTGGGTAATTCTAGCAACAGAAATGTAAATGCGATGCCATATTCTTTTGTCAGGAGCTAGTCATTCATTGCTTACGGCATTCTGTGATTACTGGATGGAAACAAATAGTTTGTGTCCCTGGTAGAATGCCGGGGGAAGAGTCCAGCACGCGCCATTCCTCTGGCAACACGACGATATTATGAGGAGTGCACAAATAAGATGAATTAACCGTCTTTAGTAATTGGCTTTACAAGAATGTGTTTAATAAACACTCCTGGGCTGATGCTCCAAACAGAAAAAAAGGAAGTTGAAAGAAAAAAGAAGAAGATTGGGCCACAGTGCATGCACAATATGGAACAATGGGCTAACCAAATGGTCTTTCTTTAGGGTGGCTAACTAATAATTATGTGGGGACCCATGTGAAACAATGAAGCCTGAATCTTGGCTTACACTATCTTTGTAACCTCTCAACTACGACTCAACCCCCCTCGATGCTTCTCCGTGTCTCAAACCGGACTTGAAGACGCAGAAGGAGAGGCTCACAAAGTAAGATGAAGAAGGCAATCGCAGATGCGAAACCAGCTGTGTAGTAAGATGCATCATAGCTTCCCGTAATGTCGTACAAACCACCTGTATAATAAAGCGAGAGAACGAAAATGAAGCTTAGATCTTCATCTATACATGTGGTCCCCGAACTCACTATAGTTGCGTCATGTGCACTCGCGCCTTTTCACTGCTTCCGGTGTCAGTATGAGTGTCTGTGTGTTACTGGTCGCCCTTGCACGCACAACCCTACGGATCGGGTGTGTGGGGTCCTGCTATTGTTGTACTATTATTGCCTTTTCTAAATATAAACTCTCTTGTGGGGTCCAGGTTGAGCAAAAAATATAGATTAACGTGCTACTACAATACGTGATATTGGTGTGCGATTCACGAGAGCATACGCAAAAGATGCCACAGGCATGCACGCAAGGCGGGCCGGAGTGTGGACAATATTTTATGTTTTAGAGCGAGTCCAGTGATTATTTCCCAAAAATTAAGTTATAGAAACGACGTTTTATACGGTTAAACCTCAACGCCCAACATTTGTAAACGGCTGTATGGAATGTTCATGAAGGTATGGTATCTTAAACTTCAACGTGAAAAATTGACTTTTCACAATGAAAACGACACGAACGCGTAGAAAGTGACAGTCCTTCAGGCCTTGGCTATGTATAATAATTTTGTTTACAAATTTTAAAGATTTCCTCCCCCCAAATCAGCAAAAGTCAATCAAACAACTTTTTGATTACTCCATTTATTATAGGAATTTCCTAAAACTCATCACTTAATTTACAATCCATCATCGGGTCAATATCTTCTGAAAATTCAGAAAAAGTCCATGAAAACGAGAGCACTGCCTCGCGGCTATGCCTAAACGTGTTCAAAAGTACCTCTTCTTAACTTACCCAATAGCGTTGCTCCAGCAAAACCTCCTATTCCTAAAGAGAATTGCCCCAAACTTAACGCACCGGCAATTTTGTCTGCATCAACGTACCGCGTGGTAAGCACGGCCAAAACGGAGATGTAAAGCCCGTTACTGAGTCCAATCGCGGCGGCCAAAGTGCACATCGTAGCAAAGGACTGAGTTAGTGGAAAAAGAAAGCAGCTCAGTGTGTTCACCAACATTGCACATGTACACAGTTTGATTGGTGTGATGATCTTAGCATCGACAAACGGTCCGTTGGTTAGACGGCCGACCGTGGTGCATATCCCGTTAACTGACGGTATTATGACCGCCTGGGTCTGAAGGATATCAATGCTGTTCGCTCGTGGTACTAGGAACACAAGCGCAGCGTAATAAGATACACCCATTGTGAGGTATACCAAGCAGATTCCCAAGAAGCGAAAGTTGGTCACGAGCTGATCGAGACAGAAGGCTTTCGCGGTATTTTTCAGCAAAACAATGCACGAGAAATGCTCAGAAGTGGGTTTGGGGTTGTTGGTGTCAGTGGTGGGATCGGCTTGTTGACATGTCTGCGAAGGCAGGTTATCATGGGAACTGCCTTGAACTGAAGTGAACGTCTCAGGAGAAATGTCTAATCCTTGGTTGTAATGCTCACCCGATTCTTTGGGGTTTATGGCATCCCTTGGATCGTGGATTTTATTATTTCTATCGTTTGAATCGATATCATCGTAATCTACGTCTCTGTTGGATTCTTTGAGTCTACGGAGCGAAATATTTGAGTCTACAGTTGAATTAATGGTGTCAGCGTTGGGATCAGCACAATTCCTGGCAGAAACGACTTTATTTTGTGACTCATCTTGTCCGTGTGCTTGGAACTTGCTCCCCTCTGTTTTCTCGTTCCTTTTACTTGCTGTAATTCGCTTCCGCTCTCTCTTATTTGGCCGAAACAGCATCCCTAAGACACAAAGGTTACCCACTACTCCAGCAAGGATCAGCATTGCTCCCTTCCAACCATAAGTATCGGCAAGAAATTCCATAAGTGGCGGCATAGCTGTAGTTCCAACCCCGATGCCAGCAAATGTAACTCCGTAGGCAAGCGCCAGTCGTTTTTCAAAGTGGTATTTGATGATGATGGCGGTTGGAAGGTAGGCGACTCCAAGTCCAATACCTGGTAATTAAAGTGAACGAAAATGACGAAGAGTTTTAATACAGGTCTACTTCGGCACATGGAAATACACCAAAACTGTTTTATTGCCGCCCAACCAATGATAAACTCGCCCCTCATTAATTTGAGCCCGTCTACAAACTAATTATCAAAACAATAAATAAACAAAACATATTTTGTTGTTGTTGAGATTGATGCTCGGACGTTTGGAAAGTTACACTGGTGTATGGGTGTTTTTAATTGGAGGGAGGAATAACTAGACGGGCCTAGGGACTCCCCATATTAAATTGAGCAGAGGATAGAAGTTTAAGAGTCAATGGATAAAAAACTGTTAAACTTCTAAGTACTTTAGTGTGTGATTTTGAATATATAGCATGTTGCATTATATGCTATGGGAGTTAATAATTTTAATAGTGGGGTGCACCTATAGGAGCCTAGCTTGTATGATAATATTCTCACCGACAACATAGTATTACGAGGAATGTCAAACAAGTCAGGTTACCACACAATTTGGTCACAGCTCAACTTACCCGAAATAAACAATACAGAGATTAGTTGATTCAACGACGTCGTCAAATGGACCATGGAGATGGACAGGCAACTGAGGGCGCCCCCAGCGATGGCCAATGCTCGACAACTAAATCTTGTTGACAGGACTCCAGCCATGGGACCGCCTTGACATTTCAAGGAACGTAAACAAAAATAATGCTATTATTGTTATTATTGGGTTTTTTTCCTGGTAATGAAATCAAGAATGCCTCACAAGTGAAGTTAATCACAGCATGACCTCCATGATCACAGTAGCTCGCAAGCCTGAGGAATCATGTAAACATATAATACTTGCTACTATTATGTGAACCAACACAAAGGTTAACCCCTATACTCTTCCACAATAGGTGTTCTTGGTTCTTCACGCACACTTCCAATCCTACTGTACTCGGGACCTATGGCTTAATGTCCCATCCGAAGGATAAAGCAATTATGGTAAAGTATATCTTGCTCAAGACACAAGTGTACGCCGGGACTCGAACCCACACCCTGTTAATCAGAAAAGCAGAGATTGGGTCCGGTGTTCTTTAATAAACCACTCGGCCACGACACGCCACCAAATTACGTAAA
Source organism: Pisaster brevispinus (assembly GCA_023634235.1). Classification (NCBI taxonomy): domain Eukaryota; kingdom Metazoa; phylum Echinodermata; class Asteroidea; order Forcipulatida; family Asteriidae; genus Pisaster; species Pisaster brevispinus. Next base: position 4,069,450 of record JAMKCF010000014.1, on the reverse strand, counting down.
ACAAATCATTAAACGTGGGGGTATAATAGATGTTAATTTTGTAATACCCTTACATCGAAGTGTTTGAAGCACTTGTATACTCAGTACTTTCCCGAGTTTTGTGGGAAAAAACCCACAGGCAAATCACTAGGGTGAGATTCGAACCCACGACTCTTGCATTGCTAGAGCAGATGTTTAACCACTAAAACACCGAGCAAGCCCGGAGGCAGGTCCGAATCCTTAGCACCGGGTATCGCAACGATTTAATAGATGTTATTTTTTTTGCAACGGGGATAAATAAAATAACGTGGGGATAGTTGTTTCCCCCTAGGACGTTTCTGAATAGCGGATGCAGTTGTAGCTGTGGGGTACAGCTGTGGATCACAACGTTAATGAGTTGAAGAATGTGCCGCCCATACAGCAACTATTACTTGAACCATAGAGCAAGGTTTGCTCTATGCTTGAACACGGCCTCAATTTCGTATCAACCGTGACAATAGACCGTGCAGGGTGCATCCCTCAAAATGAAAATGCTAAACATCCGAGCGCCAATCTTGAAAATTTTCCCTGCACCTAATAAAGGTTCACAAGGCCCACAAAATATTAATGAGGCCGACGCTCTATTTTCTCCCTATTCAGCGGGGTGCACCCTGTACGTTTCATACTCTGAACATTTTGTTCGGGGCCAATTTGGTCCTACGTGCACAGTCACTGTTTTTTTAACGCGCGAAGAAAACAAGTTCGCGCACTTTGTCACAATGGTCGAATAAAACGTGTGAGATTTGCGCGGTCTAGGGTGAATTTATTTCATGTGTAATTACCAATGCATAATGCTGCAAACAAGATGGCTGATCCGATCCAGCTTACACGAGCTGCCCCTACGGAAAACTCCTCCTGCCAGTCGACGTAGAGAACACCTTGACTCAAGACGAATCCTGCGAGTATCGCATGCATCATGGAAGCCGCCATTACAACGATCCATCCTCTGGTTCCCCCATCACAGCCTCGATTGTGTCTGTTTGTACCTCGACTTGGCTGAGGCTCTCTCTGATTAACCGATACAGCGGTATGCTCCCTATGTGTGTTTTGAGTTGTTTCATCTTGGGTATGAGTGACGTGCTCTTCCAATGTCGGCTGATTTGTTGCCACTTCTCCAGATAGTGTTTTGAAATTAGTTAAAACGGCCATTTTTGTTGATATCCACGGTGAATTGGACTGTGTGATGTGACGGGTTCGTCTGTTTGGCTATTGGAATACTGAGCGCGACCCAGCTATTCACGCCCCTTTCTATAGAACCAGGCAGATTATAAAAGGGCCCGCTGAGTTTAATACAAATGCTTTTTAACTGTACGGTTGACAGCATTTCTTGCCCCATTTCAATCTGCTGATTCGGATGAGGACTTTTCGTGACACAATCGACCACGAACGGCCCATGCACGGTGACTTCTGTCAACAGATCAACAGAGCGTCAAGTGGTTGGTTATCGCCCAAAAGATTCAATACCAACAAATCATTTGGTTGGTTGGGGGGGGGGGGGTGTTATTGTCAAATATCCTTGGACCCGAAACCGTTAGTTTGGTACTTATGTAAAGCTTGACAATGTACTAATTTGATCAACAGAGGGCACTTCGACATCATTTCTCCCACAGCCGTAGCCTATACTGGGAGAGTTGTGACAACTTGCGATTAGATGATATTTTCTGTCAACCCCCCCCCCCCCGCCTCCCCTCCTGATTTGTCCCAGAGCCGCATGGTACGTACCATGTTAAAGCATCCCTAAGCAACCAATGCTAAAGGCTAAATATTCAAAGTGCTCCAAAAATAGCTCACAGCTTCTTGAAAACAAATCAAATAACTTTCCTGGCAACTTAACTTCATTTTTCTTTTCAATTTTTTAGTAGGTTTGCCGTAGAATTTGTGAGCTAGGCTCATCTAAAATTACCACCTTCCCAATAACGAGTAAACTGGCCAGACTCAATCTTGGAGAAGTTACTTATATACACGTTAAGCAAACTAGGACCCATTTTTAGAGGGCTAGTGTACCCAAAATGCGGCATGTTGAAAGTCAACAACCACAGGGACACAATGATGGACCCTTTTTTAACAATCAATAAAAGCAATTTATACTTTTAATTTGATTTACAGGAAAAGTTGTGGGTTTACATTTTTATACTTGGAGCTTGGGGGGAAACATGTCATGTGCACACAAAGGGTGCAGACTAGACTGAATATTGGCATGTATTTGCATTTTGGAATTAAAAATGGCATCCAGCAACCACATAACCAAAGAAAATGTGTCCCTCCATGTTGCTAATAGGTGTGTTTTGATTTATTGAACCTCGGGTATGAGTGACGTGCTCTTCCAATGTCGACTGATTTGTTGCCACTTCTCCAGATAGTATGGTGGCCCTGAAGGGACATCATATATCGCAAACGTGTGCGCATACGTATGCGATGTCGCGAAATTTATCGCGAATATGTGCGCACACGTATGCAATGTCGTGAAACAATTCGCGAATATGTGCGCACACGTATGCAATGTCGTGAAACAATTCGCGAATATGTGCGCACACGTATGCAATGTCGTGAAACAATTCGCGAATATGTGCGCACACGTGTGCAATGTCGTGAAACAATTCGCGAATATGTGCGCACACGTTTGCGAATTCATTTGCAATGTCGTGAATTTTATTGCATACCTTGTCGCATACCTTTGGGGTGATGTCATTTTGCGGGCAATTTTTTAGTAACCTAGGGAGTACGCAAGCTACCTCCATGGTGTGGCCATGCCTAGCCGGCCAGCCACATGGTGATGGTACAGCATCATATCACAAAACAAAAGGTCCAATATGCAAACAATCGTCGGACTATTCTCACTAAAATGAGCACCGGTACAATGGTTAGTATAATAGTTATTCACTTATTAGAAAAGCGTGAGGAACAGAGTGCGCTCGAAGGTAAATTAGTCAGACCCTATTTATATCTATTTGTACGTCTCGATCCCAGACTAGCTGAACTCCCCAGTTCATTAGGAATTTTATTGAATGGTATGCGACAAGGTATGCAATAAAATTCACGACATTGCAAATGAATTCGCAAACGTGTGCGCACATATTTGCGAATTGTTTCACGACATTGCACACGTGTGCGCACATATTCGCGAATTGTTTCACGACATTGCATACGTGTGCGCACATGTTCGCGAATTGTTTCACGACATTGCATACGTGTGCGCACATATTCGCGATTTATTTCGCGACATCGCATACGTATGCGCACACGTTTGCGATATGCGATGTCCCTTCAGGGCCACCATAAGATAGCCATTTTTGTTGACACTCCACGGTGCTTGGACTGTGTGATGTAACGGATTCGTCTGTTTGGCTATTGAAATATTGAACACGACCTTTCTATATAGAACCAGGCAGATTATAAAGGGCCTGATGTGTTTATCAGAATGCCTTTCTAACTGTACGATTGACAGCATTTCTTGTCCCATTTCAATCTGCTGATTCGTGCAGGTCGTATGGGGACTTTTTGTGACACAATCGAACATGAACAGCCCACGCACGGTGACTTCTGTCAACGGATGAATAGAGAGCGTCAAATGATTTATTATCACCCAAAAGATTCAATTGATACTCTACGTTGCTTGAACTGTGTGATGTAACCACTAATCTCTATTATACTGAGTATAGAGATCAGTGAATGTAACGATTCGTCTGTTTGGCTATCGAGGTGTTGAACGTGACTCAGCTGTTCACGCCCCTATCTATAGAACCAGGCAGGTTATAAAAGGGCCCGCTGAGTTCATACAGAATGCTTTTTAACTGTACGGTTGACAGCATTTCTTGTCCCATTTAAATCTGCTGATTCATGCAGGTCGGGTCGTGACACAATCACCCACGAACAACCCAAAAGATTTAATTTCGATTTCGCCCTGCAACTTTAGGACGCTAGGTGGCAGCAGACAGGGCAGGTAACTTCCTTTGCATGACCTTTCTATTGCAACGTCACAGCCCGACTTTTTGCCAACCAAGGTTGGAAAACTATTATGGGAAGCCATGAATGCAAACCAAAATCAGATTTTGTAACAATATACAAACATTCACAAATAGTGTTGAATTTGTTGGAAACAAAGCAACCAATCATGGGATGTATATTTTTTGATGGAAAGTTTGCAGAAATTTTGAATTTGGACACATTCTGTTAACACGATTGAATGTTTCGCTAACATACGGCATCCATGCCAACAAGCGCGGTTTGTTTATCAACAATGGAAAGGTCTATAATGAGCACGCGCAGATTTCGTACAAATAGTGGATTCACCTGTCTGCTGCCATTAGTAAGGGCGTCCCTAAAAGTCTTCCACGAATTGTGTGGTTTTGCGAAGACTTCATCATGTTATAGCATTGACCAAATCTCACCCGACGTCATCGTACGCTAAATCTTGGTTAGGCCATTTGGGAATCGGGTTCCGATCATGTGTCTCCATGTGAAGTGTTCATTTTAGGCTAAGCGCGTGCAGTTAAATGTGCGCCACAATGTATTTTGACTCCCAGAATGGCAGGCTATGGGCAGACAGTGGCTGCGTGTGACGTCAGCGCCAGGGGTCAATAGTGAAAGGACATGGTCAATGGCGGAAATATATTCACGGTCATTCGAAGGACATGAGCCCGCGTTCTGAAGCATCAGTCTTTGCAGTTATTTGCAATCAATTGCAGTTGCTCTCTGAAAAGAGCTTAACCCAAAGCATTGTAACTCGACGTTTCGACTTGTGATCGTCTTCTGGAGAAATCGTAATTCTGATGTAATTGTGTAGCCCCAATGGTAAATCACTTATATGTAATTCATACCCCAGGGAGTGCATTCATGTGGATTTTTAAAAACAGAAATCAACCAAAATAGTTCACATTAATTTATCAGGATGAACTTTATTTTTAAATAGGTTTAAACCATAAACAAACATGTTGATAATGTCTGGTTTCTTTTCAACGAGTGATTACTGTGCCTTTTCCAAACCTGGGATTGGACTCCGGCTTCAGCTTGGGCTCCGTCATCATTTTTTTGCAGTAGTGTACAATTTGTACAGTGTTTCCAACATCAAACGATGCCCAGAGCCGGAGGCGGAGACAAGCCGAAGTTTGGAAAAGGCCCCTGAATACACGCTAAACTGTGTAGATATAAAATTATACTTCATCCTTTTAAAGTCGTCGGGATCCCCTTTTGCAACGGAAAACTCGGGTTATTCGTTTCAAAAGAGGATGAACACACTACGTCATGATTTATTGTCCGAAGTGAAAGGAGTATAATTCTAAATTATTATATTTATTCGGGGATTATTTAGTAGTATAAACGGTCTTCACTGGCGTTCATAAATTTCACAGTAAACCCTTTCATTGTTAACCATTGCTCTTACGCAACACGCACAAATGGTTTAGACGTTGTTTTGGACTACTTCACTACTTACGAAATGGCCGCCGCGCTGCCCTTGTCGGGCCGCGTAAATAGGCTACTGCGCCCTCTAGATCATTATAACTCTATGGGTAAATTATACATTGCATATGTAAAAGTTGCCATAGAGAGGGCCAATGGTAGCTCGTCTGACAAAATTTGAAGAAGTCATTATAAACATGGGAATGTATCTTTTCTTTGGCTTTTTTTTAAATAACAGTTTATTTGCCAACATCAATGTAAAAAGCATCATATTTTAATCAGGACTGATGCTGAGGACGTACTCTACTTCAAACGCACGATGACGCGGAAAACTAGCCGTAGCCGTAGCTGCAGCCGCTAATTCAGTCACAGCCAACCTTAAGTTGACAGTGCACAAGTAAGTTCATAATACTTATCCCACATTGGTTACACGCAACATGTCAAATGCACTCCCCTAGACATCCCTACCATGACACATGTGTACACCAGACTATACCCATTCACATTGGTTTGAAGAAGATATCAAAGACCTTTAATGCAAAGTGACTATTATACATGGATGCATAATATGAGTGCATTGTCGTAGAATATAATCGTGATGTGAAATCTGTTTGTGTAAACAAAACCCCTAGGTGCCTGATTGATCGGGCTGCAAATTTTCGTACGGCCTTCTTTTCGGTCCGGTGATCATACTAAGGGGGTACGATTTTTTTTATTTTCTTCGTATTTCAAAATTTGATTTATTTCACCTTTTTTTTGAAAGAGGATGAACCAACGCAAGGTATGAAAGCGCGGCTGATGATTTACGAAAACATGCGCAACGAAAACAACGTTGACGTGCGGCACGAATCACGTGCGGCACCAAAACCTGGCCCGCAACCCACCCGCAAACCCGACCGCTCTCCCATTTGGGTCAAGTTCGCACACGGACCATTCATTATGCATAAATTATTACGCCGATATTAAATGGTACAACATCTGGGCCCAATTTCATTATTTCCTGCCAACACGTCTGTGTGTGTATCTCTCTGTGTACTATATTATATAACATTTCCATTATTATTTTTATTTTCTGAATCGATCAAACAATTACCTCGACCAATCACCACAGGAAACTAACAGCCTCGCGAAAGGCCACCACGCGAGTTTTACGAGACGAGGCTGAGCGAAATGGGAAAGACAGATTTCACAAGGCGTTTATACTCTGGGACAATGCACGAAAGAAATGCATTCAGTATTAATTTGTTTTATATAATACACACGCAGATCCTTTTCATTTGATTTATTTCACAATAAACACAAAATAGACACGGAAACTTGTCATTTCCACACTCTGATACTTATTCTAAAAACAAACAAAAACCTTCTAAACATCAAGGACGACTCCATGTAAAAACACCAACCTTGTCCGCCATGACACGACCTTGTTGCGTTGGGACGACCGGGCGGGAACGATTTTTTTTTGGAAACGAAACTGCGAAGAATCGCTGCAAAATTAATGTCCAAAGCTTCATATATTTATGACGCTGCGATTCAGCCGTAGCCGTAGTCGTAGCCGCCAAATGGGAAACAGCCTCAGACTCGAAAGCCATGAGTACAGAGCTACTTGTTACCCATAATAAATTTGGTTACCCGTATAACCTAAACCAAATTCAAGTTTTTATCCCGGTGAAATGATAACCCTTCACCAAGTTATCTCCACAATGGAACTCGGAGTTACGTCAGTTTCATTTCAAGAATCTGACGAATTATCGAACTGGTGCTTGACTATCAGAAAGGCCGACGCCATTTTGACTTGTTCGGTGTCGTCCGACTTCCGGTTTCTCAACATGACTTTGACGCCTGCGCATGCGTCTTGCGTCATATCTGTGTTGAAGTTTATTAAGAAGTGGTTCGCATGCCACAATGATGAAACAGACGAAAGAGACGATTCCTGCAGCGATGTATGACGTATCATAACTGCCAGTGACGTCAAAAAGACCACCTGATTTATAGACGGGAAGACAAGAAAAACATCTGCTGTACAACAACAATAATACATTTTGGTTGCGTTTATTTGGGCAAATAGTAATGAATTACAGAAAGGATAAGGTCAAATTAAAAGGTACACTCCAAACACTTCCGGGTTAGAATTGACCCGGTTCCGGAGGCCAAGGGGCATGACCCATTTCTGGGTCAATGTGACCCAGAATCTGTGTCAAATTGACAGAAAATCCGAGGCCGGGTCAGCTTGACTCAGAAATCGATCAGGCTCCCTTGGAAACGGCATCTGGTTGATTCTGCCCCGCGAGCTTAATAGGGTATAGAGTCTCAAGAACCATTTCAAATAAAATCAAAATCTTAGCTTTTTCAGATCATAATTACGGGAGAGATGTGTAGTCTATGGGTATCGTGCTAACTTTAAAATGAGTTTAAAAACCTACATTGGGATATCATCTAATGAAAATCTATAAGGTTGCGTGTCGTGGCCGAGCGGCTAAGAGCAAGCTCTGGTGTTTCTGCTCAGCAGAGTGTGGGTTCGAGTAACGGTCGTAGCACTTGTGTCCCTTATATTAAGCAAGACACATGATCATAAATACTTTATCCTTTGGATGGGACGTAAACCCGTAGTTCCCGTGTGTTGTTAAACCAACCTAATGTACGTAAAAGACACAGTACACTTATCGCTAAGAGAAGGGGTTCGCCCCGGTGTGTCTGGCAGTGCACATTATCCTCACCTAGTATGAGTCTGCACTTTAAAGGGAGAAGATAAAAAAACAAAAAACAATTTATTTGCAAACTTACCGACCACGACAACACCAGTCGCATCACCGAGTCCCAAGAACATCATATACAGTCCGATGGAATTCCCTGCTTTGGATTCCTTTACGGACAGATGGGCGAGGACCGGGAAGAGCGTGTTCGATGCCCCGCTACTGACGCCGAAAAGGACGGCGTAGATTGCCATCGTTGGGAAAGACTTGGTGAAGGGGAGCAGCAGGCAGCTTGCTGACATCACAAGGAGCATCAGGGCCATCATTCGAGATGGTGTAATTAGTTTCAAAACAATGAAAACGCCGTGCGAAAGACGCCCTGCAAAAGATCCTGCTCCTATGATTGACGTCAGAAGGGCGGCCTCAGTGCTGGTGATATCAATACTTACCGCACGTGAGACGGTATAGACGAGAGCTGCATAGTACCCAAGGCCGAATAGGAAGGCCACGATACAAAGAGCAAGTAACCGTAAATTAGTCACTAGGAGACCAAGCTGAAATGTCGTCACGAGATAGTTAAAAGGATTGCAACACCTTTTGGTGTTAACATCTGCCGATGGATCGCCACTTTGATTTTGTGTAGACGCTTTGGGAAATTCAATTTCCATAGGAATGACCATTTCAGAATAAGGGCTGCGCCGTTGTTGGTCCGGTGCAGGGTAAACATTCTGTTCAACTTGTGAGTCAGCACCTAGGTTTTCTCCACCGATTGCTGACCGTAAATCAGATTCTGTTGCTTGAGTGCCCGACTCGTTCTCTTCATAGTTGCTGGCTGTAGAGCCACGTTGTTTTTTCGTGGAATCTGTTGGTTCCGTCCGGAGCAAACCATCATTCACAAAACCGCCATGTCTTGCAGGTGTGCTTTGCTCCAGCTCTTCGCCTTTCCCACTACTAGTGTTTTGGGCAATTTCAACCCCCAAATCCTGTTGAGTTTTACGTTGTCTCTTCCTTCTTTGCCTTGCCAGCTGCTCTTTTTCGCGGGTTGAGGGATGGTACAGAGCACCAGCGACGCATAGGTTAGCAACAATTGAAGCAAGGACCAACATGGCGCCCTGCCAACCATACCAGTCTAATAAAACCGTCATTAGGGGTGGAAATGCAACAATGCCGATACCTACCCCTGAAAACGAGATGCCCATGACTGCTGCCAGTCTAGTTTTAAAGTTAAAACTAATAATGATGATCGAAGGCTGGTAAACCAAACCTAAACCGACTCCTGAAAAAAAGTGTAAAAATCAAAAACGTTTACATGACTCTGTTCAACCCATGCAGAAGGTGGGACATTATGCCACAAAAAGTGTTAAACAACACTAAGCCTCAAAATCCAGGGCCCAATTCCATTGCGCTGCTTTTAAGCAAACAATTTTGCTGAACAACTTTGTGCTTAACAAAAATTAGCAGGATACCAGTTAAAGATGGTGCATTTGACACGGTATTTCGGGTTGTATCCTTATTCTGGTAAGCATAATTGTGTCGTGCTCTGCTATTTTTGTGCTCAAGCAACTCCATGAAATTGGTCCCAGAAAAACCCAACGTGTAGTCCAGTTTGGCACCATGTGTGCGCCGCACTTGGTGTTTTGGAAGGAAAAAGGCTTCAAATCGCAAATTGTCGCAACTCTCTATGTAAGGCTTTGGTATGTGTCTGCTCTGTGCACGACATCAGCTGTGGAAATTACAGTATGGCTACGATGTACGGAGGCCATACAGAGTAATACAAAATTCGACTCGTAAAACCCACCCCAAATTTCGATACACGCTGAAGAACAAAGCAATGCCTCAAGAATGAAGCAGATAAATTTAGATAAATTATTGTCTCCTAGCCAGGAGTTTCCTGGCTTCCAGCATGCCACTCACTGAACTTGAAACAGAACAAGGATTTCTTTCCCTTCTTCTATTATTTTTAATGAAAACTAAATTTCGATGTTCGTTTATTTCTCTTGAACACTCCACACTCTTAAAAAGAAGTGTAAAATGTTGCTGTGTAAAACTGCTGGCTACAAATTTTGTGTAACTTTTGATCGATTTTGGGTAAAACGAAAATTTTTGTTGTACCCCTCACTTGTGTAAAATAAAATACACAAGGAAAAGGTAATACAGTACCCAAATTGGGTAGGAAATTAAATCGCACAACACAGAGCTTCAAATCACTCATGAAGTGGTTAATACAACAGTTTTTTAACCTCAAGCAGTGTAACTTTTGCACAACAAATGGTGAGAAGTAACTGAAAATGGGGGTAAACTGCTCCTCGTGAAAACATTTTACCCATACTGCAACGTGTACCATACATTTGGACAAGGCAAGTCTCAGACACATATCACAATCAAAGAACGATGGGGTGGACGTCATTCTAATGTTGCAGGTCGTTAATGTCTGATGTTCATGGAACCAAAGTTGCCAAGAGGGAATTTTGGCTTTGTGGTAGTTATTCAGTTCGAGAAACAACAGTCTGTTGAACGGGGTAAGGCATTATCTACACAGGAAAGCCTTGGATTACTACCCTCATTGACTTTGCAACACGAAGATTTCGTCACGAGCAGTCTGAACCGTCAATAAAAGGTCTGGCAAAACCAACAGGCTCTATTCAGAGCCAACACATCTTCAAAGAAGAGATTGTTCCCTTTCTGCTCGCAAGAATTATGTTAATGCTCGTTTTCACCAACAAACCTCAACTTTTCGGTCACCTTTACCCCAATGGTACCTGGCTGTACACGGCTCCCCAATTGTTGTATTCAAGGTGATTATTGGGTTGTGACCATCATAGTTTAATCAGAAATTGTACGGTACAGTTAAATTCTGTTCACACAAAAGTGTTTCAGTTGAACAAAAATACACAGAGTGATATGAATGGGTAACGGTAGTGCTTCTTTGCTGACCCCCTCCCCTCCCCAATCCTTTTCGAGTTGTTGAATCAGAGTTGAATAAAAGTGTTTTAACTTAAATGATCTACTCTTAGTTTGTATAAAAAAAATTAAAAACCAAAACCAGCCCTTCCAAAAGGAACACACCTAAATAGTACTAGTTTGTGCACAACAACTTATTTAAAAGCAACACAAGTGAGTAGTAAATTAACTACACAACAGTGCTGGGTAAAGTATTATAAACCAATTATTGGGTAAGAAAATAACACAACACCTGGGTAAAATGAGGGTTGGGTAAAGTTTACCCTATTTTGGAGTAAAAAGGGAACATGGTCGTCACAAGGGTAAACTTCTTACCCAACAGTGCTGTGCTAAAGATGTTGGTATTAAAAATTACACAATAATGGGTACTTTTTTACACTTTGGATGGTGTGCAAGAATTTTACACAAGTGAACGACCATGTTCCCTTTTTAATACCGAAAGGGTAAGAATGTTACTCAATGTTGAGCAATTATTTTTTAGAGTGTACTAACAATTGGAAACTGTTAAAATACTTATTATTCCGAACGGCCCAACGGGCTGCGTCCGGATCAAACAACTTCGGCCACGGCTATGACCGGCGGCTGTAAACGACTGCGGCTACTGCTATAATATGCAACAGGGTACCAGTCACAGATTGTACATGTGACATCATATTATGGCTGGTGACCTTATTCTGGAAAGCATAATTTTGTTGTGTTTAGATTCTTTTTGAATGTGCTTAAGCAGCTATATGAAATTGGACACCGTTTGACCAATCCAGTGTATGGCTGAAATTAGCCACAACTCAAAAAACATGACACTTGCATGAACCACTTCAATTCCAAATCATGCAGATGCGCACAGTAGTTCATACACAAAAAACATCCTCAAAGTTCTATTTTTTTAGGATCACCCCCCACCATATTCATGACAGCAGGTTTTGCGACATTGTCTACAATAATTGATTGCAAAAAAAATTTGCCGTAAACATCATGATGCCAAAATGCCCATAGCTTGTTGGGAAATTATTATCACAATAGCAAAAAGTGCATTACTTTATTCTTACAATTAACTATCGCGGTGTTTTTACCTGCAGAAATCATCAGCAAGATGAGTTGATAGAGAAACGATACCCGTGAAGCTGAGGCGACAGACGCTGTGGCCCAAACTCCACCAAACATGGCGACAGGTCGACAACCAAATCGCTTCGACAAAGCTGCTGCAAATGGACCTGTAAGACAGTGGAAAGTTGACCCGTTCATTGTGGTCATCAGTTTATCGGTATTTCACCTCATACCAAATTTGAATCCATGTAATGGATTGTTTAAACAATCATTGGGCAAATAACAGGCTTATAGTGTTTAATAATTGTTGTGCACGGGCTTCATTTTCATAATACTTTGTCTACTTTCGTGAGCTACAATTTTAATTACGTATTGCCTAGTGCTAAGGACCGTTTCGGTACAGGCTATACCGGTGTCACATGGCAATCTGTCCGTCGGAGATTCTGTCCCCCATATGGGAAATTAACATGGGCTGGAGGAGGAGGATTCATAAGAGGGCGCTATCAGAACAAGTTTGTACACAGTTTGCCATATGGAGAGACAGAATCTCCGAGTGACAGAATCTCCACACCGGTACCCGCTGGTTGCCTTCATCGTGGTGCTGTCATCTTGCTTTGTTTTTCTATTTGACACTAAACTGAGGCTGGCAGGAAAAGACAGTCTGAGTCTGGTCCCTTTCATGATATGAGAATTAGAATTGCCATTGTCAGTGTTGTATATGCAAAGTGCCTGGACCCAGACCCTCAGCATGATGTGTATAGGATTCGAATTTTTCACCCAAACATTAATTGAATCTGAGATTTCTCAGGCATCTGAAAGCACACAATTTTATATGCAGAGAGTGTTTTTTCTTTTATTATTTTCTTGCAACTTCGATGACCAATAGAGCCCAAGTTTTCCCAAGTTTGTTATTGTATGCATATGCTGGGATACACAAAGCGAGGATACTGGTCTTTGACAATAATTATCAGAAGAAGTATAACCTGCCTTTAACACATATCGGTGTTGGGTTTAACAAAAAACAGATTTTGATATGTTTAAAGCCTCACCTGAAGCCAACATGAAAAAAGAAGGGAGTGAACTAATCCAGCCGACGGATGCGGCGCCCTCATCGAAAAAGTCCTGCCAAGTCACGAAGAACACTCCCAGAGATTTGAGAAACCCCGATGTCATCACGTGGACCATGAAGGAAGACAACGTCACCACCCACCTCCTCACACCACCCTGTGTGCACCATCGGTAGCACTCTTGACTGTCGTCACCGTCGTTTGCGTTCGGTGCAGCGTTGGTTTTATCGCCCGATTCTGAATCGGGCCTCACGGTGGATCCTTCCGCCCGGGATGCCGACATGTTGTTGGGCTCACGTGCGGTTTTCAACTAGTCGGCAAGGCTCAAAGCCTAGGGCACAAAATGAATTCACTCGATGATCATTTTTTGTTTAATTATTTAGGACTTTTCTTATTTTCTTATATACGCTTCAAAAACTGGGTGTTAAAACTGACACCATGGGTTTTGTCACACATTGATACCGAACGGCATTATCAAAATTAACATAATAGGGTGTTTAAAATAACAGCAATGTCATTGTTTTTGCAGAAGGTGTTATTTTAACACCCGATGTGTAAATTTTGATTTTGTAGGGTTATCTATATGTGACAAAACCCTTGGTGTCAAGTAAAAACTCCAGTTTTTGCAGTTTTTGCAGTGTACCCATGACCAAACTGGTTTCTATTATAAAGGACGGTCATGCATGATACTATCGTTAAGCTACAGTTGCATGGCCCCCTCTTTTGCTGATATCTAAAAGTTATTAAACCGTATTTTACCTTGACATCTGTGTTAGGGTGAACAAAATGCTATCCATGCATTAGTATACAAGCAGCAGGAGGGCATATTCAACTTTTCGCTGATGGGAGAAAAAGGCAAGAAAAAAAGGCGAGAAAAAAAGGCGCGGAAATAAAAGCCTTCAACACGTGAGGAAACTATATAATTCAACCTACAAATGGCAAACAAGGCCAGACACATTTTGGCTCACCCAAGCCTATCACGAAGAAATACAAAGAAAATACAAAAATCAGACAACCATGATGAATGGACCTATCAGTGCCATAGTGGTTTGTTTTCGCTGCGAATCAATACACGGCTCGTCGATTAACGGTTTCACACCCTAAAGGCGAGTGAACTTTGTATTCACCAATTCTACTAGAACTGAATTTCCTCACTTCTTCTTTGAACAAGTTAGTGTTATTATGTTTCCATACAGGATGCTTTTCTAAGTGAATAATTTCAAATCAGATTCAGGTTTAAATAAAGCTTCATTGCCAATTCAGACATAAGTAGTTTTTTTTTTACCAAACAGTTTAGTTATGACTATTTGATGTGAATTTACCTGTAACCAAATAATTACAATTTCTTTTACACTCCCACCTGTTTATCATGTGTGTGTTGTAATTGTCATTTAGGTTTCGGGGAAGACTCTGCTAGTTCGGAAAGCTCAGGCCATGAACATTTTTAAAATTGATTTGTACCATAGGTCATTTTGGTTCATAGTAACCAGTTTGCAACAGCGGGCTTGCCATTTTAGGCCAAAATGAAACCGTAAATTCAGGCGTTATTTGTCTAAACTATAGCACTATTACGATTACTTGTCTTTGATCAGCACGTAGCCTTTGACTCCTCTCCCGAGACTGGAAAGAAGGTTAACCCCAAATAATCAATCCAAAAAAACAAACAAAAAATCGGTACAATTTGAAATTTGAAACGAGTACTAACGTCAACTTTCCTGGAATGGATGGTGACGAACTTTTAACAATTAAGACGATGTAGCCTACTTGAACCATGGAGGTAGCTTGAACCGTCCCCAGCCCTTTTCCTCACCGAGAGGCGTTCTGCATGTCTGTAACGTGGTCCTATGGATGCCACCTACGTCTTTCTGGTGATACCGTACCTAAACACGAGTATAATGATTCTGAATAACATTTATATATAAACTCTTATCTCCGAGTCTTACCTTCGTTTTAATTCGTGGCGATGTGGTTAAACATGGATGGAAGAAAATAACCGTACATCCGCTCAGAGCACCACAGTCGCTGTGTGTCGACTGAGCTGCAATGGAGTCTCTATGTCGACGTTGATCGATCCTTGCATGCTCTACGAGTTCATCACACCCCCAGCCGGCCCCTCATAGCCAACAAATGACCTCAGCACTCCGGTCATGTCATGGCCAGCTTGTGCCAGCACCAACCTACATTTGATATTCAATGGTGGTCTGACCAGATCCAGTACATCATACAGCGAGATCGCTTATAATGCAAGCCAGTCAGCCTGGAACACATATCGAGGTCACAAACCTTTCTGTTGACACAGTCTGTGTGACAACAGACATTTTTTATTAAATGTGGATCCCTCCTGTGGAGATTCCTTGTTCTTTCATTTTGAACTCGTTTTTCTGTACGGGGTTGCAGGGGTTGTTTACAAACTGAATGTCGTTGAAATATAGGCTTCGTCACATGTGGTTGTGAATTGCTCCGTCGGACCGTCGGTAGCTTGCATGGATGTTCGGAGTTATGTGAAGTCAGAGTTGAGGGTTGATAGTTAGATAGATAGATAGGTAGATAAAGACTTTATTATCCCACAAGGGGAAATTCGAAAAATGGTCTTGACTAAAACAGAGAAACAAAACGTTACAGATAGTGGTAAAATAAATTAATACAATAAATTAAATTTAAAACCTTGTATATATTACGGAGCTCTGGAAGTGCCATCGGACTTGTTGAGATCCTGTGATAAATTATCTTGGGAAGTCGTCATCCTACTTTCAGGATGTCGTCATCCAACTTTCAGGATGTCGTCAACCCGAGATATTTATCTCGGGATGTCAACATAATGAAGGTAAAATGACGACTTCCCACAAGATAATTTATCTCAGGATCTCAACAAGTCCGATGGCACTTCCAGGGCTCCGTAATATATAGATAAAATTCACAGTCAAAAGTTGTATTTTTAAAGATAAAATTACACAGCTATGCAATGACAAGAAATATATATGAATAAAAAAACCAAAAAAAAAAAAAACCCAAACAAACTGGTACAACATTAAGATGGCATATTTAAAATGGACGATTGAATTTAAAAATAGTTACACTGGAGACTAATTTGTTTTATAAAAAGGTATAAAAACCCACAGTGCTTGTAGCTCAGCTATTTCAGCGTATTAAAAAAGCGAATTGCTGTGGGTACAAACGATTTGTTGAAGCGCTGTGTTCTGATTTTACATTGCAATAGACGGTCCCCCTATTACTGCGTAAAAACTTTGGATACATGGGATGGGACGGGCCAGATAGAATTAGGTTGACTTTACTGCACACTTGGTCATTGTGGAGTACCTCTGGGCTTTGTAGTTGAGTTCCAGTTATCCTTCTAGTGCTTAACTACTTTTAGAAACGACCCTTTATCACGGGATAACATATTACCATAAACACATACCGTGCTAAAAGAGAGAACACTTTGAATAATAGTTCGGTAAAACATTTCTAGAATGGTGTTGTCTACGCCAAATGATCTGAGCTTCCTAAGGAAAAAGGAGACGTTGCCGTAATTTACTGACTGTAAATTTTGTGTTGTATAAATAGTGTACAAAACTGGAGACAAAACACACCCCTGTGGGGCTCCTGTGTCTGTGCCTAAAATTGGTGAGACAGTAGAATTTAACTTGACCTGCTGAGTCCGGTTTGTAAGAAAGCTATGTATCCATAAAATGATACTAGGCTCTACTTTTAGGTTTAGAAGCTTCTGAATCATGAGGTGAGGTTGAATTGTATTAAATGCACTAGAAAAGTCAACAAAAAGAATTCTGACATAAGTCCCCATTTTTTCTAAATGTTCGTATTATTAAGTAGCATTCGCACGGCATATTCAACACTTCTATTGGGTCGATTTGCAAACTGCATCTGGTCAAGAAAACCGTTAACAGATGGCATAAGATGTTTCATAACCAGTCTTTCTAAACATTTAATTGGAGTTGAAGTTAATGGCACTGGTCGAAGATCGTTCATCTCAACCTCGTCCCCATGGTTTACTTTATTTCCAACCACGTTTGTAAATAGTAAACCCTGGGATGGAAACTCCTCACTTGGACCCTGATTGGACAACAACATTACATTAGCACGTGTGTATGTTTCCTAAATCTGGTACCGGACCACGAGACTTTGGCGAAGATGTGAATTTCGATATGCAGCCAGACTATTCTAATTTGCATACGTATCCAAAATTTTTGGATATATGCAAATGTTCCAATACCAGGGTGAGAGAGCAGTCAACCTCGTACTGCTCGACACACCCTGGGGAAGAGGTTGCGTTCATCTATTGTGGTTGGGTCGCTTTGGCACTGGCTGGAACAATAGTCTCCAGTGCAGGCGGAAGACTGGAAAAGCTTCCGAAAAGGTGTAGCTGATTGGTCAGCACATAGTTTTAAAACTTCACTGCTGACTCCATCGGGTCCCTGTGCTTTATGTGAGTTCAATCTGGTAAAGAGTTTACGAACTTCACCAACTGAAATGGAAATGCTAACCAGTGGGAAAAGACCGCACCAGATCTGCCATTTGTCTTTGTTCACAGCTAAGGTTTGTTTTGTCGAATCTACAAAGGAAAACATTCGGATCTTTAGCGTAATCGGATTCGTTTACAACATTAACACGATTAGCCTTTGGCTTGTAACCGTCTGCAATCCTTGCCATGCCCTCTTGGTGTCATTTGCTCGAAACATGGCTTCAACCTTTTCTTTATACATTTTTTTACATTCCTTTATTTTGTACTTTAGTTTCTTCTGAATACACTTTCGTTCGTCCTTCGTACCAGTATAAAATATTCTCTTTTTCTCATTCAGTAGTAGCTTGAGTTCTTTCGTTATCCATCATGGTTTATTGTTTGCAAACAGTTTAACAGTCTTAGTTGGGATATATTGAGTCCTCACAGAAACGAATGTATGCTGAAACCACATCCACCGCCTCATCTGAGTCATTAGCAGTGTCCGTGAGTTCATTCCAATCTGTGCAGGAAAAGCAATGTTGAAGCTCCTGGGTAGCCTTTGCTGTCCATGATTTGATGTTCGCTCGGCCCCAGTGGCCTATCCAGGACCGCTGGGATGGGCTAATCAGCTTGCACAGATTCTTGTTCAGGAAGTACGTCATGCGTGCAGTGCTTGCAGTGTCAGTGCGATGCATGATGGGACTGAGCATTAACCAATGAGCGTGCTTGATACGTTTGCCCATCCCAGCGCCTTTGGTTTTAAGGCAAGGCGCTGGGGACGAGCGAAGATTTGATGTTGAGTTTTTGAACGGGTACTGTCCGCACGCGGGGCTGGTACAAAGGAGTCAGCTTGACCATATTGTGGTCTGAAATTTCAAGTCTCGCCAATCCTTTAGCTCGGTAAGCACCTTCGATGTTGCCCATAGCACAGGTCAAGACATGTGTCGTGTCGGGTGGGGCATTTTACATGTTGATAGGTATAGTTAGGTAGACAATCGGTCAGACGACAATGGTCAAAGTCTCCAATAATGAAGTTTGCTGCATCAAGTGATTCAGCTTGGTTGACGTAATCATGAATTGTATCAGATGCAGTATTTATGTCAGCTGTTGGAGGGATGTATACAACAAAGAGCCTAATTTTGGTGAATTTCTCGTGGCAGATAATGGCCGCAGGGAAATTTCCAAAAGTTCAATGTCTTTCGTGCATGTTTTAACCTTGACAGTTATATGCGACGGGTGACAGTACTTTTCATTGACGAAAGCACACACACCACTTCCTTTACTTTTCCCTGAATTTATTGTTCTGTCATTCCTTATCAGGGTGAAACCCTCAATATCAATAGAGGAGTCTGGATCAGTTTGTGTTAACCATGTTTCTGTCAGGCAAATAAGGCTGGAGTTTCGATATTCAGATAGGTATTGCGTACAAGCCCTCAATTCATCGGTTTTATATCTGATACTTTGCACATTTCCCTGTATTAAGGCTGGTAATGGGGTTCTGAACTTAGCCTTTCTTAGTAGTTGTCTAATGCCACCTTTCCTTCCTCGTTTACGGGATCTTGGTAGGTTAGAACATACATCAGGGATGACAAAGTCGGGCTTCGCCGAGAAAGCACGTCGGCTCATAAGAAAGTCGCGGCTGTATGTAAGCAATGGCGGAGGCTCATCTTCAGTATTCGTTGGGAGGGTCACTCCCAAAACTTGACGAGCACTCCAAGACACAGTCAGGAAAATTGCAATCATCATGGAGTGGAACTCTTCAGAAAATCGTTGTATGGTAACACATGTGACAAATAACGAATACAATTTAAGAAAAACAGCGGACAACATGGAGACAGTCAAGAACCGTGTCGCCACGAGCGCAGCGCCAAGTGGTTGAGTTGTCAGCCGATAGTCGTGAGTTGGCCGTCGGAGTTGTGAGTTGTCAGCTGGAGTTTTGAGTTGGCCGTCGGAGTTGTGAGTTGTCAGCCGTAGTTGTGAGTTGTCAGCCGTAGTTGTGAGTTGGCCGTCGGAGTTGTGAGATGGATCTTCACCCAACCACGACGGAGGCTGTCCTCTGGAACACCATAGTGTGGGGGCAAATTGGAGAAACATCTAGGGAAATTTCGCCTTTGATTATGCAAAAATGGAATTTGGCACACCAATCAGAGTAGGCTATGCCAAGAGAAAGGTATTTGGCGAAGGGCCATCGCAGATTTGTTCTTTGAAAAAATATTGTGTGACAAACCCCCAGTTATCTGTAAAATGATTGGTTATTTTGTTTTCAAATGACAAACCTGCATAGGCCCCATGGGTGCCGCTATATCCAAATATCTCTCTCGTGACATACTCTGTGTGGCAATTTCATCGTATCATCAAATGGCACAATCCCATCACCTAACTGCATGCATACTATCACCTACCCTGGTAGTGACCCACTACAGATGACCTATAGTGACCCCTTACGACCGAATGAATGTTTTTTTTATTTGAGAAACCAATTTAAAAACGTCGATGATGAGAGCGTCGCTCGTACCACGAAGTGACCTATCCGTCAAAAATCACAAATTTTTGCTAATCATTTTTGGTAATATACTCATTACTGTTTAAAATTTCAGCAATTTTCAGTACCCTATACGTAATGGTTTCGTAATTACCATAATTCGTATCACTAGATTTGTCATTTTGTAATTTCACGAAGAAACGCCACTTTACCATTTACCACTTTACCAAATGATATGAAAAAAAACAAAACACGCCACAGCTCAGGTGCGTGTGTGACAGTTACATTATTTTTACAAAGTAACCCCAATCAGTTAATTTGGTGGCAGGGGTAACCCTACTCCCTGGCCTCTCGCCTCGCCTACAAAATAAGGCGAAGAGAGAGCCTTTGAGTGGGCTTTCTATAGGTCCAAACTCCAGCATTATTATGAAGCTGATTTGACCTTCCTTGCGTTGTACATTTACATTGTCTCTTTGACAGCTCTGTGTACAAAAATCCAATTGAAGATGCTTTTGCGGAGCATTCGGAGTATCCCCCACATGCTGTTAATTTCCGGTGGGAAGATGACGCAAAGTGGCCCTAAAAGTCTGATTTTCGGATGCAGGAATATGTAAAGCAGAGTCAGGTACATATTTCGTCTCTCTAGTCTGCCTAGTTCAGGAGTTATTCTCAAACTTAGCACAGATTTAGTTTCAAATCAGTTTTCGGCCGGACATTTCTTGCTGGTGTTGATCGCAGCCCCTGTGGACTAATATGCCGGTGGCGGTAGCTCTACTCCCTGGCCGCTCGCCCCGCCTACAAAATCGTTACAGACACGAAACCACAACGAGAAGAGAGCCCTGAAAATGGCTTTCCAATGGTCGAAAAGTTGTGCAGATCCGATGTTATTCTGGGGTGATTTGACCGTCCTTGTATTCTATTTCTCTCTTTGGCAGCAAAGTGTACACAAATCCCTTTGAAGGTGCTTTTGAGGAGCGTTCGGAGTGTCCCCACTTGCCGGCCATTTCCGGTCTAAAGATGACGCAAAGTGTCCACAAAAGTTTAATTTTCGGATGCAGGAATACCCAAGGCACACTCATGTACAAATTGCGTCTCTCTAGCACGCCTAGTTCATAAGTTATGCTCAAAATTACTGCAGAATTGATTTCAAACCATTTTTCGGCCGTAAATTTATTTATCGATAGGTCTCAAATTGCATTGGTTTGTGCACAGCGCTCTGCGGGCAATACTCCATTTATAAGCGTTGATTGTAAATTCATGGTATGTAAACCACAAACTAATGTTGACACTTTCTAGGGTTTACATCTAATTGTTACAAGCCATGGTAAAAACGTGTCAAAGTACGCTAAACAATTACTTGACAAATGGCGCCCCATATAGGTTGCGGCCCCTACGAACCCAGTGTCAACGCACTCTGCAAGCAACATGCACGTCGGCCTACGAAAGCACATATACACAAGCTTTATTTCGAACAATGATTAGCATACCATACATTTCGATTCCATTAGCTGCTTTACAGGGCATGCTATGACACAAGGGGTGGGGGGGGGGGGCAACATGCTAAAACAACAAGAACCCCATATCAACCAATTCTAAATTATAAAGTATCTCAGACTCTTGAAACCAGATCAATAACAGTGTATTTGCTAAAAAGTAAACTGATTAAACTTTCGGTACGTTAGCGGTTCAACTTTGGGCTATGGCCCTCAATAATAAACAGCCCGTGAACGAGTCACCTGACCACTGTGAGAAACTATAAGGGTCCCATAATTATACGCTTCTTAGCAATTTTAGCAAAAAAGTGTATCTTTTCGAGGGCTACGGTTTACCTGAAATGCCCCATCATGACCCAAAACTTGACCACTTTTTCAAAAATCACTGAAAAGAAAAAAAACCAACAACCTTCAACAGGCCTTCTTTAACATTGTTCACTACAGGGTAGTTCAACTGTTGGCAGCCCTGATCAGAAATAAGTTTTTGACGTCACTGGCCGAACCAATTTAAGAGAATTGTGCGAAAACTGGTCTGTATACAAGAAACTCGTACTTTGGCCTATACCCGACCGACACCTTTTTTCCAGTTACCATAGTGCCTATCTATACGAAGAGCGTTGACGTCATGTCCTGCTGCGCCAAATTTCACAGAGCTGCTTTACTGAAGTATGTTTACGGGACAGTTTCCTGCTGTAGCAAAATTTGCAGGGTACCAGTCAAAGATGTTGCACGTGACATGCTATTTAAGTAGGCGCTCATATTCTGGTAAGCATAAGTTTATTGTGCTAAGTGGAATTTTTTTCCTGAAGATCATGACCATGCGCCTATACATACAGCGTTTAAAATATGGGTCTTTTTGCAACGGTAAAACATTTTTCAAAATGCAATTTAGCTACAAAAAAAAAAATATATACAAATGTCAACGGCCTTTTTAATGTTCAGACATCCGAGGTCCATCAGTTTGAAGGAAGCACATCTTCATCGTGAGTTTTGCAATAAAGACAAACACTTCAAACCCAACAATGTTATTTCCGAAACTGTGCATATTACAAGGAATGAACCAACGAAAACCCTGACGATTTCCTTGTTTTTTAATAAAACCCATAAATGTTGAGCTCACGTCATAAAAGGAAGAATAAAATGCAATAACTTCACTTAATAAACTGAGTCATTTTCCCTGTGTTGATTCGTGTTTCCCACAATGACTAATGTTTCCCTATTCTGCGGTTGCAATCTTTGCCGTATAAATTTCGATCTTGCGGTTAAAAATATATGGGCGCGAACAACCAACAAAACCCGCATCATTCTCTTGAATAAAAACTAGATTTAAAACAAAAACAAGGAATGAAGTTGGGAATCCTTTGGTACCGTTATTTGCAACCGGGCTGCCATCTAACGATAACCTAATCATCTTAATTCAGGTATACAGGTTCATGTTGCAGTACAAACAAATGTCAACGGCCTTTTTAATGTTCAGACATCCAAGGTTCATCGAAAGAAAGCAAATCTTCATTGTGAGTTTTGCAATAAAGACAAACCCAACAATGTTATTTCCGAAACTGTGCATGTTAGAAGGAATGAACCAACGAAAACCCTGACGCTTTCCTTGTTTTTAATATCGCCAAAGAACCCATATAACTCTAAAACTCGCTTTGAAAAAAATACAGCTTTACAGAAAATAAACAATAAACCAATACTGGACGCTTACAGCTTCGGCACAAAATACTATACTTTAAGTTAAACAGATTAAATGAGCAATGAAATAAAGACAAACTCCCGGGTCAGACTCAACCCGGGGCCTGACTAATTCTGGGTCAGTGTGACCCGGAATCGGTGCCCAAATTGACTCAGAAATGGGTCAAACTGACGTAGTATCCTATTTAAAATCCAACTTTTAGACCAGTTTCGCGGGGCAGCCTGACCCAGAAATGGGTGAGGTCCCATGAAATCCTGAACGCGGGTCAATTTTGACTAGGGAGTTTTTCGAGTCAGAGATAAACGATACGCGTTTAAGTCCCTTAACCCTGGGCTGCCGTGGCACTCCAAAGGCTTTTTTTCAAACACAATATCAACCTCTACCCTCGTAGGTACCCATTTTTACCCCTGGGTCAAGAGAATTACAGTAAAGCATCTTGCTCCAGGACACAAGTGTCTTGACTGGGATTCGAACCCACACACCGATGAGTTAACCACCAGAACTTTTATTCAATGCTCTAAACCACTCGGCCATGACACTCTAAGATACTACTACACTTGACTTTGAGAAACATTGAATATTACTGGGTTCTTTATACCACAATGTTTTTAACAAATGCATGAAAACAGACAATGCACTGACCAGATCCAAACCCTTGTCATCATGTATTGCTTCCTTTCCACATTTCTCTTTAATAACTGGTAGGACCAGCTGGCTCGATTTCACCCAAATCAATAAATCAACTCATCTTATGATGAGTTGTCAGTTTATTTTGCTCGTGATTAATTATTGTGTACCATTAAATTTACGTTACTTGATAGATGTTTATTGACGCCGAACCCAGAATTTGTGACCATTTATAACTTTGATTTACTATAATACTTTATGAATGTGGTAAATATTATTATAATCCGTTCGAACTTTGGAGCCCCATGCCCAATTGGCACAAACTTATTAGATTATAATAGGCCTAGCACGCTGGAAGACGAGTCATTTTTACGCAGACCTACGTTCTGAAAGTACTACAAGCTTTCTTGTAGTGTGAATCATAATAACCTTAAATGTGCTTCAATTTGTTGTAAACAAAATGTAAAACTGACATTTTTACGAGCACCACTGACCACCAGCGGCTCCCAACCGTACTGGACCCAGTTTGTTGGAAGTTTCCAACTGTGGTTAATGACAAAACGTGCGACTTTAAAACTCATAAAGAGGGGAAAGTATCTGCTGCTACCGTCTTCTAACTTTTTGGATTGACAAATAACCGTCAACCGAGTAAGTTTATTTAATACTATTATAACGTTGCAAAAAAAAAGAGAGAGATTAATATTATCAATGAATCAAACTTTTAAAGTATTACTAGTGTAATAAACCGTTGAAATAAAAACATAAATTGTATTCACCCACATACTTGTGTAGAATGAATTTTCCCGGAAGTGGCATTCAGATCTTCACGTAAGTAACGTCGTGTTCTAAAGTTCAGTTTGTGTGTACTAATGAATTGTGCAATGTTAAGAGGAGTTCAACTTGTTTCTCTGTGCTAGTCTGGGAATTATCGTAACATCTGATCCGATCTATGTCATGTATGTGCATTTAGGGACTGCTAAGCAAGGATGTCAACGCTGACTGACAACTTTCAAGAACCAGAAAGTCGGGATATCTGGGAGAGTTTGCAATGAAATTGACGGGGGAAGGACGGCACTGCATGATCAGGGACCAATCGTCGGCACACTCACAAAAGTCACAGGTGAGTGGCGAAACCATTGTTTTGTTGGTGGTCGACCTTCCATGTTTGCTGCGTGGTTTGTGTCCGGTTGTGCTCCAACTAAGTTGCCGTGCGCGGTGGGTTACCCATTTAAGTTTTGTTATGCTGTGTTCATGGCATAGAGCAAGGTGGTTGTTGGATACCGGAAAAAAAATAGCATGACTCACTACATACTGTACATAGTACTTCTGAATCCAACTTTTGTTTTGAAAATTTTCATCCATGACATTATGATTTATTTTGTACTAAAATATACAACTTATATTAAACCCAAACCATTTTTAGACTTAACAAAGACATGATGTTTTTTGTGTGTGTAGTAGAGTGGATTGAAATAGTGGCTGACTTTACATCTTTTTGGGAGATTCTCCAAACCATACATGTACATTACATACGTACAAGTACAACACATTTATGTAAGTCAGTGTATAAACTATTCACTCGCACTATTGTGTCGTGTGGTGTCTTCTTAACGACTCCCTGCACTTATCTCTTTTCTTTTGGCACCTTGTCCACCTGACTGTTGACATCTTTTTTTCAACAACATCCTAGTTCAGCCCAAATTGGGCTGCAAGGGGATCATTCTAGCTTGTTACTTGTTAGAATAATCCCCTTGCAACCCAATTTGGGCTAAACTGGGATGTTGTGGAAAAGTGACGTCAACAGTCAGGTGGATAAGGTGCCAAAGAAAAGAGAAAAGTGGCACTATTTACACAGGTGCAGAAAAGAATTTGTTATACTCGGAGTCAGAGAACAATGTTGCCATGCAGAGGCTGCATTGCTCTGATGGCAGGGATGGCTGCTGTTTGGAAGGCCTGTATGGATGGGGCTATGTGCAGAAACAGCAGATGGTGATAGCCTGTTCCAGACTGACTGACATAGACATAACATTAACAAGTACTTTTATTTAAAGCAAGCGAAGTTGATAGGCCTAGTTATTGAGTCATAAACATCTAGTTGAAAAGGTAGTCACAACAAGTCAAATTATTAGACGGACGTTATGACTGCCTGGACAAGGACAGCTTCTTCTTCTCTCTTCAAATCTCTGGTAAGGCCTTCTGAACCTAGTCTGGACTCCACACCCCAAGAAACATGTCACTAAAATTGAGACAGCTTACGGTTGAATGGCTTCTGACTGGCACCCCCGAACAAAGATATTGACTAATAAGGGAGACCGCCAACATACATGTAGGGCTGGATAGCTCAGTTGGTAGAGCGTCGGTACGTTAATCCGGAGGTCGTTGGTTCAAGTCCCGCTCCAGTCAATTTTTCTTTGTTCAAAATCCAAAATATATAAAATTTACCCAGTCAGTTTCCTTTGTGGTTTATTACTTGATATAAAATTGGGATTGTACAAAGACAAGCAACCATACTCATCCCCAGGCTTAAGGCATTTCCTATAATGAGGACAGGCAGAAACATCTAGAACTGCCAACCCATAGCGTACAGCAGAGCAAGAGGAGACCTGGGCCCAAGTTCATGGCTCTGCTTACCACGAGAGTCTGCGCTCGAGATCACCATTCTTCGCTTACACTTTACAGGCAAGTAATTTCTGCGCCAGTTGTGTAACTGTAAGCGAAGAATGCCTAACAGCGTGGGGTTAGGTACGCGCACAAGCAAAGATTCCACGTTTACCTGTGAAATACGCTTGAGGTAAGCGCGGATTTTGTTGCTTCCATAAGCGCTGGTTCTTTGCAGAGCTATGAAATTCGGCCCTGATTGAGATGTCCAGATACGTGTATGACTCAGATGTAATAAATTCACAACACAAGGGGTCATTAACACTAGAAGGCGGTTAGATGTAAGAAGAAAATTCTCCTGTGTGCGTAGATCAGCAGACACATGGAATAGCCTCCAAAACTATGTTGGTAAACACCTTGTGTCAGAACCTTTGCGGCCAGACTGGACAAGCTGTGGGCATCCCAGCCTTTCAAGTTTGACATTGAATTATTCAATTCAAATTCAATTCATTCTTCTTTATTGTCCACTCTTTAAAAAGATAAAAGTGGAAAATTTACTTGTCTAAAATTGATTTAAAGCTCCAAAAAGGACAGTAAAATTCTTAAACAAAGAAATATAAATAGAAGTTAAGACAACAACGATATTTTAACAGTGCAGTACAACATATAGAGAACATTGGCAAGAGTGAAACACCTCAGATTACAGCCGCATTTCCCCACAACATCGTGATTAGAGACACGACAAATTAAGACATTAAAAGCAATTGAAATACTGATAAAAATACATTCAGAAGTAACACCCAGATCAAAGGTCAAAAACAAAGCACACTCGCGCTGTCTGGTCGCCAAAACCCCCACGCATGCGACGTTCAGGGTGAGGTTGTAGAAGATCTGATGAAAGGAGCCTGTAAAGGTAGAACGCAGTCGGTGTTAATAGAACCCTTGCGTTGGTCGCCATCATGGCGGTCAAACAATGCACAACTCTCAGCCAATGATAGGTCTTCATTGACCTCAGTGAGGGCGCTTTTGGGGCTTACCATGTGCAAGGGGTCTAACCCCAAATCGCTCATCATTGTCCCAGCTGCCAGATTTTATCAATGGTGAGCGTAATCCTAGTAGTACATTGTAAACCAATCAACTGATCAAGGGAGATAAGACGTGTATGAAGTTTCACTGCCAAATGTTGGCCTGCAAGCTTCTTCCTGTTGCTAAAATTCCTTATTAATTACTAACGTTAGGCTTTATAAATGTATTCAGTTTGTGGTAACACCATTATGTATCTACTTTGCTGTGTGGATTTGTTCGTTGAGATTTTGTCTTGCCAGTTATTCTACTGCCACAGAGTAGATTTCGGAATTCGGGATTCGGATTTCGGAATTCAGAGTACTTAGCTCTGAAAAGAACTGTTTTTCTAATATTAAAGCACTATCTGGAAGGTAGGAAATTGGCTGGGACCACTACTTTCACTTAGTGGATCAAGGGGCCTCCTCGTTATTAACTTCACTGCTGCGGAGTGCAGAGTGCGGTCTTAATTGGTCTCAACGATTCAACTAGCCTGCTCTAGTCATCAGGCATGCAACTCTTCCGCGTTTCCGCGGATTTCCGCGTTTTTTTTAAATGATCAGCGCTAAAAAAACAAAAAATCAGAAAAAAAAAACAAAAAATTTTTTTTTTTGCGATTTAAAAAAAAAAAGCCTTATATATGCTTGGCAACAACAATGTACAACCACAATAATGTGAAATAAGCCTAGTACATGCTAAGAATGCACCTAAGAGCATAATAAACCTCACAATTTTCTAGGGTACCATTGTGGATCTCATGTCCCTTGGCGTTTTGGCTGCCTCGCTCCGCGCTTGCGTTGTGCCTTTGAAAATTTCCTCTTTTTTTTTCATCGGGTAGTTGCCTGCCTGAGTCATCTTCAACGTTATACCAGATAAAGATACAGAGGGATTGTACTTTTAATCTGGTTGGTGACTGAAGGGTAGGTTTTGTATAGGCCTCGTAGTTACAGCTTGCAATGTTTGCGGCATCATGCATGGAGTGCCTGGCTTATGACAGGAGACACAAAACCACTTTTATATCATCACATTGACATTCTTTCCCAATGCCTGTAGCTTTTTTAGGTACCTGATACCACCAAACAGTGTTTCAACATGTGAATGGACATGTACATACATTGTGTACGCAGGCTTATTTCAAATATTTTGAGTTGATTAGAACTATAAAAATTACTCACAAATTTCATTCAAAAATGGACACCCCCAAAAAAGGCAGGTAACTTTTTCCAACCATTTTTGATACAAATTTGAAATGAATAAATAAAAGAAAATTTTTAAGACATCACATTAATCATCTCAAATTATTTCCAGTAGGCCTATAATAAGCCTGCATGTCTGTTCACAGGTTGAAATACTTTTGGCTGGTTTTCAGGCACTTCAACAAAAGTTACAACCATTGGAAAAAAACTGCTAGTGACAGATGCAAAGTTGATGCAAACTTGATTGTGTATTCTGCCTTACATGTATGTGACTTAGCCACCTTGAATGACAGGTACATGTAGCATCAATCAAACTTTGAATCAATAAACAATTTGTAAAAATTAATATTGTCAGGTTGTTGATGACAAAGTTTAGAGGCTATTTTTAGAAGTCTTTTGTACAGCACTCTCAATCCTGAACAACGTTTTACTAAAAATGAACAAGGAAGGCGTTTCAAAACTTGGGGGTACAGTTGTTTTTTCCCCCCATATAGCCAGTCAGGTTGTTGGTCACAGTAGATATATAACTTCCTTGAAATATGATTATTTGTAAAGTTTCTATAAATATTGTAAGGTTGTACAATGTAATATGTAATGTAAGCACATTACGGAAAGGGGCATCGTGTGTTGAACATGTGCATGTACAGTACTGACACTGGCAGAGGTGTATGAAAGCAGAGTCTATAGATCTCCATCGAGAAAAATACATTCAACTTGCGGGAAAATCAAAAAGCTTTGAATTTTCTAACTTTGGAGACAAAGGTGATTATTACATGTGGATCAACCAATCCAATTTGATTAAAAGAACCCCGCTGGTTAAACAGCTTCGTAAGTATTGTCGCTCTAGTTTAATGTTTAGGATAGTTTGGTTTGTCTTGTAAACCCAACATTTTTGAGAAAGAAATGGGCTACTCTCACCTCGTCGTAGATCCGTGTCTCTGACCATTTTCTGGGCGGGGCGAGCGGCCCCGGCAGTGGTCCACTTGCCATGTGCTTAGTTTTTAAAGTGACAACTAAGGACCAGTCAAAATTCACCCCAGGTGGTCCTGCTGGATAGTTCAGTGTTGGAAAGCATCTCTATTTAACATGAAATATGGACTTTGGGCAAACAAGTGAAATGACAAGCTAACTGGGCCCAATTTCATGGCTCTGCTTACCGCCGAATTCTGGGCTTATTCTCCGCTTACTGTGCCAGCCCCGAATTTCTTCACTAGCTGTGTAAGCCAAGAGTGTCTCTGCAAACCCGTGAAATAGCTTGACGTAAGTGCGGAATTCCCTGCTTCTGTAAGCGCCGATTCTTTGCTTACGGTTAGCAGAGCCATGAAATTGGGCCATGGTCTCACTGGCTAGTCAGAGAAAAAGTTAAGGGCAAATCCTGCAATAAAGCCTCTACCACTTCTACTTTTGGTAACACTTTAAAGTGAGTTGCTGCAACAATTTTATAACAGGATGTTAAATTTGCATCAATCAGGAATAAAGGAAATTATTTGTGTTTTACAATATGTAATACCCAACGAAAGTGATAGACAGTTGAATTATAATGTTATAGACTTTACACAATGTATGAGATTTACTGTTACCATTTTTTCTGCGAAAAATTTCCTGCTGAAATGAAGTCATATAGTCCAGAAAACTATAAACCTAGAACATTATATATTCGGTTTGCGGTAACACCATGTGTAGCTATGTAGATTTGTTCTTAGATTTGTTCCTAGTTCTCTAAGAACAAATCTACATAGCTAGTAGATATATGGTGTTACCGCAAACCGAATATATATTGATACCTCACCATGCAAAGCCTCAAAAAAGTATACACCTATACGGTTGTTACAACAAAAATGTAAGACAATGTGTTTACATATGCTGAAAATTATGCGTGTTTTTTCACTATTTTCTCCTGACTCACACAACAGATTAAGCCCTAATTGTTTACAGATGTTATATCATGTATGGTTGATCACACAAATGATGATGACTGTGCGACCATTTTGTCATTTGTCAGCTCTACAAACCCTGTATGTACCTTTAACCTCTTTTTCTGAGTGACTGTATCCTTCTCAATTATTCTAATTGGTGAGAAAACGAAATATTTGGCCTCATGGGAAAGCTGCAAGGCGACAAAGCAAATGAAGTGCAAGGACATCTTTCGGTTGAAAACAGCTATGATAACAGTCATATTGATTGAGTCGACTAACTGGATGGCTTGGTGAAATCAATTATCTTTGTGTGAGCTATAGAGGAACTTTTTTCATCCAGTGTATTGTTTGCCCTGTTGTTGTATTTTGTTCTACAATTTTTCAAATTGATTGAAGCTTTGGATCACTTTAGTTAACCCTCAAGTACTCTCGGTGACATTTCCCCAGCGAGCTGACCGACCGCTTGAAACCATCCAACTGTGCCGCGGGTTGTGTAGCGTATCTGTAGGCCTATTATGTACTGTGTGTAGTGTGTAGAATCTGCACATTCACCACATTAATGTGTGAGTATACTGCGAAGACGGTTTCTACACGGAACAGGAAGATGATGATGAAATCATAGTGCAGGCTGGGATAGATGACCGTTTGAGACCACAGTGGACGGTATTGAACTATTGGACAGTAAGATTCAGAAACTAAGAGAGTTGATTGTGCACTGTATGTGCATTCACCATGTATTGCAGGCTGTATGCGTTTATATCGTTCAAAAATCAAAACTACAATGGATGATATTAGATGGGAGGGGGCGACTTGACGGTGTGCTGTCCAGATGTATTCATCACATGATACATTGCAGGCTGGTATAGTTTTCTATCATTCAAAACCACAGTGAATGATAATGAATGGACAGACAGTAGAAGGGTTAACAATGTTTTACCAGACATTGTACCTTTTCATGCCTTTGCAGGACACACACTGTGGAGTCGTTCTCTCCAACCTGTAACTTCACCGATATCGGAGGTGAAGATCGTTGAAAGATAAACCAAGGCAAGGACGGGAAAGGATAGGCCTAAAAAAGGCCATCGTTATTGAATTCCACGCCTGCCTCAGGGAGCGGCTAAAAAAAATGAACAGTGGGAATGTTACTGATTGGATTGATTAAGTACATGTAGTTCAATGGGCATACATGTACCGATCCAGTGAAACACCAGTATGTATACATGAACCAGCACATTGACACTTGTCCAATTGGATCGTTCAGTATGGCAACATGCATGATGCTCTCGTGTGGGAATGTTCCATAACTCGGCACTATTGGTGGTCCAGAAAAATGTTCTGGTCCAGTGGATTGCAGGCGAGTGCCTACGGTAACATTCCTTTACGCGTGGAAAATGTCCAACTATGTGAGGCTCCCGTAATAGCAAGGAGACAGAGTTGTCAAATTGTTTTAATTCCTCATCACAGGTAAAACAAATTATATAGTGGCATGACGTTTCGACCCTAGCAGAGTCTTTTTCGAGGGCCTTCGAAAAAGTCTCTGCTAGGGTTCAGATGTCAGGTCACTAACTACTGTTTGCATTTATACCATGCGTGTAGGTCCTTTTCGATGATAAGTAGTTTGCAGCTGTTTTTAGTTTCTCACAGTTTTTTTTCTTTAAAAGTGATGCTATTTCTTTCTTTATTTCTTTATTTTTTTTTTTTTCCAGACACACTTAGGACGTACAGTACAGAAGCTTGAGTGACATGGAGACTGCACTTGGAAGACCAGTGACTTTCACTGGGCTCGTCGTCCTGGTTGTCACCTCATTTGTCATTCATGACGTCACAGGGTCTCCACTGTGTCACCAAAATCAAACTGCAGGTATTTGACCTTTTTTTTCTTCTTATTGTAAAATGTAATCTTAACTTTTGAGTCTCCTGATTTGGGACCATCCCTAATCCTGCCCAAAACTCTACCGAATCACAACATGTTCTTTGATGGTATTGATCATATTTTTAAAAATTACAATTCCCTCGCACAATTGAATAGTGTTGTGTCGTGGCTGAGCGGTTAAGAGCACCGGACTCAAGCTCTGGTGTTTCTGATCAGCAGAGTGTGGGTTCTAGTCCCGCGTGACACTTTTTCCTCGAGCAAGATACTTCACCATTTTCCTTCAGATGAGACATCAAATCATGGGTCCTGTTTACCAAGATTGGTAGTGCACATAAAAGAAGTCTTAGCAAGCACCCTTGTTTACATGTTTCCTTGGGCTTGCGAGCTACAGTGAATAAGTTCACTTTTGAGGCATCCTTGGTTTTCTTTACCAGAAATAGAAAATAATAAATAAATAATGGTAAATAAACAATTTAAATATGTGTGATCTACATGTAGTATTAAAATGTACAGCTGACAACCCCCGTTTTCACTCTGCTAGTCAGTCAAGAAAACAAACAAGGTGGCTCAAGGCTTCCCCGGTTGGGATATTTTCCTCATAAAAAAAAATAAAAAAATTACGTCACTCAAAAACCACATCCGCCATTTGGCTCCACTAATTCACAAGCCCATAGCAAATGTAATCAATTAAGGATCTCTTTCAGCAATGTATGCTAGGTGTGAAGGACTTGCCTTGCACATGCCTTGCAAAGGAAATCCTGGGGTTTAATGTAGAAAAACAAAAATTATGCAACGCAACACGACACATCCTGTACGCAACAGGAAATTGAATATAATATTTTTGTTGATGATTGTCATGATTGTTATAATTATTCATATTTTTCTAAAGTAGCTACATTGTGTGTACCACCCACTACCGTTCCCCGATACCATCCAGCCAGCCTCCAATGGCCTACTTGAATTGTTTCCTCGTTGATCAAATATAATGTACTGATCAAACAACATGCCACGTGGAGAGTATACGTGTCATGGTTTTGAAGCTTTTCTAAACTAATTTGAAGGTTTCGATTGACGGAACTTATAGCTTTCATTTTCAAACCCAGAGTTCTATTCTAAAAATGTTATGGGTTTAGAGCGTTTTTTTTAGGCCTGACTTCCCTTAAGGAAGTATTGCATCATTTTAAATTGATATCCTCCAGTTTTCATTAAATCTCTCTCCCCCTTGATGTTCATGGGGGAACCATCCTCAATCCTGCAAAATCGTCCAGTTGGTGTGAATGTGGGATCCCTGATGCCTCAGTTCTTTCACCAATCGGTTATTTTGAATGAACATGTAGGACCTACTGCCTCAACTCTTTCAAAAACACTCCACAGCTTCAGTTCTTTCAAAATCAATCGGTTATTTTGAATGTACACAACAATGTAGGACCTACTGCTTCAATTCTTTCAAAAACACCCCTTGGCTTCAGTTCTTTCAAAATCAATCGGTTATTTTGAATGTAGGCCTCCTACTGCCTCAATTCTTTCAAAAACACTCCACGACTTCAGTTCTTTCAAAATCAATCGGTTATTTTGAATGTAGGACCTACTGCTTCAATTCTTTCAAAAACACCCCCACGGCTTCAGTTCTTTCAGAAATCAATCGGTCTTTGTGAATGTAGTTGTACAATATACCTACATGTAGGCCTCCTACTGCCTCAATTTTTTTTTCAAAATCACTGTCATTTGCGAGCTACAGCGATTAAGTTCATTTATGAGATAACCTTGGTTTCATAGTCAAAAATCTAGGACTACAGGTGTACATTATTCAAGTGGCTGGTTTATTACTTGATATTTGAAGTAAAAAGTTGCATGCCCTTAAGGTGGTCCCTCTGCTGCTGCTTCCAAAGTTATATCGTAAACTTGGGTGTGATCCCTGACTTAAGAAGAACGTCTTCTGACTGGCAACCCCCAGAAGAATGCACGTTCTACGACATTTCACATTCGTAATATCGGCAAAGTAAGACAATTTATGACACAGAATGCAACTGAGCAGATATACAATGTAGTCCACTCGGTCGTGGTTTCCAGACTTGACATGTGCAACTCACTTTTATATGGTCTTCCTTGTACTCAAATTGAACGTCTTCAGCAAATTCAGAACTCTGCTGCTCGTGTTATTACCTTGAGTAAAAAGTCCTCCCATATTACGCCTATTTTAAAAGAGTTACACTGGTTACCAGTAAGCAGTAGGATTAAGTATAAACTGTTGCTGTTTGTCTATAAATCACTCACTAACAATGCCCCTGCATATATTGATGATCTTCTCAAACCATTCCATCCTCCTCGCAAACTCCGGTCTTGCAAGTCTAACCTCCTTATTGAGCCCATATCCAATCATTCATGGGGAGACTGATCTTTCTCACATGCTGCGCCGCGCCTATGGAAAAAATTGGCAGCACAAGTAAAATCATCTTTTTCTTTAACCCTATTTAAAAAAAACCTAAAGACTCATCTTTTCAATCAAGTATTTGAGTAAATGAGTTGTTAGTTTATTTTACCCGTATTTTAGTTTGCATTTCTCAACTCCATGTATTGTATTCTGGAATTTCTTCTAAGCTAGGCCTATGTTTCATTTTGATTATTGTACATGTTTATGTTAATGTTTGTATTAGCGCCATGAGCACTTTTGTGGATTTGTGCGCTTTATAAGTTTTCATTATTATTATTATTAATGATCTTGACAAAATAGGGAGACCACCGACATTAGGGCTAGATGACTCAGTTGGTAGAGTGCAGGCACCCCAATCTGGAGGTTGCATGTTCAAGTTCTGCCCCAGTTAGTTTTCTCATTGTTCAACCCCTAATTAATGATAACAGCGATAACAATGTACAGGATGTGACGTTTAGAAGAGATTTCGGAGCAAGAAGGAAGTTACTTGTAACACCAGGTAGTGTTGTAGTTAGCACCAGGAAGGTGTTTACTATATCCAGGTTGTTTCCTTGACCTTGCATAACAAATGATTCAATCACTATATATATGATACGGACAATTAGTAATTGTGACGTCCCAGACCAAAATCTTGTAGATCTCGGAAGTAATGAATAGACTGGACCGTCAGCCTTAATACTAATGTGATGTGATGTCTTGTGTCTTAAACCATTGTAAACATTCTACTTGTATACATGTATGTTGAGAAATGCTTCCCCTTTTATCATGCTTTTATTAGTGTTCATGGTGTTGAAAACTCTTTTCCTCATTTATTTGATGAGCAAATAAACTCAGCTTTGAAATTCAGCAGGATGTGCCTGGCTTTGGTATGAGGCGTCACAATTTATTTGTATTGCGCAAATTTTATTTCAAACAGAAACGCATCATTTAGACAAACTGTATGAACAGGCCAATTTAAACAAAGGATTTAGTTTAAAAAAATTATTTCAGCACTTTTTTTGTAATCTCTGTTTTTGTTTTGTAGATGGCGTTCTACGATTTGAAGTGACTTCCAATTACGAGTTCGCTATCGAAACACTCTTCAAAGATCTTAGCTGCTATGCGAAAAACTTCTGTACCATAAAATGGATGAAGGACGGACAGCCTATAGATAAGCTTCTTGAACAGTCGTTGCTATATCGAGGGCAGGTGTTACGTTTTACAAATGTCGAACAAAAGGACGGAGGCATTTATACTTGTATAGCATCCGGAAACGGCGAGTCAATTCAACAGGACATCCACTTCAATGTTATCGAAGGTTAGTTTCTGTTTTTTCAACTTGCCGAGTGGAATTATTTTCTAAAATCAATTACTGATGATGATGGGAAAAAAAAACTGAGTTGATTTTTCAAGCTGAGCGGTTACGTTTGTGATAAACAGGCCCTGGGATTACACAAAGGCCATTGAGGCCCTGTCGTCTGTTGCCCTTGTCTTGGCCTTGCTGCCCTGCTTCAAAAGTTTCCCATAGACTTTTGAAAGACTTACCATTCGAAGTGTTCGTGGAAAATTGAAAATGGCCTTTCTCTCTCAAAGATGAAATTCCTGGCCCAAATAAACTTGGTTTCTGTGATTAATTCTTCAGAGAATTATTTTCCATCTCGACTATTACAGTTTTTGAGATGATACTCCCTCCACGCTT
The DNA here is from genome assembly GCA_023634235.1 of Pisaster brevispinus. Lineage (NCBI taxonomy): Eukaryota > Metazoa > Echinodermata > Asteroidea > Forcipulatida > Asteriidae > Pisaster > Pisaster brevispinus. The sequence goes on along the minus strand of JAMKCF010000014.1, from coordinate 4,032,759 downwards.
GGGTTGCTGTGTTGATTTGCCTAACTTAAAATGGGCTTGTGAACGTGCACAAAATACCTGTCACAGCGAGACCACCTTCACGTGACTAATTTGATGACATTTTCAAAGCCACTTTTTCTTTTCTTATTTGCAAATTGAATTAAAATATAGTGTGTCAGTTTCCCTTGAAGCTGATTAATTGGTAAAAAGTTGATTAATTGGTAAAAAGTTGCATCCCCTTAAAGGGAAGGTTTACGCTTGCTATTAATGAGTCTGAAAATTAATGGCAATAAAAAACGTACTTGGTAAGAAGTACAGCAGCTTTGGATAGTGTAATGCATTTTGAGAAACTTTTCACTTCGAAGTACTGCGGTTATGGACAAATTGTATCACTTTTTATCCCCCAAAATTTGAATCTGAGAAGCGTTACAGCCGTAACACTTTTCAGATCGGGCATTCCTATAGGGAATATTCTTCCTGCGTGGAAATATTTGCTCCGGTTTTTCGGTGATATCTCAAAAACGCGACCACCTTTTGAAGTGAAATTTTCACAGGTTAGTTTTATTGTATATATACCTACATTTAAATAGGATTAAAACAATCTAACGGTTCCAAAAACCAAAGGTATACTTTGCCTTTAAAAGGAAGTTACATCTTTCGCAGAATTATTATTTATTTTACTGCTAAGCGAATAACTTGACTGAAAGTACATGTACACACTACTCTCAAGTACCCGATCAACTGGGCCAAATTTCATGGCTCTGCTTACTGCCAAATTCCGCGTTTGCGTACTATTCGTTGCTTACAGTTCAAAAGCCAAATTTCTGCGGTAGCTGTGAATCTGAAGATTCACAGTAACGTGGAGTACACATTTGCACAAGCCAAAAATTCCTTACTTCCGTAAGTGCTATATCATTTGCTTATGGTAAGCAAAGCCATGAATGGGCCAAGTTATCATTTCATTTCAGAGAGAAGTGTAGTTTTGTGTCATTTTCAAGCGCTGGACGGCCGTCCATTGTTTGATCTTGTGAGTTTGAATTTAAAACAAGGTTTGTGTGATCAGGTGAGGTGGTGGTTCTGACTTCTGAGAAGAACCGGTGGTTTGACAACTCGACGTTGACAATCGGTTTGCTCTAATTGTCTTCATGAGAATGCTGGACTCTGTTGCTGGAATGCACCAGAGCAACAAAGTCCAGCATTCTCCTGAAGATGATCGGAACACACTGATCGAATTGACGTTGAGTTGTCAAACCACTTGTTCTTCTTAGAACCCCTACTACCCAAAAGAGATTTTTAAACCAGTGGTGTTCACCGCAAACCTCACTTGATTGTATTCCCAGTCTCCCACCATTTAAATCCTACTTAAGGCTACACGGCAGCTACATGGTTGTATGGTTGTATGTCTTCTGACTGGCACCCAAACAAAGATATTGACAATAGGGAGACCGCCAACGTAGGGCTAGTACACCTCAGTTAGTAGAGCACTGGCATGTTCATTTCCTGCTTTAGTCAATTTTTCTTTGTTCAACCCCAATTTATTTGTCTTCGTCCCTCAGACTGCAACGAAGACCATTCACCGATCAATATTGAGCACCAAGGTTGTGTCAATGCCACTGCCGACATTGGCAACAACGTCACGTTCCATTGTGAATACTTTGTTGGTGATCACCAATCGCAGACGACGGAGAACTGGTTCAAGTTTAACAACTCGGCTGGCACGAATTTTTCGTTAAAGAACGAGGACAACTGGCTGTATCTGCCGACCTCACCAGAACCTCTTGACTTTTATGGGATAGTGTACACAACTTCCTTCTACTTCACCAAAATGAAGGATCAGGATGAGTAAGCTGAACAGTTTAGATTGTGTTCCCTAAAAATGATTTCATACATTACCACATAACATGTCAGGTCTAGTATATGGTGCGTCGTGGCCGAGCGGATAAGAGCACCGGACTCAAGCTCTGGTGTTTCTGATCAGCAGAGTGTGGGTTCGAGTCCCGGTCGTGACACTTGTGTCCTTAAGCAAGACACGTAACCATGATTGCTGCGTCCTTCGGATGGGACGTAAAGCTGTTGGTCCCGTGTGTTGTGTAACGCACGTAAAAGAACCCAGTGCACTTATCGAAAAGAGAAGGGGTTCGCCCCGGTGTTCCTGGTTTGATTGGCTGCATATTGCGCCACAGCACCTTGTAAACCATTACATGGTGCTATGTAAAGTAGAAGGTCTCATACTTCAAACGTAGCCCCAAAATACCTTGCAGGAAAATACCTAATGTTGAAGCGCCTTGAGCGTCACTGAGTGACAGATATGAGCGCTATATAAGAAGCCACTATTACTAGAGTAACGTCCGTCGATGTAAGTTTTTTAATAACCGATGTATCTGAAATTCAATATTGAGTATACTCGATATATTGACTATTTCCCATGTGCAAGATAAAGCCGGAAAACAGTGCTTAATATACTGAAGACCGACAGTTTAATGTCCTCCGCACTTGTTGTTAATAGTCTGAGCAATATCAAATTGCACCGGCCGGCATGTTTTGGATTTTATAAATTAAACTCATCAAGACTGTTCACTCTGGGCTTTTATACAGGAGTTTTATTTCACAACTGTCAGGCTTTATCAAGAGTACAATATCGAGTAGAGCAATGCTTATGTGGCAAGAGTAGAAAAGAGATAGAGCGAGCCTGGAAAATAAGGCCTCTATATATATATCTTGGTTACTGCCTGGAGCAGAGACTGGTCACTGACATGTAGGAAGGGTCAGTATGGCATGGTCTAGACACTGTCATCTGGGTGGGGGGCAATGAAAGGATTTATGGTGGGGTACCTGTTGGCTTGTGAGGCTAGGGGAGTGTGGAGTTAACACAGTTCCCTTACAAGTGAGATATTTACAGAGGGATTTTTTGCCACTTTCAGGAGCAGTACATGTAAATGTGGCTGCAAACCAGTCTTTGGTGTGAAGCTTGAGATATGGAACATTTCAGACTTTGCTTACGGGATGTATGCACTAAATATCAACAGCGATGCTAGAAATAGTTGGAACCTGTTAACACTATCCCCAGGTGAGTTACTCTTAATCCTAGCTGTCTGAAAATGGTGACCAGACTCCCCAATTTCACAACAGAAGCAAGACTGTAGAGTTATACAATCATGACAATAGACCATAGATTTATATAATAGAACTAGAGGGAGCAACTCCAATTTACACACACGTTACCGCGCTGGCCCACCATTGGTTCGAATCCAGATGTGTAACTTACAAACAAATTTCCTGTTACAAAATGTCGGCTGTGTGAACTTGTGCATGACCTGTGTTATGCAATGGGTCAGCACCATTTTCTCAATGGCAAAAAATGCTTCTTGTACGCCCTCTAGCTCTATTACATACATGTAAATTAAGCAAAACTAGTGAAGAAATACATAAAAAATAGTGATAAAAAAGTGAAAAAACCCTGTTTGCTTACTTGTTTTTCATCATGTGAAATTTATCCACATACGCCCTCACGTGGTCAAAAATACGGCGAATTTCATGGCTCTGCTTACCGTGAGCATGCGTACTCCACGTTACTAGGCATTCTTCGCTTACACAGCTAGCACAGAAATTCGGCGCTTGCAAAGTAAGCAGAGAATGGTGACCGTAAGCGCAGAATTCGGCGGTAAGCAGAGCCATGATGGGCCCTGGCCTCTTGGACTTGAGAGGGCCGAGACAGTATTGTGTTGGATTAAACCCGTAGCGCAAATTCAAGCAGCTTTGGGCTCTATGCTCTATCCTCGGGGGGGGGGGTTGAGAAAGTTTGAGAAATGGTAGCTTCATTTATTCTGGTTGTGAAGCCAAGGACTCTCAGAAAAGCAAACTTAATCACTGTACTAGCCAAGAACCCAATGGAGAGAAGACAAGGAAGTTTAAGTTTTAGATGTGTGGGAGGAAAACCCCAGAGAATTATTCCAGGGGAAAGCCCACACAGTCTGGTAGGGACTGAAAACCCAACGTTCCCGGCGTGATTTGAACCTGGGTCCTAGAGGTGGAAGGCGAGGAAAGAGACCACTGTGCCAACCCGACCACCCTAAGTATGCCCGATGAACAGGGATAATATTGAACCGTAAAGTGCCTTGATCTAGCTACCAGGATATATTCACTCGAATTAATAAGAACCAATTATAATTATTAAATGTTCCTGTTTTTATTTGGTTCTTTCATTTCTGAAGCTCTTCCCACTCCAGGACATAAAGTGAGCATTGAAGATGTGAATCACATCATTACCATTCCTATGGTTTTTGTGATGCTGGTTTTCCCAGTCGCTGCAGTGTTGTGGCGTCGATTTGGAACGGACATCAAGTTGCTGTACAAGGATCGTAGGACTGTTACCAGTGGGGAAAGTAAGAACAAAATGGATGTGTTTCGTGTTTGTTTCTTTGAGAGAGAAAGATGATAGTGTTGGAGTGATGATATATTTTTATTTTTAAAGATTGTTAAATTTTCTCTGGGCAGAGCATGCTCCCTTAAAAATGGATGTTAGATCTTGTTTCTTGTTGTGGCCAAGCGGCTATGAGCACCAGACTCAAGCTCTGGTGCTTCTGATCAGCACAGTGTGGGTTCGAGTCCCAGTCGTGGCATTTGCGTCCTTGAGCAGGATACTTTACCTTCAGAAGGGGGCATTAAGCCATAGGTCTGGTGTACTGGGATTGGTAGTGCACCTAAAAGAACCTAGAACACTTTTCATGGAAGAGTAGGGGTTAACCCCGCTGTTCTTAGTTCACATAGCAAGCGCCCTCGTTGACAGGTTTCCTCCGGCTTGCAAGCTACAGTGATTAAGTTCAGTTATGAGGCATCCTTGGTTTCATTACCAGAATTGTATAATAACAAAATGGATAGCACTTTGTTAATTGGGGAAAAGTAATTGCTAGGATGCCTGAATTCTCAAAGATAAGTAACTTGCATCTAGCCTCTGAAAATTCCAAAAGCAATGAAGACTCTGTTGGCATCAGTAAAAGAAAACTTCCAATTATTTGAAAGTACCAAAATCGGTTAAAGTTCATTACACGTACTTAAAAGCCATGCCTTGTTGGTATTTGAAAGAGTACATTCATTTCTATAGACTGTGCGAGCCTTGTGCGTATTGACCATCTTTTTGACCAAATGAGGGTCCTTTCAGCAGAGAATGTCTTGCATCACAATGGGGGACTTTAGGGACTCTAGGTGGCAGCAGACTTACCAGGTAAATCCATTGTTCTCGGTAATGTGCGCATGCTCAGAGCTACATAAACAATGGAAATTCACCTGGTAAGTCTGCTGCCACCTAGCATTCCAAAGTCTCCGATTTTTACAGTTTCATCTTTTTTTAATTGCATGTATGTAGTTTTTCTTGCCCCAATGGCGAAGTACTTAAACATAATAATAACAACAACGAAAAAACAAACGTTTGTTTACTTGTTTTTCATCATGTGAAAATGGTCCACATACGCGTATACGCGTTCAAAAAAACGGCGAATTCTAACTTCCGGAATGAAGTTGGTCCCAACCACCATATTGAGCTTTATATGTGCCTGATTCTGTTTCTTCAAATACTTGAGTTAAACATAGTATATCATGTTGTTGAAAAAGTAAAGTTGAAATTAAAATATATTTAACTAATCAACAAAGACAACTTGTGAATAAGACTTTGACCTCTGTTTCCGGTTGCTGGTATAAAATTCAGAATTTTTCCCAACTGACGTTTATGCTGTTAGCGTTAAACCTACGTAATGGTCACACAGACTCTGGTGTGACTGGCAAACGGGGTTTCCAAGAAACAAAACATCCTCATCCCAAGTTTTAATTTTGTTTCAATTTCAATTTTAACCCATTATTTGTCTTATATAAAAATTGAAATTGTATTTGTAATGAATTGATATAGGCATTTTTATTTTCAAGGAAATACCCCCCAAAAAGTCTTTGAATTTTGTTAATTTTTTTCAATTTCACAGTTATGAAAACCTACGATGTCTACTTGTCTTATGATTGGTATAGTGATGCAGACAGAATGTTTGCAATGAAACTTGTCCACTACATGGAGGAAAAAGGCTACAAAGTATTCTGGGAAATCAACTGCCTCCCGGGTGGAGGTAAGAACTGTTCTTGAACTGTTTTTCTCTGCAGACCTGGGCCCAATTTCATAGAGCTGCTAAAGCAGAAAAAAATGCTTAACAATTTCCTGCTAAGCAGAAATGAGCAGGATACCAGTCACGAATTGTACACGTGACATGGTAGTTTGGCTGGTAACCTTATTCTGGTTAGCAACATTTTATTGTGCTTAGCAAATTTTGTGTGCTTAAGCAGCTCTATGACATTGGGCCCTGGACTTACAGGGAGGCCTCAAAAGGCCCCAGCCTTAGTTGCCCCGGGCCCAATTTCATGACTCAGCTTCATGGGCTTACTGTTGGCGGGGGGGGGGGGGGGGGGGAAATTGGTGCTTGTGGAAGCAGTAAAATCAGGGCCCAATTTCATAAAGCTGTTAAGCCGAAAATTCTGCTTGGCAAATTTCTTTACCTAGCAAGAAATGAGCGGGGTACCAGTGGCAATAAAATAAACTTCATTGAACATGCCTCCTAAAAATTTGGGTCCTAGTTTCAGACTTTTGTTGTCAGCAATGACTCTTACCCCTGAAAGTCATCAGATCTGCAGAAATATTAAAAAAAAACCTACTCCAACATGTCCAAAGGCAAGAGAGATTCAGTGGGGACTGTTGGAGAAACAAACCGGAGATGGCCTAACTAGTTTGATTTGACTCTTGTACCCTCATGGTGCGAGATCAAGAGGGCGTCTGGCAGCAACATTTGTGGACATACCCTGGAGTGCGTATCTGGCATTAACCGCCGTGATCGCACAGTAGTCATTGAATGAAGAGACATTAAGTGGAGAGCTGTCGACAGAATGCTCAAGTTCACTTGATTTGATGATTTGATGATATGGCTAATAAAGTATTAAAAAAACACAAAAGATCCATGAGTCGTAACATCACCAGCTCTTGTCAGAACGTAGAGAAAGTAGAACAACTGACTCTTATATAAAGAAATACTGCCACAAGTCGAAGGCCATGTATGAACTAACGACTTTGACCGGATCATTGAAAAGGCCTATTCTTCAACACTAATGGCTGCAGTCAACAGCCATAGCCGAAGTCGCTTGATTTGGACATGCAATTTCTTTCAGATTGTGTTTATTTGTTCACTATGCAACGTTCAAATCCGACTTTAATGAAATTGCTCAAATGATTTTGCTTCAGATACGGACGATGACATTGTGAGAGCCTTGGAGACCAGCTGGCGCTCCGTCATCATATTCAGTCCAGATTATCTTGCCTCCCGTCGCAATTTTGATGTCATTTTCTCCATGGACCAGGCCAAGCACTACAAGAAAGAAATCATCCCCATTATCTACCGGGACATCTCCAACGTAACGGGAGAACACCAGAGTACTCTTGTGAAGCATGTTCTATCGTCTCGCTGTCTTCGTTTTGACCAGATCACAACACACCCCCTTAGTGCAGTGAAGAAGATTGTCCAGAAAGTTTGGGGTGACCCTCAGTCAAAGCAGTCGCTTCATAAAGAGCTTCTGCTGAGGTTACCCCCTCGACATCGAACTTCCCGACTCCCTTCCACCTCTTCCACCTCTTCAGAAGAAAACTTCATCAGAACTGAGATCCAACCGTACGTTTCATCAAGAAAGAGTTTGACAAAATATATTGAAGGACAGAGACAAGTCAATGGAGATCAAAACCATCTTACACCAGTTGCTTTTGAACCAGGCCAAACCACACAAAGGCTCTATCCAAGTATAAGTGAATGTGGGGTACATATAGACATGGAGGTCAATATATAGAATCTGTCAACAGTCCCGACTGTCAGAACTTCATTCAGTACTGTACAGTCGAGTAAATATGGCCGATTTACAGTACTAGGGCGTCACCGAATGTTTTCCTGGGAGGAATCAGGTTTCACAGAGTTTCTCTCGAAAAAGTCACCCTGCATAACTTGCATTAATGTACAAAGTATGAGTCGGGTCAAGTCCCAAATGATGGCCGCAGCATGTCAACATGCGTTAGAGCATAGGCTGCCCCTAGCACACCTTCTTGGCCAGAGGCATGCAGCTAGCTGCAGCTGCTAACTTGGCCTTAGTTACATGAAGCTGTGCATTATCTGTATAGACCTTATGCCTTGACATCATCCCGCCACCGACTTGGAGGTTAAAACGATGTCGAAACGATGGAGTTGAATAGATTTGTACCCGCAGTGCACAGGATGGGCCTATCCGCAACCTCCTTTTGACTTCTATGCAAGGGCGCCCACTCAAAAAATACCAACTGACCAGCGGAAGTGCTGTCAACCGCAGAGTTTGAGAGAACGGTGTGACCTTCTAGTGTCGGTGTGATTAAACTCATTATATGTCTGTAATGTGACCTTTTGACCTTAACCAGCCAATCATTTCACCAATATCCCACCCCCAAAGAAAGGGACTGACTTTCTGCCATTGAACACACGAGACTAACCTTCACTGCCACATTGAGAATATTATGTGGACAGTTATGTCACTTTTATCTCAACTCCCTCCAAGTGGGAAGCTTTGTTACTAAAGTTTAAGTAATTATACACAAAATTAACTCTTTATTGTTCAGATGCATTCAAGAAGGCCAACAGAATGTAGATAATATAATTTGAATGATTAAGAAACTTGTTCAACAACCCTACATTGTATCATCTGCTCAACAAAATACATTAGCCAGCTGTTATTTGACAAATCAATTGACTAGAGTTGCATTATTTAAATCACAAATTGACGAAAGGTCAGCAATGAAACTTGCTCCATTTTTCAGACATGCACTTTTTCAGTTGATCAGCTGATTTTCTTCCTTTTGTTTTGAATATTCATGCTATACGCGTATGTGTGCTTGACCATTCACCTCCTTTTTATCTGCAATAGACAGTGAAAGTCTCGTGCACAATTCGACTTTCCGGGACCATTGTGGTCCCAACCTTATGGAGTTTTACGTGTGCGAGATTTTGTTTCGTAAATTATTTTAGTTTAACGTAGTTTATGACCATGAAAATGACAAATGGTGTTGTGACTGTAATACTTAGTGATTAGAAAATATGAACGTAAGAATCAATTCCAGAGAATTTAACTTGACCTCAACTTCCGGTTACTGCAAAGAATTAAGAATGTTGTGCTTACCTCTGATCACAAGACTTGTGTAAATGCTTGTGTAATTGCCAGATGCTGTAATTGAAACGCAAAGCCATTTCATTACAGTCTATGGTTGTCGAGGCGTCAGCGCTCTCTATAAACTGCGTCATGCGTAAATTTTACGCATGTTTGACCATCGCAAACTCGCGTAAGGGGTTCAAACTGAGTATGTGGACCCACTCAAAATTGATGTCAAAGTAGTTTTTTCCCTTGAGGTTTATTACTTGATAAAGATTATTTTAGCTGATTGGTCAATCGTGATTTTCCTGTTTTATTTATATATTTGTTTCTGCTGGCAGAAACTGTGATGTAATGATGTGTGATATTTTCCGAAGTGCTATAAATTATTTGATAGTAATTTCATTTTTCGATTGACCGTGTTTATGGGAATAATGTAGTTGCGCGAGATTCTCTACTATGCACAATTTTGTAACGCTCTTTTTCCATGCCAAAACCATGCACTTCCTGCCAAGACCCCATCAACCTGAGTTCATTTGCTCATCAAATGGATGAGACTAAGAGCTTTCTAACAACATCTAGCCTATAATGTAAGCATTTCTCAACATACAGAATGTCTAAGACATCGCTTTACATTAATACCAAGGCTGATGTTTTGGTTTTCTTCACTCGCCAATTTGGTGCCTGGGCTCGATTTCACAAAGAGTTAAGATTGATCTCAACTCCAAATCACTCCTAATTGCTAAGCAAAGTGTGACGTCACAATACAAACCACTAGGGTGATACTGACAACTCATCTCAAGATGAATCTTGGTGCTTTGTGAAATCGGCCTCTGAAGTGTCATTTATGACAGGCGTCGAAGTCGTAATAAATGTACACTATTATGTGTCTGATTTTGACATGGGGTGTCATACATATGAAGTATTGACCCAGTTCACCTGACGTCCTATCATCACAATAAACTTGGTTTTGGGGGTTATTGTCCCTGTGTGTCATGTGTGTGTGATACAGTGTTGTGCGAATTTTAGGCAATACATGCGTTTAATTGCTTTTCATTGACTCCCAAATTGTTGAGTGGGCACAGTGGCTGCATATGACGTGCATGCAAGGGGTCAATAGTTGTGGAATAGTATTCAAAAGACAACACATGTTTGTAGAGTTAACTTTGCATTTATTATTAGTAACATTGGTTTAAACACTGTATTTTTGTCGATGAGACCAGGGCCCAATTTTATGGAGCTGCTCAAGCACAAAGAGTAGCTACATGTAAGCACAACCAAATTTTGCTTACAAAAATAGGTTACAAGCCAAAATACCATGTCACATATACCATCTGTGACTGGTATCCTGCTGATATTTGCCTAGCAAGCAGGAAATTCGCAACCAATATTTTTTGCTTTAGCAGCTCTCAGAATGGGCCCACTAGAGGGCAGTAGACTATTTTAAAACTATTGGCCATTGCATCAAGACGAACAAAATCAGACTGTGCTTTTTTCTTTAACATAGGTAGAATTTGTTCGATAGGGTGTCAAACTACGATCCCCCTTTCTTCCCATGACCCCAACCTGCCAGCTTTCTTGTATTAGATGTGTTCTAGAAAGGCCAAGGGGAGTTTGAAAGAGATGTACACCAGCCATGTTCATTTGTATTATTTTTCATCTACCATGAGACATAGTCTTACAAATAATCTTACAGGTGTAAGATTATTTTTGTCTGCATACTTTAAGTTCCATTAATGCAGGCTGAGATCATATACCATTTTGTTTTTCCAAAGTGCCTTGTTCATATAGGTTTATATAAACCTATTTTCAGAAAAATGTCTGCCTAACTTGAAGTTTTTTGGCGAAAAATATGTTTTATGATCGCAAACTTTTGTCAGGGTCGCCCAGTAAATAATGTGCTGCAGCATAAAGTTAGACAAACAGTTTGACTGTGGTTAAACTATTGATGGGCTGGGATTCAACAAGGATGTGTATAGAGTTGGTATAATGCCAAGGGCGAGAAACTAAAATAAATTTTGGGCTGTCCTCTAAACTTTTTTATGCAGTACACACTGAAAACAAGTTTAACTTGTGACACCCGATTTGCCAAACTACCATCACTTATAAGTAACACCCGCACCAGACAGGCGCTCTAGAGTCGCTTCGAACCAAACTATCGAATTGAGTTACATGAATAGGTCGATGTCTGAAACAGTTAGGAGCGATTGGACACGCTGGAAGTCGAAAGATCAACTGTTGCAGTCGTTCGGAACGACTCTGGAGCGTCTTGGTTTCAGACGTCAATCTTGTCGTGAGCCGAATCTAATGTCAATGTTATGTTAAGTTTGCCTGTCTGAAACCAAATTTTATTTGGGTCGACCTAGAGTCGCTCTTAATCTATTTGGTTCGGCGCGACTCTGGAGCGCCTGTCTGAACCGTGTGTATGACTGTCAAGCAGCCACTTCACTTTGAAAATACTCATGATTTTATACGTATCGTGGCATCATAATAGAGCATCCACTCTTATAAGCGAGGTGGATTTAGAACAGGTTATTTAGAACGGTATCATCATTAGCTTTCTATATTAGATGTGGGGATGCTTGACGTCCTTACTTGTAAGTGACGGTGACTACTTGAATTGGGTACTTGCTTAGTTTGAGCAAACATATTATGTTTCTTGTAATGGATTACTAACCTTTTTGTTGAGCATTTAAGTGTTATGTTGTCACAAATTTAAAGCTTGCTTTCGAATTATAGTTTTACATACTAATTTTTTACTGTTTGTCATCCACTTTTTGCTGTGTTTGTTTGAATTATATTTGTACATACTAATTTTACTTTTTAAGTATCCACATTTGGCTATACCACATGATTAGTTTTCCTTCAAAATGAATGCATTTTATTTGAACTTATTTTGCATTTTTCAGATTTGTAGATTTAGTGCTAGACAACTATTGGCTTTTAGATCTTGGTGTGTTTCTCTGTTGACCAATGTAAAAAAGTAACTAATGGTGTTTCTTCCTAAAGTAAGATAAAAGTGTTCTTGTAAATATATTGATACTGATTATAATTATGAACAAATTATTTATTTTTAAAACATCTTTTTGAATAGCTTAAAAGTAGGGTCCTACTTTGGTAGTAACCCTGAAAAATAATGTTGCAATTTCTATCGGAAAGCTTCCTTGTTATAAAGATGGTAATAGTAGTAAGCAACCTGCGAAACTATTTCGTCTGAATGATATTCAACTTGGTTTTTGAATGTGTATTTACTGATGATTAAAAAATGGTGCTAAATTTTCCTTCCATATTGGAATAAAGTGACTTTTTGTCAAATTAAATTGACTGTTCAAAAGAATAGCAGACCTAGAGTGAGGTCAGTAAACATTCCAGGGCCCAATTTTATAAAGGCTGTAAGCACAAAAACTTGTTAAGTACAAAAAACTCTTGATAAGCAGAAACAGGCTACCAGCAAAAAATTCCATAAAGTTTACATTATTGTGGCTGGTACCCCACTCATTTTTGTTTAAAAAAGAAATCTGCTAAGCAGTATTTTCTGCTTAAAAGCTTTTTGAAATTTGACCTTAGTAGTTTTGTTTTTGTGTTTAAGTTGTTTATGTAAGGGCTGGGTCGGAATTAATTGCTTTGACAACGGATTGAGGAAAAAGTGAAAAGGTCTTCTCTTCAATGGTGTCTCTGAAGCCAATGGCTGTCTATAGCCAAAGTGACTCGATTTATACATAGCCTGAGGCCGTGTCTGAACTGGCGGCTACGGCTATGGCTATGGCTACGGCTACGGCTATGGCTGGATCGCCTTGCCATGCCATGCGTTGAAGTATTAGACTTTCATAGCAACACCCTTTGCAACAGTTGTAGCTGTAGTCGAGAAGCCGCCATTTCAGGTACGGCCTATTTTGATAATTGGCCCACTTAGGAGAACCATTGGTTTACCCAGTAGTCTGCCGCCACCTTGTGGCTGAAAACTTCTAATTGAATATGTTGTACATCTTGTGTTCACATTATTGTTGTTGCAAATACTAGGCCTATGTGTTGAAAATGTAGAATTATCATGAACAATTTGAAAATTCTTGCCACTTTATATTTTTCAGCTATTTTGCAAGAGCATTGTTATTTTGAAGAGATTTGTCTATTGATAGAGCTCACAATAAAGACCACTAAACATTTGAAATGAAGTATAACTATAAGGACTGTTCAAATTAATTTGGTTTTTTTTCTTAACCCCCTGCAGTGGCGTAACTAGACATTTTTTATAGGGGCGGGGCGGAGGGTGTCAAACAGGAGGCAAAGATTTTCTCCTGGGGTGCTTTTGATGTATCAAACTATTCATTTGAGTATTTTTATAAAAATCTCATTTGGGAAGGGGTAAGAATGGGGCAGTGTTCTGAGAGTCTCTTATCCCCTTCTGGTTACACGACTGTCACCTGCCCCCATTTTTCCATCAGCCCCCATGTGATATATCTTTTCTGAAAGTGTGTTTCTGATTGCCAATGAATAAGTGTATTTTTTTCAGATAAAGTTCTCGTCAAAACCCGGGCACAATTCTGTTGACGAAATGGCACGAAATTACCTTTTTGGGGGAACACAATAAGCTATATTGCATGATCATGCCCATGTAGAGCATTTTCAGAATCATGTTGTCGCATCCATACCACATCAGTCTCTGGTGTTTTAGTTTGTATGTTTTTTATGGCCTCTTCTATATTTACGATCGTACCCACAATTTATCTTGGATGTGAAGAAGTGCAGTTTGAAAAAAAAAAATGAAATCCCCCTCCCTGATTGTAAATTTCAGTCTTTATGATGAAAAACTGGAAAAAAAGTTTAAGTGGCCTAAACAACAATGAAATACTATTTTTCAGAAATTATTGTTTACATGCTATTTGAATTGAGTTTCATTATGCAAATTGTCCATCATTTATCATCAACTATTGATGATGTAACCTTATAAAAAGCCATGAGTCAAATAAAAGTTACGCATGTTCGATGACACGTCCGTCGAAAAAAGTTTTGGCCAAAAACGTTTATTTATGTTAGCCAATTTCAACAGTGTTTTTTTAAAGACTCCTTAATACATATTTTTTTAAAGCAATTGCGTTTGGTGATTATTTTACATGGATTGAAATGGAACATGGAGCATGAAAAAAAGTGATTGTTGTTAATTTTAAAATCTGGATTTGAGTTGCTGCACAACAATGACAATACAAATCTTAAAGGAAGTATTTTCCAAGTACACCTAGAAACTAGTTTTTTATTTCACCAAGCTTGTGATTCACCTGCAAAAGTTCTGAGTCATCCTCACCGGAGGTAAGAAAGCGCCTCCAATCAAACCATTCCATGACATGAAATTATACTGCACTTGCGCAGTCAACACATTGACGTTTTAACGTGGCGGAAGGCTGGGCCGACTCTTTTTACTCAAATTGGCGGCTTTGAGAGAAATAATACGTCAGTAATTGCACATTTTGTCAAATTACTTGTGTGAACATATACAGACAGTACATCATGTCTTCTGCGGGAGACTTTGGTAACCCTTTGAGGAAATTCAAACTGGTTTTTCTCGGCGAGCAGAGCGGTGAGTATCTAGATCAGTAGATGAACTAGCTACGTGTACGTCTAGTCTACACTGTGTTGTTAAACCTCTTTCTGGCTGATGCAGTACTGACAGTGACATGACTGACTATGATTTTGATAAAATAAAAATATTTTGTTCAGCCAGTGTCACTGCACAGCCAGTGTGAGTTTTATTTCTGGTCGAAAATTGTTCGAATTGTTTCTAGAAAGTAATGACATTTACTGCAGCAGAGCCGGCCGTCCGTCCTGTCCGTGTGTACTGTACATGTAATAAATTTCATTTAAAATATCACGTTATATACAGTATTCACACACAAATGACACAGTCTTCACCTCGGACCTCGCCTGCACCGAAATTTGATTCAGTGATTGATGTGTGAGTGATGATTGGATGCTCATTCTATTTCTAGTTTAGCATGTTTTTAGGGGGAAAATGCAAAATTGGATGGATGTCAGTCATGTCAGTCATTTCATTCATTTGCCACTTCGTCTGGTGGTCACTTCGTACCTTGTTCACTTGGTACTTGGTTTGGACTTGGTCACTTCGTACTGTCAGCTGAGTTTCTTCGTACCAACACTGCATCAGCTGATTCACTTCATAAACGTCTGTAGCTGGACTTTTGAGATGACTGCAGGCTGACAAAAGTGCAGATGTTGTGATGTGTCCAGACTCAAGTAACCATTTTGTCACACTTTTAATTTAATATTTTTTTATGGGGGCTTGAGCATCTCGAACTCGAGGCAACAAATCATTAGTTGGTGATGCCCGCTCAATTCCGATCGAGTCGAGTCACAACAGGTTACTAACGAGACTTTGGCGGAGTGGCCCTCTCGGAACCAGGCTAAAATCCAGAATCTGTACGAGAAACGAAGTGTCTTGTAAGAAAACAAATTGTCCAGAGTACAAAGTGTCAAAAGTCACTTCGCATGAAGTGTCCAGGGTACGAAGCAGTCAAGGTACGAAGTGACCTGACATGAATCCAACTGCCACTTTTTTCTGTTCTGTCTTTTAAGAGTGAAAAATTGGCAGTCAGATTGGTGTCAGGTCACATGGCAAAAATCTGACTGCCACTTTATTTATATCTCCCTTGATCTTTATCCAGAAAAGGTTGACAGAATGAATACAGAGAAGAACAGGCACTTTGGAATAACAACGACTCAACATTATAAAAAAGTAGCCATTTATGATTTTCAGATCTAAGGAGGTCTTGAGACTTGACATCATACAATTTATTTAGTGCCTTTGGTTAGACTCCGCGAGAGTTCCAGCCGTTCAATAAAATGTCCACTTGAGTTTTCCTTTTTTAAGGTCAAGTGCATATTTTACATTGTAGCTACCACTACCACTAAGTCCTCGACAAAATTTTAAAAGGTTAATCGTAGTCCAACATCCATTAAACCAAAAAAATCCCTCAGAAAGTGGCAGTTGGATATGGAAATTTTTCTGATGGTATGACTACGAGCACAACTGACCATAACATTGTCATATCCTGGATGTATGACTATTTTTTGGTCATAATGAATGAAAAAATGGTACTGTACGTACTAACATGTAGTCAGATTTGGCATCTTTTCCGTTTTGAGAAGAGTCAGAAACATCTTTAGAATTTCAATAAAAGCAGTCCAGTTATTTATTTCCAGGGTATACATTGAATAGGCACATTTAAATGCAACTTTTCAGTATTCAATGTTATTGAAAATGTCAGGAATTTTACTGTCTTGCACTCTAATTGGAAAAAAAGTATCGGGTACATGTGTGTATTAAGTTATTGTGTATGCGTAGTGTGCTGCCTCTGTATGTACATTGTAAGGGATTGATGTTTGTCTATTTTTCAACGATTGGAAAATTTTTCCTTATTTTCTAAGGCAAGTTTAAGCAGTTTGCACTTGCAGGTATCATCATACTGGATTCTTTAGCTACCTGCGCTACATGTTTTGAAGGGGAAAATCACACTTTCTCATTTCCATGGGGAGCATACCTGTACACTGTATGTACCTCAAGTTGCTTAACAATTTTAGTGATAAAAGGAGGTTAATCCAACATAGTATGTCAGCCCTGCCTGGTTCCCATTTACAACTGGAAATTTTAAAAAATTGACTCTTGAAGAAAAAAGGGAAAAAAAAAAAAAAAAATTAAGGCATAGCGCCCTCTTTTGAATTTGAAAATTGACAATTATGTTCATAATACATGTAAGACTTTGATAAAAAATGATAATGGTTGTAGGCCGAACAATGTCTCGACCGTTCCTCAAACTGTCAATTAACAAATGTCCGTTGTTGTTGTTGTGTTCATAAAAGGGGGCGTGGCATTAGGGACATGTGTTGATTATAGGGTGGTGTTCAATTTAACTACATTGCACACGTACATGTACCTTTCACTGTGTGTGATGGGGGGTTTTGGCTGCAGTGGCAATTTTACATGTCATAGTGTGTACTTGTCCAACATGTAATGTACATATACATGTACATGTACATGTACATTGCAATACAAGTGGATCACCAACCAAAATACAGGGCTGGTTAGCTCAGTTAGTAATGTACGTGTACATGTAGAGCACTCAATGTATGTATTTGAGGGGATAGGGCTCAAATTTTACACTGGACTGCAAGCCTGAGTGAGGCCAGTGATTTTAGCCCCGGGCCAGTAAACTCATGACCAGACAAGTCCGGTGGTCTTGTGTTTTTCAATTGAATAATTTAATCTGTGTAATATCTTAGTTTTGAACAGGAGTTGATTTTGAAGAAAATTCTCACAAGTCTTGTATCTTGGATTTTTTACTCAATTAGAAATTTTATATTTAGACATCATCAAGTATGTCTGTACAACACCAAACTTATTTCATTCTCTTTTTATGCTTGGATGAGGTTCTTGGACTTGAAGTTCAAGTACACATTAAGTATAATATGTACATGAACAGTATGTACATCTGCTTAAAGGGATATTTTGAAAAACACAGAGCCAGTCGGACTTGTTTGGATTTGAGGTCACTGGCCTACTGCTGAAATTACAGGCAAAATGACAGTGGTCAGTGGTGGTACATGTATTTTGAGTCCTGTTGAAACGGGACAAGGATGTTGTTACTGGATTACTCATGGTCATCAAGCAGTGGTTAGTCACTGATAACTTGGTTTCTTCAAGGAATTCATTTTGAAATAGGAGCACAGAGTGATGCCGTGTATTAATGTAAGTGGCAGAGCCCTGCACGGCTGTTGCTAAGCGTTTTGCTAAGGACGGCCCTCATTACAATGTGGTGTTGTGGTGATGCAGCCTTAGCCATAACTGCCAACTCTGACATGGCTGGCCTTAGTGACTTTTTGCTTAGTGACTTTGCAAGTCATAAATTGTACTGTACATTGTACAGAGTTTTTCTGTATGATGCTAACACTAACAGGCCTGATGCTTTGTTCCTGAAAGAGAAAGGGCACCAAGGCATTTTCTCTTTTGTAAATGGCACCTGTGAGGCCTGTGAGGAAATTGTACATGTGTGTAGTGTTGGAACATTTCAAGGGGGCACCAAGACAGTGGGGCGTTGATTCGATTGCCTACTGTGAAGCATCATGCCTGTGCTAATAATTTGAACTCATTCAGTTGTAATGAAGTGTACATTCTACTGATGTGGGACTCAACGTGTTGTGAGACAATTATGGGTAAAGGTGGACAATTATGGTGAAGGCAAAGGTGTTGCTGCATGAGCTGTCAAGTCTTTATCTTATCAATCAAATGAAAGAACTGGTTACTTTTTTATTCTGTTGTGGACCAATGCAAGTTACATGTACACATGTAGACTAAAGGAGTTTGCCTAATTGATCAGGGTGTCAGGGTGTTTTTTGGACACCCTGTTTGAAATTTGGACAGCCTGTTTAATCTGTCATTTACATATTTAAAGTGAACAATTGGGACACCCAGTTTTTAAATTTCCATCAAATTAGAACGCCCTTTTACCAAAACCTTGGCTAAAACCTTGTTGTGCATTACACTTAGAACCTAGACAGACCTTACAAATACTGCACTCGTGATGCTTTCTCTGCTTTACATGTATGGGGAGAATTTAATATCGTTATATTTTTGTGTGTACATGGAAATTTCCTGCCGTGCAGAAAACAACAAACGAGCTTATACTAATTTATTCAGATTTTTACACAAACCATCAATGTGCGATGATAAGCACTTCATGTTTACTCAGTGCTTGAGTTCTGGGGGAAAGAAATCTCATAGTTACTCTGAAGGGATTTGTCTCCCTTAGGATTCTCCCCTGTTTTTTTTCAAAACTGTGGGGCATTTTGGATGCAAATTTTTGAAGTTTGGCTTAAAGCATACTGAATGTTTTTTTACTTGAAATTTTTGACTTAAAACAAAATTGTATTAAGCCCTACAGTGCAGTCTGGGGAATTCAAAATGGTTTCTGTTTCGTGAATTTGATCTGAAGGGCCCCTTCTCTCCCAAAATATTGTTATTATTTGTTTGCGTATCTGCACGTGCAGATTTGCGCATATCGGGAGAACACTGATTTAACTAATACACATGTTCAGCATGTTCAGTGCACATCACACTTAAAATTTCAACATAAAATTTGTTATCCTTGATGCAGTCATAACATCTATAGAGGTTGTCTTTTGAAAGTGGTTACAAAATATACACGTACACCTGTTCAGTGTATATCACACATACATTTCAACATAAAATTCTTTATCCTTGATGCGATTATTACATACATGTAGATTATCTTATGAGAACAGTTACAAAATAAACACATGATGATGATGCTCAGTGCATATCATGTAAATTTCAACATAAAATTCTTTATTTCGGATGCAGTTATCAGAGTTTTATGTAGATTATATTTTTTAGAAAGGTTGCAAAATGTAGGCTGCATGTATGCTTGTTAAGTACAAATCACTAAGTTAAATTTCAACATAATTCCTGATGCAGTTATTACATACTACGTGTATGTAGATTATCTTTTGAGAAAAGTTACATTTTATTGCTATCCCATTTTAAAACTCAACACCCAATCAATGACTGTGCAGAAATTTACACAACAACTGAGCCTTGAGCCAAATTCTTAGATGTGCAAGATGTATTTTGTCCTACATTTCAGAATTAATTAGAATAAATATTCACAAAATGTGAATGTCAATTAAGAATGACATGTAAATGTTTTTAAAGGGCATGGGGTACACAATACAAGTAGAAACGTAATTTATCAATTATTTTTGTAACAAGTGAATTTCATTAAGCTGTAATCTGTTATTTTAATTTTTTTAATCAACCAAGGAAGACATATTGATTGACGCAATTATTGCAGCAGAGTTGAGGAACTTTATGCTAATAAATAATTTTGCCAGACCGGATTCATCGACACGCCATGGAGGTGACCGCACTAAAAACAAAACCTGTCTGTTCGAATCAACCGTCTCTATGCAACACCGTCATGGAAATTGTTGAATGCCGGTCAACAGGGGACTGAACGTTTTCCACCCTAATGACTCCCTTGCATATCACTACCCCCTTGGCTTTCAGCCACTGGTCGTTACCAAGGGATAGCGGTCAAGCTGTTATCATGGTTATGTCAGAAGAATATCAACAAGTGTCAAACTCTCTGATCTTCTGTCTCATGTGCATTTACTAAGGTCGACAAGCAGTTATACATGTACATTGTAGCTCTCAGATGGTGGACCTGGGGCTCCCAGGACTGAGAAACAAGACACACCGTTGTATTTTTTTGAGCGTTTTAAGCTACATATATGAGCTTCTTAAGCGTTATGTCAGTGCATATTCTTGAGAATGAATTTAGAGAAATTAAGTGTATCAAAATTCTTAGGTTTAGTCTTCTAACAAATTTGTTAACATATATCTTAACACTAATCTTGCAAAGATTCTTCTTTTTAAGATGTTAGTAATGTAAGTGGTGGGTAGCCGTGTTAGTCAGGGTTTTTTTTTTTTTGCAGAAGTAAAAATAAATTGTACCACTTTAGTAAGAAGTGTCTGCATTATAAGCTTTGTAGCAATAACAACTTCATCAGATGCAATGAAGACAATCAACTAAAACCAAGGTTTATGCAGTCCTAGCATACATGAGTCTTTAAACAAAGGATGGTAATAAGATGTTCACAAAATGTCTTCAGTCGTTTAGTTTTATCTTGAAATCCTTCATTTTAAAAATTGTCGACGTACATGTACATGCAGTGACATATATTATATATAGTTTCAGGGAAGTGAAGTTTTTGTAGTGAATGCAGAGCTTAAACATTTTTGCTTTCATTATTCAACATTCTTAATACTTCTCGTTGTTTTTTCATGTGTGAATAATTGATTAAGCTCCACCGGAATTCAATTTTATTTGCAGTGAATATTACAGTCAAAATGTCAACCCTCGTCCCGTCCAATAAGTCGATTTGATGAGTGCACTGCATAAAATAAAAAAAAACTCCCTGTGCATGCCACGTCCAAATCAACATTGAGTATTTTCCAAACATAATGCATAATGCTACATGGCCGTACCACATGCTTATGTGTAACCATCATTGCCTACATCTGTATGGCCAATTATGCGTACTCCTCAGACATCGGCTGTAGACGGGCAGGGTGTCATCAGCCGTACTCAAAGACACTCAGCTGATGAATATTCATTAGGCTCTTCTGTTGGGAGTAGACGGCGCATGTGAAGGGATGAACCAAGTTTACTAGCGGTTATATGTGCAAGGGCGAGAAGTCCGTGCCAAGACATTGTTTTTGTAAGGGCCCAGATGCTTGTAGTCTAAACGTGGCCGTTTAAAACTGTACTTTTGGTGTGTATGCGTTGGGGCAATCAAACCAACATTTCTTGGGGCAATCAACAATCAAGTAAATCATGCAACACTGCCATCTTATTGGACAGGATCTGGATCAAAAAGATGTCAAAATTGGCTGCAGTTCCAAACCGAAGTGTCCAAAATTACTCGCCTCCATCACTTTCACATCATGTACGTACTTTGCATATGTCAGGCCGTGTCCGATTTAGCGACTGCGGTTTGATCGTCATGTGAACAAGCAATAAAGCATAGGATGCCCATAGCAACACCCTGAGTAACAGCCATAGCGACAGCTGCAGCCACAGCCATAAATTCGGATGCAGTCTTGAATAATGATAGCCTACAGTACATAAATTTGTATGTGTACATATGTAAGAGTCTGGCATTCCTGTCAGCCCCTTATTAGAGACTTCAATGTAATCAGTTTACTAGTGCAGTCCTTGGTCCAACATAAACAAACAAATGCAGCGCTGGATTTGGGGGGTGGGGTGGGGGGGTTAGGGTCAAGTTTTGAACTAAATTTGTTCACTAAAGATTTTTGAACAAATAGGCTAAATTCTAAGCAGGTTTTGTTTTAGTTACGTACAATGTACATGTATGTACAATATGTACTATGGAGTATGTGTATATTATGTAAACATGGGGAAAATTTAAAATGTTAATATGGGACATGACGTTTTCTTGGAATTTTCAGTCAGTAGAAGAAGGTCAAATGTTGCGTCTGTTTGCGTCTGCAATGGACACGTACAAGTCGCTTGTTGCCAATATGATTGCAAAAGGGTTTAAAAGCTGACATGGCTGGGTTTGGCCAAGGGTGTCCATTAAAGACACCGATATACATGTAGACCCCTCTGGTCGAAACTTCATCAAAGCCTGATACTTCATGGAGGCAAGTCCCCTTGGTGCCCCTTCAAAATGTTCTGTGCAAATATTTATTTCCTTCATAGAGGTGCCCTTTCCTGAGGAAAAAGAATTGTCTACAAGTAGCCCAGCTACATGTACAAGAATGAAGTATTGATCCTGTGCATAAGTCAACACTCACGTCCCGATTGACAATTTACAAATTAAGGAAAATAGCTTCATTTTACATTAGATCTGCCCTTTGTTGACTTTTAGAGAATTAAGATTATTATTAAAACATTTTCAGTGAAATTAATTACTCAGTGAAAGTAAGATGTTCAGTTGCTTAATTCTGGTTTTTTTTTTTATAGTTTCATGCAATTTCTTACAGTGACACTATAACTTGTGCTTTAAAGATACATGTACTTCCGACTTGGGCACAATTTCATAGAGCTGCCCAAGCAGAAAATATTGCTTAACAATTGTCTGCTAAGCAGAAATGAGCAGGATACCAGTCACAAATTGTACATGTGACATGGTAGTTTGGCTGGTAACCTTCTTTTGGTAAGCATAATTTTGTTGTGCTCAGCTACTTTTTGTGCTTAAGCAGCTTTATGAAATTGGGCCCTGGTGGCTCCAGGGGGGGGGGGGTGTCTTTGTATAGCAAGCTATATGAGATGAGACAATCTCCCTCTGCTATCATTTGGTATTAGTAGTATAAACGGAAATACCAGGAGAGTCAAGTAGAGATTGCAAGATAACATGCTTCAAACCAGAACGTGATGAATGCAAAATTCCTCCTAGATTAGTTTTGATGAGATTTTCGTTCAGAGGACTCTGTGAATGCTAAAGGGGAGATAACACGCGTGATTAAATGACACCTAACGGTTTAAAAAAATAAAAAAATAAATGTGGTTCTCTGAAGTTCAGGGTTTTTTTTATTTAGTAAGAGAATATTAATCAAAGAAACGACCGTTGGAAAAGAAAACATGGAGCCATGTTGTTTTGGTGCTTGGAGGGCAAATGGCGTGGCCAGCGGTCTTCTTCATTGCATCTCCAGCTCACTCAAGAATGGCTTACCAGTAAAAACTGCACCAAGTGAGAATAGTTTTTCATTTTTTAGTCTCTGTTTGAGATTTACAGTTTGCAGAGGGCAAAGTGATTACAGTACATGTTATGTACTTTTATTGTTATTAATGTACTTTTCAAAAAAAAAAAATATAATTATAAATATTTCTGGTATAGGCCTTGAATTTCACTCTTGAAGAGGGACAGCAATTTTCCTCTGGTAAGGGGTACTCTATGACATACATGTATGAGGAAAATGTAAATTTGTATTGGACTTTTGCAAAGTGCACCACAGCAAGAGCACAGGGCACCAGGGCAATTGCTGTGGGTGCTGTGGGTTACCTGCTGGTAATGAAACCAGTTGACCCTCAAAAGCAACTGGTACTCTGACATGTAGGCCTGAAGATAACCCTGTGTAGATAAGATGATGAAGGAATGTCAGGTACACATGTAGTGGGAGGAAAACCCCCAAAAGAGAAAACCAGCAGCCGATTTCATGAAACGCTAGGATTAATCCTATCTCGAGTTAGGATGGGTACTAGTCCTAACTTAGGATTAATCTTAAGGTTTACATCTTACAGTGCAAGGCTGGGACTCGTCCTAAGTCCTAAGATTAATCCTAAGTTAGGAAGAGTTTGGTGAAATCGACGGCAGGTAGGGAATGGAAACCCAATCCACATGCAAGGCTCCAGTCCAGGATTCGAACCGGGGTCCACGGAGGTGAAAGGCAAGGACGAAACCACTGAGCCAACGTGAATGCCCAAATATACATGTATGTTAATTACATGATGCATTATTATAATGGATGATAAATCAGGCCTGATTCTTTATTCTTGGAAGGGAAAGGGCACCAAGGCGGTTTCTCCTATGTAAAGGGCACTGCTGTGAGGAAATTGTAAATTGGAACATTTCAAGGGGCACCAAGGCAATGACCGGGGGCAACGGAGGCAGTTGTCTCTGTTGTCTCCATGAAGCATCAGGCATCAGACCTGATGATACATGCACTTGAAAGTAAATACAAAAATACTGTATGTTTAGAATTACATTAAAAGCATCATGAAAGTGTGATCCTATACATGAGGTATTCATACAGTCTTTTTATGAGGTCATTTCAGCGTAATGTGGCCCTCTCACTATTGATTCGTACCGACAGGCAAGTCAAGCAACGGACTCGTCTGTTTGGTAACCCTAACCACCTTAAAAAGTATGGCCATACCAGACTGACGGAGAAACGTCCCCTCATAAATTAGAATGCACGGCTCGGGTGCTCGTCCTGGAGAGGGAAAAAAGCATTGCAGAAGGTTTGTGGTCTAAGGGAGGCCAGCCTAGTGGCTGGCAATATCACTTGTCAAGGGTGGGTTTGGGACTAGACAGAAGCTTGTACTGTATGGTGTAGTATGGATCACTAATAACATGTTTGTTATCATTAATTATTCACAGCTGAATATTGTACTATGTGTAGTGTTCTCTACATGATGCCTATAGGATTGAATTTTTAAATTAACAATATGTACAAAGTACTGTAATTCATATTGCAGTGAGTTGATATATTACAGTGTAGTATTAATTGATACATTGACGTTTTACATTTTTATACAGTGTACTTTAAATTAATGTGAGCCGTTACTAAGCTGCACAAAGCGCTATCTTGAGATGAGATGCAGGATTGATTGTGATTTGTACCGTGACATTAAAGTTTGTTCATGTAAAATCAGGGCCCAATTTCATAGAGCTACTTTTTAAAAAGCACACAAATTAGCTAAGCACATCTTAACCATGTCAACTGCTCAGCAAAGTGTGACGTCACAATATGAATTATTATGGTATTACTGACATCTCATCTGAAGATGAATCTTAGTGCTTTGTGAAATGGCACCCAGGCGTGATAAATACTGTCCATGTAAATGGCCTACAACTACATGTCATGATTATGATGTACATTGTTATCTGTGATGTACATTTGTGTACAAAAGTACAGGTAAATGATGTGTACATTAGACTTACAGTGTATTTAATAATGAATGTCATGTAAGCGCATGTAATGACTACACTTGACTAATTGGACATAGTTGATGATTGTTTAGTGAATGCTACGTACATTAGCCTACATATTACTTGATATTACTGCCAGCGTATCAAGTCATCCTTTATAAATATGTAGTTTCCCTGACAACCGAGTATTGATTTGACCCAGATCGATTTGATTGCTCCTGAATGGACTTCAAATACTAAATTTCTTTTGTCTGTCTGTTTTTATCTTTCAGTGGGTAAGACATCTCTCATTACAAGATTTATGTACGACAGTTTTGACAACACATACCAGGTGGGTGATTAAAAGTCTGTAAAACTTCATGTTATGATGAATTCAGCACTACACAGCCAAACCAACCATGCTTAGCATGGGGCCAGGCATACCAATCTTACCAGAGTCCAAATTTGTTGCCTGAGTATGATGGATTCTGTACTGCACAGCCAAACCAACCATGCTTAGCACAAAGCCAGGTATACCAATCTTACCAGAGTCGAAAGGTTTGCTTGAGTTTGATGGATTCAGTACTGCACAGCAAAACAACCATGCTTAGCATGGAGCCAGGCATGCCAATCTTACCAGAGTCTAAAGTTTTGCCTGAGTTTGATAGATTTAGTGCTGCGGAGCCAAAGCTTAGCACTAAATTTCTATGCTAGCTGTATTTAAGCGAAGAAGGCCTAGTAAAATGGTAAGTAGTAAAATGCTATGTACAATGTACGCGTGTGAACGTAAATCAAGGAAAAATTACTTTTTGTTTACGGGAAATGCAGAATTTTCTGCTGGAAACCTTCATTGTTCATGCAAGTGCAGAATTTGTACTCACGGTAAACAGTTAATTGTACATGTAGCCAGGGCCCAAGTTTATGAAGCTGCTTTTTAAAAGCACAAAAATAAGCTAAACACAACAAACTTATGCTGAGCAGAAAAAGATAATTGCCCAAGATACCATTTCACATGTAGCATTTGTGACTGGTATCCCGTTCATTTTTGCTTAGCAGGAAATAGTTTTAAGCAATATTTTCTGCTTAAAGCAGCTCTATGAATTTGGGCGTAGGTCTCTCGGGATTAAATAACATCTTTTCATTCACAGGTAACACTCAATATGCCCATTGTAAACAGAGTCAAAGCACATGCTTACCAGTGATAATTTAAATGCCTAAATGGAAAGCTGCAGCTTGTTCGAAGGGTTCTTATTAAATCGGTAATCTCGGCAGATTGTTTTAATTCCAAACATTCGTATTGTTCACAGGCAACCATCGGCATTGATTTCTTGTCCAAGACCATGTACCTGGAGGACAGGACAGTCAGACTTCAGCTCTGGGACACGGCAGGGCAGGAACGGTTTCGCAGTCTCATCCCGAGCTATATCAGGGATTCAACAGTCGCAGTAGTAGTCTATGATATAACAAGTAAGCTAGCCAGCGGTTTGTCCGGATTTTATTTCCCTTATTTCAGTGGTTTTCATTGATTTTCGTTGCCTGAAAGACTCGGAAAGCACCTAGTGTTAACACGGTGCATATCAAGCATTTTGTAAGGGTAAAACTAACACTAGTCTTTAACCCTTCAGAGACCATTCATTTCTGTATAACCATCTCCCAGACATAGTTTTGTTGTTGACAAAACAATTTTGTTTTCTTTTATAAGGAGGGTATACATGTACGTTGGTAATTAAAAAAACAAAGTTAATGATCTTAAAGACTTACTTCGGAAAGATCACTGGAGAGCTGTTGATATTATAAAATTCTGTTAGAAACGACACCCTTTTAAGTAATGTAGCATAGCTGCCAACTACAGTATTAAAATTTTTTCGTAATTATTACAAATTTATCTATGAATTACGAAAATACGAATTGCTTGTTAAAAATTACGAATTTCAACTTTCCCGCCATAGAAAAGAAAAACACCTCTATTTTTAATGCAACGTTCTATTTCAGCTTTGAAAAGTCGACTAAATTGTTCGTATTTGATTTTGTGTATATAGTAATCGATTCTTTGCCATTTAAATGCCGTTTATATACACTGTGTCACCATGAACGACTCTGGAAGAATACTGAAGACATTTGGTTTTTATAGTATCGATATACATGTAAGTGCGTTGCAGGATACCAGCAACTCGTAAAAGTATAAGAAAACGCGTGGAAACCAGCGACAGCATGCACACGTGTGGTCGGCATACAAGTTTTCGGCGACCTGTCAAAATCTATGCAGCACACCGCGAGTCTGTTCTGTCTTCTACTCTACATCACGATTGTCAGAATTGTTGGAATATTGATTGTTTCCCATGGCTTCCAAAGGTAAACAGAAAGGACAATTGTACAGTAAAAAAATTAGTAAATACAGTGATGAATTTTCTTTTATCACAGTTTCACAGAAGGGGAAACAACATGCATTTTGTAAAGTATGTCGACGGGACTTTATAGTAGCACATGGCGGACGGTCTGACATAGTTACGCACTCAAAATCCAAACTCCATCTCACTAATGTTCAAGATGAGGCACAAACAACAAAATTGACATCATTCACTCTGTTCTTCTTGCATTTCAGACATTTTCATTCTGTTTTTTGGTATCTTGTAATTCAAATGAACAAAGACAACGCCACCTGGAAAGGGGGAGCACTCCCTTAGAATAACATTGAAATTTCATACAAATTGTGTGCATGTCAAACGCCTCGACATGCCACGATGTTTTATTACTAGTTGAAATTTTCAAATGCTGGCAGCTATGATGTAGTTTTAGAGGTTGAGGTATTTTTTTCACCCAAATAGTTGAATCTGAGAAAGGCTTCAGGCATTAATTAAATGATACATTGTAACTTAGTAAAACGTGAGTGTCTCCAGGCATGTCAGGATATAGAGTGTAATGTCACACACATTTACTGAAAAAATTCAATCTGATATGAATTTGAGGAGTATTTCCCAAAGAAGTTCCCCCACCTCCGCTTCCCCCCCCCCCCCCCTAACCATCTGTGTCGTGATTTGTCACAGCTATTTTGCCGGCGGCCTTGATCCCATCAGCGATTCTATTAGCCATGGAGCTTTATATGCATAAGCCAAATTATATGAGCTTGTGTCAAGTGCACACTGATGCTACGACTCGTTATCAACCAGCGAGAGAGATAGAGAGAGAGAGAGAGAGAGAGAGAGAGAGAGAGAGAGAGGGGAGAGAGAGAGAGAGAGAGAGAGAGAGAGAGAGAGAGAGAGAGACTAGTTTTTATGAATAATCTAAGCAACATCTGACTGTAAGCCCTGGAACTTTTACGCAGGTTGCAATCTTCGTTACCCCGCATTCAGCCATGGTGGCCATTAAAACGAAATTACTGTCTTTAATAAAGGGAAGGGGTTTTGCATGGTTAGCCCTTCAAAATTAAATTACAGGTATGTTCGGACACAAATAGTTAGGTAGTTCCTCAGAATAAAGTCGCTTGAATTCTGCATGCAACTCCGGATTTCAGTGATTGGATTTCAGATATTTTTGAAGTTCTTATAAATGGCATTAGAGTTTGAGGAATAGCCTGTTTCCCAAGCAGTGCTGACTTTGGGCCAAGCTTAAGCAGCAAATATTGCTTATCGTTTTTTTCTGCTCGGCAAAATTGAATGGGATACCAGTCACAGATGACACATCTGGAATGTTATTTTGGGTGGTAACCTTATTCTGGTAAGCATTAATTCTGTTGTGCTTAGTTACTTTGTGTGCTTGAAAGCAGCTCTATGAACTTTGTGCCCTGAACTCTAGGCATTTGTAATAAAAGCTTCAACAAGTCCATCGGAATGCAACGGCATATTGTACCTCAGCAGCCAAGCTTGTGACCAACATTTGTATTGCTGGCCCCTTCATGGTAGGGTGGCTATGCAAGACTGGGTGAGAACATGCACAAAACAAACGATTGGTGTGTGTTTTGGGTCATGTGTAAGTACATATGTATCAGTTGCAGATTTCATAACAATTATGTGTACAAAATTAAATGCATAGAAGTTTGTAATAATATAACAAAGGAGAACAGCGAGTGAACAGGCGTGATACTTCTCAGAGGCAGTTGAGACAATTGCCCCCATTGCCCCTGGTTGCTGTCTCAGTGCCCCTTGAAGTGGTCCAATACAAATATTACTTTCTCTCATAGAGGTGCCCTTTACCGATGAAGGGCTGCCTTGCCCTTACAAGGACACAGGGTCAGGCCTGCATGTATGCATGTCAT
The DNA here is from genome assembly GCA_023634235.1 of Pisaster brevispinus. NCBI lineage: Eukaryota > Metazoa > Echinodermata > Asteroidea > Forcipulatida > Asteriidae > Pisaster > Pisaster brevispinus. The sequence goes on along the minus strand of JAMKCF010000014.1, from coordinate 4,003,103 downwards.
TCATTTGACATCGATGTCAAATTGACATCGATGTCAAATTGACATCGATGTCAAATTGACATCGATGTCACATTGACAACTGTAAAGGTTGTGGGTTCAAATCCCAAGCCGGCCTTCTTGTGTTCTGAGAATCAGTGGAGACAATTGCTTCCATGCCCCTGGTCACTGCCTCGGTGTCCCTTTTAATGTTTCTGTAGAAATTCAAATTTCCTTCATTGCCCTTCACTTAATGAAAAAAAAACAAACTGCCCTGCCCATACAAGAATGAAGTAATACATGCACCGAGTGAAGTGGAATTGAACTGCATGTGAAGTCAAGAAGAGCTTGTTTTGATGAACTACTGACAAATTTACATGTAAATAATGAAACCGGACACTTGGGCTAGCAATGGGAGATAAGTCTGACGTGGTGTCGATACAATGACTGCCTCTGCATGCACACTTGTACGTCATGTGTCAGAACTCTGCCGTGTTTGGAGGATCTTGTGAATATCAGAGCAAAATGTATGCACAGGTGTATAAGTGATTCTCGCTGGCAAGAGGACATTCAGACTTTTATTTGATTTCAGACTTTTCATGTCTGCTTGGTTGGTGAAAATCAAAGAGCAGTGACAGGGTTTGCCCTGCCCTTTTTTTTCGGTGACTGACCTACAGGGCCAGTCATTTTGGAGAAGTCCACATCTTTTACGATTTTCTGTCGACACTGTCATTTTGTATGGTACTTCAGTTTGAAACCAGTGCAGGCAGTGGTTTACAAGTAGCATGTGGAAGCAATCAAGTGGCCAGCCTGACCACTTGGGGACATAACTTTGACTGGTCCTCAGAAGTTATAACTGGCATTTGGCCAGTGGACCACTGTTACAGGGTTAAGGGAGAACGCTGCGTTATTTTCTTCATATTTAAAGGAATTCTGCACTTTGATCTCTAGTGCTCAGGAAACTGTTTAAAAAAGCTCCTTGAAATCTGTAACTTCATGGGTTATCAAGGTGGAAATGCTATAATTTCTAGATGTACATATATCTCCTTATGTTTGTTTTGATCTTAGTTTCAGACCTTTTAGCCAGCAGTGACTCTCACACCAGGGCCCAATTTCACAGAGCTGCTTAAGCACAACAATTTGCTAAGCACAATAAAATTTTGCTTACCAGAATAAGGTTACCAGCCAAACTACCATGTCACATGTACAATTTGTGACTGGTATCCTGCTCATTTCTGCTTAGCAGGAAATTGTTAAGCATTTTTTTCTGCTTAAGCAGCTCTATCATAAAGCCTGTAAGCACAAAAACTTGCTAAGCACAAACAAAGTTTGCTTAGCAGAAACCGGTTACCAGCCAACATTCCATAAAGTTGACATTGTTGCCACTGGTACCCCGCTCATTTCATGCTAAGTGAAGAAATTTGCTAAGCATAATTTTCTGCTTAACAGCTTTATGAAGTTGGGCCCTGTTCTTGAATACTGCTGTCGGAGCACTTTATGATGTGGTTCTCTTTAAATAATTATTTGATAATATTTTACTGCATCACCCTATACCATGTATACATTTTATCACAAGGCTACATGTATAGGTGTATGACAAAAAAGCAAACCTCAAACAGACAACACTCCAAATTTATTTTTGCTACTGTAGCTTGTGCAGGGATGTTTTATTTTGTCTGCAACATCAGACATTTACTTTCATATCAAACCTTCGTCGATATATATATTTCTTTGGTGGGGCTTCTGTTTATTTTCCTGACACTTCATACCGAAAGCTGCATGAATGATTTAATGGTAAAGGATACACAGAGTCCAGCGGAGTTTATCATTGATCTTTTTCAGTGACTAGCCTGCGAGACCAGCCAGCTTTTCACTGGTGCAAACATGTTTTTTAAGGTTTATTTTTTTGACATTTTATATTTTTCAAAAATATTGAATTTTTGCAACACTGTTTAAGACCTAATCAATAAGTACTCTTTTTCCTTTCATAAATACCCTTTTTGTTAAAAACCATAAAAATAAAGGAAAACTGTAATTGAACTTGTCTTTTTGTAAAAATTTTCAATTCTTGTCCTCAGGTCGTTTTTGCCTAAGGTAAATTTTCATGCAACACACAAAGGTTGTGCATACGATCGAGTACTAATACTAAAATAGATTTTATGTTGGGTACCAGATGTATTTATGGCATTACGTGTTAATAGCGCCTGCTTTTAGCTTGCGTGCCAACACGTGTATGGCATGTGTATGGCTATGAATGACGAACGAGCTTTAGCTAACTGGCCTTAACCAGTTCCAGCTGCAGTACATGTACATGTACATTTAAGTGTATGTCTATATCAGCCGTATAAAGGCAAGGTATACATATGTACCTTTGTTTTTGGAACCGTTCTATTGTTTTAATCGTATAAATGTAGTTTATATGTATACATGTACATGTACAATAAAACTAACTTGTGAAAATTCAATTCAAGCGTTTTTTGAGATATTACAGAAAATGTGGAGTTGTTATGTGTCCACGGCAGGAAGACTAATCCGTAATTGGAGTACACAATTGGAGAAACAGTTCATGCGTGAATTGTTTCTCAGATTAAAAATTGTTTTGAATCTAGAAGGGAATCGATTCTCAAAATGTTATACATTATCAACAGCTGCAGTGCTTCGCTTCTTAGGAGGTAAACAAGTAAGTTTTTATAAATTATGGTCATTCATTTTTTGGAGTATTTTTGAAAGGTATACCCTTGCTTTAGTACTGGGTAAACATGGTCATGTGACCACCTTTCAACCAATAGTACTGTCTATGACTTACTGTTAAACTGTTCATTCTTTTTAATCTGTTCATTCTCAGATGCTAATTCATTTCACCAGACGTCAAAATGGATTGACGACGTTCGGACAGAGAGGGGGAGCGATGTCATCATTATGCTAGTTGGAAACAAGACAGATCTAGGAGACAAAAGGTGGGATTTCCCCTGTTCCATTTTCATGATGTGGGTGTGAATCCCACCCGAGTAGCCTTTGGATTTCTTTTCCCTAGGACTCGGGGGGGGGGGGGTAATAATGGGTATAATGAGTTCTTATATAGCGCACATATCCTGGCGCTCACAACATTATTATCCCAGTTCATCAGGCATACTTTTTTTAGACCATTCCTCTAACTTTCTCAACTCTCTGGGGAGCATACAACCCAAAGCTGATGAAATTACCGCTAAGGGGTGTTTCCGACACGATACTGTCTAAGGTTCCCATTTATACACCTGGGTTAAGAGAAGTAATTATGGCTAAAGTGCCTTGCTCAAGGACACAAGTGTCATGACTGGGAATCTAACCCACACTCCGATGATTCAAGCATCAGCACTTGAGTCCGATGCAGTAGAGCACACCACAAAAGCATGGCGTTTATATAGTGCTTGAAATCACACATCTGTGTAAGGGTAAAACCAAAATAATGTTGTATTTTTTTTATGGTGCGATTATTACATCAATTAAATACAGTCATCTTGGTTACAAGAGTATTAGAAGGTATAGCATCTGTGCAAAAAACTGACAGCAACTTTGCATTCAGGGTTTAAGACTTACTATGACGGCCGACTCATAAATATGCAATAACGATGAGGTCTATCCATTTTAGATCTCTAACGATCCAGTGGCACCTGTTCTTCTTCTGAACAGGTTGACACTTTAAAGACCCCAAAACATCAGCTTGAAAGCATCCTTCGTTACCCCTACCTATTAAGGATTGTAGTTAACTCAACTGAATGTCTGTGAGGCCAGAAATCAATATTGCCCTGGGTCGTTGACGGGGAAATTGATGATCTCCCCCCCCCCCCCCCCAATAAGACTGAATTGAGAACGGTGTAATTGAAGTCCTTTTTTTTTCTTTTTCTTTTTCGTCGTAGGCAAGTGTCGCGAGATGAAGGAGAGAGAAAAGCTAATGAACTCAACGTTTTGTTTATCGAGACGAGCGCCAAGGCTGGCTACAACGTCAAACAGGTAAGCAGATATGCTAATATCAGCTAAGCAGCTACCCAAATAAATAAATGCAATTACATGTACATTAGTCACTCATTGCTGACTTCAAACATGGCCGAATTTCATAGAGCTGCCAAGGCAGACTCTTTTGCTTACAAAGTTTTCGCTTAGCAAAACTGAGCATAATACCAGTCAGAAATGGTGCATGTTACTTGGTCTTTTGGCTGGTACCCTCATTCTGGTAAGCATAATTTTGTTGTGCTTGGCTACTCTGTGCTTAAGCAGCTCTATGGAATTGTGCTCAGGTCGGCAGCTGCACTAATATCAGCCGAGCACCGATTTATGTGACACAGCAAACCTGCTGTTAACTTATTCAAGCTAATAAGCATATAAACATATTTAAAAATTTAGCAAAAATGTTTTAGTCCATACATGTAGTTAACATGCATGTACATACTTAATTTCTGGTAAGCATGTTCAGAACCTTGATTTCCAAGATTTTTTTAAACACCAAATTTATATGAACAGACCACGCTTCTTAACTATTTTTCTAATTTGCAAACCTTTATGCAGCAACTTATATGTAGCTGCAATATATAGAATGTCTTTCCCATGTAAATACACCCAGAAATTACCTGATATTACTGTCAAAATCACTCACAATTTAAAGATCTTTCTGAAAAGTTAAGGGCATTTTTTTCTGAAAAGTTAAGGGCAGATTTCTGAGAAGGAAATCCAAATTTTCTTGTGGAGCATTTTAAAAAGCATCGGGGCCCAATTTCATAAAGCACAAACAGCAGCTAAGCACAGTGTGCTTACCAGAATGAGGTTACCAGCCAAATTACCATGTAACATGTACCATTTGTGACTGGTTCTTGCTTATTTGTGCTAAGCAGATATTTGTTAAGCAATATATGCTGCTTAACCCCCTCAGCTCTATGAAGTTGAGCCCAGGGGGCATGGAGGCAGTGGACCTTTTTTCATGAAATATACAAAATTGGACATTGCGCGAGTGCGCAGTAACGCCACTGATAGCAAAATGAGGGAACATCGCTTTTTGTGTGGGGCTGATAGTGGTGTGACACAGACACGTTTGTGTGTCTGCCTAGTGCACAACTCTATGGCATTTGCCAGCCAATAGTGTCTGCACGCATGCGCGATTGTAATCAGCATATTTCACGGGAAAGGTTAATTCTCCGCCTCTGTTACCTCTGGGAAGTATCCGGCCTGTATGTACTTTTGAAAAATGGTTTGAAAAGTTGATCGGCGCACCCTGTTTCCCTTACCTGTTTTCTCATAAAGTATGTTGTCATGGCAAAGCGGTTTAGAGCATCGAATTCAAGTTCTGGTGGTTAATTCATCGGGTGTGGGTTCGAATCCCGCTCATGACACTTGCGTCCTCGAGCAAGATACTTTACTATAATTGCTTCTCTTCACCTAGGGGGTATAAATGGGTATATGCGAGAGTAGAGGTTGATGTTGTGTTTGAAAAGCCTTGGGAGCGCCACTGCAGCCCGGGGCTGTATACTCCCCAGGGAGCTGAGAAAGATTAAAGGAATGTTATTGTCCCAATGACCAGGGCATTAATGTAAAGCGCATTAATACGCTATTGTAAAATGTGCTATATAAGAACTAGTTGTTATTATTATTACTATTTCTGTTTTTCTTGTAGCTATTCCGTCGAGTAGCAGCCGCACTACCAGGAATGGAGGCAACAGAACCTAAGAACACTGGAGACAGTATCCTTACAATTCAAACAACAAATCTAGACTCAGACAACCTCATTCAGTCTATACCCGCTTTCCACGCCAGACGAATTTCACATGAACTCTCTGGGGAACTTTTCATTGGTCTTTTCACACTTAAATTGCTAACCCTGGCAAACCCCCTCGAATGGGAAAAAAGTGTATGTATGATTGGTGGGGTGATGGACTGTGCAAGTCTAGCGCATTGAAGCAGGTTAAAGTGCACAATTTTCTTTCTGTCATCATTAACCCTTACTCCCAAGGTCCTTATTTGTGGACAGGTGACCTCAATCCTCCAATATCCTTCTCTCCTGTGTCACTCCACACCAACGTATTTGGCCTTGGATAAGATTGAAATACCTGACCATCCAGTGATAAGCCTATAGACCTTTATCATGCTGCCACCATCTTGGTCATATTCCCTGTATCCAGTAACAATGCTGAGTCAAAATATTCACTGTAAAAAAAAGGAACCTGAATATTTTTCCTCCCAGCCTCGATTTGGTTACATTGATTTGAATGAGAGAAAAATCAAGATGGCCGCCCCATGACAAAGGTCTATAGCCCTCAGTCCTGAATTCTTCGTTTTGGCTAAGAGGATATAGAAGGATTTGGGAGCAATGCAAGTGGGAATCAAAAGTTACCCCAAAAGTACACACGAGATTGACACAGTCTGTATCACTTACAACCTCCCCCCACCCCAAATTCCCGAGCCCAGGTTGATGTTGCCCCGGGAAAGGACCCAGTTTCCCAGGAATGTTTCCCAATGTCAAGTGAGAAAAGAGCAAGCAAATAACCCTGGCAGTTGCCCAGGGATTGACTCCAGTGTGAACAGAGATATTTTCACAAGGCTACACATGTCCGTGTACTTACAAACCTCCCTATGGATAACACCAATTCCTTTGTACCCTTTACGTTTGAGTCAACAACGGGTATACCATTCACCCAGCCCTTTCCCATTGTTTTCAGCGACGAGAACAATAGAAAAGAACTGGTGATATTGACGCCCACTATTGTCTTTCACCCCCCCCCACATTTATAGGGGAATTTCTCCTAAGTTTGATATATTTAACTCTCTCTGTCATCCGTTCTGATCTCTTCTGCTTTTTCATTTTCATTTTGATCGCCAAGCTCAGTGTCATGGGATCTATAACATTAAAGGAGCCTGGTTTTCTGTCCCCCTTAGTTGCTTATGGTAGTTGAGCTCCCGCTTAGCACAACCAAAACCTACTAAACAGACTCATACCGGTGTGTGTGTGTAATTTAATCAACTAACATCTAGTTCACTGACATTAAACATAGACCAATTGTGTATGGTTGATTGCCTATTTGTAGATAACTATTGATTTCTAGGTGACAGAAACAAAGTTTTAGTTGTAATTTTACAGAGTTTGTATTTAGATTTGTAGGTATGGATCGAACCCAGTAATGAGGTGATAAATAATACTAATAATATATACATTTATACCGCGCTTCATACTACATTTCTAAACGCTATGGTGCTGTTGTCCTTGCAGAGTAAGTAAAACCAGAGCAACATCACCAAAAATACCAAGATACAAATCTACAAAAGAATACATTAACAGAAGTAGACACTACTAACATGAGAAAGATAAGCAAAAAGGAACAGGAAACTAACAGCAGTTGTTGTGTGGCACAAGCTGCAGATTGGGGTTGTTAGAGTTTCCAATGACTGAGTATTCAAATGATAATACAAGGGCGATAAAGTGCAGACTTTTATCTGAATCCAGATATTTTTAAGTCTCCCCGATGAATAAAAACCCCAGCCGTTATTTTCTCCAGATGTGAAGAAACCCTGCTCTTTTAATCTGCTTTCAGCGTTCTCCCTTAATAGTGGTCCGCTGGACAAATGCTAGTAATAGACCACCTGAGGACCAGTCAAAATTCTCACCAAGTGGTTCGGCTGGCTAGCTCAGTGTTGAAACGCATCCATATTAGTATAAAATATGGACTAGTAAAAAAAAGCTGGGGGACCAGTTAAATGACAAGCAAACTGGTCCTGCTGCCCAGTCACTGAAAATGTTACGGGCAAACCCTGACTTTGATAGCGCTGAGGATACTGTTCCCAAAAGCTCGTAGAAGTCTATAACTCCAGGGGTTACCAAAAGGTTGGAATGCCCTCGTTTTTTCAATGTACCTTGTAAAAATTTGATTGGAGTTTTAGACCTTTTTTGTCAGTAATGACTCTCGTCTGGCCCTTGATATATATGCCTGATGATATTGAGCCAGCATTTTTTTGTGTAGTATTGCATCGTTGTATTTCAGTATTCAGGTGTTGGAAGACATTTCAGAGACTTGGGAGTCCGGTTTCTGGGTAAGTGTAATCAACAACTGCATGATCAATTAATGTGCCTACCCCGAGCCATCCCAACCCTTTCAGAATCCAGGTGTCTGTTCTGCTTGATTTGGATGGATTCAGGTACTGCATAGCCAAACCCATGATACTTTTTGCATGTGGCTGGGTTGTACCAAATCCATCAGTTTGTTTAAGAGACCCCTTGCATAGACCGCTACGCTGAGGTCAAGCAATAAAAATGAGCTGTTGTATACGTGCCACGCACTACTGTCGGGCAATGATAGATCACCCTTCGACCTCGGTGATCGGGCCGTTTGAGTTTGTGATGTCATATGCAAGGGGGTCCATTAATTAATTCTGTTGTGCAGGTGAAAATGTTTTTTTTTTTTTTTTTTAATGGATTGTTCATGAAGCAGTGCAGCCAAGATGCATAATGTTTGCAGAAACCTTTCTGTGTATGGCAAATTTGTGCACTGATTTTGAGTTCGGAATGATTTTGTAACTGTTTGCATGCATTGCTGTTGTGGATGTCCTGTTGTTGTATTGCGCCATCTTGGTAATTATACACACAATGAGTGTCAAGAGTGAGGGTCGGGTCAACAAATTAGTCGGGTAGCCCAATATGTCGGGACCATCATTAGGTAGTGATCTTATGGAACCAGACAGTAACTTTGATTTCTGTGGGGCTCGTTTAATGATTTGCAACTATAAAATTGTTTTTTAATGTGGCTTTTGAAGACTGATTTGAGTTCTGAAATGAATATCTGGACACTGTAGAGGTCCTTTAATTTATCATTAATAATAGATTTTCAATTATTGAAGCTTGAAGTTAAAATTGTAAATTGACATTTTAAGTGTTGAATTCAGGTGTAATGTTAATGTATGTCTTTGCTACTGGCTATTGTTTATTTTGCTCTTTGTCTTTGCCTGTCGATGTTTACAATTCAAAATCAGAATCATAAATTTACAAGCTGAATAGTTGGTTTGCTCCGTGAAGGCAAACTGTTTTCAAATATTAGTAAAGCAAGTATTATCCATAGAGCCTGTATATTTTGACTGGAGCATTAACTTGCCCTATGTTTGGAAGCCCTGTGGACGCATCCATGTTTAGGAACAAACCTACAAGCTTGACGCTTTGTACAGATGATGTACAAATCCGCATAAAGTAAAAGTTTGAAAGTTTGTACAGCTGTTGGACCGCTCTTTGCTTATCAGTCGTTTCATTCTTTTCTACATGTATGCCTTGCAGAATCTGTCAACTGAATGCATAACCAGTGAATGTGTGTACATATACTTTGGGCGCATGACGCAAATGTGCCTGCGCACGCTTCATCACAAACACTAGCTCCCTGAAAATATGCTTCCTTTCCTCAGTCACACGTCGGCCTTGGGCGTGTGTGCGCTCAGGAGGCCCAGGTAGCACTCCAGTCATTATATTTAGTTCTTTAGACCATGTGACCTGTGACATCACAAGTTTACAATAGAGCCACGGAGCCCGGACTTCCTGCAGGCACAATTTGTACACAGTCCAATGGAAGAGCACATCAAATCTTACATTTCATGACGATCGCAGTGCCTGATTTTTATCAACTTTTGATATGAAGAATAGGGGCACATCTCAAAGCTTGTTCAGCAGTTATTTTTTATAACTTGAATTTATGTGGAAATTATAACACATAATGTAAAATTTTCCAAATGACCAACTGCCAGAAAGGCCCTGGAAAGGCTACTGTTTTTGTAAACAAAGGTAACATGCTCCATGGATTCCATGTACCTCCACGTATAGACCATGTAACATGTGGCATCACATGTTTACAAAAGAGCCACAGAGCCTGGACGTCCTGCAGGCACAAGTTGTACAACAGCTCAACCTGTCACTAGAAGAAAACTGAACACCTCTCATTTTCATGGAGATTACTACACTGTACAATTATTATCAACTTTTGATATGAAAGAGAGGACACATCTCAAAACTTACACAGCTGTTATTCTTTTATTTTTTCTTATTTACAAATGTATGTGGTAATTATGAAACAAAATGTATAATGACCGGAGTACATGTAGAATCTTGCCTGCCAGGAAATGCTCTGGAAGGTACAAGGTTACTCTTTTTTGTAAACAAAGTGAGATGGTCTATGTAGTATTATTATAAAGAAATGAATTTACCTTTTTTAGGGGGCTTTCTGCATACTCGGCACTGCCAATTCACGCTGTGTTTAAAAAAACTTACCTTCCAATCATTCCACTTTAATCCATTCCATCACCCTCCCCCTCCTTCCTAAATTCCATCACATTCCATACTCATTCATCAACTATGAGATATTATTTTTTCTCTCAAGAAATTGCGCACAATTTTGATTGAATGCACAACCCAAAATAATGTTTGGGGTCGAACAAAGAAACATTTATTAGAACAGGATTTGAACACGGGTTCAATTCTTGCTCTGGTCAAGTTGTCCTTGTTCAAACCCAAGTTTTTTTTAATTGTACGCAGTCAGTTTCCCTTGTGGTTTATTACTCGATACAACAGGAAAGAATCTGTAAAACAGACCAAAGAATGAGAATGGAAAAAGTGAATTTTTAAAGTTGTGCAGAATTTCATAGAACAATTCTGAGAGTCCTTTTTGATTTTGTAATGTGGTCATCCTACATGTTCATTTCAGTTTTTAATTTAATACTTTCACCAGTGAACTATTAATTTTTCCATTTCATTTGAGCTGTAACGAGAACTCCAATCTTCATTTCACTCTCATCCTAACTTGATTAATTTAGTCGATTTGTTTGAGTTCCGTGCATTCAACATTTCCGAACTTATGATTTGATTTCTTCATCGTCCTAATTTAATTTGTTGCTTTTTCATTTTGAGCTTTGTACGTTGAGTTTGAGTTGCTTTTGGAGCATGTTTTCCTTGACTGATTTCTTTTTCTCCAGTGATTGAAGTCAAACTAGAAAAGACCCCGTCACAGGATCCCCAACAGCAAGAAGGTGGATGTTCATGCTGATCTAACGGATACTCTTATTGGCTACCTATATATCATGTGTCAAAGCTGATCTCCCATTGGGCAGAAAAAAGCCATTTCGTAAATTTAGTGGTCTATTTCGTTGGTTGGTTATTACCACCTTTTTTTTGGTAACATCACGTCTGATTGGCCAGAGTATTAGTAACCCTGTTTCTGATTGGTTGAGTAGTGGTCACTTATACCGTCTCATTGGATGGTGGGCATGGTGGTAGCCAACTTAGGATCTTATTGGTTGGCAGTTTATGCATAAAATACAACTAGGAAGTCGAAATGCATCCACCAGAAATGAAAAGTTGGAGTCTCCGACATTTTGATAAGCAAACCCAGCAGACCATGTGTTTGCTTATCAGCATTGTATAGATAATTAAATATTTTAATGTTTCACACTTAAAGTTTAACAAAGCATGAGACTTTGAAACAGAGTGTTTTCAGTACAAGAATTAAATATGAATTTTGTCCAACGATTATTTTTTCAAATTGTTAAGTTTGGTGAGATACATTTCATTGATCTGTCTAAAAGATTTGTTTTACTCAATTTTTTTAAAGGATATTGCCTTTTGTCAAACACGATTGATAAAAATGTGACTTATTGTCATTTAAGATTGTGTTATTATTCCACAAATGTTGGTGTCGTGAAGTTTTGATTTTTTAAAATTTATGTTATTGTCGCCAGTCTTGGTTCATGCACTGTTTGGTTCTAAACCCAGTAGCTACATTAAGTACTATCAAACCCAATCAGGACATTTCACTTTTTAAAAAATCCTTTGTTTACACCCATAACTGTTCAGTCGTACAAATCAAAGAGTGTGCTAAAGCAAGGTAAACAGTTCCAAAGTGATGAAATAAAACTAAAATTCCAAAAGTCTGATGAGCAGAAATTGATGTATATGCCCCCCAAAAAGGTGGGCGTGCCAGCAGAGAGAATACATGTATTAATTGCATAGAGTTTTTTAGCTGGCTTTTAACCGGTCACCAGTGACTGTTGCTAAGCATGTTCAAGCTGCTTTATTAAAATGTAAAGTGAGTCCCCAGTGGGAATGTGATGCGTGTAGCAGTACGCTTAGCAAGTTTGTGAAATAGTTATTCAAAGTGAGTGGTAGGCAGAAAGCAGGGTTTGCTTTTCACTTTTTCAGTGACCAGCCAATGGGCCCAGAATAGCTAGTGATTTCACTAGTGTTTCTTATCAAATGGGAATGCTCTTCAACAATGAACTAGCCAGCCAAACCGCTTGGAGATCAATTTGACTGGTCCTCGGTGTTTTAAAACTAGAATTTGGCAAACACAAGGCAACTAAGCTTAAAAAAGGAAGACCTAAAATACAGAAGACCAACTTGTCAAGGAAACTGAATACAGAGCATTCTGACTGCTAGAGAGATGTTTGAAAAATGAATTAATTGAATGCTTACTGACAACATTTGTTTTACTTGTTAACAAATAAAATTTTGTTTATAGATTTATTTATTATTTGGGGTTTTGAACAAAGAAAAATTGACTAGAGCGGGACTTGAACCAACGACCGGATTAATGTACCGGCACTCTACCAACTGAGCTATCCAGCCCTATGTTGGCGGTCTCCCTATTAGTCAATATCTTTGTTCGGGGTGCCAGTCAGAAGCCAGATTTATTTATTGTAATCTTTTTGGTTTTGAGACCAAGGGATCCTCAAATGTGACTAGCACCGTATGTCCTCGTACGGCTGAAAATACGTACGTAGATTAAAGATAAAGAAATGTTTCAGTTTGAGATGTATGACCTCATTTTCTGTTAAGCCCAATTTTTGTACTTCAGTATGTGACCATTCATTAAAATCACCAATAATTAGAAGATGTAGGGGTTTTATGAATCCATAACTATGGGTGTTTGCTCTGGCTTATGCTGTATAACACAGCCCTTTTTGAAACAACAGCTTCAGGATCAGCGCTAGCTAAGGCTCCAGTCGGCAATTTGATGCTCTCTGTACAGAATGTGCAAGTTGTCATAATTACTGATGGAGTCTCAGTTGGAACTGGAGCCCGGAAACCGAAGCTGTGGTTTGAAAAATAGCTGCAGTAAAACCTTTTTGCATAAGGATCCAGTTTCATAGTGCTGCTTAAGCAGCGAATATTGCTTTTAAAAATATCTGCTTAGCAAAAGCTATCAGGAAATTTGTCGCAGATGTTACCATGTGATGTGTTATTTTGGCTGGTAACCTCATTCTTGTAAGCATAATTGTGTTGTGCTGAGCTACTTGTTGTTCTGAAGCAGCTCTGTGAAACTGTGGTCCTGGTTTTAAAATGATGAATGGAGCATAAGCCGGGGTCATAGGGCATGTATGAATTGGCTGCTACAGCTATGGCTATGGCTACGGCTACACCAGGATTGCCGCATCATCATGCGTTGAAATATAGGACGTCCTTAGTATAGGACGTCCTTAGCAACAGCCTTTGAAACAGTCAAAGCCTTAGCCACAGCCGCCAATTCGGACACAACCTTTGACCTTTTTTGGAAACCATACCTTGGCTTTGGTTCTGGCTTAGGCTCTGTCAGTAATTTTCAAATTAAGCACTTTCAATATGAGGCTTTCAATTATGGTCGGATGGAGCCGCAGGATATTTCTGAATTAGCAGCTATGGCTACGGCTGCTGCATTAACACAGCCCAAGTCAGAGCCAAAGTTGATGCCATGGTTTCCAAAAAAGGGCCAAGCCTTGAAGATTCTGTTCATGTCAATAATTATAAATATTATAGTAACATTTGTACAGTACAAGTCGATGATAGTTTGACTTTTATAACAAGGAAGGGATATTTTTTTTAAATGAAGCTTTTTGTCTGTGATTGTCCGTGGGATTTTTTCAAGCCGTTTTATTTCGGAACTTTTTAATTCGCTAGGTAGCCATAGGCTTACTGAAAAAATCCTTGGCTCCTGGCTCAAATTTACCTAAACAATGGGAAATGAACAAGTGTGGCTACTACCACCCTATTGGGGGTATTATACCCTTATCTGCTTATGGGAATGTATTCATGGCTACTGGTTACCCATTTGTGTAAATGTTACCCCCATTGGGATATAGGTTGCCCTAATTGAGGTCCCAATCTCATCTCAAGGATACCAATAATGCCATTATGGGAACCTATGGTGGTTTCTTGGGGTATAATATTCATTGAAACCCTATTCACTTATTAAGGTATCAATGATACCCTTATGTGAACCTATGGGTGATGTTCTTGAAATTTGTACCCATTGGGGTATAAGGTCACCGCTTTGAAGTCATATTCACTTATTAAAGATATCAATGATGCCCTTATGAAAGCCTAAAGTACACTTGTACTCTTTAGGGTATATGTTACCCTAGTTAAGGTTCCATTCACCTTTCAAGGATACCGATAATACCCCTCTGGGAACCTATTGGTGGCTTCTGGGTACATTGGTACCCTTCTGGGTACATTGGTACCCATTGTACCTTTTCTGTTGTGAAATCCATTGCAATGTTTTAAATTATTATTACTTCTGCACAATTCAAGACAGGCTTCTGTGTTATCAAGTAGTACTGTTGGTATGTTGGTACTGTGATAAGAAAAACAATTTCTATTTACTTTTTTCGGCAAATTTCAAGCTAGTTTAAAAGTTTGTGATTTACTTGTTTTTCTATTGTAAAACATATTTTCTGTGCATTCTTGATTATGTGCTAGCGTTATATTCGTGTGAAAGACTACTTTTGCAAGCTTTTGCTTCTCAAATCAATTATTCAGGAGAGTTTGATCTCATACCATTTTGATGTTGTAGTAAACTTCTGACTGTTGGATGTTTTTGCTACAATGAGAGTCTAGAAACAGCACTTAAACATTTGAACTGCTGCACTGGTTGTATTGAGCTTTTTGGGGTTGTGCTGTTTTGTGTTTTATTTGAAATAGTAATTTAACAGTACCTTGAAATTCACTCAGAACGGAGCTGATAAAAAACAGTCACGTGACAAATTCTGATCCTAGATACCAAATGTTATCTTTTCTTGGGGTGAACAAAGAAAAAGTGACTTGAGCAGGATTTGAATCTACTACCTCTGGGTTTATGTGCCAGCACTCTACCAACTGAGCTCACTAGCCCAAATGTTGGTGGTCTCCCTATTTTGTCAATATCTTTGTTCACTGGGCGCCAGTCTGAAGTCATACAACCATATTCTGCCGTATCGCCAATTGTTATCTTGTGACAATTTAAAAAACGCGCCCTCTTGACATAAGGACATATCGACTGTGTGCTTGGCAAAAGATTGTAGGCAACTAAGGTGCAAAGTTGTTAAACAAAGTGATTGTTATTGTGATGGTCTTTTAAATTTTATAGTCATGGTTGGAATAGTAAACTTTACATGGGATGAGAAAGATATGTTTGGAGTATTTCTAGCTAAAAATATAAAACCGCTTTAGACTTTTTTTTAGGAGCCATTTTATTGCGTTGAGCTTCTGATTATACAAAATGTTGTACTTTTTGTGCCTGGCAGAGGGTCATATAGGGTCATGTCCATCTCTGCCTGGCACCCCCAACAAACAACCACAACGATAGGTTGCTCTGCTAAAGAGCAAATCATCCTTTACTGTCAACAGCCCATCTTTTTGTTTTGTTCCAAATATACGTCAGAGTAGTTTTAAGACTTGATTTCTCCAGAGACTCCTGGAAGACCATTTGCTAATTTGACTCGATGGTCTTTAAAGGGAGAATTGATGATGTATTACAAAAAAGAAAGGGAAACAAGGTAACCACAAAAAGGACGTATCTGATACTTCTGATAATCTGTCGTTGATTCTTTGCAATTTGCAAATTGAATTTTTCTACGAGGTTACTTTCATTTGCCCTTATAGTGACTAATGTTTTTTGATCTTTAAAATCCAGGAGTTAACAGCAATCACTTTGAATGTAAACCACGGATTGGTTTTTTATTTCAGTGTTTATGTGAAGATGGCTGCTCAGTGTTCTAGCAATATTCGTTTAAAAAAGTATTTTTTAATAAACGTCTCGTGTGACACGTATTATTTTCAATGATTTTTATTGTGTTGAATAGATGTCATTTATTATTTTATGCATGAACGAAGAAGTTTACAAAATGTATTTTTGACTTTCAAGCTAACTCGGGCCATTTCCAAATTAGCGGCTGGGGCTATAGCTGGAACACCATGGCAACATGCATTGAAGCATAGAATGGCCTTAGCAACAGCCACAGCTGCAAATTCGGACATGGCTTCAGTTGTCTTCTTTAAGAAGTTTACCATCAACGGGCATCATTTTTTTCAGACATGCAAATCTTTGTAACACTCCATTGCCGAGACCAGACTAAGTGCATCAACTGCCACAGGTTTGGTGAGACAGTGGAAGCTTACATGATATGCGTAAAACAACTGTCCACAAGTGGGCTACACTCAACGAGGGCGCTATATGAGCTTGTAACGCCATATGCTAGGGGTCTGTTAAAACCATATTCAGATCCCGAGCCCATTAGAAAACAACTTTCTGGATGAAATATTTGACTCTACATCTTTTTAAATATTTCTACCCAAAAAGGCTGTTGGGAATTCAGTAGGTCAAGTCTTGGACTTGACTCTTCAATGGCCAGGTCCGGTAAAAGATATTGGCCCCTTAAGCAGGGCCACTAACAAAGTTTACAGATACCATGTTGAGTTTGACTGGTAGTTTGCTTTGTAACATTGCTTTGCTATAATTCATGCTAAGCATTATTGCTCTTTGCTCATTTTTAATGAAATTTCTCTCATTATTGGGTACTTTTTCATAAACTTGAGTATCATTAATGACTTCTGTTTCCTTTTCTTTTTCAGGATTAGGGATAATTTTAAAGTTGAGTTTTGCCGAATTTCCAATGGTGTTTTCCTTAACTTAAGATGTTCTCTCTAAAGTTCCCGTCACACTAACACCCAGAGAGCCCGATAATGATATGCAACAAGAAGAAGGTGGTTGCTACTGCTAGAACACCCCTCCCTATTGGTCAACTCATTTGTGTGGATGTCTCTCATTGGCTGGTGCCGCAATTGTTCAACCAATCAGCTTGTTTCTCTGTGAAGTACTGGGTAATGTTACATTTCACTCTAGTATGTATATGCAAATTCCAATCTGGTAAGTTTCGGCAAATGGTTCCTTGGTATGCATTTCAATATCTTCTTTTTTTAATGAATGTGATAGTTTAATTCCAATGTGGCCCATTATTCCAAATTGGGCCATCAATAAGTGCACTTGATTGGGTGCATTTTCAAAATGGCGTCTCGGAGTGCCATATCAGTTACACTCATAGTACATTTGCTATAATTAAATATTGTAACCTGCTGTGCACGTTGAATGTATCGTAAACTAACTCGATTGTATTGGTGGTTTGTGGGTAAACACTGGGGCCAGTATTGTGTGATAAAAGTCCAGAGAACAAGGTTGACTTATCACTGTCTTAACACCATACACGACTTTTCCTGATTGTCCCCTTAATGGGGTTACCAGTGATTTGTTTCCATTCTTAATATGTAAATTCTGTGTGAAATACCAGTATTATTGGCTAGTGCCTCATGACTTTCATCCAATCAACAAGTAGTTTATGTATCTTCATGGGCACTTCCTTAACTTACATGTTCTGTGATTGGCTCTTCAATTTGCTCTCAGTTTGGCCACAATGTGAATTTTTATTGGTTGCGTAAAAAATATTGAGGATAATTAAGATTTTAAATGAAGAAGTATTGTACTGTTAACATTGGCTACTTAATAATTTAATCACTGAAAGGCTTGTTGATAAAACAGAACTTTAAAACAGAGGAAGTACTCTGTACTTGGGTTTGAAACTAAAGATTACGCTAGTCAGACAATAGGATACATTGGGGACACTAGATGGCAGCAGACTTACCAGGTTAGTATATCGTTATAGGATATGTGCGCATGCTCAGAACTACGACAATAGTGAAAGTCTCCAATAGATAAGCCTGACCAAGTCTCCTATTGGTTTGGTGTCAGGTCCTTAGAATATTATTCAGAAACAATAAAATGTTCATCAATGTCCCAAACAATAGCAGTTTGACTGAAGTGAGTTTTGAAACAACCTTGTTGGGAAAGCCCCGCCATTGATACAGGCCCTTTGTCTCTCAGCTTATTGTCTTGACTAGAAAATAATGCCATTGGTATTGATTTGGCTGTGATGTTTCTTCATTTTTAAATATCGGGCAAAGGACAGTTGGAATGTATTGGAAAAGATCTTTGTCAAGATTCTAGTCTTAGCTACAGGCTTTTGGATATCACATTTGATAGTCTTTTTTCGAGACTTTACTCTGATACTCATTAAATAGTCCATCAACAGAGGGCGCACTTCAATCTATTTGAATTTCTGTTCGAACCTTATAACAAAGTCTCGGGACCAAAATAGTGTAGCAAGCTTGATGCCTTCAGCAGGGTACCAATTGCACTGGTTACCTTGCTTATGAGGCTGCAGCTCATGAACGATTATTTTGTGCAACGGGTGGGAGCGATGGATTTGAAATGCACGTCGGTAAACCGGCTTTGTAGGGCGTAACTAGAACAGAGGGGTGATTATGTAATAATGGAAGAGCCATAAGTGCATGCCGGGTGTGGTTATCTATCGTTGAAGTTCTTATCAGTCTCAGTTGCTATAGATACTGGTTTTTCGTTCTTTTTGTAATGCATAAATAGGTTCTATAAATACATGTAGATAGAAGTAGTAGTTTACAGGGAGATGTATCAGGAATAAAACCGCCTCCAATTCGCTGGAAATGTCGAAATCTCTGAGGTGGCTCGAAGAACTAAATAATATTCAGAATTTTGTTCTAAATTTTGAAAAAGTATCGGCATAATCTCAAGACAAAATTTACACCCACACGAAATTGTATAATGGCAAACAAATCAGCATTTCAGGAAGTGTAATAACTGAAGAGAATATGGCAGAAAATATTTCAAATTGGAGTTGGGTGGTGTTCGCTTTTCAAGACAGCATTTGTCTAAAGTAGGGGACGTTGAAAAGTGTTTATGTCAAGCGGGAGGAATGATGTCAAATGGGCACGGGGCTAACGTTGAGAGATGAGTTTAAACGCCTGACGCAAAGCTCCTGTAAATACTAGATCAGGTTTCCAGCTCCTTTGGTGTTTGTTTGTAGCCTTGACTTAGCAATCAAGCACTTTGAATGCAGGAGAAGATTCACAGGGAAGAGGCTGATTTGATAAGAAGAGTTTATTGTCAAACGGGGTATGGGTTGGTGAAGGTCGTCAGAATGAGTTGAATCAGAGGGCTTGTTCGTCTTGGGGGGGGGGGGAGGTCCATTCTTGTGATTTTTAGATATTTTATTCCCACTTCATTTAGATTGGAAAATTTAGTTATTTGGTTTGGTCAGTGAAATTTTGTCAAAGGTTATTTTCAGCATGGTGCAAATTTGTTTGTGGTATTATGAAAGCACGGTAAGGCTGTTTTTGTGGGTGGGATGTTTTTTTGCACTGACCAAAGGATTGAATACCTTTTCTGGTGGTTTACGTCAAGTTACAGGATTGATGTCACATGGGCACAAGGCAAATCTGACAAGTTCTTGGAAAGTAAAAGGAAGGAATGTTTTTTTTTTTACGTAATTCTGTTTTGTTTTGTGTTCTTGAAAGATGCCAAGTAAGGCTGCATTGGAGTTAGGGAACTCTCAATTCAGTGTCTGGACAGTTTCTCTGTTCGTGAAGGAAAACTGTCGATAATTATTTCATGTACATCTCCCTAGTTGCTATTGGCAGTGTAAATGTACGAAGAAAAAATTGTAGTTACTTTTTATATAAATTTGATGCAAAAATGATATTTTCAAAGGATTATGTATTTTAATTATAAATAAAAAATACGTTGTTATTTTGTGGTCAGCGCTTTTTGCTGAAGTAGCTACAGCCATTTTGAATTTACGTTTCTATTTCAACATGTCGCAGTAGCTGTAGTTTATTTTATACATTTTGTACATAATTGACGTTGACAATTATTTCTTAAAAAGAGTCAAGTGTGGTACGTGGATGTGTGTTATTGGCCGGCAGTATTTACAGATTGATGTTCACTACTTCAGAGATTGTATAGATAAAACTTGTCGTGTTATGCTGAGGCTAGTCTTGATTCAAGTTGGTAGCTCAGCATTTTTGATCCCTTGGGCAATAGTTACAAGGATTTGACACACAGCAGTCGTATTTTACCCTCAAGAGAACATTTGTGTTGTTGTCACCTTAGTACATGGCTAATCTTGATTATTTTACTCATTTCTTGTTGAGTAAATTCGTCTGGTAAAATAACACAAAACCAGAAATTGGTTTCGTCTTTAAAATGTAGATACCACGTGTATGTTAACATGGACGGTAACCAAAATGTGAATTCAGGATGTGACCTTTACTCTGACCTTTTTGGTTGAATTGGCATAGATAAAACCTTCTGGACGTTTATTGGTACAAGCTGGTAAAATTTGGTGCAATTTGGACTAAAGGCCGTCCACGTATAATTTCAAGTGTTGGAAAAGTATGTCGGATCTTATACAATATTTGTCGTGATGTATTTTTAAGGAACATAACATCAGGGTGTCAAAATCCAAAAAGGGGTGTAAAAAGACGCCCAGACACCCCCTCTGACGCCTTTTTTCATTTGATTGCTGTGTGTAGCCCCCTCAACTGGCCCACATGAACTGAGCCCCAACGGATCTAAAATACTCCAGCTGCGGCTTGAAGAGAGACTATGTTGAATCCAGCCATTAAAGTATGAAGAATTTATGGTTAAAAGTATTCTTTAATGAATCCGCATTGAACAGTTTGATCACCATTTCCAAGAGAGGTTGCCAAACTTGATGACCTTTGTGAGAAGAAATGTTTTTGTTGTTGAAATCTTGAACAACTCTTGCAAATTAAAAGGTATCAGATTCTTCTTCTGAACATTATTGTTCATTCGGTCGATGGCGAGAAATCAAACAGGCAGTGCGTAAACTACAAATTATGTCGGGAGGTATGAAGGACACCAGGGGGAGGTTGGTAGGAAGGGAGAATGGAGGGGGGGGGGGGTCGGCGAAGGTTATCCACACCAAGATGGTTTTGATAAACACAAGTTTTGATAAACTGGTTTGATAAACTGGATTTGATCAACTGGTTTTGATCAACCAGTTTTGATAAACTGGTTTTGATCAACCAGTTTTGATAAACCGGTTTTGATAAACTGGTTTTGATAAAGTATGACTCGAAGGTCTGCTCATCCAGTCTTAGCAAAGATGCTGTAGTATCAATCATATACAGGTTTTATCAATGGTTTACGAACCCACATGAAGCGTTTTGAAAATGAAGTTTCAAACCTTCCAACCATAAATTCATCTTTATTCCTGCACCTGTGAGGGATTTTGATACAAAGCCTTTTGGGATATCCACACTTGGTTCCACTTGCCCACTTCTGCCCCCCCCCCCCCCCCCAATGGTATCTGAACTCATGTACCTTTTAATAAGATTCACCTACTTGCTTTTTCTCAAACCGAGGGCGTTTGATACATTTTGAAAGATTTTGGAGGTTGGGTTAGCTTTTTGGAGACAGGGGGCCAATTTCTTAGAACTGCTTAAGCAAATTGCTTAACAAATTCTGCTAAGCAATAATAAGCAGGATACTAGTCACAGATGCTACATGTCCAATGTGTTTTTAGATGGTAACCTTTCTCTGGTAAGCGTAATTTTGTTGCACTTTGCTAGTTTTTGTGCTCTATGAAATTGGCCCCTGGTCGGGTGAATATAAAAACTCTAAATTTCACAAAAAAACTTGGAGCAACTATTTCCAGTTCTTGAACAGTGTTGTTAGTTTCTTCTCACAAATGCAGACTGTGTGAATCTTGGGGGTATTCTAATATTTTTGAGAACATCACGTACTTTCACGTGTGAAGAAAGTCGCACGTTAACGCTCAAATACGAGACTTGCACAGTCTGTTCTCAAGGAGGTGACCTCTTGCTACTATAAGATATGAAATTGTAACGCTTTGATGTAAATGTATGCCAATAATCCGTCAAAGATGATCCAGCTTAAAATATTGTAAATTCAGTTGATGTATTCGTAAGTATCATTAAAAAAAACACGTTATAGGAGTATGTGATTATCCGCTAAAGTTCTCTCCCATATACTTTGGGGAAGAAAACCTATTTTTATTTTTACGTTTCAAATTACAAAATTAGTTTTTGTAGTTAAAAAGATAGAACTGACTCCAGAGATGGGCTACACAGTCCGACTGTCTCAGTCGGGTTCCTTGGATTCACTACATTTGCTCCAAGTGCTGGCTCTCTTTCACCAGAAAGGAGCCTGCCTTTTTTTTCTTCTTCTGGAAACTGTATGATGGGGAATGAAATTTAAAATACAAAATTTGCAGCGTTTTGAAGAAGGTCACAGAGTCATCTATTCAGTGAGTTTTGGAATTCACATTTCTGAGTATCATAAAAACTCAACAAAAGGTGTGATGTTGAAGTAGAAATTGACCAACAATTACCACGACAACAGTATATAATTGTTGATTTCATGGTGAGGAAAAAGTTCCAACTATTCGTCAATTTAAGTGGAATTTACCAAAAAGTTATTGCGTCACCAAAACTTGTTTACTTTCCACAACCTCTCAGCATTCAAATTCATTCTGTTTTGACTAAAATATATGAATATGTATAAAAAAAAGTAGCTTTAATTCTGTAAAAAGTGTTTGGGTGTTTAAAAGTGTAGCTAACTATTACTAGCTTTGATATAAGGCAGATGTGTATGTAGTAGTATCAGTTATAGTTAAAATAACTTATAGTTGTTATTAAACTGGTTTAAACGGGGGTTCGTACTGTTGCATTTTAATGACATCCATGTCGAAACCTTGATAAATCTTCTTGAAGCAAAATTATAGATGACCAGTCACACAACACATATTTTTAAAAATGTTGATTGATACTGCTCGTATAATTCTCTGGAAGCAAAGAATAATGAGTCAAAAAATATGATTAGGTTATTGATCTACATGTACATCCAAATTAAAATAGACGAATCCGTTGACTATCATATTCAACCTTTATTTGGTTGTTGCCATACAATGGGCCTGGCATTCATTTGTAGATAGTTCCCATTTGGCATCGCACAGTGTCGGCCATCTTTACTAGCAATGATAAAACATTTTGTGAACGTATTATCTATGTGCTGTGCGTAAATACCACGTGCAGCATAAAGGAGGTTTATGAAATCCTTGTATGATTGGTTGGTGTACAACTTTGCTGCATAGAACAATTGGAACGCTTAATGCAACTTACAGCCAGAAACCCAAGCTCCCTGTAAAGATGGTGTCTATTGGGTATTATACATTAAACACTACAGGCATCGCCGACCAGTGATGTTGGCGCAACTAAATAGAGAGCAGGCAGGATGCATGTTGAAGCTTGCATGTGACGTGTAGGAGAGGCAACGACAAAAAAACAGTGGTCGCCGGATTCGTCTGTAAATTCGGCAGAAAATTAATTCTACTTAAACATGTCTTATTTTCTGAAAACCCAAGTCACAATGGAAAGACAAATGAACTATGAAAGTGTACTCCGCACAGGGAATAGAGATATCTTAAATAATAAACTTGTAATTCTAGAAATAAGTGTATTACTGGAAAAGGCATAAAATGTCTATATCTTTAAACCAAGCTTGACCATTAAAAAGTTGAAGCAACTTTAACTCCACGATGAAGCTCAAAAAAACTTTTGAAAAAAACAAAAATCTTCCCAAATTAATGAGTGTCAATGTAAAGTGCACCACCTGCCAAAAATCACCAAGTGCACTCCAAGTGTACTGTAAGTGTTTATGAAGGTAGTCAGTTATATAGTTAGTGGTAATTACAACTTATTTATAATTAAGAGAATGTTCTTGTAATGCTTTGATCATAAGTGTGTTCAACTTCCGACTGAAAGAAAACTGAAAATCAGCCATTTCTTGGCTTTGCAAAGTGTCAAGTTTCTGAGTTTTCCGACGTTTCCACGGATGATCTCAATTTCCACATTGACAGAGATCCGTAATAAATATTCTCTAATGTCTAGTGCAAACGTCAGAGTAGAATTTTTTTTTAAACCCGCAAACTTTTGAGATATTCTTTGCAGCGGGAAATCAGCTTTGTTTGTTACGGAGTCTCGTGCAGAAGTGGTTGTACATTTCTCATGATGTCATCTATTGTTGTGTGTAAATGGACCAAAGTACATGCGAAAACAGTCTGCACCTTGGGGGCATTGCGCTCGAGTTGTATGTGAATTATTCTGAAACTTGCCGTGGGGTTAGAGAGTGTCACACAGTCCTGTTTTGGGACAAGTGTCTGACGGAAACTCTGTCAGTGAGGTAAAACAGCCAAAAGATAGAGTCCAATTGTGCTGCATACAGCACTCCATTAAGCGCAGTCTTCTGTTGGCCATAAGTGAAGGATTCCAAGAGGAAAGCTGGGCCATGAAATTGCGTCCAGATCACGTTCTAGAATCCTAGATGTCCTAGATCCTGTGGCAGGAAATCTCAAAGATTATGACAAGTCAG
The DNA here is from genome assembly GCA_023634235.1 of Pisaster brevispinus. Lineage (NCBI taxonomy): Eukaryota > Metazoa > Echinodermata > Asteroidea > Forcipulatida > Asteriidae > Pisaster > Pisaster brevispinus. The sequence goes on along the minus strand of JAMKCF010000014.1, from coordinate 3,978,567 downwards.
CAAGCCATTACAGGCATTTTTTGGCCAATCAACAGTGCAGGCTTCGATCTTGCAATTATGGAAACTGTTAAGCACATATTTGAGGGGGGCCTGGGATATTTCTCCAATTCCAAAAGCTAAAAAAACCAAAAGCAACAACAAGAAATTACTTTTTGATATTTTGAGACCTAAAAATGAGTCTTTTCCTCTACTGAGATTTACAGAAAACCCTGAACTTAGTAAGAAAGTTTTTTATTGGTATCTAAAACTTGGGAGATGCAAATAGCAGTCAGGTATCCTGTATTAAACACTATTTGAAATAGTCACATTTAGTAGATATTTGTGTTGGAGTTTGGCCCTCAATCCTGTAGTTGCTTCTTTTTTTTTGTAAACGAGTTCTGACCATTTTGGGAAAAGCAGGTTACATTCATAGTAATAGAACATGGAGAATGCCATGAGTGTAGTTGTCTGTGTGTATCTGTCTGAGGCAATTTGTACGGCCTGCCATTTTAGCTCTGTGACATATTTAGCTTTCCCGTTGGATGATGCTAATGATCTTGCCACTCAGGCTTGTCACATGGTATTGATTCTCTACATCCACAAGTGACAAAGAGGGCGTTCACAGCAGACACAGATGGCTACGTGGCATAGCAACTGACAATAGAGTCCAAGGAATTCAAACTTCAGAAGTAACTTGCGACTAAGCAAGTCATTGTACCAGACTTTATTCAAATCGAACTCGCAAATGGCTTATTGAGCTTGGCATTCTCCAGGTCTATATTTCTATGGCAATGTTTCATACAATGACAGTCACTTAATCTGGTAGCAGTCAAAATGGAGTCACACCTAAGAGCTCAGTCCAAGATTTTTTCGAAAATCTCGCCTGTTGTATTTTGCATGATAGCATTTATGATCAAAGTAAACAATGATCGTATATCGATTGTGTATCGTTAAGCGGTGGTGTGGCCTCTCACTGCTGCTTTACATATTTGCTGGAATGCTTAATAAAGTCAAGTCACTGCAGCAACCATTAATATTTGACTCCACAAAGATCTTTTATTTGCTAGAGTCGGCAAAATATCATTACCTTTTGCTTACACCCTCCCTCTCTTGGTAAATATTTTCCCAGCGATTTTGAAAGCATTTAACTTCATGGTTTTGGTGTTGTGGAACAGCTGTACTCAAAACATGGAATATCATTGTAGACTGACATTGTTTATCGTTCAAAACCACAGTGAATGGTATGGAATCGTCAAACAATAGGAGAGTTAACTGTACAGTGTAGATGCATTCTTCATGTCCATATGATATATTGCTGGCTGGTGTAGTTTGTCTATCATTCAAAACAAAAGTGGATGATATTGAATGGTCGAACAGTAGAAGGGTCGAGGGTCTACTGTATGGGTGCATTCACCACATGATATCATATTGTACGCTGGTATGGTTTATCATTCAAAACCACAGTGGATGATATTGAATGGTCCAATAAAGAAGAACAATACTATTTGATATTTACCCTGAGGGCATTTTGTTAGTTTCTGAAGGAAAAAATCAACATCAAAACACGAAATAATCTTACAATTCCTCTCTTAATTTTGAAAAGATTTATTTCCAACTTGAAAATTTTAACAACGAACTTAATGGAACTTGATATCATTAAAATTAATAAAAAAATTTGATTTAATAAACAATTTGAAAAAACCAACGAGACTTTGATAATCATTTTAAAACAAATTGTTATAAATTTTCTTCAATGAATTATATAACAATTGCAAATATGTTTCTCAAACAAACATTTAAAAAAAAAAAAGATTTTCTAAAACCAAAATCTCAATAGCAATAATACCTTTATTTCAGAGTTAGGAAAGATGTTAGTAAAGAACAAATTTTTGCACATTTTAAAATCTTTGGTTTAGTCAGCCCTTTTTCGAAAACCACTGCTTTACCTTCAGCTTTTTCTCCGGCTAGGCTTTGGCACCAGCCTAAGCTCTGACTAAGGCACCAGCTTGGGCTCCATTCCCCAATTTGAAGCCCACAGTATGGAAATTGTACACTTCCAAAATGACTGATGTACCCTCAGCCGGAGCCCAGCCCGGAGCCTAAGCTGGAGCCCAACCCGAAGCCTAAGCCAGAGCCGAAGCCGGAGCCCAAACCGAAGCCTAAGCCTAAGCCAAAGCCAGGGCTTAAAAAAAGGCCTCAATATTCTACATACTCTAATTAGCAATGCCAAAGTATATACACGCATTTTGAAAATGTAGATTTTGTGACGAACATCTTATTTTACCCGCTTGACAAACAGGTCATTAACTTGTTGTCAGTAACAGTTCCCCTAAAGTTATCTTAGTTCTTTTTATGAACTTTTCCTTGGGCCTTGATACACAAAAATGCCACTAAGGGGCTGTGTTGCCATGATCAAAGCAGCTTTGGCAGTTCATGGAATTATGAACTCTTGCCAAGTTACTGCACGCGTGGGCACACACTCCATAGATTGATACAGAGGGAAGGCGCGGGTGCAGTAACTGGGTTGGAGTTCGTAATTCCATGTACACCACAGGCCTGCTTTGGTCATGATGACACGGCCCATTTAAAGACTAGAAAATAGAATTAATATTGATTAAAAACCAAAGGCTTGTTTTGGTTATTCATAGTTGCCTCGGAAGAAGGAATCCAAATATAAAGTGGGTTTAATCAGTGGCATACCCAGAAAAGACTTTTCTTTGGAGGGGGCTGAGGAAAGTAACTTGCCAGTAAATCTAATGGTCTTTTTGGTTGAATGAAAGTAGGTCAAATCTTGTTGTTGGTATAGATGTGTTGGTCTGAAGGGCTATCCACACTAATCAACAGGTTATCTCCACCTCTCAAAAGGCCACCTTAACTAACACCCTCCTCTCACAAAGCTTTCCATTCTTGAGTAGCCATCTCCACCCTCTCTCGACTGGCCATCTTTACCCTCTCATACTTGGCGATTGTCCAATTTGACTCCCTCTTATCAACACTCAATATCCCATCTTTACTCACCTCCACACACTTTTTACCCCCTACCCCTGCCCCCAGTTAACCCCAGGCTAAAACAGCCACCTCAACAGGCCATCTTTACCCCCTACCCCCACTCCCAGTTAACCCCTTGCTAAACCAGCCACCTCAACAGGCCATCTTTAACCCAGACTTAACTGGCCTATTTACCCGCTTTCCCTTAACACAGGTCATCTTTCCCAATATTATTCTCTCTACCCCCAACGGTTTGCACAATCCTTACTAATGGTGCTAACAAAATAAGAAGCACTTTGTACATGTACGTTTCCAAATAAAATACATTTTTGTTAAATTCCCCTTCAAAACTGTTGAGATTGCTCATCATACTAGCTAGCTTGGATCGCAGAAAACGCCCTGCTAATTTTCAATTTTACTTTCAATACTTGCATAATGCTCATTATTTAAGCTTGACACCCCACCCTGCCCTAAATTTTAATCCCCCCCCTGCATTGATCCCCGCTCCCCCACATCAACAAAGAACAGGTGTCACCTTTGTACCCTAAATATGCACTGTGCCACATTTCATCCATTTCCAAATGCTTGTTTAATTTTCAATTTACTACTTGGGTAATGCGCACCATCTTAGCTTGTCACCCCAGCCTTCCCCAAGTTTCAGTCCCTCCACTGCCTTCCCTCTCCCCCAACATCCACCATGAAACAGATTTCACCTTCGAACCCCAAATTGCTCCAAGCTTCATCCATTTCCCCATGCCTGTTTAATGTTCTATTTACTAACATCTTAGATAATGTGCGTCATCTAAGCTTGTCATCCCAGCCTTTCCCAAGTTTCAATCCCTCCCCTGCCTCCCTCCTCATCAACAGGCAACGGATGACACCATCATGACCTTTGGCCCCTATACTGTGCTACTGTCACCCATTTCCCATTGCCTGTGTATTGTTCCTTTTACTAACTACTTGGATAATGCGCATCATCTTAGCTTATCACTCTTTTCTTCCCCAAATTGTAACTCCCCCGCCTCCCCTCCCCACATCAACAGGAAACAGGTTACACCTTTGGACCCCATATTGCACCACACTTCATCCATTTCCCAATGACTGTTTATTGTTCCTTTTACTAACTACATGTACTTGGATAATGCGCAAAAATAGCTTGTCACCCCAGTTCATCTAATTCCCAATGCCTGTTTAATGTTCCTTTTACTAACTACTTGGAGAATGCGCATTATCTTAGCTTATCACTCTACCCTTCCTAAAACTTCACTACACCCATGGAGGTAGAAATGTTACTTGTTGGATGGGTAGGGGAGGGTTGTAGCATGCACCAATGAATTCCAGTCTGTGTCCGGACCCATTCTATCTATTTCCCATAATACATGCCCTTGAGGTCATCCTTGTAATGGTCAGCGATTGCTCGACGTTTGAGCTTAAAGGCGTCGGTGATCAGACCAGATTCCGGCATCCAAACCTCGGAGCAAAGTTTGACCTTCCGAGGTACCTCCCACTTCTGCAGTTTGCCTGGCCAATAAATCAAAATCAATTGATGTTTAACTTTCAATAAAAAAAAATCTACCTTGGATGCATGGAAGCAATGGAGGTAATTGCCTCAATGAAGGACCAGGCCTTCACCTCACTTGTAAATGGTTCATCTTACAATTCTAACCCTTTTTATTGAACCCATATCCAATCATTCATGGGGAGACTGATCTTTCTCACATGCTGCGCCGCGCCTATGGAAAAAATTGCCAGCAAAAGTAAAATCATCTGTTTCTTTAACCCTATTTTAAAAAAAACCCTAAAAACTCATCTTTTCAATCAAGTATTTGAGTAAATGATTTGTTAGTTTATTTGCCTGTATTTAATTTGCATTTTCTTAACACCATGTATTGTATTCTGGATTTCTTCTAAGCTTATAGGCCTATATTTCATTTTGGTTATTGTACACACATGCATGTTAATGTTTGTATTAGCGCCATGAGCACTTTTGTGGAGTTGTGCCCTTCATAAGTTGTCAGTATTATTATTATTATTATTTTGTGAGTGACAAAGCTTACCCTCCATAGCAGTTTTCGCCATCGAAACCAGAACGACTTGCTGCATTTTCATGTCGTCACACAAGTCCTCAAATGACTTGTTGGATAATCCGTGCTCCAACGCTGCACTCTGTCACAAAACAAATCAACACAACACAACTATCTTACTAACCATTCTTAACTTTCCAAGGTTCAATTTCACGGCAGTGCTTACCGTGAAATTCTGCACTTACGGCCCAAATAATCACACGCTTCATAGGGCTTTGTAAGGGCAGAATTCTATGGTAAGCGGCAGCCATAAGCCAATTTGAGGTATGGTGGACACATTAATAGAGCACTATTTTGGTTTGGGTAAATTAGTCCACCCAAACGGTGCACCCAAAAGTGTCCACCATATCTCAAATAGCCAAATGAAACTGGGGACAGATGTTCTTTTCAGTGAATAGTTCCAATGTTTTTCAGGTTTCTTCCTCAAAAAGTGAAAACACAATCGATAGCTCCTCACAACCGATAGCTCCTCACAACCAGCAGTGGATCAGGTCGACCAAGTGCTTTACGTCCAAATTTGCTTGAAGATAATAATAACTACAAACCTCGAGATTCTTTCGGTAAGGCACAACCAGCGCAGTACAATAATCGAAATCCCCGTCAGCGTAGATGCAGATGTTCTCAACGAAGGGACTCTTCTTGAGGACGGTTTCTATGGTTGCCAAGGAGATGTACTCCCCCGTCTGAAGCTTCACAAGATCCTTCTTACGATCTGATCAAAGAAAAACAATAATGAGGTAAGTATCCAGATCAGTATGGTTCGGTTTTTCTCTTGTGGTGTGTTTAGGCCGAGCGGTTAAGAGCACCAGACTCAAGCTCTGGTGTCTCTGATCAGCAGAGTGTGGGCTCGAGTCCCAGTTGTGACACTTGTGTCCTTGAGCAAGATATTTTACCGTAATTGCTTTGTCCTTCAGATGGGACATTCAGCCGTAGGTCCCGTACTTATCGTAGAAGAGTAGGGATTAACCCCGGTGTTTCTGGTTCACGTAGCAAGCACCCATGTTTACAGGTTTCTTCAAGCAGACACTATCTGCATAACTTACCAATAATTCTAAGAGTACCGTTGGGAAGCATTTCACCGATGTCGCCAGTATAGAACCAACGTATTCCATCAATAGTTTCAAAGTACTCCTCCGTCAGGGCTTCCTTCTTGTAGTAACCCATGGCAACGTTACCTCCACCAATCAGAATCTCTCCCCTTGGGTTAGGCTTGTCCTCTGGTGTATAGTTCCCTAAAGTGCAAACAGATGATGTTTAATCCTATTGTTGTGGTACCTGCTGCAAAAATATTGGATTCGAACTGCCTCTCGCCAGCAGCGGGGCTAGCTTGGTGGTCTAGTGATAAAACATCTGCTCTAGGATAGCAAAGGTCGATGGTTTGAATCCCACCCGAGTATTCAGTGCTTAGTACAAATCAGTGTAAGCCCAAAAACAAAATGATCTTTATATCCAATGCAAATTAAACATCTATTAAAGTTTGGAACTAGCTTGTAGGATACAAGCTAGTTCTCAAAGACTTCTAAAGCTTGTTCTTTTAACGTCTCCTTTATATCAAACACAAGATTTTACCTACATGTACCTTCACTCGGCTAAAAAAGGTCAAAGAAAGGTCATGCCCTGAATCGACACACTACCTACCAACACTTCTCAAACAAAACCAATTTTCTGTTTCTTAATTCTTTTTTTCCAGACATTTTCTACAGGAAACAATAATGTCCATTATTATCATTATTAAATGTTGGGCACCTTCCTCTCATGGCTCTATAGCTTACCCTCCGTCCATTCCTTGAGTTTGATCTCACAGCAGGATAAAGGTTGACCAACGTGACGGGTCTTGAAGTCACCAGCTGTTAGTCATAAACACAAGAAAACCAGAAATACATTCTCCTTAAGACGAGCAGCGTATACTGTTGGAAACGTTATAACCACACCAGCTCTTTTCAGAGCCAACACTCCTTCCCAAAAAGATTTACACCTGGTTGTACCCCCAACTTATGTATAGTTACTTCTTATTTTCCACACTATGGAAAGCTTCAAACATCACTGAACAAGAAAACCGTTCAGTTGGATCAAGTTTATTTAACCTTTGTCCAAATGAAACAAACGACCATTCCATATCACTAAAAAGACACCCTTTCTAAGAAGATCTGACCAACAATACCCCCCCTCTATTTCTTTCAAACATCCCGGTTTCCAGTGCTTGCAACATAACGGTATATATAGAGAGAAACCAGTCAAAATACAAATGCTACCAGTAGCTTTATTCAATATAAAGAAGTACTTCAATGGATAAACGTTTCTAAATATATAGGATTTGCAGGAATGCAGTATTTGTAAAAACAATTAAAAATTTAAAAGATTATTTTTTTTACAATTTTGTGGAACTCCTATTTTTGCACTTCATGGCCTTCACCAACTGTAAAAATGTTCCCCCTTTCTCTACATTTTGGGGAATGAGCATATAATGCCATGATCAGTTTGACTGCCACTGCATGGGAATGAGCAGAGAGTACCCTCCATCTTTTTACATGCCAAGAGGTTGGGAGTTGCAAACCTTTCAGTACTTACGTTCACCAATGGTTCCCGCCCCACAGGTTTCTGTGAGCCCATACCCCTGAGTGACACTAATACAGAAGCAGCATTGCATGAAGCGTTGTGCGCTGTGCGACAACGCAGCGCCCCCGGTCAGGACAAATCTCATCTCGCCTCCGAGCATTTTATGCAGCTTGGAGAAAACCAACCTGTGAAACCACAAAGAGAAACGGTTCAACTCTTCTACTATCTGACCATTCAATATCATCCACTGTGGTTTTGAATGATAGCTAAACTCTGCCAGCCAGAAGTATGGTATAATGAAGTGAATGCTTCTACACAGTACACAGTCAACCCTCCTACCATCTGACCATTCAATACCATCCACTCTGGTTCTGAATGATATGCATAAACCATGCCAGGCTGCAATAAGATATAATGTAATGAATGCCTCTACACAGTACACAGTCAACCCTCCCACTGTCTGACCATTCAATATCATCCACCAGGATTTTGAATGATGTGCATAAACCATACCAGGCTGCAATAAGATATAATGTGGTAAATGCCTCTACACACATGTACACAGCCAGTTCTGTGAACAGTTGTGCCACCATACACAACCCGTGCAGTTGAGTAGTTTCAAACGGTTGGTCATCTCACACGACTCACTGAATTATGTTACCATGAGTAGGTTAAATTACCGCATGGGCTAATTATCAAATTCAGACAAGTCTAGTGTTCTTTATTCCTATAGCAAAATGTGCACTATATATACACAATAAAATACAAAATGACAAATACAAATACACAAATTATCTTCAACTTGTTATTTACTTGTTGAAGATGGGGGTGTCAAATCCTTGTCCAATGTGCTTCATTTTATACTCCAGAGCAAACTTGAACAGCGCCCTCTGTATGGCAGACCCGGTGTTGACTTTGTCCATGACACCCTTGTAGAGACGATCAAAGATCAGCTGCAGAAAAAAAAAGTTAGCATTTGATTTCTTCACGCAAAAAGATGATTTTTTCAGAGATTCGCGAAATTGTTTACAATTTAGAACTTCTTAAATCAAGTTCCTTTTTTTATTCAAACTATATTCAATCGATGAAATTTGTTAAAACATCACATTGCACACTTTTTTCAAAAACAATTGCTACAATACAACACTGTAGCTACTTTTCGAGGTACCCGTGAGTCAAGATTCTCGCTCTCAGGGTCAACTTACACAATCTATACCAGCCAGCGTTCTCCCTTAGCAGTGGACCACTGGCTAAATGCCGGTTAAAACAACCCAGGACCAGTCAAAATTAAGGTCCTGCTGGCTAGTTCAATTTTGGAAAGCATCTCTATTCAATATGAAGTATGGACTAGTGAAACATTAGGAGGACTAGTGAAATGACAACGTCAATGCTCTTTAACAGCCAGATTTCCCATCTTCAACACCTCCAAAACACCGCAGCCCGCATCGTGACACTGTCTGAAAAATCCTGTTCTATCACCCCCATTCTGAAACAACTTCACTGGCTCCCTATCTCTCAACCAATCATCTTCAAGCTGAGGCTCATTGTCCACAAAGCACTTTAACAGCAAGCCTCCCCACTATATCTCAGAACTACTTCAAGTTTACACTCCGTCAAGGAATCATCGATCCAGTACCATGCTTCTCCTCAAGGAACTTAAGTCTCGACACTCCTGGGGTGACAGGTCTTTTTCTGCAGCTGCGCCACGCATCTGGAACTATCCACCACTTAATCTTAGATCTTGTCTTTGCACCAAAAAATTCAAATCACTTCTCAAAACGTATCTTATGTCACAGGTTTTCAAGGACTAATTTAGTTGCATCTGTTTTCTTTCATTTGTTTTGGTTCACTGCGCCTTGAACATCCAACAGGGTGGATATGTGCGCATTGCAAGTCTTTATTATTATTATTACGACAAGTTAACCAGTCCCACTGGCTAATCACTGAATAAGTTAAGGGCAAACCCTGCCAACGTAAATTTCAGCTTAACATAAATTTCAACTTAAATTTCAGCTTATACTCACAGGAACAGCGGCCATGATAGTTGGTTTGAGGATCGTCACATCGCCCTTCGACCCCTTCTTGATCTTGCTGGAGATATCGGTCATCGTCAACGCTGATGAGTACCCGAGCTTGTAGCCACTGGAAAGAAGGGTGCACTCCAGCACCACTTCCAAGATGTGTGCAAGAGGCAAGAAACAGACGCAGGTCTCGTCTGGAATAAGTTGACGAACACCGCTATTTGGAAAATATTCAAGGGATTAGACATTGCCGGTTTTGGATGGGTAAATCCATTTAATCCTCTAGTTTTCAAAAAAACACACCATACAAAACAACCAACCTGTAAAAATTTCATCAAGAAATTGAAAATAACGAAAAACAATTTATGCTTCGGAAGGAACTCTGAGCTCATTCATTTATGTGCTTATACTGATTGCTGCAATCAAAATAAACAACACTGTTTTTTTTTACTTTGGAGGTCTTCAAATGCCTTTTCCTTGATTTCAGATAGAAGTTTTTTAGAGGACAAGAGCTGGTGTGAACTTTACAATCAGTGAGCTTTCTCAGACTGACTCTAATAATTTCTTCCCTGATGACTAGTTTTTCGACTACCAACCCTCTACTTTGACTTTAAGGTCCTACTCAGACCTGCTTTAAAACAGACTGGTGCCTTTTAAGCTTTGGCTTGCTTTTGTGGTTATTGGCTATCAGAATTAGACACAAGACTCTGTATAAAGGCAGCTTAGGGCTGTGTCCACAAAAAGCGACTTTGGATATGGCTATAATAGCCCTTGGCAGCAGCCACAACACTGAAGAATAGTACCAACAAGCCCTAGCCACTGACGTCAATCCGAACACGGCCTTACCTAGAGTGAGGAATTCGGTTCCCTGCACCGGCCACCATTGACATGATATTCCTGTGTGATATCATCACACCTTTAGGGACACCAGTGGAGCCACTGGTGTACATGATGACAGCAAGATCCTCAGGTGCGGGCAGCACACGTGAACAATCTGTACAAAAGGATACCAAAAAACATTCCCTTGTACACACCGGTGTTTACCATGCCCATTTAAAATATGAGATGGCCCACCTAGCTTCTTTCAGTGACCACCTTGCTAATTTTTTTGCCAATATCACCACCTTGCTGTGAAGATTTGCCAAAAAGGAAATACTTATTAAAATCTGTTCATTAAGTTCATTATGAGCTTTTCATATATTATATGTATCAAGAATTCACAACTTGGATGTGTGGATGGAATCGTCACACATTTGTGTGAGTGCTGCATTCTTGTCAGTTTTCGGGATGTGTGAATTTTGCTTCAATCATCTATTTTAATGTTAACCACCTCATTCAGTTCAACAGGCATCCAGATATACTAGTCAGGGAATAAAACACAAGATGGCTTGAGAAAGGCCAAGAAAGGAACCAGACTAACCACCCTTCCACAACCTCCAGTTTTTGAACATAATGACCGAACTACATTCCTGTAATTTTCATTCATTTTTCAAAGGGGCCAGGAATTTCATCTTTGAAAGAGCGAGGCCTTTTTCATTTTGCAAGGGGCACTTCCGTTGGAAAATATGAAAATCTATGGGAAACTTATCAAGGGGCATCAAGAATAGTGTTTGCCAGAGGGGTGTCTGGGTGTCTTTTGGACACCCTGTTTTAAATTTGAACACCTCATTTTATCTGTCATTTGCATGTGATCAATTTGGACACCCAGTTTATAATTTCCAGCAAATTTGGACACGCTTCAACCAAATCCTGGCAAAAACCTTGATCAAGGGGCAACAGAGGCCGTGGCCTCCGTGGCCTTTGTGTAATTCCAGGCCTGTAACACCATTTTTGTGGCAACATTTTTTATATTTAAGTATTCTGGTGCTAGATAATTGTTTGTGTTTTTATTATATTTATCATTTCTTACTACGATAGAAGGATCAATTCTCACAAACCTTTGGCAGCTTTGCCTCGCTCGATAACTGATTGAAAAGAGCAGAGCTCAAGTTTCATGCAGAAACTACTGGTGTTTACTTTTGAGATTTGGTCCTCCATGAAGATTATGGTATTCACGGTGGGAATTCGGTCATGAATGGCCTACAAATAAAAATTAGCAACTGATTTTAGAATCTAAAAAACAGTCTCCCTGGATGACTTTATTCAGGGAGTACACCTGGGCTCACCCAATTTCATAAAATCTGTCAGCACAAAAACTTGTTAAGCACAGAAAAATATTGCTTAGCAGAAACTGGTTACCAGCCATAATTCTATAAAGTTGACATTGCTGTGACTGGTTCTCCACTCAATTTTTGCTTAGCATAGAAAATTGCTAAGCCCTGGGTTCAATTTCATGGCACTGCTTACCACGGAGTTCTGTGTTTATGGGTAAAGAGCGCTGTTCTCCAAAATAATTTTTTTTTTAGCAATCAGGTAGGCTGAGATGGTTTCTTTCCGTATCTTTCACCTCTGTTGACCCTGGTTTGACTCCCGTCTTGGAATCGGAGCCTTGCATGTGGGTTGGATTTTCAGTCCCTACCTGATTGCCTGGGTTCTCCCCCAGTTGGAGTTTTCTTCCCACATCAAAACTGACATTTCTTCATCATCTTCTCTATACAGGCATGACAGGTATCTTCAGACCTACGGGTCACAGCGCTAGTCCCCTATTTGGGGTTTTCCTCCCACATCAAAACTGACATTTCTTCATCATCTTCTCTACACAGGCATGACAGGTATCTTCAGACCTACAGGTCACAGCGCTAGTCCCCTATTTGGGGTTTTCCTCCCACATCTAAAACTGACATTTCTTCATCATCTTCTCTACACAGGTATCTTCAGGCCTACGGGTCACAGTGCTAGTCCCCTATTTGGGGTTTTCCTCCCACATCTAAAACTGACATTTCTTCATCATCTTCTCTACACAGGTATCTTCAGACCTACGGGTCACAGTGCTAGTCCCCTATTTGGGGTTTTCCTCCCACATCTAAACCTGACATTTCTTCATCATCTTCTCTACACAGGTATCTTCAGACCTACGGGTCACAGCGCTAGTCCCCTATTTGGGGTTTTCCTCCCACATCTAAAACTGACATTTCTTCATCATCTTCTCTACACAGGTATCTTCAGACCTAAGGGTCACAATGCTAGTCCCCTATTTGGGGTTTTCCTCCCACATCTAAAACTGACATTTCTTCATCATCTTCTCTACACAGGTATCTTCAGGCCTACGGGTCACAGTGCTAGTCTCCTATTTGGGGTTTTCCTCCCACATCTAAAACTGACATTTCTTCATCATCTTCTCTACACAGGTATCTTCAGACCTAAGGGTCACAATGCTAGTCCCCTATTTGGGGTTTTCCTCCCACATCTAAAACTGACATTTCTTCATCATCTTCTCTACACAGGTATCTTCAGGCCCACAGGTCACATTACAAGGCACTGTTGAGAGCTCCTTGGTTTCATTACTGGAGCGATATGATACTACTACTACTACTAAGAAAATACTGATGATTTTTGAGTTGATGTTCTCACCTTAAACTTTGGCAGTAGACTTGCGCTTGTGATGACGACACTAACTTGGGTCTCATTAATGCCATGGATAATGGCCTCCTCTCCCAGTGTAGCATACAGAGTCACAACTGCATGCAAAAATAAAAAAGGCAATTCTACAATTATTGACTGCAATGAGTGAGAATAGTAAATCTATCTTCCTGAGATTTCCATTTTTAACACCACCACCTCTTGTTTGCTGTACATTATCAGTGGCGCAAATGGCACAGGAGGGGGGGGGGCTAGCCCCTATCTCCTGCTCTGAGCCCTTGCTCCCCCCACCTACGAATGAGATGAAAAGTTTCACCACAAATGAAAACGTCTAGTTACGCCACTGTTCCTTATGTAAATTCCTGTGGTAAACGAACACTCAGTAACTGGTGTGCTAACCCTGAGATTATCTCACCCCACCCCCCCCCCCCCAATCAGAGGTAGCCATTTCCCAGGAAATGGTTATTTCTTGAGAGTTTGCCATCGATTCACTCGTCTTCTCTTGCCAAAAAGTTCCACTAGGAGACTGTGGAGTTGAAGTCCACAGTGCACAAGGCATGGGGGAAACTCATGCACTCTATGCTAACCTGGTCGGTATGATACCAATGTATAGGAGGGTTTTAACCCCGTACTAAGCGCCGTTCACTAAAAATCATGGAAATGTGGTACATGTCCTCTGGTTATAGTGACCTTTAATTGGTGGTGTGTGTGTGTGTGTTGGGGGGAGGGGTTCTGAAAACCACAGACCAGCTCAGAGTGCCTGCCATATATCGACGGCACCACCTGATACAAGAAACAGATGGCTGGAATGGTTCCACTTTACCAGAGGGCTGGATGTGTGTGGGCTGTCTTGACCCTGATGCTAGGACATGTAGCAGATTTTGTACGCTGGGTATTGCTGGGTTTTTTTCCCTAGCCCATAAAAAAAAAAAACGGACGAACTGACCCCTCCCCCCCCCCACTCTTAGTTATGTGGAATGGTCCAGTCTAGGTTATCAAGGACGTTCTACTCACTCTGTGCCTTGCAATTTGGAAAAACAATGAAATATATAACTTGTGACTCCTGTAGGACATGGGACTCAAAGCGTGAAAGAGGTCAAACTGAATTACCTGAGTATTTCCCTGAAAATTCATCTATTTGTGAAAGGTGCTTTTAACAATCCTGAAGTCTTCCATCGCTATTTGGTTTGATTTGATTGACTCACCAGGAAAGCCGTATCTGAAGCCAGCCTGAAGTCCGATCAGGAACTCAGCTCTTGTCTCGGAGAAGATGAGGATGTTCTCTTTGTGTTCGAGCCCCATGCTATGAAGGCCACGCCCAAACCAGTCCACATCGTTGAACACTTCCTCGTAAGACTGCCAAATATAGTCTCCCATCACCAGCTGGGAATAAACAAATATGTAAGAAATGTGAACACAATTGCTGCTGAACACAAAAGAAAATTAAGAGAGGGAATTAAACCTGAGATGTTTATTAAATATGGAGGACTTATGAATATATATTTTTTAAAGCATCAGTAAGTATAACTTTATCTTTATTTATCTTGTATGATTTCTTTGTTATGCATTTTTTTTATATTTTAAGCTCCTCCCCCACCAACATCAGCCAGATGGAGCGACCCTTGTTAGGTGAAAATAGGAAATTATACAATCTTAAAATAATGCATCAACTGATATTTTGGGACAATAGGTGGCAGCAGACTTACTTGGTAAACTTCTATAGAGCATGATTTATGTAGCTCTACGCATGTGCACATTTCCAAGAATAATGGCATTATCTAGTTAATCTGATGCCAAGAACGGAGTTTACCTTCTTGAAAGATTTCCCATTTGGCTGCATCTCATCTTCCTCCTTGAAAATTTCTCTCGTCCCAAGACACGGCATCTTGTCAAACTTAAAGGTCGCCCGCTCAAACTCCGCATCCAAGGTCACGTACTTCTCATATTGATGAGTTGTCAACTCGTCCGGATACGAGGAATCTCGGTACGGACCCGCGCCGTCCGTCCCGACATTGACAGCTTTGAGTCGGTTGACTCGCTCACGAGCGCTGGATGATGCAAGGTAACATGGGATGAACGTGATGTTGTCGTACAACCATGTGACCACCGTGAGGAGGATTATGATCACCGAAACGTAGAACGGTTCAAGGGGCTCACCGCCTGGCATCTTGTAAAATCCTAGACTATACCTGTTTCAAAATCATCATTGAAATTTCATAAATACAACCTCACATAAAAATTATCCTCATATGAGAAACAAAAACAATCGCTGTTAAATTTGTATTGGGGATTAAAGATATTTTTTGAATTTACCCATAAACTGATGTGTGTAAATCAATTAATACTTGCAGTATTTTTGAGGGTCCTGTGAAAAAAAATCCACAGACATCCCTTGATCATTCTAGAGCAGATGTCTCGCCACTAGACCACTGAGATTGCCCAGTAGCTAGAGGCAGATCAAAGCATTTTCTCTTTTATATTCCTGTTGTAAAGTTCCGGTACCCACTGCTAAAATATAGGAACCGAACTGGCGCTAGCTATCGGGCATTTTCGGTGTAAGAGTAAAACCAAATTTAAAAAAAACCAACCAACTAAGCAATAAAGTAATTTGTTAATAAATTTAGAAAAGTGGAGGAACTTGATGATCCAATAAATATATACAGTCAAAAGAATTAAATGCACATCCAGTCAGGTAAAACGATCATTAACCTGACTGCTGATAAATCCATTCCCTCACACTTGCCCCATAATAATATTTATAATAATGGAAACTTTTAAAGTGCCGGTTTCCGCAAGCGACGCTCATGGTGCTGCTCTGCAAAAAAACAACTAAAAAACAAATGAAAGTAGCAACACATAAGTAGAAAATAAAGTTAACAAAATGCTTCTTTATGCAGATGAGATTTGGTTGAACACACTCTGTTCCTTTACCATTGGATCAAAGTGTATAAAACTAGACCCAGTAAATCTGTGGTGCTGTACTCCAGGTTTTTTTCGAAATTTTGACATCTGCAGTCATTCTAGAGTATACAACCATGCATGATCAGTGAAGCATGTAAATAATTTTGGATGAAGAAACAGTGGGCTCCGTAATAATTACCAGATAGTGAAGAAGGTTAAAAAGTTAGGCCTAAACAAGAAAGCTGATGAATTAGCAACTGTGTAGTAAAAAGCAAATATAACCCAGACGGCTGACCCACCTTCAACTGAAAAACGGGGCGAAAATGTACACAAATTCTAACTACAAGTAGTCTACAGTACAGTACTGCCAGTGTTTCTTTGTATTTTTTTTTTTTGTAGATAAAAATTAGACTGTGAGTTAGATCAAAGAGCAAAGTTTATTTGCATTAAACATTATTTATCTGCACGCACCTCCATCATGGTACCTGTTCACCATGGTCCACGGTCATGATAAAACAAATTATATTATAGTAATATAATACTAATCACACTAGCTTTATTCTAATATTGTACTATCTGTCACATAATTTACTTTAAAAAATAAGACAATAATGCTCCCAAAAACGTTCGTGATGACCAAACTCAAAAAGCTTATCTTACTAAATAAGAAAAACATTATCAAAGAAAACAAACTCATCACAACTGCTGCGGTTAAATTTGTCGAATAGGTTTTTAAATTATTTTTTTATAGTTTGCATTATAAACTTGCTATGCATTAAAACATATGGTCCGATTCGTAATCAACTAAACTTGACTAGATGGTGTGGCAGAAGCCTATTTTTATGATATTGACGACAGGCTCAGTTACAAATTCACCAAACAATTTATTAAAATAACGATCATTCTTAGTACAAACATGGAGGATTTCTACCTCCATGGTTGGTACAAAATTATAATAGAGTACTACAGTAGAGTTTTTACACAAGGAATATTGACTGTGGTTTTATAAAGAAAATATGAGCGAAGAAAAATGGTAATCGCTTACAATTCTGTTGGATAAAATCAGCCAACTCATTTCTCATGAACCTGAAGTCTTTCAATTTCAAGTTCACTTGTGACTATTCATCAGTGTTTATTTTGTAAAACTGTGATGATCGGATGATCGTGATGATCGGATGATCGTGGGGTTGATTGCAGTGGATTGTTTGTAAACATCGGTTGCCCTAATATTAGTTGGATACTCTGCTTTTGTTCCTTCAAGTTACTCCTTGGTTGAGAGCTTGGTACCAGACAACCTCGACACGTGTTGCTTTCTCGTTCCCACAATCTACCTCAAAATTGCACTCCTTCGATCTCACGTATGCATTACACGTCAACAAGAGGGTAAACATCAGAGGAAAAGGTTAACGTAGGACAGACAAGTACGCCTGCCTACGACGACCGCGCAAGATCTAGAGCAGACGACATTTTCTACTCTTGTCTGAACTTCGGAAGAAGAAGAGAACGCAATTGTCTTTCGCTGGAATTTGCTCAACATTTTGGAATCTGTTTGACCTTCCAAATTGTATGAAATTATGGCTGACGACGAGGAACTTCTTGACGACTGGTTTATAACATCTTTGAAGTCGTAAGTATTTACTAATAATAAGGATTATACTTATAAAAAAATTTAGGAATAAAGTATGTTTGTTTCAAATTCAAGCATGGAGGAATTCCTCCATGTTTCAAGCGTCTTACCAAACTAAGTTAAAATTGACATGATTGAAGATGTGCACTGACTGTACCTTTTAAAGTTTAAACTGTTAAGTGTACCATGTAATTGGAGGTTCATCAGTCATGTAACTATTCTAGCATGTCTAGGACTATTTAGGACTAGTGCACTGCACAGTGCAGAGTACTGCATGCAGAACAGCAGAGTAGAGTCCTGTCAGTGTTACGGAGTGTTTGTATCATGAATCATACATGTGACTAGCTCACCTGGCCGGATGGATGTACATGCGGTTTGCCATAGGAATTCTATGGCATGTACATCCATCCAGCTAGTCAAATGAATGACATGGGATAGGTCTATATTACCATGGAGGAAGAACTAGGGCGCGTACTCCTTTTTTCGAAATTTTGACATCTTCGGTCGTACTGTCAAAATTTCGAAAAAAGGAGTACAGCGCCCGAGTTACTGGGTCTAGTAAAATAGACCTATGGGTCTAGGTCTATCTATATAGGATGCTTTGCCCAATACTTTATATAATTCAGATTCAGAAGTAAAATTTCTGTATAAACAATTATAAAATAAAAAAGTATGTGTGCATTTTTCTGTGGAAATGATGTTCAACCTGAATGCGTCCACTGACGGAGTATAACATTTTACAAATGATTGTTAACCATTTGTTAACTAGTTAATGAATGTAAATAAAAACTGTAATGTGTCCGTAGACTAGAGTAAGGACAAATGTAACTTTATAAGGTCTATCGCAAATAACGCCTGGTTGGTTATGCACAATGGTCAAAAGGACCTTTTTTTCTCACAGTGTCTTTTGACCATTTTGCACAATCAACCAGGCTGCATTTGCAATCTAGACCTTATGAATGTAACTGTGAGTGTGATTAGAGTGTTAAGGGGCCATTACTAAGATACTTAAACTATATATATATATTTTTTTCGAAATAGTTTTGACCCACCAACCCACCCCAAGTTTCGATTTTTAAATATTGAATGGCTTCATATACACTGAAGAACAAAGTAATGCCTCAAATGAACCAAAGGTCTCCAAATTAAGTTTTTTCTGGCTTAAACAAACAACTTTGTAGTTTATCAGGAATTAAATTGATGATCTTGGCCAGCTGGGTACTTTTTCTTCTTCTTTTCAATTGTTATAAAAACTGAATTCCGTTTTTCAGTTATTTCTTGTGACCCACCTACCCACAAGTTTCGGGAAAAAAATGTAAATTTTTTAATATTGACTATTCTGAATTGCTCTTAAGTATTATTATTGTTATTACATGTAAGTGAATTAATACAATTAAATAATACTCTAGTAGTCTGATCATCACTAGAATACTGAAAGTAGACCGGCATACTAAACTTTTTTTTTTATTCTTAAAATAAACAAATAGCAAAAAACTGCCCTTTTTCACTGCAGTAAATGCATGAAGGGGATAGTGATGGTTACAGTACTGCAAGAAAATGATATTGAACCTGCTGATACTGTAAATTTGTGTCTGTAATGCGTTCCTTTTCACACACAGATATCGTCATCTTCATATGTTTGATTTGCCAAAGCCAACTTGTGTAATTGAGTGGATCGACAACAATTGTAAGTTTTACTTTAACAAAACCAGTTAAAGTCCCATTCATTTTTCCTGGTCAAATCTAATTATCCTTTGCAATCATTAAAAAAATATCATGTCCTGAAAAGTGCCATGTTCAAGTTGAAAAACAAGTCGTTGTTTCATTATTTATGAGTGGAAACCTTTCCTCAAAAACACTCTTTAAATTGTACAATTCTCTATTGTCAATGCAACAGGTACTTTTAATGCCATCTCAACTGTATAATTACAACCCTGAAGGTTGCAGCATTTTTTTATTTAAAATAATGGTAATAACTAGTAGGCCTTAATGAACATTTATTTCATGCCAATATCCACAAGTTTTGATGCAAATAAATTGGGCATGAACAATGTTACATCGGTCATTGGGCCATTTATTTAATTTCTTGAAAACATGATCTCAGCTCCCTGGGGAGTATACAGCCTGTGCTACCCAGTAGGCCGTTTGTAGAATAACTAAAAAATCAATCACAAGAACCATTTCTGCTCTCAGGGGTACCCTATAACTTCTGGGCGCTGGGTGAAGAGAAGCAATTAGTTTCTTCCATATGTATGGTTCAGTTCCTCTATAATTGCATTGTAACCAATCGGAACAGTATACATCCTTCAAATTATTTTGCTTGTCCCTGTATGCCCCTCGCCCTGCACCTTAGTCCAAAGTTGAACATGAAGTTAAGCCACTTTGCAACATTGAATGGCAGATTGGTTTTGAAACTTATTTTAAATATTTATCTTGGAGGCATTTGTGTTGCCGGATGTGAACCCAATGCCAAGAATGAGATTCTAGAGCTGAGCATCCCCGCCAAGCTGATGCAGGAGAAGGGATCGACAGGAGCCGGGCTGACTAAAGACAGAGACTTCAAGATGAAGAGTGGTGGGTTCAGTGATCAACCTGTCCACTGTATGAAATACCTGAAAGGTTCCTCGAAAAGGTTAGTTTAAGTGGGGCTCGCAGGTAACAGCTTTTTGTAAAGTAGCCCACTGGGCTAGTAAACTGTGTGTTTTACTTGCCCCTAGGAAAATTTATTAGCCCAGATTTTTGACACGTATTGTCATAAATATTTCCTTTAATCACAACCAGTTTATTGGGCTAAATGAACATTCACACACTCAAAAATAAGTTAACACATTTTATAAATGTATCATTCACATTTGAAAAGGAAGAAATATGATAATTTTTAATTAAGTACATGTACATGTAGGTTGCACAGTTTTTACACGAATATATTAGTAGCCCACAGGGCAAGTTGAGAAGTGGTGTTTACTAGCCCGTAGCAGTTTTTACTAGACAATGTATGCCTCGGGTAGTGTTAAGGGTGAGCCCTGGCTCAGATTTGGGGGAAAAAAATCTTCAAGACTGCTGGGCCTGTAGCTGAGAATATCTTCTACAAGACTCGAAGCAAAATTTAAGAAACCAAGAAAAAACCAGTATCAAAGTGAGAACACAGTTTAACATATAAACTGTTTTGATTTGAACAAGCACTAAAAGAAGATTTATCTGATTGGTTTTATCCCATGGATACTTTGGTACTCAACAGAAACATTTGAACACAATTTTTCTTTTATTAAAGATATTGAAAAACACAAGACTGTCGAGCTTGTCCGGTCGTGAAATTACTGGCCCAAAACTAAAATCACTGGCCTAGGGCCTGTGGTCCACTGTAAATTTTGATACCTGGTTGCTAAGCATGAATCAGGTCTTGTCCTTAACTTTTCAGTGATAAGTCCATGGGACCAGTAACCTAGCTATTGCACGAGGCCTCCAGCTTTTCACTTGACTAGGTTTGATATCTCTCACCATTGTCATTTGTGTGGGACCAAAGTTTGAAATCATGTATGAACAATCAGTGCACGAAGTGGATTTATGTAGCTTTTGGAAACAGCCAGACCACTTGGACTAAATTTTGATTCTGATCCTCAGAATTTTTAACTGGCACCATCGCCAGCGGACCAGTTTAATTTATTACACATCCAACAGCATAATTAATAGTGCCAATAACAGGATGAAAGGAAACAGACAGAAATGTTCAGATGTGAAACCCCAAATGGGGTAAAACCCAGACAATCAGGTAGGGACTGAAAACCCAATCCACATGCACTGCTCTGGTCTGAGGTGGAATTCGAACCAGGGTCCACAGAGTTGAAAGGCAGGGAAAGAAACAACTCAGCCAGTGCCATGCATAGGTCAGAACACTGATGGAGGTACAGTTTGCTAATAAAAGCTGTGGGAATATTCGTTTTATTTTAGAGGACTCTCTGTTTATTTTTTTCAGTGCAATGCTCTCTAGTTTCTGCTAACCTGCTAAAGTAAAGAGTCTCAAACCCTGCCATGACTGGGAAATCTCACAAAATCAGTTTGTTAAAATATTTGTTTGTCTGAACCATTGGAAGGAGCATGATTTCACCATGGAAGTATATTCAGAAAATAGATCACCATTTCTATCTGTGACCATTGCACAAATGTTCACTTTTTAAATTTAACACATTGCAAACAATCATGGGTATGGATGCCTGTCGTGTATAGTACTGTACTTGAGAGCTTACCTTCACAAAGCCTTGCTCCACAAAATGTACCGTTTAAAAAGACTTGTTAGTCCTTTGTGCACCTTCTCAAAGTAATTCCAGACAAACAGAAGTATTAACATAGCCCTAGATCTGACAAACCAACGTGACTCCAAAGGTTTAATCACCACACATTGGTTAAAGTGTACCTTATCATTGAGCCTTTTGACCTAGGTGTTGTTTACACATCCTGTACTAAAGATGGGAAAATAAATTTACTTTGGCAAGGTCAAAGCTTATGTGTAGCACAAGTCTGTGTTACATGTAACTGATGCTGGTGATAAATTTCTAAAGACTTCAGAATTGTGTTACAAACTGCAGGTTTTTTTCTCATTGACTAGCTAGATACTTCTGTGTTACATGTTATTTGTATTGTATGTCTGTTTTTTAACATTGGGCTAGTTCTGGCAGATTGTTTTAAGTTTGTCTCTGTGTGACTGAGTTGTTGACTGCTTGCTTGGCTAGTGTCCGGTTGATTGCTGGTTCATCGGTTGATTGGTTGAGTGATTTGGTTGACTGGTTGACCAGTACTCAGGTTGATTGGTTGACTGCTGACTGGTTGGTTGGCTGGTTGACTGATTTGTTGCTGGATGGTTGGTTAATTGTTTCATAGGATAGTGGTTTGGTTGACTGGTTGACCAGTACTCAGGTTGATTGGTTGACTGCTGACTGGTTGGTTGGCTGGTTGACTGATTTGTTGTTGGATGGTTGGTTAATTGTTTCATAGGTTTAGTGATTGACTGGTTGGTTGACTGCTGGTTTCTCAGTTTGATTGGTTGACTGATTGTTTGATTGATTGGCTGGTTGGTTTGTTGGTTGAGATGTTTGTTGCTGTTTGGTGTAGTGTTTCCCCGTTTGAACGGTTTGTAGGTTGATTGGTTGACTGGTTACCTGTTTGATTGGTTGACTGGCTGTTTGTTTATTGGTTAAGTGGTTGGTTAAGTGTTTGTTTTGGGGTTTTGTTTTTTTAAGGTTTTGGGGGCTGGTTGGTCAACTGGGTGGTTTGTTGGCTGGTTGTTTGGTTGACTGACTGGGTGGTTGGTTCATGGAGTTAGAAATAATTGAAATGGTTGAATGATTGGTTGATAGGGTTATTAGTTAGCTGGTTGATTAGTTGACTTGTAGGTTGGTTGGTTGACTGGTTGACTGGTTGATGGTAAAGTGTCATACTGGTTAGCCAAAAGTGTACTGTGAGACGATTACTCAAGTATTAGAGCAAATATTGACTACTTATGGGCATGTACCATCTTTGGTTTTCCCCGAACAACTGAATTGGTGTGAAACAGAAGCTCTCTACATTAGATTAATGTATTTCATAATGTATAAATTCCATTACAACTTCACACAATCGTTCTGGGAGCCAGACACAAGTGTTAGTAATCATATAATATTGTTTAAACTAGACTCTCGAAGGGGCAAATTCTACTGCTGATAAATGTTTTTGGTTTTTAACTAAATGTATTGTCTAGTAGAGTTAGACTAGACATTGTAAGTGGGATGCTTATGTCCGCTCAGACATCTTATCTGAATACTGTTAACATTCATTTTTTTATCAGGTAATTAATCTTTAGAATGACCCATTCAGTCTCTGAACCAAATTTGTCCATCCATCCTATGCATGTAGAAGTTCAAAGTACATTAGGTTACACCCTTGAAAAAGGTCTTTTCCAACAGCCATCAGAAAAGTCTTGAAGAAGGTTCGTCCGGTGGCTTAACGAAAAAATCGTGACATGCCGGATTAAAGGACCAAATTTTGCACACTTGTTTTAGGGGTCCCATACAAGCATATTAGAGGGGGGTGCCTGGTCTGTCATCTCCACGTCAGTAAACTAAAGGGATCAACATTTTCCACATAGCTCTGCCTGAGTGTCTGAAATAGAAGCTGCATGGTCATTTGTTATAAGTTTTAATGATATGCGGAAGCGGCCCTCTGTTGGTGAAAAATTGATAGGCAGTATTATAATACCACATGAACTTTGACCTCCGCCTGACATTGACCTAGGTCACCCAAACCGGGCACCCCCCTCTAGAATGATTCTATGGGACCTATAGAATAACTGTACAAAATTTTGTGCTTTAATCCAGCGTGTCACGATTTTGCCAAAAATTTGCCCCAAGCCACCAGACTAGGTTTCAAGAACACAAAGGCAAGGAATTCCAGACTTACAGATAGTCCAAAATAATTCACATTGTTCATATTTCATAATACAGATAGGAATTCCTAGATAACATTTGTCCGATTTGTGATTTTGTATTGAACATGTTGTGGTCCCCTTTCCCCCCTTTTTAAACTCCAGACTGGTTGTTACTGGTAGCCACCTGAGCAGAGATCTGGATGTGTGGCAGCTTGGAACAGAGACCACTGATGTTGTTAAGAAACTCTCATCCTTGCCTGGATCTGCGGTGGAAGGGGGAGGGGTGAAGGTCATAGATCAAAGGCCAGGATGTCAAGGTCAGGTCGCTTTCGGCTCCACCTTGGCCGATGTGCAGATTGTGGATGTGGAAACAAGTGAAGTCATCAGGACAAGTATGTTTCAGTTGTGAATAAAGAGTCATTTCAAATGAACTCGGCCAAGTCCAGAAATCTTCCACAGCCATCACCTCAGATTTGGCTTAAAATGTTTGTCTATAGGCAGCACCTTTATGTGTTTTATGAGCACAAGCTAAATGTACAAATAAGCAGTATCCGAATTGGCGGCTACAGCTATGGCTATGACTGTTGCTTTAGGGTGTTTCTAAGGACGTCCTAAACTCCAGCGCATGATAATACGGGAAAGCTAGCTGTAGCCGTAACTCAGTAGCCGCCAATTTCGACACAGCCTTAGGTACTTCTTATATGGCCGTCCAAATATGGGGTGCCACACCCATTTTGTTCATACAAGTTGTGAAAGTAGGATTTATGGAGGAAACTGTGGAGAGATTCTACTTGCAGTAACAAATGTTAGCACATCTTAAATGTTTCCATTGGCATGGTATTACTTGAATTCATTTGAGCACCAGGGCCCAATTTCATAGGGCTGCTTAGGCAGAAAATATTGCTTAACAGAATTCTGCTAAGCCAAAAAGAGGAAGGAAACCAGTCACAAACGATACATACATGTATGACATGGTTTTTGGCTGAGAACCTTTTTCAGGTTAGCTGATTTTTGTATTTTATAAGCAGCTCTATGAAATTAGGTCCAGGTTATGTAGTATTGCATGTATATAGTAAATTTCACACATTGTCTTCTATACAGTTGTCTTAACCATTCAATATGCAAGTTTAATTACATAAGACAGCTGACAAAATTTCCCAGAGCAAAATATTATCTCTATCTGCACATTAATCAATAAATTATTTATTTTGATTTCACTTCACAGAACTTGGAAATGCTGCTTACAATGTAGAGATTCAGTTCTTGGATGATGATAATTTAGTCATATGCAATACTGAAAATGGACATATTAATATTCATGACCTGAGAACAACTTCAAGCCAATCAGAAACTGCCAGACAGTATGCAAATGAGACAACTCCCTCTGAAGTAAGAAGCAGTATTGACCAATCATGTGAAGGCTTACCTGAAAGGACTAATGAGAATGTTTCCGCCAGAAAAGAGGTATCGTGGACCTTTGACCTCAGCTGTTCATCAGATTTCACAAATGAGGGTGATGTTAAGAAACGTAAAATGGATACCTCCACTGCAACCATTGCTCGCCTTTCCACAAACAATGAAGTAATTGTTAATGACTTAAGAAGTCTTGAAAAGCCTCTATTTAATGTGAGATTAGATGATAGCAAGAAGCGGCATCCAACAACAGAATCTCTGGCAGTAAAGGTAGGTAGATAAATGGCAACAACTCTTGTATCTGACGTCATCAATCTAGATACATGTATTAAACAAATTGTTTTGAACCATATAAAACATCATGAGGGCCCAGTTTCATGGCACTGCTTAATGCCGAATTCTTCGCTTGTGATCGCCATTTTTTCGCTTACAGGGCAAGCGCCAAATTTCTGCTCTAGTGGAGGTGAAGGATGCCTAGTAATGCAAAGTAAGCACGGGCACAAGCAAACATTCCCTGCTAACCCTGTGAAATACGCTTAAAGTAAGCTCAGAATTTCCTGATTTCCTAAGCACCAATTCTTTGCTTATTGTAAGGAGAGCCATGAATATGGGCCCAGGGGTGGATTTCACAAAGTTAAGACTAGTCTTATCTTGAGTTAGGACGAGTTACTCGTCCTAACTTAGGACTAGCCTTAAGTTTTTAATAAAAACTAGGACTATCTTTGTGAAATCGACCCCAGGTGGTGTTTAGAAAGTCGGTAAAAGGTAAGGCATGATAATTCATTAGTTTAAGGGAAAAATTTGTTCATTTCCTTCCTCTGGATTTTAATAACTACACCATCAAACACCCGTGAAAACTTTTTAAATTACAAGTGACAATTGTTTGAATGACATTTTTGTTTTCTTTTTTGTTGTTGTACAGTGGAGCCCAACCACCAAACACATCCTCTCTGTGTCCGGTAAGCCCAGCTAACATGTATACGTCGGCCCAACGTTGGCAAACGTACAAATTTTTGGTAGGGCAACCGTTGGCAAGTGACGTTGTGGTGACGTTGTTTTTTCCATCGGGCCAACGTCGAGGACGTTGGGCCAACGTTGGCCCAACCCCGTTACGACGTCGGCCCTTTTTTTGCCGACGTCTGCACGTCTAACGTTCGTTAGACGTTTTGGTAAAACGTTGGGACAACATAATATTTCTTTATTGGCCCAACGTCAGCAGCTGACGTCGTGTTGACGTTTATTTTCAACATTGGAACAATGTCAACGATTACCAAATCAAGAAAACGTTAAGCCAACGTTTTGCCGTAGTCAGATAAACCGTTGTACTGACGTCGAGCTGAGTTGGGCCAACGTAAGCACATACAACGTTTGATTGACGTACTAAGTAAGCGTTGGGGCAACTCATAATTAATGATTGGTCAAATGTTTTTCAATTTAATACAACTTGATTACAATATACAATAGTTTCATAACTATTAGTATTAGAGATACATCAATTAATTACTTTCAACATTACAAACTTACCAATATGATAGGCGTTGCGGTTGCATGACTTCACTGAACCTGTATGCTATACATGGTACAGCATGTACTATTTAAACAGATAAATTTCTTGACTTTGGCAGTCATGGGTGTATTTTTTTCCTCAAGTTTTTCCATTATAGTAATATTTTTGAAAGTAAAATTACATGTTTAGTCACTACATTTAGTTTGTCACTAAATCCACTAGTTTAGACAAATAAATGAAGAAATGAGTACGCCTAGTTCATAAATTTGGCAAATTATATATAGTTGATATAGTTGATATTAGTCGTAGCTATCTTACAACTTCTAAGCCCAATCTACTAATTTGCATATGTCATATTTACGTTGTACTAACGTTGTAAAGTGACCTATTAGACTACAACATTTCCCGGCGTTGGCACAACCTAAGGATGCGGACGTAAGTTTGCCCGTATTTTAACAACGTTGAGCCAACGTTGATTGACGACCTGTTTCACTGCACACCATTTCCCGACGTTGGCACAACCTATATAAGCCGACGTTAGGTTGCCCGTTTTATAACTACGTTGAGCCAACGTTGATAAACGACCGGTTTCACTGCACAACAATTCCCGACGTTAGCACAACCTAAGGATGTGGACGTTATTTTTCCCGTATTTTAACAACGTTGAGCCAACGTTGGAAATTGACCTGATAAACTGCACAACATTTCCCGACGTTGGCATAACCTTTGAAAGTTGACGTAATGTTGCCTGTATTATAACTACGTTGAGCCAACGTTGATAAACGACCTGTTTCACTGCACAACTTTTCCCGACGTTGGCACAACCTATATTAGCCGACGTTAGGTTGCCACTATCATAACTAAGTTATGACAACGTTGTTATTCTAACGTTGTTTTTCATACTGTTTTCCAACGTTCGTACAACGTTTAAAAACTGACTCCGACCTTCCAAACGTCTGTTCAACGTTCTTTTTTTGATGCCGACCTTGCCGACGTTCGCCGACGTTGGCCCAACGTATGCATGTTAGCTGGGAGCCTACTTCATTAACAATGACTGATTTTTACAGCTTCTTGTTTGGAGATCTATACTTGTTTTCATTTTCTTCCCTTTAATTATTCCCATCTATTCCCATTTCACAAGTTTCAAATCAAAGTACATATATTTAGATAATGGCACACTCTGACCAACCGCATGGCTACTTAAACACAAAAAGTAACTAAACTCATTAACAGTTTTACTCACCAGAATATGATTACCGACCAAAATATCATGTCACATATGTGCCATCTGTGACTGGTATCCTGCTTATTTGCTCAGTCAGAAAACTGTTAAGCAATATTGTCTTCTTAAGCAGCTTTATGAAATTGGGCCCTGGTTGTAATGCAATACCAAAATATCTTTTCATTTGATAAGATAGTATACTTGAGCTTTGAACTCAGCACGTACAGTGGAAAAAAGGAGCTTCGCAGGCCATACGGTATATCTTATTCACACAGATTAAGCATTGTTATATGAATATTCATTTAGCATTGTTATATGAATATTCATTTGATAGGACTGAATGAATGTGTAGACATCTATGACACCTCATCATGGCAACAATCTTCAACTTCTCCACCAATCAGCAAGCCCATTTTCAGGCATGAGGGTCACATGTTTAGCGAGTCAGCCAATCAGCAGACGAGGATACTATGTCATACTTGGCATCCATGGAAACCACAGGTGATAATGTCATCAGGTAATGATGGTTCTCTACACGCTTGGGATTGGTCGACAGTTTCATGAAAATAATTGGAATAATTTAAAATTACTCATAAACATAACATCCAATTTTTCTGGCACATAGTAAAAGCTGGCAACTTGAAAGTGCTATTTTTTATGTCCCAAATGACCCCTAAAATAAAGAGAACATAAGACAAAGACAATTCTCAAATTTTAAATCTTAGCTTGGATAAGTGTTATTTACCTCAACACTTTTGATAGTTATAATTGCCATTAATGCACTGTTGTTTGAATTTATCATTTCTAGCTCCCCTTTCTTTCACTGAATTGCTCATGTTTTTTTAACTTTCTTTTCTTCAGC
Source organism: Pisaster brevispinus (assembly GCA_023634235.1). NCBI lineage: Eukaryota > Metazoa > Echinodermata > Asteroidea > Forcipulatida > Asteriidae > Pisaster > Pisaster brevispinus. The sequence continues at coordinate 3,949,491 of JAMKCF010000014.1, read as the reverse complement.
ATTGTTCATGCATCTGAACCATTTATATTCGAAAGTTGTTTTGTTTTTGTTGAAGATAGGAGTTGGTTTGTTTTCGAAAGCACTAAAGCAATGCAAATGTTTAATGTTTTGTACTTTCTCTTAAAGGTATGGTCATAGGTTGCTTTTGTCAACGTAATGCAGATTCAAAGACCAAATTATCAATAAAGATATAATAAAAGTCGCCTGTGAAAGTTTCAGTTGAACACAGTGTCTACTTGTTGAGAAAACAGTTTAAAAAACTGTCACAGTATTTTTTATAAAGAACGTCAAATCCATCCATGTTTTATATGCATTTTTTTGTTCATTTCTAATCAACATGGGCACTTCATACAAAATCATTTCGCAGGGTTACAAAGTTTATTTTTTGGGTCATTACCAAAGTATGATCATACCTTAAAAAAAATTTCTTTTTAATTGACTGACACCATCCATACTAAATTAACAGTTTTCATAGTCTTGTTAATTATTATTGTTGTTAAGTCATGCTAATAATGTTTATTAAAAAATAATCACATTGAATTTGAATTACCTTGAATTATGTTATTGTTGATTTTGAGTTCATTGTATTCTCTTTAACTACGCTGGATTCAGTTTTTAGCCCTGACATTTTGATTAAAATTTTTAAATATTTGTTGTTGTTGAAAAAGTTATAACCTTTCTTTTAATGTATCGCACAAAACTATCTGCCAATGAAGTGGTGGTTAATTAACTACTAAATATAAATTGTTGTTGGGATCCCAACATTACCTCACGGCCATCAGCCATGTACAGAATTTTGCACGTTTCATAAATTGTGTTAATTGTCTGTAACATAAATGCAAAACTGTTTTCGTTTTGAAACGGCATCATCTGTCAGAATTCTTTCATAGGAAAACATCGGCGAAAATCGGGCCTTGCAATTGAGAGAAAGCACCAATATTGCCGCCCCTTCTTTAGTTTGAAAGTGAAGGTTTAAAGCAGTGGAGAATGACTTCCCCACCAGAGTTAAATAACTTCAACTCATCTGAAGTTACCGAGGAAAGTAATACAATAGCTGTGTACAGATGTGACTCCGTAACACGACTACCTCAGAAGCTGTAAACGTATTCAAATCAGAACCAATCCGTCCGTGTTCTTGCAACTAATACTTACACTTGTCCATAGTGCGTATAAAGACCTTAAAAGTGGCAGTGCAGGTTTCTTTCGAGGCCCTACTACTCGACTGGTGTAAAAGTTGTTCCTGTCATGCTAAAAACAAACATGGTCTACTAGTTATTATTTTCTCATTGATTGCTTCAGTGAAAGCTTTGGTTATAAATAGGCTGAGTTGTTTGCGGAGTGAGTGGAGAAGTAAATAACCGTAGAATGTAAACATTTGCTTCCGCATTGTTAAAACGTACTTCACTTTCTATTGTCATCGGCCGAACAATTCACAGCGTATCTTCTACCTGAGATTTGTACCGGGATTATTGCGTTGCATACGGCCGAGACAGATGCAAGTCAGTCGATGTCGGCATCAAATTCTTAACTGTCATTTGATTATGGATTGATGAAGTTTATGGCTAGGTTTCAATGTTTTACGACCTGAGTTGATCATTTTATTGCTCAGAGATTATCTCAGTTGGTATCTGCGTGGATTCAATTCCTCCATGGTGTGAAGTGTTTTGTGATACCGCGCCTAGATAAGATGCACCCAGACACGTCTGCAAAAGTGACGGTCTAGTCTTTTCCTTCCTATGATGGATTAATTTGATAATGGAAGTTCAAATTTTACTAACTTCTAAAATGTCTTCAAGTAGGCCTACATAGTGCCAGCCTGGTGCACGTTGACAGAATTGTCATGGTAGTCCACAAGAATCGCAAGTTGACTTGTTGCGTCTCCAAAGAAAAAGACAAAATACGCGCGTGTGTGGACGCGCTTTTGTACTCGACATTGAACGCGACTGCACAAGAAGTGTGTTTTGGGGACGTTCCATGCTGATCCAATTATTTTAGTTCTGTGGTGTAGAGGACATTCCACGGGTAATCCAAAAACCACGGCTGATGATTCGCGTAAGTATGTAGAAATGTATTTGCTTGAATTGCAGTTAATATCTGAAAATTTGAAACACTTCATCTGACCGAAATGCAGACTTGCCTTAGGTATCTCAAACTTGGCATAATATTGGTGACTTGAATGATAAACTGGTTCGTAGAATAGAAATAGCTTAAATTACGTTTACGTTCAGCTACACTCAACAGCAGCTTGTTTGAACTTTTTTGCTGAAAAGGACCGCGAATGGGACCTAGGTTTTGCACTCGGAAAGGCCGATACTTAGAGGTATTGTTGGCACCAGATTTCCATGTCTTGGGGGAAAAATACTAAGCCATTGCAAATATCAAAAAGCTGATCCTATTATCAGATGTGTGGCCTAGATTTTGCATTTTCCTTGATGGGGCGTATAGGCCTATCTCTGATTAAGGTTCTTAGTCCATGGAGTGCGCCTCCGAATGCCCCCATTTCCCAACTTTGCCGTCCTTCAGGGAATAGCTCCAAGCTCCATGTCTGTGTGTGTGTGTGTGTGTGTGAGGATTGATTTATTTTTTACTAAAATCCTCTAATAGCTATACTTAATCTGATTTACTACTTAATGGATTAATGACAATAATAGGGGATACGTTTACGGGCCTTAAGAGGCATTTGTAAAGGTGCATTGTAAAGATTGAAAGAACTAATCGTTGGCTAAATTGGACCCAAAAGGTTCAATCAAAATGCTTATTTCGGGAGACCCATAAGTACCAATGTTCACGTAGGTCTTCGTCAACTTTTCTTGAGACAGAAGGGATTTCAATATTTCTAGGTTACTCATTACTTTTTCGCTCTTCTTTTTTTCGTTTTTTTTTACATATCTGTTTTTGATAGTACATGATATGGTTAATATTTAGGATGGGACATACACCAACGAGTGATGACTACGATGTAGACCAAAGCAACATCCTTGGACGCGGTCGCTTCTCGACTGTCAAACTGGCATACTGCAGGAGACAACAACGCCATGTTGCAGCCAAAATCATCCCAATATCGCGAGATAATGACGACACAATCGCCAATGTTTCGCGAGAGTTCGCTCTACTCTCCGAACTGGACCATGCAAATATCATCGATGTGTACGATCACTTTGTGGATGGAGACTTTGCGTGGATCACCATGGAGCGAGCACAAAATGGCGACTTGAGAAAGTTCGTCCACCTCCACAGACGCCTGTCTGAAAAATTGGCTCGAAAGTTCTTCGCTCAGATTCAAGATGGGGTTGCGTACATGCACAGCAGAAATATTGTACACAGAGATTTAAAGTGTGACAACATTCTTGTGACTGGAAATGAGGAAATTGTAAAGATTTGTGACATGGGTTGTGCTGTCATCGTAAATGAGCACGAGGAGGATTTGATACCACCGCGTCAGAGCAAGCCATCCCACGGGCCGAGCGAGCGATTTTACGGCTCTCCTTCTTATGCCGCACCTGAGGTCTTAGATGGTGTTGCTTATGATATGAAACCAGCTGATGTATGGTCAGCCGGTGTGATGTTATTTTTCATGGTGTCCGGTTACCTTCCGTTTGGATGTGATGACATTGGCAGGATACGAGCAAGAATGAATTCTTCTCTACGGTGGCCGAGGCCCATCAAACAAATCAGTAGACACTGTAGAGATTACACAAGCGCTATTCTGCAGCTCATGCCCAGTGATAGGCTGACCGCTGAGGGGGCTCTCCATGAAACATGGCTGGAGAAAACAAACTAATGTTGAAAAAATAATTTTAACAAATAAGGGATGTGAGTAACATGTTGACAGTTTCAACAATTCTGCTGAAGTGTATGCAGAAGTGGTAAAAGAAAGCTTTGTTTTAATGTATTGCATATGTTTGCAATTTTGACCCAGAGGTGGAATAAATAACGATGATACTACATTGTATACATGTGTTTCTACTGTTTACGAACGTTGTTTTAAAACCACCTATCACCCCCTGCACCCTATTCCCACCCCACAAGACAACAAAAAACAAAAAAAACACTGTAACGGCTTTTAGTGTTGTTTTCACTAGGCCTATAGATCTAAATAAAAAACGTGACCACCGATTTTCATGGAGCGTTCACAGGCTGGTTGGAAAGTGTATTGGAAACTAGAATGGAAATGATGAGGCTACATATCAAAATAACAAATTGTTCGTTTTCAAGCTTGGTTAATACAGAAAGTTGTTGTACTGGTCTACTGGACTTTCCATTCAATTTATGCAAAATAAGATGGCCGTGACTGATCCACTGCATGCTGTTTGCGCACGCGCTTGAGCGAGAGGGCGCCCTCACCTATCCTTTCTCAAACAAGATGGCGACTTACATGGGTAAAATGTTTTGACTGATGACCCCTTCATGCCTTCGACCGACTCTAAAGCATTGCGGTACTGTTGAGCTGGTACTTTGGTAAGTAAATTCACCTTGTCGTACTATTAAGTTATTATTAAGTAGCTTCTGACTTCTCTGTCTGTATGTCGTGTCATTGCATGTTACATTTCATTCGTATCGGTCAGTGTTTGTCGTCAGAATTTAGCAAGTTGTTGTCAGGTTGTTTACTTTTTATAATTAAAATTTTAAATAGAGCCTCAGCATGTTCTTACTACAATTACGTACTAGTACTACTACTAGTATTACTATACTAACTAGTCTATGTTTAGACTTCACTTAAAGTTAGAGTTGGACAATTATGATGATGACTTATTAGTAACGTAATAATACTTTGTTTTGTCTACAGTTTTGTTTGATATTGTGAAAACTGATTGTGATACTGAATAATAATAGTCTTGTCATTCAGGCTATCTATCTAGTCATGGTGTCATGGGTGTATTTTGTTGATGGTTGCTATCCCGGTACTGAACACAGCCAGTACTAATAGTCAAATGAAGTTACATTCACACACTCAAGAAATATATTAACACATGTAAACAAAATAGTATTTACATCTGAAAAGGAAGAAATATGCGCATTTCAGATAAGTACATACAATTACAATACACATGAACGTAGGTTGCAGTTTTACTAGCATGAGTAGCCCACAGGGCACAGGTCAAGATGAGAATTAGTAATTTACGTGCATCAGTTTTTACTAGATAATGTACGCCTGGCTAGGGTGAGCCCAATTAGGGACAAGAGGTTATTCTGTTTTTAGTTCCTGGTTATCACAACTGAGAACATTCAGTTTTGTGATGTACAATTTTGTTTTACGTTCAATGTTATGTTTTACTGTAGTGTCAGCTTGTTTTTATGATTTGTTGTTACCACTTCTAAATGACACACAGATTGAGGTATACTATTATGACCACACCCAGAGATGACCACCACTGCTGTGACCACGCCCAGTCATCTTCCGTCACGCAAACTCTGGATGAGCTTGACTTTGAGCGAGGTGTATGGTCAGCTGCATTGAATGGGGAAACAGGGAAAGTTATCAAGTTTATTGAAGGTGGTGGTGATCCTAATGTAGTTGACAACGCTGGCTATACTGCACTGGTAAGTCATAGACCGTCACATTTAGATTTTTAATTTTTTAAAATTATTTTGTTGACTTTTGAAACCCCCCAAATGTATGTTTACACGAGAGCGACCGGTGTGGATGATATTGAAGGGTCGGACAGTAGGAGGTTTATTAAAGTGTTCTTGTTTTACAGCATTATTCCAGCAGAAATGGCCATACAGATATTGTCAGTGTGCTTCTTCACAATGGAGCTAATCCAAATTGTACAACACGATCAGGGGGTGTAACACCGCTACATAGAGCCGCCTACAGTGGGCACACAGATATTGTCAAGCTGCTGTTACAAGCAATGGCATCACCCCTTCTGTGTGATGAGGATGACAAATCACCTCTTCATAAGGCAAGTGAAGTTATTAACCCATACCTGCCTGACTGCAGGATTCTCTGTAGAACACACAAACACTGTTAGCGCCAAACCACGGGAAAACCCGTACATAAACAAGATGTTTGTGTCTTTCTTTAGACTATCAATGCAAGTGATAAGAGTGGGGGGACACGGCAAAATGTTTATCACATGAAAAAGAATTATGTACTCTTTCCAACAGTATACAGGTTGCTGGAGTATGTTTAATTTGTAAGGTAGTAAATAATGAATGTTCATTGTAATGCACCAGTAAGCCTTACATGGGCTTAGGAAGGAACAGTGTGTATGTACTGTTACCAGTCAGGCGGATATGGGCTGAGATTACAGCAAAAAAGACATAAGGTTTGGATCTTCACTCTTTAGCTTCAGCGACACCTATATCCCTATGACACCAAATTCTGCCCAAATTTAACCCCTACTCTTTCACGATGAAGGTTCTGGTTTCTTTGATGTGTACAATCAATCCTAAATCCCAAATGATAAACACGACTATGGTTTTTGTGTTGTTTTTAATCTTTCTTAGAGTGCTGAGAGAGGTCATCTTGATATTTGTAAACTCTTGGTGGCAGCAGACAGAACACTTGTGACCATAAAGGACAAAAGAGGTAAATTACCCGTTGATTATGTTGCGGAGACAAATGTCTCTCTGAAGAGTCTTCTTCAGGAGAGGTGACAGTAGTTTGGAAAGATTTCGTTTTAATTGTCAACAAGTCCAGATTTTTGAAAACTTGTCAGTTGAACAGTTCAAGTGAGATGAGGAAGATGTTACTCCACAAAGTGAGGTGACAGAAGTGTCCCTAGCTACACGGCATTTGCAGGTTAAATGGCTTCTGACTGGCGATCCCCCCGAACAAAGATATTGACACAATAGGGACCGCCAACATTAGGGCTAGTAGCTTAGTTGGTCGAGTGGCGGCATGTTAATTTTGAAATGGCAAGTTCAAGTTTCGCTCTAGTAGTTTTTTTTTGTTCAGCCCACATTTAAGTTTATTAAGTAAATGCTTTAATTACTATAGGTGAAAATTAAGTGTGTTAATAAAGTGCAGTTTAAGCAACGCATAGGTTTCTCTTGGCCTTGTTCTCTTGGAGTGTTAAAGTGGCTCTCTTTTAACACTATATGGAGACTATAAAATAAAGAACCTGTTTTACCTGGATGTGTACAGATGGAGAGGAACTGTACTCGGCATTCCCCCTTAAAGGTATTAAATAGGATAGGTAAAGAAAAAACTCATTGCTTAATTTGATGTGCAAGCTTGTTGATTATGAAGTTCATACTTGCATTACTAGAACTTTTTTTCTGTAAAATATTTCCCTCTGAAATGAAGTCATATTCAGCAGCTGATTTTGGTTGTTACACCAAACTTGAAATGTGTTTACATGCTGAAAATTGTGCATTATATTTTTCTGACTCGCACAATGAATTTGGCCCAAATTTTCACAGGTTTGTAATTTCATGTATATGGTTGATCACACTAAACATGAACACTGTCTGTGACTATTTTGTCAGCTCTACCAATCCTGTATAATACCTTTAACAGTGTTCCGCTGGTAAAATGCCGTTTAAAACACATAAGGACCAGTTAAAGTTCACTCCAAATGGTCCAGCTGGGTAGTTCGGTGTTGGCAAGCATCTCTATTTAAAATGAATTATTACAGACTAGTGAAAGAGTTGGTCGACAAGTGAAAGGACAAGTGAAAGTTCTGGCTATTCATTGAAAAGGTTAAGGGTTACAGCTGAACCTATTAAAGCAAAGGTGGCTGTGGTATTTCTCTGCACTTTTCGCGTGTGGCGCCCCCTATGGACAACATCTATCAGTGAGGGTTTCTCATAACCAGTTGTCCACTGAACTTTCATCTTCAAGATATTCCAGCTGTATTATCACTTCCTTGGAAAAGTTTCTCTTTGAAAAAGCTCAGACTTGGGATATGCTTTATCGGCTCATTTGAAACAAACAAAGAAAAGATAATGTACAGTAAGTTGAAGTTCTGCAAAATCATTTATTTGTTACCATCTAATATGCACATTACACACAAATTGAATGGTTAGATTGAAGATTCAAGTAGTTTATTAGACTTTATGGAAGCTTCTTCATTCAGATTATTTGGCCATCTTAAAGTTGTTATTGAAAAACATTGGAATGTCCCGAGCAGAGATGCTGTACTTAGGACTACTCTCTGGGGGCGGAGCAAGGATATTTCTATTGGGAGGGTGGGGAGGGTGTATGGGATCCAATTCGCTGACTAGCATTTCCTTTCTGGACTTGTGTGAAAGTCAGTTTGCAGACTTTCTGAAACGAATTGTCTTCATTTTTTTAGAGAGACTTGCGCACCCAGCACGCAACCCCACCGTGTTCAAAATTTCGAAGCATCAAACCTTTTTTTGTAAATCAAGGTGCTCAAAGGAACAAAATTACAATGTTTGGTGGTAAAATTACTGAGTTTTACTCTGGATGTCCTTGATTTACCTGAATTAGTGCTTCATTTGCCACTTGAGGGTCAAATGCCGACTGAAAAAAGCAATTGCGGGGTGGGGCGGAGAGTGTCCATTTTAATTTTAAATTATCCTTGATTTACGTATTTGCCTTATCTGTAAAGTTTCACCACCCTTGGTATTGATGTACTTGTAATTTTGATGAATTGACAATAATTTCTGACGATATCTTGAATAAATTTTACCAGACAAACCCATTACTTGACTTAACTATTTGAATGTTTAGCTCGTAAAATAAGTCCAGGGGCCTTCATTGCATTTCGATAGCTGTCACTGCATACGTACTGCTCCAAGAGAGGTGGAAGACCTATGTCCTTGACCATGTGTGGGAAATAAACCATCGGTGCAACTCCTACAGCAAGTCGGATAACCTGACGGCACATGTACTGCAGGGACTGGGGCGAGTCGTCAACCTCGAACTGTTCACGGAGGGGTTTCAAAGCTACCGTGTTGAGAATTGAGAGGGTTCGGCCTTCGATGTCTCTGATCATGCGGGGCGACCGAGGGGTGCATTCCATCAAGGCTTGGAACCCAGGATAGGACTCGAGGAGACCCATGGTCAGATGCTGGACGTCTAGAGTGTCTGGAATACTGAATGCAATCAGGTACTCGTACAAGACTGAGTGGTGCATTATATTCAGTATGGATGGATCGGCTTCGTAGAGAAGAAGCTGATGCATTATGGAGCCATCAGCCCGCTCACGAGCTGCAAGATGTAATGGTGTGTTCCCGTTGATATCTTTGGCGTTGGGGTTGGCACCTGCTGCTAGGAGCATCTGGACGCACCTCTCGGCACGAGACGTCGGCAAACCGTTCACTGCGCGGTGTAACGGCGTCTGTCCGCGTTGACTGCGCACGTTCACGTTGGCCATGTTCTCAAGTAGACATCTGACAGACTCCACTGCTGCCGACTCTGCTGCCAGACTTAATGCCGTCTTCTCTTCTATATCTTGAGCTTCGATTAAGGCGCCATACTCCAATAGGATTTCAACACAGGCGTTGAGGTTACACCTAGCGGCATAGTGAAGAGGGGTTCGGTTTGCTCGCCTTTCGTGGAGGTTTACATTAGCACCAGATTGGCACAATGCCAAGACAAATCTAAGACGGCAAACAATCAAGAGATTGTGAATACTGGTTGATTCGTTTGTAGTTTCTTTGATTCAAATACTTGTGATTAGCCATCCTGCTGTATGACTGTTCCATACCATACATTTTGGTTTTGAAATATTGACACTTAACTGCTCTAATTACAGTTAACGTGTTGTATTATCTGGCAATAAGAGCAATGGGGCAAGTCAATCCACCCCAAGGGAGTGTGAATGACCAGAAGAGGGTCATATCGCTCACAGACCCGAGGAAAGATAGACGAACACCAGTGACCAGTGAATTATGCCAGTCCATTTGTGTTTTAAAGATTCCAGGATGTTTATTGACTCGTGGGCATTTCAATCGTGAGCCATTCAACAATTGGAGGAAAGCTTTTAAATTCCCTTTATTCATTGGTTAACCCCACGTGACCGTGTTTCAGCCAACCAGAATACAGAACCAGCTAGAGGTGTATTATAGTTTGTTATTGGCTGGTAATTGGTTATTGATTAGCAAGATTCTGTGCTTAGCAACTTAGTTTACTTATCTGTTGAATGACCTCACCTTGTAGTATAGGCTTCTCTCCGTCTAAGTAACCTTACTGAGACTAAGACACTGAAGAAGTTAACTCTCATGAGGGCGGCATGTAGAGCCACTGCTCCCTTTTCATCCATAACATCCGGGTCATAACCATAGTCCAGAAGAAGCCTCAAAAACCTTGGTGGTAAAAAAGTATTAGGTTCAGAAAGTCTTACATTAGATCCGGCCTTGTCCAGTTTTGTTTTTTCAGTTTAATAATAGCATATAATAAAAATGACAACTTATACAGCGCACAAATCCACAAAAGTGCTAATGGCGCTAAATACAAACAATAACATGTACATGAACAATAATATTATTAAATTTGAAACTGAAGCTTAGAAAATCCGGAATACAATACATATATGTAGTAAAGAAATACAAATACAAAATAAAATAAAAAACAGGGAAAAAGACATACCATTACCTAAATACTTGATTCAAACATGAGTCTTTAGGTATTTTTGTTTTGTTTTGTCATTTTTTATCCTGCGAAAGAGTCCTTCTTAATCAATACGTGTCATAGCTGTCTCTCCTTCAGCTGTTTCCCATTGTTCTCATTGTGTACACTGTAATTGTTTAGACATCCCCATTATCTTGTTGTATAATGCTTGTCATTAGCTTTCCTCATGTAATCATACGTGGCTGTCTAGTCCAATGTCTATCAAGTCTTTTGTCTCATTGGCCTCCCCTCTCTTGTCCCAATGATGATTTATACTAGTTTCGACTTACTTAATCAACCTCTATCTCCTCTTTGTACTATGCTGGTTAGATTGGCTTAATTAATTTGTTATTTTACATTGTTCTCGGTTCATTACATTATTGTCTATTGTATGAGAGTATGAATGTTTTGTTGAATTGAATTGAGTTGAATTGATGCCTACAAAACAAGTCAACTGCAAAGTGATAAACAAATTTTGTGCTTTTATTGACTTATGTCTATTTGATATTAAACTAGATAAATAAAGTAATTTTTTCTGATGCAATTATTTTGAGGTGGTGTTATTGTTAACCTGAGAAATGAGCGATCATGCAATCCGTTTTGACTGACGGCAAACATAAGGTGCAAGGGCAGATCCATGATCCGAAGCTCCCCGGACTCGCCGTTGCGGGCGCGCTCTATTTGCTGCTGCACAACCTGCCGGAAAAGAAGTAAATAAAGAAAGAAAGAAATGAAATATAATTGACCATGGATGAGCATAATTTACTATCCAACTCACTATCACACTTCAGATATTAACTCATATACGGTCATTTTGATAGGTGTGTTTTTTACACATTAATTTGTAATATTAAATTTGAATCAATGAGAAAAGATAAGGCGAACATCCAAATTACTGCCTCCCACCAATTGAAGCCCGGCAGCCCCCTTGCATCTATTCACCACTGATCTCTATTATAGTACAGTTTAATGCCGCACAAGCAGGCATTTTGCTGAATAATTTCGGCTAAAAATCAGGATTGTATGCACAGATGTGCATGCCCCACGCCGTTTGTGTGGTTGTTGTGGGTGTTTCAAAAATGGCGTCCACTGAGCTGCGGTGACCTCAATGAACGCACTCAACCCGCTATCCAGTCAGTATAATAGAGGTCAGTGCTATTCACACACTTTCATCCACGTGCCTTTCTTGACAAATTTCTTATAGCGCCCTTTGTTGATCTTATTCCACCTCGCAAACGACTGGGTGTCCACTCATGTTATGTTCATTGACCGTCAAAATCGATCCCAGCCACCCCCCCCCCGCCAATCAAAGCCAAGCCCCTTCCACTTAAACCCACCTTCATCCACGTGCCTTTCTTGACGAATTTCTTACAGCGCCTGTAGTCCCTCTTCAGGATGCAAGAAGAGATGTAGCCAATGGGATCGTCCGCTGGGCTAACAGTGGACGGGATAGGTCGGTGAATGCGAGTTGAAACTCCTCCCATGCCCGACTGTTTTATGTTGATGTTAACACCCAGCCTGGTATCTCTAGGGGAGTGTGTCGGTAAAAATCAGGTATGTTTTAGTATCTTTGCATGGAGGTAATTTTATTTTGTTGACTTTTTTATACAGGGTGATAGATTGGTTTTTTCAACGTAACACTGGCAACGTAACCAAGAAAGGTACACTAAAAGTCGCATGTGAAAGTTTCAGCTGAATACTGTGTCTGTTGTTACGTTGAGAAAACAGCAAAAAACTGTGCTAGTATTTTCATAAAGAGCGTCGAATCCATCGTTTTGGAAGGTGACAGCGGGTACCAACTGTATCTCTGGGCGGCAGCACTCGCCAACAGACACCACGGAAATTTCAGTCAACCCTCAGAAGTTTGAGAAACAATGCTTGAAGTCTTTCTCAGATTCAAATGTCTTTGGGTGAAAAATTATTTTAAACCACACTACGTCAAAGAGAATCCTTTCTCAAAATAAGTTATACTATCAACAGCTGCAGTGCTCCTTACCAAGTAACTTTTGGCCATTAATGTTGTTATAGTATTTATCAATTTTACAGCCTACCTTTTAGGTTTTTGTTCTCATACTGGTGAAAAGGACTCGCGATGTTTCATTTTTAATGCTCGACTTTCAAGCCAGCGAGCGAAACTAAGTCACCATGTTAAGGCTCTCTAAATTTTAATGAGCGGACAATGGCTCATTGCTTTGCTCTCATATATGAAACAACAAATGACGTTCCGGGAGACATTGTCATTACTGGAATACGTGACAATAGATTGTGCAAGTCTCGCGCATATTAGAACATTGGGGCGCGTTGAAGCGCGCAAGTTAGAGCTAAGTGGTCCCCAAATGTTCGAATACGTGTGAGACTTGTACGGTCTAGCGAGCCTGCACGCACGAACACACGCATTGTGACGTATGTAGAAAAGCGCGTTAAGGTTGTGTTGTACTTGAACGACTACGATCGTTGTCACATCAGTGGTTTCCCGGGCCACCCTCCCTCCCTTTGTAATTTTAATCTCACATCGTACCTGGAATGCAGTTTCCATAAGGGAACGTATACACCTTTGGGTTTTTTTCGGTTGTTTTAATCATAATAAATGTAAATGTATACTTAATAGTTAGAGGCCTGCTAGGAGTTTTCGACCCTAGCAGAGTCTTTCTCGAAGGCTAAAAACCGTAGGTCCTTTTGGTTGGTAAAAATAAGCACTTTGCAACAGCTAATACTATTTTCGTATAAAACAAAACTAACCTGTGAAAATTTCATTTCAAAAGGTGGTAGCGTTTTCGAGATATCGCCCGAAAATCCGGAGCGGTTATGTGTACGTAGGAAGAATAATTTGCAATCGGAATACACAATCTGAGAAACGATCTGACAGTATAAACGTTTCTCAGATTCAAATTTGGGTTGGGGGATTAAAACTGGGTTTTTTTCCATAACCACATTACTCCGAAGTGAAATGATTCTCAAAATATTTTACCCTATATCGAAAGCTACTGTACTTCTAATCAAGTAAGTTTTTATTGCCATTAGCTTTAAGAGTGATTACCAAACACATACCTTCTCTCTTAGTATTTGGTATTAAATGCTTTACTTATTAACTAAAATTGTAACGAGGCTCTCTCCAAGTTCTTGCAGAAGCCTACATTCAAATTAGGAATTAAGTCTCCCGTTAAAACCACCTTCGACTTTTAAAAATCCATACTCGTAGCATGTTCCTTTTTGGACCCATAAACCAACCCTCGCTGCCCGATCAACCAAACAGCCGCATGCACACTGCATTCCCATACACAAAAAGAAATGCGGTATGATTAGCCTTTACTATGAAATATGTTAGTTGCATTCAAGTAGCATACACAAACACTATGTGTGGCAACCGCCATAGAGTTGTGCATACAGCAGACGCACATTATAGCGCATCCGTCACGCCACCATCAGCCCGAAACAAAGGTGCATTGTTCCATCATTTTGCCAACAAGTATTGCTGTGATCATTTTTCTTGTTATTCATTGGAAAGCCTGGTGGGTGTTGTACTTAATTTAATTTATATAAAATGCGCGTGGTGGTCTTGGCAATTGATCCAACTTTTAATACCATCTTATATTGAAAAAACAACAACAAGAAACAAAACAAACAAACCCGACGCTAGCCTCGAGTTACCGCAGTTTAATTGTGCATTCTACCCTAGGCCTAAACAAAGAATAGCACCCATGCCTTATGTCTTTCTTGTTTTTATTCACTTTGTCTCTGGTAATGAAACTAATGGTGATCCGCAAGTGGACTGACATTATAAACTTTCAGGTCTGAAGATTCCTGTGTAGAAGAAATAAGACTTGTACATTTTTGGCCAAGACAAAACGTAGTAATGCTCCTTAACAAGTGATAAAACAACGATTCTAAATGCAAGGCCTTTTATCACCATCGACGTCTGATCTGTGGCGAAATCTATAAACACGGATCAACTTCGTGTTGACTCGGTGAAATTTCAACACGGTTCAACTCCGCTCTGCTCAAAATCACCTCGTGGGTTACACATGAAACTTTCGATCCATGTATTGTACTCCCAACCAACAGGGTGCGGATGGCACCACGCCCACTCACGGATCCCTATTGAACCAAGGGGGTGTTCAAATTACGGCTTTGGACACGTGCTTGAATTTTCGATACGGATCGAGAGTTCTCAATCGACCTCCAGAGCGCTCTACATGGATCAACACCGTGTTGAAATAATGTGGTGTGAAAAGGTCAGTCCAGATAACATGGATCTGTCCCATGTCCAACATAGACATTTTGTTTGCTGTGTGAAAAGACCTACAGTCTGACGCACAGTTCTGTCAACGATGTTCCTTGACGTGCGTGGACTCTATGAAGCGAAACAGAAGGTGAACAGTCGGTGAGTGCAAAATGATTGGCCTGTTCGGTGTTGGAGCGTGATCGATTGCCTGATTGCCATTTTTTGACGTGATCTTCAGAAGAAAAAAACTAGTCCACCCTGATGAGGTATACATTAATTACTAATTGTCCCTGCACATTTATATTTGATAATTATCATCAAATCAGTCAACCCTGTGGGCGATGATTTACTAATTTATATCTTGCACACGGTAATCCATAACGGGTTAAAAGCTTTTACGAACCGCCCGCTAAAAATACCTAACGATAGTTCGCACCGTTCAGTTGGCATTTTACTTGTTTAGAGTCGAGATCGTCACGAGTGGTTTGTTGACGGCTTAGTGACCAATCCTCAAGCAGTCATTCTCTCTTTGAGCCTCTTTTCTGATTCAGCAGCAAGTGACTATGGCAGACAAAATCGAGGTTTTCACTCCAGAAAGTGAAGATGCAAAACAAGCAAGTTTGGAGTTTCAGTTTGCAACATCTACGACCCTCCATGGCATAGGTCGAGTAGCGGAGAACCGTGGGGTATGGGGTAAAGCCCCTTGGGTGTTCGTTCTACTGGTGGCTGTTGGGTTTTACGCGGCCGTTACGTTCGATCGCGTTAGTGCGTACATGAAATACGACACTGGCACTAAGGTCATTGTGGATTTCGTGCCAAGTCTCAACTTTCCCGCCGTGACAATTTGTAACTACAACCGGTTTATGAATTCTCAAATTCAGGAAAAGGACAAAAAGCACGTACGAAATCTCATACGAGTTTATGAAGAAACTTATGGATTTGGTGAGGACTTCCCAGAACTAAATTCAACCGATACTTTGGACGACTTCTATTCGGATGATTCGTTTAACTACACAGACTTTGCATTTAAAACTGGTTATTCCTTGAACAAATCAATGCACGTGTGCAAATGGAAAGGAGCGAAGTGTGGTTTGAAAATTTTCACAGACTTCTACTCCCCGCGTTACGGACTGTGTTACACGTTTAACTCCCAGGGCAACCAAACACTGCCGGGGATCGGGAACGGACTTCGGTTGGTTCTTGACATCGAGGAGAACGAATACACCGAGACTGAAGATGGCAACACTGAAGCAGGAATCAAATTTGCGATTCATCCTCACAACGAAATTCCTGCTATGGACACCATGGGACTATCTGCAGCTCCTGGGTTTCATACCTTTGCATCCGTACGCCAGACACATCATCTGAACCTCCCCGAACCGTGGGGAGTTTGCGGCACCGACGAGGCCTCTAAAAAATACCCCCAAAAGTATAGAAGAAACGTCTGTCTCTCTGACTGCGAGCGATATGCTATCTTCAAAAAGTGCTCCTGTCAGCCTCTTGGGTACTTACAATTGGACGAAGTACCAGTATCCGTGTGTAATATCACGCAGCTACCGTGCACCAAGAAGGCATTGGAGCTCTATCGTGCCAACGCGGCGGGAGGCATCTGCGACTGCCCCGTATCTTGTGACTACTTCACCTACGAACCCACGATCTCGATGGCGAGGTATCCGAGCAAAAGTGTCCAGGAAAATATTCTGGAAAATTACGAAAGCCGAGAGAACGCATCAATTTTCAATGAAGAATACGTCTCAAAAAGTTTAGTGTATTTGGACGTGTACTACAACGAGTTGAGCACCACAACCTACCAGCAAGTAGAGGATCTGACGTTCACTGCGCTGCTGGGAGAGCTCGGCGGGCAGCTCGGGTTGTTCCTCGGCGCAAGTATTATCACCGCCGTGGAGTTTGTTGGTTACTTGGTGAGACGGATCAAGCGCTTGTACGTTAAGGCTAAGGTGGGGGACAATAAAGTGCACTGTTCAAGGAAGGACCTTAATGCGGCATCTCAAAAGGCCAACGCGCACGTTTTGGAAACAGAGTTAAGTTTTAGATGATTTTCAAATCAATGTTGGTCAAATTTTAATTTTTTTTTTTTTTGGATTATCGATGTTAGGCCTACACAATATTGGATGCATTTGAGTGCATTGTTGCAGAATATAATTTCGAGTTAAACATCTGAAATATTCCATTTTCTGAGGCGAAGCTGAGCGAAATGGAAAAGCCATTACACCGATTGACGAAGTGCGTTCACTAATGTTTTGTATAACCCACACATAGATCCTTATCATTTGATTGAAACAAAATGTCACATTAAACACAAATAGACACGCAAGCTCGCCCAGTCTAAACTCTAACCTCCCCCCCCCCCCACACACACACACACCTAACAACATCAACAAAAATATATATACTTAAAAAAATAAATAAAAACTCACCTCGTTTGGACAATCGGCGGGGAACTATTATTTTGAAAACAACCCCGCCAAGCGTCTGGATTGTCCTGTAATAGTTATCCACATAGGACTCGGTTTTTTAAAAATAATGTGGAGCGTCGCAGCAGTATACATAGCCTTTTTTCAAGAGCTTTGTGGCTTGGACAGTTTTGTAAACAGCGGAGCGACTAAAACGGGAGACCACGCGCGCAAGCCGAGTGGCGAAGCTGCTAGGGCCTTTTCCATTTTGTCTGCGTTTTTTTATTATGAATTATCCATAGCGTATAAGCGTGCATTATTCATATTTTTTATGCAAATAAGTATCTGGTGATACACTCGACGAGACGTTCGCCATTTTTGTGTATTGGTAAATTTGCATAATTTGTTAATGTATGCTGACCCGCTTACCCCAATCGCTTCTGATTGGTTTGGACTTTTGCTACCCGTAGGGTAGCAAAAAGCAAAAATCGAGATATAAAGAAGAACATTAAAAACTGCAAACAAGTTGGAAAAGGCCCTCGTGGCTTCGCCACTCGCGTGCATGGTCTCCGCCTCCAGTCGCTTGGGATCGCAGCTCTACGAGGCTGTCCAAGCTACAGTATGGCTAAATATAAAATGATGACATGTGACGCGTGTTCCACCAATCAAATGACAAGGATCTCTGTTTGCGGTATATAATAATCCGTATCCGTTGAATCAACACAAAATGGTTTTATCTTTTTTTATTTCTAATCGTTGTAATCAATTTAATGTTATAAACTATTGATTAAAATATCCATTTCAAATTTGTTAAATTCTGCAGTAGTCACGGGGCTGAAGTTGATCGTTAGTTATGGTATGTAAAGTGTCACAAACTTCATAAGTTTTTTTGCCGTTTTCGTGAATTTGCTCACTTCAAAATTAGTCGCTGGCTAAACACAAAGTTTTTATAGATGAGCATTCATGATCGTGGTTTGGGCTAAACGGGCCCAGTGACTATGCCTTCGAGATCAGTAAGTGTGTTGTTCCATTCGGGTCCGCCAGCTTTTTCACCTGAAGGTTTTCGTTCAACATTTTTATGGGTTTTGGATCTGAAACGACAATCGACGCAGGGAGTGTTTAACATTTAGAAACAATGAACTTACTTGCCTGAGCACTTGGACTCAATTGAGACTGGTCCCCAGACGTTTTCGCTAGCATTTGGCAAGGAGATCACTGTTGAGGGAGAACGGTAGTTAGTTCAACCATGAGTGCAACCATTTTTTAGAAAACGGGATCTTCGGTTCGAATCCCACCGGAGTGGCATGTGGATTCTCTTTTTCTGTTGGATTCCTAAAGCACTATACATAAACAGTTCTCGTCGCACATTGGTGTAAGGATAAATGCAAATATTATTCAAATGACTCCGCCGGAATCGGGCCAAAAGAACTGATAATTCAATCAACAGTTACTCTATCTATGGCAACAGATAATAGGTTTTCCCGGTCATTTTTGGCAAAAATCTGCCTATTTCATTATCATGCATTTGTAGTAGACTGATTTTGCATCTTCAGTTGAAACCGTCATTCATTCACTTTGAGGCATGCGAATTCTATGGCTTTAATTAAACTAATATTATGCGTTCTTTTTGGCCTAACGAAGTATTGTCATTCAAATTGAATGATCTTGACTTTTATAGTAAGGGTAAATGAACATAAAAACCGGGTAGTCAGATCAGGGGAAAAGGTTCTTAAATCTTCTGGGATAAATTTTTGAAGAGTGAATACAGCAAGCAAAATTTAAGTATAAGAAGACTGGAGATGTTAAGCAGAATAGGCGCAACTAGAAATTTCTGCAAAAATTCTGCTGCGAATTTGATTGCTGTTCGAATGGATTGTTAAATTAATTGGTTATCTTTTTTCAATCGCTTGTCACAAGAGAACATTCGCTCGCACAATAAAGTGAAAATAAAAGACTGTTTTGAGGAGTTTTCAATTTCGCGCGAGATAGAATGATTCGACGTTTAAATAAGCCGCTTATTTGCCGAAAATGACCGGGAAAACCTATAAAATATAAGTTTTCTCTGAATTACAAGAGATTTTTACTGTGTAAAACTAAGTGAATTTTCAACTCTTTGTTCATTATATGTTAAACAAATTTTGTTCACAAACTCTTAATATTTTAATTCCCAATAAATGTAGATTGATAATATTAATGATTATGTTTTATAACCATTTGGATTACAAACTGTGTCTCGATCTCACTTAACTTCTTTATTATGGTTCAATCCTCATTGTAAGGAAAATGTAACGAGGTTAATATACATTCGGTCAGGCTCTCGCACGAATTTTGTTAAATGGCACGTTGCCTTTATTGTCCTAACAACAATGCATTTTATTTATTGTTAGAGATAACAGAGCCGTGCATAAGGAAAGTAACTTTAACTACTTCACACATGGTTAACAATGGAAAAATATTGTGAAATTTATTATTATGATGATATTTCCTGGCACAAAAAGTACAACATCGATCACCACAGGAAATGTTTAGTACACTTTTAAAAGTTACTTCCAAAATAGAGTGCACCCCACAAAATCGGGAGAAAACAGAGTGTGAGGCTCATTAATATTTTGTAGGCCCTAAAAATTTCTATTATAGACATATTTTAGAGCCCCGATATGGGAAAGTGTGTAAAATGTTAATGTTAAAAAATAAATGTTAATGTGACAGTTATTACTGCAAACTAACATCCTAATAAAGCTGACTTATACGCTTTAAAAGTGGCTTAAAATGTACCCTTTTTCTTGTATCTCTGTTCGTTCCGTATTTTCTATGGGTGCCCTGAAGGGACATCGAACATAAATATTGATGGCAATATTCATGACCAATTACAGTATATGACTTTGGCCAAACGAGGCCTTGGTTATAGATAGATACATCTAAGTAATGAATAATGTAAACTAACTGCAAAATGGAATGACTACACAATTCAAGACATGGATGTAAAATGGATTGACTTTACCAATGAGTTCATTTGAAAAGTTCGTCTAATTAATAGTTTTGATAGTTACATAAAAACTTTAAGTTCAAATCTAAATTTTTGTTGTGCAGTGAGAAAAAAATCGAGATATCTGAAATGTAAGATATCGAAGTTGAACAATATAAATTTAATTATTTTTATTTTAAAATAAAATAATACACATATGTATTTCCACATTTTTTTGGATAAAGGCAAAGTACTTGTTTTGAATAAAGTAATTGCCAGTACCAAACCTCGAGAGAAATATTGGTTTCTGCAGTACGGTGTCGTAGGGAAATCTGTCCCCCGGAGATTATGTCCCCCATTGGAAATAAACATTGGCTGAAGGAGGATGATTCAAAAGAGGGCGCTATAAGAAGAAGTTTGTACAGTTTTCCGTATTGGGGGGGGGGGGGGGTCACAGAATCTCCTGTTCACAACGGCTCACAATCATGCCATTAAAGGTCGCACACATCACTTTTGCTTATTTCGATTGCCGCAATGAAAATAAGCACGATATGAATGTGCATAAACGTTTGACAACAACATATAAATAACTGTTTTTCTGTTTTGATTTTAATTTAAACATGTGACCAACTAAATGGATACAATTTGCACAGGTTGGATGTATGGAATATTATGTGTAAACTCAAGGGTGGAAATTCACTAAAGGTAATATACAGGATTGGTAGAGCTAACCAAATATATAGCCCCCTAGTCTCAGACAGTGTTCGTGTTTTGTGTGATGAACCATAAACATGAAATAACGAACCTGTGAAAATTTGGGCTTAATCCGTTGTTTGAGTCGGGGGGAAAATGGTGAAAAACCATGCACAATTTTCAGACACTGTGCTTAATTTTGATTAGAACAACCGAAATCAGATGTTGCGTTGTTTTTAGGTTTTTTTTTCAGATACAGTTTTCTCGAATATGATTTAATCTCAGAGGGAAATATTCCACAGAAAAACATGGTTGTGGATTAACTTAGCTTAGGCAATGTGACTCATGAACTCCAGATCTCCAGTTATAAAACACTTTCTATTATAGGGTAGTGTAAAAAAAACTGCCCTTATTGCTTTGTATACATCGAAGCTGTAATTAACAATAACATCATAGAAATTAATAATATTTTTTTTCTCTTTTTGCTAAACTATCTCTACAATTTCTGGAAAGGTTTTTTTTCTTTGAAAAAAAGTATGAAATCAAAATTTCAAAGGAGGTATGCACGTCTTCCCAAAGGACTACACGCTGCCAACCACTTGGGAATTGGTGTGTTAATTAACAGTAAATGGTTTCACAAGGTTAATTCATTTAGATACTAAGAACATTTCGAACCTTACCCATGAACAAATACCACGCCTGATACTTCACAAAAGCAATGGAGGGAAACACCTTTGTTATGGTGCCTTTTTAAATATTCCAGTACCAGAAGTTTAAGTTCACATTCCCGGATGACCCGGATCTTGATCCCGTTGGAGCCTGTGGTTTTTACTTTTTGACCCGGGATACAGGCCTGCGAGAACAAATTTGTGCAAAGGGCTGCTGTTTTTCAAAGACAATTGGCGTGAGCAGAGCGCAAAGCCATTATGGCGTATAGTCAGGGCCCGCTTAAGTTCCCAAATGCTCTGTCGTACAATCAGAGACACGATTTGGCACATGGGGGTGGGGAGGATTATTACTAGTGTAATTTGCACAATTATTACCCCAAAATGACTTATTTTCACGAGGCGAAGTTGGGTGAAAAGATATTTAGTTTTTGAGACCCTTGCAGTAAAATACCAGAATCGTGGTTCCAATTGAAAAATATTTAGTTGTTTACGTACATTTGTTAATATTGGCATTGGATAACAGAATATGTCAGGTTCAAAAGTGATAAATCCCAAGGGAACAATAAGTGCCTCGGTTAACGGCTACCGGTAGTTTTTATGGCGATATTTTTTTATAAGCATGAACAAAATATTTGTGAAGGCTTTGATAGATCATTAATTTCCCCCTATACAGTTGACTTGTAAAATGTTAACAACGATGACATTAGCTTGAATGTCAACTTCTTTCATCATCATGACAATGTCAACAACTGATGGCTTAGCATTCAGTGAGTATTTGATAGGTAAAAGCCAGGTCGAAAAATATTGTGTTATTGATTGGTTTAATTCTGAGGTTGGTCCATTTCTGAAATATTCGTTTATTTCTGAGTTGTTCGTTTATTGCTGAGTTATTTGTTTACTTCGCTATTGTGTTGTACTGCGCGCGCAGTGTGTTCCTCGCCCACGGTGTTTTCCCATTTTAATGCATCGTAAAAGCACGTATTAAAAAAAATGTAAAAATTTTTCAATAGTTTCTGGTCGCATTATTATTATATTATTTTTCATTGTGAAATATGTGTTTATTTTTGGGTTACTTAAAAAAAAAGTCCATCTACATCTAATTACTTGTTACATTGGGAATGTTGTTGAATGTTTCCATCCTTTAGGCCCCCTCTTTCTGCTTGTATTTATTTTAAATTTGTGTTTGCTTGTTTGTTTGCTTTTGTTTCGTGTTTTCTGTTTTGATAACCCCCCTTTTTAACACAAAGCATGGAAAAACAGCCTCTTTTGAAAAATAAAACTACACCGAAAAATCCCTGCCATTGAAAAAATGGACTCGAGACCGGTCTCGAGCTCGAGATAACTGGTCTCGAGCTCGAGACCGGGCTCGAGTCCTCCAGCACTGGGTGCTTTAGTAAATTCCAGCACCCCCATCCAAAAAGTTGGGGGTGCTGCAGCACCCACAGCACCCCCGCTCTCGCGGGCCTGCCGGGATATGTGTCAAAATGACCAAGACGGGTCAAATTTACGCAGAACCCGGGTCAAAATCACCCTTTTCCCCCAATTTCCGGATCAGAAATGTGTAAGCCCCCCCCCCCCCTCCCCTTCCTGGGTCGTATCTGACCCAGGAATTTTTAGAGTGTAGAGATGCCCTTCACTGTCGGGAAAAAAAACCTTACCCTCTAACAACAAAGTATCAGGCGTGAAATAATGACTTTATGACTTAAAAGATAATAATAATTCATCAATATGAGCTAAAAATCTTCTTGTAATTCACATAATTTTAAAAATTTTACAAAGAGAAAGAGAAAGAAGACATTGCAGTTTTACTTTGAACCTCTCAGTATTTTGGCAAAACAAACAAAGTTAAAAGTATATATCTTCCTTACTACTTTTATCATCATTTTTACACCCCCCAAAAAACCTAATCCCGGCAAGACCCCAGTCAGCACAGAGTATACATTATTCGGTGGCGTAACTAGATATTTTCAGTTGGGGGCAAGCAGGGGCAAAAACATAATTGGGTTGGGGGTGCTTTTGGAACTCTAGGTGGCAGCAGACTTACCAGGCAAATCCATGGTTCTTGGAAATGCGAGCATACTCAGTCCACTGATCTCTATTATACTAGTATAATAGAGATCAGTGACTCGGTCCTACGTAAACAATGGAAATTTTACCTGGTAAGTCTGCTGCCACCTAGCGGTCAAAAGTCTCCCGTTGTATGCATTAATTTGTCGATTGAAGTGACAGTGCTACACATCGGTGTAACACTGAAACTAAAAACAATATAATGATAGAAAACCAAGCTGGATCAAACCATTGTGCATTGACATTAACAAGATTCAACCGATGAGGATATGCTGATGTTATTAAACAGAATGAAGTTTGGATAATACTCATTCGAAAACGTAAAATTTCAGAATTTTATAACCAAAAACGTGCACTTTTTAGGATTTTTGAGATGCCGCATTAAGGTCCTTCTTTGCAAAGAGCACTTTATTGTCCCCCACCTTAGCCTTGACGAACAAACGCTTGATCCGTCTCACCAAGTAATCAACAAACTCCACGGCGGTGATAATACTTGCGCCGAGGAACAGCCCGAGCTGCCCGCCGAGCTCTCCCAGCAGCGCAGTGAACGTCAGATCCTTAACTTGCTGGTAGGTTGTGGTGCTCAACTCGTTGTAGTACACGTCCAAAAACACTAAACTGTTGGTGACGTATTCTTCATTATAAATTGATGCGTTTTCTCGGCTTGCGTAAAAGTCGGCGGTATTTTTAAGGACACTTTTGCTCGGATACCTCGCCATCGAGATCGTGGGTTCGTAGGTGAAGTAGTCACAAGATACGGGGCAGTTGCATGTGCCTTCCGCCGCCTTGGCACGATGGAGCTCCAAGGCCTTCTTGGTGCATGGTAGCTGCGTGATATTACACACAGATACTCCGTCCACGTTTTTGGACCCAAGAAGCTGACAGGAGCACTCATCGAAGATAGTATCACTCTCGCAGTCAGACAGACAGACGTTTCTGCTATAACTTTTAGGGTTGTTTAGAAAAGCCTCGTCGGTGCGGCAAACTCCCCACGGTTTGGGGAGGTTCTGATGATGTTTCTGGCGTACGGATGCAAAGGTATGAAACCCAGGAGCCGCAGATAGTCCCATGGTGTCCATTTCAGGGTACTCATCAGTGTAAGGATAAATCGCAAATTTGATTCCTGCTTCAGTGTTGCCGTGTACAGTCTCGGTGTAATCGCTCTCTTCAATGTCAAGAACCAACTGAAGCCCGTTCCCGATCCCCGGCAATGTTTGGTTGTGGTGCGTATGCGGCGAGAATGTGTAACACTGTCCATAACTCGGCGAGTAGAAGCCTGTGAAGTTTTCCACACCACATTTCGCCCCTTTCCATTTGCACATGTACATTGACTTTTTCAAGGAATAACCAGTTTTAAAAGCAAAGTCTGCGTAGTTAAACGAATCATCCGAGTAGAAGTCTTCCAAATTATCGGTTGAGGTAAGTTCTGGGTCGTCCTCACCAAATCCACCATCAGAGTAAGTTTCTTCATAAACTCGTATGAGATTTTGCACGTGCTTCTTGTCCTTTTCCTGAATTTGAGAGCTCATAAACCGGTTGTAGTTACAAATTGTCACGGCGGGAAAGTCGAGACTTGGCACAAACTCGACAATGACATTTGTGCTTGCGTCGTATTTCAAGTACGTACTAACACGATCGAACGTAACGGTCGCGTAAAACCCACTAGCCACCAGTAGAACGAACACCCAAGGGGCTTTACCCCATACCCCACGGTTCTCCGCTACTCGACCTATGCCATGAAGGGTCGTAGATGTTGCAAACTGAAACTCCAAACTTGCTTGTTTTGCATCTTGACTTTCTGGAGTGAAAACCTCGATTTTGTCTGCCATAGTCACTTGCTGCTGAATCAGAAAAGAGGCTCAAAGAGAGTATGACTGCTTGAGGATTGGTCACTAAGCCGTCAACAAACCACTCGTGACGATCTTGACTCTAAACAAGTAAAATGCCAACTGAACAGTGCGCACTATCGTCTGTAAGTTTTAACGATATTTGCAAAAGCTCCGCTAGCAGTTGGATCGTAATGGTTGCTCTGACCCTCTAAGTGGATGAACTGTCACGTATTATATGGCTTGATATTAAAAATGCAAGTGTAATGCTAGCCATTATTAGCCAATTAACGGACTCATCTTTCTCCGGGTTTGACTCAAATTGCCTGTTGGTTCATTTATAGTCAATATGAGGGAAAGTTTTTTTTCTTTTCTTTTCTTTTTTTCTTCTTTTTTAGTAACTCAAATCGTCAAACAAACAACGTCAATGATGAATGGCGATTGAGTGGCGGTGATGGAAAGGCTGGATGAAAATGTTTGGACTATTTATTATAGTCGTGCGCCCCGAGGAAGGACGTAACGAAAAGCTACCGGGGAAAAGGCTTCGTAAGCAATATTAATGGGCAAAATTTTGTTTCAAGAAAACTTATTGTGAAAGTTTGATCAGCTTGCTGCCGTTCATAGGTCATTATAATGATGGTTGAATTCTTCATTAGAAAGGAAAACATGGCTTTGGGAGGTATTTTAGCAACAAAACAAAAAGTATCAATTAATGCCATTTGTTTTTGTATGGGGCCGGCCATTTTGGAAAAAAAGGATATTGTGTGCCCGAAAGAAAGGCGTAGTGCTTATCGCCCATCTTTATGCGGATAAATGGTACTAGGAATATAGTTGCATTTATTTTATCCAGGTGACAGTATTTCTTGAAACAGGTTAAGTATTGACCCAAGATGCCTGACGTCATCAACGAAAAATTAATTTTGGTTGCGTCATTTGTGAGTACAATTTCTCCGTGCGTTATTCCTCCATGGTTAGGCCGTGTCGCAATTGGCTACTGCAGGGTATTGCTACAGGGTGACCTGTGGTCCAACGCGTGAATGTTCTCGAATAGGCCCCAGCCTGAGCAATGTAGACGTTTCCATTGCAACGTCACAGCCCGGGAAATACCATAAAATAGGGGGCAATCAATGTACGTCCCTTGTGCCGTGAATGGTTAAAACGTTTGGGTTTTGTGTGTGGGCATGTTTTGTTCTCTATAATAATGTTCTGTTACTTTTTATCAACGCATGTAATGAAAAGTAGACATATTGTCGTTTTTTGTTTAATTTGTTCTTCTTCTTTTTTCTTTCTCAAAGACCTTGAGCGAGTGCAACTAATGAAGCATCCCTAATTCAGTCTGGTGAAAGCTTCCCTCGCTATAAATAAAACACGTTTGTTATGAGTGCTTTTTTAGTTACAGGCGGATGGCCATTAGCTAACAGTTACCGTAACGGGTTTGCGTATAGTGACCGTGACTGTTTTCGACGATCGTGGGGTCTTGAAGGCTATAGGTTTAACACTCCTGCGCAGACGTTGTCTAACCACACACGAGGGGTTGACCCCTTGCGCAACGCGGAACGCACATCCGAACAATGCGCGTCTACCATTTCCACTATTTTTGAAGTCGGTTCCTTTGTGTATTACGTTTTGACTCCCAAAACGGCGGACAGGATAGAGGTGTATGTAAATGCGCTGCGCAACTTACAAGGCTACAAGGAGCGGTTTAAAGAGTGTGCTTTTGTTTTGTGGGAATTTCGTGCTCTATCAATTGACTGTGCAGATCTCGCACGTAGTTGGGACTTCCTGGACCATGCTTGTCCCAATTATAGAGTGTTACAGGTGTGCAATCATATTTCTTCAAATAGGCCTTCTTTTAGTTTAACGTAGTTTATAACTCAAACAATTATCATATTGTTGGGGAAATAAAATGTAGTCATAAAATATATGAAGGTGAAACAAATTTAATAATAATAATAATAATTGCCAAACTGACGTTTATTTTATAAATAAATCTATGTAATAATCGCAACAAAGTCGGGCATGATTTGCAAATGGGGTTTCTACAAAATAAGCATCCTCGTCCTAAAGCTTTTATTGTAATTGTATTTAACAAAAATAATTGTGTTTATAAAAATTGCTATGGGTATTTTATTTGAAATAATTTTTCATAAGATATTCAATAAAAATTGTGAAAGAAATGTGATTTCATAGACAAATATAGTCTTCATTCGAGTTGTTTTCTCGTTTTTGAGACGCGCGAGACTTGCACATTCTACGGTTTTTATTCGATTGTGGCCATAGAAGTTTTTAAAAATCATGGTGATTATGGGCGCTCGTTTATTGTTTTCTCTGCCACGGGCCTAACCAGTCTGGTGTGGTGTCTTTAGAACCCCCCTTTTAAAAATTATACGGAGCTTATATTTATTTTTGTCAATTGAAGAGTTTGAATGTATGGTTTGGGGGATCAAAAGAATGTAGCCCAAAAAGAAACACAAAGGGACGTCCTTTAAGACACGGTTAATGGCAACAACTGAGCTTTGCTGAAATTCATTTAAAATGTTTTCAACCAATAAGTACATTTTGTTCACATGATAGAGTTAACATATTTCAATTGTAAAACACATCATTTTGAATAACCTTTTCTGGTGCTTTTCAGAAAGATTCACGAAACCCTGTTACGTCACCGCCCATTTTACGTCAATTGTGATGGGAGCTCCGTTTTATATAGCCGCTTTGTTGCAATATGGAGGTTAACAAAGCAACTTCTAACAAATGACGTCAAAGTATTGTTATTTTGACGCACAATTCAGAAGTGTAAAAATAACAACATTACAATTAAATGATAAAGAAACTCATTATAAACTAGTTTAAATAGCATTCCTTTTAACAATTTTTCGCTCAAGTAGCTGTTTAAGGGCAACCACGGGTGTCAATAAAATCAATAAAGAAACGAGCCTTAGTTTAATAAAAATGTTTACAAACAAAAACGTATATTTTACGCTCGTCGCTTAAAACTATTTAAAAGCAATGGATAATGTAAGCTTTAGCTCGGTGGTGCCTGACATTTATACATATATGGTCACTTTATTTTTTCTCTAAGAGCCTGCCCTTTTTAAACCTTCAGTTGGTGCCTGACATCTATACACTATAATATGGTCACTTTAATTTTCTCTAAGAGCCTGCATCCCTTTTATAGATATAAATGCCCGTTGGCTTCAATATTGTGACCATGACTGACACATTTGGGGGAATTGAAGGCGATATACGAAACTAATTTGTATATTAATTGACTATCTATCACATTACAAAATGTTCACATGTTTTACGTGGACTTAGGCTGTTGAGTGTTCCTAATACGGTGAACTCAACATGAGGTAACAAAGTGTAAACATTTCTTTTTCTTCAAACGTCTCAATTCACATGAATACATTTTCTGACTCCAGTTGAATTTAAACCAGATTAGTGCATACAGGTCATTTATTTAGTCTTTAATACATGTTAAATTACTATACACTGGAACCTTATTAGCCCAATGTCCACATTATGTGGACGTTTTCAAACGTGGTAATTAAGTATGCATGTTTTTGTTTTCTTCCCAAAAGCACCAGTATCACCAAGTAAGTTCACAAAGGAAATACTCTCAGGTGAAAAAGGGAGTCTTTTATGGAACATTAATTTTAGGAATGTTCACCTTCAAACAACAACCCCTCCATACGATTGATGTCACCCTTAACCGGCGTACACTACTTTAACAAAAAATATCCTTCCGCGTCGCTTCAAACAGCCCCTTGGTTTTTAATTTATTTAAATTTTTTGCAAGAGATGATGCTTAAAACCTAGTTTTTTATCTTTTGAAATTTTGTGAGACTGTTGATTTTATAATTTCCAAAACGCTCCATTATAATTTTCTTGAGAGTTATATTAACTCGGACAACTACACACTGAAAAAAGGCTGTCAACAAAACCGGCGCCATTTTTAAATTTTAACTTGACTCTGGACATCGTTCCCAGCATCCGTGATTTTTCAAGCCATTTTGAAGACGAACATTCCTCTTCTTAGCCATGTGGGTCTCAGTAAACAACTTCAAGGTGAGTTACCCTCAATTTAATGCGAGGTTATGACATAATAGTGACTCAAAACGTGCAGTTGCAAACGAAAAATACCACCGAGTTGGACAACGTACAATACGGCTGGACGAGTTCAGGTTGGACTCCGTACGTTGCGTGGTTGCATTCAACGGAGTCTATGGCGTCCTAGCTACCGGGGCTATGGTTGGACATGCATTCCTCCTCTCTCGTTCATTTGCATGAAAATGGAAACGATTCTGGTTGTCTCTAGCGACAGTGTAGCTCCCCTTTCCTTTCGTACATTTGTGCGCATAATCGAATCAGGCAGCCACTTTTGCATTCAATGAGCACGAATAATTAGGCCGGTCCGAATTGGCGGCGAAAGCTACAATTAGCTATTGCTAAGGGTGTTGCTAAAGACGTCCTATACTTCAACGCATGATGACACGGCGATCTAGGCGTAGCCATAGCTGTAGCCGCCAATTCGGACACGACCTTATACGTTTACACCCCAGCATAATATGTTTGAGTTTGTTCTATAACGGGATGAGGAAAAAAAAGTGGTGTTGGGTTTCGGCATCTTTCCTGTGGTATGAAAAACAAAACAACAATTTTAGTAATTGCTGTAGCTTTTGAGTCCTAATTATTACTAGTTTATTAGATCTCATCTGGGGTTGAGGTGGGGAGAGTGAGCTCAATGGCATTCCCTGTCCCTCTTTTCCAGTTACGCAACATATTAATTTGTTATCTTGTCTTTAAAAACTAAGGTACACTTTTAGGATGGGGTGCAAGGGGATGCACCTTTTGATTGGGTGCACTTCTGGCTGAACTAAAGTATGCTACCCCTTGTCGGTTCTTTTGTTGTACACCGACGGCGTGAGAAATCTAAAGATTGTTATTATGACATGGAGGTTAAAAAAAACCATAAATAGAATTCAGTGTTTATCGAAACAGACACTAGGTTTTCGGTTTTATAGTCAGTAGTTTGTTATTGTGTGAGCCATTTCATTAAAGTGATAACAAGACTGTTAATGGCTTTTTTGAAAGGTCAGAGCAAATAGTAAATTTGTTTTAAATGAGTATTATTTATGTTTGAAAAGATGTTATAACGCGTGAAAGAAATAAACTCACGCATTTAAACGGGTACTAATGATAGAATACGCGCGAGACTTGCACAGTCCATAGACCCATTACGTAATGCACAACGCTCAGGCTAGTACGCTAAAGTCACGCGCAAGTTACGCACCTATAGGCAACTGTTGTCCAACAATCTGGCTCCTGTGGCCTCATTAAGGACGCTGTTTGAGAGTGTGACGCCATGTTCAAGGGGGTCTATGGTTTGAAAGGTATCCCCAGCGAGTGCAAGCGTCCGTAAAAATATGACGAAAGCCGACAGAGCGCATCAGTTTACTCGTACGATGAACACTATGGCGCCAAAAGTTTAGTAATTTGGACGTCTGCATGCTAATAATTAACAAAGTTTGTTATTTTCCACAGAGAGTTGTTACTTTGCACTTAATTTTTGCTTCAATCATTAAAATACAAAACTACTTTGTTCGGTGCTCAAACGTTTAATCATGTAGACAAAGCTTTCGTCGTTCCATGGTGATTAAGGGTAGCGCGAGACATCCATTATAGTTCATACAGTCCTTGAAGGAACATGAATAATTAAAGTGCAGTGTTGTTTTGTTAAAACGTCTCACTAATTAAATACCTCATAATAAATTGTAACGACCCAACCTTAAAACTAGCCGACGAGAATGCGCACTTTTCAGTTGGCATTTTATTTGCTTTGAGTCGAGATCGTCACGAGCGATGGTTTATTGACGGCTAAGTTACTGATTCTCAAGAAGACTACCAATGACATTTGAAGCTTCTTTTTTCAGTTCAACAGCAAGTGACTATGGCAGACAAAAACGAGGTTATCAGCTCAGAAATTGAAGATACAAAACAAGCAAGTTTGGAGTTTCAGTTTGCAACATCTACGACCCTTCATGGTATAGGTCGAATAGCGGAGAACCGTGGGATATGGGGTAAAGCCCCTTGGGTGTTCGTTTTACTGGTGGCTGGTGGGGTTTACGCGGCCGTTACGTTCGATCGCATTAGGGCGTACATGAAATACGACGCAAGCACCAATGTCATTGTCGAGTTCGTGCCAAGTCTCGACTTTCCCGCCGTGACAATTTGTAACTACAACCGGTTTATGAGCTCTCAAATTCAGGAAAAGGACAAGAAGCACGTGCAAAATCTCATACGAGTTTATGAAGAAACTTACTCTGATGATGGATTCCCAGAACTTAACTCAACCGATAATTTGGAAGACTTCTATTCGGATGATTCGTTTAACTACGTAGACTTTGCATTTAAAACTGGTTATTCCTTGAAGAAATCAATGCACATGTGCAAATGGAAAGGAGCGAAATGTGGTGTGGAAAACTTCACAGACTTCTACTCGTCGAGTTACGGACAGTGTTACACATTCTCGCATACGCACCACAACCAAACCCTGCCGGGGATCGGGAACGGGCTACAGTTGGTTTTTGACATCGAGGAGAGCGAATACACCGAGACTGTACACGGCAACACTGAAGCGGGAATCAAATTTGCGATTCATTCTTACACTGAGTACCCTGAAATGGACACCATGGGACTATCTGCAGCTCCTGGGTTCCATACCTTTGCATCCGTACGCCAGACACATCATCAGAACCTCCCCAAACCGTGGGGAGTTTGCCGCACCGACGAGGCTTTTCAAAACGACCCTAAAAGTTATAGCAGAAACGTCTGTCTGTCTGACTGCGAGAGTGATGCTATTATCGATAAGTGCTCCTGTCAGCTTCTTGGGTCCAGAGAATTGGACGGAATACCTCTATGTAATATCACACAGCTACCGTGCACCAAGAAGGCCTTGGAGCTCCATCGTGCCAAGGCGGCGGAAGACACCTGCGACTGCCCCGTATCTTGTGACTACTTCACCTACGAACCCACGATATCGATGGCGAGGTATCCGAGCAAAAGTGTCCAGGAAAATATTCTGGAAAATTACGAAAGCCGAGAGAACGCATCATTCTACGATGAAGATCACGTCGCCAAAAGTTTAGTGTTTTTGGACGTGTACTACAACGAGTTGAGCACCACCACCTACAAGCAAGTTAAGGATCTGACGTTCACTGCGCTGCTGGGAGAGCTCGGCGGGCAGCTCGGGCTGTTCCTCGGCGCAAGTATTATCACCGCCGTGGAGCTTGTTGATTACGTGGTGAGACGGATCAAGCGCTTGTTCGTCAAGGCTAAGGTGGGGGACAATAAAGTGCACTGTTCAATGAATAACCTTAATGCGGCATCTCAACAAACTGAAGTGCGTGATTTGGAAACCGAGTAAAGTATATACATTTTCAAATCAATATAGTTCAAACTTTATTCTATTTCAATACACTGGCCCAATCTAGCTAGCTAGGTTGTGATATATTGCTTTTGGTTTTAAGCAGCGGCGGTTTCAGGCGGGCGCCCCTCACCTTATTTCCTCATAGTGTAAAAAAGAAAAAAGAAAAAAGAAAATTGAAAGGCAATTAAGCAAATCGCTAATTTAAAAACGAGTTGTAAAAAACTGTAAAACGCCAGATTGCACCAGAGCATTCCAATGTAAAAAGAAATCTGGGGCCCTACAGCGGGCCCCGGACCCTATACGCACAACTTGTTCGTTTCGTTAAATGCCCTAACGCTATAAATAGTCATCGCGGCTGGAACACTGTACGGAAGCTTAATAGTGCCGCCACGTAAATAAAAAGGTTCCACTCTTATCTGTACGTACACGGTAACTATCATGTTATACGTATACATTGTACACGATAACTACATTATTAGTGACTGCCAGACATTAGCCTTTTTGAGATATGGTGGACACTATTGCTCTCTTTGGTCTGGGTGTCTACAGACAAATTCGCCCAAACCAAAAAGTCCAATAGTAATGAGTCCACCATATCTCAAAATGGGTAATTGCGATACTCGTATCGTTTTCACAGCATGGGGGAAGTCTGAAGGGGTGATGATGGGCCATTCCCCTCGTCAAAAGGAGAATCAAATGATTCTCGTGCCTGTAATCATTTTTATTTCAAATATTTTATTTGCTTATTAAACCCATGGGATCCTCAAATGGACTAAACACAACCCATAGGCATGAAGATACGTGTGTAGAGAGGACCAGTGAAGACACATCGACGGTTCTCATCTAAGCCAACAAACACAGGGTCCCCGACATGGGATAAAACCCTGTTTTGTTTTGTTTTCTAGCCAGAAAAACATGTCTGGAATAGACCGTGCAAGTCTCGCGCGTATCCGAATATTTTGGGGACCTCTTTGGTCCGTTGTACATTTCTTTAAAGGTAAACTTGAACGAAATCACTAAAACAAATTCGACCCTTTATACTTGTTTTATTATGTGTAAAGTTATTATTTTGTCGTGATGTTTGAAGTGTGCTGCGCCGCAATTTTGCTAAAGTTTGATCGAAAAAACTAGTCCCCCCTTTTTTCTTTTTTTTTTGCTAGTGTTTTTTATCGCCGTTGGCGGTGCCCTCGTGCTCGGAACCAATACGTCATACCGCGGACTGGTGAAGATTATTTATCGTTTCTGTACAATTACTGATTTTTATTTATTTTTTATTCCGGGTGTAAGTTTGCATCATGCCAAGCAAAATAATGTGCTTTTGGTGGATTCCAGAAGCAGCAAAAAGAGTCCCGAGGATATTTTTTCTTTCATTTCCGAGGAATCCGGCGATGTTGGTTGACAACTCCTGAAAGGATTTCAAGTTGTCAAAATGGCCCTTTCATGAAGCCTTTCTCAGGCATCTGAATACGGACAATTCTATGTAACAAATAGGTTGTTTTTTATTTCAGTATTTTCTTGCAACTACGATGACTAATTGGGCCCAAATTTCCACACGTTTGTAAATGTGTGCCTATGTTGGGATACACCGAGTGAGGATACTGGTCTTTGACAAGTTCGAAAAGAATACCTTGCCTTTAACGTGTGACGGAAACGAACTTGCGCACTATTGCGGGTCCCGATGTTCGAATACCCACGAGACTTGCTCAATAATATCGTTTAAAGGGTATCCCGAGTACAGGCGTCCTTGAAAATATGGCGAAAGCCGACAGAACGCATCAATTTTACGCGTACGATGAACATTATGTCGCCAAACGTTTAGTAATTTGGACGTCTGATACTACTAAACAACGTATTTATTTCTCCGCAGTGAAATATTGCTGTGCCTTTATTTTTGCTGAATCAGTAAATGACAAAATTCCCCTTTGTTCGATGTTAAAACGTTTGAATCATAAAGACGAAGCTTTTATTGTTCCGTGATAATAAAGGGAAGCGTCAGGGTTGCGTTTATTAGTCTTGAAGAAACATTGAATTAAGTAAAATTTTTATTTTGTTAAACGATTCACTGGTGAAACAACTCACATTAACCTTCTACGAACCGCTCGTTAAAACTGACTGACGATAGTGCGCACTGTTCAGTTGGCAGTTTACTTGTTTAGAGTCAAGATCGTCACGAGTGGTTTGTTGACGGCTTAGCGACCAATCCTCAAGCAGTCTTACTCTCTTGAAGCCTCTTTTCTGATTCAGCAGCAAGTGACTATGGCAGACAAAATCGAGGTTTTCACTCCAGAAAGTGAAGATGCAAAACAAGCAAGTTTAGAGTTTCAGTTTGCAACGTCTACGACCCTTCATGGCATAGGTCGAGTAGCGGAGAGCCGTGGGATATGGGGTAAAGCCCCTTGGGTGTTCGTTTTACTGGTGGCTGGTGGGGTTTACGCGGCCGTTACATTCGATCGTGTTAGTGCGTACATGAAATACGACGCAAGCACAAATGTCATGGTCGAGTTCGTGCCAAGTCTCGACTTTCCCGCCGTGACAATTTGTAACTACAACCGGTTTATGAGCTCTCAAATTCAGGAAAAGGACAAGAAGCACGTACAAAATCTCATACAAGTTTATGAAGAAACTTACTCTGATGATGGATTCCCAGAACTTAACTCAACCGATAATTTGGACGACTTCTATTCGGATGATTCGTTTAACTACGTAGACTTTGCATTTAAAACTGGTTATTCCTTGAAGAAATCAATGCACATGTGCAAGTGGAAAGGGGCGAAATGTGGTGTGGAAAACTTCACAGACTTCTACTCGTCGAGTTACGGACAGTGTTACACATTCTCGCATACGCACCACAACCAAACCCTGCCGGGGATCGGGAACGGGCTACAGTTGGTTTTTGACATCGAGGAGAGCGAATACACCGAGACTGTACACGGCAACACTGAAGCGGGAATCAAATTTGCGATTCATTCTTACACTGAGTACCCTGAAATGGACACCATGGGACTATCTGCAGCTCCTGGGTTTCATACCTTTGCATCCGTACGCCAGACACATCATCAGAACCTCCCCAAACCGTGGGGAGTTTGCCGCACCGACGAGGCTTTTCAAAACGACCCTAAAAGTTATAGCAGAAACGTCTGTCTGTCTGACTGCGAGAGTGATGCTATTATCGATAAGTGCTCCTGTCAGCTTCTTGGGTCCAGAGAATTGGACGGAATACCTCTATGTAATATCACACAGCTACCGTGCACCAAGAAGGCCTTGGAGCTCCATCGTGCCAAGGCGGCGGAAGACACCTGCGACTGCCCCGTATCTTGTGACTACTTCACCTACGAACCCACGATATCGATGGCGAGGTATCCGAGCAAAAGTGTCCAGGAAAATATTCTGGAAAATTACGAAAGCCGAGAGAACGCATCATTCTACGATGAAGATCACGTCGCCAAAAGTTTAGTGTTTTTGGACGTGTACTACAACGAGTTGAGCACCACCACCTACAAGCAAGTTAAGGATCTGACGTTCACTGCGCTGCTGGGAGAGCTCGGCGGGCAGCTCGGGCTGTTCCTCGGCGCAAGTATTATCACCGCCGTGGAGCTTGTTGATTACGTGGTGAGACGGATCAAGCGCTTGTTCGTCAAGGCTAAGGTGGGGGACAATAAAGTGCACTGTTCAATGAATAACCTTAATGCGGCATCTCAACAAACTGAAGTGCGTGATTTGGAAACCGAGTAAAGTATATACATTTTCAAATCAATATAGTTCAAACTTTATTCTATTTCAATACACTGGCCCAATCTAGCTAGCTAGGTTGTGATATATTGCTTTTGGTTTTAAGCAGCGGCGGTTTCAGGCGGGCGCCCCTCACCTTATTTCCTCATAGTGTAAAAAAGAAAAAAGAAAAAAGAAAATTGAAAGGCAATTAAGCAAATCGCTAATTTAAAAACGAGTTGTAAAAAACTGTAAAACGCCTCTGAATATCAGATTGCACCAGAGCATTCCAATGTAAAAAGAAATCTGGGGCCCTACAGCGGGCCCCGGACCCTATACGCACAACTTGTTCGTTTCGTTAAATGCCCTAACGCTATAAATAGTCATCGCGGCTGGAACACTGTACGGAAGCTTAATAGTGCCGCCACGTAAATAAAAAGGTTCCACTCTTATCTGTACGTACACGGTAACTATCATGTTATACGTATACATTGTACACGATAACTACATTATTAGTGACTGCCAGACATTAGCCTTTTTGAGATATGGTGGACACTATTGCTCTCTTTGGTCTGGGTGTCTACAGACAAATTCGCCCAAACCAAAAAGTCCAATAGTAATGAGTCCACCATATCTCAAAATGGGTAATTGCGATACTCGTATCGTTTTCACAGCATGGGGGAAGTCTGAAGGGGTGATGATGGGCCATTCCCCTCGTCAAAAGGAGAATCAAATGATTCTCGTGCCTGTAATCATTTTTATTTCAAATATTTTATTTGCTTATTAAACCCATGGGATCCTCAAATGGACTAAACACAACCCATAGGCATGAAGATACGTGTGTAGAGAGGACCAGTGAAGACACATCGACGGTTCTCATCTAAGCCAACAAACACAGGGTCCCCGACATGGGATAAAACCCTGTTTTGTTTTGTTTTCTAGCCAGAAAAACATGTCTGGAATAGACCGTGCAAGTCTCGCGCGTATCCGAATATTTTGGGGACCTCTTTGGTCCGTTGTACATTTCTTTAAAGGTAAACTTGAACGAAATCACTAAAACAAATTCGACCCTTTATACTTGTTTTATTATGTGTAAAGTTATTATTTTGTCGTGATGTTTGAAGTGTGCTGCGCCGCAATTTTGCTAAAGTTTGATCGAAAAAACTAGTCCCCCCTTTTTTCTTTTTCTTTTTGCTAGTGTTTTTTATCGCCGTTGGCGGTGCCCTCGTGCTCGGAACCAATACGTCATACCGCGGACTGGTGAAGATTATTTATCGTTTCTGTACAATTACTGATTTTTATTTATTTTTTATTCCGGGTGTAAGTTTGCATCATGCCAAGCAAAATAATGTGCTTTTGGTGGATTCCAGAAGCAGCAAAAAGAGTCCCGAGGATATTTTTTCTTTCATTTCCGAGGAATCCGGCGATGTTGGTTGACAACTCTTGAAAGGATTTCAAGTTGTCAAAATGGCCCTTTCATGAAGCCTTTCTCAGGCATCTGAATACGGACAATTCTATGCAACAAAAAGGTTGTTTTTTATTTTAGTATTTTCTTGCAACTACGATGACTAATTGGGCCCAAATTTCCACACGTTTGTAAATGTGTGCCTATGTTGGGATACACCGAGTGAGGATACTGGTCTTTGACAAGTTCGAAAAGAATACCTTGCCTTTAACGTGTGACGGAAACGAACTTGCGCACTATTGCGGGTCCCGATGTTCGAATACCCACGAGACTTGCTCAATAATATCGTTTAAAAGGTATCCCGAGTACAGGCGTCCTTGAAAACATGGCGAAAGCCGACAGAACGCATCAATTTTACGCGTACGATGAACATTATGTCGCCAAACGTTTAGTAATTTGGACGTCTGATACTACTAAACAACGTATTTATTTCTCCGCAGTGAAATATTGCTGTGCCTTTATTTTTGCTGAATCAGTAAATGACAAAATTCCCCTTTGTTCGATGTTAAAACGTTTGAATCATAAAGACGAAGCTTTTATTGTTCCGTGATAATAAAGGGAAGCGTCAGGGTTGCGTTTATTAGTCTTGAAGAAACATTGAATTAAGTAAAATTTTTATTTTGTTAAACGATTCACTGGTGAAACAACTCACATTAACCTTCTACGAACCGCTCGTTAAAACTGACTGACGATAGTGCGCACTGTTCAGTTGGCAGTTTACTTGTTTAGAGTCAAGATCGTCACGAGTGGTTTGTTGACGGCTTAGCGACCAATCCTCAAGCAGTCTTACTCTCTTGAAGCCTCTTTTCTGATTCAGCAGCAAGTGACTATGGCAGACAAAATCGAGGTTTTCACTCCAGAAAGTGAAGATGCAAAACAAGCAAGTTTAGAGTTTCAGTTTGCAACGTCTACGACCCTTCATGGCATAGGTCGAGTAGCGGAGAACCGTGGGATATGGGGTAAAGCCCCTTGGGTGTTCGTTTTACTGGTGGCTGGTGGGGTTTACACGGCCGTTACGTTCGATCGCATTAGGGCGTACATGAAATACGACGCAAGCACCAATGTCATTGTCGAGTTCGTGCCAAGTCTCGACTTTCCCGCCGTGACAATTTGTAACTACAACCGGTTTATGAGCTCTCAAATTCAGGACAAGAAGCATGTACACAATCTCATACGAGTTTATGAAGAAACTTACTCTGATGATGGATTCCCAGAACTTAACTCAACCAATAATTTGGAAGACTTCTATTCGGATGATTCGTTTAACTACGCAGACTTTGCTTTGAAAACTGGTTATTCCTTGAAGAAATCAATGTACATGTGCAAATGGAAAGGAGCTAAGTGTGATATGGAAAACTTCACAGACTTCTACTCCCCGCGTTACGGACTGTGTTACACGTTTTTGTTCCTGCCGACACTCAATGGCACACAAACCTTGCCGGGGATCGGGAACGGGCTTCAGTTGGTTCTTGACATCGAGGAGAACGAATACACCGAGACTGAAGATGGCAATACTGAAGCAGGAATCAAATTTGCGATTCATCCTCACAACGAGGTTCCTGAAATGGACACCATGGGACTATCTGCGGCCCCTGGGTTTCATACCTTTGCATCCGTACGCCAGACACATCATCAGAACCTCCCCAAACCGTGGGGAGTTTGCGCAATCGATGAGGTTTTTCCAGAAGACCATAGCATAGAGTACAGCAGAAACACCTGCCTGTCTGACTGCGAGCGTGATGCTATCACCTACACGTGCTCCTGTAAGCCTCTTGGGTACTTCGCACCTTTTGACGAAACACCTCTGTGTAATATCACGCAGCTACCATGCACCAAGAAGGCCTTGGAGCTCCATCGTGCCAAGGCGGCGGAAGACACCTGCGACTGCCCCGTATCTTGTGACTACTTCACCTACGAACCCACGATATCGATGGCGAGGTATCCGAGCAAAAATTCCCTTAAAAGTGCCGCTAACCTTTACGCAAGCCGAGAGAACGCATCATTATTCGATGAAGAATATGTCGCCAAAAGTTTAGTGTATTTGGACGTGTACTACAACGAGTTGAGCACCACCACCTACAAGCAAGTTAAGGATCTGACGTTCACTGCACTGCTGGGAGAACTCGGCGGGCAGCTCGGGCTGTTCCTCGGCGCAAGTATTATCACCGCTGTGGAGTTTGTTGATTACTTGGTGAGACGGATCAAGCGCTTGTTCGTCAAGGCTAAGGTGGGGGACAATAAAGTGCACTGTTCAATGAAGAACCCTTTAAAGCGGCAATCTCAAAAAACTGAAGTGCATGTTTTGGAAACAGAGTAAGCACATACATGTGTTTTATAAATCAATATTCGAACTTTATTCTGTTTAAATTGTCAAACTTTAACCCTAATCCAAGAATCTATCTTTAATAAACATTTTGCTCAATCTAGCTAGCTTGATTATCATGAGTTATCGAGTACACACACGATAACTCGTGTACGAACATGATAACCATCATGTACGTACACCATAAGTCCAGAGTTACGTACACAATAAGAGCGGGATATTTTTCTCTCTTCTATTCACAGGCACTACACCTCCGTAGTTTCGTAAAAACGCGGCAATAAATACAAGCTGCATGCGACACACCAGATAAAACGCTCTTGTCCAGTCGGGCACTGAGTATGCTCTGGCATAAAGACAGTATTTCCAGAAATGTGGCGATAATTATGTGACGCCATGTTTGTGTCACGTCAGCGACATTGTGTCAAAAAGTGTTCAAAAGATGTGTTCAATAGGGTTAGTGTCAGGGGAGGGGGCGTAAATTGGGGTGGAATATAATACACCCCTAGTTTTTGGTCCAGGAGAGAAGGGATGGCTCATATAATCACTCCCACCCCCTTCCAGATTTTGCCAAGTGGTGAAAAAAAGTGGCCTGTATTTTGGCTAACTAAAAGGGACCAGAAATACATAAGCGAACATTCAGAAAGTGATGAGCAAAAAAACACTGGGCGCTCCTTATGTCTTTCTTACATAAATGAAAATAAACCGTGCTGTAAGTAGTGATTTTAAATTGTAAATGGAAGAAATAGGAGGGTTAATGAAGTTCAACCGGTAAGAATAACATACATGTTAACATTCCAGTCGATTGTCCCTTTTTTCTTCTTCACAGGACTCGGGAAGGTACTTAATATCATAGAATGCTTATTTTAAAAAATTGTGGGTTTTTAAAAACACAAATCGGTGTACGGGTAAAACACAAATAGTAAACCTGCCCTGTAATATTGGGGTCGTTGGTTCGAATCCCATCTGAATATCCATTGGATTATTATTTGTTTCATGACTCTGAAAGCACCGAGTATACGGTGCTCATGACACAATGGTGTTGGGGTCAAACCAAAATAGTATTTAAATGAATCTACATCAACCGAGAGAAATTAACTGAATGATGGTTCAATCAAATTAATAACTTGAAATTGTAGTTTAACTGTAATAATAAAAAGTATAAACAAATTGAAACATACAGAGAAAGATAAGTGATGAAGGACAGTTCACGACAAAACGTGTTTTATTCAACCTTTTTTTTCTCAATTTATGTACATAGAAAGTTTTTTTTTATATTATAAAATAATATGCTATTCATGAAGAGATGATTGGTTATGCTCTAAAATTGTGCACTTAATAAAGACTGGGGGAACAACATTGCCCATAACAGTCAATATTGAAACAGCTGTGCATTTAATCGGCTTTGGAATAGTATAGTTACAGTTGGGGTTCTAGTTTCAAACCCCACCAGCAAAACTCGGAAAGCACAAAGTAAAGTTACACTGTATAATCACACATTCGTGATGAGCAACAGTGGTTTGTGTGACTCGTCGATTGTTATTGTCTCAAATTTGAGCAGTATTGATAAAAAGGAACTTCTCCGGAGGGCTGCTACTGACTTCAACTTGTTAATCAGGCCCCAATTTCATTGAGCTGTTTAATCACAAAAAGTAGCTAAGCACAACCAAGCTATGCTTACCAGGATAAGGTTACCAGCCAAAATACCATGTCAGGTGTACAATCTGTGACTGGTATACTGCTTGTTTTTGCCTAGCAGAAAATTGCTAAGCAATATTTTCTGCTTAAGCAGCTCTATGAAATTGGGCCAAGATAGAAGTAGAGTTTAAACTAATCAAGTTTGAATGTTAAGAACTTTGTTAAGAACATTTCAAATAGCCCATGAAATGAGTTGAACCCAAGTTCTGTATATTAAAGGTATTATACAGGATCGGTGAAGAGAAAAAGTATCTTATTTAAGTTTAGTACAAAAGCTTACTGTCCTTATTATGAAATTCATATCAGAACCAATACTAGAAATATTTCACTCTGAAATAAAGTCATATGAAAAATGTATCTGACAACCTTTTTAAAAGCCCCCACTAAAGTTTTGGTTGTCACAATCAAAATTAAGGACAATAATGTGTTTGCATGCTGAAAATTGTTGTGGATGGTTTTTCATTATTTTCTCCAGACTCACACAACAGATTTAGTGAGCCAAAATTTTCACAGGTTTGTTGTTCCATATGTGTGGTTGATCACATAAAACATGAACACTGTCTGCAAATATTTTGTCAGCTCTACCGATCCTGTATAATACCTTTAACGACTGTGTGGAAGAACTTTCAGTTTCATGTAGACTTATGCTTGGTATTAGTTCAAGCTGTGTGAGATACTGAATATAATGCTCTTGTTTAATTATCGTTTCTTTATTGAAATATATATACAATTTTACAGTACATCAATCATGTCATGAAAACTTGAAAGTTAATGTGATAGGTCACATTGATTACATTTGTACATTATTTACATGTTGGTTGTAGAAGTGTGTCATAGATGAACACTGGCTAGGTAAACTATCCGTAAACTTTGACCTAGGCTGAAAATCAATGTGCATGTCTAAATTGTGATTATTTTGTAAACGCTCAGTAGCCAACCTTTCAATTGCACCCAAAGTCCTATTAATTTGATTAATTATGCAAAAAGGATGACGCATTGACGACAAAGACATGGTTGATTTCAGCCCGGAGTGGCCATTAGTCCATGACTAGGGAGATTGTGCAATGTCGGTCGGTCGTAAGCCTACAAACTTGAGGTGTGCAAATAACGCACGCTAATGTTCGACTTCCCTCTACATAAGAACACCTG
Source organism: Pisaster brevispinus (assembly GCA_023634235.1). Classification (NCBI taxonomy): domain Eukaryota; kingdom Metazoa; phylum Echinodermata; class Asteroidea; order Forcipulatida; family Asteriidae; genus Pisaster; species Pisaster brevispinus. Next base: position 3,906,339 of record JAMKCF010000014.1, on the reverse strand, counting down.
TTTCAAATGATTGATTTTGTAGCTCTAGCTAACCAGCTGTGTTTGAAAAGTTAGTTTTGTATTTGATGTAGTATCACTGAGTATTAAATACATTTTAAATACTACGGGAACATCTCTGGTAAAGCCGTCTTTAGACATAAAAAATGAGGGTTGGCATTTTTACCCCGAGACTCGAGCAAACATGCCTGCCAAACTTTCTCCCCAAAAGAGTGGAAAACTTCCCCTTATCAGTATAACTACATTGAGCTTAGATTTAAGGAGATAAAGGAGATATATATTGTATAAAACCACACATTTATTTCCTAGTACATTTGTGTATCTCCAAGCAATGCTGAGATATTTTGCAAAAACTTACAAATCTGGCATTTTTTACCCCAGTTTACCCTCTATGGGAATTCCCAGAGAGGTGGTCATTTATGGAATATTTTTAGTCAAGGAATCAAGCCAGGGTAACTAAATTGACCTTCACCATGCTCATCCTTTCGTGTCATCACACAACTTATTGCCAATTTCGGGCAACTTCCTTTTGTCATTGGCCTCTGCAAGGTCCTCCACAGTGCTATTTGGCTAGGTCTCAATAGGGAACTATTTTTACAGAATTACAGGTTGAGTGCACAATATTTGTGTACAAACATATGTAGTGGTCACAACGAGGACATGTGTTTAATACCCCCTATAAAATGTTGAGCCCTTGATATTTAGCCTTCAACTGTTTCATGCCAGGTTCACACTAACACTCATAATTACTAACACTGAACCAGCATGAAACAGCAGTTGTGTACCTGGAGACCATGCACGGGGAGCTGGGGTTGGCAGTACTTGTTATCTTCAAGTCATTCTAACAAGTGACTTGAAGATACTAGTAAATGATCAGTGGACAGCCAGCTGAAGTTTTCCTTTTCGTTGATTTTTCCAGTCTGCAGAATCATTAATGTTCACCGGTGTGTGGCCATAGGTCATACTGGGTGCAACACATACTACTGATAAAATCAAGCGATGGCACTGTGAAGGGTTTTACAATTAAAGTATCTTTGATCAGTGTTTGGTTGAAACTCTACCTAGTAGCAACTCTAAGTTGTTTTTGTAAATCCCGTTTTTGTTGCTGTAATGACTCCAACTTGTGTTGATTTCTTTCTAATCTGGTCTCCATACACTGCATAAGTGGCCCACTGAGAACGTCCATTAGATGACACAGCGATTTGGTATACACTGTAAAAATACACACAGAAAAATGTCAAAAGCACAAAGAGAAATGCCATAGCTTCAACAGGCCTGGAATTACACAGAGGCCATGGAGGCCAAGGCCTGTGTTGCTCCTGGTTTTGGCCTTGGTGCCCCTTCAAAAGGTTTCCAATAGACTTTAAGATTTTCCAATGGAAGTGCCCTTTGCAAGGTAGGACTGAGAAAGGCAAAAGATGCATTTCTTACAAAGGGTTTCTTTTTGTGGAACGGTTTGCCTGAGAGATTGCATAATGAGCCCACCTTGACTTCTTTCACTTCTATGTACCTGCGTTTACGGAGTCATTGATTTATTTGTTTCTATCTTGCTCTTTTTTGCTTTGTTTTCTCTGCTTTTTGTTCCTAGTGGTTAAGATTGCTGTTGTTGCTTTACATGGGGTTTGTTCTTTCATGTTTTTTTTTCCTTGTTCTGTTTGTTGCTTTCTCTACAAGGCCCCCAGGGAGAACAGTGTTTTCACACTGATGGGGCTACGCTGCATAAATAATACTTAATAATAATAATAATAATTTTAAAAATGACAATGGCCTTGCCCTCTCCAAGATGAAATTCCAGGGCTGCTTTTCAAATTGTATGGACATTATCGGTTGTTTTTTATTGAAACACTTCAGAAATGTAGGATAAAAACAAAAATGGGAAATGGTGGTTTTGGGGTAGAGTTGTCTTGATAGGTGGCGCTGTTTTGTTGTATTAGTTGCCGGTAGAGGGTGCAACATTGACTGTTTTAGAGGCTGACTCCGAGGGACTGAGCAAGTCTATGAATCAGGATCTAGTTCGGTTTGATCCAGATGTCCGTGTGATACAGATATCTCTTCTCCAGTAATTCGTGTTGCAGACAGTAATTGGTGTTGCGATACTGCACTACTTTTAAACAAAATGAACGTCGCAAATCAAGACTAGGGGTTGAGAAGCTAGGCTGAACATCCTCTCTTTTTTTTTTTTTCTTTTTTTTTTTGGGGGGGGCATATGTACATGTATGTGCAATTCTTTTTTTACCAGCATACTGTTTTTGAAAGATTTATGTGAAACATGGCAGGTACAGGATTACTAATTAGCTTTAACAACCCCCCTCCCCCCCAAAAAAAAAACCCCAACAAAAACCCAAACATTTATAATAATAATAAGAATAGCATTGTAAATAAAAAATCTTAGTCATTATGTATTTGACCTTCTCCTTGAAAATAAATGATGCATCGCGCAATTTATGGCAACTTTGATGGTAAAAAGCTTTCAAAATTTTAAACAGTTATATTCTGTGATGCCATTAACTCCATGTCTAACATGTAGGCTGAGATAAATGGACTGGAAACGGTCGTAAAATTTTATACTTTTAGCATTAACTGGCAAAAAAAAAGCCATATGATGGTCATGAACTTGCTTGAGAACCAGGGCTCCCAAATCGTAAAACAGCTAAACCGCAATTATGAGTTAAAAAAACAAACTTTTGATTAATGTCCCTAAAACGCACTTTATAATAGCACTATTTCTGAGTAGAGTTTCAAGTTCTTTAATATTTCATAGCCAACTAGACATAATTACGCAGGCAGCATGGAATGAGTTTTTCCTCCAGCTATTTTGCTTAGCAAAGTATTTAGACTGAACACTGTGTGTACACTGAATACTGACTTTTGATTAGCAATTGGTACATTTTGTGAAGTATTTTAGCTCGCCATACAAGGGAAAATGTCCAATGATAGATTAGGTCATATTTTACAGCCAATGTTACAAACGTGTATATATAAAAATATTGTAGAAAATGTTTTCTTTTGTTAGCCGACATTGGCCAACAGAGCTTCATCCTTTATTAGTAAGTCCGTCATGAGTTTGAAAGTTTTTATACCAAACGCTTTTCGGATAAACTGTAGAGGGCGCTCAGTACTGTGAGTTGCTTGTATTACCCATTACTAGCCCCAACCCACGAAATTTCAACTGCATAATGGTCTGAGGACTGCACTAGTATGCTGATTATGCTTTGCATGGGTTCAAGCATATCACCATAGGGCATTTACGAAACCACGGCTGAAGCTTGGGCTTCGGATTGGGCTCCGTCCATCTGTTTGAAGCCCGATAAGGACAGCACACACTTTCTAAATAACTGAGAGAGCCCAAGCCCACGCACAAGCCTTGGTTTCGAAAACGGCCTATAGGATCACAGTCCAACAGTTTGGCTGTTGAGATACCATTTGGCACTGAATTTTGTTAGAGAGGAGTTTGAAATTTTAAAATTATTTCACACCAAAATTCTTGGCCCAGGAAGGCCTAATTGTTTGTGGAAATACAAGTACATGTACATGTAGAATCAAAAACCAACACTAGCATACCCAAAATGTCAAGTATGTTAATTAAGTTATTCTTATTGTGATTCATTTGCTGTGAGCCAATAAACAAGTAGTGTTAATAGAAGTTTCGGACTTACCCGCGCCATTGTGTACTGTAGTCAGTAAGTCTTCTCCCCCTGTATTTAGAATGGCTTTGTTGTATGCCTCCTGCTCCTCCTGGGATAAGATTTTCGGCAGCTCTGCCAGTGCATCTAAGCAAGATGTACTTATTGTGTCTTTGGGTAAGATGAAGAGTGGGATTTCCAATCTGTCATAACTGTCAAAGGAAATAATTATTCATGAATTACTAATGTTACTATTATGTTTCTTCCTGAAATCAAGGAACCGTGTGAGGGGTGGGGGACCAGGACTGGGGAAAACCCATGCAATCAGATAGCTACTGAAAACCCAATCCACATGCAAGGTGGGATTCGAACAGGGGTCCACAGAGGTGAATGGCAGGGAAAGAAACCATGAGGCTAATCTTGATTTCCGATCACTGAGGCACCTTAGATAAGATAGCAGGACTTCCAATCCCATGCTGATCACCTTAATAATAATAATAATAACAGCATTTATAAAGCACCATATATCCAATAAATTGCTCAAAGGTGCTGTACATAAAAAAGTTAAACACAAAAACGTTATTAATAGCATAACAAACGATAAAAAGTAACGATTTTTAAATTTTTTTTATACAAAAACAAAACAAGCTAAGCTTTTATAAAAGTACAGAAGGTACAATTCACGACAAAAAGCATGAATCAAGTATTAAGGATAAATGTAATCAATACTGGACTTTTTTTGTTGACCCTCCTACTGTCTGACCGTTCAATATCATTCATTGTGGTTTTGAATGATAGATATACTATGCCAGCCTGCAATATGATATCATGTGGTGAATGCATTCACACAGTACACAGTCAACCCTCCTACTGTCTGACCATTCAATATCATCCACTGTGGTTTCGAATGATAGATACATGTACACTATGCCAGCCTGCAATATGATATCATGTTATGCATGTAGTGAATGCATCTACACATTACACAGTTGTGCCACCATACACAACCCATGCAGTTGACTGGTTCCTATTTGTTTTGCAATTGGTGTTGGCTGCATCAACACTGTTGACAAATGAAAGAGGCCTTTTTTTGTAATCCAATTTGGACTGTCAATTCGGATAGTCTGGTGCAACTTTTCAAGCCCTGCTAAACATGCAACTTTGCAAAGTAGAGAAACAGGCTACAAAACAAAATACAAGGTTTGTGGATTTGTAGGGCAACTTTTCAATAACCTTACTTTGGCGGTTCTCCTTCAGGGCTCTGATTGGTGGATTGAAAACATGTGACTTGCACCTGACCAGCATGTGTTTCTTTCTCTTCGTTGAAGCAGGAGAAGATGAGACCGATGAAGCCGTCGTCAAGGAACTGGTATGAAGCTTGGGTTCGTACATCTAGGTTCAATGTAATACGGAAAAAAACATTGCAGACAATAAGAAAGAAACTTCCTGGATATGAATATTCATTGCTGACAAGAAAGAAACTTCCTGGATATGAGTATTCATTGCTGACAGAAAGAAAATAAATTTCCTAAAGAAACCTCTTGGATATGAATATTCATTGCTGGCAACACGAACAGAAATTTCCTAAAGAAACTTCCTTCATAATATGAAGGAAGTTTCATTGCCGACAAGAAAGAAACTTCTTGGATAGGAATTTTCATTGCAGACAATAAGAAAAGATATTTCATTATGAAACTTCTTAGAAATGAATATTCATTGCTGACACTAAGAAAGAAACTTCTTGGACATGAATATTCATTGCTGACAATAAGAAACTTCTTTGTTGTAAATATTCAATAAATCATTGCAGACAAAAAAGTTCCCAGGAAGTATGTACAGGAAGCCATTTCCTTTTTTGGCAAAGCAAAATATTTAGACTGAGCATAAATTGAGCACACCAAATACAGATATAACCAACCAAAACACCATGTAATGTATTTCTTTTTTGTGACTGGTTCCCCGCTAATTATTGCTCCACACAAAATTTTGCTAAGCACCAGTTTCTGATTTAAACAGCTTTATGAAATTGGGCCCAGCTGGGTAACTCGATGAATAGGTTTAAGCTTACCAACATGTGAAGGCCACACGGTGATATGAGGATGAGAGTGGTACCAGCCAATAACCCTCAAGGGACGTTTCATTAATGTTGCTAAGCTGTGTCGGTGATCGTTCAGGAGAATTCATCCATTGACTGTCATAAGCTAAATCTATTTTGTAAATTGCACAGCCTCTATAAACTTGGCCTAATTTACCACCCATAAAGACTAAAATGCATTGTTGCACTCTTTGCAAATCAATAATTAAAGTAACATGTGGAAATAAAATAAGTAAGGATATTTGCACTGACACCTTGTTGAAGTTGTTTGTGGTGTCTGTGGGTATTGCGTGTGTATATGTACAAATAAACCGAAGACTGTGTGTGCATTCCGGAGCAAATTTATCGGATGGTTTGGTCTTGAAGGATTGTGTTTTCTAAGTGCATTATGTCGCTGCGAACAACACATTCAGTACATAAGGCAAATAATCCGGACTATTTTTTTAGTAGTCGTGGCGGCACGGTTAACCGGGTAGTTAAAACTGGCAGTCGGTACTCGGCGTAGCAATCAATAGTTACGACTTCTGCACTAGTCGCCCAGGCCAAGTCACCATGTCACGTAAGTCTCACTTTTGAGTGTGGTCGTTTCCTATGGAACCGGTGGACTCAACTGTCCGAAACATTTTAGTCTAAGGGCCTTGTCACACGAGGCAACTTTTCCAGGCAACTTGGAGGCAACCAACTGCAGTGCATGCTACAGGACCACTTCGGTAGCACAGGAGTCATTTTTCAAACATTGTCTTACGATCCCCAAGAAAAAATATATGAACATTGAATAGTGAATGTCGTTTCTTCATGGAGATTGCCTGGAACTGGTTGCCTGTAAATTGCCTTGTGTCACATGGCCCTTACGGTTCCATCGGAACCACACATACTTAAAAGAGAGCTTGACAGCAAAACCACATTCCTTTGAAGAGAATCGTTTCTCAAAATGTTATACATTATCAACAGCTGCAGTGCTTCTGACCAAGTAAGTTGTTATGGTCATTCATTTTGGGCGTAATTGGTTACTAGTGCAACCCTCAGACCAACACCATTCAGTAACTCAACACCTAAACTCTTGGACTCTGGTTATGGTGGTATGCCTGATCCTACCTAAAGCATGGTCCAGTTACTAGTCTGACAGGACATCAAAAAAACAAAAAACATGCTGTTAGATTTTAGAAGGATTTTAAAAGGATATTTCAGCCTCAGAAGCTGCCATTGATAGTTGCTCTGGAGAGATTTCCACACGATCCTTACTCTTATCTGATCTTCGTAGCATGATGACGGTCATGATGTGCACAGCTCGGTTCGTGTCAATCTGAGCAAGGGCAAAAAACAATCACATGGTCAGAATTGGGTTGACACGAAGGCCAAGGAGGCCATGTCCTTTGTTGCCCCTGGTCTTGGTCTTGGTGCCCCTTCAGAAGTTTCCCATAGACTTTAAAGATTTTTGATTTTTTGCAGCATTGGCTATTCTTAATTAAATGTTATAAAGCCGGAACAGCACTGAAAATGTGCAGTGACTGTTCTGGAGGACGTCTTAATATTTTTTTTACCAGGATGAATGTCAGTCTGGTTCCACACAACATTGTGACTTTGTTGTTTTCTTTTATCAATGGCCAAATAAATAGTAATAATAATAATAATAATGAAGTAAACAAAACAAACAACAGTTTGTTTACTTGTTTCCCATTGATCACCTAAATTATGTTCACACACTCCCTCGACGTGACTCAGTTGCCTCCACGAAGTATCCGTCATAAATTGGAATGGAATTGAATGCCCTCAAACCAAACTAACCTCTCCAATGCATAGTCCCATGATCTCCTCTCTTTCCGTTGACAAAGCATGAGTTAGGCAGACCATGTAGGCATCAGCCGCTAAATAAACACATGATGCAGTCATCGCTGTACGACGTCTTCACCTTTATTAGTGATCTACTCCAACGTCTATAAAGTATAAATCATAAAATAAACAGGAGGCTGTCAATAATTTGTGAGCTTATCGAACCCCTTGCACTAGCCCAGGTTGGACTCCTCCGTTGCATACAACGTAGTGCAACATACACTGACGTCCTACCAGGGCTACCCTTGCACTTACTAACCAAGCGGCTACTATCTGAACAGGCCATGCTCTTCCATTTTTTTAGTTAAACTGCTTGTAAAGAATACAGATCCGGTCTGACCAAAATGAAGCAACCAAGATTTATCTTGTGTGATGACACTCATGACAGGCCCCAATTTCATGGCTCTGCTTACCACCATGACTACGGAACTTACTGCGCTTACTTACAACCCATGGAATTAGGTGCTTTACATTATTTACAGGGGGTGCCATGATAAGCAGAGCCATGAAATTTGACCCAGGTAAGTTGTACCACTGTTAATTTGGGTTGGCAAGCCATTCTTACTTTATTTTGGGAATTAGTAAAAAACATGAACTAAAATAGCTTTTGTTAAAATTCATTTTAAATTGTCAATTGTGTCTTACACTGTCTACTCTTACTTAAATAAAATTCATGTAAAAAATTCAACAAAAATTCAATCCACTAAAAAAAATAAAATGACTAATAATTATTCAAAAAAGTATAATTTTATTACTCTACCTACTAAAAAATTAATTTTGTACTTTTGAACCTTAGAAAAACCCCACAGATTCATTATTATCAACAACGCACAAAACAAATGGCACTTTTTAAAGTTCAAAAGTACTACTTTTTTAGTACTTGTTTTGGCAGATTTTACACACAAAATACCAATCGCCTGCTGAACGCTCTGGTATCTGGACGTCCCATTATGTCTCGCTGAACTGAAAGAGGCGTGTTTTTTAATCACCAGGCTATACACTCTGCCATTCTCTGAGTTAAACACAACACACACCGCACTGACAGGCAAGATTTTGTATTTTATATCCACGTATTTTACCTGCTAATTGCTCAAAATGCTGCTAGTACTTGGAGATGAACACAAGGAACACCTGAACTTCTTAGTTTCGGTGAATGTGGAAGGTAAAGTTTTGCATTTTAATGATTAAAAAACAGGAAGCAAAACACACACCGATTCGTATGTAAAGCTGCTAATAATAATACTGACCTCTTGAGGGCGCTGTTGTAAATACATTCCCTAACAAAAATAAGATGATGTTATAGGCCAAATTACACCATTATCGGCCTTATTTTCCAAATTTCATTACCTTTTCTTATAGATCGATTATATTGCCTTCAACATCTCTTGAAAGATTTGAATGACTATTCTAGTAATGAGGGTACAAAACCAACCAAATCTCAGACTCGGATGTAATGTATTCAGTATTTCAGTACAATTTATTTATTCAATTTCAATTCAAGATATTTTGTATTAATGTATCCAAACCAAAAAAACGAGAGCTGATTTCAATGCTTGAATTTTTGCTTTTGTGCGATTTGTGTGCTGTGCAGGTCTTCATTTTAATAAATCTGAGGAGAGCTGTGCATCGCTCTCCTTAAGTCAAAAGGTGAATTAAGGAGAGCGATTTTAAAGTCGCTCTCCTTAAATCAAAACAATGAATTAAGGAGAGTGATTTGCCCAACTCTTTGGCATTTTTATCTATTACAAAAATACTTCACCAATCCCGAGCGCGTATATCAATTACAGGGAACGATTTGGTCCCAAATTTTTGCATAGCAAAACTGCTATGCAATTTTTTTTTTTGCATAGCAATCTCAAAATATTGCATAGCAGTCCATAAATTTTGTATAGCAAATTTTAAAATGCCTAAATATTGTTGAAAATTTAACCCTGTGACACAGGTTTATTTGTGTGTTTTTTAAGGCTTAATTTCAGGCCAAGGCTACTTTCAGAATGTCTATAATTAAAGAATAAGACGCTCCAAAACTTAATATGAAAAAGGCCTATTCCCTTAACTTTTTTTTCACTAGAGACAACTTAAATTTTTGGTTGCCCGCAAGTTTTTCCACTAGCCTACGTGTATTATTAAATGCACACAATTTTCGTAGCATCAAAAAAAAAAAAAAAAAAACTTTACGAATTTTTTTTTTTTAACGATCTTATCTCCTATTTTCTGCCCTAAATAGTACTTGTTTTCATCAACAACCATTTTCATGGATTTGTAATTTGAGAATCAGTTTTATAGAACTTCTTTTGCAATGAAATCTTCGTGTTAACGATCGATCGACGACGCACATTGAGAAAAAATTCAATGAACTTTGCCCTGCAACGCCCTCTATCGGCAAAAGTTGTCGATGCTTGAATAGCCTGAACCCAACGCTGTGTATAGTACAGAATCCACGGGCGTGCGCCGCGTTGTGCAGCAATTCTTTACTCGACTCGTGAACGTGTATGGAGTTGGAGGCTAGCCAAGCTTCCTTATGAATATGAATTTATTGACGGGCCAATCACAGCGTGCGGAATGTTGGTTAGGATGGACTTTGGACCTGCTGTTGTACTGAACAATAATACTACCATGTGTTGTGTGCGTGCGGGTGAACGTTGGCTACTCACTACCATGTGGTTAAGGGAGGTGCGTGCGTGTTTACTATGAATTGAATGATCGCGATCGCGGTCACATTAAATCTAGCAAATATCAAGACTTGCTAAACCATTTTATGAACTTAAAAATAATCTCTCTTTGGGATTTTACAACTGTACCCCTCATTTATTGTGAAAAGGAACAATTTTTTGACTAGCCTGGCGGGCTACTAAGGGAAGGGTTTTGACTCGCACGCCGCTGTTTTCACTCGCATTTGGCGACCGCTAATTTCGAACCCTACCGATACTGCTTCCATCGACCCATCATGTGTGGGGGAATGTGGATCACAGCGCGGCGTCGTGCGCGATATGATTGTTTCCCTTGCTCTAGTCTTAGGTTGTCGGACGTCACGTTTAATAAAAGGCAATTCCTCAAACACCCACCGCGCCACAGCTTAGGTAAATGTGAATCCGAAATCCGGGCTCTTGCCGCCTGTGTGATATTCTAAGACCCGCTCGCGTGCCCCACTCAGTTCCGTTTGTGTGACCGGCTGCGGTAAACATCAGGCATGCGGGCACGCACACACAGTCAAAACATACCTGTACTTGAATAGGGCTCGTTTACCACTTTCAATTAACAACATCAAGCAGCAGCTAGCTTATTTTCAACAATCGAGGGGAAACAAAAAAGAAAAGCGTGAGTTCTTTAGATGTTGCCACCTCCAACTCTGAGACTCAAGCCGCTTACTTTTTTCAACCATTAGCGTTTTGAAAAAAATGCTCTTGTTGAAAATGTAAGGAGCGCTTTTTTTTGCTCTCCTTAAAAAATGTAAGGAGCGCGGAGGAGCGCGAGCACGATCGCGCTCCTTTAAAATGAAGGCCTGGCTGTGCTGGTCTACGTCCGTGCTGCCACCCAATTTCTGGATTTTGTTCAAATGAGCCTCTATTTTGAGAATTGTTTTGTAACAATATTTTTTATTAAATTATATTTGAGCACAAAGTTGTTTTCTTTTATATCCCAATGAAAATAACAATTAAAACAATCAAATATTTATCTCTCTTTTCCATTAATAGTTGTCCAAGAGTTCTGTCGAATTGCCATGGAATTCATCAGAAAAGGCACCAACAACAAGATGTATCTCATCGCAGCCCGTAAGTAAAACAAATTCATGCTCACTGAAAAAGCAGCTCTTCTAATGATGTCACAACCTGTCCAGAATGTGTCTTTATTGTAACAGTGGGTCCCAATCGGCCAGCAGAGGGCGCCAGCACAGCTCATTGGTAGAGCCTCTGCTGGGGCCCCTGCTGTAGGATTGGAAAGCCCCGTTGCCAGTAAAACATAGGGTGCCAATCGGCCAGCAGAGGGCGCTAGCACGGCTCATTCGTAGAGCCTCTGCTGGGGCCCCTGCTGTAGGGTTGGAAAGCTCGGCACCAGGAATGCATCTCTTAGTTTGCCTTGTTGTTTGTAAGTTATTATCTGAAGTGTCCATAAAAGGCTCTCTTCAGATTCCCAGAAACGAGAGAAATTGTCTAAGAGTTTCTCCCTGTAAAAGCAGCTCTATGAAATTGAGCTCATACTTACATGTACTGCTTTAAAGCAGAAAACATTGCTTAACAATTTCCTGCTTTTAATAGCAAAAATGAGCAGGATACCACACAAATTGTATGTATCATTGTAATTTGGTTGGTGATCTTACTCTGTAAGCAAAATTGTTTTGTGCTGAGCTACTGTTTGCGCTTAAGCAGCTCTATGAAATTGGGCCCAGGTCAGTCCCAGCAGTGGTAATGATTGATCACACATTATGATTACAATGACAGTGTGGCGTGGATTAATTCACCGTTGTGTGCATGGCATAATGTGAGATTGTGAGGCATCTTTGGAGCATGCACCTATTGACACCTTGCACTGGCTGCCATTGCTTGAGGTCAAGCAGTGTAAATGTGCTCAGGTTCTGGCCCTTGTTGGGGTCCTCTACACGATGGAACAATGGACCCACAAAGTTTCTCTTTGTTCAACTTGGGCCCCACAGAGGAATTCTTTAGAGTAGGGAATAATTGAACAATAGCTGGACCCCACAAACAAAGTTTTTCTCTACGCGCCACGCACAGCTCTCAACCAACACTATAGGTCTTCAGTGAGGGCGCTGTTTGGCTGTTTGTGTCTTTTGAGGTCTTATGAAAGGGGTCTATTGGAGGGTTAACCCCAAATATTGCAGGCTGGCATCTCTATCATTCAACACTGCATTGGACTATATTGAATGGTCAAATAGTAGGAGGGTTAATGTTAGTATTTCTTGTGTTTTTTATTAGAGAAGCTTAGCGTTGATGCAGAGACAGTGCGTCATGGTGTGGAAGGCTTGATGTACTTACTGGCTGAGAGTGCTAAACTTATGGTATGTTTGTGTTCTATGTCTCAGACTTTATGTAATTGGTTAACAACTTCACGCAGGACGACATTTTTTTCCGCCAAACATTTCCAAACTGGTTTACGTTTCTAAACACCTGGATCAACTTCGGAGCATCCTTTCTTTTTAACGGTCAGTTGATCAGCTTTCATATTCAACTAGACAATCTGTTGTGCTGAGGCATGCACCTACTATGCTCTGCTTTGTTTCACCTGTAAAAGAGGGACAGATGGTACTGGAATTCATGCTCGAAATCTCCTTTTTTTTATAGGGTTATTGAGTAATTCTCAATAGCAGACCTTTGTCTGCTATTAAAAGTAACATCTGCAAAAAGGGAAGGGAACATGCAAATACCAAGCCAAATGAAAGCTAAGTAAGAACTTTCTACCTTTTTTCTAAGGTGACAGATATTGACTTCCAAGATTCCATTTTGACCCTGGGTTTCTCCGATGAAATGAAGAAGGAGCTTCTGAGGTTTTATCTTGACAACTGCAATGAGATTCGGACGATCCAATCAGAGATGGTCATGGATCTACCTCATTACCATAATCTAGAATGGCGGCTAGATGTTGAGGTTGGTTCAAGATTTTCTTCACTTCTTTTATATCATCTTGACATCGTCCATTTTTGTTTAGGTGCTTTCATTTTCTGGCCGGCATGGTGCCCTGTCTCTGTAAACCTTTCTACATCTCTTTGAGTGATGATGACTAATCAACCCTCCTACTCTTGGTAAAATTTTTCCAGTGAGGAGACCAGCCTTTTAAAACAATTGACCTGCATGGTTTGTGTATGGTGCATAGAGTTATATATAGGAACTAGAGAGCGCACTAGCCTAGGTACGCGGCCCGACAAGGGCAGCGCGGCGGCCATTTCTTAAGTAGTCAAAAACAACGTCTAAACTATTTGTGCGTGTTGCAATTAACAATGAAAGGGTTTACTGTGAAATTTATGAATGCCAGTGAAGACCGTTTATAGTACTTAATAATCCCCGAATAAATATAATATTTTAGAATCTTATTCCTTCACTTTGGACAATAAATCGTGATCGTGGCATGTGTGTGTTCATCCTCTATTGAAACAAATAACCTAAACCCCACGAAACAACTTTAATACAGCCGCTTTTTTTTAGACCGCATAATGTGTATTTAGCAAGCACACCGCATAATTCGTATTCAATGTTGCCATCGTACAAAATGGCGCACGTGTCTCCTTGCGGTCCCGTCGCGTTTGTGCACGTAGCATTACCAGTGCGCCCTCTAGTTCCTGTATATAACTCTATGGTATGGTGGCACAACTGCCCACAGAGCTGTGTGCATGTGTGTACTGTGTAGATGAATTCACCACATGACATCGTATCGGAGGCTGGCATTGTGGAAATTCAAAACCACAGTGGATGTTATTAAATGGTCAGACAGTAAGAGGTTGATTGTGTACTGACATGTACTGGGGTATGATTTCTCAGGAATTTCTTATTTTCAGGATTTTCTGAAAACCTTGCACCTTCAAATTTCTAGAAAAAAGTAAAGCAATCACCGAAGGGAGAAAGGAGAAAAGGTCCACAATGTGTTCAATGTTCAAACCTGTAGCTTTGTATTTCTGATGATGCACAGGGTCTGGAAACCTCCTTAACTGTAACATTTTACTGTGTAGATTCATTTACCCTGTGATGCTTTATCCAAGGCTGGCATAGTCCATCTACAATTCAAAACTATAGTAGATGATATTGAATGGTCTGACAGTGAGAGGTTTAAGCCAAAAAGTTATACAACTAAAAAGTGCAATAAAAAAATAATGCCTTGGTAATGCATTTGTAAAAACAATGCCTGGTTTTCTTTTTGCAGCTTGCTAGTCGGTCACTCCACCACCAAACAACCCCGTCCCTCCTCCTGAAGCTACACACCGAGGACTCTGGGAAAAAGACCATCAAGCTTCTGGAGACCGACCCGTCCAATCTACTTCACATGACGAAGTGTCTAGAGGGCGCCCTTGCAGAGGTCAAGAGTCAACACTGCCGGAGAATAATGAGGAACATAAACAAATGAATCGCCCAAACAAAGCCAAGTAACTTTCTAGAAAACTTTTGTAAGAAAATGATACAAATATTATCCAAACATTTGATGTATTTGATGCATTTGAGTGCGTTGTCGCAGAAAATAATTACGAGGTGAAATCCTGACTATTATATTTCTTGAGTCGAAGCCAAGTGAAATGTACAAAAGGCAGTCAGCATTTGGTTTTTATAATCACGCATAGATCCTTGTCATTTGAATTTTAAAAAAAAACTGTTTACAATAAACATAAAATAGACAGGAAAACCTGTCAACCCTACACTCCAAAAATTCTAAAAACCCCTAAACAACATGTTGAACTCCATCTAGACACCAATCTTGTCTGCTGTGGCATGACCTTGGCTCATTTGGACAAACACACACAGGACGGTTACATCAGAAACAATGTTGCGAAGTGTCCTATAACTATTCATATAGGACTCCTATATTAAATTTGTGAGCGTTGCAGCAGGATACATGGCAAAATAAAAGAATGACACGTGATACGTTTTTCACCAATCAAATAACAAGGATCTGTGTGAGTGGTTTTAATATTCCTTATCAGACAGAATAACAAAGCTTCTGCATCCTATATCCAAAGAGGCCAAAGGTCGACTTGCATATGGGATACATACGCACTATATTTATCCATGTTCCATGAGGGCGCATGATAACGAATTTATCTTCAAGCAAACTCGGCGCGCAGTTTAGAATAGTGCAACATGCAGAGATAGGGTGTGATATGAACTGTGCAATATGGTTTAATATCACACTACTGCTGCAGTAGATCGACCAATCAGAATCGAGGTTTCAAGTTTGCTTGAAGATAAAAAGTCATGCAAAAACTTTTTATCTCAACAAAGTCGCATTTATTCACCCCTTACATAAAGCACAGCGCACTTACACAAAGCCTGTCCTGTCAACCATTTTCCAACTCTAAACATGCAGAAAGGGATTGACTCCCAAGATGGTGGAAATGATAGCCGCGCATTTTGCGGAGGTGCGTTGTGGAAAGGGGTCAATTCGAAAACCGAGTTTGAAAGTGCGCAAATGTTGTGGCTTGCTCAATTTATCATGGATGTACTATCGAAATCAGCCGTACTGCACTGAGGTACTTTATGGAGCTTTTTTTCTGCAGGATTCGATGCTTTTACAAAATCTAGATACAATTTGTTGTGATGGGACAATAATTATGTACTTGTTTCAGTTTTTAAATTGAAAAATGCTTGACTCAAATGTGTACTTTTCTGTGTTGTTGTTTTGTTTCTCTGCTGATTTGTCAAGTTCATGTTTACTTTCATGTCATATTTTATGGCTAAATTTTACTTTCCCAGCGTAAACTATTTTAAACTTAAGTATTTGAAGAAACATAAATGCGCACACGTACACCTCAGTATAAGTGGGACCAACTTGATCCCTGAAGTTCAAATAAGCGCTAGTCTTGCACAGATGTACAACCCTGCAGTTGAATGTGTTTGTTTTTTTAATTGTCTTTTTTGATTGGTTTTTGCATCATTTTGTTCACATCTCATCAAGTATTAAATGAAATTAATATTGATTGTATAAATACTTTGTACATTACTAGAAAAAATAAAATTGTAAGAAATGTACATTTTCTGTGTCAGCTCAATGGTTAGATTTTAAAGTGGGCCCTTAATTTACACAGAGAGATATTCCAATCACCAGAACAAAGATTAAAAGCTAACTAGAATAATCCTCAAACCCAAACATTTTAGACTGTTATTGATGACATAACATCCTTGCAAGTTTTTCCAATAATGACTATTTTTGTTAATGTTGTTGTTGTTTTTTTTTTTTTTTTTTGGGGGGGGGGGTGGATAAAAATCACAAGGGTTAAGCAAGGCAATTTTGGAAAATTTTGACTGGTTTTCTTTATATAAAATACCCCTTGTGATTTTATAACAACAAAAGTCGAAAATGAACAAAAATGCAAGGCTTACCCCTTGTGATTTTATTCAAAAATGGTCGAAAATGGACAAAACTGCAAGGCTTACCCCTTGTGATTTTATCAAAAGATTTGTCAAAAATAGACAAAATTGCAAGGCTTACCCCTTGTGATTTTATCAAAAAATTGGTCGAAAATTGACAAAATTGCAAGGCTTACCCCTTGTGATTTTATCAAAAAATGGTCGAAAATGTACAAAATTGCAAGGCTTAACCCTTGTGTTTTTATCACAAAATCTGTCGAAAATGGACAAAATTGCAAGGCTTACCCCTTGTGATTTTATAAAAAAATTGGTCGAAAATTGACAAAACTGCAAGGCTTACCCCTTGTGATTTTATCAAAAAATTTGTCAAAATTAGACAAAATTGCAAGGCTTACCCCTTGTGATTTTATAAAAAAATTGGTCGAAAATTGACAAAATTGCAAGGCTTACCCCTTGTGATTTTATCAAAAAAATTGTAGAAATGGGAAAAATTTGCAAGGCTTACCCCTTGTGATTTTATCAAAAAATTGTCGAAAATAGACAAAACTGCAAGGCTTACCCCTTGTGTTTTTATCACAAAATCTGTCGAAAATGGACACAATTGCAAGGCTTACCCCATGTGATTTTATAAAAAAAATTGTAGAAAATGGACAAAATTGCAAGGCTTACCCCTTGTGATTTTATCAGAAAATTGTCGAAAAGAGACAAAACTGCAAGGCTTACCCCTTGTGTTTTTATCACAAAATCTGTCGAAAATGGACAAAATTGAAGGCTTACCCCTTGTGATTTTATCACAAAAAATGGTCAAAAATTGAAAAAATTGCAAGGCTTACCCCTTGTGATTTTTATCAGAAATTTTGTCCAAAATGGACAAAATTGCAAGGCTTACCCCTTGTGATTTTCATCAAAAAATTTGTCCAAAATGGACAAAATTGCAAGGCTTACCCCTTGTGATTTTTATCAAAAAATTTGTCAAAATTGGACAAAATTGCAAGGCTTACCCCTTGTGATTTTTATCAAAAAATTTGTCCAAAATGGACAAAATTGCAAGGCTTACCCCTTGTGATTTTATCAAAAAATTGGTCGAAAATGGACAAAATTGCAAGGCTTACCCCTTGTGATTTTATAAAAAAATTGGTCAAAAATGGACAAAATTGCAAGGCTTACCCCTTGTGTTTTTATCAAAAAATTGGTAAAAAATTGACAAAATTGCAAGGCTAACCCCTTGTGATTTTATAAAAAAATTGGTCGAAAATGGACTAAATTGCAAGGCTTACCCCTTGTGATTTTATCAAAAAATGATCGAAAATGGACAAAATTGCAAGGCTTTTCCTTTGTGATTTTTATCCAAAAAATTGTTCAAAATTGAAAAAATTGCAAGGCTTACCCCTTGTGATTTTATCGAAAAATTTGTCGAAAAGGGACAAAATTGCAAGGCTAACCCCTTGTGATTTTATCAAAAAATCTTCGAAAAGAGACAAAACTGCAAGGCTTACCCCTTGTGATTTTATCAAAAAAAATGTAGAAAATGGAAAATATTGCAAGGCTAACCCCTTGTGATTTTATCAAAAAATTGGTCGAAAATTGACAAAATTGCAAGGCTTACCCCTTGTGATTTTATCAAAAAATGGTCGAAATTGGACAAAATTGCAAGGCTTACCCCTTGTGATTTTATCAAAAAAATGGTCGAAAATGTACAAAATTGCAAGGCTTACCCCTTGTGATTATATAAAAAAATTGGTCGAAAATGGACAAAATTGCAAGGCTTAATCACCCTTGTGATTTTATCAAAAAATGGTCGAAAATGGACAAAATTGCAAGGCTTACCCCTTGTGATTTTATCAAAAAATGGTCGAAAATGGACAAAATTGCAAGGCTTACCCCTTGTGATTTTTATCCAAAAAATTGTTCAAAATTGACAAAATTGCAAGTCTTACCCCTTGTGATTTTATCGAAAAATTTGTCGAAAATGGACAAAATTGCAAGGCTTACCCCTTGTGATTTTATCAAAAAATCTTCGAAAAGAGACAAAACTGCAAGGCTTACCCCTTGTGATTTTATCAAAAAATTGGTCGAAAATGGACAAAATTGCAAGGCTTACCCCTTGTGATTTTATCAAAAAATGGCCGAAAAGAGACAAAACTGCAAGGCTTACCCCTTGTGTTTTTATCAAAAAATTTGTCGAAAATGGACAAAATTGCAAGGCTTACCCCATGTGATTTTATAAAAAAATTGTCGAAAATGGCAGATACTGCAAGGCTTACCCCTTGTGATTTTATCAAAAAATTTGTCAAAAATAGACAAAATTGCAAGGCTTACCCCATGTGATTTTATAAAAAAATTTGTCGAAAATTGACAAAATTACAAGGCTTACCCCTTGTGATTTTATCAAAAAATTTGTCAAAAATAGACAAAATTGCAAGGCTTACCCCATGTGATTTTATAAAAAAATTGGTCGAAAATTGACAAAATTGCAAGGCTTACCCCTTGTGATTTTATCAAAAAATGGTCGAAATTGGACAAAATTGCAAGGCTTACCCCTTGTGTTTTTATCAAAAAATTTGTCGAAAATGGACAAAATTGCAAGGCTTACCCCTTGTGATTTTATCAGAAAATTTTCGAAAATGGCAGATACTGCAAGGCTTACCCCTTGTGATTTTATCAAAAAATTTGTCAAAAATAGACAAAATTGCAAGGCTTACCCCATGTGATTTTATAAAAAAATTGGTCGAAAATTGACAAAATTGCAAGGCTTACCCCTTGTGATTTTATCAAAAAATTTGTCAAAAATAGACAAAATTGCAAGGCTAACCCCTTGTGATTTTATCAAAAAATGATCGAAAATGGACAAAATTGCAAGGCTTACCCCTTGTGATTTTTATCCAGAAAATTGTTCAAAATTGAAAAAATTGCAAGGCTTACCCCCCTTGTGATTTTATCGAAAAATTTGTCGAAAAGGGACAAAATTGCAAGGCTAACCCCTTGTGATTTTATCAAAAAATCTTCGAAAAGAGACAAAACTGCAAGGCTTACCCCTTGTGATTTTATCAAAAAAAATGTAGAAAATGGACAATATTGCAAGGCTTACCCCTTGTGATTTTATCAAAAAATTTGTCAAAAATAGACAAAATTGCAAGGCTAACCCCTTGTGATTTTATCAAAAAATGATCGAAAATGGACAAAATTGCAAGGCTTACCCCTTGTGATTTTTATCCAGAAAATTGTTCAAAATTGAAAAAATTGCAAGGCTTACCCCTTGTGATTTTATCGAAAAATTTGTCGAAAAGGGACAAAATTGCAAGGCTAACCCCTTGTGATTTTATCAAAAAATCTTCGAAAAGAGACAAAACTGCAAGGCTTACCCCTTGTGATTTTATCAAAAAAAATGTAGAAAATGGACAATATTGCAAGGCTAACCCCTTGTGATTTTATCAAAAAATTGTCGAAAAGAGACAAAATTGCAAGGCTTACCCCTTGTGATTTTTATCAAAAAATTTGTCCAAAATGGACAAAATTGCAAGACTTACCCCTTGTGATTTTATCAAAAAATTTGTCCAAAATGGACAAAATTGCAAGGCTTACCCCTTGTGATTTTATCAAAAAATGGCCGAAAAGAGACAAAACTGCAAGGCTTACCCCTTGTGTTTTTATAAAAAAAAATTGGTCGAAAATGGACAAAATTGCAAGGCTTACCCCTTGTGATTTTATCAGAAAATTTTCGAAAATGGCAGAAACTGCAAGGCTTACCCCTTGTGATTTTATCAAAAAATTTGTCAAAAATAGACAAAATTGCAAGGCTTACCCCTTGTGATTTTTATCCAAAAAATTGTTCAAAATTGAAAAAATTGCAAGGCTTACCCCTTGTGATTTTATCGAAAAATTTGTCGAAAATGGACAAAATTGCAAGGCTTACCCCTTGTGATTTTATCGAAAAATTTGACGAAAAGAGACAAAACTGCAAGGCTTACCACTTGTGTTTTTATCACAAAATCTGTCGAAAATGGACAAAATTGCAAGGCTTACCCCTTGTGATTTTATCGAAAAATTTGTCGAAAAGGGACAAAATTGCAAGGCTAACCCCTTGTGATTTTATCAAAAAATCTTCGAAAAGAGACAAAACTGCAAGGCTTACCCCTTGTGATTTTATAAAAAAAAATGTAGAAAATGGACAATATTGCAAGGCTAACCCCTTGTGATTTTATCAAAAAATTGTCGAAAAGAGACAAAACTGCAAGGCTTACCCCTTGTGTTTTTATCACAAAATCTGTCGAAAATGGACAAAATTGCAAGGCTTACCCCATGTGATTTTATTTTAAAAAATTGGTCGAAAATGGACAAAATTGCAAGGCTTACCCCTTGTGATTTTATCAGAAAATTTTCGAAAATGGCAGAAACTGCAAGGCTTACCCCATGTGATTTTATAAAAAAATTGGTCGAAAATTGACAAAATTGCAAGGCTTACCCCTTGTGATTTTATCAAAAAATGGTCGAAATTGGACAAAATTGCAAGGCTTACCCCTTGTGATTTTATCAAAAAATGGTCGAAAATGTACAAAATTGCAAGGCTTACCCCTTGTGATTATATCAAAAAATTGGTCGAAAATGGACAAAATTGCAAGGCTCAATCACCCTTGTGATTTTATCAAAAAATGGTCGAAAATGGACAAAATTGCAAGGCTTACCCCTTGTGATTTTATCAAAAAATGGTCGAGAATGGACAAAATTGCAAGGCTTACCCCTTGTGATTTTTATCCAAAAAATTGTTCAAAATTTACAAAATTGCAAGTCTTACCCCGTGTGATTTTATCGAAAAATTTGTCGAAAATGGACAAAATTGCAAGGCTTACCCCTTGTGATTTTATCAAAAAATCTTCGAAAAGAGACAAAACTGCAAGGCTTACCCCTTGTGATTTTATCAAAAAATTGGTCGAAAATGGACAAAAATGGCAAGGCTTACCCCTTGTGATTTTATCAAAAAATGGCCGAAAAGAGACAAAACTGCAAGGCTTACCCCTTGTGTTTTTATCAAAAAATTTGTCGAAAATGGACAAAATTGCAAGGCTTACCCCTTGTGATTTTATCAAAAAATTGTCGAAAATGGCAGATACTGCAAGGCTTGCCCCTTGTGATTTTATCAAAAAATTTGTCAAAAATAGACAAAATTGCAAGGCTTACCCCATGTGATTTTATAAAAAAATTGGTCGAAAATTGACAAAATTGCAAGGCTTACCCCTTGTGATTTTATCAAAAAATTTGTCAAAAATAGACAAAATTGCAAGGCTTACCCCATGTGATTTTATAAAAAAATTGGTCGAAAATTGACAAAATTGCAAGGCTTACCCCTTGTGATTTTATCAAAAAATGGTCGAAATTGGACAAAATTGCAAGGCTTACCCCTTGTGATTATATCAAAAAATGGTCGAAATTGGACAAAATTGCAAGGCTTACCCCATGTGATTTTATCAAAAAATGGTCGAAATTGGACAAAATTGCAAGGCTTACCCCTTGTGATTATATCAAAAAATGGTCGAAATTGGACAAAATTGCAAGGCTTACCCCTTGTGATTTTATCAAAAAATGGTCGAAATTGGACAAAATTGCAAGGCTTACCCCTTGTGTTTTTATCACAAAATCTGTCGAAAATGGACAAAATTGCAAGGCTTACCCCATGTGATTTTATAAAAAAAAATTGGTCGAAAATGGACAAAATTGCAAGGCTTACCCCTTGTGATTTTATCAGAAAATTTTCGAAAATGGCAGAAACTGCAAGGCTTACCCCATGTGATTTTATAAAAAAATTGGTCGAAAATTGACAAAATTGCAAGGCTTACCCCTTGTGATTTTATCAAAAAATGGTCGAAAATGGACAAAATTGCAAGGCTTACCCCTTGTGATTTTATCAAAAAAATGGTCGAAAATGTACAAAATTGCAAGGCTTACCCCTTGTGATTATATCAAAAAATTGGTCGAAAATGGACAAAATTGCAAGGCTCAATCACCCTTGTGATTTTATCAAAAAATGGTCGAAAATGGACAAAATTGCAAGGCTTACCCCTTGTGATTTTATCAAAAAATGGTCGAGAATGGACAAAATTGCAAGGCTTACCCCTTGTGATTTTTATCCAAAAATTTGTTCAAAATTTACAAAATTGCAAGTCTTACCCCTTGTGATTTTATCGAAAAATTTGTCGAAAATGGACAAAATTGCAAGGCTTACCCCTTGTGATTTTATCAAAAAATCTTCGAAAAGAGACAAAACTGCAAGGCTTACCCCTTGTGATTTTATCAAAAAATTGGTCGAAAATGGACAAAAATGGCAAGGCTTACCCCTTGTGATTTTATCAAAAAATGGCCGAAAAGAGAAAAAACTGCAAGGCCTTGTGTTTTTATCAAAAAATTTGTCGAAAATGGACAAAATTGCAAGGCTTACCCCTTGTGATTTTATCAGAAAATTGTCGAAAATGGCAGATACTGCAAGGCTTACCCCTTGTGATTTTATCAAAAAATTTGTCAAAAATAGACAAAATTGCAAGGCTTACCCCATGTGATTTTATAAAAAAATTGGTCGAAAATTGACAAAATTGCAAGGCTTACCCCTTGTGATTTTATCAAAAAATTTGTCAAAAATAGACAAAATTGCAAGGCTTACCCCATGTGATTTTGTAAAAAAATTGGTCGAAAATTGACAAAATTGCAAGGCTTACCCCTTGTGATTTTATCAAAAAATGGTCGAAATTGGACAAAATTGCAAGGCTTACCCCTTGTGATTTTATCAAAAAATGGTCGAAAATGTACAAAATTGCAAGGCTTACCCCTTGTGATTATATCAAAAAATTGGTCGAAAATGGACAAAATTGCAAGGCTTACCCCTTGTGATTTTATCAAAAAATGGTCGAAAAGAGACAAAATTGCAAGGCTTACCCCTTGTGATTTTTATCCAAAAAATTGTTCAAAATTGACAAAATTGCAAGTCTTACCCCTTGTGATTTTATCGAAAAATTTGTCGAAAATGGACAAAATTGCAAGGCTAACCCCTTGTGATTTTTATCCAAAAAATTGTTCAAAATTGACAAAATTGCAAGTCTTACCCCTTGTGATTTTATCAAAAAATGGCCGAAAAGAGACAAAACTGCAAGGCTTACCCCTTGTGTTTTTATCAAAAAATTTGTCGAAAATGGACACAATTGCAAGGCTTACCCCATGTGATTTTATAAAAAAAATTGGTCGAAAATGGACAAAATTGCAAGTCTTACCCCTTGTGATTTTATCGAAAAATTTGTCGAAAATGGACAAAATTGCAAGGCTAACCCCTTGTGATTTTATCAGAAAATTTTCGAAAATGGCAGAAACTGCAAGGTTTACCCCTTGTGATTTTATCAAAAAATTTGTCAAAAATAGACACAATTGCAAGGCTTACCCCTTGTGATTTTTTAAAAAAATGGTCGAAATTGGACAAAATTGCAAGGCTTACCCCTTGTGATTTTATCAAAAAATGGTCGAAAATGTACAAAATTGCAAGGCTTACCCCATGTGATTTTATCACAAAAAATTGTCGAAAATGGACAACATTGCAAGGCTTACCCTAAGATTGTCCATTTTAAACTATTTTTGACAATTTTTTGATAAATCACAAGGGGTAAGCCTGGCAATTTTGATAAAGTCATTGTGTGAGCCTAGCGATTTTGTCCATTATCAACTTTACTTTTTTAAAAATAAAAAACACAAATAACAGGATAAAACCAATGCAAAACTCTACACACATTTAAGGCCCCAGCAGGGAATCGAACCAGGGCCACAGGGATGATAGGCAAGTGCTTTACGCCTATGTGAGACTTTCAGGATTTGAAACAGTAACAGAGCTTAAAGAGGAAGAAAAAACCATGTAGTTCTACAAACAATCAATTATTTGGATGGATACATTTTATTGGTTAATAAAAACAAAAATCTCAATTTTTTGGTCAGAAATCGTGAAAAAAAGAAGAAAACAAACAACAGATGGTTTTTGTATCATTACATAATAGTTCTTCTCATTGAGTATTAAATAATATAAAATTGATTCTGTAACTACTTTGTACATAATTGGAAAAAATAAATTTGTAAGAAACGTACATAATCAGTGTCATTAATAATGAGTTATTTCAGCTCTGCAATTACTGAATTTAAAATTGGCCCTTAATTTACACACACATAGAAATTCCATTCACCACAACGAAGATTAAAAGCTATGAGTCAAACATGAATAACCCTATCGCCCAAAATTGATTAATTGTTTAATTAATGAAAATCATGTCGTTCAAGGTCGGTCAAAGATTTCATGATCCTTTACATCAATAAGCAGTTGCGTAAAAGACATTTTCCTTTTTTCGGGCAGGGAGAGTGGGGAGATGGGGGTGCAGGGATGGCAGGGTTCGCCCTTAACACTAGTCTGGTGCACATTGTCGAGTAAAACTGCTACGGGCTAGTAAAAACCACTTCTCATTTTGCCCTGTGGGCTACTAAAAACTGTGCAACCTACATACTTGTTTATAACGCTCATAAAGTCAGCTTCCCTTGTGGTTTATCACGTGATATTTAAGTTATTTTTGAGTGAAAATAGTATTAGCTGTTGAAAACTACTTACCAACCAAAAGGACCTACATTATAAATGAATAAAGAAAAAATAGTTAGTGGCCTGACGATTTGACCCTAGCAGAGTTTTTCTCGAAGGCTAAATGACAACACTACAAACATAAACCAGTCATGCCAGTGTGTGAATGTAACTTCATTTGAGAATTGAAACTGATAGCAATGGCTACCATTAACACATCAGAAAGATACATTTATGACAATACATGTTTAAAATCTGGGCCACTAAAGCCCAGTTCATAATTGACATGGAAGCAAAAGTGAAGAGAATTTTCTTGCCTCACAAGTAGAAATTATTATAACCGCTTATTATCAAACAGATTAATATAACCGATAATTATCAAACTGATTATTATAACCAATTATTATTAACCCGATTATTATTAAACCGATTATTGCGTCACCAAAGTTCGCTTTGCATTCGCTTTCACGTGAAGTATGAACAGGGCTTTTAGCTTTGCTGGGTGCAAGTTAATCGCACAATGATTTACTAGTCCAGTGGGTTCCTTTACAAACAGCTTAAGCGCAAGGCCTGCGTGGGAAAAGAACTGCGGGTTGGCTTTATACTCTACCACGAGAAACAATGTGCAAGAAGTGCATGATATAGACCGTATTGAATATGACGTCACCATTCAAATATCTGCCCTACAACATGGCGTCTAGCGTGTGCGTGATGGTGTGCGTGCATGTGCCGCACAGATACAGAATATAATACTATAATATTCTATATCTATGATGTGCCGTAGAAATCAAACCGGGAATGCTGCGTGCTTCATTGATGTACGCGTTTAGACGCGCATACGGTTTGCCCTACAAGATGGCGACTTTCATAGCAACAAAGGGGTTATTCAATACGGTCTATAGGTTACATACAAGTATACATTAATTAATACATTAATGCTTAATATCTTATTAAGTACTTTCCTCCCCAGTTAGTACTTAATGTGTAATATGATATGAAGTACTACCTTCTCAGGTAGTACACTGCTAAAAATGGTACTCTTGAAAAAAGAAAAACATCTTTGTGTCACTCCCAGAACATTTTTCTGTTAAGATTTTCGGGAGTGTCTCACGCAAAGTTTTCTTGAAATAAGATTATTTTTTCACGAATAATATTTTTAGCAGCGTACTTTTCTGTTTTGTAAATTTTAAATTCCCGCCCTTGGTTTCTATAAATTTCATATCCGTAATGATCGAAAGGGCGTAAAATGGAAAACATGTATAAATTTCAAAAACTACTCCAGGGCAGTAGAATAAAAAGCAAGACAAGTTCTCAAAGAACAAATCTACACAGCTAAGTAGATACAATACACTAAGTGTTATAGCAAACCAAATATATATTATACTGTTTGATTCTAATTATTTCAGCTGATGTATTGAACCACACATTTTTGCAGTAAAACAACCTTGAATAATTCACAGGTTACACACGTTTTACTAAAAACAAAGCACCAAAATAAAAAATGTCTTTCCGAAGAAAATAAAATTACCAGCCGGATTACCACCTTAGTACCCTAGTTTTGACTGGTTCCCTGCTTCTTTGTGACACCCTCATGCCATAATCAGGCAATTCTCATAAATAATTGTGAATTGGTAGTAAAATTGAGGACAAACAAAACATGTTTTGAAACAGGAGAGATGATTTACTAAAAACAAAGTACAAAAAAAAAACCTTTTCTTTCCGAAGGAAAACAAAAGTACCAGCCATATTACCATCTAATATACCCTAGTTTTGACTGGTTCCCTGCTTCTTTGTGACACCCTCATGCCTAATATAGGCACTTCTCGGAAACAATAGTGAAATGGTAGTAAAAGTGAAGACAACTAAAACATCAGCCTTGATATCAATGTGATGCGATGTTTTAAACACTCCATACATTCAGACATTCGGGCATAATATTCGGTCCTCGGAAAAAAGTAGGTACATTTTATTGAGGACTTTTCAGGTCAATTAATAACAATTTTTTGTGGGTTTTTTTTCCCAGTGCAAACAAACACAGGAAATCAGTAGGAAGAATATCATGCTTGTTACATTCTACGCCCTAGTTAAGTGTTACATGAAAGTCCTTATTCTCATTGACGAGCAAATAAACCCAGTCTTAAGATTTGGCAGAAAGTGGCTATGGAATGTAACATTGCTCCATGGCAGAAATCTGGGATGATTAAATTTCAGGCCCTCAAGTGAAATAACAAGGATTCCCCAACTTGACCCTGTCCATCTACCTGCCTTTCAAACCTTTCTGGGTGACGACCTCCAGCTCTTTCACAGCTCTCTTCAGAGACGCCAGCGATTCTTTCGACTTCTGGAACTTCCTGTAAGCACTTCTGCTGTGAAGCTGAAGAAGAACCTTCCCTATGATTTCGTCACAGCGGGAGTACAGGAAGGAGTTGACGTACTTGGGGCCGAAGCGTTGCACCTTGCGTTGAGACGGTATGATGTATAAGCAGGGTGAGAAATCCTCGTGCCCCTGCAGCGGGGTACAATACAACTTAAATCAAAATTCATTGTCCACGTTCAAAACATAGAAGACTGGGGTATACATTCCACTCCAAATATTTACTTACATAATTATTAATTAATTCTGGTTGTGAAGCCAAGGACTCTCAGAAAAAGGGAACTTGATCACTCTATTAGCCAAGAACCCCATGGAGAGAAGAGAAGAAAAGGAAGGAAGCTTCAGTTTTAGATGTAGGAAGAAAATCCCGAGAATTATTCAAGGGAAAACCCACGTCATCAGGTAGGAACTGAAAACCCAATCCACATAGTGCCCCCGGAGGGATTTGAACCCGGGGTCCTAGAGGTGGAAGGCAGGGAAAGATATCATTGCACCAACCCGACCGTCCTGTTCACCAAAAACTTGCAAACAAATCTGGTTAAACAAGTTGTGTGCCACCAACATTGGCAAACATTAGCAACAGATAACAACAAACTTCTGAGCTGTTCACAGGTGCCTCATAAAGGACTGAACATTTTTAAGATGGCAGAAAGATAAGCAGAAAAATGCCGTACAATACAATATATTTTTCCTTGGTGTCTATTGCACTGTAGTTGGGGGTGAAGCTTTTTTTGTAATGGTGTAATAACTAGAAACTTGAAGCGCCTTGAAGCGCCTAGCCCATAGCAGTTTTTACTCGACAATGTGTGCAGACTAGTGTTAAGGGCGAGCCCTGCCATCCCTGCACCCCCATCTCCCTTCTCTCCCCGCCCGAAAAAAGGAAAATGTCTTTTACGCCACTGCTTATTCATCTAAAGGATCATGAAATCTTTGACCGACCTTGAATGACATGATTTTCATTAATTAAACAAGTGTTCGTTATTATTATTATTATTATGTAGTTTTTTAGGCATTGCATGGTGAGATATCAATGTATATTCGGTTTGCGGTAACACCATGTGTATAACTACTTTGCTTTGTAGATTTGTTCTTTGGGAACTAGGTCTTGCTTTATTCTATTGCCCGGAGTAGATATCAGAATTCGAGAGACTACTTAGTTCTGAAAAGAACTGTCCTCCTTATTAACTACTACCTAGGCGGAAGGTAGGAAATTGGCAGGGACTACTTTCGCTTAGTGGATCGAGGGGACTTCTCGTTATTAACTTCACCGCCACGGAGTGAGCTCTTAAATGGTCTCAACATTTTTTCAGGAGACTGAAGAGTGTGAGACATGTTACTCTATTACACAAACTATGAAACAAAGACATTTTATGACAATAGCATGACTGTGGGCTGCCATATTGACATAGGTGGAGTAAGTTTGGCCCTCACGTGATCGGTTCCAGTTGGGGGGGGGGGTGGGATGTTTGCGTAAACGTTTGCAATATGTTAACCAGTGGAGCACAGCCATTAGCCACAGGAGAATATAAACAAAAATGGACTTTTCCAATCCTAGGCTTGGGCTCAGGCAGGGCTTGAATGCATGGTAAAAACCCACAAGACAACTGGGCTTGTAGCTCAAAATGTTTACTTGACCAAAATATTTTGTGCAAGACCAGAATAAAAAAGAAGAAGTCCCGATTCCTTGCAACATGCATTTGAATTTCATTATTTGTACAATAATTGCACTACGACATGTAAGAGAAGATTTATCTCATTTGTCTCTTTGGTCATTACTCTGTAGAACTGAAAAGGTTATTTTTCAGACTCAAAGTCAACATTTGAACATCATTTGTTTCTATTCAGGAAATACAAGTATTGATATTCAATTGAAAAACACAAAGACTGCCGGAATTGACAAACACACCATCGTCGGAAATGTCCAGTCTTAAGTTTACTGGCCCGACACTAAAACCACTGGCCTCGGGCCTGCAGCGGTCCAGCATAAAGTTCAAGCCCTGTCAGGCATAAATCTTACCTTGAGTTGCACCTTAATGAAGGCAGTGATCTGATTCTGACGTTCTTCCCACGTCTCCTGTCCCTGTGCCTCAATGATCTGCCTTAAGTCTTCCTGACACACCTACAAAGAACAAACACAACATCCCACTGTACATGCCAAGTATTACAGACAAATGCCAGTAATTTAACCCTCCTACTCTTGTGTTGACTAACCAATAGACCTTTCCATTGTTGATAAACAATTGTTTTCCAACCTGGGTTGGCAAAAACTTGGGCTGTGACGTTGCAAAAGAAAGGTCTATTGAAACCACCCGACAGCAGTGACACAAAATGACCTACATGGCCCACAGCCAAAACAACTGTGTTTGGAAAAAATTGCAGTTGAAATTGCATTTTGTTTCAAACTGCTGTTTGGGAGTCTGCTTACCATTTTTTTTTTTAAGAAAAACAAATAATAAAATCTCATTTGAACAGAACTGTCAATATGTTTTTGTTCTTGACATGCGAGTAGATCGCTATGTACAAACCAATGCATATGGTGATATGTCACCAATAAAACGCTAAACGTAAATAGGTCAACAGATACGTCACTTCGTGAAAAGGCAAAAGTCGTACCAGGCGTGTTTGGCACCATGCCAGTGCCGTGTATTTCAATGGATAATGTGGCATATCATGATACATCACCTTATGGAAATAAAAAATGGCAAATCTAGTGTCACGTCAGTTTGTTTTAACAAGTGTAATTACAAAACTGTTAGGTGTTAGGTCCTGAAACTTGCTGAAAATGTTAACAATGAGTATACCAATTATTTGTATTAAAAAGAAAAAATTTGCCAAGTTTTGCATTTTCTTTTCACCCATTATTCTGTACAAGGTGCAACTGACGAAATGAAAAAGAAAATTGAATTGATAAGTCTACACAAGTAAAAACACAAACAAATCTTACCTCGTAAGTATCTTTGATGACTGCGGGTAGCTCTTCACTCAGCTTGTACTTAAGGCATATATGCAATGATTCGTAGCTGAGCTGGCCAATGGAGAGGCACGTTGAGTTAATTGACTGTGAGACCCACCAAGCAATGACCCAGCAACCACCACCACCCAAGCAGTGAATGACACCCAGCACGGAATGTAGCAAGCGGAAGAATGACACATGCAACCAAAACGAAACAAATTTAATTCATCAATAAGTTGAATACGAGGAGACAATAAAAATTCTTATTTGGTTCAACCCATACACTGATGTGTGTAAAGCACTGTATACTCAGCACTTTTCCGAGTCGTGTGAAAAAAATCCACAGGCATATTACTCAGATGGGATTCGAACCCATGACCTTTGCCATTCTAGAGCAGATGTCTAACCACTTGACCACCAAGATTGCCCTGCATCTAGAGGCAGTTTGAATCCAATGTTTTAGCAGCGGGTACTACAACAAGTACAAACTTCTCATCTTAAATTATTGAAGAAAGCTCTTCGCACTCTTCAGAACCAAACTTCACAAATGAGTCTAAAAAGTGCAAAGATAAAACAGGATTTTATCAAATCTGACTGTTCATGAGGTTTAATTTATGCACATAAGTACCTTCGGAAATTAATGTGCGTTGTGCGTGTACCGAACTACAGGATAGCTTTGGTTGATTGTTAGCTTTGTTAATGAATGAAGCAAAGAAACGCCATTTTTTTCAATTTTTTTTAAATGCACTGAAACCTCGGTTATTTCATGTCTGTCAACTTAAGGTCACCCAAGGCGTCCAAAGCAATGAGCACCAGGTTTTGTGGAGTGCAAGCAAAGATATTTTAAAATATAGTTGTCAGCAAAGAAACAACAACATGGTTTCAACAGAGTACAGGCATGATGTTTGACCCTCAGATAAAAGTAGGAAAATTTGTAGTGAGAGAAACAGCATACATATGATATTGACCTCTTACAGGCCCCTTATCCTGTCCATCATGTTGGGAGTAAGAAGTACACAAAATAATTGACCCCCACAATGGTGCAAATGGTAGATGCGCAATGTTTGGAGGTCGAAAGTCAAATAGGATGATTATCAAGCATGAGAGTATAAACAGAAAGATGTGCCAAATAATAATAATAATAATAATAATACTTGGTTCTTGTATAGCACTTTATATAACACCCCTAGGGGCGTATCAAAGCACTCAGTATTTTTTCCTGCAAGGTATGTGGAGCTACATTTTGAAGTATGAGACTTATTCCTTTATAGCACTATGTAATGGTTTACGAGGTGCCGTGGCGCAATATGTAGCCAATCAAACCAGGAACACCGGGGCAAACCCCTTCTCTTTACGATAAGTGCACTGGGTCCTTTTACGTGCATTACACAACACACGGAACCTATGGCTTTACGTCCCATCCGAAGAACGCAGCAATAATGGTGTCTTGCTTAAAGATAAAAGTGTCACAACCAGGACTCGAACCCACACTCTGCTGATCAGAAACACAAGAGCTTGAGTCCGGTGTTCTTATCTACTTGGCCACGAGATAGTTAGAAACTATGATCTAGACGAGTGAAATGCTCAATGATTCTAGATTTTGACAAACATCATTAAAGAAGTATTTTGCTGTGATCCATATAAAGAAAAAGTAGGTTATGAATTGTTTCAGTCTTTATTTGGTTCATGATTGCTTTTATTTTATTTTACCACTGATGAACTTACTTAGTTTAATGCCCCGATAAAATACTAAAACAAAATTTCCTTAAATAAACAATTATTAAAATTATTTCAGTTCAAGATTAGAAATAAACTTGCAGTATTTTTGACTGCCTGAGGGCAAATGCAAACCAAAGTAACATGATGACAAACCAGTGAAAACAATTATTTATTTGGCCATTTTGGCATTGATGCAAAAGAATAACATACGTTCAACCAAAATAAGACCAAACTGTAAATGTGATTTTAGGAAACTCCCCGTTGAAAGTGCCCTCATGCAGTTAAAAATTTGTTCTGCGCATGAATAACTCTTTGTATTTTCAAATCAATGTAAATGTACTTTGTTCATGCCTCAGTATCAGATATCTTACAATATATAAAATTAGGAGGAATAGTAGTGGCGTAAATGGGGAACAAGGGTGGGCCTGACGGAGGGGTATTGGGGCATGTGCCAAAAGCATGCCCAAAGCTAGTCTAAGCTGATTGATAGTGAGTTGTGTTTGTATAATCGCCCACCCTCTAAAGGCATGATTTTGCCAACTTGACCCGCTCTCACTAAAGTCTTGAGATCCCGGCAGCATTGGGTTAAATTTTTCTTTGCTTTCTCCCCAGCTTTGTCTCGAGAACCAATCAGCAAGCAATCGCTGGAATAAATTTACATAAATTATCATTTGACCCAGGGTCATGTTTGTTAAGAATAATGAATGAATGTAAATTTATTTCTGCGATCACGTGCTGATTAGCTCCCTTGGAAAGGGTAGGGAGAAAACAAAGAACAAGTTGACCTAATGCTGAAGAATATCCAAGTTTGTAAAATAGTGAGAGTTGGTCAAATTCTGTTAACTCATGCCATAAGAGGGCGCACAACTACGAATTAATAACAAGATACATATACAATCCGCTACCGATCACTGACGCCTTGGGCCAAGACTAGCCCAAAGCATGATTCATACCGTAAGGGAATGCGAATGCGAAACACAAATTCATTGCAAATTTGCAACAAACTAATAGTTAAGCTCTTACGAAACATACGCCCTCATACTCCCATGAAGAATGAACTGGATATTAAGGAAGGAATTGGCACCAAATCGACCTAGTTTTAACTTTTGTTTTGGTTTTGTTAGCAGTGGGTTAGTGTAGGTCGTGGTTATGACTACCATCTCAAAATAATGCTAAGATTTTCAAAGACAAATATAGTAAAGGGGGCACCATCTTATGCAACTACCACCCCCCGCCCCCCCCCCCCCATCCTTGCATCACCATCGGATAAATAACTTGGCAACTTGATGTAAAATTATTTACAACAGAATGTATTTCTAAACAGAATCTATAGAAAAACTTATAATTCCTTTTATATCACACGTAGCAAAGAATATTGCATCATTAAAATGATAAACCAAAACATCACTGGCGTTGCAAAAGTAAAAGAACTAAGTTTAACAACTATTTTCTAACAGTTCAACTGAAACATTACACTGGAGACTGTTATCATTGTGTAACCCATTTGTGTTTCCAACGTTCAATTCAATAGAAAAAAATAACAATAGTAACAATACTACCAGTAATAGGTTAGCAAAATGACAAGAACCAATGCGGCTACTAATGTTAGTTTGTGTTTGCCTTTTGTAAAGTGATCTCCTCTGTCATTTTGTATTTTGTCTGAGTTGTCCTTTTTGTTTATACATTGTAGTTCAAATGTTTATGTCAGTTCATTTCTTTATACTATACATGTATCTTTGTGAATACTTGATAAGTTTTTTAAATACTTTATGTGGGAAGAAATCGATAAAGCAGCAAGGTTTGTTGAATTAAAAATAAACAAATGATAATAGTGTACATTTATAATGTCTGTCAAAAATGACACCCCTAGCACCAAATTATTAACTCAGTGGAGCTTGTTAGGAATGATTTTAAGAGACGAAGCAACCCATAATAAAACACCTTGAAAGGTATACCAGGTGAGGTGGCGCAAATTGCTACCAGACCAGACCAGGAACACCGGGGCAAGCCCATTCTCTGAATAATAAGTGCACTGGGTTCTTTAACGTGCCCTAAACAACACACGAGACCTACGGAATTACGTCCCATCCGAAGGACAAGTCAATTATTCTGGTGAAGTGTCTTGCTCGAGAAAACAAGTGATAATACTGGAACCCAAGCCCACACTCCGACAAGACGAGTCCGGTGTACTAGACTACAAAGTCCCAACACTGCCACAGTGTAATCAAAGGGAGACTAGAAAATAGTCTGATACCTTTCTGGTCTGATGAGAAACTGTACTTGTTACTACTACTGCACACACGGACCATGTCAAGGCTGGCAGCGTGACGAAGGTCTATTTCCCCTCCTTAGGCTGCCCTTGGTCATCTGTGAGAGTTTCACCATTAGAGGCAGGCTTCTCACTCTTTGAATTAACACTGCTGGATGCTTTTGTCAGCCAAATCTTCTCTGTGAAGCGTTTGAGTGCGCCTGGACGTTTCAAATCAACCTCAACTTTCCCAACAACATCCCCCATTACAGCCACCCTTGAGGTGTCTTTTGGTGGCTGCAAGACAAGTGAATCTGTCTGGCTGTTAACATTATCAGCACCAACCACTTCTCTCTCGGCAGCCTGCCCTGGTTTGTCTGTAGTTGGCGTGGAGGCAAGGGTATCTATCTGGCCCTCTACGCTGTCTCTATCAACCACTGCTTTCTCGCCGGTCTGCTCATGGTTAGGAACAGTCTTTCCACCCTGAGAATGAACCCAACCGAACATTTTTGCCGCAAAAATCTGCCTGCGAAGACTTGTGGAAGTCATCGGGAGAGCCTGTGTTTTAGAATTCAGTTCATCTCTACCTGAACCTTCCTCCTCCACAATCTGCCCAGGGTTGGTGGAAATGTGCCGTGAAGTTTGAGGAATTCTGTGGGTCTCAACGGTACCTACGTCAACCACTTTTACCCCATCAGTCTTCCCTGGTTCGTCCGCAAGGCTTTGCTTGGCAAGTTCACCTGTCTGGTTCTTAACAATTCCTGAATCAACTACTCCCTTCTTGTCAGTCTGCTCTTGATTTGCAAGGTCTGGAGAGGCTTTTTGGCCTCGAGAATTTATCCACTTTACCATTTTTGTCAAAGAAATCTGTCCTATCAGACTTTTGCTAGTCTTTTCAAGTGTCCCAGTTTTAGAATTAATTTCATCCAACTGTCCTGGTTGCTGTGTGGTTGGTGAATGTGTGTGAACCTCAACACTGCCATTCACATCCTTCTTGTCAGTTGCCTCTGGCTTGTCTGTTTCTGTTTTCTTTGAAGTACTTGGATCTGTTTGCCCCTGAATATTGTCTGTCTCATCCACATCCTTCTTGTCAATCTGCTCTTGGCTGTCAATGTTCAACGGACTTCTTTTAACCTTATAATTTACCCAACTAACCATTTTTTTCACAGAGGCCCGCCCAGGAAGACCGGCAAAAGTCTTTACAGGTGGCTGTTTTTTAGATTCAGCTTCATCCATACCAGCACCGCCCCCCTCATCCGTCTGTCCTAGTTGGTTTGCTTGTTGCTGTGAGGTTTGTGGATCAGTAAGGACCCCATAATTGCCTGTTCCAACCACTTTCCCCTTGTCCGTTTGCTCTGGCTTGTCTTCTTTCGCTGTCTTTGAGGCACCTGGATCCATTTGCCCCTGAACCTGGTTTGTCTCATCTACACCCTTCTTGTCAATCTGCTCTTGGCTGTCAAGGTTCAACGAACTTCTTTTAACCTTATAGTTTACCCAACTAACCATTTTGTTCACAGAGGCCCGCCCAGGAAGACCGGCAAAAGTCTTTACACGAGGTTGTTTTTTAGATTCAGCTTCATCCATACCAGCACTGCCCCCCTCATCCGTCTGTCCTAGTTGGTTTGCTTGTTGCTGTGAGGTTTGTGGATCAGTAAGGACCCCATAATTGCCTGTTCCAACCACTTTCCCCTTGTCCATTTGCTCTGGCTTGTCTTCTTTCGCTGTCTTCGAGGCACCTGCATCCATTTGCCCCAGAACCTGGTCTGTCTCATCTACATCCTTCTTGTCAATCTGCTCTTGGCTATCAAGGTTCAACGAACTTCTTTTAACCTTATAGTTTACCCAACTAACCATTCTTTTCACAGAGGCCCGCCCAGGAAGACCGGCAAAAGTCTTTACACGAGGCTGTTTTTTAGATTCAACTTCATCCATACCAGCACTGCCCCCCTCATCCATCTGTCCTAGTTGGTTTGCTTGTTGCTGTGAGGTTTGTGGATCAGTAAGGACCCCATAATTGCCTGTTCCAACCACTTTCCCCTTGTCCGTTTGCTCTGGCTTGTCTTCTTTCGCTGTCTTTGAGGCACCTGGATCCATTTGCCCCTGAACCTGGTCTGTCTCATCTACACCCTTCTCGTCAGTCTGCTTTTGGTCGTCATGATTCAAAGAATTTGTTCTGACTTTATGACTTGCCCAACCAACCATTTTTTTCACAGAGACTTGCCCTGGAAGTCTTACGAGAGCCTTCACAAGTGGCCATTTTTCAGAACCAACTTCATCCATACCACATGTACCAGCACTTCCCCCCTCATCCGTCTGTCCTGGTTGGTTTGCAAGTTGCTGTGAGGTTTGTGGATCTGTCAGGACGTCAACATTGCAAGCTCCAACCACTTCCCAATTTTCATTTTGCTCTGGTTTGTCTGCTTTAGTTGTCTCTGAGTTACTTGAATCCGTTTGCCCTTGACCATGATTTGTCTCATCCACAGACTTCTTGTCAGTATGATCAGTGTTGTCAAGGCTTAAAGTACTTCCTTTGACCTTAGAACTTACCCAACCAACCATTTTTGTAACAGAAATCTGTCCAGGAAGACTTTTGTGAGTCTGTACAAGTTGCTGATTTTTAGAATCAACTTCATCCACACCAACATCAGCCCCTTCCACAGTCTTCCCTTGTTTACCTGTGAGTGACTCCGAGACAAGTGGATCAGCGCGACCATCTCTACCTTGAACAACTCCCTTGACAGTCTGCTCTGAGGCGAGTGCGTCTGTTTGGGCTTCAGAACTGCCCTTAGCCTTACCAACCACTTCACTCTCAAGAGTTAGCTCTGGGCCATCTATGGTCATCTGAGTGATCAAGGTTGGTTTCCTGCTTGAAGGACTGACCCTTCCTACCATTCTCCACATCCAAGTCAGCTCTGGGTTGCCTCCAGGTGTCTGACCTTTTGAACCGACCCTACCAACCTCTAGCTCCTCCTGGAGGTTGTGAGGGGTCTCAGTTGGCATCTCTTTTCCGATTTCAGATTCCTCAAAATCTATATCAATCTCTGTGTCATCTAAATCAATGTAATCATAGTCGAGTGATGTCTGGAGGGGCACTTGTCTGTGTGTTTGTTTGGGCGTTTGTCTGGGTGTTTGATTGGGTGTTTCTCTAGGTGTTTGATTGGGCGTTTGTCTGGGTGTCTGATTGGGCGTTTGTCTGGGTGTCTGATTGGGCGTTTGTCTGGGTGTCTGATTGGGCGTTTGTCTAGGTGTTTGATTGGGCGTTTGTCGGGGTGTTTCTCTAGGTGAATTCCTCCCCATACCCAATGGTCTAGTCACCTGTGAATCCACAAAAGACTGTATTGCTTGAAGAACTTCAGGGGGAGATATCAGCTCCAGTTGTCTCTTCAGTTTACGGAATGTGTACATGTTGTCGTTGTAGTAGGTGAACTTGCACTGCATTACAAAATAGTAAAATCATTATATCAGTTTTGTTTTTTTCTTTTATAGACTCGGACCAGACTTTTTATTTACACCTTAGAGGATGTGTGCCGAACTACCTTGTATATATGCCATCTAAAAGTTTGTAATTAATAAAGAATTAATTGCCTGAAAATGTACCTGTTACTTTGGTTTTTGAAATCATGACTTGGGGTTGGGCCTAGGCCCTGTTAGTTATTTAGAAAATTTGTACTTAAGTCACCCTGCGTACATAATAATAATAATAATATATTGTATTTGTATAGCGCCTACTGCAGGCCAGCCTCTAAGCGCTTAACATTCATGTTTCCTGCAAGGTATTTGGAGCTACGTTTGAAGTATGAGACCTACTCCTTTACATAGCACCTTGTAATGGTTTACAAGGTGCTGTAGCGCAATATGCAGCCGATCAAACCAGGAACACCGGGGCGGACCCCTTCTCTTTTCGATAAGTGCACTGGGTTCTTTTTCGTGCGTTACACAACACACGGGACCAAAGGCTTTACGTCCCATCCGAAGGACGAAGCAATCATGGTTAAGTGTCTTGCTTAAGGACACAAGTGTCACGACCGGGGCTCGAACCCACACTCTGCTGATCAGAAACACCAGAGCTTGAGTCCAGTGATCTTATCCACTCGGCCACGACACGCCATACATCACCCTCAATGGCCGATCTTCTTCCGTTGTGTATAATTTCCTAGACTAGCCCCCAGTCATACCTACCCTCATGAGAGCCTTGACAAGCCTCAACTGTTTGTTGGTTTGGGGTTTCAGTTTCTTCAGACGACTCACAGCGACCACGAATGACGTGAAGTAATCTGTCAGATCCCCCTGCAGTGAAAAAAATAGAGTGTTTGATGTCAGAACTAAGGTATAGTTTTTTTTGCCTTAACCCTCTTACTCTTGGTGACATTCTTCCAGGGAGTTGACCAATCATTTGAAATCGTCCAGGGAGTTGACCAATCATTTGAAATCTTCCAGGGAGTTGACCAATCGTTTGAAATCTTCCAGGGAGTTGACCGATCGTTTGAAATCTTCCAGGGAGTTGACCAATCATTTGAAATCTTCCAGGGAGTTGACCAATCGTTTGAAATCTTCCAGGGAGTTGACCAATCATTTGAAATCTTCCAGGGAGTTGACCAATCATTTGAAATCTTCCAGAGAGTTGACCAATCATTTGAAACCATACAACTGCACATGTTTTGCATGGTGGCACATCTGTGCACAGAACTGCATGCGCGCATGTATTACGTAGATGCAATCACCCCAGCATGAAATCATATTGCAGAAAAAATGTATTACTTAATACATTGTCTTACCTGTATTTTATTACTATTGTATTCATTGCATTGTATTACTTATATTTTAATTACTTTTCTCTCCCTCTTTTGTGTTCCCTACCTCCAGTGGTCAAACCAGCCCCTTTCTCCAAACCACACTTTTTGTTACCCTCCTCTCTGTTCAGCCTCCTGCTTTCTCTGTGTGCTTTCATCTCTATCATCTATTTCCACTTGACTGCTTTTGTTACACCAGTATACCTGTTTATGTTTGTAGTCTTGTCATTTAGCCTTTGAGAAAGACTCTGCTGGGGTCGAAACATAAGGCCACTAACTTTGTTTTTGCCTTTGCACTATTTTTATTGTACAACGTACATTGTACTACTTATTATGTTTGATTTGTGTGTACCTGATGTTTTGCCAGAGTTTGCATGTTGCTCCTGGACGCTGGTAAGGCTTTTGGACTCTCTCCTGCTATTTCTAGTGCATCTATCAGCTGCTTGTACTATAAAGTAGAGAAAAGTCTGGTTATAAACCTGAACTAATTAGCTCTGCCTAACACCTGTGTACGATAATAACAATACTAGTCTTTTCAAGCATAGAAAGCGTGTTACAGTATTACTGGCCCTGATTATCGGGCCCTTAGCATTCCTAAAACTATCTCAACTCCTTAGGAGTATGCAGCACCGGAAGACAAATGAGCACACATGTTACTCAGGTTAACACATGAGCACACATGCTAACATGTTCACATCACCCATGTCTACCCTCCTCAGCAGAGCTGCCAACATTTGCATCTTGCAATCAGGAAAGTTTTGTAAAAACAATCAGGGAGATTTATTTCAAATTACTTTTAACATAACAGGGAAAAAAGTTTCCATACTCTGGGAGAATTTTCAAATTCACTCATCAGAACATTACAAAATTTGTATAGTTTCCGGGAACTTTCACCAGAATCAGAGAGAGTTGGCAACTCTGCCTAGGTACCCATGTACTCCTGGGTGATGAGAAGTCGTTATATTCCAGCGTCTTGCTCAAGGACCTACCAAGTGTCAAGACCAGGATTTGAACCCACCCTCTGATGACTCAGTCACCGGAACTAACATTTTATTTATGCATAAACCATTGTGCATTCAAAGATTGATTGATTTGCTCATAAAGGTGGCTGAGCTTGCACTATGTGACGATGGTATACAAATAATGAATGTTTATGAGTGCAATGGTGCAAATATTTTCATGAGTTGAAAGATGGAATGTTCTATTCAACGAGGCGGAGCCGAGTTGAATGGAACATTCCATCTTTCAACGAATGCAAATATTCGCACTGTTGCACGAATGAAAAACATTCATTATTTGTTTTATATAACATCCAAGTAGATCAGTAACACTGCTGCATTACCAAAGACACGCGCACGCAGTGATGTTTTACGCACCGTGCAATAGTACTTTTCGGATGGAACGAAAAATGCACGGTGAATGGAACGAAAAATGCACGGTGAGTGACGTAGCGAGCAATAGTACTTTTATTTGCAATCACGTGACGGACAATCCTTCAATCAAATGGCAAGGATCTGCTTGGGTGTTATATAAAACTATCTATTGGGTCCAAGACTATTTTCAAGAACAAACACACATCTTTGGGCATTAGTGAATTATAAATAATAATAATAATAATAATAATAGTGCCTTCTTATAGAGTGCTCAAATTCGTCACTCAGTGACACTCATAGCGCTCAAACATTATCACCCCTGGTCACTGAGCTGTACATTTTATTCCTTAAACCATCAAAGCTCCCTTGGGAATTTACAGCCTGTGCTGCCCAGTATGTAGTGCACCAAGCTAAATCAATCGCAAGAGCCACCTCTGCCTTCACAGGTACCCACTCTGGGTGAAGAGAAGCAATTATAGTTAAGTGTCTTGTTCAGGGAGACAAGTGTCATGATCTGGATTCGAACCCACACCCTGATGGCCGAACCACCAGAACTTGATCCGTATGCACTAAGTAATGCACTAGGTAACTTTGCACAAATCTCTGCCTTTAGATAAAAAAAAAAAGAGATTAAAAATTATTTTTTTTAAGTCAAAGATAAAAACCTTGGGAAGCCAGGCGTCAATCTTGTCTTGGAACTTGATGATGTTGTCAAAGAGTTCCTTCATCTGCATCACACAGTCCTCACTCTTGTCTCCCTTGATCGACGCCTCGTAGTTCTGAATTTGAACGGACTCTAAAGCCTGACGGCAAACTTTACAGACGCGTACATAGTGGCGTATGTCAGGTTCTAATTCAGGACTCTGGGACGGGTGAAAGAGAAATCCCAACATCAGACCATGATGTAAGTTCCCTGGTATGGGGCAATTCTATCAAGGAAATGTCTGAAAGGGCATCGCAGTAAACCATGGCAAAAGAAAGGGCACGTCTGGATCTTCATGGTGGTAATGGTAGCGATTGCCCCCCATGCTTCTGGGCACTGCCCTGGTGCCCCCTAACCCTGGGTCACGCGGCTCCCAAAAAAAACCTCAAAGGAAGGCACTTATAATTATAGGGCAATTAAGTCTGGGGTGGATGGGTGGGGGTGGGGGATGGTTGTTGGAGTGGGCGGGGGAGACAAAACATAGTCCCAAGGTTAATTCCCACCTAGAAAGACCTGTGTTTACAAGTGCATAGGCAATCTGTAGTGTTTCAATAGGTGTGTACAATTGAATGGGGTTTTGGATGTACATACAGGTCAATGGGGAGTGCCGTTGGCAAACTTCAAAGGGTCATGATGACCTTTTAAGGAACTCAACCCAATGAATGACTACACTATCTCAAAGGAGGGGTTCTAGTAAAGGATTACATGTAGTATGACCGGATTTGCCCGAACGGTTCTTATGTTATTAAAAAAAAAAAAAAAGTGCCTACCGCTACTGCCCCCTTGCGTGACGCAGGGTTTAAAATGTTGGGAGTAGAATTTACACTTCCCTCATTGAGGTGTCTGTTGCTAAGGACAACTTACCTTGCCCTAACAAAGTACAAGACCTGAAAGTCTACCCATAGAAATCTTCCCAATTACGTCGAATGCAATTCTCCAGGAGAATTAACTTTGCATTTGAACTTTTACAAAGGGGAACCCCACCCCCAAAAAAGAAAGCTGTAGTTGTACAGAAAAGATTATTTGAGTTGATTAAAAGTTAATTCAATCAAACGAGCCCATGACTTACCCCAATGACTTTGATGATGGCCCACCTGGCATGCTTCCCATCTTGTTCTTGGTTGCATTTATCCGGCACATAGAGCAGCAGGTCCTTCACGGAGCAGGAGAGGCACGCAAGACGACCGCAGATGTAACAATTGTGCTTCTTGTAGGTCATGGTGAAGGCAGTGCCGCAGAACTGACAACTTAGACCATTGGACTGCAACAAAAACATTTCTACTTTTAACATCAACCTAATTGGACAAGTTGAGACGCAAGAGGGCAGCAGACACACCAGGTCATTTTGACATACTGTGTGTATTTCTTGAGGCCATCAGATCTACCTGGTTAAAGGCAGGGTGTGCTTTTGGTAATTACTCCACAAGTTAGTGACTGTAAAAACTTTACTTGGTAGGAAGCACTAGAGAGCTATTAATATAATAAACAATGATAGAAACGACCCCCTTTGAATCAATGTAGTTTTAGAGAAAAAGGGTAATTTTTCGCCCCCAAATTTGAATCTGAGAAAGGCTTCAGGGTATCTGCACACTATAACAAGTCAAATTTGAGATTTTTAAGACTCTCTTAATGCTACTCTAAACAAAACAAATTTAAGACCAAAAGTAAGTGAATAAAGCAGGGTAAACAGCTATACCCACTCACACTAAAAATATTCTATTTATTTCACATCCAGCAGAATTGGGTTCTTTACGAGCAGGTAGGAAAATTCATTTCACGCTTCATTCAATTTTTCTAAGATCTCAAAAAAAAACTGAATTTAATACGTTTCAAAGCTTCTTAAGGGCCTTAAATGTTGATACTTTATCTTAAGACTTTTCAATACTTTTTAAGGATCCACAGAAACCATGTGTTAAAAAAAAGCCCCCCCCCCATAAAAAAAAAAAGTTCCAAAAAGCTACAACTATACTCACAGTCCATGCATCTGGTTTCTTCCACTCCGGGGGACCTATCTTGACGAGGCCAGGCACTTTACTGACTTGATTCTTGAGGGCACTCAGTTTCCTCATCAAGACGTTTCTTCCCGTTACCTCCTCAGACTCAGGGGTACGAACTTCCCGAGATTGCGTTAGGTCCGTCAGATTCATAGAGAATCCATCCACAAGGCGCTGACACTCTTTTTCAAGATGCGCTCTAAAATATTACAAGAAAAAAGAAACAAGTTGACGAAAAAATCTTCACAAGAACCAAACCAAAGAGACTTTGGTTCTTTGGACAAAACCAAGAACCGAAATAATGAGGAAGGTATGGAGCACAGGAAATGCCATCCAACTTGATGAGATCTCAAAAAGTATTATTTTGGCATGACCAGATTTTGTTAGTAAGATGTCGACTTCACACAGCCCTATTTCATAAAGCATGTAAGCACAAAATCTTGCTAAGCACAGAATCTCGCTTAGTAGAAACAGGTTACCAGCCAGCATTCCATAAAGTTTACATTGTTGTCACTGGTACCCAACCCATTACTTGCTAAGTAAAGACATTTTCTGCTTAAGGGCTTTATGAAATTGGGCCTAGGTCATTTATCTCAGGATAACGACATTTTGAGAGAAGAATGACAGTCAAATGATTTTTGTCAGTGAGACAACATCGTAGAGGATGTCGCCCTCTGGCCTCAGGATGTCGATATTTTTTTAACTAAAGGAGAATTTCAATTTGACAGCTGATAAGCGACAATGTGCAGTGTCATCTTTTTCATCTAGTTACCTGCTCGGCTTTTGTGTCGTGTGTCCGACTGCCTCAGCCTGTGCTGAGAGATTATCTCTCCGCATTTCAAGAAACGTTTGTGTCCAGATGCGAGCCTGCCCTGGCCCTTGGGTCTCGGAATGAAAACACTTTGAGCAAACCTACGAGAAGCAAACAAAAACAAAGCAATCAGTTGTTGTCTTTTGCTTTTTAAATCAAGTTGAATTAAATAAAGAGTAGACAAATTTAAGAAAGGTCAATGGTTTCTGGTACCAAGAATATAAACTAACATGGCTGCCCAGGGGCTGAATAACATTAAAACATAAAAACTCAAACACATACATTCATGAAAAGCGTAATAGAAAACAATTCAAATAGTTGAACATCATTAAGGCTACTTGAGTTAATTGAGAAAATGAGATAAGATTCAAAGGAACAAAAAAGTCCAAACTATGGTAAAAAAAAGAGTATAGTAATCATTATCATCATCATCATCATCATCATGTTATTTTTTTAATCCAAGTAGGCTCGTCGAAACATTAGACACCATTAATGACAAGCCTTCCAGCAGTTCTAAAACCATCTCAACGCCTGTTGCTAGTCATTGACATCAACAATCTCGACCCTTAAAGGTACCCATTTACTCCTGGGTGATGGGACGCAATTACATAGATGTAGTTAAGTGTACTTCTCAAGGACAAAAGAGTCA
Source organism: Pisaster brevispinus (assembly GCA_023634235.1). Classification (NCBI taxonomy): domain Eukaryota; kingdom Metazoa; phylum Echinodermata; class Asteroidea; order Forcipulatida; family Asteriidae; genus Pisaster; species Pisaster brevispinus. The sequence goes on along the minus strand of JAMKCF010000014.1, from coordinate 3,861,570 downwards.
TAACCGGGATTCGAACCCACATTCTGATGACACGGCAACTAGAACTTGAGTTCACTCCGCTAGACCAAACGGCGGCAACAAAGAACACACCTGTGGAATCAACGCACACATACCAACCAAACAAGGAAATCATACAAACTTGTAAATATCAAGTAATAAACCACAAGGGAAACTGACTGGGTAAAATTTTTTTATATTTGGGTTTGAACAAAGAAAAACTGACTGGAGCGGGACTTGAACCAACGACCTCCAGATTAACGTACCGGCACTCTACCAACTGAGCTATCCAGCCCTATGCTGGCGGTCTCACTATTAGTCAATATCTTTGTTCGGGGGTGCCAGTCAGAAGCCATTCAACCATTACCTGCCGTGTAGCCAGGGATCACACCCAAGCTTACGATACAACCTGGGAAGCGGCAGCCAAGGGATCACCTTAAGGGGATGCGACTTTTTAATAATAAATATCAAGTAATAAACCACAAGTTGTAAGTTAACTTACCATGAAAAGTTTACCGTTGGGATCATACTCCGCAGTTTGAGATAATTTTCTCTGAAACGTTAAACATCTCGCACAAAACACCTCACCGCATCTACAGACAGGAAAATGATTCACAGTAACTTGGAAGACGACAGATTCTTTTACTACATTTCCACATTCAGGAATGAGATTTGATGAAGGTAAAAATTCCTGAAACATGTCAGGGTTATCCCCAGGTTTTTTTCCAAAACTGTGTGGCATTCTGGACTAACGATTTGTTGATGTTTGGCCGAAGCACGCTAAATTGAAACAACATCTTCGTAATGTTTTCTACATGGTGTTTATCTTGTTTTAAAAAACCCTACTGTGCAACCTTAAGCATTCTTTATGGTTTTCTCTCGGTTTTTGGGAGAAATAAAAAAAAAATATTTTTTTTTTTTTTAAACTATCGGCTGAAATTTGCCCGTATTGACACGCAATTCGCGCTTATCGGCCCGATACGCTAGCTTGTACATGGGGAGAACCCTGCATGTCTTGCTGGCCTGGGTACACCCCTATTCTAGACTTGGAACCTCCAAAATTTTACCATTCAGGAGGTTTAGAGACTCGGTCCACCACCGGAAATACAAAACTACAAGTGTGGACACAATGCGAATTATCTCTTTCTCCAGGCTCTGTTGACTGGTTTACTTTTTTTGAGAAAAAAAAATTGTTAAAGGAGATTTATTTTTAATCGCTGAAATCAGGGAAAAAACCTGAGAAATCACATTCTTGTACATTAACCCTCCTACTCTTGATAATAATTTCCAGTGAGTTGACCAATCCTTTGAAACCGTCGCACTGCATGGGTTGTGTATAATGGCACTTACTGCACACAGAGCTGTGTACATGTGTGAACCTTGCAGACACATTAAACCAGATTGCAGACTGGCATAGTTTGGCTACCATTCACAACCACACAGTGAATGATATTGAATGGTCAAACAGTAGGAGGGTTGATTATTTACTGTGCATTCACCACATGATATCATACTGTACACTGGCACAGTTTAGTGGAGCAGAATTTGTGGAAGTTTTTTTTTGGGGGGGGGCATTTGTGCCTTTGATGATGCAATCATGGAATCTGTCACACAGCCAGAGTATGTCATGAGAAAGGTATTTGGCCAAGGGCCATCTCAGATTGGCATTTAAAAAAATATAAACAAGCACATTGAAAACTTTGTAAAATAGCTGCAAATTACTTGCACTTTGCAACCTATTTCTTTCTCCACTGTAATGGAAATGAAATCCAAAGATTGCATGCAAGTGGACTGGAATTATGACGATCCTACATATAATCTAGACTGTTTCAATAAGAAGGAATATCAATTCCTACTCAGCTCCCTCCCCCCCGAGCTATTTTCACCTTGAATAATTTCTTCTTGTAGCCCCTTACCAAGAGTGGCTTTTAGACTTGTTTGGGAAGACCTTGCACACAATTTAAAAAGAAAAGAATTCTTACTTTCTGCAGTGATGTCTCCGGAGGATCAGAGTGAACTTGGCCTTACAGCTGGAGTTGTGACACCTTGACCTTTGACTTGAGTTGACCCAGTGCAACCTTGTGATTGCTGTTGAAACAAAAGAAGTCCAATGGAACAGACTACGTAACCTTTGTTAGGAAAGAGAGTGACCTTGTACACTCCAGTGCCTTTCTGGCAGGCGATGGGAAATTTTATACATCGAATCAAAATTTCCATGTAAATTCAAGAGCTATAAAAAATAACAGCTGAACAAAGTTTGAGATGCGCCCCCTTTCTTCACACTAAAAGTTGATAAAAAAACAGACTGCAAATAAGATTTACATTTTGTTCCAGTGAGATGGGTACAAATCAGGCCTGAAGGAAGTCCAGGTTCAGTGGCTCTTTTGTAAACATGTGATGTCACAGGTCACATGGTCAATAAACAATACAATTTAATCAGTGGAAAGAGTCAGTTCTGATAATAAAAAGCATGAAACTTGGATCCAGATCTTAAGAAGATATGTCGAAATGATGGCATTTCCACGTAAACTCCTGGATTTCAAAGAGCTTCTGGGAACAGTGTCCAGGGCTAGTGCAGTAGATCAAGGAGCAGGATTTATTTTTTCGTCCAGAGATAATGACTGCACTTGTTTTCATAAGACAGGTATAAACAATTCTGAATCCGAATATTATAAGCCTGATGTTTTGCATCCCTGTTCTGATGATTGAGTTACAGTGCAGTATTAACTAATAATAGTAACAATATTACAGGCCTCGAAAAAAAACCCACTGCACCCACAACAATTGCCGGGGTGCCCTGCGCTTTTGCCGTGGTGCCCTTTGCAAAGTTCCTATACAAATTTACTTTTTCCTCATATGTACATGTCATAGAGTGCCCTTTAGCAGAGGAAAATTGCTGTGCCCCTTCAAGAGCGAAGTTCAAGGCCTGATATTAGAGTTATACATTGCGCAAATTTCCACCAAAAAGGTGCTCAAGGCACTGGAACAAAGAGAAACATTTTAAAATAAATTTTATGAATTATGAGACTCATTTATGCAGCACCTTATAAGGGTTTACAAGGTGTTGCATCACACTCAAATAAAAACCCGGCAAATTCCTGAGGAGTTTTACCCCCACAACCACCCTATCTTCATTTCACAATTGAAGTAATTTTCCTCAGCAAAAATTTTTTTTTAATGAACACTCGGCATGCTAACCTTAGGGTTATCTCACTCAACCCTTCAGCCAAGTAGCAAGTAGCCAAGTAGGGGTAACTCAAACCTGGGCCAGGGTTGACAAATCAAGTGTGGATAGATCAATCAAATTCTAGCAACCCCCCCCCCTCCAATCTACTGGCAATATATTCCTCTAATGTGGGAGGAGCTATGATAACAAATGTCTGCATTGAACACAGCCCTTTAAATACCGCTGCCATTTGGCTCAGTTATGATAGTTCTTTTCTCTTCCTTTTTAAAATGAGCACTGTAGAAAATAAAAATATGAAAAACTAAACAAAAATAAAAGCTATGTTTATATAGCTACACTTGACAGCGACAAACACTGCGAGCCTGCAAGATCAAAGATAACATTTGCTTGTCAAATGCCTATTTTCTCTGTGAAAGTTGCTTCCTGTCCATGTTTCTTTGTTTATTTTAGAGGCAATCTTAGCAACTTCAAAGGACATCCACATTTTATATACCATTTGTATACAAGCCTGTTGAGAACGCATGGACAGGGCACGAATTTGACACTGGTCCGCCGGCCCGAGGCCAGTGATTTTAGCCTCGGGCCAGTAAACTCATGACTTGACAAGTCCTGCGTTCTTGTGTTTTTCAATTGAATAACTGTGTAATATCTTTAACAGAAAGAAATGTTGTTCAAATGTTGACCTTGAGTCTGGTATTTAGGGGCCTATACAATTCTGTTGAGTATCAAAATATACTAACCCATAAGACAAATAAGATCAATCTTCTCTTAGTGCTTGTTCAATAAAAACAATTTTCATGTTAAACTGTGCAGAAAGCTCTTTCTCATGAAGATTTCGGTCTTGTGAATTAAACTCTGGTCTGGTAAACATTTTGAGCTTCAAGCCCTGCTGTCTTGTGGAATTTTACCCCAAATTCGAGCCCTGCTGGATAACCGAGGAGCAAACTCAAACTGGTGATCCATACAAACAGAAATACATCAAAGAATAAAAGAGAAACTTGACACAAGCAGTGCAGAAAAGAAATAAAAAGAAACAGAAAAGAGCACAAAGATAACGAATAAAACATTAGACAAGGGTAAAAAAAACAATATTGTGGCCAATGCAACATACTCCCGCCTACAAGGGACGAAAACGCTTAGAAAGTTTAAAGAGAAAATAGTGCGCCCCCCCACCTCCCCCTAACTAGAAGGAAATAATAACAAAATATGCTACAGTACGTCTCTCCTTTTGTACAGGTAAACAAAGGATGTACAGGGTTCAATATTACTTGTTTATGAAAACCAGTAGGCATAACTTGCATCCCTCCCTTTGCTGCTGCTGCTGCCCAGTTTGTGTCGTGAGCTTGGGTGCAATCCCAACTTATACACGTACAGCAGTGACAGGTTGAATGACTTCTGACTGGCACCCCCGAACAAAGATATTGACAAAAATAGACCCCTTGCATTGGCCGCCATCGTTGATGAAACGTGCACGCGTGAAAGGCTATCATTGGCTGAGAGTCGCGCGCAGCGCGTACACGCCTGCACTTTTCCCATTGTTTGTCATCAAAGATGGCAGCCACTGACGTCATGTGCAATCCATCTATAGGGAGACCACCAACATTAGGGCAAGATACAAGTAGCTCAGTTTGTAAAGTACCGACACATCAATCCGGAGGTCGCAGGTTCAAGTCCCACTCTAGTAAATTCCTCTTCGTTCATCCAAAAATTAATCAAAGTTCACCCGGTCAGTTTTCATTGTGGTTTATTGCTAAAAGTATTACAAAACAAGAAAACCTGTTTGTGAACAACTTATGAAAAAAAAAAAAAGACTAGGCATAATTGCATTTGTGCACAAATGCCGAGCTGTTTTGCCATAACTTTTTGAAATTACTCAATTGAATAATGAAAGTTTTTTTGTATTCAAAGATGTTATGATGTATCAAGCCATCAACAAATTTGGATTATACCACGTTTTATTAGCAAAAAGGTGCAAAAAATAAAAAAAATCATAACAAATCATGTGAGGACATCATCAAGACGTCATTTCCAAATTTACAAGAACTTGCCAATATCTAACAACCTACCAAGTTTCAACATGATCGAACTAATACTTCGGGAGATATACGACTTCAAAAAAGGCACATTTAATGCCGCGTCACGTGACCCCCGATGACGTCGTTGATCTGAAACTTCACACATATGATGGCTGCCTGACGGTCAATTTGTATGTAAATTTTGAAGTGATTACACAAAACTTTCCACACACATCTTCAAAAAGTCCATTTTGAACAGTTTTCAACCTGCCGCTAGAGGGCCCTCGTGTGTATCGTGACGTCATCGCTATTTTTTTTTAAATGCACACTCTTGCCAGACACTAACATCGTTGAAAGCATTTTCATAACATTTAGCATTTTTGAATTACGAGGCACTTCCGGTTTCGACCAGAAGTACATGTAGAGGTCATGTGAGGTCACGCACACTGAATGAAATGAAGACCTAATTTATCTCTATACAATCCCGCAAACAGAAACCTACGGTCTCTTGTGGCTGATTTGTTACGGATTTTCAAATATTTAAAACCTTTAAGATGACGTCACGTGACAGGTGATGACATCATCATGACATCATTGTTTTAGGGGCATTATTGCAGCAATGCCTTTCATCACTGAAAGTTTCATTGCAATTGCTCTTTAGGAACTACATGTATGCAAAAGGCCGCTTAGAACGAATCGTGCGTTATGTCAAGGACTTCCTGTCTGAAACAGACAAATAAAAAAATTAAAAAAAAATTTTTAAATATAAAAAAACTTTAACGAAATCAAGAGCTGTTCCGCTGCGCTGCGCTGCGAAACAGCTAAAAAGAGAATCGTGCAGGTTACCTTTTCTTCCCTCAGTGAAATCATAGCTTGTCGAGTCTTCATGCTGACTGACAAACGTCTGTAGTTGGTGTCGAACCTGGGCCAACTCAATGTCATCAAACATGTCATAATCACTTGGCTGGTCATGATTGGGAGCTGAATTCAATGGGCTCCGATCAATTGGTGACATGGGTGACATTAACGGAGGCGATGCCGCCGCCATGATGCGTCCCGGCTGTGCCCTACAATGGTGTCCTGACCCACACCATCTAAAGGCTTTATCAAATAAAAATCAGAGAGTAATCGTTATACTTTAATGTCGGGGGGGGGGGTTCTTTAGAAATTAGTTATTGAAGCTTCCATCCAGACTAAAATGTTCAAACATGTATAGAAACAGGAAGAACAGCTAGGAGTGGCTCTGCAATAGGCAAAATTTCAATGACTATGTTCTCTTTGAGTATCTCAATTGGTCATCGAAGATGCAAGAATATAGTTAAAGAAAAAGTATAATATAGCCTGAAAAAGTAAGTCTTCATGCCTGAAGCCTTTCTTGGATTCCAATTTTTGAGGTGAAAAATTACCTCTTTTTCTAAAACTATTACTTCAAAGGGGATTGTCTCTTAGAATGTTTTATAAAATCAACAGCTGTCCAGTGCTCTTTATCAAGTAGGCCTAAGTTTTATGGTCATTAATTTTTTTTAGTTATTACAAAAGGTATGTATCCCTAAGATGGCTCTCTTGGAGTTTGTATTATCATACAAATGATTTTAAACCAACTCTTTAGTTTAACAGATGTAATATTTGCATCGGGATGAAAAAACAAACAAATTAAAATTCTTCATCCCGATGCAAATATTACATCTATTAAATCGTTGCAGTACCCGCTGCTAAGGATTTGAACCCGCCTCTAGCCATCGGGCTAGCTCGCTGGTCTAGTGGTAAGACATCTGCTCTAGCAATGCAAGGTAATGGGTTCGAATCGCACCCGAGTGATTGCCTGTGGATTTTTTTTTCACAGAAAGCACTGAGCATACAGTGCTTAGTACACATCGGTGTAAGGGAAAAACAAAACAAAAACAAAAACAACACAAAATAAAATAACTCTTTAGTTCTTAAAGAGAAGCTCCAAGATTAAATTCAGTTATGGGATGCACTCATTTTCCAATAGAAAGAGTCCTTACGTATGAATGTGGAGAACAATTAACAAGTCCGTAATCTCACGTTAAAATGATGTCAGTTTATTTGATACTCTATCAGAGTGAACTTTGAAACATGATGTCATCAGTCAAAAAACCAAAAACCAAAAGGGTCTCAACATTCCAAAGCAGCATTTTGCGCCAGTCAAAAGGTGAAATCAAATGCCGTTTCGATTTAATATCACGAAAATTCAGGAATGAACTAAAAATTCTATGTACAATTTTTTTTTTCAGACCATACCATAGGCCTAATAATTGAAATGTGACACCATCAAACATTTTCAAAGTTTGAAAAAAAATTGCAATTTTTGAATGGTAGGCGTATTAAACACAATGGCATTTTACACCATTTAAACCTGTGGTAAGAGACTTTTTCTTTTTCATAGTAAACTGTGGATATCTGACCCTGGAGCCCCTCTTCAAAACAGAGTTCTAGCAATACAAAGTAATGCTTGAAAGTTAATATATCTCTTGTTTTTGTTTTCTGCTTTTTAAATTATTGACAGTTAGATTGATTGATTTATTGATTGATTTGTTAGCTATTTCTTTTTAATTTTTATTTTTTATTATTTTAAAACTACTTTCATTGACACTTGCTCTTTAACACTCACAGTTTACATTACAAGTGACTGCTCTTTTGAATTAAACAAATTTGAATACTTTATTCTTTAACTCACACATTTTTGAAAACCTTAATTAAGAAATCCTTGACCGGCCAGAAGATCAAGGATTCCGAGTGACTGTCAGGAGGGTTAGCCTGTTCTTCACTCTATGCAAACAAATCATTTCGATCGACACGTATTTTCAATCATTAATTTTTGAATTCCATTTACTGTGAGAAGGGGTGAGATTCACAGTGACCAGTACTTCTAGTAAAGGACCTTAATGCATAGACATCATCACGCCGCCCTCATACATGTAAATAGTGCCAACACAATAGACTCCATCCGCTTCTTGGTCCTACATGTACAGTACGTACATTAGGAGGTGATATCATTCTTCAAATAGAAAACCACATTTTTTAACTGGGATCCCCCCCCCCCCCCAGTTGTCACTTACCATTGTGCTACTGTGGAAAGCACATTTTAAAACGAAAAATGTGCAAGCTCTTTTTTGATGTAATTCTATGAAAATTTCTGAGCTGACAATCACTGGATTAAACAATGTCTACACCATGATGTTTACTGATGCGCAAGATCATGAGCCCTGACTTGGTTCGAAATTAAGGCCAAGAAGCGGAGTACATGTGTAAGCCCCCCACGTATTGGCACTATGGGGCTATACATACACCAGATAATGTCCATAGCTTTATTAACATTTTTTTTTTTTTCAAGTATGATCAAACTACATCAAATTCAAGGTCTTGCCAAGAGAAATTCAATGGTGCAAATGCCATAGTCATAAGTGCTGTCGTTAATGAGGTACACATGTGTATGCCTTCCACAAGAAACCATACACCTGGTAGTCTCTTCTGGTCCTCAACTGAGTCAAAGAGATTGTTATATTAAGACAACCCAAGTTACTAAAGCTCATCAGCCCTTGAAATCCCTAACATAACAACCCTAGCATATCATTTCAGAGGTTCAAAATGAGATTTTACCGATCACTAGGTTTAATTAACACCTCCAAGCAACCTCGCAAAGGAACAAAACCTGAATTTTCTTACTCAAAAAGGGACAAGAAATTTATTGATAGGTTTGACAGAATACTTTTGATAAATTCCTTTAAAATATTAAATTTGATCAAATTTTGACCCAAAATGATTTAAAAATTAATAAAAACCTCATTTTCCTCACCGATTGCGACGGAACAAAAAGCACCACAAACTTTTCAAACTTCTCTCTCTATCAATAGATGGCAATATCTTCGTTTAGAAGTCAAGAGAGGGAGGTAGTAATTAAATACGGTGACCCCATGTAGTCTGTCAAAAAAGTTCAAAATGGCTGCGCTCGCGGTAGTCACACCGGTGATTGTTGTGTGAAAAAGTTAGGTCAAGTTTTGCCCTTTTTTTTCAAAAAGATTATGAAAGAAGAGCGTTTTATTAATCTTTAAGGGCCATGTCACACGGGGCAATTTACAGGCAACCAGTTCCAAGAAGAACTTTAAGGCATTCACAATTGAATGTTCACATAGTTTTCTTAGAGATCGCAAGACGAAATTACTTAAGTGCTATGAAAGTGATCCTGTATTGCATGCACTGTGGTTGGTTGCCTCCAAGTTGCCTGGAAAAGTTGCCTCGTGAGTGATTTGAAGCTCAGGCGGCATGTTAGGTCAAAGCAACATTTTTGTGTGTCGCCAGAATAGGAAATGTCAATATCGCGCTACTTAAAAACTAATACTATTAAGTTATACAACCATAGAGAAAGAACAGGTTTCTTGCTCTATGCTATAACAAAGCTACAAATGGGATAACATGGAGGCGCTCGTGGCTAGAGTAGATGCGCAGACTAATCTGTATACTAACTAATTATTGCAATGACAAGCATTCAAGTAAAAACCGTAATTCGCATCCTTCTTACTACTAATCAATCTAAATCAAAAAATCATATCACTAGATAGAAACTAATTAGTAATCTATCAGTTGTGATAACTGTGGACCCTCAGCCGTCAGGCGGATTAAGGTTTAAAATAAAACGAAACTTAATTTAATAATAATAAGTAGGATAAATGGTTGATCTGAATTGATCGTAACTCGTTTAGTCATGTTATGCTATGTACACAGTACCCGGCCTCATGTCATGATTCTAGCCCCACTAGTGGCCATTGGTCAAGGCCAAAAATCATCCCACATGACATGGCTTCTAGCACATGCAGTGCAGTGGGCATGGAGCCAATCAACACATTTTAGTACGCAACCCAAGTCAAGAGTCAAGTCGACAAGTTGAAATACTATTTTACATGATTTATGACTGAACAGCTACGCTAGCTAGCCGCTGGATCAGTTAATTTCAATTCAATTCAATCACTGCATATAAAAACATCAATCATACATTACATCAGACTAACCAAAGAATTATCCGCGTAGAATACAAATTCGACTTCTCAAGATCAAATGTTTTCACCCTGAACAGAACTTGTTGAAGCTGTACATATAATACGTTCATATCACACAACAACGACTCAAGACGCGATCCCTGACCGCCTGACTGCAGACGGGGATTTTTGCAGGTAACGAAAATAACAATACGTAATGCATTAATAAAAAATAAGCAGACAATTTTGTGAATAGCGCCACCTCGAGTCAGCTTTGTGACATTTCGAGTTCCCGTTATTGCATTGGCATTCCGATATCAAGGCAGATAATTCTGAGTCCAAGATGACTACATAAGTAGCAATTCTACGCACTATTTTAATGGGTCTGTTACTAAACGGCTTTGCAAAAAGGCACAATACGCAAACTCTAGTAGTTTTTACATAATTTATGCAGAGAAATACTGCCACTGGGCATAATTTCTCAAAGCACTAAGATCCACTAATAGTAGGTCTATCTTCTGGAATGAATTGGAGCTTAATTGGAGCTTAATTGAGCTTAATAATGGTCATCGAAGATGCAAGAATATAATGAAAGGAGAAAAAAAACCTTGTTGCACAGAATTTTTGTTTTCAGAAGCCTGAAAATTTAAAGTCTTCCACGTCTGAAGCCTTTCTCAGATTCAAATTTTGGGTGGAAACCTCTTTAAAACTACATTACTTTAATTGTTTCTTGCAATGTTTTATAATACCAACAGCTGTCCCGTGCTCTTTACCAAGTAGGCCTCAGTTTTATGGTCATTATTTTTTTAGTAATTACCAAAGGTACAACCCTAAGTTGATATAAACCCAAGTTGTCGATATTAATACCAACAATGATTTGTATTGTGACATCACACTTTGCTTAGTCGGTCTCAGTGTGCATATATATATATAATTTACACGAACAAAAGTGAACGATAACTTAACTCAATCCTACGTCACTATCCAACCAAACACAACCACAGAGTTATTATAGACCCCTTGGCTTACACAACACGAAACGCACTTCCGAACAATGCGCGTCATTTCGGGAGTCAAATCTTTTGTACATGCTTTTGCACGATTTTGACTCCCAAAATGGCGGACAGGATAGGCGCGTATGAGTGCGCTGCGCGTTGTGCACGGTTGATCTCTATTATAATTGATAGAGATCAATGGGTCTAAAGACCTTGTCATCGATCTCTATTATATTGAGATCAATGGACCTTGTTCATTGACGTCATACAGCCGCCAGTCTTAGAGGTAAATCGATGGTGAAACAACGGAAAACGCACAAATTTGTACGCGCAGCGCACATGACTGACCAATGAACAACGTCCTTTTTACCTCTAGGTGAGGGTGCCCATTCATCTCTAATTATTGAGATCAATGAGGGTGCCCCACTCAAATGACGTCATATATGCATAAGGGCACTTGTTCCCGTACGCGTTAAGTTAACACGCGCGTACGTAACCACGTGGGATGAATTTGGGGAGGGGGTGGTCAATTCCTTTGTGTAGGCTACATTTATGTCCCTTGTCGAGACCACGACTTAGGCTTGTGGGTATGGCTGGGCTCCTTCCGCCTGTTTGAAACCCCGAAGGGAAGTCTACAATTTCTTAGCTGACGGAGGGAACTTTAGACCAAGCCCAAGCCAAAGCCGTTGTCTCGAAAAGTGTCTTTTACTCCCCTAATGGGGGACAGGATAGAAGCGTGTAAGTGCGCTGTGCGTAGGGGTATGGGGGTCAATCATACACAGGACCGTGTAGAAGCCTCAGAAAAGCGACCTCTATCGACAACAATAAATAGGAAAAATATGTACATTGTCCACCCCTCAATACTTTTTATCTCAACCTAAGAACCTATAGGGCCTTCTCCATAAGACACACAGTGTAGGGGCCCCCTGTCCACTTGGCAATTTTTACTGGCAACTTGGAGGCAACCAACAGCACGGAGTGCAAAAGAAACACTTTGGTTGCGCAGGAGTTATTTTTCTAACTATGTCTTACAATCCTGAAGGTAATAATAATTATGACAATTGAAATGTTAACGCCTTTTCTTTTTCGAGATAGGCTTGAAACTGGTTGCCTGTAAATTGCCCCGCGTGACATCAGGGCCCTTCAGGCTTCAGATGCCCCTACACCAACCTCGTCCCCATGGTTTACTTTATTTCCAACCATGTTTGTAAGTATTACTAGTAAACCCTGTGATGGAAACTACTCACTTGGACCCTGATTGGACAACAACATTACACTAGCACATGTACATGTTTCCAATACATACAAGCTACTAAATCTGGTACCGGACCACGAGACTATGTCGAAGATGTGAATTTCGATATGCAGCCAGACTATTCTAATTTGCATACGTATCCAAAATGTTTGGATATGCAAATGTTCCAATACCAGGGTGAGAGAGCAGTGAACCTCGTACTGCTCGACACACCCTGGGGAAGAGGTTGCCCCTACACATACCCCTACTCACACACAAACAACCCTACGCGCCGCATCATCCAGACTAGTTTGTACATCTTTGTGTTGCTCGTCCATTTAGCGGCTGCCATTTTGTTGCTTACTTTCCGCACACTGATTGGCTAATTTGTAGCAGGCCTCCAGATGCATTGCTGATAGCCAGCAGTGCTTAATTCTAAGGTTTCCAGCACCCCCTCCACTGACATTCAAACTTTTTGGTTTACGTGGGGCAGTTTAATGGAACCTTCCTGCATTGTAACTCCTGTGGTTACTCGCGCACTTTTTAGGTCTAAGGGCCTTGTCACACGAAGCAACTTTTACAGGCAATTTGGAGCCAACCAATTGCAGTGCATGCTACAGGACCATTTCTGTAGCACACGAGGAATTTTTCAAACGATGTCTTACGATCCCTAAGAAAATTATGTGAAAATTAAAAATGTGAATGTCTTTTCTTCATGGAGATTGCAGGGAACTGATTGCCTGTAAATTGCCTCGTGTGACATGGCCCTAAGGCTTTTAATCAGGAAATTCTCCTTAAAGGCCTTTTCATTGGTTTGTCAAGGTCGACAGAAAAAGAGAAACTGCTATTGTCCTTAATACAATAATTGTGCCTTATGTGTTAACAAAAATTGATTTTTTTAAAAGTACAAACACCGCTAGCAATGTTATACATAACCTTCAAACTGCACTGTTATGAAATTACAAAAATGAAACTAAATTACAAACCGCACTGCTCTCAGTATTAAGAAGTTGGACAATAACGACAGTCAGTAGGGAAAAGGAACGAATTACGAGACCGAGGAAGGAGTTACAAGCCCCAATTTGGAGGAAGTGGTTAAAGGATCATGAAAAGGCCATTGTCAGACTGTTGAATCTTTTTTTAATGCTTTAATAAGCGAAGTGGGTTTCTCAGATCACAGTATGTATTGATCATTTGCGTCACAGAAGTTGCTTTGTAATTCGTCTTCGCTTCAGGGAAGAAAACAGTTTTCTGATGACAACGTTACCACTGTCATCTCCAGAAGAGATTTTCAAGCTCACTGGATCTCACAACACCGACATGAAGAAACTTACGCTCGAATACATTTCCCCTGCACCTCAAAGAAAGCAGGAGATAACGCTCTCTCTGATGGAAGCAGGTCCAAGATAAGATAATAATGGAACGCCATCCGACAATCAGTCTGACGATCCACCTCAACGTTTAAACCCTCTCTTAGCACGTACGTGTTCGCTTAATTCATGTAAAATGTTCATTTAAAAAAAACACCGTATAAAACGAGAAATTCGCCGCGTTAAAAAGTCACAACTTAGGAGTATAAAATACAGTACTTCTGTCAAAAATCATGCCCCTTGCTGATTTTCGTACGTTCTTACGTAAAGCGAAGTTTTAAACTTTGCAGCCGGTATTCCAATGATGGACTTATTGCTTCTTCTTCTTATTATTCTTCTTCTTCTTCTTCCTCTAATTCTTCTTATCTCGTTCACTCACGCTATCTTATGTTGCTTTTCATCCAGAACTGAGCGCAGTCCTTGACACTTCCATTGAACTCAGTCAGATCTCCAGCCTTGCATTTTTGCTCCAGTATGGGACATCTGAGGTAGGTGATCCATTGTCTGTGGTTCGGAACCGCATATGCAGGTCACACCCTACTCGTTCAGATACCCCCTAACTTGAGCGTTACTTTGCAGCGGCCGGATACATGATCCAAGTCGATTGAGGCATTTCCATACAGCCCAGCTTGAGTCAGCACCGGGTGAGAGTTCTTCTTTTGCACCCATGGACACGGATGTTACTGTTGGACTCATTGCTAAAACAGTACAGTAAAACTCGGGTTCAGAAGAAAAACAAACTGTCCAAGAAACTTAACAATGTTTGACGCTAATCATTAGCAGATACCTATTATTCGCCTGTATTTCTCGAATTTTACCCCAAAGACAAAAGCTACAAACAGTACAGAGTCTGTAAGCCACGACCTTAGGGCCAGGTCACACGAAGCAATTTACGGGCAACCAGTTCCAGGCAATTTCCACATAGGCAAAACATTGGCATTTCAATTTCCACATTATTTTCTTGGGGGATAGTAAGATATTGTATGAAAAAATGTCTTCTGTGCCATTGAAGAGTTCCTTTTACATGCAAAAGAGCTGGTTGCCTCCAAGTTGCCTGTAAAAATGGCCAAGTATGACAAGGCCTTTACGTGTGTTGTTGTTTCTGCGTAGTTTATAGGAAACTATGAGTCTGCATAAAGATCAAGCAGAGAGCTAGAAAATGTGTCAGAAATGAAATGGGTGCTTTTAGTGTGTGTATTGCATTGTGTTTTTGATCAAATCCCAGTGCCGCAAGCCATCCCGACGCTCGGGGAAATCAAGCTGTGAGCTCCGTCCCTTTTACAACCCACAGAAAGTCACTTTTAGATTAAGTAAGCGATATACTCATCCAACCGTGAGGAACATAAATTCACATAGTCCCGAACTACAGCGAAAGTGACTTCGTTCACACAGAACAAGGCTAAAAGCCACTTCTGGTACCAAGGGGTTACGAGAAGAAAAATATTTAAGATGAAAATAACTCAGGGCAGCTGAAGGTAGGAATTGGTAGGGAAACATGCACCAGGCAAGGAGTTCCAAAGAGAAGCAGTACGTGGAATAAAACTGATTATCAACATTATTGTAATTTATAAATTGTATATATTTGAACATGATGAAGTTGATAAGTGCTATATACCTCATGCACTGACGTCATCCAACCGCCATCTTAGAGGTAAAACGATGACGAGACAATCGAAACGCACAGATTTGTACGCACGGCACTGCAGGCTTTGGCCAATAAACAACCTCCTTTTGACCTCTAGGTGAGGGCGCCCTACAGAAATGACATCACGTAAATAATGGGCACCGTATAATAGATATAGATATATTATTTCATCTAGCTAGTTCAGATTGGCGTTTGTCTTTTAAATTTTAGGTGTTTTGGCATGGGCCAATTGGTTTTGTTGTTGTAATTGTTGATTTTGTTTTAGGGGTTTGGAGTTTTTATTTGTTTATTATATTTTTTACTGCTTCTTCAACGCTGACAAGTTTTAAAATGTTATCCACAATCTGTTCAAAAATGATGCAAGAAAACAGAAACTTTTTTAAGACTAACTCTGTGATATTTTATAAAAAATTCTTAACTTGGTCTCCGAACAGTTAGTTTATGTGATGCGACAGCAGAAAACTGAATGTTCAGTGAATAAAGAAGTCATTTACATTCCCTGTGATATGCTACCAACCATGCAAATAAGTCGCCACTTGTCGTGCGTGATAAACGTAAAATTATATCTCGTATACCTCGATAAGTTAAAAGGGCCTACAAGG
This sequence comes from Pisaster brevispinus, assembly GCA_023634235.1. NCBI lineage: Eukaryota > Metazoa > Echinodermata > Asteroidea > Forcipulatida > Asteriidae > Pisaster > Pisaster brevispinus. The sequence goes on along the minus strand of JAMKCF010000014.1, from coordinate 3,845,531 downwards.
TCAAATTCAGTTTTAAGATTCACTCATTTTCCTATAAATTGAGTCCTCGGGAAAGTGGGGGAAAATTGCAACTATCCAACCGAATGTTAAAACGGTGTAAATGCCATTGTGTTTGAAACCCTGAAGTGCATTTCTGACAAATTCCAAAAACGTTCGGTGACAGACATCACATTTCAACTACTGGTCTGTACAGTTTTGAACATAGCATTTTTAGTTCAATCCTGAATGTTGATGAATCAAAACGGCATTGAATTTGACCTTATTTGACTGGCGCATAAGTTCCTCTTTGGAATGTATACCGAACCGTTTGTTTTGTTTTGTTTCCGCGTGTTTTCTTTTTATGTCAGATGACGTCAATTATTCAAATTTTGCTCTGACAGATCTCAAATAAAATGGCATTCTTTCTACAGTAGACATGGGCATTTGCCCGTGGTCTCCTCCTCAAGTTGTACCCCGCTGGAATCACCGGTTCCGGTCCCACTACAGCCCGTCGTCTTTCCAGTGTTGCTGCTATGGGTTTGGTGGGTCACGGGGTAAGATGGAACATTGCTTATTCAAAGTATTTTTTACCACAAACCCACAAACCAAAGTTTCTGCAAACTTTTAAACAAAAAAGACAAGTTTCCTCCACATCTATCACCTGTCTCTTGAGGTCGCCCTTTTACGGGTTTCTTTTTTGTTGTTGTTATGGGTGCACCAATGGGTGGCACAACACCAACTAGGCAAAATTCATGCGCCTACATGACTATCATAATTTGTAGGCCCTCAAAATGTTTTGTATAATAACGTTCTGAGGGTCGTTCAATTAATTGATTGTGTAATTATAACAAGGTATCACAGCCTGGGGCTCTGTGCTTAAAATTTTGAAAAGATTTGATAAATTTAGGCTTTAAAGTTGGAACTATTTGTCTTGGGAATGGGAATGCCTCATGGAAACTGGCAGCGAGTCTGTTTGGGAAAAACACACTTTCGGGTGGTTTGTTTTGGTAGGATAATTAGCAAAAATTCCAAACGGCTGACCTACCAAAAATTGAAAAGAAATCTGAAGTTTAGTTGTCTGAAAATATATCTGATTGATTTTCAAGAGGCTGAGAGACTTTAATTTGTTTTTAATATTTAGCATTTAGCTTTGGTTACTATGGGATTTTATTTAGTGTGGTGCACCCTTTTCAGCGTTATAGCCAAGTGACGGCAACAAAATGTATTGCCGTTGTCAAAATTTCGCGTGTCAGAATTCATTGTCACATATAAAATATTTTGAGAGAGAGAGAGAGACTGTCAAAGTTTACTTACATTACTGAACATTATTCAAAAAAGTGATATCAGTGTCGGCCAAACGAAACACAGAATAACTGAATGCAGAACAAAAATGTATCAACATTTGTTTTTGTAATCTGTCCCATTTTACCCCAGAAGTCATTATAGAGCATTGTAGTAGCAGAATATAATCACTCGGCCAAATCTGGCTTTCGTTTACACTTTAAAAAAAAATTACCCGTAATTAATACAGTGCATGCCATAAATGTTGAGTGAAAACGGAACACAAAATTGAATTTATATAGAACCCATAGGACAACTTTAATAAATAAAACCCTTGACATTTAATTACGTAATTTGTTACTCTGTTTTTTGTTTGGTTTTTATGCGCCTCGGAATAAGTTTAGTCTTAGATAGATGGCGCTTTACAAGTTTTAATTATTAATATTATTAAAGGTAAAAATAGAAACATCTTTCAGAATTGGCAAACCTAAGTAACAGTTTACGGTAAAATTCAGGGCTTTTTTCTTCACATTGTCTAATGCCTTTGATAACCAATTTTTACGTGGCTCTTCGAAGCAAGCGTTTCGTTTCCATGACAATACAGAACGAGGTTGACAATAATGGACTGAAAAAAGTATTGGAGGTCTTTACCTATACCCCCCCCCCAAGACTTCACTCTGAGGTCTCTCCCTCATCTTCCGAGATCAAGACCGAGGTAACAGTCTCTTTCTCCAACATCGAACAAAGTACAGCTAATGATTTATTAATTTGTCTGAAAGAAATTAAAAGATAAATAATTTCCCTCGTCCGGTTGGTTGGGTGATGAGAACCTCAGCCCGTGGTCCTGGATAAAATCAAACAAAAAAAGAAACAAACAAACACCCCAACAAACAAACAAACAAACACCCCAACACCCCAACAAACAAACACCCCAACACCCAACAAACACCCCAACAAACAAACAAACAAACAAACACCCCAACACCCCAACAAACAAACCAACACCCCAACAAACAAACAAACAAACAAACAACCCAACACCCCAGCACCCCAACAAACAAACAAACAAACACACACAAACAAACAAACACACAAGCAAACACCCTCAACACCCCAACAAACAAATCTCCACAAACGAAGTAGTGACGTTGTTATTTCTTTATTAATACGCATCCTCTTACACAAGTAGTGCAGTTTAGTTAGTAATGCTATTATAGTACCCTTATCATGCTGCCACCATCTTGGTAGTCTTCCTTGTATCAAATGACAATAATGAATGCAAATATTCATTGCAAAAAAAGAAACCAGACTATTTTCCCTTCCAGCCTCGGTTTGGTTACATATTTATTTGAATGGGAGAAAATCAAGATGGCTGTACCATGATTAAGTTCGATACCCTTTACTCACTTTTACAGGTGACTTTACAAATACTAGAATGCGACATCTTAATGTTATATTATTTTCTAGATTATGTTTGTGCTATTGACCCCTTACACTCTGACGTCGTTCGCCAGGCTAGTTCTCTACACTGTTTTAAGTCTCTGTTAAAAACTCATTTGTTTGAAGCTGCTTATTTGTAATCTGCTTATGTGTAATTGTATCTTTCACTCATTGTATATTTTATTGTTCTCTTTATGCGCTTAGAGGCTTTTGCATTAGGCGCTTTACAAATGTCTTTATTATTATTATTATTATTATTATTATTATACGCAGCTACAAGATGGTCTGCCATTTTGGGAGCCAAAATAATTGAGCGTAAAAATAATGGTGCGAGTCTACCGCAAGCTTTGTGCTTAAAATGCGCACTACGTATATAGTAGTAACGCACAGGGCAACCTCAATCTCGCCGCTTTCCCCCAGTGTACGAGAGGCATGGATACGGCGCACTGGCATGACCATGGCAGCGAGGCTGTGCACGGGAAAGTGACTCCAAAAATAGACCCAGTACATTGGTGTCATACAGCTGCCATCTTAGAGGCAACCGGTCGATACTTGTTCTCAAAATAATGTTTGGAGCTCATTGCTATACACCATAATAAAACATAGCCGTGTTAGTCTGATAGATAAAACAAGGAAGGTAGTGGTAGCACATAAAGACTAATTAATAAAAAGTTGAATCGTAGCAACAACTACTTCATCAGATGTTACCAATACCTTTCTTGCTATACACCAATAAGCATCAGAAGTAATAATTACTGCTTGGAAAGTTAAACTGGTAGCAACAGTCCTCCCACTTCCCACGTTTGGGGCTCGTCGGTTTCCGTATGCACAATACAACGTACAGTCAGTACGCACACTGACTTCAAGAACAGACTCCACTATTATACCCCTCACAGAACCCGTCCTCAGAGTATATAAACATCAAGGGAAATTCTTCAGAATCTTCAGAATATATTAATGAATAGTTTAGCTTGATTAAGATTTATTATTTGTATATTGTTCCTATTAATATTATTAATTACAATAAGTATTTTCTTAATAATGGCCTCACCATGAAAATTAATATCTCAATAGGTCGTCGGCTGATCATAAAAAAGGCTTCTTAATTGGCGACTTTACTTTAGAACGCTAGGTGGCAGCAAACTAACCAGGTAAGTTTCAATTGTGTTCATAGTTCTGAGCATGCGCACATTACCCATAACAATGGATTTACCCAATTAGTCTGCTGCCACATATAGCGTCCCCCAAAGTCCCCTATTGTAAATCACTTTCTAGCTATGAGCAGGATCATGATATAGTTATATAATCACTTAAATTGCATGAACAAGGTTTGTTGACACAGTGGAAGACGGAAGTTTTCTGGTCTTTATAGACCTTTCTTTTTTCACGCCCCAACCCGAAGTTTTGTCAAACGAGGTTTGAAAACTATGGAAAGCCACAATGCAAAACGAAAACAAATAGCCAGAGTGTGTAACAAGGTTACACACATAAATTAAAAAAATAGTGTTGAATTTGTAGGAAACAAAGCAATCCATCCTGTGAGTTTTTTTTTACCTAGTTGAAAGTTGGCAGATTATGTTGGATTTGGTTCAAACATCCTGTTGACATGATTGAATGTTTTGGTAACATTCGGCCGTCCATGCCGACCAGCGCGGGTTTGGCAAGGAAAGGTCTACATACGGGAGACCTCATGTCATCCCATGTGGTGTGTTTACTGAGTAATGAGGTTAAGTCAATTCAACTTCATACAATGAAGGATCAAATGAGCCACCTGCAAACAAAAACACGTAATAATTTATTTTATTTTATGGGCATTAGCCCCACAAGAATAAGAAAAGCAGCTGTGTCACGGCAGACTCAAGTACTTATTTCCAAGGTGGGCTAATATCGACAGTTGTGCACCCGTTCAATTTATATCAAAGGAGGGCTAGGGAAAGGGCCAATAGATGGTACCACACAATGATTAATTAAGCCATATCTCCAAAATTTAATGACCTGGGGGAGTCCAATTCAGTGATATCCTAGAATGGACCATTACACATATATAAGTGGAGGGGGGGGCAGACCCCAGAGTATATATTTGTTTACAGGAATTTTTCAAAATATATATTGGATGGTGTGGTAGTAAATATTGGCTCGTTGGGGAACATTGCTTAGATAATCAAATAAATATATCAATTACTGGGTACCTAAAGGATTCAAGCAATCTCAGACATTAGCTGGGTGTGTAAAGAAGTCACTTAGATGTAAAAAATGTTGGAAAATGCACATATTTTGAAAAATATATAATTGGATTGTGTGGTAGTAAATATTGGCCCTTTCGCTCGTCGGGGTAAAGTTGGGGGCGTGGCTTAGATAATTAGATTTTAGCTAATTAGGGGGAAAAATTAATAACTGGGTAACTAAAGGACTCAAATAGTTCTAGACAATAGCTGGGCATGTAAAGAGGTCACTTAGATGTAAAAATGGTTGGGAAACGGACAGAAAATATTTTTTAATTAGCCTTAGATGGTGTGGTATGAACAATTGACCCTTCAAATCAGTTAAGTATACTCAGGGGGTAAAAGCACTTAAGGGTTTAGGCAGGCTCGTAACCAGGGGCGGGGCGGGGCGGACGCCTTCCCCCCCCAAAAAAGATAATTTTTTCAGAACATTTCAATCCCCCTCCTGCGTCGCTGCGCGACAGGCGGCGCTAATGCACCGATGTACATTTTCTTCAACGTTTTCTTTAGACTTGCTCTGTTCTTTGCAAAGAAGTGTCACGAATATTTTGGTGAAACGTTTTTTATTCAACAATCATGGTTGTCCTGTTTGTATCCTTCTATTGGGCAAATACGCTTGGCACAATAACAGGGAAGTTGTAACAAGCAATATTGGTTGTCACGCTGTACCCTCTGTTGGGTATATAAATATGCCAATTATTTGGAGATTTTACGCAATACTTGGTTGTTTTGCCGTTATCTAAGGAGAAGGATTGTTATTACTTGCTGTGGGCACCTCATTGATATCTAAATATTGGACAATTTGTGTTACCTCTTACATAGACCGAAAGACACATTTTTCAAATATTGTGAGCTATAGGCCTATACATTCGTTTAATCTATGTTATAACTTGTATTTATCATCACATCATGATATTTTATAATTTGACATTTGTATTCAGTATGAATAGAACATATTACACATAAGTATATATCACGTTTAAAAAGACTTACAAACTTCAAACACTCAAAAAAGTTTTGATCAAGCTATAGGTCCCCCTTCATTTTTCAAAGATTTTAAGGATTTTATCATGTCGATTGTTTTGCTCACTGTTTTACAGTCACTGCGCGTATAGTCATGAAATGTGGCTCTTCGTTAGCATTATAACTATACCCGAATAAGTAGAATAAAAGCAATTATGATAAATAAGTACATCCAAACTGTTGTTACACCTACGGGACTAGGTGAAGTTTAGTTATAACGCAGAACGCATGCGACATTGCCTTCGGATACTTATTAGTATGGTGGATGAATTCCGCCAACAACGAACACTTTTTCAGTACGGCGTTATAACGACTTATTACGGCATCATAACGCCCTATCTCCAGCGTTATAACGCTTTAAATTTACGGCGTTATTACGCCCTAATTTACGGCGTTATTGCGCCCTAATTTACGGCGTTATAGCGCCCTAATTTACGGCGTTACAACGCCGTATAGGACGTTATAACGCCGTACTGAAAAATGTGTTGTTGTTGGCTGAAAATCAGCCACCGTATGTTTCAGAACAAGCATTCCCCAGATGAAACTATGGAAAACGCACCGGCCAATGCAAAAACGTGCTTTTGACCTCTAGGCGAGGGCACCCTACTCAAATGACGTCATATGCATAAGGTCTATGGCGCGCGCAAGATTTATCGTGGGTGATAAGGTCAGGTGAATTAGGTCAATATAAGTCAATCAGCTATATATAAACATACATATCTGTACACATTTTACTACATACAGTATTTGTTTTAATTGACAAAGTATACCATGGTTTACCGTGTACCAACTGATATGAAAGCCGTTAAATTTTAACTTAACAACACCTTTTAACGACGTGCATTTTGAAGTCTGTTACATGTATAGCTCCACGGTTACATGTATCACGTGATTTTACAAGCCAATAATATACTTCAACAGCATTACATTCAAGTTTTAACAGACTTCTACCACTGAGGAACTTGGAAGTAAAAACAGAACATCCTATACAGTCGAAGTGTCGGTTGTGGTTTGTTCTGCGTGCTTACAAAATATGTTCATGGTTACAAACAATGCCTACCGCTACTAGATCCTGAACGTGCCCGGTGAGGAAAGGCCGGGTGGAATTCTGTGATTTGCGGTGGAATAAGTTATTTTGATTTCTTATTTTTTGTAAACATAGAAACAAGAAGAAGTTCATCCCGGCAGTCCCTGCACGATAGATCCATTCCAAGAACTACAACAATCACTGTGCGATTACCAATTTGAAATTGTGTTTTCAACTTCGTTATGGTTTCATTCATTCAATAATGAAATAAAAACACATCACCACAGGACGACAAAAATTCATTCAGCCAGCGGTTGGGGGTCCCCGCCAATTCAAAAAGCATTACTTCATCAAACACTCATTTCCATTTCAATAACTGCAATATCGTGGTGGGATTATCAATATTTTCAACTTCATTAGGGTTTCGTCAATTCAGTTATGAAATGTTATCAAAATGTTTACAATACAGACAATAACCAAAAAAAGAAAGAAAATGCTTTCAGCCAATATTTGCCGTCTACTGGTTCAACATTTCTTGTTAACACATAGTCTGTTCACAAACTACAACTCTATTAAGTGAGATTATGAATTTGACAGCAATTTACAATCGTTCCCCCCATCGTAAACGCACTCTATTAATTATAAGTAATTGTTCCGGCATTGCACGCTGCACGTCTACAGTCGACAAACGGCTTTAAAGGCAAACTTTGGGGTTTTCAACCGTTCGGTCGTGCTAAACCCGTATAAAAGTAAACATTATACAATCAACTAACCTGTGAAAATATCAGTTCAAAAGGTGGTAGTGTTTTTTGAGATATCGCCGAAATTTTTGAGCGGTTGTTTACCAAGTAAGTTGTTATTGTCAGTAATACTTGCAGTAATTATTTGCAGTAATTATTATTAAGGGTGTGCTCTTTAAGAAGGGTCAAGGACGATTAACGTGTAGAGATGGAGCGAGCGTCACTTTCACGGCCAAATAATCGGCAATTCTAATCTCGAGATCTTCAACTTAATCCAGGGCCGAGACTCGGAGATAATCAAGAAATTGTTCGATTCGAGTCTCAGGAGTGAAAAAAAAAAAAAAAAAAAAAACTTGGTCTGTTGTAACATTGTGTTGTTATCGTATGAAAATGTCTAATTCATTGAGAACAGGGCCAGTAAGAAAGGCCAAGAACGATGATAGAGACCAAGGATTCTCCGGAAGGGAAATACAAATCAAAATTGTCTAAGGACAAATGATTGATTTTGTTTGCTTGTTTAGAACGACAAACCACCTTGATTTATTTTAACTTGTTTGGAACAACGAGAAAAAAAACCCCAATCTGATTTATTGTGGTTAGTATAGTGCGGTCTTCCATTCTGTGTAATTTCTTTATATTCAGGTTTTTATATGGGTTTTTGTTCTCGTTTTGTCTTCTTTTTATTCCGTCGCATTTCTTCCCGTCTTATTATTCCCGTCGCATTTGTTTGTGCTTCCCACTTCCCCGGAGATTTGTTTGGTGTTTTAACTCGCGATTGCACGCCCACAGTTTGTCAATCGCATGCCCACTGTGTCACATGGGGGGGGGGGGTCGACCTCGCTCCCCTCGCACAGCACCTGATAATCTTGGGATGGAGGGGGTAACGGGGGAAACCTACATTTAAAGATAGGGTCATCGTTCGAGGTTTTTTTTTGTCAAAGTAATGCTGATTTATAGGTAAAGTTATAAAGAATATTAATTTTGATTTTTTTTTACCCTACACCGATGTGTGTTAGCACTGTATACTCAGTACTTTCCCGAGTTCTGTGAAAAAAATCACAGGCATATTACTCGGTGAGATTCGAACCCACGACCTTTGCAATTCTATAGCAGTGTCTTACCAACTAGACCACCGAGATTGCCCGGTAGCTAGAGGCAGTTCGAATTCTATATTTTAGCAGCGGATTCCGCAGCGGGTTCTTTAATCCCCGATGCAAAATTAACATATATTAAAGTTTTAAAGAATTATAAAATAAAAGTCACTTGTGAAAGATTCAGCTGAATACAGTTTATACTTGCTGAGAAAACAGGGGAAAAAAACTGTCCCCGTTTTTTTCACGAGAACGTCGAATCCAGCGGGATGACAATGAGTTCCAACTGCATCATTTGCGAACGGACACCAGCCCTCATAGATATCATAAATGAATCATGAATGTAATTTTTGTACAGCTGAAAAAAAAAGCATTGACTTCACTTAATGACGGACTTAACACCGGCGTTATTCTTGAGCTGAGGATTTTTTTTCTTCTGGCAAATCTATCAACGACATTGGCGAGGTTGTCTAATTGAGGTGGGTTAAGGGCGGGAAATTTGTGGGCTAAGAAAGTATCTGTAGGAATCCCCCAACCCACACCACCTCCCCCTACACCTCCCACACCACCTCCCCCTACACCCCCCCCCCCCCCCCCCCACCCCGCGTCGCACCGACGCAGCCGCCGATGCACCACTGGTGCGTGAACTTTTTTCCTCAAGTGGCCTTCAGAAATGCTTGCTCCATACAAAAAAAAAACACTTTTTGCCACGCGTGCCCCGAACACATAGTGACATGTCGTGGCCGAGCGGTTTAAGCACCAGACTCAAGCTCTGCTGTTTCTGATCAGCAAAGTGTGGGTTCGAGTACCGGTCGTTGCACTTGTGTCCTTGCGTAAGATACTTTATCACGATTGCTTTGACCTTTGGATGGGTCATTTTAAGCAGTAGGTCCCGCGTACTGGGATTGGTAGTGCGTGTAAAAGAACCCATAACACTTATCGTGTATCAGAGTAGAGATTAACTCCAGTGTTTCCGGTTCACATAGCAAGCACCCTTGTTTACAGGTTTTCTCAGTCTTGCGAGCTACAGTGATAAAGTTCTTTTAAGACAAAGTGGTAAACAATCTGTGACGTCACCCTTACTAAGGTCTATTTAGACGAACGTGGTACCCTCATTGTGGGATAAGAGCGAAACGAGGGAAATTCAAAATCAACATCGCAGAGGCCAAATAAATCCCATCTGTTTCCTAAATTAAATAAAGAAGATGTGTCCTTGAGTAAGCTACTTTACCATAATTGTTCCATCCTTCGGATGAGACATTAAGTCGTAGGTCTCATCTACTAGGATTGGTAATGCACGTTAAAAAAACCCAGAACACTTATTTACGGAGGAGTAGAGGTTAACCACGTGCAAAAAAGGAAACCCACATTTGACAGGAACTTTAACATATACGTACTTATAAATTATTTGAATTTGGTTTTTATATGAATTGAAGTATAGCTCTTCAACCGCACAAGGTGCAAAAAAACATATTTTACAAAATCCTTTACAAGTTGTGCATTTTTGTCGCCAACAAACAATGTTGAACTAATGGCTTCTTCAAAGTGTTGTTTTTTGATAATGGGTGGATGCAGATTTCTTCAACATCTTTTACAAAATCGCAAGATTAGTGTTGATACATGCTATGCTAATACACGAAGTTACTCTTGGCTAATTTCATGTATTTTATGGCAAAGCATACATATATAAATTACCGTGCACTTCTTTCTGTAATTTCAAAAATGTGCACTTCGAATTCCCAACAATTATGTTCTTATACGCATGGGACTTCATTGAACGCTCTGTATTAATGAACAGTTAATTCACTGATATCAAAATGGAGACTGGCCGTTAACTCGAATTTCCACTCTTGGTTTCGATTATACATTGAGTTGAATAGATCAATCGACTTTGGTTAATATTACAGTGCTCTGTGCCAGCTACTTCCACCATGGATGTGACGCATTATGAGTTTTACGCCAGCTAATAAGACCGTGCAAGTCTCGCGCGTATCGAAAACGAGAAAACAATTCGAATGAAGACCACCCCTTTATACAAAATCAAATCTTCTTGTAATATTCTATTAATACAAAATTCATGTGTGATGGTCGGGCTGGCGTAGTGGTGTCTTTCCTTGCCTTTCACCTCTACGACCCTGGTTCGAATCCCGCTGGGGGCACTATGTGGACTTTCCCTGGAATAAGTCTCTAGGTTTTCCCTCCCACATCTAAAATGTCCTTCCTTGTCTTCTACCCACCGGGTTCTTTGTTAATACAGTGATTAAGTTCGTTTTTCTGAGAGTTCTTGGTTTCACAACCAGAATAAACTAAATGAAGTGCAATGATAATTTTTTTTTAAACATAGCAATGTGTTCATAAAAACTATTCAAATTTTTATAGAATTCAAATAACTTGTTTGAATGATTATGATTGAAACAGAGTTAAAGAAAAACCGCGAACACGTAAAACTCAATATGGTACGGACAAATGATCGTCTATAATAATGGAGGTCAATGGTTGGGACCAATTTGGTCCCGGAAGTTTGAAAACTTGCGAGACTTGCACGGTCCTATAGCACGCAAGCTTCAATTGGAGTTACTCTGTGGTTTTGTCATTGATCTCTATTTATATCGATATAGTAGATAATACAGGTAGGATTTGAAACTTTGCATGGTGGAAGTATAACTAAGTAAGGTTTGCGGTAACACCATGTGGAAATCTCGTTTGAGTGACGATCAGAGCATACTGATCGAAACATTGAGTCGTAACCACCGGTTTTTTTCAGAACCTACACTACTTTTAAAAGAGATTTCAACATGATGTTACCGCAAACCTTACTTAGTAATAATATATATCAATGGGTTTTGTACTATAGACCCTTGCATTGGCCGCAAATTTTTAATGACAAACAATGGGGAAAGTACACGCGTGTACGCGCTGGAGACACGACTCTCAGCCAATGATTGCTCTTCACGCGTGCACGTTTCTTCAGCGATGGCGGCCAATGCAAGGGGTCTATTTATAATTAACATCATTGTTTAGAAACATTGATGTGTACAAACTTAATAACGCAGGAGTATTTTTCCCTCCCGTTATGGCGGAATGAAATAAGTAATAAAGGAGGAAAGAGTGAACTAGACTGCCATGTTGGAGTGGAGTCCATCAAGCTTGTTTTTCTGCATGATCATCTTCTACATCGCAGCAGTTTCAGTAACCCTTTTCTATAATGTCTATACTGGAGACCATAGATAAACGGGTTCACGCATGAATTCAACTGTGCAGCGAGAATGGCAAAATTAGTGAAGTAATTGAAAAAGTCAAGGTTCCCGCCCAGATTGTACTGAAGAAACGCCCATTGGTCAGGCGACCAGCAGATGACGTAAAAGACGTAAACAGTAAACAGTGTTTTTGTCACATTTTTGCGTTGGATGTTGCTAGATGCTTTAGGGCCTTGGGTCCGCACAGGCCGAGCGCTTGAATTTGTCTCGTTTGTGTCACCGGCTGTTGCTAAGGAGTTGCCATCTTCAACGGTCGAGTTGGCACTGATGACATTTGCCCCTTGCGCTGCACGCTGTGGTTGCTGGTTGGCGACTTTGATGTTTTGCTGGCGGAATTTGAGGAATATCTTGACGAAGGAAAACGTCATGATGATCACTGGGATGAAGTAATCCCAAAGAAAAACAAAGATGCCGAAGATCTTTTCCATTGCATCGGTGTAGCGTTTGGCCTCGAAGGTACAAGATACTGTCTCCGGAATGAAGTCGTATCTTAACATCGCAATGATGAACTGCCAAACTGGGCCGAGTAGCCAGGGTATGACTGGCAGTATTTTGGCGATGGTGGTGTTTGCGAATTTCATGGAGTAATAGATAGGATGAATGACAGCTAGGTAGCGTTCCAGTGATATCTCAGTCAGGTTGAATGTGGAGGCGGCAAATGCTGCAAATAGACAGAATCTTGAAGACCAGAACTTACAGAAAATCTGCCCAAAGAAGTAGCTGTCCGGAGGAGGTACTTCAGCGATCTCCGTAATAGTCACGACCACGAGGAGGATTGATGCACATAAGTCAATCAGAGCTTGGTTGGCGATCAGTGTGTTGGTCGTGTTTCGCTTATTGGTGCTCCATAGGCGCGCCACCACGATGCAAACTAACAGGTTACCAATAATTCCGGACATACCAATACTGAGTCGAATAATTACTAGAAGCAACTGGTTTGCTTTGAACGAGTGTTCTTCGTCGCCAGTAGTAGTCGTTGGGCTGTCAGTCCAGGATGTCTTGTTCAATGCCATGTTCCTGGTATCCTTTTCGCGACGCTGATGGCCAGGCAGACTGAATGAACGCAGGGATCAGACGGAACAAGGCAAATGTAATTAAATAGAAAGCAAAACCCTGACCGCAAGAGAAATGATGTGTCGTAAATAGATCCAAAGGTACAATTCGTTTCCAATTCCACTTATCGCATTGAAACAAAGGTGGCTTGATTTGGGGCTTGTTTGTTTTTTGTTTGTTTGTTTGTTTGTCTGTTGGGGTGTTTGTTTGTTTGTTGTGGGTAAAGGTTAACTGTGACAGTGTCTACCTACTGTAAGAGTCAGCTCCTCACACACAGACTTCCTCGCAGCATGATTAGGACGCTCTGTCTTGGATTTGAAGTTTCCTCTTTGATGAGTCGCTGATGATTAAGATACACCTTCAACCTCGGAGAGCATATGAAGCTACAGTGAGATGAAAATGTTATCGCGGACTTACAAACTGTCCGAGCTCGGGTGTGGGTTAAGTTTATACACATCCCATACAGACGTGTGGTGGGTTTGTACAGCAGAGACAATACGTCACGGATATCGGCGCTGATTGGTGCGCTCTAGGCTGTTAACTGTCCAATCAGACGGCAGCTCGGCCATTGTGAGAGTCGCTCCGTCTACAGGAACAATTACATATAGATGCAATTACCTTGACCACATTGTTCAGACATTCTTGTCTATTATCACCGTGTTCCAGGAAAGTCTCCAGCGTTCGTGTCAAAGTAAATGGAGTCTAATTTAAAGAACTGAGGGTCATTTCAACTCTAATGAGAAAACCCTTATTTCAAAACGTCAGGGACCGAAATTTGAGAAATAATTCCGTTTACAAACATTGACCTTAACGCTGAACTATTTCGAGATAAATTGCTATTTGTAATGAATATTTTATCCTAAATTGGAATACTAATTCCTACTAAAAGCACAAACCACATTTTATCAACAAGGCCTTATTTGTCATCATCAGCGTTTATAATTTATGCAAGAGCCAGTATATTAGCGTGCAATTAGGTCCCGTCATGCGTGACAAATGGTAAATGAATGCTTTGCAACACTGAGAGTGATAACCGTTAGACTGTACCCACTCAACAACAGGCATTCTGACACTTTTGTTTCAACCGGTTATCTTCATAATAAAAATCCAACTAAGACTAGAACAGCTGCATTTTGTCTTTTCCAACTAAGTGGTCTGCCTTACCAGCAAATATAAAAACAACTAATTTTTTAATTACTGATGAATTTAACATTTTTAAAGGCAACTAAAAAAAAAGCACGACAAAATAATGTTAAACTGTTATGAACAAAATAAACTAACAGTATTAAATAAAAAAGGAACTTTTACTAGTCAACTACAACCACGTGTAAATCTCTTTTGGGTAGAGGGATGGCTCTGAAGTGGTGGTATCGATGTTCAGTAAACAAACAGTAAACGCTGCTCGTCTTCATTACCCGAAAAGGTAACGAAAGTTTCCTTTTTTTGCAAGATATTTTCGAAATATTTATGACGTGAAAGATGAAAACACATGTACTTGTATATTTAAATACATATATAAAACTAGTAGGGGAGATGGCCTTAGCTTTCGATCCAAACTGGACCTTCGTCAGAGGCATAAACAAGAACGAACACAAACATAACCATCAAAAAGAGGAGCAAAGGATTAAGGGAGAGTATCCAGAAAAAAGCGGGAAAATATAGCCAATCAGAGTTATAAATTTACAAGCAATGGTGTGGCTAAGAACCAATCTGAGTAAAGCGGTGAGGACAAAAGGTGGTCAGTGTGAAAGGGTGGATCAATGGACCATAAAGGTGGTACCGTATTGTAGGCGTTACAATTCGGGAAGCATGAAAGGGTAGGATTAGAGGGCAAGCTGCATCAGGGTAATGCAACTAACAACAGGAGGCAAGAGCAAAGTAGTTATAGAATAACAGAATCAGTGTAAGAAGTTAAAAAATAAGCAAGAGGAGCCTGCCGAGAGAGCGGGTTATTTAATCTTCTGCGAAGGGAATAGGTTATTAACGGGTTGCTTTTAAGAGAAAGAAGCGTAAAATAGACCAGTAGAGAGAACATGTTGTTTTCAGTAACTGTATTGTTTGCCTCCGACGAAGGTCCGGTTTGGATCAAAAGCCAAGGCCATCTCCCCTACCCCTACTAATTTTATACATATATTATACATATATGTATGTACAAATATACACATTGCAGACTTTAAACAAATTTGTATTCTCTGACATGTTTAGAAATGTCCAAAGAGTTGTCGGTTAGTCAACCAATTTGCTACGCGCAGGTAAAATACCCAGACCAAATGCGTTCATTGTCCAATGTGATTTTACGTCATCTTGGGTTTATACATCGATTACTAACCAGTGGACTTGGGCAGCATCTATAACTACCGTTAATGTATATTTTACAGCAAACGAAACAGCCCAGACCTTCTCCATCTCCAATGATAGCCTTTTACGCGTGCACGTTTCATCAACGATGGCGGCCAATGCAAGGGGGTCTATTGCAACGTCACAGCCATAGTTTTTTGCCAACCAAGGTTGGAAAACTATGGGATGCCATGAATGCGAAGCAAAAACAGATAGCCATAGTTTGTAACAATGTGACTGTTCAAAAATAGTGTTGAATGTGTTGGGGGAAAAAACAACCGATCAATTGATTTTTCTTGTTCTTGTTTTTATGAAAGTTTGCAAAAGTGTTGAATTGGGTCATATTATCTGCTAACACGGTTGGATGTTTTGGTAACATTCGGCCGTCCATGCCAACCAGGGTGATTTGTTTATGTCAACAATAGGTCTATTCTTCAAAAAATGGTACTGTTTGCGGGTATTCTGATGCCGAGTTCAAACAAAAGACTTGGACTCGAGCCAAGAAGCCTAGCATCGCAGTTTCCAGCCACAGTAACTGAAGTAATCTCTAATCTCATTGACGGGGACACTAACGAGTAAGAACTTAGAACTGTCAACGCTGGCCACGATTGAGGATGGTATCTGAGTTATAATGATTTTGAGTCTACGACCATGAGCTCATGATTTAATGTGGAAATTGGAGCTCGGGAGGACCAGCATAACAGTTGTAATTCCTTTCTAAGACAAGACCAGTACCCTTCAAACCTCTCAAGAGGCTAATTTTCGTTTGATGGTTTTGTTCGCCACTTTACACAATATTGTCACTACTACTAGTAGTGGGTTTTATTGTCCAAAGACAAACATTATAAGACGAGAGTGGAGGTTCGCCATTACCTTTATGGATACATCAATGATGATGTGATAGGTTTCCAATAAAAAAGAGGTTCAATGAATGGTGCTGATGTGGCAGGAGATTCTGTGAGATCCCCCTCCCCTCAATCAGCGAGTTTTGCAGAAATTTCGTCTGATAGCGCCCTCTTTTGAATAAATTTTTCTTTCGCCCATGCTAATTTTCGCTCTGCCAAACCGGTCTCACCCAAGACCGCTGGGATGGGCTGACGAGCTTGTACACAAAATTCATGTTCAGGATGTAGTGATGCATGATGGGACTGATTACACTGCAGTCGGCACAATATCCACAATCACGACATGTACACACACGATATGATAAAGCAGGAGTGAACAATTTGTCAAATATCACATTGGCTACGAGAACTGGCTCCATCAGCATGGCACACGGGTGCTCTTACAGAGCGGACGGCTCTGTGCTCTTTACATAGCGCCATCTTGTGGCGTCTGCATGTTTGTTGCACTA
This sequence comes from Pisaster brevispinus, assembly GCA_023634235.1. Lineage (NCBI taxonomy): Eukaryota > Metazoa > Echinodermata > Asteroidea > Forcipulatida > Asteriidae > Pisaster > Pisaster brevispinus. The sequence goes on along the minus strand of JAMKCF010000014.1, from coordinate 3,828,727 downwards.
CGATAAGTGAGGCTATGTTGGCCGGATTAAAGGCAGGCTCTACTTTTGCTAATTGTCAAAGACGAGTATCCTCAGTTGGTGTATTCAAACACAAGCATAAAACAAAAAACTGTGAAATTTGGGGAAGAAAATGATGAAAGAAAAAACATCCTTGTTGCACCTGCATAGATTTGTGTGCTTTTTTTATAAGCCCGAGAAAGGCCTCATGCCTAAAGCCTTTCTCAGATTCAAAATAATTTTGGAGTGAAAAAACACCTCTTTCTCGAAAACTACATTACTTCAAATGATGTTGTTTCTAACATTTTTTTTTTATAATAGCAACAGCTCTCCAGGGCTCCTTATCGAGTAAGTGTTTATGGTCATTAAATTTTGGAGTAATAGATGACTTTTCGCCATAGCCACTGCAAATTTGCCACTGCTACAACAAAATAATTGGCGCCAAATATTGCAATACCAGAAGCCCACCGGAAATGCAGTGAACTGTTTTGGGGTTTTTTGGCTAAATTATTTGTGTTTTAAATATTCATTTTGCAGAGAACCAGTTTTTCTTTTTTTATAAATTCCAGTTTCTGTAGCACTCGAGTCAACTTTATAGCAAGTGAGGCTTGAGGTGCAACTTCCTATTGAAGGGTAAAACGACTAATTGGAGGTATAATTATAAATACACACACAGCTCTATGTGATACTGTCAGGCATGGAACATCAACTCTGAAAGGGCAGGGTAATTTCATCATTGCAAAGAACACTTCCAAATTCTTAAAGTCTACATGGGAAACTTTTGAAGGGGCACCAAGGCCAAGACATGTGCAAAAGGGGCCATTGCCGCCCTGACCGTTGAGTAATATTAGGTCTGTAATGTACCATGTAAGCAAGATTGTGCTTTGAGAAGTTGGCTTACCCAAACAAAAGCCACTTAAAAGCAAAATAATAAAAACAGATGTACGATTCGTAACAATAGCAAGTCACTGTTTGTACAACAATTATAGCAAATAGCCTTCAAATATTTTTTTATTTTTGGGGGTATCCATATTTTTTAATATAATTTTATCATTGAGTTATTGAGTGTCCTTGCTCAGAGAAAACTTAATTATGTCTATGTTTACCCGCTCCAACCTACTTAAGTACAAAGGAAACATGTCATACGGTGTACATTAGCGGGTAAACATTGGGAAAGTCTCGCAGTGTCACACGAACCAATTGTGTCAACGTAAAAGACGGACAATGATCAAGAATTTAATTAATTCGATTGAAAATTATCAAAGGCATCACTCAGAAAAAGCTGGGCTCTTTTGAAGGGAACTGTATAACAAAAAAATAAAACAAACCCTCACATTTTATTTGTAATGCGGTAACGTTGCCCTGATTGTGTGAATTGCTACGATGCGTCAAAATTTTGCCTCAACCCTCGTTTTTTATTTCGATTTGTACAGGTTGATTGTGCAATGTTTTTTGCTGACAAAACAGGACTGGAATTAACGGTTTATACGAGCGACAACTTTAATAAAAGAGACATCATTCCCTGAAATTTAGGTTTTCTGTATACAAAGGCATTCGGAATTGGGTTTTTTGAGGCGAGTCGCAAAAGCAACAGAATCCAGCAGCGAGCTGTTAACTTGATAGGACAAGAACGATTTCATAGCATAGAGCTGCTTAAGCAATAAATATATTGCTTAACAAATTTATGCGAAGCAAAATTGAGCAGGATACCAGTCATTTATGGAACATCATTGATGGAACATGTGACATGGTATTTTGGCTGGTAAATTTATTCTGATATTGCTTAAGCTACGTTTTGTGTCTAAGCAGGTCTATGACTACTAGACTTTTGGCCACGTTTGTCCCGATGGCTCTCTCGCAACTATACTCTCGCGAGACTGCTGCTCCGCGCAAGATACTCTTGCGACTATACGGCCCCATCAGTCAGTACTGGAGCCAGCAATGTCGCGAGAGCAGTATAATTGCGTGAGAGCATGCATCGCGACAAGCATTTAGGGACTTGTCTACAAGTCTTATGAAACTGGGAACTGGCATCGTCTTTTGAACCTCTTTCTTTTTATTGGCCCAATTCACATGACGACATCATTACAATAATCTTAGTTGCGCCATTCTGGGAGTCAAAGTCCCCGTATGTATGGAGAGCGTGGCATACATTAGCGCGCGTGACGTTGGTGCAAGGCATTGACCTCTATATACTGAGATCAATGGTGTAAGGGGTCAATTGATGGATTGCACATCATAACGTCACTAACCGCCATCTTTGATGATGACAAACCATGGAAAAGTGCACGACTCAGCCAATGATTCACCTTTCACGCGTGCACGTTCCATCAACGTTGGCGGCCAATGCAAGGGGTCAATAGACGTTCTGTCTCCTCTCTCTATAAAGCCACTCATCTCTGAGGTCATCTCATGGTATCGGGAGACTGGCAATGGATCTCTTACTCTTTTCTCCTTCTCTGCGCACCTTGATTAGCAGTACCCGTTTTAGCCGCATATTCTCATCCCTTCATTGCTCACTGGTACTACTGCACTTCAGAACTCCCCCTGTGCTAATTTTTCAGCATCTTACAATCTATTCCAGTCCAAGAGAGAAATGTGATCAGATATTTTTAAGTCTCTGTCTTCAGTTGTGCTATTTACTTGTAGCCCCTACTCCCTCATCTGGCCCTCTGGCCTTACATTGAGCTATTTTCCAATAAAGGAGCTTGTTATAGACGTAGACTTGATGTGTGGCACCAACGCCATCTTTGAAAACCAAGGGTTGTCCGATCATTTATTCTTGAACAATACAAATCTTTCCCCTTAGCTTTACTAACCCACTTTACTGTTTTTCGTTCTTCTGTAAATCCTGATGGTGTGGGATTCTAGTGACGTGTTTCTAGTCCAACAACAAATCTGAAGGCTTAACCGGAGATCGGGGAGGTCGTACGGGACACTAAAGTGTCAGTCAAATAGGCCAAGGGGGAATTGAGTCGTGTGCGGGTAATCTTGTTGTTGGCATGGACTGTTTTCTAGTGTCTTTAAGGTTTATCCTGCAGACTGGGCAAACAGGTTTTCAACATTCCCCACTCGATGCATTTGACAGATTAAAAGGTTAAGGGGAGATGAACTAGCATCTCGAAGACATCCACAAGTGAATACCAAACATGCGGAACCGGGGGACAAGTTTTGTGGAAATAGGAAGAAAGTTTTCCGGAACTTTTTCGAGCTAAGGTGGATATCTACTTTAGACCTCTTGCAATGACGTCACACTCGGCTACCGTCTACCCCTGCCTGTGTTCTGCCATTTTGGGAGCCAAATAGACAATGGCCTTATGCACATGACAACATTTGAAAGGGCGCCCTCTGCTAGAGGTCAAAAGAAGTTTGCTCGTTGGCTCATCCCGTACGCTGTGCGTACATAATATAATGTGCGTTTTCCATAGACCCCTTGCATGACGTGACAATCCCAAACAGCGCCCCCACAGCGGTCAATCAAGACCTACCATTGACTGAGATTTATAATAAGCGGTGAGTACAAACGTACGTGCACGTTTCCATCGTTTGAACTCACCGATGGCGGCCAATGCAAGGGGACCAATGTTCCATCATCGTTTACGTCTAAGATGGCGGTGTGGTGACGTCAGTACGACGCGCGTCTAACCGTGGGCGCGTTGCCCAATGATGCACACTGCGCAGCAAACACACGGACAATCTGGGCGTTTTGACGACCCTAGCCAGAAACAAGTTTCTGACGTGAAATTAAAGTATTCGCACATCTCTGGAAATTGATTGTTCACAAAGGACTTTGTCATTTTGTTTTCGCGTGATGAAACTTATTTCTTGAAAGGTTATGAGCATTGTTGAACGTGGCACTTTAGAACGCCAGGTCGTAAGTGGCAGCAGACTTCCAGGTAAACTTTTCTTTCTTTCTTTTATTTTGGTTATTAATGACAGCTTCGGTAGAAAGCGCAAAGCGAAATCAAACCGACAGTTATAATAATTATTTAAGTATGTGTGGTACGTCAGAGAGTTAACTCTTTGACTAACAACTCCAGCCACTTAAATTGATCCTATATCCTTGCCATAGGAGTTTGCATTTCATTTAATCTGTAATCTGACACAGCTAGCTCCAGGTAACGACCATGCAGAGGCGGAAGCCAAACCACCGTAATAACACAACAAACACCACCCAAGTTCCGGATCGCCTCGGTCACTTCATACAGATATCTGCGTTGTTTTACGGAGTCCCTCCAACCCAGTGCAGGCTCCGCGATTAAATTGAGTGGTGAAATTCTGAGCAATATTGACTTCCCACCACAGTTTCATGTTCCCCGTGAACCCCTTCAAGCTTTGGCTCTGTAAGAAATCATTACTGAGAGATAAATCTCCATTGCAAAGGAGTAATCGGTGGGTGTCTTTGATGCAGGATATTGTGGCCAGGACGGGCTGCCAACGGGGAGACATTTGATGACCAAACGGCGTGGTATGGAGCCCGACAGCTCCAATCAATATCACTGTGACAAGCTTCGAAAGGCAATGCGCTGGTTGCTAATTTCGGGGAGCAGTCCTGGTTAATCTGGGTATATTATAAGCGTTTTACATACGAAGTGTGGATCTGAGAACAAAAGAGGTCCACCATGTAGGGATCTTGCAACACTATCGCACACACTGCTCGATGTTGCATTCACTATGTAGACATTCCATTTGTTCTATACACTAAATGAAAATCCTACTCTTCAACACTGTATTAAAAAAAAAAAAAAAAAAACACTGCCCGGACGACTGTAAGCGCCACATAGTGTTTCAAGTCCCTACATTGTGGTGAAGACCTCTTTTGTTCTCTGGTCCACACTTCGTACGTAACACTTAAACAGTGTTTTGTTTTAACAATGCACTGTAAAAACAAAGCACTGTTGAAGACTGTTTATTTCTTGTTTTGTGCCAGGAACAAAGGATCACACAGGAATGTCCACAAACTGTATGCAGCACAGAGCCCTGTGTGACCCCCACGTGTGTCTCTTATTAAAACAAAACTACTTTCTCAGTCCTCCGCTCACATTTTAAAAACTATCCTCCAAATGTAAGTTTCCAACTTTTGTGTGGCAATTTTATACTCAATTTACAATGAAACCATTTTCCGCCGCCATTTTGAAAGCAACAGCAAGTTGTAGTTTGTCAGGGTCTCGGCCTCATTAGATATGGGACGCAGAAGCGCTATGTTCCGTATTCCACAAGCGCGTGTACCTTTCAGAGTGAATATGATAACACTGCAAAAACTTAGGTGTTAAAATTGACACCTTGGGTGGTGTCACATATAGATACCAAAGAGAGAATCAAAATTAACATCATAGGGTGTTAAAATAACACGAATTTAATTGTCTTGGCTGAAATGAGTGTTACTTTAACACCCTTTGGTGTAAATGTTGATTCTATCTTCGGTATCTTTATGTGACAACACCCTTGGTGTCAATTTTAACACCCCAGTTTTTCCAGTGTACCAATGCTTTATTTTTAGAGTAGGGCCTATGTTTTTGCCACGTTTTACGGTTTGATTTTCTATAAATATTCGAACTGCCTCGTACGTTTTCTGTTTTGTTTTGTTTTTGTTTTTTTGGGGGGGGGATTTTTATTTAGTATTGTTGAGGTTGAAATAACAAATAATAAAAACAATTTTATATACACTATTGTGACGGCTGCTAAACCAAAACTAAATAAATATGCCCCTACAGCTCATTTGAAATCATTATTCCGCTCAAATTCAATCAGTAACAACACATCTCATACCTGAAACAGTTCACTTGACCTTTCACTGCTAAAGCGCACACTACACTGACCAGCCAGAACTTACAAAGTCCAGCGCGGTAATTTCTAAAATATGATGACAAAAAGGCAAAAACTCACCTGACCGTGCTGAGATGTCTCCAAACGACAACTCTCAACTTTGCAATCAAAAGAGGAAATTGGGTCATCCTTGCTGGATTCTCATCCTTAAAGACTCTGAGTTCATTTGTCACATTTCTGTACAAAATAAAAACAGACCAGCTCCACTTGACAAGTTTGGGAAACACTTCCACTAAATCCGAACGCACTCAAAGCAGATTCCTCGTATTCAGTGCCTGTTAGAAAAACGGATAAACAAAAACGATTATATTAATACCGCGAAATTGCAAAAGTGTCTCAAATTGCACTTTCTGTAGATCCCATGTGGAAGTTAGAATGACGCCGTTAAACCTTATTCCAAATCCGAGCTTTCCGATGAAGGATCACAGCCGGAACATCTGGGGCCAATTTCACAGAGCAATAAGATTCATCTTTAAGATGAGTTGTCAGTATAACCATAGTGATTTGTATGGTGACATCACACTTTGCTTAGCAATTAACATCGATTGGCAGTTTAAGATCATTTCTTAGTTCTTTGTGAAATCGGCCCCTTAAAACAAATAAAACAATTTGAAATAGCTCCGAAGCTGTCTCATCTCACGAAGTAAAGTGTAGGCGTTATTCAGCAAAAGATTATTACGGTATCAATATTTTTTTTTACAGAAAGCTGGTTATTGCACTCTCAAAATGGCCTTTATCGTTTTACTTTATTACCTTGTTTAAAGCTTTTATTAGACCTAGGCTGGAGATTAATTGTTCTACTTTTAGATTTCAGTATTTCAGAATCATGTTTTATAATATAATAATATAACTATAAGATTTACGTTTGTCAAAAAGTGTTTTCTACTCCCTTTACAAGATTAAAGGCCGAAATCGCATTATCTTTAGAGGGGAAAACACAGGGATTCATCTCAAGTGCTTTGGACTGCAACATTTTTTTGATGCGCAAGAAAATGCCGCTTTTTAATCGTATGTTATTACTGCGCAAGTCTCACGCGTATTCGAACATTGGGATCCGTTAAAACGCGCAAGTTCGTTTCCTTTCACGGGTTAGAGCAATGGGACCAAAGTAGTTCAAAAAATGTTCGAATATGCGCCAGACTTGCACCGTCTATTACGAACCCGCCCCTCCCAGGAGCACTGGTGCAAGGAGGGTTTAATAAGATAAACGGTATCCCAAACGCGTATTATATGAATAGTATATAAGGTATGTATACACAGAGTCAATGCACACGAGGCCCCATCTGCTGCATCATTACACAATCATAATGTACGTAGTCAAACATACCGATCGCCATTACTTCGATTTCTAAAATTCAAGCCGAAAATTCCCTCATGCCCCAGACAGCATTCTGAATAAACTGACAGTGTATAATACTATGAAAACTCAGCGATTGGTAGGTGATTTAATGGATACCAAGTTAATGACAAGCTGAACACATAAACCACAATGATAGCGGAGTAATAACTAATTCCTTAACCTAGTTATCCAAGGTCGTAAATTGAAGATCAATTTCTGGAAGTGTATTCTTTTACTAAATTGTAAACTTGTATCTGTTTGAATAGACCAATCCATACGCGCTGCAGCGCAAGCTTTTGTAAACAAAAACCGGAAAACCGTTTTTCTTTTAATGCAAGTCATCCTCGAAGATTTACACAATTTCCTCAACATGACAGCATGACACAATAACGTCAAACCAACTTTAAATATTTACAACTAAACAGAAAAAGTATACCTACATCTGACCCCCAAAAAACCTTACTAATGAAATACATTCTGAACCCAACCATGCAGTTTCCGTGTTTAGGCACACTTAAACTCACCTATTTGTCTAGGCACCGTATTCAGAATTCATGGCGCTCGAACACTTTTACGTTTTATCCTGCAAGGTATGTGGAGCTACGCTTTGAAGTATGAGACCTACCCCTTTACATAGCACCATGTATAATGATTTACAAGGTGCTGTGGCGCAATAAGCAGCCAATTTAAACCAGGGACACTGGGGCAAACCCCTTCCCTTTACGATAAGTGCACTGGGTTCTTTTACGTGCATTACACAACACAAAGGAACCTACTGCTTTACGTCCCCATCTGAAGGACGAAGGAATACTGGTTAAGTGGCTTGCTTAAGGACACAAGTGTCATGACTAGGACTCGAACCTACACTCTGCTGATCAGAATCGCCAGAGCTTGGGTCCGGTGCTCTTATTCGCTCGGCCACGACACGCCACAATAACAAGTAAGCTTTTCGGATAGAAATTACACAATTTCTTTTTCGGGTTCATTACAAAAGTATGACCTTACCTTTAAGGGCTTTAACTTGTGCTTTACAATACTCACTCTACGCACAAAAGAACCCGGAGATACAAACTCAAGACATTTCAACTCGATTCAATTTAAGGACTCACACGAGTTTTTAATATCACCCACTCACACTAATCATCGCGAGATTTTGTGCTAAAACACGGTTGCTAAGCGACAAAAAACCCCACTGGAATCATTTTTTTTAATTTTTTTTTTTACAATAAGTTGTAGTTCCCCGAGTGAGAATTTGACACCTTTTGACAGAAGGTTGGATTTTGTTACCGTGATTATTTAGGCGAATAATTTCATTAGTAACAGCGCTACGACCACGCCGTTTAATCAGACCCGTAACCCGGAAATTGAGGGGGGGGGCGAATATGAACTGGGGGGTGGGGCGGATATGAAAAAAAAGTACATCGGCGCGTCAGTTCCGCCCGTCGAGCAGCGACTCGGGGGAGCGGGACATTTTTTGGAAATGAAGATCCAAGATCCTTTCCTTTTTTCATTTGAGAAACACTAACATTTCTTTTTCCAATTTGTCACTGAATGTGTTTGCTGTAAAACGTGTTTTATCTTTCGACTGAAATGCTAGTTATTAATGTACTTTGTTTATTTTTCCAGATTTTGAGATGTTTTTATGCATGAAGACCCCTTGAAAGCCAACCTGGTTGAAGGGCTACCGTTTACAACTTAATTTAAATAAATAAATAATACATAAACAAATTAATTAATTAGTCAATCAATCAATGGATCAATCAATCAATCAATCAATCAATAATATAACATTAACATAAAACATGGTTGCATACAATGGTTAAAAAAAAAAACATTGCATGTATAAAAGAGTATTTGTTTTATTGATAACCATGTTCCAGTATTCTATGCTCTTTCTCTTGTTCTTCTTCCTCTTCTTCTTCTTCTTGTTTTAAATTTTTTATTTACATCCTGTACACTCAACAAAAAATGCAAAATGACATGTTCAACATCCATTTACTGTCAGATGCAACTTTATTGAAGGCCAATTTACGTCAACGAATCATGTCATACCCAAAAGTCAAGTTCCTTTAAATTTAATGACGAACCTGTCCAAGCTGCATTGTTTCTGCACCGTCCCTGCATGCCAGATTTTTATTTATTTATTTTTTTATCCTTCAATTAAGATCAATATACTGAACTTTGTTCTTTGCCTAATCGCCCCCTGCGTTTGGAACATCAATCAAGAAGAGAATGATTTTCATCAGAAACATTAAAAAAAAAAATCTTGTCTCGACGGCAACGCAGTTTTAATAAATCCTGGCTGCATTGCCTGGAAAGTTTTTCGATTAGATTTCATCGTGGCGATGGTTTTTCGAACGGTTTCTAGGCAGGGGAAATATTAAACTATATAAGGAATTGTTGACATGCATGTATGATGGAGGTTTGCCTTCTTTGGAAGGCAGTTGGTTAGCTATATTTGTAGGCCTATATATGTAGTAGGTATAAGTCTTATCACGTCTCAAGTTTCTTATTGAAGATTTTGTAAGGCAAGACGCGGCTCTGACTGTCTTGTCGTGAGTATCATGAGGAAGACCACATTGAACATTGACAGAAGTCTTTCTAAATTAACTGAAAGAGAATCGAGGATATGAAATATTAGCTGAAATAGGTCATTTTGTCAACAATCCACGAACTGTCTTTATGGAAGTTAGTTGTTTTTACAAGACGTATCAAGAGTTCCTTTAATATGGTGCATGAATTGTGCAGAAACGGCAGCACTTTGTAAATCGAGACGGTAAAAAAAAATACAAATAAAACATCATTCGGACTTAACTTGGGATTTGGACATTGTCCTCGTGAGATCGTCTGAAGAAAGTGCAGAGAGTAGACCGTTTTCGAAACCACGAATTTGGCCCTTCGGCTTCAGATCAGAACAGGCCCTGGCAGACGGGGACTAAGCCTGAGGTACCTAAGTCGTTGTTTCGAAAAGGAGCACAAGTTGTCACATGCTCAGATGGCTCCTTTGATTGGATGTTTCTGTCTGAACTTTGATGAAATTTTATCCTGGGCCCTTTTTTATAGAGCTGCTTAAGCAGAAAATACTGCATAAAAAAACCCTGCTCGGCAATAATAAGCAGGATACCAGTCACAGATTGTACATGTGACATGGTATTTTGGCTGGCAAACCTTATTCTGGTTCGCATAATTTTGTTGTGCTTAGCTTGTTTTGTGCTTAAGTAGCTCTATGAAAGTTGTCCCTGTTCGTGAGTGTGACGTGATTCCACTGTAAGCCACGCCCACTTTTAACCAACTGCCTCCACTGTTTACCAGAAGTCCACGATAAATTACATTGAGCTTGTTTTCGTTTAATATTTGAACAGTTTAATATTTGAACTTGGCTTATACATCAGCATTACATCTCTAAAGGTATTACCAAGGATTTGTAGGATAAAAACAACAATGTTTATTTGTAGTCTGAAAGCTTACTGATTATGGAGTTCATTTATTCAAACTAGAACATTTTTTTCTGTGAAACATTTCCCTCTGAAATGAAGTCATGTTCGAGAAAATTGTATTTGAATTCCTTTAAAACAACGCAACAGCTGATGTTGGTTGTTACAACCTAAATAAGCTATTGTATTTACACGCTGCAAATTGTGCATGGATTTCACCATTCTCTCCCAACTCACACAACAGATTAAGCCCAAATTTTCACAGGTTTGTTATTTCGTGTGTATGGTTGATCTCACAAAACGTGAACACTGTCTGCGACTATTTTGTCAGCCCTGCCATTCTTGTTTAGTACATTTAAAGTTCATGAATTACAGAAACACGAATTAAATGAATTAACGAAATGGGTCTATCTTATTCTGTTGTCCCATCAAAGTGAGTGAATTTAGAATAGCAATAAAACGTTGTCTCAAGCAGAAAAGCACACCCATTCTATTTGTTTTGTTTTTTGGTTTTTGTTTTTGTTTTTTTTTGCATCCCTTTGGAGACATCTTTAGTTCTTTCCTTTGCCCCTGTATAGTTAAGAACCTCCCTTTGCACCCAAAATTCCTTGTGGAGCACCCCAGTCTTTGGAATTCCCCTGTGGAGACCCTTTGTGTTCCCTTTTCTGTTTTGTTCTCGGTCTCCATAAGGTAGTGAAAATGCAATCAATGCCATTAACAATGAAATTGTGGACTATGTTAAGCTACACTTCAATTCTAAATTTAGAGGAAAAACGAAAAAGGATAAAGCTCTCCCGGCTCACATTGCTCTGGTTCGCTCCATCATCATCCTTTGATCATTCAGTCACTCAGCCGATCCGAAGCGGTTCCGCGTAAGTTGCAGACACAGCAATTATACCTCGCTCATGTCTATCAATACCGAACCCCCAATCCCCTCCAGTGAAGCCCCGCTGTGAAACGAGACCTGTACAGACAAGACCGAAGTTATAAATATCACATCAACAATATTTGTGAATGTTTGTCACTTGCAGGTTTGTTTTGACAGGTTTTTATCACTTTCCCTGAATAAACCGCTGTCATTCGGGGCTCTGTATAACAGTAACAAAAATAACTAAAATGACAACTGCCAATTGTTGAATAAATACATAAACTGGGATGCAAATGGATAGAGCTATTTGTTTTGACAGTTTTAGTTTCCTAATGGCAGAAGTTTCAGTTTTATCCTCGAGAATTCCCAACGGTGTTTATTATCTACACGGGGCCTTTTTATTTTGAACTTTCTTATGTATTTTATCTTTTAAACCCTTTTACTCTTTGAATATTATTGTATATTATTGTTTTCATTATGAGTATAGGCCCTATGTCTTATTTATTCCGTGTGTCCTTTTTGTGCACATTGTATGTTATTATTATTATTGTTTTTATTCATTTAGTTATTTGTTTATTTAAATTTGTGTACTCTTTAATTTTTATTTTGTTTTTCACATGTGACCCCAGGGCCCCTGTGAGAACAGTTCTTTGATAACTCATAGGGCTACCCTGGTTTAACAAGACGAAATAAATAACTAAGGAAGATATTCACGAGGAAGATATTTGTCCATTGAACAGGTAGGATAACAACCAATTTTCTAAACTTTCAAAATGGCTGTTCTATGCTTGATATTTGCGATGATCAGGCCCTATCCGAATTGGCAGCTACAGCTATACCGGCTACGACTTTTGCTAAGGGTGCTGCCAAGGACATACTTCAACGCACGATGACCAGAAATCTAGCCGTAGCCATAGCTGTATAGCCGCTAATTCAGACACGGCGTAACGTTCTCATGCGCATACTCTGTGTGCCAACTTTCATGCTTTCCTGAACGAAGGCACAATCGCCATCACCTGCCGTAATAACAGGGAGTTTAAAATGATACAGTGCCGTAAACGGCCCGATGATGTCAACGTGTCCAAACCCAGTCTGGAACCACACTTGGGGCTGTTTACGTGGGAATATTTCCAATAACATTGTACAATGTTTACCATTAATTAGTTCGGCGCCTCAGAGAGGGCCCTTCAATAGCAATGAAGTGCCTGGACGACTGCGAGGGATAACAAAATGCAGGTTTGTATGCCAAAACGTTATAAACGATAACGCCATGTGTTCCACTTGATGATGATGTTTACGGTAGTTAGCTTTCTGGCAAATTAGATTTGAGTTTATTACCATATTTTGGTTATAGCAGCTAAAACGCTCCTCCGTTTTTCATTCAGTTACACCACAAAAACTGGGGTCTTAAAATTGACACCATGGGTGTTGCTATATATAGATACAAAAATGAATAAACACTTACATCACATGGTGTTAAAATAGCACACATTTCTGCCAACACAGTTACATTGGTGTTATTTCAACACCTTTTGATGTTGATTTTAACTCTTTTTTTGGTATCTGTTTAATGTGACAACACCCACGTTATTTTAACAACTCAGTTTTTGCAGTGTAGTGTTAGATGAAGTTGGAAATAAAACCAAAAAGTTGACCAATCTCTAGATCGACACGGGTAAATATCCATCCATCCTCTCATGAACCCGCAAAGTAAACCTAGACTTTTTCATTTTGATCTCTTAATGACATCTCTGCACATCTCTCAGGTCCTTACGACATTTTTTTATGAGATGTAAATAATATCCACCGAGTCCGTCGTTAAATTTTGAAGTACCGTGTTCAGCTCTAAACGAGATGGAGTTGACTCGGCTGATGTCTTGGAGGAATATCCGGAATCAATATTCCACGTTGAGTGGGAGTGAATGTCATTATTAGACCCGAGTAAATCAGTCATCGTCTTCCTATTGTTTCCCTTTTTGGAGTTGTTTTGAGCCTTGATGGTTTTATTCCGCAAATAAAAGTGGTCCCATTCGAAATGTACCAGGTCAAAAGGAATATAAAATCACATTGTTTTCAATGGGAGAAAATGTGGTCCCATTAGAAATGAAACGGGTTGTTTTTTGCTTGTGTATCAAGCATGATGTCCCGAGTTTCGAGTGGCATTGGATACAGTCATATAGATAGATTAAAACTTTTACTGACAACGGGAAACTAAAAATAGCCTTGAAAAAGAAATGGGTTCAAAACAACACAATTAATGTCGTGGCGCCGTCGTGGTCTAGCTCATCGGGCTCCAGTCCCGACGGCTGAATCATTGGAGAATGGGTTCGAATCCTGACCATGAAACTTTGTCATTGAGAAAGGTACTTAGTTCGACCCCCAAGACTTTGGCCATTTTGAGCCGATGTCTTACTACAAGAACACCTAGCTTGTCTGGTAGCTAGAGGCAGTTCGGTCCCAAACGTATTTAAATGATGTTAAAATTATACATATGTTTTGTTCACATGGCTCGGTGAAGTACTGTACTGAGTATATAGTGTTTATTGATGTTTTGGTAAACACAAATTAATAAAAGTATAACTGTAAAAAAGTGAATCCATCCCATTATTCTTTCATAATAATCATAAGTAGTTAAAACGTTACATCTATACTCAAGAGCTATCATGACTGAACTACACAAGTCAAATTATTTATAAAATATTACAAGAAAAAAAAGATGCAACAGACAGTTCAAGTCTCGCTAAGACTGTGCATACATTAAAATGTGCACATTCGTTTCCCTTAGAATTCACCTTATACTTCATCTTCACAATAACTTGTCCCCATGTAGTGCCCTATAGGGGCCCGTGAGGAGTTTGTCGCCAAACCTGTTGACTCTAAAAATGGTGAACATTGCGCAGTCACCGCGTGACGGACTTGCAAGGAGTCCGCCCATTGGGTTACCATGACCGATATGTGACATATGGAGCCCCCCCCCCCAGCCGGCCAATTTTTCTAAATTCTGATATATTCTTCCCCTGTTGTATAGAAGTACCCCACCCCGAGTACCCTCTTAAGAATGAGATTCCCAGAAATCATTGACGACACAACGGCAAGGTGGACTTACGGCGCGCCGTGGCCACATCGAACACCAAATTAATTTGGGAACCCAAGATTCTTAAAGAAATCTTCAAATACGCACGATATACTTTCACGGTGGAGACAAACGCTGATATACAACACAATATTACGCTGATAGACAACAGAGTTGTGTTCATTATAATAAATGGTTAACCTAATTTCCGTTCGTTCTTAATTTGCTGTGTTGTTTTTGTGGATGACAAACACCAAACCCGAAAGAGTTAATATTGATAGTATAGTGTAGGGCCTCTATCAATCTTAGTTGCTAAACGAAAAATAAACAAATACAAATCACTATGGCAGTTGTTGACAGTTTTCATATTAACATGAAATTTTAAGCCAGTGTCCGATTCAAGTGACTTCACAACGGCTATTGCTAATGGCAGCAGCGAAAAACGTGCACTAGATTCTTATTCAGCGATCTGGCCATAGCCACTCCCAAAGGCATCAATCTGGACACGGCGTTATTGTGGGGGAGGGGGGGGGGTGATGTCGAGCCCCGTCTGATCACACAGAAGTTGTCAGTATGTAGCTTCACACTTGGTATTTTTTCCCTGTGCTGTAACCTACATATTGATTGGTTTGACTTGTCGGTATTTAGCCGTCCAAACTTCTTTCCTGGAGGCGAGATAACATTCGATTGCTGACAGGTAAATAGGTCATACAGAGACTCCAGATGAAGTAATGCTCACAGTACCTAAGGCCTCGTATAGGGGACGAGGTTTCAATGTGCTTAGTAACCACTAAAGCAGTCGTCAAGTTACATGTTTTTCCCGCCACTCATGATTGTTCCCGCCATAATAAGAAGTACGCAGCACAATGCAGACAACACCGAGATCGCTGGAGGCGCGAAGATTGTATCCTCGCTAAAATGAAAAGTCAAGTAACGACTTCAAGTAAGAATTATTATTTAACGGGGATGTCTAAGTAATATTTCAGCAGGTGACTTACCTTGGCCCAAAGGGCTCTCAGGATACAGATCTGACTCAAAGTTATTTAAAACGGATGGGATTTTTTTGTCAATCTCCTTGTCAGCGTCAAATCCTAGTTTAACAGGAGATGGCTTGTAAGTTGCACAGTCCTCAAATATGTTCGCTCCCAAAATACTGCAATATGTTACCGGTTTCTTACATTATTGATTACCTTGTTGACATTAATTATTGGCTGATTTTGCAGGACCCTTTCGGAATGATAGAAGCAAGGATGATTATTACTTAAAATAGTTTGTTAAAATCGGCCTTTTAAAAAAGTAACTCTGAACTTTTTTCAGTCCGTGTTTGTCCGATCCAGTGTTCGCCCACGTTCACCGTAATGTTTGGGCATTTATTGCCACAGGCAAACGTAAGACCAGCGTAGTCTGCTCACTGTGTCCTTCATGTTTTCCTGAATAACAAGAACGGCTATTGCGCTAGACCAAATTAGCCATAAACCTAAACAACCTGTATTTGGCTTTACACTCGAATGGGCTTTAGTCGTGTCCCAAATTTAATCTTTGTAATTTTACCGTCTGGTCGAAAAACATTTCCAAAGCAAAGTCGATCAGCCGCGACGAGCGTACAAACACTGCGAAAAAAACATTTACCAGTTTTTGACGTCTTGGTCTTCCCTTGAACAATATTCCCTTCATATTCGAGCGAATGCTTGGACCAAATACGATCGTATTTTTTTTAGGGCAAGTGCATAATCTTAATTGGTTTAAACAGAGCAATGAGGGCGTCAATGAATTTTTGAGTATCTGGACAATAACATAACGTTCTGAGCTACTGCCTAAATCGGGCTTTAACCGTGTTTCCAATTATATTTTATCGTTTACCGTTTGGTCAAAATTTGTGTCAACCATTAATTTGATAGTTTGCATTCACTCTATATCCTGGAGGTTGTAATGAAATGATGGTACACCAGACGTTCATGCGAGCTCACCGGGAAGACGTCATCAATATAATCTTGATTAATATTTGCATCTACCTCTAACTCAGAAGACGCGGAAAGGTTTATAGGTAACGTATAGCTTTGGTGAACATTTCAAGAGGTGGTAGCGTTTTTGAGATATCGCCGAAAATCCGGGGCGGTTTCGTCCACTGCAGGAAGAATAATCCGTAATTGGAATACATAATCTGAGAAACGTATCTGACAGTAACGTTTCTCAGATTCAAACTTTGGGGGATAAAAACTGATATCTGTTTCCATAACCACTTTAATTCGAAGTGAAATGGTTTTGAAAATGCTTTACACTATCAAAAGCTGCCATTAATATTAAGAGTGATTACCAAACGTACAAATTCCCTTTAATTACAGTATATGACAATTATTCTGCAGCATAAGGAGTGAAGGATGATAAAAATAAATGTGGGAAAAATAATTGCGAGCACTGTGAACTTTGTTCACTTGCGGCTATGACAATAACAAGGGGCAGGCAAGACGCTTTCGAGGCTCTCACGAAATCGTGCGGTGATCAAAATTACAGACAACTGCAATTTAAGAACGTTTCACACGAACTTTAAAAAGTCAGTAAACCCCGAAAAATAAGAAACCAGACTGATATAAAACGTGTATTGTTTGTTTATTTGTTGTTTTAGTTTGTTTATTATGTGTTTGTTTGTTTGTTTGTGTGTTTGTTTGTTTGTTTGTTTGTTTGTAGGGGTGTTGGGGTGTTTGTTTGTTTGTTTGTTTGTTTGTTGGGGTGTTGGGGTGTTTGTTTGTTTGTTTGTTTCGGTTGTTATTGTTTTAAGATTCTTGCAAACACATCAGGGCCCAATTTCAGAGCTGCTTAAGCAGAAATTTAAGCTTCACAACTTTCTGCAAGAATAAACAGGATACCAGCCACAGATCGTACACGTGGCATGTTATTTTGGCTGGTAACCTTATTCAAGTATTAAAGCATTATTTTGTTGTGCTTAGCTACTTTTCGTGCATAAGCAGCTCTACTAAATTGGGTTCCGATCGGTCGGAAACCGAGAATCGGTATCCTCTGGCTCTACGCATTTTTTCCGTGAAAAGTGTCTTTCCGTGCACGATCGACGCACCTGTTGTGGGGCATTTCTTAATTAACGCCGGGACTTGATTCTAACCATTATCGGTGAGAGTCCGACGGGCAGAGACGTAAACTGTGTCCTTAAAGGTATGGTCATAGATTGGTATTTGTCAACGTAATGCTTGTTTATAGGCAACGTTTTCAAGAAAGATACAATAAAAGTCACGTGTGAAAGGTTCATCTGAATACAGTGTCTATCTCCTTTCTGAGAAAAGTACTTGCCAATCTAAAACCTTACCTCTCAGTTCACTGAAAGTGTGCATTAATAAATGCTTCACAAACTCACCGATTGTAATCCAACTTGCATGAAGTGGGTTCTCCTGAATTTCACCATAGGACTTATTTTGTCATTCCTTTTACGGGCTATAGAAAAACTCGCAATGGAAATGCTACTTTTTGTCACCCTCTTAAAATATAGCTGATCAGTTAATTGCCTATGTATGTATTACATAGGCAATTAATTGATGTCATTAAATGTATCACTAAATTCATGGACAGTACAGTCGGTCACTGGTAAACGGATTCAACTATTCTGCTAAAACGTTGGTGGGAGATCGGGTGTGATCAAGGTCACCAACAGCCTACTTTTATAAAGACCTACACAAAAAGCATGAAATGCTAAACAAAATACAAACTACTGAGTACAATTAAATAAGGGACAGTATCTTATCTAGTATAATCTAATCTTGCACCGTGTCCCGAAGGTCGACGGAGTACATGGATTACACACACACTCTCTCTCTCTCTCTCTCTCTCTCTCCAGTCCTGCCTTTCTTGCGCTACGGTGTGGCACTATCGAAGGCGCTGTTAGCAACGATGTCATTTTTCTCACATGCATCTCTTTCGTCGCCTAACATCTGTTCTTTCCAGAAACAATTATTGGAAAGGCTTATCTTTTTGGTCGTCGACTGGTTTTCATTCTGATTATGTTGCCAAACCATGTAAGTTGGTTTTTGTAGATGGCGTGAGGACGATATAGGAAGTGTGCATACAATTGCTTCACCCAAACATGTGAATTAATAAACGCTTCACCTAAATTCAGTTGTCTTGCTGTATAATAAACTTAACCTTTATACAGCATAACTTCTTAAAGTTTGTTGAATTTATTTTGTAGTGATAAATTATTTAATGATGATAATCTTCGTACTTTAATGTCAACACTGAAATACAAAATGGTTCTCAAAATACCGACTGCCCTGAGCTCCTACATGTTGTTTAAAGGGAGAGCATACGTTTGGTAATCACTCTCAAAGTTAATGGCAATAAAAACTTATTTGGTTAGAAGTGCAGCAGCTTTCGATAGTACAAAGGATATTGAGAACCATTTCACATCGAAGAAAGGTGGTTATGGAAACAGATTTCAGTTTTTAACCACCAAAATTTGAATCTGAGAAACGTTACTGTCAGATACGTTTCTAAGATTGTGTATTCCAATTAAGGAGTATTCTTCCTGCGTGGATAAAACCGCTCCAGATTTTCGATGGTATCTCAAAAACGCTACCCCTTTTGAAACGAAATTTTCACTGGTTAGTTTTATTGTATATAATCTACATTTATATAGGATTAAAACAATTTAACGGTTCCAAAAACCAATGGTATATATCTCCCTTTAAGTGTATCCTATACTTTACGGAAAGCCTTTAATAGGCCTATGGTTTTATTCATGCTCTTCTCTCCCACACTGCTTCTCGTCCCCAGGCCATTTTATACATCCCAATCTCCTTAAGGTCTACGTCAAACGATTCGGAGGTAAACAACCTCTCATAAAATATCGACCTATTGGTTTTCTGGGGAAGGAGGTTTGCATCTTAGGTAAGGACCGCCGAGAGTAAAGTAGGGGGAAATCGAAGTTGAGATTCCGGCACAGTTTGAGAACAGTTTGGTGACGTATCTGGGATAAGCAAACATGCTTCACAATCAATCAACACGGAAATAGCTTTCAAATCGCATCTTAAAGTTTGAATGTTCAAACCAAGGAACAGTTCAACGGACTTTGTATTTACAGTGCCCAAGTCCTCACATTGCTCCATGAATGAGTGCAGTGCTAACAAGTTTGATTACGAACTGCCTGCGGCGATGGTGTATCAGCCTCGCTACCTGTGGGCAGCGCGCCGTAGCGATACCTCTCGCAAGGCATGCTGGGGGAAAATGGCGCGGCGAGATCGATCACCCCTTGAAACGAGGATGATGGTGCATGCACTTTCGGTCAGTGTTTGCCACCAGCCGTTGCCTTCCTAGTGCAAAGTTACGAGTCATTGGATCAAAACAGTTTGCTAAAGTCGTATTCCCTGACTACAAAGGTTTCATGAAATCAGGTGGTTATGTTCACGCATGGGCACATAACCATTGGTTGGCAAACGCCATAGGGTTGTGCTCTATGCAAACTCACAAATGCGTATGCGGGACGCCACCAGAAGGCCTAGTGTTAGGCGCAAGTGCGATGTGCAATTTGCATATTATTTCATGGAAAGGGTCTACTAAAAAGATCTGATGCGTATGACGTCATGTGAGTAGGGCGCCCTCGCCTGAGGTCATCGACCCATTCTGTGCACTTTTCAGTGTCCCATCACTGTTTTACCTCTAAGAGGCGTCGTGATGACGTCAATGCATAGGGTCCACTGATCTCTATTATACAGTATAATAGAGATCAGTGATAGGGTCCCTTGATCTTTAGTATATTGACAGGTCCATGACTACCGGTAACAGACCCCCTTGCATAATTATGGCGTCACAAGCACAAACAGCGCCCTCATTGAGGTCAATGAAGACCTATCATTGGCTGAGAGTCATTTACAGCGCGCACATGCGTGCACGTTTCAATTGTTTTGACATCAACAATGGCGGCAAATGCAAGCGATCTATGGGTGCACCCCACTAGATAGGGAGAAAGCAGAGCGTTGGCCTCTTTAATATTTTGTAGGCCCTCAAAATATTCTATTCTAGACAGATTTGAGAGTCCAATAAAAGGGATACAGTGTAAAATTGGTGCCCAGTTGTGACATGGGGGTTGTTGACTTCCAACTTGAGGTATTCTGGATGACCTAGGCTCTGAATTAAATAAATGGTCCTATTTGCCGAGAGGTGTGGAGACATTTTTCAAGATTGATGCTTGGACGTTTGGAAAATTACACAGGTGTAGGGGTGTTTTTATTTCGGAGGGAGATTAACTCGATGTCGGGCCAAAGAACTCCCCATATCAAAATGAACGAGGATAAAAGTTAAAGAGTCAATGCATAACTTCCCCTTTACGGTATAAAAAGCTGTGA
The DNA here is from genome assembly GCA_023634235.1 of Pisaster brevispinus. NCBI lineage: Eukaryota > Metazoa > Echinodermata > Asteroidea > Forcipulatida > Asteriidae > Pisaster > Pisaster brevispinus. Next base: position 3,807,846 of record JAMKCF010000014.1, on the reverse strand, counting down.
GACTTCTAAGTACTATTATTAGTATTTTTTAAAGCATTTTGCACTGTATGCTATGGAAGTTTATTTGCTAGACTGCACCCCTATATTATCAACGATGTTACGGAGCGATAGCTATTGATAGGTTGTTTATTTGGCAGCATCACTCTCAAAATCAACCATGAGTGACGCACACTTTCCTCTCCCCTTGCCTGTTGTCATAACAGAGTTTTGTTTGTTTTGGAGTTTATTTTGCAGGGTTTTTTTTATTCATGTGGGAAATAATTACCATCTAATACTATAATCTTATAGCAACTGTTTGCAATTAAAGGGCCCGTTATCGACCGATGTTCCATAAAAGTTGCCTATAATGCCTTTAATTTTGTGTAAGTCGAGAGGAACGTTCCCATTAGTATAGCTTATCAACATTCTTGTTTTTCAAAGTATGGCTACTATTTTGGCAAAATCGTTCAGGGGCGCATGATACGCACTTACCACGCAGTTGGTTACATTAACTCATGCCCCAATTACCGAGAGTGAAATGGTATCTCCGCTCACTGAAAGCCTTACTGGATTATGGATGTAGAACAAGCTCCTTTGGGCATGGAGACTTAGTTTGTAATGCAAAACACACGGTGCAGGATTCCAACCTGCCTGTTCCCTTTATGCAGTCTTTGAGCTTGGCAGTTTTAATGTGCGAAAAAATATGGTTGAACCTATTTTATGGTTTTACTGCATAAGCACAAGCTCTCTAGGGAGACAACCGTGGATGGTGTAAACAGAACGGCCAATATCGAAACTACTCACCCCGCGATTAGGGCGGGAACTAGCTTAGCGTAAGAATGTCACGTAAAGCTAGGCAGGTTTGAATAATAACGTATAACTAAGTTAGGGAACAAACCGAAAAAACAAGTGGGTGTTAAAAGGTTCTCTCGCTGAAATTTGCTATATGCCAATCATGCCAACTTTTTGTTCCAAAATGAAGTTTTCAAGATGTGACGACCGAGGTCGTAGTACTCTCTCTGTACCACTCAAACGGTACTCGTTTCCATATCGATCTGGCAAAATACTCATACTCGAATACCATACTCGATACTCGACTGAAAAATAATCTGTACTCGAAGTCAAGTACCCGTTACTCAACTGAAAACGTTCTCGGACTCTGTTTTTTTTTTCTTTCCTTTTTTTTTTAAACCTGCGTTAATAAGAAGAATGACAGAAAAAGCACGGGAAAAGGAACACTTTCAGGTTTTTTATTGTGTATTTAAAAGATACAGTAACAAGCCCACATCACCTAGAAGTTAGTTTTAAAAATAGAATGTATAAGTATTATAATGTATTCGTATTCGCATTCGTACATGTAGATCTAAGTACTTAGTACTCGGCTGTTTGACTCGGTACTCAGATATCAGAATACTCGATACTCAGACACTTCTACTCGTACTCGATCGCCCAAGTACTCATACTTGAGTGCTACTCGGCCACCCTAGTACTCGGCAGTACTTGATATTAGAAGGAAAAACAATTTAATTAATTGACTGGTAACGAGTCCAATGACACTATGACTGTGTTAATTGAAAAATCAGAAACACGTAATGCACACACCATGCATTATCCACAGAATGAAAAAATAATTTACAGCAAAGCTTACCTTTGGTTTTTTGAACTGGTCGATTATTTTAATCTTGTATAAATGTAGATGTACAATCAAACAAACCTGTGAAAATTTCATTTCATTTGGTAGCGTTTTTAAGATATCGCCGAAATCCAGGAGGTGTTGTTATGTCCACGAAGGAAGAACAATCCGTAATTGGAATACATAATCTGAGAAACGTCTTATGCAGAGCCGTGCCTCAGATTGAAATATTTTTGAATCCCTTTCTCTGAAACTACATTCCATTGGAGGGAGTTATTTGTCAAAATGTTACATTATCAACAGCTGCAGCGCTTCCTACCAAGTAAGTTTTATGGTCATTAATTTTTGGAGTAATCACCAAAAGTATACCCTCCCTTATATGAAATACTTAATTTCCAATAGCTCACGACAGTATCTATACTCATTTTTACTCTTGACACGCACCAATTATTGATTTATTGTCCATGGCCATATTCAAATGTTTTCTTCTCACAGTTTCATACCGGGAATACAACAGACAATATTTACCTCTTGCGAATAGCCTTTTGGGTAAATTGGTGTTAGATTTCTATCTTGTCATGATCTGTCATGTACCGTCTAACAGACTGTTCCTTATTCTGCAAAAGGCTAGAGGCACGGTTGGAAATTCACTGTTTATTGGATCTTTTGGAACTGTATAGTGCTTTTGGTTATAAGCAATGGGTGAATCGCCAACGCAATCGCATCGGAGTTTTTTTTCTTCTTCTTCTTGAGAGAAGATGTTTTTGCCGAAGGCCTTTAAGGTTATGAAAAGTATGCACAGAGTTGTTGTGTGAGTCAACATCCCGTGTGCAAATGAGTTTTGAAGTCAAATCACGTCACCACAGGATATCCCTTAATTGTGTGAAAGAAGCCCAGCGCGGGAATTGAACTCGTATGTTTGTCAGACACGTGCAATGTTCATTCAATTCACTCATCAACGAACCAGGCAGTTTTGCCACAAACTACAATGAGCGTTGGGGTTTCTTTTTAAGATGCCGTGGGGGGTTTTTTGGTCTAAATTTAAGTCATTGTGAATGCTTCATGACCATCTTTGTCCATCAGCAGAGTGCAATATTGTGGCAGTTTCGCGCACTTCGTGAAAAAAAAAGAAGACGAAATTGGTAAACATGTATGTTATACCGCATCTTGGAAAATTAGAAAAGTGCTATCACTGAAATGGCCTAAAACGGCCTCGGCAGTCATTTTTCAACCCGGCTGCCATTTTGCTAGTTCTTCTACATAAAAAGGGAAGTAAGAGGTCTAGAATCCTCATGTTAGTGTCTATAAATATCGGTTCAAAAAGCATTTCCGAAATCGCCAAACTTGTAGGTATATTCCATTGTCAAAATGGCAGCCATATTTTTATCAAACTGGCAGCCATATTTTTTTCAAAATATGAGCATTAAATTTGCATATTGATTACATTAAAGTCTGGAAAAAGCTGTCTATATCTTTCATTTTGGTGTCTAATAAATGTTTCAAAAATCATTGTCGAAAATATTTAACTTTAGGTTTTCCATTTTGAAAATGGCGGCCGTACTTATCAAAATGGCAGCCCATTACGCAGAATGAAGCTGCAAAATAAGTGGGGAAGTTCCAATATAGGATTAAAGTTTCCATTGCCGCTGGATTAATATACATGTACAATGTAATTGTAATGCTATCTCCTCATTGGTTTCTACTGTAAAATAATGGTTGCAGCTTGAAGCACAGTAAAGTGGCTGGTTATACAATTTATTGCGCACCCAGTTTTTGAGACCGCGCCGTTAAAAAAAGTACCGTAGTATGTTGTTGATCTCAATACAGGAAATGACAATGTTCGTACAAAAACACAAATTCACCGGTTATGTGACAGACACATCCAATTGAAGCTGTCATTTATTACAACGAATAAAAAAAGGGGGTACACGCAGCGACAGCTAACCAAAGTCCTTTTCCTTTATTGATAAACATTTCCGTGGTTTGTTAATGGTTAAAGAAACATCATTTTAATCATTACCTACAGGTAGACATAGAGTGACGTGAAATGATTGCCGTTCAAGTGACGAATAAGGATGCTTGTACGATGTTGACCCGCATTAATAATTAAATGACAGGTCATTCTATTGGTCAGGCCGTGACAATCAAAACATGTACGACTCTGGCGAACATACAAATTAAGTTTGTTATCCACTATCCATAAACAATTTGTTCATATGCACAGTGAGAAATATGCATAGCAAAATTGTATTTAAATAATAAGCAAGCATAAGACTTCCTTCAGAGTACAAATTTTCAAAACAATTTTATCTTTCAGAGGCAAAGAAATTGTGCAGGGAGAAAATACCTGCCGTAACAACAACCCACCCAACAAAAACAAGCCAGAATAAAAACAACACGATAGATTAACATAAACAACGCGGAGCCAGCAAATTCAAACAAAATCATCAAGTAAAATGCGTGGGGATTTAGAGTTCCAACGAACGGGTGTTAACCCGGCAATCGGATGGACATTTTGTCACTTCTTTGATGAATCTGCATTATTTCTGCTGATTCAAAATACATATAGTTTACGCCTTTGGATAATGCATTTACTGCAAAATGTGATTCATCAGCTTGAAGTCTTTACTTGGATTATACCTTTATGCTTGACTCAGACTGTATTTCTGTCGTAGAATGACAACCTACTGTCAACTCACTGCAGTTAAAATGCGTGGGCATATGTGTTTGTACAATTACCCCCCTGCCTTGTAATTTACCTGGCCGGTGAGCACTCACATACCCAAAGTGTGCGCTTGGTTCATGCATTGTTGCTACGCAATAGGCTGAGCTTTGTACTGTTTTGTGATTGGTCACTGCGCTAGGAAAGGATGCGCCAATCAGAGGTCAGCTTCAATCCACCCATCTCTCACGGGGAGCTTTATAGCCTCGGTGTCTTGTAAGGTAGTTTCAGTAAGCGCTAGAACATAAAACCGCCCGAGCTCAGTCACTCCGTCCATCCGTAGCGATCTCAAACTAAATTTGTCCACGGTTAGTTCAGCTTTTTCTTTCATAACACGTACACGCAAATGTGAGTTATTTTATGATGTGACTCTGTATTCAGATTGAGCATTGGTATCTACAGTTTTACATCTACAAATCCATGGAGAGCCAAGAATGGAACAGAGAAAGGTGCCAAGACGTTTTTGGTTTTTGACTTTCATCAGAACGTGTTGACAATTATTAGAGATAACAATTCATCTTTGGGGCTGAATTTAAAGTGATTGTGGTGCACGCTGTGATGAGCTAATTGGTGTGGCCTTTTTCAGAATGGCGATCTTCCGTCGCGTGTTTTCTGACACTTTCTAAAACAGAATCGTCACACAGTCGACTTGTGGGAGGGAAAATGGAGTCCAACATCACTACTTTGGGTTTGTCGGATGAAAACGTTTCGCTAGCTACCATCGCCCCAAGTGTGGAATTGTTCAAACAGGGCGAGGTCCTGCTACCGATTATTCGTGGTACCTTCGGTGGGATCGGAATTATTGGTAACCTGTTAGTTTGCATCGTGGTGGTGCGCCTATGGAGCACCAATAAACGCAACACGACCAACACACTGATCGCCAACCAAGCTCTGATTGACTTATGTGCATCAATCCTCCTCGTGGTCGTGACTATTACGGAGATCGCCGAAGTACCTCCTCCGGAAAACTACTTCTTCGGGCAGATTTTCTGTAAGTTCTGGTCTTCAAGATTCTGTCTATTCGCAGCATTTACCGCTTCCACATTCAACCTGACTGAGATATCACTGGAACGCTACCTAGCTGTCATTCATCCTATCTATTACTCCATGAAATTCGCAAACACCACCATCGCCAAAATATTGCCAGTCATACCATGGCTACTCGGCCCAGTTTGGCAGTTCGTCGTTGCGCTGTTGAGATACGACTTCATTCCGCAAACCAATCCGGTATCTTGTAACTACGAGTCCAAACGCTACACCGAACCAATGGCAAAGATTTTCGGCATCTTGGTTTTCCTCTGGGACTACTTCATCCCAGTGATCATCATGACGTTTTCCTTCGTCAAAATAGTCATCAAATTCAAGCAACAGAATTTAAAAGTTGCCATGAGACAGCCACAGCGCCCGGCGCAAGGGTCAACTGTACCCACGGTGTCCACCATGAAAGCTCATAAAAATTCGGTCTCAGAAGTAGATCCAAACATCCCCGTGAATGCCGATAACTCTTTAGCAACAGCGGGTGACATCAACGAGCCAAGTTCCAGCACTCAGCCTGTGCGGACCCAAGGCCCTAAATCCTCCAGCAACATCCAACGCAAAAATGTGACAAAAACATTATTTATTGTGTATGTCGTTTACGTCATCTGCTGGTCGCCTGACCAATGGGCGTTTCTTCAGTACAATCTTGGAGGAGATCTCGATTTTGGAAGTACCTTCACTAATTTTGCTATTCTCACTGCTCAGTTGAACTCCTGTGTGAACCCGTTTATCTACGGTCTTCAATATAGACAGTACAGAAAAGGTCTGGTCAAACTTTTCAAGTGTCAACGATAACTTGTACACGGAGAAAGTTCCACAACGAGTTTTGAACTCAAACATTGATTCTCGATGTAGGATCCATCCTGTGTTGATTTAGATTGTATGGATAATAAGATGAACAAACGGGTTAGAGAATAAAAAGCATTGTTGACTTAGCCAGTAGAGCAGATTAGCTCTACCTGCAACCGTGGCCAAACAAAATTCTACGGTAGCTAGAACCTGGGTATTCGGTGGTTGTACTATAGCACCCGTAAAGCACATAATTTCATACTTGAATCATGGATGACTTATGTCAACATTCCAGGGGTAAAGCCATTCCCGAGTGTGATGCAGGTTGGTGTGGTTGGTTTGCTTTGCTACCTTGTTCCAAAATGTCAACGCATTAGGCAACCTGTCACTATCGTCAGGTGCATGAATTTATAAGTGATTGTAAGCACAGTAGATTACGATCATAGTTGTATAATAGCTTGTAAATGTGTCCAATAACAGACTTGTTGGTATCATTGATAGGTGTTTATTTTGCGAGGAAACATTATAGCAATTTATTGTTTCAATATTTATAAATGACTAACTTATGAGGCTTTAGATATTTCAGTTAAAGTGGAGAACATTTTGTTTTGCGTTATGTCATTTTTATGTGATTTCCAACTCTAGATTTCGTCTATGAAAGAGCCATGCAGGCTTTACAAAAATCACTTCCGAAATCAAGGAATCAAGGACGACGAGGCCAACTTGCAATTTCAAAATTCCTCAAAAAATATGCGTTGGAGGAAATTCAGTTTCTAATAGTTGAAATCTAATAACCATCAGCACAGTATAGTAATGTCAAACGCAGATGTGAATGGTTATGTAATTCAACCATAAGAACGCATCAATTAATGACAATGGTTCATTTAAAATTTTGAATATGATAACTTTGCCTGTGACATTCTTGAATCGAATCTATGACAACTTTCCAATAACTTTGATCGTATCATTAACAATTTTGTATCTCATATTTTAAGAAATACATTTTAGTTATATCATGAGCGTATCAAATATGCATAATAATAACTTAATCTACTTTATTTTGTTCCAGAAAGATATTTAATATGACGTGTTTACCGAACAGACTAATTTTCCGTGTGAGATGCCACCGAACGTGTTGTGTTGTACGTTTTGTTTTGGTTTTTTAATTGTGTAAAACACTCTATAAAAAATACAAAAATGAATGAAAATATAAATATTTTAATACATAGTTGCTATGCTACCCAAAGGTAACCTTGCGATCTTTGCGCTATACTATCTTGTGTTCAAACGTAACGTGCACCTTTTAGAAGATTGTTCTGTTGGAAATATTCCCGTTTGTGAAAGTTGTTCACAAAAACTTGATTTTCCATATCGAGACAGAATCACAGAATGCCTGAAACAATATTGTGTCGTTATGATCAAACCAGGCCTGCCTGTGGCTGTACATGGAAAGGAAACTGTCACCCAGTTCCTGCATGCTTGCGAGCGCGTTCCATAGATTTGATACGGCAGGAGGTCACGCTCTTACAGTAACTGGGTGAGAGTTCATAATTTAATGTACAGCCACAGTCCTGCTTTGATCATGACGACAGTGCCCCTTTAACTGTTATTCGTATGTTTCCTTAAAAAACCTAACAGACCGCCTTTTTTGATGAGATTTTCACGGTAGGTTTGTGTATGTAGGTTTTTTTAAACTAAAGGTCTCCTACGTACTGTATTTAGTTTGGTCTCACCAACAATGATGTATTAGTACTCACCCGTTCATGAGGTTATAATGTTTCAAGATACATTAAGAATTATTGGGAATTGTTATTGTAAAGTATAATAAAGTAGCATAAGTCACAAACTAATGTTTAAACAACAAAATATTGTTGTGTGTACCATGAGAAAAATGAGATTAAAACAAGCGGACAACATTCTTTAAGACTCGTGTTCTGTACACTTAAGGAAAATCCTATTCTTCAACACTGTAAAATACACTGTGCGGACGTGTGTAGGTCCACGTAGTGTTTCAAGTTACAACATGTGGACCTCTTTTGCTCAGGTCTACACTTCGTATGTAGCGTTAAAACCAGAAATAACAAACTTGTAACAGTTCGAGTTCATACGGCTGCTTACGCCGAACATTTGCTAAGCACAATTGCAACAAAATTGTGCTTACCATAATGTCCGTGGCATATGCGAAAGTGTTTACACAATTTATTTTTTGAAACAGCATCATCTGTCAAAATTCGTTCAAAGAAAAAATGCCCCCAAATTCTCTGTATACAAAAATCGGGACATGCAAACTGCATTTATATTTTGGGTGACAAGTTCTGGAAATTGTCGAAAAATTTAATGCATCCTCATAAAAAGGTTCTGGGTTGTTCGCAATAATGAGACCTTATGTCAGAGAAGATGGATTAAGTTCCGTAAAATTGAAACGTGCAAATACTGTTTTGGGGGATTTGGTCAAAATGATCTCTATACATTTATGAGCCGTGAAGTATTGCGTATATATAGTTTGACTATACGTCACTTATAATGGATGACGGGTACCGATTGCTTGTTCTTCAGTCAGCCGTCTATACAAACATTAATGTGTGCGCCATCAGCGATTCGAGGAACTTCATTAAAAAGACATTTTACACGTGCTCGGTGTGACAAGAGCGGCTCAGAAATAATCGCTTGTGGCAACAACTTGTCAGTTATACTTTCTTGTTCCCTTCCTGGCGAGAAAAATCTTCCTTTATCACGGTGATGACATTTCCACGGCAACAACAGCTTCACTTTTGAATGTGCAATCAGAGACGGCAAAAGGTTGAAAAGCATTAATTTTTGTTAACAACAGACAGCAATAGTTTCCAACGTAGTGAAAAAAGGGTTCTTGCATTGTCAACGAGGATGGTGACAAACATCGCAAACTTTTTAGTTTTACTTTGACTATAACTTTTCAAAATGAAAAAACAATCAAACTCATTTGCATACGACAGAATACCACCATTTGTCCATCTTTTTGGCCAACGAGGAATACAGACGTATGCTCACAGGTGGGGTTGGGGGCGGTGTCAGTAAAGACGTAACATCATTTGTAGCATGTTTACGAACGATAACAATGGACAAAATTGAGGCAATGGGGTCGACAACGACGTCCATTTCTTCCTCTTTATAAATTACAAACAGCATTTTGAGTTAATCAACAAGAACATAATGATATCAGAGAAGCAAAAAACTACACAATCGTGAAAAAAACACGTTTTTAACTCAACTTCATCCTACCAGCATTTCATAGTTTTGGGATTTGAAGAAAAAAATCTGTGCGAGCAATAACTCTTTTTTCGGGGAGCCCGTAACATTAATTTGAAAATGTGGTTTATGATTTTTAATTTCCATGATGAAAACCAATCAACGAATTGAAGCAAGGACATTAGTTTTGACAAACAACCAAGTTTAGTAAGGGAAATAACTGACTGGCATAGATTGTATCAAACTCATGCAAATTATAAAGACTACATCATTACAATGACACGAGACAACCTGCTGCTAATCACTCAGTGAATTTAGTCACTCTTTTTGTTAGCCAGTGAACACGATGGTTGCAATCGCCGACCTCGCCATCAGTCGTTTTAATTTGCACGTCACGATGGTGCAGGCTGGCGGCAAAAGACAAGTAGCTAGTTGCTATCTTCGAGACTAATTTATCATTCGCGAACGCACTACACAAATACAGGACAACTCGGAGAAGAGCAGCATATACCTTGTCTGACAATGTTCAGTAAATATGGCGAGGTATTTATCATTAGATGTCATCAAAGACCAAGGGTGTCTTTTTGGTGCGGCGTTTATAAGAACCTACGGACTAACGAACTCCAACATCACACTTTGCAATGGCAAAGAAACGAAGTATCTTGGGTCCATGACATTGGGAAGGAGACGCTGACTCTTTTGGGAGGTTTAGCATAAATCCACAAATCGGTATGAAAATGTTACATGGGAGAAGACATGAAAGGGGTGGGACAGTGGAAAACATGAAGCTGGTGACTCCTTGTAACCGGTTTAAGAAGTACAATAATTTAAGGGCTCGTGATGGGTTACGATTTGGAATTAACACTTAAGCATAAATCACTGTGATGCTATGAGAAAAAGTCATGATCGTATTGTGTTCATTCTTTCTTTTTACCCATTGAAGCGATCATTTGCAGCGTTAATGCTCATGAGTGTTAGTGCAGTTGCATGATGGGGTAGCATCATTCATGTTCACAGCAGATGGAAAGAACCATGTAACAGTGTGACATTACTTTCAGAGAGTGACGACACCAAATCCGACCACTGACAAAAACAAAACAATTCAACTCATTTCTGACGTCAGGGTGCGACATTAGTTCGCAAACAACACGAAGAAACCAAGTTTGGGACAACCGGACGCACGAGAGTCTGCTTCATTACTCGAGTTCCGTTCCAATCGCAGGTTCAAACAAACAGCAAGAGTTCAAATATTGCCTCGGGTATGCTTGACTTGGAGGCTAGTGCGTAGTATTTACCCTACGTGGTATCGACACCAGCAATTTAACAGCTAAGCACGTAAACGTGTTTGCCCCGCATGATCTGAACCACTGTGTGTCGATAGAAACTTGTGTTCTGATGGTAATAATGATGCCAATAATGTCTTCATTGCTGTGTTTTTTTATCGCTAGACTTGACTCGAATCTTATTTGGAGACAGACGTCATTTCGAGGAAAAGTGCTATACAGGGTCAACCGATATAATATACGTTTGCAAATATTTTATGGGACCGTGTAAGGTGTGTACATCACGGTGTCATCGAAAACAATTGTTCAACAATAAACACTGGAGGACTCACAGAAACATGCCTGACATATTGGAAGCTATCTTTAGTTTAACACCAAATAAAGCGCAAAACTTCTACACACTTTCAGCTGTTGGCAAACTGGGATTGTTCTAAATTCAGCTGGGGAAACAAACAGTTCTACACCAACGAATAAAATGTTATTAGTTATACATACCATTTATAAATATATAGGCCTTTCAGAAATACCAGTGACATGTTTTCTGTATTAATCGTTCGAAGCAAACGCAAGGTTTTGCTAAATATTTATCGGCGCTAATAAGCTCATTGTCGTTAGTGTCATCTTCGTCTGATGAAGTACTATATGTAAAATTATCATTAAAACTGGTGTGCTCATTTCAACATATTCACTGAGCAGTATTTACCACTGTTTATGTTTTCAGAAATGTAGAAAATATAACCCACGGCAAACAAGTACAATCCCTCCGGAGCTTAACTCTCTTGTGTAAACACGACTAGACTTTAGCCCCATCAACCTTCCCTTGTTTAGATGAATTCGGTATCTGACAGTCACAAACACTGAATATTTTTTACTAATATTTACACTGAGAACTATTTTTACTTTCAGACGGTCACATTAATTTTCTAGCGATTCGTCTTAATAAAGCTCCCAGCCACCGTTGTCTTAACATAGGAGGGGCCCGGGCAATTATTTATTTATTTTGTATCAAACAGGCCCCCAAAAAAGAAGTATATTGTAGACCTAGGCCTACTATTAACTCACCTGCGATGCTATTTCAGAATAGTCAACTGCAAAGAAAAGGCCCTACTTCACAACGCTATTGGCCAATTCATTGTCAATTAAAATTAGAATTGGCTACCATAGCTACGGCTATCTGTTGCTAAGAAGGTCCTATAATTTCAACGCATGACGCGGTGATCCAGCCGTAGCCGTAGCCGCCAAATTCAGACATGGACCTTTATTTGAACAAGAACACACGCCCTCAAGCGTTGTGGTAAGCCTTTTAATTTCGTAGTATCCAAAGGTGGTGTACAATAATAGATCAATCTTCATTAAGTGTATGCCTGCGCGGGGAAAGGGTGCTTATAATCTAGTGTTCTTTATTAATAGGTTTGAGTAATAAATTGAGACTTGAAGTAAAAGGCTCGTGCAATATTTTGAACTGTTATCCGTATTGGTACATTATTAGTATTAAGGACACACTTATAATTAGTGTGGCACTATTGATGTGGTCCGTGGAAAACAAATATCCGAAAGTAAAGGATAGCGCTGGGCTGCCCAATTGCATCTTCTTCATTGTTGGTGTTGTTGTTTTGTTTTTCCCCCTTCTTCTTCTTTCTTTTGTTTTTCTTTGTTATTCTCTCTCTCCCTCCTTTGGGTTTGGTTTGGGTTTGGTGTTGTTTAGTTGTTGTTGTGGGGTTTGGGGTTGGTTTTTTTTTTGGGGGGGGTTACAATTAAGATAGCGAGAGTCGGAATGATCTAATTCGGTTGATCAATAGATCAATTAAAGTTTGCAAAACCATTGAGACTTGAAGTAAAAAGTTCAAAGTTCAAAGTTCAGACCGAACGATGGCACACTAGGCCTAACACATTTTGATGTAAGCATATGGCCGTGGAGAGAGATATTCGAAAATAAACATTTATAATTTGGACTTATCTCAAAGTTATCTCGACGCAGCTAGGCCCAACTCGGTTGTTTTTTATTGGAGTATTTTGAGGAATTGTTTTGGGGTGTGTGTGTTGTATCAAAACTCACTGCTATAATCCGTAGCCCGAGTCAGAATGATCAAACTCGGCTGAGTAATAGATCAAATTATACTCTTAAGTTTACAAGACCATTGTGTAGGCCTTTGATGTTTCAGCAAATTGGGGGTAATTAGGTTCAGTTGATACCCACCCGTAGTCACACTGGTCTGCTGTGTGTTTTTATGCACAGACCCACAAAAAAGTCATTTATAGCGTAGTGCACTATAGATCGTGACCGGTTCCATGACCCACACGCCGGACGTGCTTATAGTCGCGGTAAATAAATTTAGCATCATGGTTTTGTACTTCTATTGCTACATCATCTCCTGGGTGTGTGTGTTTTTTTTTTTTTTTTTTCTCTCTCTTCTTTTTTTCTTTCTTCTTTTAATTCAAACACTGGCTGAGCATCTCCGGCTCTGGGCTTTGACGTTGAAAACACGGTGCAAAATGCACACGGCTCCGGTTACGGAGGCCCAAGCCGGAACCAGTGTATTAGCAGACTATAATTTAATATTGAAGGAAGTTAATTCAACTGGGCCCAATTTCATAAAGCATGAAAGCACAAAACAAAATTGCTGAGCACAGAAAAATCTTGCTCAGCAGGAACAGGTTACCAGCCAACATTCCATAAAGTTTACATTGTTGCCACTGGTATCCCGCTCATTTCTTGCTAAGTAAAGCAATTTGCTCAGCAGAATTTTCTGCTTAACCGCTTTATGAAATTGGGCACTGATGATAGGGGGTGCTGAATCTCCTGTCACACACACCAGAGCTCAAGCCGAGGCTGGAAAATGCCACTGGGCACTTAGGTCTGGGCTTACTCTGCTATTGAATTTTGGTCGCTGGTGTTGACAACATGAACAAAACAAATCCTTTGTTACTTTCTGTTAGTAGTGGGAAAATGACAAAACAGTAAACTACTCAATCCAAGCACCACTTTCGATTTTGTTTAAGTTCAAACAATGTGCCTAGTTTGCGGACAACTTCATTTGGCAAATGTATTGTTGTTCAAGTTGCTTACTCTCTACAAACTTACCAACTAAATGCTGTCTTTCCATCAGCTCTGTGGGTTGGGTGGTATGTACATACGGTGCAAAATCCTTCAAGAAGATGGTCCGGGGGTGAAAATTGGTTGGCATCCTTTCCTCCAAACATTCCAAGGAGGCCCGTACAAAGTTTCCGGTCAGCAGTGGGCCCTAGATGATATCACGTGCGAAAGTTAACAATTTCTTCGTTGCCGCCAAGATGCGGTCTACGCAACGTTGGGAGAACTTGGTGAACCTGCTTTGCAGATGCCCACTTATCTATCCATAAATAGATTTACATCACTTGTGACTACTACAAGTCATACATTAAAGAATTCTGTACCAAAGTTTGAAACTATTTGTTGGAAATATTACTTTGTAACATAGTAGACAATGTTTCTTGCAATATTAGTATACAAATTCTTGTAGCCCAACATCGGCACTGTGTGGATGTCGCGTTTATCATGCATCATGCAGCCGACACAGGGCGCCCTCTGTTTTACGGAAGTAAATCACGTGTCTCATCACATCACATGACCATCATAAACAAAATAATCATGGCGACAGTCTGCAGAATTTCGGTGCTAACCACCGTGATATTTTCTTCATTCCTGCCGAGTTTTGCCGCATTCAGCCCCCGTGTTGTTGAAACAAAGCTTCTATGGGAGCCCAACGTCATTGGAGATGTTTCTTGTTATCGTATTCCTATCATTACAAGACTTCCTACCGGTTCTTTGATAACTTTTTCTGAGGCACGGAAGTATTCCACAGGAGACTCGGGAGCAAAGTTTCTGGCCTACCGCACCTCTGACCCCGATGTACTAACGAACAGTGGAGCTGGCGATCTATGGTCACTAACTCAATTCTTAATAGGTTTGTTGGATGCTATACGTAGTCCTTACTTCAATATTTTCATTTTTTATTTTTTTTTAATATAATATATTGTGGAGGAACATTGTTTTATACTTTTAGTTATGCTGGATAAAAAGGAAAACTTTAAAATTACAGGCACTGAGCAGTACGGGTGCATCGATTTTTTACCAGACATCCTTACCAGTCCTTCAATAGTCGGATTTCTTATTATGATCGGAAATTATTGCCCTCTCGTAGTGGTAAAATCTTACAATACTGAGACAATATTTATTTGGCAAGCCCTTCGGCCAAAACGATCCAGTTTAGCGTGTTGTGAATCTGTGAATAGCGTTATCGTGTTCAGCGTGAAAAGACCCCCCAGGGTGATCTTGGCAGGTACTTACTTCAGGTTGGGATAATAATAATTTTTACAGTTTCTTGTTTTCTATTGAAACTCCCATAGAATATAGGAACATTTTGTTTAAAATTTCAGGAGGTAAAATGAGTATTTTGCTTTTCATATTTTTAGGTAAATTTTACTTATTTTAGGATAAATATAATAATTACCAGTAACTTGGGTATTTTTGGAGATCGCTTGCACATGTTTTGCACGCGGCATGTCAACTGCATGACAACGGGATTGAATGTTTAAAGATTAGCAGGCATGGCTGCCGTGGATGGGATGAGTTTGCATTGGTTTTAAAAGTGAGTTCTTCAAATAGTGGGATGCCCTAGTATTGTAAGACATTACCACAAGCACAGTAATCATGGTAATGGTTTATCGTGTCTTCTGATATTGGATATCTCTTATAGTGGGTTGTCCTTCTATTGTCTGACATTAGGTCAGTCAGTGTCATCTGAGAAACATATTTTAGTAATGTCCGACTATTGTAAGAAATCCCACCAAAGCAAAAATTCCTGTAAAAAGCCTATGCACCCGTACTGCTGAGTGAGACTGAGACAGAGAGTGACACTGACATGACTGAATCAGTAAACGTTGGTAAACTGCTGTGCTAACATCACAACCCTCAGACACTTTTGTCATTCTTTTTTTAATTTAGGCCTATCCCCAATGTGTTGAGTGATTCTTCAATCAAATTTGATTGCTCATGTAAACTTGTAACACTTGTAACACTGACACCTTGTCTTGTGTTACAAATGTAGCCCACAATTCAAATTTGCGCACTCAAACTATAAACATTGCGCGTACAAATCTGAAAAATGCACGTCTTTAATGATTGCCCTCAACATATGGTATGATTGCCGCAATGACAGTGATTTGATTCTCTTGTGGGTTGGCACTGGCAGTGGTTTGAACTGTGTAATCAGTGAGCTTTCAGATTGAAAAATATTCAGTTGATTTCAAATTTGAAGCTCATTACAATCCACTGCTTTGTTTTTAGGTCAGCATAAAACTTATGTGGCATCTTAACATCATTTTTTACATATTAACATTGTCATAATTTTTACGCTTCCTCCTTTCCTTAGATGACTATCAAGCTACAGATGGGCTCAATCTCGGTGCGGTGATTGTTGATAAAGTCAAGAACTACACCATCGTTCTCTACTCAGTCTGCGCCCACACTGCTTGCCCCAATAGGGGTAACCTCCGAGGAAACTACATGAAACGCAGTAAGGACTTTGGCAAGACGTGGGAGGCACCGGTAGATATTTCCCTCGGTAACGCAGCCCTGAGGAATCTCTCGTGGTCGGCAGGACCAGGATATGGGATTCAGAAGATGCATGCTCCTCACAAGGGTCGCCTTATCGCCTGTGGTCATGAGAATGATTTGAGCTCCCTGTCCATGTTCTGCATTGTCAGTGATGGTCAGTAATGTGTATTTTTATTTAACTCATTTTAAAAAATACCTGAGAGAGTTTATGTACTTGATTGGTCGAAGACTGGTCACGTTGTGGTGTACTAACATGTGCTGTAAAGATCGGCTCTGTGAACTAGCAAATAAATGGCCCCCAACAAGCCTTGTTGTGTAAAAACTTGTGTTCATGTATGCATGTTGTTTAGGGAATTATCGAAACAACTGTTTTCTTTGTTTTAATTGTTTTATTATTTTGTACTTTTTGTGTTTCTGATCAACAGAGTGTGGGTTCGAGTCCCAGTCATGACACTTGTGTCCTTAAGCAAGATACTTTACCATAAATGCTTTGTCCTCTGGATGGAACATTGAGCCATAGGTACTATGTTCTAGGATTGGTAGTGCATGTAAAAGAACCCAGAACCTTCATCGGGAAGAGTAGGGGTTAACCCCAGTGTTTCTGGTTCACATAGCAGGCACCCTTGTTTACAGGTTTACTCAGGCTTAGCAAGCTACAGTAATTAAGTTCACTTACGAGGCATCCTTGGTTTCAATGGAGCTTATGTTATCAGATAAAATGATGGGTGATGAAAGACAATGCTTGTTGTTTTCTTTTTTCAGATCACGGATATTCATGGAAGAAGGCAGGTAAGGTTTTGCACATTCCATACAGAGGAACGTTACTACCAGGTGACTTTGCTCCGACTGAAGTACAGGTGAGGAATTTTTTTTACTGTTACTTTCCTTGCATTTATTGTCATTTTGCATACATTAACCTTCCATGGCCCTCAACGGACATCGAACACAAATACTGGCGTTAGCGTGAAAATAAATATTGACATCAATATTCATGACAAAATTTAGGACTTGTGTCAAAATTACAAACCCAACAAGTCGTGAGTTCAGTGTATTTTTTCAGCAACCCAAGTACTCTACCCGGGCACTGCCGGATGCATACAAGTAAATGCTTGCTAACTGTGTGCTGCATTTACTTGTATGTATTGGGCTGCACCTACATAGACTGCCTAGGTTGCTGGAATTAACACATCAAATTTATGCCTCGTTGGGATTGCGACTTTGGCCCAAGTCAAATGTTGGGTGATAAATATCAACGTCAAAATTTTTGTTCGATATCCCGGGCCACCACAGTAATCTCTACTGATTTTTTTTTTTCGGCGTAAATATTTCTCCATTTTGATGACATTGAATACTCTCAGAATAATAATAATGTACAGTGAATGGATAATGCACAATACAGAAAGACGTGTGGATTTGTTGCACTCACTAAAACACATTTATTAAAAAAACTGTAGCTTTTCGGGCGAAACATTTTCAAGGGAAGTTTTCCACCATGACCATCTTGGTCTGTAAGTTATGTGTAAATCTATGAACATTTATATTTTCAATCTCACCGATGGTATGCTTTAATCCCAGATGGTTGAACTGTCCAACGGCACCATTATCTTCAACGCTCGAAGCGAACGTCAGTATCGATGCCCATGTCGGATTATCATGAGCAGCTATGACGGCGCAGAAACCATTCCCATGGAAACGGTCCGCATCGACTCCACTCTAATTGACCCAACGTGCGCCGGCAGCATGCTCCTCCACAACGACATGATGTTCTTCACGAACCCCGCTAGTAGTAAAAGCCGCGTTAACCTCACGCTGCGATGGAGCTCCGACGCTGGCCTTACCTGGGCAGGGTCCCTCGTTATCAACCCGGGAGTTAGTGAATATTCTTGCCTGACAGCTGTGGACGATAATCATATTGGTATTGTGTACGAAGAAGGGGCGAAGGGATTGTGGTTTGTCAAAGTTAGGTTGAATTAATAAAATATGCCAATTGAAAAATGAAACAAGACTTAACTGACCTTATGCACTTGACTTCACCAGAAAAAGGCCCCCAATTATATTTTTTCAACAACAACAAAATTTGCTTGAAGGGGTTACTGTCGTCATGATCAAGAAGGGCTGTGGCTGTACATGGAATTATGAACTTTCACCTAGTTACTGCCACTCACGGCACACCCTCCATACATATGGGGGAGGGCGTGCGTGTGAAGTAAGTGGGTTAGAGTTCATATTTCAATGTTCAGCCATAGGCCTGCTTTGATCATGGCTACAGTGCTCCTTTAAGCTGAAAAGTTTGCTTCAAAATATAGCTTAGCAGGAAGCCAGTCACAGCATAGAGAAAGGACCTTCGGTCCTTTCTCTATGGTCACAGACATTGCACATTGGCTGGTAGCCTATTTCCGGTAAGCACAGTTGCTTTGTGCTTAAAGTAGCTCTAGAGGTCGTTTTTCAAGAAATATCCACAAGACCCTGTGGCTTTCACTGGACCATTTTTTTTTAAATGTTTGTTTTTGTTTTGGTGAATTCCTTTGCTTAGCTTTGAAGAAGTTGATTAGTTGGAAAACTAACAAATCGACAACTTGATGTGAGGTAACTACCCCAATACTAATACATGTACCATTCTGACTACGGGTGATCCATTGTGTATTTGTGTAGCGAGACCTGGATGTGCGTGTAAAATCCACTTCCATTGAATGTCATCGTTAGTTAACTTTGAAGATCCATCGGGCCTGGAATTACCACTGAGGCCATTGGTCTCTGTTGCCCTGGTCTTGTCCTTGGTGCTCCTTCAAGGACCTTTTTCCATAAACTTTAAGATTTTCCAATGGAAGTGCCCTTTGCAAAAACAAAAATGGGCCTTGCCCTCAGAGAGATGAGATCCCAAACCTGAAGGGGGCGGGTTGAGGTCAGTGCATATGATAGCAACTCTAATATTAATTATAAATTAACATGCAATTATGAACTAATCGTAAATTATTCTTGCTGAGCACAATTATTATGTTACTATTGTATATATGTACACAGGGTTAAACATTATTTGAATGCATGTTATTCTGAGTTCAGGTAACTTAAAATGAAAGTCTGTACAAATTGTGTCCGCCTTTTTTAAATGGATTGAATTGATTACTGCGATGTTTCAAAAGTGTGCAGTTTTTAATAGACCAATCAATTCGTGTCATTTGAATATGTTCCTTGCCATTTTTTTTTCTCCTGTCATTACTGAGATGCATTACACTTTTGTATTCGTCATGCGTAGGTTTTATTCCCAGTGGTGCTTCTTTTAGTTGCGTCAACCTCTCTGGTCAAGGATGCTTGCGATGCGTTTAAAATACATGAACGCTGGGCGCACTGGGTGTGGCCTAAAGCCTACCCAGTAATGGCGGAGAATGATTGTTGATTGGATTTGAATTCTTTCTAGATTTAAAGTCAATTCATTGTATTTTGTTATAATTAACCTTTGAAACCAAAAACCTTTTATTTTGTCCTATTATCTTCTATACACTAAGGAGAGAATGTTTAGTTTTATGTATACAATCATTTGAGTTTGTACACTTTCCTCAGTAGTAAAGTTTACTTGTAGTATGAATTGTTTAGCACCTAAGAATATAATTCATTTCCTCAGGCAAATCTTGAATGTTAACCAAAAACTGGACAGTTTGTTTCTTAATTATTGTACTGTTTCTTTGTTACTTCTTCAGCTGAACAAAGCAGAGGTCATTCAGGTGGATTTTTTGAGTGGTTTCTGCCCTGTCTTTCACCTCTGTGAATCCAGGTTCAAATCCTGCTTTGAACCGAAGCTTTGTGGCATTTTGGATTTCGCTTTCTGTCCCTACCTGATTACAGGGGTTTCCCCCTGGTTGGGGTTTTCCTCCCACATCTGAAACTAAGATTTCTTCAACATCTTCTCTACCCAGGTATCTTCTTTACGCGGGTATCTTCAGGCCTACGGGTCACACTGCTAGTCCCCTATTTTGGGCCCAGGCACCCACATCTAAAACTAACATTTCTTCATCATCTTCTCTACACAGGTATCTTCAGGCCTACGGGTCACAGTGCTAGTCCCCTGTTTGGGGTTTTCCTCCCACATCTAAAACTGACATTTCTTCATCATCTTCTCTACACAGGTATCTTCAGGCCTACAGGTCACAGTGCAAGGCACTTTTGAAGGTTTCTTGCTAAGTTGTTTCGTTACCAGACAGATATTACAAGGATAAAAATAATAGTTTTATTCAGATAAGAGCTTATTTCATGTACAGCAGCTGTCCACTTACCGGTATATAAATATAAACGTATTTATAACATGTGTATTCTCATGTTAAAAATCCTCTTAGGAATTCCTGAGACTCCCTGAACACAATGAAGACACAATAGGAGGGGGGTACACCATGCAGCATATCGAGCACCACATGATGCATTATATTAATTATAAACACCTATTTTGTTTGAAAGATGACAAGTACAAACAAGAAAAATTGTCACATCGTTAGCTTTTTTGAGACACATTTCAAGAGTGCCATTTGGTTTGGATAAGTCTGTCTGTGTAAACCCACAGTGCACTCCTATAGTATCCACCATATCTCAAAATAGACCTTTACCACGGTGCGGCCATCTTGATTTTCTCTCATTCAAACTAATGTAACAAAAAACAGACCGGAAGGAGAAATAGTCTGGTTCCTTTTTTGAGCAATGAATATTAGCATTCAGCACTGTAATTAAAAACAGGACACTTCACCAAGATGGTGGCAGCATGATAAAGGTCTATGGCTAATGATGACATGGACAACATGAATGTTGGATGTTGTTTTTTCAAAGACGATTTATCCCGAGAAGTCAATATCACAGTTTCAATTTACTGTCGTCACAAGATCATTTATCTTGAGAAGTCAATACAGTTGCCTGTTCTGTGTCATCATGTTTCAGAATCTCACCAAGTGATACGTGTTGGCCCGATTCACCTGGATGGGCCCAATTTCATAGAGCTGCTTAACATCCGATTTGTTTTGCTTACTACGCTAGTTTCCATTTCAATTTCATAGCGCTTCTAACCCTAAGCACACAACATGGCGTGCTAACCTTGTAGTCCTTGCACACACCAACCTATGAGGTACTTTTAAGATTGGAACCATGCTACCCCACAGGGTTTTCTTTGTTATAGTGTCACCCCACAGAGAATTTCTTTAGAAAAAGGAATAATAGAACAACAATAGCAGGACCCCACATACCAGATCTGTAAGGGTGTGTGTGTGCTTACTGTATGAAAATGAACGATGTAACAATGCAACTCCATGGCGAACTTGCAAGCTGGGGGCCTAATTTTCTTGCTAACCTGTGAAATACGCTTATGCTCAAGTAATTTTGTCTGCTATAGTTGGCACGAAAATTTGCTTACTGTTAAGCAGCGCTATGAAATTTGCCCCAGAAGTAATCGTCCAATAATCTTGGTTGCCTTACTTTGTGAGTCAATGTTACCATATGTTATAATTCACTGTAGTGTGCAAAGGGCGTTGTATTAGCAATGGGCGTTTACAATGTTTACTCTTACAATGGCGAGCATAGCAAGAGTAGCCCCATGTGATGTTGGTTCAAAGAGTCAGTATGACTGGTTCTTGTCGTCAGGCAAAGCCTTTGATCTCAGAACAGAACTGTAGTTCTGTAAAAGCTTTCATTTCTCAATAAACAGCACAATGATATCTTATGATTTCAATATAGTATATTTTTTTTGTTTACATATACAGTGTGTATATTAAATATATGCATTCGGAATTGTTTTATTATTTTTTTATTTTTTTTTACATATATATTTTTTGCCCTTAAACCAATTCTTCATAAGCACTGTATACACAGTACTTTCCAGAGTCCAGTGGGAAAAAGTCCACAGGCATATCGCTCCGGTGGGATTAAAACCCACGACCTCTGCCATGCTAGAGCAGATGTCTTAACGCGTACAAGTGTAAATTTAAAGATTGTCTAATGATGTATTATTTAACAGTTCCAAAGTTAGCTGTGTTGTGTTTAATGTTTCTATTTTCTCTCGAAC
This sequence comes from Pisaster brevispinus, assembly GCA_023634235.1. Taxonomy (NCBI): domain Eukaryota; kingdom Metazoa; phylum Echinodermata; class Asteroidea; order Forcipulatida; family Asteriidae; genus Pisaster; species Pisaster brevispinus. The sequence continues at coordinate 3,785,547 of JAMKCF010000014.1, read as the reverse complement.
CTTGATGAAGTTGGTCAGGATTAAATACTTATTAAAACCCTGGATTTAGTAATAAACCTTCCTACTCTTTGTAATATTTTCTAGTGAGTTGACCAACCATTTGAAACTAGTCAACTAATGGTGTTTGATGGCACATTTTTTGTGCACAGAACCAATTGTGTACATGTGTGTACATGTACTGTGTAGAGGCATTTACCACAAGATATCATTGTAGGCTGGGGTAGTTTATCTATCCATCAAAAACAACGGGGGATGATGTAAAAATGGTAAGACAGTGGGAGGGTTGACTATGTACTGTGGAGATGCATTCACCACATGATACATTGCAAGCTGGCACAGCTTATCTATCATTCCAAACCACAGTGGATGGTGGTTAGACGGTAGGAGGGTTGATTGTGTACTGTGTATGCATTCTCTACATGATATCATATTGCAGGCTGGCATAGTTTATCATTTAAAACCACTGGGTGATATTGAATGGTCATAGAGTAGGAGGGTTGACTGTGTACTGTGTGGATAACTCATAGAAAGGTTTATCTGAAGATACTTAGTATCCTGTTACAATTTGTGCAGAAATAATGATTTCCTTCAATTTTGATGTTTTAATAATAAAATGAGAAACACTTAATTAAAAATACTTTGGTTAAACAGTGATTTATTTTCTGTTTGGTTTTTGAACATGGTTATGGTTATTGTGCTCTGGGCCCAGTTTCATAGAGCTGCTTAAGCACACAAAGTAGCTAAGCACAACCAAATTATGCTTACCAGAATAAGTATACCAGCTATTGTGACTGGTATCCTGCTCATTTCCGCCAAGCAGAAAATTTGTTAAGCATTACTTTCTGCTTAAGCAGCTCTATGAAATTTGGGCCCTGGATATGGTCAGTGGCGTAACTGGTGGGCGGGGGGGGGGACCACACGCCACTCCCCCCATTGATTGACCATGACTGAATGTACTGAGAATGCCACGGTGAAATCGTACCTATTGATGGATTGCACCCGGCCCTCAGTGGCCGCCATCTTTGATGACAAACAATGGAAAAGTGCAGGCGTGTACGCGCTGCGCCCAACTCTCAGCCAATGATAGCCTTTCACGCGTGCACGTTTCATCAACGATGGCGGCCAATGCAAAGGGTCTATTGGTCAAACCTGTAATAACATGTAGCTAAACGAGACATCGTGGCCATCATCATTATGTTGTACGGCAATACTGAGTGTTGTTATCAGAAATGAAAACAGTAGTTTGATTGAGCCTTCTCAGTCTATGGACCCAAACTCTGGACTAAACTTCCAAATCACATCAGGGAAACAATATCCTTCAACACATTTAAGACCCTTCTAAAAGCCCTCTTGTTTCAGGAGGCCTACCATCAATGATTTTATTTCTTCTGTGCCTCAGCGCCTTTGAGCAAACCCTTGATTTAGGCGCGTTGTACATTTTGAATGATTGATTGATTGATTGATTGATTGATTGATTGATAGTTTCTTGTTACCAATTAACAGTGCTTTTGTGAAGGAAATACGAAACATAAAGACAGTGGCTGTATGCTATTAGGTCTACAGGGTAGTCTCTGTGTTGGTTTTTTCTAGCTCCGAGTATATCATCTGCACGTGGGGAGACATGGCAGATTGGAAGTTCCCGCGTTCTGTTTGCGGCAAGCGTGCCGCGTCCGTCGGTTGCGCCACGGCACACGCACGGCAAGTAGATGTCACGACCGTGCAAGTCTCGCACGTTTTCGAAAAAATGTTTTGGGAACATCACACGTGCACTATTTTACGTGTTAAGGAAACAAAATCGCGCACTTCCAAAGTTCGAATAAATACGCGCAAGACTTGCACTGTTGGTTGATGTGCAAAATGGTAAAAAAATGTGTGTCAAGACGCGTCCATTTGTTCTTTTGCATGCAACATTAACAACAGAGATATTCGTTCGGGTAGAAATGAGACATCGATTAGAAGTGAATAATTTTACACTTGACGACGTGTAATTTAAATTAAAATGACACCAACAAAAACCTCCAACCAAAGTTCTGCGTTCGGAGCCGGCGTCAAAAGGATGCCAACCGATTCAGGTGAGTTTAAAAAAATTACTATACTTTTTTTACATTGAGATAGGCCTACAGTACCTGTTAAAGTTTAAACTACATTATTGTTATTGGAATTGCCTTTGGAAAATTAATAATGGCAGTGGGGAGGGCCGGGGAGAGTGTGCGTGACTACCAAATCAGGTATCTTGAAACTCCAAGTGGTGTACTTCCACGTAGCAGATCACACGTCCCGTGATACACAACGTTAACATCTTATGGAAAGTGCATGCCGAATTCGGTTCATCAGGCGGATATAAGGCAAGATGGGTGTGGGAGGGAGCTTGTGGTGATCTCCAGGCAGCAACGTTATGCCTCATCAACAAAAATGATGAGGCAACACTTACTTGCTTTTCATAGATGGATTCCAGGCCACAGTCATGTGTCCCTTTAAGCTTTCCGATGTAGAAGTTGTATAAGTAGCCTAATACGTAGGCCTATGTATGAGCGTGCACCCCCATAGTCATTTCAGTGACAAAGTTGTATGCATTCAAAGTGTTTTCTTCTCTTTTTTTTTCCCACAGACGATCTAGATTGGTCCACACCACAAGAAAACACACCAGAGGTCGACGATGGGGTCAACCTACTTTCAACCCTACTGCTGTCACTGATCCTCAAACTCGAAGACAGGGAATACCGCGTAAAAGAAGACCATCCTGCCCGACGGAGGGCAAAATCAGCAAACGAATCGTCCGATCGTTCCCGCCAAAGGCGTTTTGACGATTATGATAACATGGGAGCTCTCGTTATGAGGGAAGACTCTACACAGTGGGACTACTCTTCAGATAGTAATACAGAGGACATAGGGAAGGTTGGTGATGATGATCACCATGACACTACCACTGAGTGGAGAAGTGAGAGGTCACATTTCCCAAATGACCCCACGCGTCCCAATTACAACCAAATCACACAGAGAGACAGCCTCACCGGAAGTTCGTCATCGGGTCTGTCACGTGTCAGGTCAGACGTTTCTGAAGATATGCTTACCCCTTCACCCCACACTTCTGAGGACGATGTCACTCTGACGTCACTTTGTAAGCAAAGTGAAGGGTCTGTGTACAGGGATTCCGCAGTGCACATCGTTGGCGACGCCATGTTGCGGGCAATTGCAAATATTTTCACCAACGGTGTTATCCGGCGAGGGGTTCGCACGTACGGGATAACTATCTGGAGTCTCACAGACTACCAACATTCGACCATATCACATGGCTACAAAGGCCAGCCACGCATCCCAACATCAGAGGGTATGAGGCAGATTAAACCAAAGCCAGGTCGTGTCTCGTCTGAATGGCTTGATGATGTAAATCGGAGGATCGCCGCACCAGAGGTCACCACCGTAAGTTATCAGGACTCCATGCCTCCGAGTGTAGCGTCCAGCTGCAATGTTAGTCGCTGCTCCTCGGTTGACATCCTCTCCTCTGGGGATCGAGCGCTCAAAGTCAAAGCAATCCATCCATCACAGAGTAAGCTCCTGTGGAGAGCGGTACAGAAGTCGCACGGCAGTAACGATGTAAAGAAACCAGTAGACGATCCCGACTTAACACCAGTCTTTGTGCCAGTGTATGATGGTTCAGCAAAAGAGAAGAAAGTAGAACTGTCAAAGGCTCTCGAGAGAGTAAGAGAATCTACACCACGGAAGAGGTTTTGGGGTGAAAAAATAACTGATGTCGAAACTATTGAAGATGGCACTTGCCTCAAAGTAGATCGGCTTGTCAAGTTTAGGGACTCTACGGCGCAAACAGAGAAAAAAGATTTACAGAAAGATGGCAAATCAACATGTGATGATGACGTCACTGATTACAAAGAAAAGATAAGAGAGGCAAAGTCCCCACCGTATTCAGTTCAAACTGATGAGCGAGTTACGACAGAAGTAGATCGACTTGTCAAGTTTAGGGACTCTACGGCGCAAACAGAGAAAAAAGATTTACAGAAAGATGGCAAATCAGCATGTGATGATGACGTCACTGATTACAAAGAAAAGATAAGAGAGGCAAAGTCCCCACCGTATTCAGTTCAAACTGATGAGCGAGTTACGACAGAAGAAGATCGGCTTGTCAAGTTTAGGGACTCTGCGGCGCAAACAGAGAAAAAAGATTTACAGACAGACGGCAAATCAACATGTGGTGATGACGTCACTGATAACAAAGAAAACATAAGAGAAGCAAAGTCCCAACCGTATTCAGTTCAAACTGATGAGCGAGTTACGACAGAAGTAGATCGACTTGTCAAGTTTAGGGACTCTGCGGCGCAAACAGAGAAAAAAGATTTACAGAAAGACGGCAAATCAACATGTGATGATGACGTCACTGATTACAAAGAAAAGATAGGAGAAGCAAAGTCCCCACCGTATTCAGTTCAAACAGATGAGCGAGTTACGACAGATCGGCCTGTCAAGTTTAGGGACTCTGCGGCGCAAACAGAGAAAAAAGATTTACAGAAAGATGGCAAACCAACATGTGATGATGACGTCACTTATAACAAAGAAAATATAAGAGAAGCAAAGTCCCTACCGTATTCAGTTCAAACTGATGAGCGAGTTACGACAGAAGTAGATCGATTTGTCAAGTTTAGGGACTCTGCGGCGCAAACAGAGAAAAAAGATTTACAGAAAGATGGCAAATCAACATGTGATGATGACGTCACTTATAACAAAGAAAACATAAGAGAAGCAAAGTCCCCACCGTATTCAGTTCAAACTGATGAGCGAGTTACGACAGAAGTAGATCGATTTGTCAAGTTTAGGGACTCTGCGGCGCAAACAGAGAAAAAAGATTTACAGAAAGACGGCAAATCAACATGTGATGATGACGTCACTGATAACAAAGAAAACATAAGAGAAGCAAAGTCCCCACCGTATTCAGTTCAAACTGATGAGCGAGTTATGACAGAAGTAGATCGACTTGTCAAGTTTAGGGACTCTGCGGCGCAAACAGAGAAAAAAGATTTACAGAAAGATGGCAAATCAACATGTGATGATGACGTCACTGATTACAAAGAAAAGATAAGAGAAGCAAAGTCCCCACCGTATTCAGTTCAAACTGATGAGCGAGTTGCGACAGAGGTGTCGACTGCTCAGACTAACCAGGTCCAGGAACCCACCCTTCAAGTGAAACAACTGAATGTGCCGCCAATAGCAAGTCCACTTCTGATGGACGTGGTGTGGCGACACGCTTCAGATATGGACATGACAGACCAAGAAAAGAGACATTTTAAGGCGCATTTTGCTCGTGGAGGCGCTCGTGAGACAGAGCGAGCTAAGGGCGTGGTCAAATCTGCTGTCCGCCGTGCAGTGAGCGAGGTATTCGTAGACAGGGTGATAAGTGACAGCTTGGAAAGTTTGACCAGCTTGGGTGAGTTGAGAATTACCCCATCCTTCAAGAAAGCTGCAGCCGATCTCACTCAGGGTCCCCCTCTCCAATTTGAATGGTTTCCATACCTAGAGGGCTCAGCAGGACCATGTAAAGTTACCGATCGGAGACGTCAACGCGCAGATAGAATAGGCAAAGCAAAAATCCAGCCCAATATAATGGGAGTCAGTGGGTCTTCGGAAGTATACGAAGATGCTCGGGAAAAGTTTGGTTCATCAGAGGACCTAAAAGGTCAAGTGAACAGTAGCGAGGATGAGTTTGCTGATGCCGTCTGCGAATCTGATTGCGCGGAGTGTCAAGTGAGCGCGACAAAGCCTTCAACCATTGACAAAGCTACACAGGTATCACATACGGCGTACGGGAAGGATTCCAGCGGAAGCCCGAGTGATGATATCGAAGATGAGCAACAGAGTCCAGCCGTCCAGCTAGAACTCCCCATGGAAAGCATCAACTATATCAAGGACCAGTTCGAAGATGTCAAAGTCCTGGTTGCCAAGTACAGAGAACTCCTCTACGAGCCTTTGGACGAGTCGGTCCCGGTAGGAAGCCGAGCACAGCCCCAAATAAATCCCGACGAAGAACAAACCTCTGACTTACGGGATGTAAACACCTTGCAAATTAAACCTGGCTTAGATGAGACTGATGAGGACGATGATGATGTTGTTGCTAGGAAACCAAAACGAAAACACACAAAAGATGAGAAAGACATAAAGCAGGCCGAGGAGAAATCGACCAAGATAGAAAAACAGTCTGAAAAACAATTAAAGGACAAAGCAAAAGAAAAGACTGAAAAGGGCAAGAAAGAAAACAAAGAAAGTTTTCCAGAAGGACGAGAAGCGGCTCTTGCCAATCAGGATACCTCAAACAAAGATGAGGAAAACGCTGCGTTAACACATGAACAGCAAGTTGCAGATCGGCATCCAAAGGTTAAAGACAAGAGAAAGAAAAGAGACGATTCGCCGACAAGAGACAAAACAAGTGTCCGGCGTACACTCAGGAAAACTGGTGACAAAATGAGAACACCTACTGGCCGACAGAGATTTGGAAAAACTGTCCTTGAGAAAACAACTGGAGATGGATTCCTTTCTTTGAAGGTTAAAGTAGAACCGGACAATTCACTTGAATCGGAAATGAAAACGGGAACCAACGAGTTGTTAAAAAGTGGTGCGACATCAAGTAGAAAAGCTGAAGACAAATTGACCACACCTTTGAAGCCAACTGGTGAAGACAAGCCAAAAGTTAAAAATCACATCTCATTCTTTGAGAAATTTTCCAAACACAGTTTAAAGAGAAGCGACCAAACCACATCATCATCGAACAGCCCCTCGCCCGAACCAGACACTACCATCAAGCGGGAAGCACATAATGTGGATAAATTGGAAAGATTCTCACATTCAGAATCAATGACGCAAAATGATGAGATGAAACGGAGAAAAGATTCCGGTAAAAGAGACAAGCAGGTAAACCCCGAGTCCTGTGTTGACAGTACACCTGGCAAGGGAATCTGGACCAATAGGGCCTTCTTCGAAGCTCTTAGCGAGTCGGATGATCAAACAGTCCTGACAAGTGAGCCGCCAAAGACAGCTAAAAGGATCTTAGAAGACGGCCTCCTGGATGAGCCAGGAAATGAAGATGGTCAGCCAGGACCCAGTTTGAAAACAAAGAAAGAAATTTCAAGACGTGAAAGGTCTACCACGACGAGTCCTGAGAAAACAGATGAAAAGAGGAAATCTCCATCCTCCCGGAGGAAGAAAAAGTCTAGAAATAAAAACACCAACAACGAATTACTGATAGACCAGGTAACAACTGATGATAGTTGTATTTCCGACAGTCAGTGTAGTTGTGCAGATACAACGGCCAATGCCAATGGCAAAATCGCCGTTGATGGATTGCTTTCTTCTAATATAACCAATTGTGACGACGAAACCATAACTAATGCAAAAAACACAACAACTTGTCACAATTCCGGGAGTGATGAAGTTGAAAAAACAGTTCAAACGACTGAAATTATTCCTAAACTTACTTCTGGACGTCTGAACATCGACGAAGCCGAGACAACTGAGGATAGACGTAATTCAAGCAGTCTATGTGGTGACTCAAGAATCGAAAATGAGGACGATGCTGTGCTATTGCACAATATCACTCCTCACCAACGACTTTCTTCTGAAAGAGTGAACAGTGGTGAGTCTACGACAACCGAGACTAGATGTGTTTCAAGCAGTCCAAGAAGCGACACAGAAACTGAAAAGGAGGAAGCTCTCTTATCACACAATGTCACTCCTCACCAACGACTTTCTTCTGAAAGTCTGAACTCTGGCAAGGCCAGTATATCCAAAAGTCCAAGTAATCACATTGAACTGGAGAATGAGGAATACGAATTAAAATCAAACGAAATCATTTTCGATCAAAAGCCGTCTTCTGAAAGCCTTTCACACATCGACGGACCTTCCGGGGGTCATAGTCACTTCCAGATGGACCACGATCAAGACGAAACAAATACTGTCAACATGAAAGAAAACATCTTAAAAAAGAGCCAATCAACAGAAAGTGTGACCGAGTATGGGCCACAAACACCAGGGATCAAGACAAAATACGGTATAACAACAGACCTAGATGATGACAGTGTAGTCTTGAAGACACAGAACCACCATACAAACACTGGTCAAGTGATCTCTGGGGAACTGACTGAAGAAGATAATGCCACTTCAGTTGGTGACTTACTGGATGATCTGAGCCTAAATGGTGACCTTTCCCGAGAAGTTCAAATACATTCCCCTCCTCCCACTGGAGAGACTGATGATGTCAGCAGTTTGAATAATTTGGATGTCCCACTTTTAACCAGCTCTCCCCATCCACACAGACGTCCTAAAAAGAGCAACACATCATCAATGGAAAGCATTGAGAAAGGCGGGGTACCAGACCAAACTCCTCCCATTCTCCGGAATAAAAGGGAGGAGGAGGAGGATGTAAATGATGGAGATGAAGACAGTGGAGATGACTTTCTTCATCATCTAAGAAATACATCTTTTCTCTTGGCATGTAATCCAGACTGCTACGTGAGCAAAGATCAACCAAACCAAGATGTCCAAATAGAGGAAGACATGGACAAAAGAAAGACACAGGATGAACAAGAAAAAATAACATCAAACAGGCCGATGGAGAACCCCCAATCACAGTCTGAGATACAACAGGATGGAGTGAACATCTTCAAAGTTTCAGCTCAACCCAAGAGTGAACTGCGTAGCAATGTCTGCCAGGCATTGATATCTGACGGAGAGCAGGAGGCCGGGAGTAAAGTAAACTCATCCGTGCTTGAATCAGAAAGAAGAAAACACGGTGAGCAAAAGTCTTGTCTGAGGTTCAGCTTGCTCAGAAAGAGTAAGAAGCGTTCACGATCCAAGAAGACCTCTCTCGGACAAAGTGAAGGGAAGCAACAACCATCTTCAGATAGCGACCGCATTCCACAAGATGAGACACACACTGCCTCCAAGGTTGAAGAGGAAGATGCGGTTGCCGTGGTAACAAAGGAGTGCACAAATGAAGGAGTGGACACATCTACCGACAGCAATCCAACACCACCAGGTTCACAAAAACGGAAATTCAGATTAAAATATCTGCGGAAGTCGAAGAAACAGAAAGCATCATCAAAGACATGACAGAAATTCTATGGAAGGTGAATTTGGGTAAATTACCCAGAGATGTTTGAATAAGATGTTACTATTTGTTGCATCTCAAATGGATTTTTACGCTGTACAAACGGTCTCACACAAACGTTTGCATCTCAGGTATATTCTGTAATTTCCAGTTCCCCTGAGTAATTTACTAGAATTCTTCCTCACTCTATAGACCTTAAATGCACATGACGTCATTTCAGTAGGGCGCCCTCGCCTAGAGGGTCAAAAGGAGGTTGTTCATTGGCCAATCCTGTGCGTCGCGCGCACAAATCTGTGCGTTTCGATTGTTTCGTCACCGTTTTACCTCTAAGATGGCGGTTGAATGACGTCAATGCATAAGGTCTATTACAAAATCCATCACCATATGGTAACTTAGACAACCAAACTGTTTGACTCTGACTATTCGCCCCTTGCATGGTCGGCCATTTGCATGTAGAGTCTCGAATTGGGGACAGCAGTGAATAGAAACATTATATAACTCTGTATTGTCACGGTAATCTAATGAAACTTTCATCCAAACATACATAAATACAATACAAATGAAGTAAGAAATCGAGGCTCTACACGCACATGGTGGATCCGTGCAAGTAGCGAATGGTGATATACCTGATCCTATGTAAAGCATAATCAGTTTATTAGCGCAGTCCTCAGTCTAAACACCATTCAGTAACTCAACACCCAAACTGTTGGACTCTGGTTATGGTGGAACACCTGGTCCTATGTAAAGCATAATCAGTTACTAGTGCAGTCCTCAGTCCAACATTATTCTGTAACCCAACACCCAAACTGTTGGACTTTGGTTATGGTCGTATACCTGATCCTTTGTAAAGCATAACCAGTTTACTAGTGCAGTCCTCAGACCAACACCATACAGTAACCCAACACCCAAACTGTGGGACTTTGGTTATGGTGATATACCTGATCCTATGTAAAGCATAATTAGTTTACCAGTGGAGCTTTTGTTCCAACAGAATCAAACTAACCAATATGCAGTTGGATTTTGGTGGGTTTGGGGTGGTTAGGGTTCAGCACGGTTCATACTGCACTTGAAATGCAAAAGCAAAGTGAATTTCCCTGTCACAATTGGAAAACTTTCTAAGAAGTATGAACCAGGTTCTTATCTGATTGAAAAAAGTCAAAACTACTTTTATCAAGAGGTAATCACTAATAAATAATTTTATTAATAAAACATGATTCTTCAACGCTATAAATTACAAATAGAAATCTGGATATAAATGGCATGCAATAAAAAATTATAAGAACAGGGATGTTAAAAAAATTATTATATTGCAAAAATATTTCTTTTCTTTGGCATTTTCAGTAAATTAACATAACCAACTTCATGAAGTCAATATTAGAAGTACTCTTTAAAATTGAAATCCTGCTAACTTGACTAGTTCAAATACAGTTGACTTTTGATTGTAGGCTCACGGCAAGAACTAGCAGGGCCTCTCTTTTTTTGTCAATCTTTAAGAATGACTCTGCTAGGGTCGAAACTTGATGCCATTATCAATTTTTGCATCAAATTAACAGATTAAGGAATCTATATTCACCCTGTTTTCGCCATAAAATATTACCAACAATAATATGTTTTTAAACACCTTATTGTTTATAAAGCCACATATAAATTCATTATTGGAAATATCTCTGATAAATAGCCATAGTTTGTTTTCTTGTTTTCAATTATATACAGAAAATAGTTCTGAAAAATTATTTGCATATTGTTCATTTTGTAAAAGTTCTTTTTAGAAGACTGATAGACTGATCCATTGAGCTCCGCTCCCTCCGTACATTGACCAGCCATGAACACATGCCAAAAAGTCTGAAATGTTAAAGTCACATCCCCTTAAGGTGATCCCTCTGCTGCTGCTTCCCAGGTTGTATCGTAAACTAGGGTGTGATCCCTGACTATACGGCAGTTACAGGTTGTATGGCTTCTGACTGGCACCCCGAACAAAGATATTAACAAAATACGGAGACCGCCAACATTAGGGCTAGATAGCTTAATTGATAGAGCATTGGCACATAAATCCGGAGGTCGCAGGTTCAAGTCCAGATCTAGTAAATTTTTTGTGTTCAAATGTAAATAAGTTTACGTAATTTAGATTGCTGTGTTAAATTTTTGCAAAGCACACCAAGACGAGTGACAAACACGCAACCTGAAGATTTCTCTCATCGATTGATTGATTGACAGTTGTTATGGTGGGTGGTGCATGTGGATATATATTCAAAACAATGGGAGACTTTGGAACGCTAGGTGGTAGCAGACTTATCAAGTAAATTTTCATTGATTTTATAGTTCTGGGCATGCCCACATATCTGAGAACAATGGATTTAACAGGTAAGTCTACTGCCACCTAGTGTCCTCAAAAGTCTCCCATTGCTGAACAAGCATAGTGCACATGGTTAATAGATTAACAGTTTGATTAAAATAAACTATGTTTCCTAAACATAACTGGTGTAAAATGTATATGAGAGTGACTTAATTTAAGTTATATCACCCCTGAACAAAGATACTGAGAAGATAGGGAGACCTCCAACATGGGGCTAGATAGCTCAGTTGGCATTATGGGTAAGCTCCATTAAAAATTTCTGAGTTTCGGCCACAAAATCTCAGAAACTATTCATCCTTTTCACCCATTAGGTGTGTTTACATTGAATTACTTGGGTCATTTAACTTAAGGGATGAGCCGTTAATCTGCCTGGGGCAGTCAGCAGCCCTACTGGTTTGTGCATGATCCAATTATGTCCACTGTTTGGAAAAGCAATTACATAGAGATAACAGGTGTGAGCTCTTAGACGAAAAAGGATGTTTCATTTGAGCCTCTTTCTTTAATGGAGCTTTCCCATAATGGGTAGAGCGCCGGCATAATAATCTGGAGGTCACAGTTTAAAGTCCCGCTTCAGTGAGTCAAATTTCCTTTGTTCAACCCAAAATTATTCAAATTACATCAATTCAAAAACACTGTAGTCTGAGGATGAGATAAAGAATACAAGCAACGATGCACAGAAGAAGAGCCAGAATAGTCAGAGCCCCATAATGCATTAAACCTGTCACAGGAACGCTTCTTACAACGTCTGGTGCCTTGTCCCATTTACCCGGTCCATTCAATCGCCACTGTGCTGCTCCACAACTGCCGACGAGTAATCTGCAAAGAAGAATTTATCATTTCTCAAACTGTGAGTTATCAACTCAAGAGACCAATGCATTAAATTTTACCTGTACTGGTAGAAAAATGGCTGTCACAAACTTGTCTTTTTTGGGAGGCTGATCATCCTTACTAACAGCTGAGCAGCAGAATTGCAAAGACCGCGGATACAACTCGTGTGAGCAGCCGTCATGCAAGGGCGCCTTTGGTAGCCAGCCAAATTGGCCCATATTACTACGGAGCACAGCCAGAAATTAAAAGTGTTTGATCTTTCTGAGTAAATGAAGCCATATTTCAACCTAAATTGAATGCAGTCTCCTGAAGAAGAGCAGAGTATTCTGTTCGAAGCGTCGAGACCACTCCAGCTCTTTTCAGAGCCAACATTCTTCCCAAAAGAGGTTTTACACGTCATGGTTGTACCTGCAAGTTTACTAGTTGTTAACTTCTTAAATTGACTGAATTCAACATGTAGGAGCTGCTTAAATACAGTCACGACAGAGGGTTCCACCCTTTTTTATTCTCCAAATTTGTTGGTTTTTAAAATCACCACATTTGCACAAACTTTGTGTTTAGGTGAGAATGTTTTACAAGGTTCAATCATAATAAACATGTAGTTCATACTAATTATAGGTGTCTTAGAGTCATTGACTTCAACTGTCAGTTGCTTAATAGTTTCGAACAAATTTGGTAGCCAATCAAATATCAAGTTTCCTGACCACTCATCCCGTTCTGATGTTTTTTCTATGTAAGGGTCTACTGAAAAATATAAATATACATATATATCAAATCTATCAATAGCACTCTGCACTAATGCTAAAAATAGAAGCTAAGTATCAGACGCTCAGACCAATGGATCTTAGACAAAGGTGTCAAATTTTACTAACATATGCGTGCACATGTCAATGTTTCATGGTTTACTTAAGTGCGCTGACTGTTTGGCATGTCAATGATTTGGTGGTCGCCAAGTGGTGGAATATTTGTCTGAGCGCCGGGCATTTTAAGCAAAAGTTACATCATTAGTGCGGAGTGCTGTTCATATGACAATAAGGTTTTATTTAGTACCTCCACATGAGCCTTGGGTGTTTCCACAGCTGAGGTTTGGCACCGAACATTTCAGCGATGTCATCGTTGTAGATGATTGGATCTCGCTGGATTGTGTGACGGGCCGACGCAGTGTAGCGTTTACGAACCTCCTCCTGTGTCATGTAAAAAGATGGGGAACTTTGTGAAAGCTCTCTGCTGTCGAAACCGTTCAGTATCATCCACATGGTTTTGAATGATAGATCAATTATAAGGCCATTTTCGAAACAAATACCTATACCCAGGTATAATATAATGCCATGTGATCCACACAGTACACAGTCAACCCTCCTACTGTCTGACCATTAAGTATCATGCGGAAACATTTCTCAGATTTTTGGAATCCCTTGCTCTAAAACCACATATTCCTTGGAAGGGATCAAATCTCAAAATGTTATACATTATCAATATCTGCAGTGCTTCTTACCAATTAAGTTTTTATGGTCATTACTTTTTGGAGTAATTACCGAAGGTGTACCCTCTGTTTGAGCACAAAAAGTAGCTACGCACAACAAACTTATGCTTACCAGATTAGGGTTACCAGCCTTATGATATCTTATGTACAATATGACTAGTATTCTGCTTAGTGTTGCTTAGCAGAAATTAAGTTGTTGAGCATATATCTCTGCTTAAGCAGCTCTATGCAATTGCGCCCTGTTGTCTAAGCTTTTTGGAAGCATTACCCTTTCTGTTTCCATGCTTGACATCATGACCTCTTGACTGGGCAGCTTGACCCGACCTCCGCAGAGTTCAGCAAACCATCGCGCTTGTGTCTCGGACATACTGAGGATCCCGCCTGATGCTGGTTGAACAAAGCCAATGAAGGCCAAGGAGGGTCCAATGGCGGGACTGAAGACATTCCTGAAAAGCTATCAACAAGAGACAAGACTAAAGGAAGTTAATGCAGCTCAAAGTGCTTTTCTTAGCGATAACTGGGTTATTTTATGCGTTTTAAAAATATGGGACATTTGACTTCAGGTCCCATTCAAAGGACAAAGCTATAATCAGGCACGATATTTGGCCCTTGAACGAAAAGTAGAACATTTTATTGAGCACAACGGCTGACCTACATACACACATGGTGTTGGCTTCAATAGACTTTTTAGGCTATAATAATCACAGTTTTTATGATTTTTTTCAAGGGCAAAAAAATGGATATCAGACTTAAGTATTAAAGAAGAATATTGTGCCTGAATAATGGATAAGTGTGTCTTGCTTAATAACTTAATGCCAGGATTTCCTAAACTTGTCCGTACTAACATCCGGGACTAAATTTCAAAATTTCTGGAATATGATTTTGGGGGAATATCTCCAGATGAACATGCCGGCACTCTACCAACTGAGCTACCTAGCCATATGTTGGTGGTCAATGTCCTTGTTCGGGGGTGCCAGTCAGAAGCCATACAACCTTTTAACTGCCGTGTAGCCAGGGATCACACCCAAGTTTACGATACAACCTGGGAAGCAGCAGCCAAGGTATCACCTTAAGGGGATGCAGCTTACTCTTTTCAAATATCAAGTTATAAACCAGAAGGGAAAGCGGGTAAATTATCAACAAATTGGGGTTGAAAAAAAAAATTGACTAGAGCAGGATTTGAACTATAAAAGGTAATTACCTTAATCATATTTGTTGACTCATCGAGCACTTTAGCTCTCAAGTTATCAGCTAGATAAGGAACGCTGATATGGTAGCCAGTGCACAGGATGATACGATCAACCTCGGCCGATGTGCCGTCTGAGAAAGTCACCGACTTCTCCTCGATCTTGGAGATGTTTGGTTTGACCTTGATGTGACCTCTCTGGATGTGATGGAGGAGAGTTGGGCTAACGGTGGGTTGGGTCTGCAGAGCCCGCATCTTTGGGTTTAAATTGTACCTTGCGAATAGAAAACAATTCGTTTTAACTTTTGGGAGGATTAAATTACATGTGAAATTCCACAATTAATTCATAATGAATCAGCTGAAAATAACGGTGTTGAGATCCCCTTTCTCTTTTTTTTTTCTTTTCTTTTTTTTTCTTTCTCTTTATTTCCTTTTTAAACCCTCTGAGATTTTGAACTGTGTTCTTTTTAAAGGATGATGTGCCTTGACCATAATGCCATGTAAAAGTTTGTTACTAAGGGAATCAAAGAGTTTTGATGAGGTCTCAAATGGTCGTTTAAGAACAGAAAAGGGTCTTGTCTGTGAAATAATGGACCTTGCCTTGACCTCGGTCCATTACTCCCTGGCCAAGACCCTTAACGGCCATTTAAGACCGGAAAAGGGTCTTGTCTGTGGAATAATGGACCTTGCCTTAGGCTCGGTCCATTACTACATTGCCAAGACCCTAAACGCCATTTAAGACCTTGTCAAAACTCTTTCATTCCCTTAACAACAAGCTTTGACATGGAATAATGGTCAAGGCAGTATGGCACACTATCCTTTAAATGACACAGTTCAAAATCAATCAAGCAAAGTGTATTATAACCATCAGACTTCATGAAAGAATCCATCAACTCACGCCCATCAAACATGCATCTGCTAAAGTAATGGGGCACTTTCCTGAACCAGAAGTCACATGGGACTGCTTTTGTGACTTCATGCAGCTGTGTCCCGTCTGATTAAATCATAATTATAATCAGCAGTACATATCTTTGCAATGCATCTCAAATGGAAGAAGATTAACTATGGGAATATTATAGTCTTGATTGTGAGCTAAATGTTTTGGGAGAAATGTCCGTAAAATAACCCTGGAAGATTTGAGAGAGTTTCAATATCATCCAAATTGTATGATAAAGTATGCCAGCCTACAATCATGTAATGAATGCATCTACACAGAACACAGTCAACCCTCCTACTGTCTGACCATTCGTCAATATCATCCACTATGGTTTTGGATGGTAGATAAATAACTATGCCAGTCTGCAGTATGATTTCATGTGGTGAATGCATCCCTACACAGTACACGGTCAACCCTCCTACCATCTGACCATTCAATATCATCCACTGTGGTTTTGTAATGATAGATGAACTGTGCCAGCCAGCAATCATGCAGTATAATATCATGTAGCGAATGCATCCCTACACAGTTCTCATTTAGTTCTGTGCACAGCTGTGCCACCATACACAACCCATGTGCAGTTGAATAGTTACAAATGGTTGGTCAACTCACTGCAAAATGTTACTTAGTATATGCGGGTTAATTTATTTACATCTGTGAGTAAGTGAGTTATAAAAACATAAACATTTTATTGGTAGAAGTCTCCGAGCTACATAAAAAACAAAACAAATGAAGGACCTACCGTTCAGGCTTTCCAAATGACAATGAGATCAACTTTTCAAATATATTTGTTGTGATTTGCCATGGCAGCCAGAGAAATGACCGACACGCATACAGGTCCGCCGGTTCTCCAAAGACATAGTTTGATACGACCCAGGCACCAGAACGTGTACTGATGTAAACATCCTTAGATCTGTGTAAACCAAGAAAACCATTTGAATCTATTGTTGTGAAATTTCACGATTGCATTACAGGAAAGCTCCATTATAAAAAGAGGCTAGAATAAAACATCATTTTCATCTGACAACTAACGCCTGTTATCTAAAGGATGAAATGATAATGGTTAGTATCTTGCTTCAGGACACAAGTGTCAAGACTGGGACTTGTGACTCGAGCCCACACTATGCTGATCAGAAACACCAGAGCTTGAGTCCAGTGTGCTTGACCGCTCGGCCACAACATGCCAATGTAAAATGCACACACTGACTTCAACAGCATGATGAAAAAAAAGGAGTAACTCAAATATTAGAGCTGGAATTTTACTGAGTGTGGCCCTGGATAAATGATATTTACAAGGCTTCCTCTGTTGGAAAGTCTATACCCTTCAAAAAATAACAATAGTATGCAGTTCTTATATAGTGCTTCATCAGACTCGACATGCATCTCAAAAGTGCTTGTTCAACAAAAATGCAGACCTACTATGGAATTAAGATACTCATTTTTATATCACCTTGTAAGTGTTTACAAACAAGGTGATGAAAAATCATTTGGGAGGCTGAACATTCTTACAGCTGAGAAGCTGAATTACAAAGGACGCAGACTACAACGTGGTCGAGCCACAGGTGTATGAGCTGCCTTTGGCAGTCAGCCACATCGACCATTATCACAGTGTAGCACAGCCATGGATTGAAAGTGTATGATTTTTCCAGAGGGAGGAAAACCAGAGGTCCAGGAGGAAAATCCTTGTGGCATAGAAGAGGAACCAACGCACAACTCTGCTCACATGGCCCTGGCCAGGATTCGAACCAGGATGACAGTGGGGAGAGGCGAGTGCTTAACCCACAAGCCCCCTCCCCCCACATTCTGTGGCACACTCTGCTGCCAACCGGTTGCAACAATGCCAGAAATACTGGGGTGAGACACGTCTCTTAAGTGTGTTCTTTTAGATTACACAACACATGGGACCTACGGCTTAACATCCCATTCTTAGAATTGTTAGCTATGTGGGTCTGTCGGAAACAATTATTTCAGGCATAAAAAAACTGTTTTTCTAAGCACATAACTCAAACATTCGCTTGCATCGTGATTACCGATCGTCAACTGCCTCTTTTGAAAAATAACCTCTCCATAGCAAACTCTAGGTGGCGCTTTATATTATGCATGTTGTTCCTACCTGCCAGTTGCTGCTAAATCAACTGCAACATCCACTGCGCTGTTACCAATTCCAACCACTAAGACGCGTTTCCCGATAATACCATTGGTGATAGCATCTTTGTATGAAACACTATGGATGACATCACCTATAGATATCAGAAAAAGTATATATATATGTTATACAAATATTGGATGCATATGAGTGCACTGTCCTATAATATGAAATCTGGACTTTTTCATTTCAAGAGGTGAAGCCAAGTAAAATGAAAAAGCCAGATTTCACCAAGTAATCATCTTCTACGACAATGCATGAATGAAATGCAGTCAGCATTAACTCACACTCATTTGGAAATTGTTTTCATATTAAACACACAATGGATAAGGAAACTGGTCCAGCCAACACTCAAGAGTTATTTTATTTTTTTTAACTTTCTGTACAATGTGGACAACTCCATGTAGACACCGACCTTGTCCACCGTGACACAACCCTGCCTCATTTGGTCCAAGGGGTGGGGAACAATTATTTTGCAAACTGATGCAGCGAGGCGTCCGGAGCGTCCTGTAATTATCCATATAGGACTCCTATATACAATTTTGGAGCGTTTCAGCAGTAAACATGGCAGTATACAATAAAAGATGACCAGTGACACATGTTACACCAATCAAATAAAAAGGATCTGTGCGTGCTGGCGTTATAAACTTCGATATAGATGAGTCAGATTATTTGTTTTAATTGCATGACAAAAATGTCAAATGGTGAGTGTAAAATTTAAGCATGTTATTATAACAGGTTTTGGTGGGGTTTTTTTAAACAAACTTTTTTTTAAACATCGGTTTTTGTTATCATTTTCTTAAATGCATCATTTTACAACAAACCCGTAAAAGATTCTTGTCCAGGAAATTTCGCCACGTTAGGAGTTGCATGGTGGCCAGATGCTATGGCAACAAACCTCACAGTGAATGTTTCCTGTTCTCCCATCACTTCCTCTCCATGTTTATCTTCTTCAACTCTGGCCGCAGTAACTGTCCAATCCTCACCTATCAAAAGTCAAATAAAATTCTTCTTTCAAAAGTTGATTTCTTATATGTGTTTAAACTGATCAAACGAGGAATCCATCAAGGTTTTGACTTACCTCAAAGCAAGCAGATAAAATCCTTTCTTCAGATTTATCTTTCTTAAATTAGGGTTTGAATTTAACACTGGAATGCAGGCCTGAGGCCAGTGATTTTAGCATCAGGCCAGTAAACTCATGACTGGACAAGTCCGGCAGTCTCCTGTTTTTGTTCAAATGTTCAATTCTGTTCAGTAGTGAAGAATTACCAATAATACAAATGACATAGGCCTAAACCTTCTCTTAGTACTTGTTGAAATTGAAACAGTTCAAATGTTTAACTGTGATGTTTTGGTTTTGGGGGTTTTGACTTGATGCCTCTTTTTACAGGTTACCATACTTGATCGCGCGCATAGAATGGATCGGCCTCGGGCCTAACTAAAATGTCCTAGATTCTAGCACATTTTAATGAACCAATTCCAGGGGTTATGATCGAGCAAGGCATGCTGGGAAAAAATGGCGCGGCGAGATTGATCACCCCTGGGAACGAGGATGCACTGTCTCAGCCCTCACAGGTTCCCATTTTAACACCAGGGCTTGATCTCACAAAGCACTAAGATTCATCTTAAGATGAGTTGCCAATACCACCAGTGATTTGGATTATGACATCACACTTTACTTAGCTGTAAGAATTGACTTGCGCTGATCATCAATCTAAGATCTTCGTGAAATCGAGCCCCGAGTTAAGAGAAGCAGTGTCTTGAATTGTCATGACTGGGATTCGAACCCAAACTCAGATGACCAGGGGTCGATTTCACAAAGCACTAAGATTCATCTTTAAATGAGTTGTCAGTATTACCATAGCGATATGTATTGTGACATCACACTTTGCTTAGCAATTAAGATGGATTTCTCTTTGTGAAATCGAGCACTGGGCATCTGAATTTGACTCCAGTGTGCTAGTCCTCTCTACCAGGACACGCCAACATTCACTTCTTACCACTTTTGCTTAGCAGTATCACCCTCATTCGGAACTTGATGATTTTGTCGAGACCAAAGTGTGTTACGTAATCGTTGATGTACTTTGCCATCTGGGAATGATGAGGGAAGTCAGGAACATCGTGAGGGAAGGGATAGTCCGAGAAACAGTAGTTGTATTTGGAAACATTGCTGAAAAACAAACAAAATACAGCTAGAAACAAATGACACGAAATGTTTTTGTTTAAGGGGAATTCTTGATATTTAATGTATTCTCAATCAATCAGTCGTAGAATTAATTGGAATTCCAACACTTTACTTCTCATGCCACCGTAAAGTAAGTTTTAGAGAATTAAAGGTTCAGTTTTCAGGGGAAGAACCAGAATTTTCAGATAGGGAAGCAAACTTTTAGGGCTAAACTCCAAAGTATAAATGCAGGGGATTTATTAGTAAAAATGAATGTAATTTATATATGAGGTGTTACACTGAGTGAGAGGCAAGGACAACAAGACTCCATGAAACTCAAAATCATCTTGGTTGGTCCCATCTCAAGATGCGAACCACAAAGCCCTTATGGAGTGGGGTCCAGGGCCCGCTTAAGGGCCCTAAACTTTTTATGTTTCTGTGGTGCAATCTGAGGCAACTGCCTACTTTACCCTCCATTTCAAGCAACATTTTTAAAAGGTAGGCCTATAAAAAAGAATTGCATGTTATTGTTTTACAGTATTTTTTCCCATTTTGTAATACAGTCATTTGACCAGTTCGGGATCACTTTTTGAATTCACATTGTTTTTGGTTGCAATCTCTTGGACATTTTAAACAAAAAAGTTTATCAGTTTACCTAAACATGTTATAAAACTCACCAAGTATCCACTGACAAAAAAAGATTAGTACTTTTGAAGAGGCTTTGAGAAAAGTATTGTCACCTGTTTGACCAGTTCAGGATCAGTTGATTCTATTCTGAATCAGTAGCTTGCCCTCTATTGCAAACCAATACTCCCATTCATAAAACTGTCTCTCAAGGACACAAACTTCACAAGTGTGTTGGCATGGACATGGACTTCCTTTCTCCAGAGAATTTCATGCAAGTGTATTCAACAGCAGCACAAAAATCCAGCAACAAAAACACAAAACAACAGCAAAGGCAAATGAAAAGGTGAAGCACGCCTAAAAGCAACATTGACCCAAATATCTATTCTTACAGTCACAATTTCCTCCTCCAAGTTTTATTTTCTCACAAAAAAACAATATTCCTACAAGAATTTGTTGAAGAAATGTATCTTAAAAGCAACAAATAAACTTTTGACTACAGCAGTAAGATTTTACCTCACTGAGTGCGGCACCATTTGACGCAATGAGAGATGCTGAGTAGTGAGTGGTCAAGGGTACGATGCCCCCCAAAAGACGATTTCGATAATTTCGTCTCCTAAAAAAAACAAGACGACTGCTCAGTATTTACCTGAAATATTTTTTACACATTCTAAGCATTTAACATAAAATATTATTCGCCCTGGCGTTCAAATTTTAAAGGTGAGAAGTTTTAACAGCGTTTTTCAACCAACATTATTTTTAAAAATAATGATCAAAATCGCAGACAAACTTCAAGAAAATGGCCATAATTTATTTTGGGTTTGTTGGTTTATTGCATGTTATTCTTCACATGTATCAACAGAAATTGGTAATGTGAGAAGTAACTTAATTTGGGGGTTGTTGCAAAGTTGAAGTGATCCCGAACTGGTCAATGATCCCGAACTGGTCAAATGACTGTATATAAAATAGTTGTAAAAGTTGTAATAGTTGTGGGCAAATTTCCCCGGCCCAAAACCTCCTAGGGTCCTTGCTCTACTATGATCAGACTTGATAATAGTTCTACATCCTAGTTCTAGGACTAGGGTAGGGGTAACCTCCCCCTACTTTTGCTGAGGGAAAATAGGTGTGAACTGAATGTGTGTACTCACATGTGCGTAAACCTCATCACCCCGTACCCACGTTCCCTGAACGCCCAGAGCCCACCGACCCGGTCACTCTGCTCCAAAACAATCACATTCAACCCGGCATCCTGAAGACACTTCGCAGTTGCAAGGCCTGAAATACCTGCTCCAATAACACATACATCTGCTCGATCCATTTCACTTCACGGTGTTCATCATTTGGCAAAATGTGAATAATGAGCGAGCCCCGCCGCGAGCGTAGAATTTCAACGTTATCATTGTCGTTATCATGATCATGTGTCATTTAACCTTTGACCGCAGTTTGTAAATAGACCAACAAACTTCTGATACTGATCTAAAAATAAACTAATGAATATGCATAAGCAATAAGGAATGTTTCAAGTTCCTCGCTAAGTTAAACCCATGTTTTGTAAAATATAGGGTAAATTTGAAGCTTGGATGTACAACGTCAGAAACATTTTTAAAAATTGGGGGGAAAATTATTTTATTTGACATTTCCGGGTCAGAAGAACACGAGTGCATAAGTAGTGACGTCATAACTTTAGGTGTGCAGTCAGTGGACGTGTGTGTGTGGACCATTTTGCCTGATTGACGGTACATTGTGTGGACTGGACGAGGTAAAGTATGGCTGAAATTTCACATTTTACTGGTTTAATCGTCCTTAGGAGTCACAGACTTGTAAGTTTATTTGTACAAGTTTGTTCCTAGGAAGGTGATTCTCGCGTTTAAATTGAGGTATTAGATTTGATAAGTGGGGTTTTCATCAGTTTAACATCATCGTGATTGCAGATTTTTTTAAGGTGACTGTAGTGTTGTGTGCACAGTTTTCCTGTGTTGTGTGTGAGCAGACAGACCAGGCACGATGAGTGGGTGCATTTCGTTTATTTGCCCACGTACTTTTTGCCCCAAATACAAAAACAAATTCAGTTGGTTGTTTACATGTGCATCTCATGGATTGAACACATGTAAACCACAGCTTCACAAGCAGACATTTAAGTGTCTTTGATTAATATAAAAGAATAATTCTTGCACCAAATTTTGAGTCACGAATTGGGTCAACATCTGACATGTTCGGTGACCTTTTTGAATTCACTCAGCTCAGTCACCCTTGAGGAAAAAAATTGTTTCCCCATTCCTGGCCTCTCCCAAAACTTACTTTTGTTATGACTATTGTCAGAACTTGGATTGTATGATGATGTCATGAATTAATGTTTTTACCAGGCTGACCGGTTGGTTTCTAATGATTTAATGGTTTGTTTGTGTCCCGCTGTTTGTTTGTTTGTTTGTTTTTTGGTCGTTGTTTTTTTTTTATGTAGGTAATGCAATAATTAATAATTGTCAATATCAGAGTTTTCATTTACAGTGGTCTTTGATTTGTCTCATTTAAAATAATAAGTTACTTTTAAAAATACATTGAGGGCAGTCTGAGTCGGGTTGGCTCAGTAGTTTCTTCCCTGCCTTTCATCTCTGTGGACCCCGATTTGGTTCGATTCCCAGACTGGCACCTTGCATGTGGATTGGGCTTTCAGTCCCTACCCGACTCTGCGTAGATTGCCCCTTTTGGGGGTTTTTCCTCCCGGAAACTGAAGTTACTTCATTGTCGTCTTTAAAAAGTTGGTGTGATGTTTCCATATTAGAATACTTTGTCCAAATCTCTGGATAATGGAATCGTCTTCGTTGTGAAAGATGTAAATCTCAAGTCTCTGAGACCCAATTGCATGCAGGAACAAGGCTGTGCAGTATTCAGCCGTCTGTTTGTGGAGCTATGTAGCGATGCCATAGTTACTCCACAGAGTTTGGCCATTTTTCAGTGACTAGCCAGCAGGACCAGTTAGCTTGTCATTTCACCCAGTCTGCCAGTTTTCTCACTTGTCCAAATTTCATATTACATGGGATGCTTTTCAACACTGAACTAGCCAGCAGGGCCACTTGGCACATGCTTGGAGAGAACTTTGACTTGTCTTCGGGTGCTTTGAATAGCATTTGGCCAGTGGACCAACTGTGAAGGGCAAACAATGCTCCACATCTGCTTCCATGTTTTCCAGTTGTTAATGACCCCCCGCGAAACTTGCATTGGGGCTGGTGGTCGCATTCCGCCAACCGGTGTAGGGCCCTTCAGCGCGGTGCCACCTTGGTTGCTTCGAGCAGTGTTGCCATTGCTGACTTTATGTCAACAGGCATTTAACTTTTCACTGACATTGTCCATCGCTGTTGACCACCATATTTTTTTTTAAATAAATAACAGAATGACTACACCTTGGTCACTGCTTTTTTGTAGGGGGAAAACCCAAAACATTGATACATGTATTGGTACGCAAATATCAGATCGTTAGTTTTGAATTATCTTTCTCTGTACGCATAAATGAATTCCCATCTTCCAGTTTTCAAGAAACACACCACCATGCCTGTGTAAGATTTAAACAAATCAGGTCCTGTTTGATTGAAGAAAACAAAAACACCCTACCAGGGTTCTCCACACACAAGCTAGCACTGTTTGCGGATCTACACACATGAATTGCGATCGATACTCAAAATAAAAAACACTGCTGATAACACCCACATTTACTGCTGACAAGTTATTCCCTATTTCCACTTATTTGCTAGTTTAAGCTTAAAACTGCAGTAAATGTATAAAGATGTCCACTCAATTTTAGGCTGACATGTATAGTCGTGAATACATTTTTGTGTGAATGCTTTTCTCCACTATGATAGAAATTGCAAAAAAATTTCCGAAAAACTATACATGTGCTTGTTTGAACTTTATAGATTTATTTTTAATAAAAGGGTTTCTGCTGACCCTTAAAAAGTATTAAAAAGTCTTGAATTAAACTGTCCAAATTTAAGACGTTTAAAAGCACTAAAAAGTATTACACTCAGCTATTTGAGGTCTTTAAAAATAGATGAAGTGTGTAATGAATTTTCCTACATGTATCTGCTGGTAAAGAACTGAATTATTAGCCTGCATGTAAACCAAAATAACAAAGTTTGAGTGGGTATATCTTTTTCACCTGCTTTATTCACATACTTTTTGTCTTAAAATTTGGTAAGGGTAGCATTAAAAGGGTCTTAAAAAGTCTTACATTTGAATTCTTATAGTCTGCAGATACCTTGATTAAAGAACACAATGTAGATTAATTGTAGATTGGTTTAAAATGGCCTCGAATTGCCCAACTGAACCACTTGCCAGAGGTTAGTAAATTTAGTACTAGGCCAGTAATCCCACAACCGGACAAGTCCTGCAGTCTAGTGTTGTTTTCAAAAAACATACTTTCAAGCATTTAATTAAATGCATACTTTTTAGAATTTGAAGCCCAAACTTCCTCCTAAAGGTTTATTGACTATTAGTATTACAAAGGAGAACCATAGAGATTATTTTGTCGGGTACAAATATTTATGTCACCGTAAAATTTCAGAAACGTTAGTTAAACGAATACATTGTAGCTCATTAGCCCTCAAGAAAAAACTCTGCTTGGGTCGAAACGTCTGGCCACTGACTATTTTTTGTTGTTGAAAAGCTCAATATTCAGCTTTTTTTCCATAGAAGGCGTAGATCTCTGAAATTCCCTCTTTAAATTTGTTTTTAGTTGACTGGCACATTCCTTATGACTGCTAGAACAATGCATTGTCTTTATTCTTTGTCAAAATGAATCATACTTGATACATACATGTACACTGTAGCATGTGCAGTACGGCAGACGCTTGCTTCATTTTTGTAGGTCATGCTCGCCTCATGCATTAATAATACGACACTCACCGTGTCACCTACGCGCTACCTCTGTAGTTCATTTGAGCATTGTCTTCAATATGAGTTTGCACCCGGAGCGATGCATCACCCTACACCGACACAATGAGAAGGCAGTATCATCACACCCAGTCAATTAACACAGGAAATCCAATAATCATCCTCTCAGTCTGCAAGAATCTGTCTTGAGATGGCAGGGCGTTTGTGGGCTGTTTTTTTTTTTTTAAGGGGGGCACTGCTGCAATTTTACTCCACTGTTCACACTGAGAGCCAGTGCCCAGGAAGCTTAAACCCCTGGAAATTCATGGGGAATTTTAACCCTATGTTTGTTTCACACTAATACATGCAATTTTCACAGTCATCTCACTTAACCCAACTACTCTCAATACATTACTTCCCGAGTTATGTCTATTTCTTGGTAGTTTGCCAAGGTTAACCAATTTCGTTCTTGATTTTTTTTTTCTTTGGGGGGGGTGGGGCTACATGTAAGTGCAAAAGGAGTTGTGTTAAAACCTACATCGTCTACATGTACATGCAGCTCTCCAAGGCACAATAAAACTAACCTGTGAAAATTTAATCATAACTTTTTAGTGAAACCTTTCATGAAATGACAAATGTTTCACTCTTTGTCAGGGTTTTTGTGCATGTTGATAGCAGCCTTATTTTCGATTGGGGCAATCCAAATAAACTCACTTACTTTGTGAGAAGCACTGCAGCTGTGAGGAAGGATTCCTTACAAAATAATTTGGTTTGGATAAATTTTCACCCAAAAAGATGCGAACCTGAGACAGATTTCTGAGGGTTGGTGTCTGTTCATGAATGCTGCAGTCAGAGATGCGGTTGGTACCCGCTGTCACCTCGCTATTAACGAGGATGGATTCAACGTTCGTGTGAAAATACCATGACAGGTTTTCTCAGCAAGTAGACACTATATTCAGCTGAAACTTGCACACGTGACTTTTACTGTATCTTCTATATATTTTTGCCTATAAATCGACATTACGGTGACATTAACACTCTGTAACTGGAATGAAGCTCCAAGTTGTTTTTATACACAGCTCTATTGACAGTATGAGTATCAAAGAGAGGCCACGGTTATAAATTGACTGTGGTGTGTAACGTCCTCAAACAACTTTCGTTGGAATTTCTTAGAAAGAACTCACAGGGCTAACTGCAGACAATGTACTGTTAGAGTAAAACGCAGGGCAGACATCTACAGTGAAATGCCATAGGCAAGATTGAGTGTGACACGTTTTTACATCATGGTGGGGAAAGCGTGGCCACTCACTACATTAGATGCTTGAATTATTCCCACTTCGCATCAACATAAATGCAAATTAACATGCGAGGAAAATGTAGGCACACTCTCCCTTTCTGTATTACAAGTATTGTTTTAGCTTTTAGCAATGAGTGACGTGCTTTCACTTCTGTAATGATTAGCCATGGTTCAATGCAAGTAGATTTTTGTTTGTTTGTTAATGGCTCATAAAAGAATCATGTTAAAAAGACGAGGAGTTGGATTTCATTGTGCATCAGTGTGAACGGATAGGAGCCGAAATGTGCCAGGGCTTTGTACACTGGGTCTCATATGGTTAAGGCATGCTCGGAATGTCTACTGTAGTCTTTGGAGGTACATTGTGCATAGTAACCGACTCTGAAGTTGTGTCTATTTGATAATTGCACGTCTACTCACGGCCCTCTAAATTCAATCCACTCTGTACATAATTTGACCTTTAGGTTTGAACTGTGCTGGAATACCAGCTGTAATTATTCACATTTCCTCTTTTATGAGCGCCCCCCCCCCCCCCTCCCAATGTACATGTTCTTGATATGTGAATGATTTTTTGGTAGCGCTTTTACTCGGTTGGGCTACCCTAACATTTACTCGGTTGGGCTACCCTAACATGCCTGTCAATTGCAGTTTATTGGTTTATGGTATGTCCTGTATTGGCTGTATGTATTTTGGGAGTCGGTATTTAGCAACGGTGATGGGCCTTAACAGTTGAGCGTGCAATTGTGCATCTAGGCATTTATGTCGGTGGCAAGCAATTTAAAGTGTCGTGGTTTGTGTAGGCTTCATTTATGTACACAGGCGGGCCTGATATACACTTGGTTCTTGATACACCATGTAGGGCAAGGTTGTTTTCCATACACTGAAAGGGACCTCTTCTTGTAAGGAAATATAATTACTATTTGAATATTTCAAGGGACACCAATGCAAAGACCAGGGCCCAATTTCATAGAGTAGTTAAGCACAACAAAAATTTTGCTTACCAGAATATGGATGATAATAATAATAATAATAATAATAATAATAATAATAATAATAATAATAATAATAAAAACATTTATACAGCGCCTTATGCAAGGCCTCAAAGCGCTTCACAAAAATACAAAAATCAGCAACTACTATATTATTACAGATAGAAAACACTCATAAAATCCTACTGGATACCAGTCAAACTACCATGCCACGTGTACAGTTTGTGACTGGTATCCTGCTCATTTCTGCTTGGCAGAAAATTGTGAAGCAATATTCTGCTTTTAAAGCAGCTCTACAGTGTATGAGTAAGGTTACCAGCCAAACTACCATGTCGCATGTACAATCTATGACTGGTATCCTTCGATACTTATTTTTGCTATTAGCAGAAAAGGCTTTAAAAGCACTATTTTCTGCTTTTAAAAGCAGCTCTGTGGAATTTTCAGCAGCTTTTATTTATTTATTTTATTTATTTATTTATTTTTTTTTTTTTTTGGGGGGGGGCAGGCGGAATGGGTTTGTCAGTGGTAGGGTTTATACTTTTATTTTGGAAGGAGGTTGACGCTGAAGGGGGCCACCAACATATTATGTTCTTGGCATTTTGTGGCTGCGATAGCGATTGTTCACTCCATGTGGATTAGATTAAAAACAAACATGCTTTTTTCCCCTTTTCTTTTTCTTTTTTGTTAGCACTATCGCAATTTGTTTTTGTGGAGGGTGGGGGGGGGGCACCTGGGAGGCACTGGACTCTTGGGGGGGGCACTTGGCAAATGTTCCTGTTAGAAGTTTAAATTTCCATCATAGCAGAGGTGCCCTTTGCAAAGAAAAACCACCTTGCCCTCAGTATCGGGCCCAATGAGTTTCCCGGTGATACCTGTACATGTAGCTTCAAGAGAAAGGGTTCGCCCCCGATGTTTTCTGTCTGGTATGGTTGGCTGCAGATTGCGTGTTAGCACAAACTGTTACGTGGTGCTATGTAAATAAATGGGTCTTGTATCTAGCTCTGCATACCTTGTAGTAAAAATATAGAGGGCTTCTACATGTACATACACATTCCCTTGGATGTGATATAAGCTGTGCACCCGGAACAAAGATATTGACTACTAGGGAGACAGCCAACATAGGGCTGGATACATGTAGCTCAGTTGGTAGAGCACCGGTACATTAATCTGGAGGTCGTTGGTTCAAGTCCCACTCCAGTCAATTACTATTATTAATTGAATTCAACTAAAATAAGTCGACTGGTGCCTTTGAAGAGTATTCTGTGGCTTGGCTGATTTGGAAAAGCCCTTCCGGAATCCAGACCTTCCTCTGTACATGTACATTTGAAATGTACGTGTAACAAGAAATTTTTTAATCCAGTTGTTTCCTCATCCATATGGCAGGTATCCAATGTTAATTGTAATATCATTTTCAATTTGTAGAAATCATTGCTGCCGATAAGACCAGTCAAGACCCAATCTCGTAGTCCTGTTGTCCAGTCCTTGACCAGTCTGTGACCATCCTCTGGCCCAGCGGTTGCATGGTCGGTGACCAGACGTTTGGCACTACACATCTAGAGTCTTGAGGTTCAGTCCGGAGGTCACTGTACTATTCATCACCATGCCCCTGTTTGGGAAGTCCACAA
Organism: Pisaster brevispinus; assembly: GCA_023634235.1. Taxonomy (NCBI): domain Eukaryota; kingdom Metazoa; phylum Echinodermata; class Asteroidea; order Forcipulatida; family Asteriidae; genus Pisaster; species Pisaster brevispinus. Next base: position 3,755,949 of record JAMKCF010000014.1, on the reverse strand, counting down.
AGACACCTACTGAGCTGGTCAAAATCGTCTACGAGGCGCTGGAAGTGATCGAGAAATGCCAGGAAGGAAAGAAGGCAGAGAAGGTTTGTACTTGTTCCAGGAAGTTCAATTAGCAAAATGGTTAAATCCATTGATCTTGTTCACTGTAAGTTATGTAGGCGTAAAAATCATCACTTCCCCAGTAGAGAGGCATGATATTATACAAAAATATGGACTGGCAATGAGGTCACTAGAGCACGCCTGTCCCCCAGGAGGGACTATGAGTGACCAGAAGAGGGAGCTGTTTCCGAGGCTGAGGCCGAAGGACTCTCTTCTGGTCACTCACCAGCCAGAGGGGGGAATAGAGTCCATAAGTCTTTTGAAATAAGAAAAGAAACTTTTTCACGGTTTTACAACTAAACTGTTTTAGTTCAAAGATTAACTCCTGAGTAATTCATACATAATTTGGGTTTGAACAATTTTTCTTTGTTCAAACCCAAATTATTAAAAAATTTACCCAGTCAGTTCCCCTTGTGGTTTATTACTTGATATTTAATTCATAATATAGGCATTTTTATACTGCCCCACAAAGATCAGAGCGCTTTACAGGAGTAAACGTATAAATACAAACAAACTATACATTGATTGGTTAATTGATTGATTGATTGATTGATTGATTGATTGATTGATTGATTGATTGATTGATTGATTGATTGATTGATTGATTGATTGATTGATTAATTAAATAATTGATTGATTTATACTTTATTTATAAATACAGGGTTAAATCAGCTCAGCATGAAAGCTGTTTTCAACTAATGCCCAGTCAAAATACAAAAAACATACAAACTATTACAATAATACAATTAGTTTATGCTAGGTTGGTTTCTAACAGTAGCTGGAAGCTCATTCCATAGTTTTGTACCTCTGTAACTAAACATTCTTTGGGTATTCTTTAATTTGAAGCTAGGTAGTTTAAATTTACCATCAGCGTTGGCTCTAGTGTTGTAACCATGGTCTTGTTGTTCAGGTGGAGAGATAAAAGTTGGAGTTGGAATTGATGCTCTTGAACACCATAACAGCAATGTGATAATCCCACCTTTTTTCAAGGCCTGTCCATCCTAATTCCTTCAAAATATCATATATTTATATAACAATAATTCAACAATAAACCGTTCCACAATTAAAGTAAGTATTTTAGTTTCCCTGGACATTCAGTTTTTCGTGTTGGTGTTCACTCACTACGATTAGTTATATTGCTTGAGGCGCTCTAACCAATCAAAAAGTCAAGTATATTGCCCGATTCATGAACTGTTTCTCGCACGTTATGCACGCACAATGTCTTGATGCACGTCTAGTACACGGTGGCGCAAATCTTATGAACTAGCCTAAATTTATTAGTTAACCCCATGTGACCGTGTTTCAGCCAACCAGGAAAGAGAACCAGCAAGAGGTGTGCTGTAATCCTGAATACAGACAAACAGAAACAGCATTCAGACAAACTGACAAATAGCTACAGACAGAGGATGGAAAAAGAGCATCAAACAGTTTGTCCCAACAGCAGGCATGCCCCAGATATCTTTGCCTTGGTGCCCCTTGTAATGTTCCCGTACAGAGGTCTCAATTTCCCTTAAACAAGGCCCTTGACTTATTTACGAACATGTCCATGCAACAAGGTTGTTACTTACTTCAGTTAATCAGTTTGCATCAGGATTCAAAATGCTTTGCCCATTACCCGTGCCGCGCGTCAAAAAGTTTTAGTCAAAAAGCAACTCTTTTTTTATTTCAAGCCATAACTAATTTGTTTTGTAAATGAAACACATTTAGTCATTTAAACACCCATGTAAAGACTCTTGGTCATTGACGTTTACAGTTTTTAATGGCTTGTTTTGGGGCTTTTTGGGGGGTGGGGTTTACGATCATATTTCTGAAGCTCAATCAGACCGTTGAAAAGCCATTATTAGATGGGTGATCATCGACCCATGCCCAGTCGAACAGACAACATTCCAGGGAGAGATGGAATGCCTCATGACGATGATTTACATATGTCTGTATAATCCGCTTTCAACAAAATCCCAGCTGGGATGTGAAAGGAACAGGTCTTAGACAAAGTAAAATATAATCTGGGAAGGGTTTACTCTTTGCCAGCAAGACCCGTTAGCTTATTATTTCATTAGTCAGTCAGCTTTTTTACTACTCCATATTTCCTAAGAAATAGGGATGCTTTTCAACACAGAACTCAAGTGTGTGGTGGCCGAGTGGATAAGAGCACCGGACCCAAGCTCTGTTGTTTCTGATCAGCAGATTGTGGGTTTGAGTCCCGGTCAGGACACTTAAGCAAGACACTTAACCATTATTGCTGCGTCCTTCGGATGGGACATAAAGCCGTAGGCCTCGTGTGTTGTGTAATGCACACAATTGAACCCAGTGCACTTATCGTAAAGAGAAGGGGTTTGCCCCGGTGTTCCTGGTTTGATTGGCTGAATATTGCGCCACAGCACCTTGTAAACCATTACATGGTGCTACATGTATGTAAAGGAAAAAGGTCTATTACTTCAAAAACTGAGCTCTACATTCCTTGTAGGAAAAATACTGAATGTTTGAGTGCCATGAGCATCACTGAGTGATGAGTTTGACTTGCTTGAGCATTATGAAAGAAGCCACTATTATTAATAATATTGTTATTATTATTACTATTATTATTAACTAGCCAGCCGGACCACTTTGAGTGAATTTTGACCGGTCCTCTGGTGTTTTAACTAGCATATGGACAACGAATCACTGTTAGGAAAAATGTTGCTGAGGGTAGGGTTTTACTCCAGATCAAAGAAACACCCCTATCCCCCTTTTAGGGTGTTTTTTTTTTTTTTTGGGGGGGGGGTGATCGCATTCCAGAGTTGAAGATGTGAAGACTGTGAGTAAAACGATGATGCATTTATTTATTTTTATCAGGCACAAGAGGATGTATCGAAGAATCTCGTTGGGATGAAAACCATTCTGTATGGGACTGGTGAGCAGGAGCCTCAGACAGAGTTGGTTGGTCAGCTCGCTCACACCATGTATGATAACTCGCTCTTGCTGTCACTCATCACGAACCTCCCTTATCTTGACTTTGAGGTATGTGTACGGTTATTATTGTTATTTGTGTGGACTGGTTTTCTTCTGTATCAAATCTTTGGAGAGGGCGCACACCTTCGCGGGCAGGAACCGGGTGAGAGTTTATCAAATCCTTGTACAGCCACACCCTGCTCTGATCATGGCGACATTGCCCCTTTTATGTCATTAAACAAGCTGCCATCAATGGGATGGCTGTGCCGTTGAACACACAATGCAGAGACACATGTGATCGCATTGTGGTATCCACATCGCGGTGTTCACATTTGTGATGTTCGCATTCCGGTGTTTATCCATGATTGCTTCTTCCCTCGGGATGGGACGCAAAGCTGTAGGTCCCATGTGCTGTGTCGTGCTTGTAATAGAAACCCGGGTAGACTTACATGTACCACGAAGAGAAGGGGTTTGCCCCAGTTTTTCTGGCAGTGGCCGCTGAACGCTCTGTGGCACCTTGTAAACCATCAAAAGGGTAAATGGGTGTCATAATTCAAAACATAACTCTGCCTGAACCTGTTGAACGCTTTGATACGCCCCTAGGGGTGTGATAAAGCGCTATATAAGAACCCAGTCCTATTATTATCATTACTCTCTGTTTCCAGGCCAAGAAAGATGTCGCCCAGATCTACAACAACATCCTGAGGAGGCAGATTGGGAGTCGCTCCCCGACGGTGGATCACATCTGCACGAAGCCTGAAATCCTCTTCACACTATGCAGAGGGTAAGCAGATGTTAACGAACAAAAACATTACGCACACTCTTTAAGAATTGTATCTCGCCCCCCCCCCCCCCTTAGCTCATATCTTGAGTTACTTTTAGTACGATTCTACGATTTAAAGGCCAAATTATCAGTGAAATACAAGAAATACCTGCAGTCAGGGTATGTCATGAGAAAGCTATTTGGCTATAGGTCCATCACCGATTTGTCCTTTGGAAAAAAGTATAGGTGGAATTACAAGCAATTTTGTCAAAAATGTTCAGAACGTCTGCCATTGCTTCTTAATCTGCGATAGCCCTGCAGCCAAATACTTTTCTCCTGACATACTCTGACACTGTGTGCCAAATTCCTTTCTTGAATCACCAAAGGCACAATCCCATCGCCTAACTGCTAGACTAACCATATACACTACAGTGACCACATAATGCTTGTATCTCGTAGTGGTGTTACAATAACATGACAAGCATTTATAATGAGAGTTGTGCTAACGTTTGCAATGGGCTATCAGCAGTAATTTCACAGAAGAAGAACCTTGTATTGAATGGGAACACTTCATGGGCCAGCACCATTGTACATCCTAGACCAAAGTGTTAGCCAGAGGGGTGTCTGGGTGTCTTTTGGACACCCTGTTTGAAATGTGGACACCCTGTTTTATCGGTCACTTACATGTATTGGAAGTGAACAATTTGGACACCCAGTTTTTTCAATTTCCAGCAAATTTGGACACCCTTTGACCAAATCCTTAACATGCTCAACATCTGTAAACCATCCCGCAGCCTTCAATCTGGGAATAAATATCTTCTTCAAGAATGGCGCCTGGCACCTTGGGGGGACAGATCATTCTCCGTTGCAGCACCACATCTCTAGAATGATTCTATGTGACCTATAGAATAACTGCACAAAATTTGGTGCTTCAATCCAGCGTGTCACGATTTTGCCAAAAATTTGCCCTAAGCCACCGGACTATTAGGAGTTGAGATGGTTTCAGGAAAGGCTCAAAAGCCCAGTGAACAGGGGTATCATAAATGTTATTATTATTGATTGTTTTTACCCTTAGCTACGAGAACCAGCAGATCGCGTTAAACTGTGGCATCATGCTCAGGGACAGCATCCGATTTGTAGAACTTGCTAAGATTATCCTAGAAAGTCAGGAGTTTTATAAATTCTTCACCTACGTAGAGATGTCAACGTTCGACATCGCATCCGATGCCTTTGCAACATTCAAGGTAAGACCAATGTTTACGAGAAGAGTTCCAGACCCCTTGCATGTGGCGTCGCACTTTCAAACAGCGCCCTCACCAGAGGCAAAAGGAGGCACATCATTGGACGATAGCTGCTGTTGGTGCGTTAATATGTGCTCATTACCTCAGCGTACCAGCAGCGTTTTGCGTTAGGCAATGGGTCTACACCATAGATATAGAACACAAAGCATGCTGAGATCAATTGCCATCTGTTTCTGACTATGCAAGCCCTCTATGTCAGCTGTGGACATATTAGAGTATCAATATCATGTGACCTGTATGAATAAACTATCCAGATCAACCAATGGGAAAGCTGGAAATTGCCATGCTGCTGAAATGGCAGCACACATGAATTTCCTCACAGCAGAATGCAATAATTAAATATGTGCAGCATTAGTGCTGATTGCACACAAGATGGTGCACATAGAGCGTAACACGTAGTATCTTGTCTGTCATGAAATGGCCTGGAATGTACAAGGCCACTATGTTTGTTAATGAGGTGACACGATCTTTACATAACAGTGTTTCTCCATTAAGCATTAAAGGAAACCACAGTAATTTGAATCTCCGAAAAACTCCTAAAGGCGACCGAAATGGAGATTCAAAATTGTGGGCGTATTTATTGATTTCTAATCAACGGGGGCATTTCAGAAGAAATTACTTTGCAGGGATGCTTATTTGTTCAAATGGAACCTGAGAACTCTGATAGGGTTGAAATGTACCGTGATCTCATCAATTATCTCAACACATTTCATTCAAATTATTTTAAAAAACATTTTTCATTGTTTTTTAGGAGTTGTTAACCAGACATAAAATCCTGTGCGCCGAATTTCTAGAGAAAAACTACGCCAGTGTGTTTGAAAAATACCAAAAGTTGCTGAACTCCGAGAACTATGTCACAAAGAGACAATCGTTGAAGGTACGTACATGTAGTCAGAGTTTGTAGTTTATCATATTTCAAAAAATCAAGTAACAAACCACGAGGGAAACTGAATGGGTAACTTTTAAATAATTTAGGTGTTGAAACAATGAAACATTTACTAGAGTGGGACTTGAATCTGTGACCTCTGAATTAGCGTATCCCCAAAGAAAGATGTTGAGGAAACAGGGAGACCGTCAACATAGGGGCTAGATCTGTTGGTAGAGTGCGGCACGTTAATCTAGAGCTTGCAAGTTCAAAAATGAAGGAACATCCTGCCATTTTGTATTGGGCTGAAGGTGGATTTTGCACACGCGTTTGTGCATCTCTCTGGTCCACAACTCTACGTGGTTTGCCAACCAATAGTGTCTGTACGCATTCATGAATGTAAATTAGTGTATTTCTTGGGAAAGGCTAATCAAGATGGATTCCAGTTCAGACTAGTTTTAGCTTTATATAAAATTGACCCCCAGGGGCCGATTTCACAAAGAGCTAAGATTGATATTTAGATGTGTATCGATCTTAATTGCATAGGAACGTGTGATGTTACTATACAAATCCCCCTGGAAATATTGAAAATAAGCGGCGGGTAGCCATGTTCGTCAGGTAATTGCAAAGAAGAAAATCAAATGTAGCAGTTTCTTGACTAACTCGTAATAAATAAATATCTGCAGGAGCTTTCGTAGCAGCAACTACTACATCAACCTTGGGTTGAAGTTGTTTTTCTTCATTGCATCTGATGGGATAGTTGTTGCTACGAAAACTCATGGAGATATTTATTTATTACTAGTTCGTCATTAAAGTGCTACACTTTATAAATGTTTTCTTCTTGGCAATATTGACAACTCATCTTAAGATGAATCGTAGGCTCTTTTGTGAAATCGACCCCAGGAGAATGATTGGTTTTTAATACGCCCTCGCTTGTTGCCCCACTAGCTGCTCGGTGAGCTGCTGCTCGACAGACACAACTTCACCATCATGACCAAGTATATCAGTAACCCGGAAAACCTTAAACTTATGATGAACATGCTGAAAGACACGAGCAGAAACATACAGTTCGAGGCGTTCCACGTCTTCAAGGTAAGTCCCGAGAGAGCGGTAGAGCGCCCTCTGTCAATTATCTACAGGGTTCTCCGCAGGTTTTTTCAAAACTGTGGGGCATTCTGGACCCAAGTTTTGTTTATGTAGCATGGTAAATTACGAAGCACGGTAAATTGAAACAACTTCTTCGGAACGTTTTCTACTTGGTGTTTATCTTGGTTTGAAAAGCCCAACTGTGCAATCTGGAGCATTCTTTATGGTTTTCTCTTGGTTTTTTTTTGAGAATTTGTTTAAATATTTTTGTTGTTCGCGTATCGGCCAGAATTGTTGGCGTATCGGCCCGATACGCTAGCTTGTACATGGGGATAACCCTGATTTAGAAGAAAAAAAGATGACATACTTCATGAATGAACACTAACCCTCAGTCTCTGATTCAAATGTTTTGGGGTGAAAAATTATCCAACCCAAATTACTTTGGAGGGATTCTTTTCTCAAAATTGTTTATACTTTCAAAAGCTGCAGTGCTTCTCACCAAGTAAGTTTTTGGTCGTAAATTTTCTGAGTATTTACCTTTAACCCATATGTCGCTTCATGAAAATGGTGACGCTATGATTGTTTATTCCACCACGCAGGTATTTGTAGCCAACCCGAATAAAACCCCAGCCATCCTAAGCATACTCCACAAGAACCAGAGTAAACTCGTGGAGTTCCTGTCTGCGTTCCACACCGACAGGACGGAAGACGAGCAGTTCAACGACGAGAAAGCCTATCTCATCAAACAAATCAAAGAACTTCAAAACGATCCCCAGTCATAGGGTATGCTGGCCTTCTTAATAGGAGGCGGGGCTTTGGGGATTGGCAGGGGGGGTGTTTATTCAATCTTCATGTGGCAGAGATAAAGGCATCGTTGGTAGCATTTTGTTTCATTGTGTGCAACCTTTGTCTGGTACCCTTAATTTTGACCTTCATTTGTACTGTCAGGTCATACAAGCACCTGGCTAATAAAAGATGGCTGAGCTTTTAGTGGTAATTTGGTTGGGGGGGATTCCTGAACTCAAAACTAGTTGGTACTCTTTCCATTTATTTTGAAAAGCAACGGCATCTAAAGTGTTCTGATCGTAGAAGAAACTTTGTTTGAACTTAGGGTGTGATTTTAGGCCTTACAGCGTTCTTCCTTAACAGTGGTCCGAAAATGCCAAGTGAAACACCCAAGGACCAGTCAATATTCTCTCCATGTGAGTCACTGATTATGCGCACCTCAAAATACAAGCCCAATATGAATGGCCAATGGCCAATGGAGACCTTGAATTTTTGGACCGGGGAAAAAGCTGACAGACTACTGAAATGACACATTAACTAATCCAGGTAGCTTGTTACTGAAGAAGTGAAGGGCAAACATTGCATAACATGTATAGTACTGTCGGAAAGTGCGGTTCTGTTGTTGGCTTGTTTCTCAAAATATCATGTTGTGATGACAATTGTAGTGGGCTTGGTGTATGATGTGTTTCTTTAATAGTGGAGGATTTACAGTACCATACGATGAAGATCGCAAACAACTTTTTAAACATTAAAAGAATACTTTGAAGTGTCACTAAAAATATAACTCACTGTTTCTACAAATGCCAAGTAATAAGCCACAAAGGAGACAGCCTCTTCATTGTGTAACATGAAAGATGGGTACCAGTCTAATTTGCACTTGAGCCTCACTTTGATTCTCATAGATCTGTGCACAGAAATACTAAGATGGATGCAACATTACAAAGACTTGTCTCTGCCACAGTAAGATTGGTTCCTGGAGGTATTGCCAATAACTAGAGTGTTACTTTCCTTCCTTCGTCGATGTGACCAAACAAAGAAAAACACAAATTTCTATTTTTTGGTGGACTTATTAAGATCAGAGAAGCAAATACCTGTGGTATCATTAACAAATTATTATTTCATATTTGAAATGATGAAACCATGAACGCCTCAAAAAATTAGCTTAATCACTGAAGCTTGAAGAAAACAAGGACGATTCCCACCTCACTCTCGATTCCCAATTCACCCGGCACAATTTTGCATGGATTTGTGGCTACATAAAGTAACTGATTGCCGTATTGAGGAAGATCGGATTCCATTTCATACTGAGATCTTCTCCATTCTGAAATTTCCTCCAATGACAGTTCAGCAAATTACAACACTCCTGGTGTTAGTCTTGAAAACAAGCCGTTTAGCCTGTACACTTTGACCACAGTCTGGTGGCTGAGTCACCTCTTGGTACACATTAACGGCTTGATCTCAAGTCTATCTTTGCATTAGGAAGGTAACACTCTAGTTATTATTTAAGTACCCTCTGGATAATAGCGTTTTAAATGTAATATAGTTATACCAGACACGAGTTACGTACACACAGTGTGTCGATCAATTCACAAAGAATCAGCCTAGCTTTGCCATTTCATTTAGAATCATACGAGAAGGGCACAGTTCCGCTAACTTGTGGTTGTTCATTCATAAAAAATACTAGGCATGGCCTCCGCTGCTTCTGGTCTTGGCCTTGGTGCCCCTTAAGAATTTTCCCAATGCCAGCAAGCTTTTCCAATGGAAGTGTTCTTTGCAAAATTAAAATGGCTTCACTCCTTCAAGGATGTACACAGTACACTGATAACTCTGTCCACAGTTCTTCCTCAATAGACCAATCTCGGACGACGTCACTATTTGATCGTTCACTGGGAGTACTAACACGCGCACGCCCCGCATACATGTTACCAAGTAGGATTTGAAACTTTGCATGGTGGAAGTGTAACTAAGAGAGGTTTGCGGTAACACCATGTGAAATTCTCTTTTGAGTAGAGATCAGAGCATACTGAGTCGTTTTGAGAAACTACACTACTCAAAAGAGATTTTCACATGGTGTTACCGCAAACCTCTCTAAGTTACATGTTCCTAAAACTGCACGATCATGTACTTCAAAAGACAATGCTGGATGGAACTATATGTACATATCCTACATGTCCATCGTACTTGGGCTCGGTTTTGGGGGGAAAAAAATCCACAAGACCATATTCGCTCGTCCCCAGCGCCTTGCCTTAAAACCAAAGGCGCTGGGATGGGCAAACGTATCAAGCACACTCATTGGTTAATGCTCAGTCCCATCATGCATCACACTCACACTGCAAGCACTGCACGCATGACGTACTTCCTGAACAAGAATCTGTGCAAGCTGATTAGCCCATCCCAGCGGTCCTGGATAGGCCGCTGGGGCCGAGCGAAAAGACCATAGGGCTTGGAGCTCAAAATGTTCACTGGACCTTTTTTTTTTATTTTTTTTTTTTAACAAGACCAGAATTAAAATGAGGTTAACAAAAGTACCTACACAGTTAAACATTTGAACTGTTTTAATTTGAACAAGCACTAAGAGAAGATTTATCTCATATTATGTTATGGGTAAAGGCTTCCTCAATACTCAGCAAAACTGAAAGAGATTCAGCAGACTGAAAGTCAACATTTGAACCCAAGACTTTTTCCGGTCATGAGTTTACTGGCCTGATGCTTCAATCACTGGCCTCGGGCCTGCGGGCCAGTCTAAATTTCCAGCCCTGGTACTCCAGCATGGCAGGCCTCCCGCGTTGCTACAGAAATGTGACGCCTGTGAGAGGACTGTACTCGCATCTCGTGCAGTTGAATGGTTTCAAACAGTTTGTCAACTCGCCAGCAAGTGTCGCCAAGAGTGACAGCATAGTTGTGAGGTTCTCGTGTACATCAATATGAGTATTTTCTGAGGTCACTTTCATAGAGTTGCTTAAAGCAATTTCTGCTAAGCAAAAAAAATAAGCAGGATACCAGTCGCAAATGGTTACAAATGACATAGCGTTTTGGCTGGTAACCTTCTCCCGCTAAGCAGAGTTGTTTTTATGCTTAAGCAGCTCTGGGATATTGTGCCCGGGATGTAGTGATCATGAATTGGCAAATGACTGTGGCGTACTTTGTGTAGGTAACGTGGCTCTTAAGCTGTAGTTGACACGATAACAAAATAGTCAAGTAATGTTCAATGGATTTCTTTTTGAAGCCAAGATGTAAGAATTTTGTCTGAACGAGCACTCACAAGTGCACGTCTGTTATATTTGTAAGCATGTACATAGGCAGAGGTAGGTCATGTAGCAAGTTGTAAAATCCTCGTCCATGATTTCACCTTAAAATTAATCTTTTCGGGGGTTTTTGCTGGAAAGAAAGCCAAAATGAACCGTAAGTTTGTATCATGGATCCATCCAAAGTTGGAATTTTTTTTTTTCAAATGACGGGGTGCTATGTAAACAACTCGTAGAATAGGCCAATCCATGGAGCCATGTCCATCAACAGCGCCCTCGAGGGAAATGCGCATGACATGTGCGTCTGCCCCGTGAAGTCACCATTCAGAATTTCATATTTTACACTTCGGCATAAACGACCAATGGTTTTGATGCTAACTACCAAGTCTACTGGGCGCAAGTTGAAACCTGCACGCGATGCGTACGCGAGGGTAAATGTCTGCCGGTAATGGCGGTTGAGCAAAATGGTAAAGGACATATGCAAATAGCTAAAACATGGATTGGTCTAGATTGACTTTGGTTTATTGGAGGATATCTCACATGGCACTGTAAATAGCCCAGGGTAAGACTTACTAATTCAAGCACATGTACTCGTTAGTTTGTATGAAGAGATCAGAGTCCGATTTACGTTCGAGTAAAAGTTTGTAATTCATTTTTTGTATGTCGGTCTTAAACACAGAGATTCTTGGAAATTCTTTTTGACAGTTTCCAAAGTTACTCCCACCACATTGAACAGTGGAATCAAAAATCTGTTTTTTAGAATGACTGTGAGGACTTGGTACGTTGAGATATTTACAATAGACCTTATGCACATGACGTCATTTCAGTAGGGCGCCCTCGCCTAGAGGTCAAAAGGAGGTTGTTCATTGGCCAATCCTGTGCGCCGCGCGTAAAAATCTGTGCGTTTCCATTGTTTCGTCATCGTTTTACCTCTAAGATGGCAGCTGAATGACGTCGATGCATAAGGTCTATTAAAACCCTCCTACTAACTGAATCAGTGCATCATTAGCCCCCTCCCCCCTACTGTCTGACCAATCAATACCATCCACTGTGGTTTTGCACAGTCAACTCTCCCACCTCCTGACCATTCAATATCAGACATCCACTGTGAATTTGAATGATATACAAACTGTGCCAGCAGTGTGCCTTAACAGTGGTCTGCTGGCCAGTTAAAACACCCGAGGACCAGTCTAAACTCTCTCCAGGTGGTCCAGCTGACCAGTTGAGTGTTGAAAAGCATCCCGACTTCATATGAGATACGGACTAGTGACCGAGTTGACAGACTAATGAAAAGACAAGCTAACTGGTCCTGCTGGCTAGTCACTGAAAAAGTTACGGAAAAACCCTGGCCAGCAAGCAATATGGAAACAAGTGGTGAAGAAAATTGTACATGTGCACAGTCAATTCTCCCACTTCTTGGCCATTCAATATCACCCACTGTGGTTTTGAATGATAGATAAACTATGCCAGCCTGAAATATGACATCATGTGGTAAATGCATTAACACAGTACACAAACATGCACAACCACTTCTGTGCACAGTAGTGCCACCATGCACAACCTGTGCAGTTGAATGGTTTCAGGCGGTCGGTCAGGTTACCAGGAATTATACCAAGAGTAGGAGGGTTAACCAGAAGAAATCACAGCATCGAGTCGTCAAGAATCATTTAGATTTCTCAGCGATCGGTGCGATGCCAGAGTAACGATGGCATTGCCGTTTAGTATTTGTAGGTTTTTTTGTACAATTCATTCAATTCATCGGACTCGCCGTGGCCTAAATGACTGTAAATACGAATAATCTCAAAGTTGCTATGTGTGCCTAAGTGTCTATTCTTTAATTGTATAGACATTCCTCAGAGTTCCACCGTGTGGAAGTACACCCTACCCTGTAGCTGAACTTTGACCCTTTGAAGTATGTTATGAACTATGACCTCCAGATAGGTTGAGTGGTTAAAGCGAGGCGTAAAGGTGCCATTTGTGAGGTAGAGTTGAATAGTGTGTGGTCTAATGACTTGCTTGGTCACAAGTTACAGCCTAAATTCGAATTCTTTAGACTATAGAAACAGTTGTTAACAACATAAGGTTCGGAGCAAGCTTTTGCAGTTTTGTGAAGAGACGGTGAACTTCTATACATAATTCTGAATGAAAGTGTGTGGCGCATCGGTATCAGGCTTTGCCCATCTGGAGGTTGCTGTACAAAAAGCTTGCCCCGAACCATGTAATGTAGCCAACAGTCTCTTTAGTCTGTGGAATCCAATTTGAGCGTTCACTACTGCCTTATCAAGTCATTGTACCAGACTGTATTCAAAACCGAACTCCCAAAGGGCTGGTTCTACTGTAACTCCCAGCAACTCATCACCTAGTCTCGATTGGGGATGCTAGTTTTTGTATTAGTCACTGGTAGAGGGTACACTATCAATTGGCTCAGAGGGACTGGGCAAGTCTACAAATCTGGATGAAGATCCAGATGTTTGTTTGATACAGATACCTCTTCTCCAGTAATTCACATTGCGATATCGGTGGCCGTTTCTTAAAAAAACGAACGTCACCAGTCTAGACTACTCGTCACCTGGGGATGCAGAGGCATCTTTAAAGTGGTTCTACATGTACATTTTTCTGAGTGGTAGAGTTTATGAAGTTTCATTATGGTTTTTCAGCCAAAACAAAATTCAAACCCCTGACTGGCATATTTCTAAAGAAGATTTGTAATTGTTTCATTTTGGTTATTGGTTTTAAGTAGAATAATCAACAACAAAAAGGTGTGTATTACATAATATTGGTAAAATACACATTTGTAACATTTCAACTACTCAGTTATAATCAGCTATTACCTCTATCTGAAGATATTTCACCTTTCAGATATATTATAGTTATAGTTACCGGATATCTGAACTAGTTGATATAATGCTAGTATCATATATCATGATTGGACTGAAGTTTTGTGATGATGTATCGCTTAATGATTCAGCTATTACCTCTAAGATATGACATCCATAATTTCTACCAGATATACCAAATATGTAGTCGATATCAAAACTATTAGGTGTCATTTTACTATTTGAACATACTAATGTTGTTACTCCCCCCACTATGGAATCAGCATAACTTTAGTTGGGCCTGACCAACTAAAGTCGGGCCTGACCAACTAAAGTCGGGCCTGACCTACTACAGTCGAGCCTGATCAATGACGGACAGGTCTGCTCAACGATAGGTGGGTGATCCCAAGTAAAGTCTGGTGATCCCAAGTAAAATTAGTTGATCCCAACTATAGTTGGGTAATCCCAACTGTAGTTGGGCAGAACCAAAGATTGCATAGCACCGCATAGCAGCATCAATCCCAACCATGGGCTGATCCCAACTATAGCTGGACCGATTCTATAGATGGGGCAAAACAATATTTAATTTTGTGCACCAAAACACTGATTTTGAAGGTAAGATTAGAGTTACGAGTGTACAAATGTAATGAAGGCATTACAGGTTCTGACAGTAGAAACTAGAATATTCTTTCTTGTTTGTCCTATGTTTGGTGCCAATCTTCTCCATAGCAATGATAGATATAGCTTTTATTTTTCGTGTCAGACATTTACAAGTTATGGTGTTTTTATACAATTAACAAATTTAGGTCTTTCTAATTGTGTATATAGCCCCCGAAAGTATTTCAATATTCCCGTATAAATTATGTATATTTTATTTTTGGTTTGATGTTTATTCAATTGTTTATTTACAGAGATCTGCTGATTTGCGAAGGGTTTGTATACTATTGGTTAAAGGTCAAAAGTTAAAGGTCATTTCCTGAGCAACCAAAGGCAAGAATTGTATCAGAAGTCTTCTTGACAAATGAACCTTTCTGTTGTTTTATTTTATGAGAGGATGTTCAACCTATGTGTTTGATTTCATAGTGGATATTTTTGAGTTGCTTTTGTAGCAGCAGTAGAAAGAAAAAGGTGAACTTTTGGCGGAATGCTCCAAGACGAGAGTTTGCCGATAGTGTACATCCCTGTATTTTGTTAATGAAATTGTATTAAATAAGTTTTGTTTTTAATAAGAATATTATGAGACTAGTTACGAGAAAGTAAAGTTGAATGTTTACTTTAACAAATATTTTGCTATAAATGTTGAGAAACAACTAGTCGACAAGGGATATTGTGGTGTACACAATTTGAATGATACCTGTTTTCCTATTTGTACCTGCTTTGTTATGTATATCACTGGGTTTTTTTCCCATTTCATATCAGTTTAAGTGAAACTTATGTTTAAGTCCACTGGAACAAGTTCATTCCGGCATGCAACTGTCCACCATGGTCCAACTTCATGGAGCTGCATACCAAAGAACTTTGTGCTCACGGCGCCCTGCAATGTGCGTATTTCAATGGGCCACAGCAGGATGTAAGCGCAGAATTCCACGGTAAACAGTGCAATGAAATCGGGCCCTGGTGAACTGATGTCCTCGTTTTTGGTTTCTCAGCGGTGACATTGACAAATGAAAAAAACGCAGCTGAAAGTCTTTCCCTTTTTTTTTGACAAACTGCAGTTGCATTGCAGTTGATCAGACTGGTTAATTCCCCCTTTAATATTTAATAATATTTGAGAGAATCACCTTCAGGACCCAACTTCATGAAGCTGTTAAGCAGAAAATTCTGATCGGCAAATTTCTTTACTTAGCAAGAAATGAGTGGGGGTACCAGTGGCAATAAAGTAAACATCATGCAATGTTGGCTGGTATCCTGTTTCTGCTTAGCAAGTTTTTTTGCTTACAGGCTTTATTGGGCCCTGGTGATGTTTGGTACCTTTATTGGCGTGCTTAAACACATTTTGGTAAGATTTAAATCCAGGAGTTTTGAGATATGTTGAGAGTGACTCCAGATTACACCAAGTTGCATGATTACTTGGGCAGTGTTGGAATTGATGGCTGCGTACATGTATGTGGTTGTGGTCGGGGCCCAGTTTCATAAAGGTGTTCGGAAAATACTGCTTAGCAAATTTTTTTGCTAAGCAAAAATTTGTGGGGTACCAGCTGCAACAATGTAAACTTTATGGCATTTCGGGTGGAAACCTGTTTCTACCAAGACTGATTTTTCTGTGTTTAGCAGGTTTATATGCTTACAGGCTTTATGGAATTAAACCCTGATTGCTACAGTGCTTTCTCTGTAGCCAACAGCCATAGTGATTCAGACACACCCGAGCCTTATCCTGTACGACTTGTACCATAACAATCTTCAATTGTTCTTCCAGGTATTTTGGGAATTATTGCTTGGTAACGGTTTTTCAGTAGACCTTTATGCAAACAATATAACTATACTTACTCACTCAGTTAACTACTCAGTGCACTGTGCATTAAACATTATAGAGTGCTGAAAGGTGCATGATGAACTGGAGCTCTATCTATTGTTGGAGCATGAAATGTATGGACGCCATTTCAGCAAGCAAAGTTTTGTTATATCGTTGATAGCAATGGTCATCATGCTTGCTGAAATGGCGTGCAGTGAACACTTCACATCTCAGCCAGAGTTCCCCAGTCTATAATCTTTGATGTGCATACAGACACATGTGTGAAATTATTTGCACTGCCGTTTTATCTCTAAGATGGTGTCGGAATGACATCATTGCATAATGTTTATGGAATTGCTTTTTGTTTGCAATTTTTTAATCAATATCATTGATAATATTTCATTTTCAGTGTGATCTGAGTTTAAGACTCAAGTTCCCCCAAGACAAGGAAATCCTGAAATATTTACTGAAACTAGAAGGGATCTTAAATCAATACATTAAAAGTATTATACAGGATTGGTAGAGCTTACCAAAATAGTAGCAGACAGTGTTCATGTTTTGTGTTATCAACCATATACATGAAACATTAAACCTGTAAAACCTTTTGCTTAATCCGTTCTTTGAGTCAAGAAAAAAATAGTGAAAAATCATGCACACTTTTCAGCATGTGAACACATTGTCCTTGATTTTGGCTGTAACAACTGAAATCGGCTGTTTTTTGTAAGGTTTTTTAAAAGGTTTTTAGGTTTTTGTAAGGTTTTCAGATACAGTTTTCTCGATTACAACTTAAATTCAGAGGGAATGATAAAAAAAAAATGGTTCTAGTATTAACTTAAATAATCAGTAAGCTTTTAGACTAAAGTTAAACAATGTTTTTTATCTTTACCAATCCTGTATATTACCTTTAAAGTAGAAACTGTTTCTCTGTTTGTTAAATTTTATTGATTAACGATAAGTTGATTTTAAGAATTGATGTTCTGACCATTCAATATAGCTCTTATACATTGACATCATCAAGCCGCCATCTTAGATGTAAAACTATGATGAAGCAATGGAAAACACCCAGCGGGGAGAAGAAAATATCTTTGTGACAGTTAGAAATCTAAAATGACCAAAGCACAAAGATGAAGTCAATCTCGGCCAAGCTTAGGGTAACAAAAAATTAAAACTTTAAACAAATATATATACCAAAACCTGGGCCAAATTGTATAGAGCTGTTTAAGCATCAACAGTAGCTAAGCTCACCAAGTTAGGCTTTCGAGAACATGGTTAATAGCCAAAATACCATGTCACATGCACAGTCTGTGACTGGTAACCTGCTTATTGTTGCTTAGCAGAAAACCGTTAAGCCCTACTTTCTGCTTAAGCAGCTCTAAGAATTTAGGCCCAGCTGTTGTTACCATAAGGTGTATGATGTTATTTTTGTGATATCCTATTTATGGGACAAGTTAATTTTGGAGGATTTGGATGGGGGAAAGATACAAATAAAATATTTGTTTGCTTGCTAGTATTTCATGTTTTGATGTTGAGTTCTTTAAAAGTACCCATCTGTTATTTCATTTCAAATGAAGCAGTATTACCCATCCTCCTTGAGTGAGGATAATTTGTTAATATAATATTTCGGATAATGAAACCAAGGATGCCTCACAAGTGAAAATAATTACTTTAGCTTGCAAGTCTGAGGAAACCTGTAAACAATGGTGCTTGCTATGTGAACCAGAAACACCAGGGTTAACCCCTACTCTTCCATGATAAGTGTTCTGTGTTTTTTGTAAGTGAACTACCAATCCCAGCACACAGGAACTACGGCTAATGTCCATCAAAAGGACAAAGCAATCATGGTAAACAATTTTATCTTGCTCAAGGACAAAAGTGCAACAGCCGGGACTCGAACCCACACTCTGCTGATCAGAAACACCAGAGCTGCAGTACAGTACTCTTAACCACTCTGCACTGGGAGGCCATAATACATTGTAATTGGGGTTTTTTTTGTGATAATTAAATGACAAAGTACAGAATAAATAATTATAAAAAATAGGTTGAATAGTTCTCATCTGAAAGCTCATTGATTCCTAAGTTCCCACCAGTACCGATAATTTAGAGATATATTTCTTTATGCAACCATGTCAAAGTCTATCAAATAGTAGGACGTATGCACCTTTAGTAATTACTCCAAAAATCAATGACCATAAAAACTTTGGTAAAGAGCACTGGAGAGCTGTTGTTATTATGAAAAAGTTCTTAGAAACGACCTCTTTGAGGTAATGTAGTTTTAGAGAAAAGGTTAATTTTTCACCAAAAACATTTGAATCCGAGAAAACCTTCAGGCATGAAGCCTTTCTCAGGCGTCCAAAAGCACACCATTCTTGCAACAAGGGTGGTTTTTCTTTTCTTTCATTATTTTCTTGCAACTTCGATGACCAATTGAGCCCCAAGTTTCACTGGTTTGTTATTTTGGGCATATGTTAGGGCACACCAAGTGAGGATACTGGTCTTTCACAATTACCAGAAGTGTACCCTACCCCAATGAATAACTTTTACTTATTTTTAATTCCAAATAAAGATATTGACAAAATAGGGAGACAGACCGCCTATGTTAGGGCTAGAAAGCTCAGTGGGTAAAGTAATCCGGAGGTGGTAGGCTCAAATTCCATTTTAGTAAGTTATTGCTATGTTCATCCCAAAATTCAGTTGAAATTTACACAGTCAGTCTAATTCCCCTGTGGTTTGTACCTAATGGGAAAGTTGCACAAAATCCCTGCCAATTTTTGTTTCTTACCCTTTCCTGCAAAATTTTATGAAATTTTTCACAAATTGTTTGGAGGGTGTGTATGTTGGTTGAAAAATAGAGGATAGATTAATGGAACTTGGTTTATTCTTCAAATCACAATGTTGTATAAATTAACATGCATTATTTTTATTCTCGAATGTGATGCACAAAAATCTCACTAGAGGGCGGGCCAAAAACCGGGAAAAAAAATAATTATATTTTGATTGTGTGTGAATACTTCACAGAGGGCGGGCTAACCCTTCAACGAGAACGCAATCGCGGTTTCCTAATTATTTGCATAATTAATTGAGTGAAATGTTTGACCTCTGGTAAGGTCAAACTACAACTCGCAAATGAATGCATGCAGCATTTTGTGTGCAGAATGCAAAATGTACACAACTAACTTCTCCGCATTGGCTTCAACA
The DNA here is from genome assembly GCA_023634235.1 of Pisaster brevispinus. Lineage (NCBI taxonomy): Eukaryota > Metazoa > Echinodermata > Asteroidea > Forcipulatida > Asteriidae > Pisaster > Pisaster brevispinus. The sequence continues at coordinate 3,736,413 of JAMKCF010000014.1, read as the reverse complement.
GTAGTGCTGCGATACGGTCGGCCTGTAATCATGGATCAGAAGGACCGCTGGAAATTTTGTGTTAAACTTTGGATATTTCTGCTGCTTTTTGCTGAGGTTTCTGCACAGATGAATATGTACATGACGAAGACGGAAGTGGCAAAAGTTATGGGTGAGTACAGTTCTTTTGAGATGTCAAAACTTATTCTTTCATTCCTCGAACGTACTACGTAGCGTTCGTAAACCAACCAGTTCTCCAACCAGACAGCAGTTAATGTTTTGATGACTACTATATTAACTGTGTGTGTATGTTTTGTATTTCAATCGGTTCTTGTTTATAACGTTTTGTTACAACCAGTTACAGATTCAGACTAAACAAAGTAAAGTTACAAAAACATAAGTTAATTGAATTTTATTAATTAAAAGTTTATTGTTAATTTGTTGGTGTCAGGACACTTCGTACCTTTGCCACTTCGTACCCTGGACACTTCGTACCTTTTCAAGGTGCGAAGTGACTTTGGACACTTCGTACCTTGGACACTTCGTACCTTCTCACAAGACACTTCGTACCTTCTCACAAGACACTTCGTACCTTCTCACGAGACACTTCGTACCCTCAGGATTCAATATCATTTTTACGTGCAGAGATAATGAGATGTAAGAAACAAACAAATTGAGTTTACAAAATACGAACAAAACAAATGTATTTTAAATAAAAGTATTCAGATTTCACAATAAAAACAATTTCACAATTAAACAAAATGACAATTCATTATGTATTTTTTAAAATGGATAGTATCCAATAGCATATTTACATGCCGAGAGAATGAACCAAATTAAATACAAAAACAACCAGTACACTTTTACATCAATTTCATAAAAAGCTAAAGCTGGAAAGTATTCCATATCAAATTTGCGTGCCGAGATAATGATACATACAAACACAAAAATTACAAAATATACGGGGTAGAAAATATTGCGTGCCGAGATAATGGTACATAAGAACAAAAATATACAAAATACGGACAAAATAAAGGTATTTTAAAGATATTTTTAGTTAGATAATATAAGTAATGACATTTCACATTCAAATAATTAAACAAAATGACAATTCATTAAGTATTATTTTGTATCTCAACGAAAATTATATCCTTATTAAGGAATTACACATTTTACTGAAGGTACGAAGTGACTCGGCTGAAGGTACGGAGTGACTCAGCTGATGGTCACTTCGTACCCCGCCCGCGGTACGAAGTGACCAATTTGGTTACGGTACGAAGTGTCCCCAAGGTACGAAGTGTCCAGGGTACGAAGTGGCAAAGGTACGAAGTGTCCGACATCCAATTTGTTCTTTTCGAATATATTTTGTTCTTTGTAATTAAAAAAACAATCTAAATTTGGCAGTGGATGATCATGGTGGTGATGGTAAAATCATCTGAAACCCTGTTCCACCAGCAGATCATGTAGCGTCCACTTTGACGTGTACAAGAGTAGCCGACATAACATTAATTAACCAAATTTACTGTCCACATCATGGTAGCCGCTTTCAAACACGACATGTCCTGAGATTGAATCTTGGGTTGCCTTTTTAAAAAAATTCTTTAAAAAAATTAGAACGTTCTTCTTTTATTATTAAAAATTTACTCCTACATTTTTAAGTATAATATTATTACTTTTATTTTTCTGATGTGGTATTCCAGGATTTTATTTTAGAGGGAAATAAAGTGTCAGATTGTGGTACGGCAAGTTCCGATGATTTGACCATCGTCGGCAAAATATCCACTGCCTGAAAAAAAGCATACATAATTCGGAAAAAAAGCCATTTCCAATTCACACTTTCTATGGTATTTTATAGATTTAAAAATTTAAGTTGGAATTAAAACTATAGCAGGTAAAAACCTGTTAATTATTTACCTTTAAACAAAACAATTCAAGTGGACAATTCATCATGCGGCAGGAACTCGCATGCCCAAAGAAACTCAAAATCGCAATCAGCGAGGTAGCAGATCAGACCAAAAGGTAGACCCCAAAATGGTATATCTTTCATTATTTTGACACTTTGTAACAATTCAAAGTGCCTGTTATTTCTGACTGTACGTAATCGTTCTATACAGTAAGAGTACACAATCTTAAAAATCCTTTAGAAAGTGTGGGTTGGACATATTCCAACTGTGTTGACAATGTAAGGTTAAATTACAAACACCTAATTTGTAGTTTGGTGCTCCCGTCGTCATCGGTCATACATGTACTGGCATCACCAACCCCCTCTGAATCGTCACCGATGCCTGCTGAACTGTTGTCACTTTAATATCCCCTGCACTACATGTATCTGCACCCAAACATGCGAGAAAAAGTATCAAATCAGGCCAATCAGAATTTTTAATGTGTTTAAATTACTTCAACTCGAAAGAATTTTCGAGATGAATCACGTTCATGCCAGCTATTTAAATGTAACTAAGGTGACTTTATTTGGTTCAACTTTTGTCATGGATAATTTAATCATGGTCAGTCAAGATGTTGGCCGTCCATGGACTTGGGACTCCATCGCTAAAATATGACCGCAGAATTTAGTGAAACAAACTTAAAGATGGGAATGAAATATAAAACTCAAGAAGTTATCCAAAAAAGGTAAAGAAAGCCATCATTTTAACGTCGTGACAAACCTCTTGAAGTTTGGATCCGTCATGTAGTCTCAGACCTTTCTGTCAGCAATGACTCTCACCCTTGCCTGCACTGACCAAAAAGAAGAGATTCAAAAGAAAAGAGAACACAAAAAAAGGGCTACACTGCCATAATTTTTGAAGCCGAAGTGCTTCCAGAAACCTGTCCAATTACTGATTTGGCCATGCATGGAGCACAGCGTATTACGATATCCCAATGACCCCTGGTTAGGATCTCGATTTCCTCTCATCACGCCACTAGGAGGTACTTGAGTTCCCATCCCCAGGTAGACATCAATGATGTGGTAGACAAAACGATGTTCGCTGGCCTTCCCTCCCCTCAAGGTGACTGGATTCTTTAACTTGAAACCAGTCCGCCTCTGAGGTGTACAAGATTTAGCATGTTAGACAAGATTTGGTGGACAGAATTCCCCGCCATCAAATCAAACAACCTTGCAATAGAAACAACCTGCAGACTGTTAAAAATGATTAAATTCGTTCTAGAATCTTCGGATGGTACGCGACTTGGGCACCCGTATCACAGTGTAACACAATACGCATTTGGCGCGTCGAGTGAAGATATAACACATTTCTTTAGAGGTGTCGGTTGTTGTGTTTAGTGGAGGATTCAATTCTAGGGTCCGCCCCAGCCCCCAAGTTTCAAATGTTTTATGTACTAGGGTTTCATGTCATAATTTATAATGTGGATTTAGACCCAAGGCGTCGTCGTTGCATACTCTCACTACACAGACTGCAGTGTACATTTACCTTACGTAGTTCTGTTAGGATTGCTGCTTCATAACATTTATAACGTGTTGCGCAGCAATTTAATTTTAGGTCAGAATACTGTGTAAAATGAATGACACAAAACCCGGATGAAACAAAGTATTGAAATCGTTTTGTGATTTGTTATAAGTTCATTAAATTGGTTTTACCCTTACACAGATGTGTAGTAAAGCACTGTATACTCAATGCTTTCCCGAGCTCTGTGAAAAAAAAATCCAAAGGCAATTACTCGGGAGGGATTTGAACCCAGGACCTTTGCATTGCTAGAGCAGATGGCTAGAGGTGGGTTCGAATCCTTAGCAGGTACTGCAACGATTTAATAGATGGTAATTTTTAAAATTTATTTGTTTAGTTTTTTTTACTGTGTATAGGCCTAGTACATGTAGATCTGCACAAAGTACTTGTAGGCCTACACCAAGGAAAAGAAAGAAAACATAAAAATCTGACTATAAATTAAATGGCAGTGTATAATTTTTATTACCTTATTGGTGAAAACAATGAGGCGCATTTGCAAAAGATGTGACAGATCAAAATGAGAAGGTCTTGCACCAAGACTACACACAGTATAATGCATAATTATCCAAACTGTAATTGCGGCTTCTCTTCAAGGATTTTGTAAATAGACACATAAACCCAAGACCAAGCACTTGTCACAAGGTCACAATGCTTCTGGATTGAGTGAGTGCTCAGTGTACACACTCAGGCTGCCTGTTATTCACACATTCATAATCAGTCTTTTATGGTCACACCTCCATGTTTACATTCTGTCTCAACAGTTCAATAAATATCTTGCTTCCCAAATCCTGTATTCAAACATGCAAATCGTCAACACGTCACGCCTCCCTTTGCAAAGTGTGTACATAGTCTATTATTTTCCCCCCACATTGTTCGTCCGTTGAAAACCTGTGAGGAGTTTTTGTATGTGTTGCTGGAATTTTCGCGACGGCACATTAATTTGTGAAGTCCACCGCTCTGCTTGGGTCCTTGCTCTACATGGCGCAATCTGCAAAATGTGCACATTCCTAGAAATATGCGTTAAACACAGACACCATCGAGCATGGAAGCATAACAGAAATCACGTGTGGTCAATTTTTTGGACATCAGTTGAGATTTTAGCTGAAAATTTTTAGTTTTCTTTTTGAGAAAAGTATCTGACACAATTGTACCACAAAACCGGCAGCATTTCCTGCGTACCTCATGTTAGTTTAAAGTAGATTATACCTGGGTCTTTGATGGATTTTGGAGCAGTATTTTGTCACTCGGGTTTTTGTTGCAGGGCATTTGAACACATTCATTGCCTGTAGTAACTCCAGATAATTTTCAAATGTTGAAAAAAGGGTAGTTGGGTCCACTAACTCGGACTAGATTCTTAGCATCCTCTGAAAATGTTTTGTTTTCCCATAAAAAAAATTTTCTCAGACATCAAACTCATCAGAATAAAAAACAAAAACCTTTAAAACGGCATAGTCGGAAAAAGCACTTCTTTTTTTATTGCAATATTTCCTTTTCTGCTGACAGGTTTAAGGTTTTAAATCATAAAAGTAAACTACCAATTTGACACGATCGTTTAAGTATTTTTAATTTCTTGTTTTTCAGAACAGATACAAGGACGGTTGAAGGTTACAAAAAAAACTCAAACAAAAACAGTTATCCAAGGTGTACCTATCTACATTGAACTCTCTTTATTTTTCAAAATGTCCTTTCCTCCACGATGTAGCTCTGAGCTCTAGAGAAATAATGTAGACTGAAGCTCTTCTCAGATGTTTTCCGGCACATTAACGCTGTGAATGTCGTCTCCCGTTCTGTCTTCAGACTGTCTCTGACTCATATGGCCGAACAATGCTTCATAAATAATACAAGAAATCACACTTTGTACTCGACTAGAATACTGCCAAGTTCTGCTCTGCATTTCAGGGTTTTCTCCCGGAACAATGAAGGTCATTGTGCCCCCTTTGTGGTGCCAGATCATTTCTTCATTGATTAGCTTCTGAAATTGCCAAACGTCTTTCATGTGTAAATGTAAACAAATTTGAAATCTGACCTTTGCTGGTTGATTTAAGGCATAATTGAAGGGAAGGTGTAATTTACAGGTCGGCTATTTCGCAAGAATGTTGTGTATTATTCCAACAGCCGAAGGCCGACTGAGCTTCTTGAATTTCTGTCATGAATAATTTGTTGGTGTGACACTTCATGGGGACATTGAGGGTTAATTTAACTCCATACCCCTGGTCATTGCTTTGGGGCGCCTTCGAAATGTCCCAGTAGAAATTAAAGATACCCTCAAACTGATGCTTGGGGCAACAAAGGCAATTGCCTCCATGTCCCTGGTTATTTCCTTGGTGCCTATGAAATGTTCAGCAGTAGATGTAAATTTTTCCTCGTACTGTAGAGCTTGCTTGGGGCAGCAAAGGCGAATGAAGTTCCGTGCCTCTGGTCATTGCTTTGAGGCCCCTTGAAATGTTCCAGTAGAAATTAAAATTACTGTCAAACTGTACAGATGCCCTTAAGGCAACAGATGCAATTGCTTTCATGCCTCCTGGTGATAGCCTTGGTGCCCTTCTAGATGTTGACTGTATAAATCTAAATTAGCCTCAAACTGATGGTTGAAGCAAGAGAGGCAGTTTACCTCCATACCCCTGGTCATTGCCTTCAAAGTGTCCCTTGAAATGTTCCAGTAGAAATTAAAATTATGCTTGAACTGTAGAGAATGCTTGAAGCATCTGAGGCAATTGCTTCCATGCCCCTGGTTATTGCCTTGGTGCCCTTGAAATGTCCCAGTAGAAATTAAATATAACCCTCAAACTGAAGAGGATGCTTGAGGTAAACAGAGGCAATTTACCTCCATGTCCCTGATCATTGCCTTTGCCTTCTCTGTGGAAATTTTGAATTTCCCTTTTAGCGAGGAAAACATGCCAAACCAACAACAGTCGAAAAAGAAATGTTCAACCCATTCAGCAAACTGTCCAAAGTACATTTGTAGTCCAACATTACAGTCCTCTTGTTACACGTAAATCAAATGTTCTCTCTTTTCATTGTAACAAAACCGACAAAACAAATTCAAACTCCATTTACATCAAAGCGCCCACTAGATTTAAAATGTGAACATTTTACATTGTAGGTTGCATTGGCTGGCACCACTTAGTCCCCAAGAATGTTTATTTTCATAAAATGTTTGCTCTGCTTTAGGGGCACTTAGTTCCAAAGCATTTTTATTTGTAAAATGTGGAGAAGGAAAAAAAAACTCGAAAGGAAAAAATATAATCCACAAAGGAAAGAAGCCTTGCGGCTTCTGAATGCCCATAGATGATGAATTTGTACAGTGTAGCCCATATTTCAATAATGCATTTCATGGTAGGGACTCATCCGCAATTTTTTTGCATTAATTAAATCAAAACGGTGAGTCAGACCGGGAGAACTGAAAGAGCCTTGGCAGAGACCTAGGAATGGTCCGGCAATTTTTTTTAGAATTGTCACCGCTATCTCGCAATTAAATCTTGGTATAAATACACAAATGAGAGAGGTGGGTGAGTTAGACTCTGTGAAGCAGAGAAGGAAAAAAAAAGGCTTTCTCCGTTTTCCCCTCGCTGGGTTTGTTCCTTCCCCTGAGCTTCTCCTACATAGACGCTCGGTCGTCCGCTCCCATTAGCTGGGTCACTTCCTTAAAGCCCCGCTTCCATATTCCCGACCAAGGTTTTTTTATTGGTTTTCTTGTTAGTAATTTTTCACAGGTCCTTGCACACTCTGAAGTCTGTGTGGGGGGCCCCGTGGCACATTGCGCCTGCAGATTCCAATTTATACGAAGGCAGACTGTCTCTGTATTTTGTTGGCTCCCCCTCCGATCATGTTTTCCATGAAAATGATGGGATTTTGTAAGTGATTTGATTGCCCCGGGGCGACGAGGTTAGGAGATGATTGAATTAATGAAGAGTGGTGTGAAGCTTAGGGGTCTCTACATCATCCTGCTTAGACCCATATTTTGCTTCTTGCATGTGGTGGAAACGGTGGCAACTGATAGATGATTCAGAAACATGCCACATGAGGCGCAAAATCATTTTTCACGTCGAGCGAAACGCTTCAAACAAATTCTGCACACGTTTGTGACTGAGCATCAGGAAAAAACATCTATGGAAAGTGTGGGAAAACAGTCACAGGCTCAAGAATGATTAAGAAACACGCCAAATGTTTTGAGGGCCAGACATTTTTAAGCCAGCAGTATGTTTTTAAAAATTTAGGAGATGTTTGTGACACAATGAGTAAACGCCTGTGAGTGGGAAACAGTACAAAGTTGAACTTAAAGGCAAAGTATTCCTTTGGTTTTTGGAACGGTACGGTTGTTTTAATCCCATATAAATGTACAATAAAACTTACCTGTGAAAATTTCATTTCAAAAGGTGGTAGCGTTTTTGAGATTTGCCTAAAATCTGGATTTTTTTGTTATATTTGTGTGTCCACGCAGGAAGAATCATCCATAATTGGAATGCACAATGTTTCATGCAGAATTTCTCCTCAGATTGAAATGTTATTAGAGTTCCTTTCTCTAAAACCACATTCCTTTGAAGGGAATCGTTTCTCAAAATGTTATACATTATCAACAGCTGCAGTGCTTCTTACCAAGTTAGTTTTTACGGTCATTAATTTTTGGAGTAATTACAAAAGGTACAACATGTACATGTACCCTTCCTTTAAGAATGGTTTCTAAAGCCACAATAGAGTGCAAGACATATTCAAGGTGAAGGGAGGGCGATGGTGTAATGCATTGCATGACCTTGCTTGATTACGCCATGCTTGAATAAAAGCGTTCGTTCCACTCCTGTCGCCTGCTTACTATTGATTAGGCCTACGGTCATGACGGTGTATAGAGACAGGTAAATTACCTGTCTAGATGACGGGAAGATGACGCCACTCAGTATGGTAATGGCTTTGCGATTGGAAACATGCGTTGCCATCTTACTGCGGACTGACTGTGAGACATCTTCCGACCATCAAAAATAACAATTGACAAAGCCAATCCAGTACACACATATTACAATACATACGCCTACAGTAAGTGACAGATAAAACAGGAGTCCAAATTTACAACAGGGTGTTCAAAAGACACCCAGACACCCCTCTGGCTAACTCTAGGCTTGAGCTAAACACCATGAACAGTCTTAAGAGTTTTGTAAAAACATGTTTTTAATTTCACTTTTTAGATTAATGTAGGAAGTTTGGTTCTGAGTAGTGCAAAGACATGAAAGAACTCTTCTCAATAATTTAAGGGGAGCAGTCAATAGCTCTCCTCTTATTTCTTAAAATTTAGGACTGCTAAATTTATTTTATAAAGCTTTTACAAACTAGGAGTAACTTTGAAATATATTTTTCAGTTCCTGAATCATTATATTGACCATGATTTAACCTTTGTTAACGAAAAGAGTGACCTTGAACATTCCAGGGCCTTTCTGGCAGGCGAGATACTACATATGGGAACATTTTGTGTCAGAATTTCCACATAAATTTAAGAGCTATAAAAATAACAGCTGAAGTTTTGAGATGTGCCACCTTTTCTTCATATCAAAAGTTGACAGTGCAACCTTCGTAAAATTTAACATTTTATGTTTTCTTCAACTGGGCAGTGTACAAATGGTGCCTGCAGGAAGTCCAGGCTCTGTGGATCTTTTGTAAACATGTGATGTCACAGGTCACATGGTCTTTAGAATAGAAACAATTATAATTCTTTATTGTGTCCACATTAATGATACACTGTACATGTACAATACAAGTATTGAATGACATCAGAGAATCGGTATTCTAAATTTTTCTTATCTCCCCCCCCCCCCAATCGCTAATATTTGACTATCCCCTGGGGCATTAATTTGTGTTGATTTCCAGGTTTCTAGTAGTAGCATTTGACCTCATTTATTGGACCGGTTGCAGTGTTTGGAGTGGCCAAACATGAGCCTGTCAATGCAGTAAGTCATGCTACTTGAGACTTACTGACCCCCAAGTCACAGGCACAAAAGGGGCACCCCTGCTCGTTTGTCTTCACCGAGTCAAACATTAGTGCTGATGTTTAATGGGAGTTTCGGATTTTCAGCTGTGAAACACCTGCACTGTATTTATTTGGAACTGTTACTTTTTCATTTAATGTCAAATGACATCCTTTGCTCAGAGCTGCCAACTCACCCTTATTCTGCAGAAAGTTCCCTGAAAATAAACCGCTCTTTCCTTTCTTCGATGAACAAATTTGGAAATCTCTCTGATAATGGAAATTTTGTCCTTATTTATGTTGAATGTTTCTAAATATTTCCCTGATTGTTGGACACAATCTTCCTGATTGCAAGATGCAAATGTTGGCCACTCTGCTGTCTATTCACCTGAAATGTTTTAAGAATCTATTTTTTTAATTCAATGACAATTTGTGTGTGTTAATAAATTTTTTCATAAAAATAAAAAAATAAATTGATCAAAGTTATTTAAATACAGATCGCTTGAGCTGACAAAACAGTCGTAGACAATGTTTATAATTTGTGTGATCAACCACATACATAAAATAACAAATCTGTGAAAATTTGGGCTTAATCCAGTCCCTGCCAGTGTGCGAGTCAGGAGAATATAATGAAAAACAGTGCAAATTTTTATTTATTTTTTGAATGTTGTGTAAATACAATTTTCTCAAGTACATGTATGACTTATACATGTATGAAATATTTCACAGAAAAAATGGTTCTAGTATGAGTTTCATAATCAGAAAGCTTACAGACTGAAACTAAACAATGATATTTATTAAACTTAAAGGTGTTAAACTAGATTGGCAAATAATTTTTTTTTAAATCTTTGCCAATCTTGTTTAATACATACACATGTACATGTACCTTTAAGTTTCAAAGTGAAAGCATTTCGATTATAGAGTTTAAACATCTACTTGTAGTACCAATTCTCCAGAGAAATATTTCTGTCTGAAGTACTCTCAAGCAAATATCATTTGAAGACATCCAAAATCACTGGTATTGCTTATTTCAGTTGCAGCAAGCGAAATAAACATGTTAGGGACCTAGCCTACACAAATTGCTGTCCCTTTAAGGTCACTGCTGTAGAGGCAAACGACAATGCTTAAAATTGATTTCAACAGCATGTTATCTTTCATAGGGTACAGTGAAAACAATTAATGTACATGTACATGTGTACATAAAATTGTAACAACAATACATGTGTAGCTCACTGATTTCATCTGGGTTGCCCCTGGAAGGTAACTGCTGTGTTGATGCAGAGGCCCTTCCTTTGGAGTATCAATTGGGATTTGTCTCCTATAAGTCATGCATAGCTTCAAGGTCTAGCAGCTGCCTCAGTTGCCCCTTGAATTCCATTAGAAATTTATAATGTCCTCATAGAGGTCCCTTTACAAAAGAGAAGATGCCTTGTCCCGTTGCCCTTTAAACAAATTGCCGATTTCACAAAAGAGCTAAGACTGATCTTACTTGTAACTGCGAATCAATCTTAACTGCTAAGCGACGTGTGATGTCGCAATACAAATCACTATGGTAATAACTGACAGCTCATCTTAAGATGAATCTTAGTGCTTTGTGAAATGGAACCCTGATGATGCATGTGTAGTGTACATGTTGTGTGAGATGAAACTTGTAGCAGTTTCCTCTTCCCATCTCGGTTGCCCCTTAAAGGTCACATGCAGAGGCCAAAGCTCTGAGTCTCTCAGATCTGCTTTTTTCATCTGCCTCACATGAAGTTAATTTCAATTCCTGACCTCCATTCCAATCTGGAATGCCCCTTTAAGGTCACTGCTGTCATGTGGGAGGCCAAAGCTTTGAGTCTCTCATCAGGCTTTCATTTTCCTTACATGTAGCTAATACCAGGTACACTTCCAATCTGGGTTGGTTGCCCCTTTAAGGTCAATGCAGGCCTCTGGAGTCTTTCATCTGGTTTCTATTTTTAAAGCACATAGACAACAATGGTAATCGCCAAAGAACAGTATCAACACTGGTGACCCAACATTCATGTACATCAACAAACCCGGGCTCAATTTCATAGAGCTGCTTAACCCTTTCGTTACCGAATTGTTTGGACATAAACAACCGCTGGTGCCCGCATTGTTTGACCACTCAAGCGTGAAGCACACATTCTTACACAACAGAAAGCTTTCGCTCAAAGGCCATTTTTACAAACTCCATTATCTCCTTGAAGATATTGTTTTACAGCAAAATAAGTAATAAAAAAGTTATTCCTTATTGAATTCCCTTTCATATAATCTAAAACTCATTGAGATTGGTCCAATAAATGTCAAAGTTCTTGGTCTTTCTTTCCTCAGTGCAATCTGTAATCTCAAACACTTTTTTGTACACAACTATCTGGCGCTCCGTAGGTGTTTGGCATTTGGGATCTTCCTATTCCAATTTGAAGAGATTGCATAATAGCAACCTTATTTTATTTAACCACCATTGGAAAGATCCGATCTCTCTCTTTCCAATGATGGTAAGCTTGGGTATGTAGGGTGAACATGGACAAAACTACAACTTTATTACAAATGGCCTTTGTGCTCAGGCTTGAGTGCTTTTTTGTGTGCAAGCTTGGTCGACTAAAGTCGCCAATGGTAAGGAAGAGGGGGTATGAGTGCAGTCGACTAAAGTCGCCTATGGTAAGGAAAGGGTTAAGTGGAAAATAGTGCTAACATTTTTCTGCAGAAGCAGAAATGAGCAGGATACCAGTCACAGATTGTACATGTGACATGGTAGTTTGGCTGGTAATGCATATTCTTTTAAGCATGATTTTGGCATGCAGTTGGCTCAGCTCGGAGTCATTCTGTCTTCCATGGATAGTCTCTTTAAAGTTCAACCCTATGATGGTAATGACAGACTCAATTCTCCAGCCATGATGAACATCTATAGATAGTTTTCAATCTGCTGTCACAAAAAAATGGATACATGATGTAGACTTTAATGTAAAAGTATACAGTCATCCCAACAGCTTAACTCCACGCACTGCACCTCGTTTGAACTCCTTGTCTGGTGTATTTTCCCCCTCCATCCTACAATCTAGACTGTTTTAAGGGGAATATCAATTCCTTCCTTCAGCTATTTCCATCTTCAATGTTTTCTTCTTGAAGACCCTTCCCAAGAGTGGCTTTTATGTTTGTTCTGCAAAAATAAATTTAAAGCAATTTTTGTAAAAAATACAGACTGTATAATTGAGTCTGGTGGCGGGTGTGCTTTACCACCATGGTTTACACATGGAGGAAAGAAACAGCCATGATGTACTTCACTTATTTCTTGGTAGTTTAAGAAATGAGCAGCGCTCAAATTTCATGTCAAATCCCCATTAGACCTCAGCTCCTGTAACTGCGAGCTTTTACTGGACCAACAAAAATTTTTGGTAATAGACCTAATTTATTTATTTATTTTTCAAATATCTACTTTACTGATAGGAGGGTTTCCTGGAATAGAGGCTGCAAGTCTTGCGTGTATCAAAAACGAGAAAAACAAATTGAACACGGACTTTATTTTTCTATGAAATAAAATCTTCTTTTTAAATGCTTTTAGTACAAAGTTTAGGTCAGTGTTGGAAAGCATCCATAAACATGTAATATAAAAATCTGGACTTGTGAAAAAGCTGACAGACTAGTGGAAAGGCCGACAGACTAGTGGAAAGGCCGACAGACTAGTGAAAAAGCTGACAGACTAGTGGAAAGGCCGACAGACTAGTGAAAAAGCTGACAGACTAGTGGAAAGGCCCACAGACTAGTGAAAAAGCTGACAGACTAGTGGAAAGGCCCACAGACTAGTGAAAAAGCTGACAGACTAGTGGAAAGGCCGACAGACTAGTGAAAAAGCTGACAGACTAGTGGAAAGGCCGACAGACTAGTGAAAAAGCTGACAGACTAGTGAAAAAGCCGACAGACTAGTGGAAAGGCCGACAGACTAGTGAAAAAGCCGACAGACTAGTGAAAAAGCCGACAGACTAGTGGAAAGGCCGACAGACTAGTGAAAAAGCCGACAGACTAGTGAAAAAGCCGACAGACTAGTGGAAAGGCCGACAGACTAGTGAAAAAGCCGACAGACTAGTGAAAAAGCTGACAGACTAGTGGAAAGGCCGACAGACTAGTGAAAAAGCAGACAGACTAGTGAAAAAGCTGACAGACTAGTGGAAAGGCCGACAGACTAGTGAAAAAGCTGACAGACTAGTGGAAAGGCCGACAGCTAGTGAAAAAGCTGACAGACTAGTGGAATGTCAAGCTGACTAGTCCTGCTAGCTAGTCAATGAAAAAGTTATGGGCAAACCCTTTTATTGCAGAAATCAAGTTTATGAGAAAGCCCTTGGATTGCTGTATTTTTTCCTGTGACAAAATGTCTTGTTTGCGCAACAAGTTTTTGCCATGTGACTGCGTGTATTCACAAATTCAAACCCTAGTCTGCAGGGCTGATCAGATATTTATTTTGAAACGGAATTTCTTTACAAAGTGGAAAGTTTTTTAATGGTGGTGCAAAACACCGTGCCCAGCAGGCCCCTTCCTTTGCCAACCAGTTTGGCACTGCATCATGCTGTGACTGCAGGGTGTCGCATCTAAACACTGTACTTTTTACTCCCATGTAACAAACCCGGAGCTGATACTGGGGATCAGTCTTCCAATTGTAGAGGTTAATCCGCACTTGTTTACACTACCAGTAGGTGCAATCACTCACTTTGCTTTCATGTGGGAAACCCAAACCCAGTAACAAGTCTACAATCCTGTGTTTAGCCTCTGTGGGCTGGAGGGTGACTGGTTGCTTCCAGTGCAGATCTGCTGTGCTGGCAAGTCAGTTCTAGCCAAACAACTGCAGGCTATAATTAATGTACAGTCGACAAAACTAACTTTTGCGAAAAGTCTGCCTTCTAGTAAAACTTGCGGGAGGCACCGAACTCTCTCACTCACTCTCTCTCTCTCTCTCGCTACGAGTTGTGGTGGTTCAGAAAAGAACCGGTGGTTAACAACCTGACGTTTCGATCAGTATGTTCTGATCGTCTTCAGGAAAAAGCCTTTACTAGATTGCTGCCATCAAAATAAGCTATTGTATTTTGGGGATTCAAAGACTTTTTTTTTTTTTTTTTGAACCACCAGTTCTTTTCAGAATCGCCACAACTCACAGAGACAGTGTTTTATGTACAAGGTGTCTCTGTAAACCTTAACTAGTTTTTGAGAAATTAGTAAAGTAATTAGTTTTGATCTCACAAGTCCAAAACTCATAGTTGGAAAACATTGAAAGCATACAATTTTTTTCACTATTTTCTGGTGACCCTGGTAACTGATTGAGTTTCGTAGATTTGTTATTTTGTGTGTCTGTTTGACTGAATAAAGTGCTGAAACTGGTCTGTGTGCCCAGTAAGCGAAATTTGTTGTAGCACAAGGGCATGTCTGTTGAAATTCCTTCACATACATGCAATAAAGAAACTTGTTAAAAAAAAAGAGCTCCAACTTAACAATGCACTTCCCCTCTAGGAGAACGATATAAATCATTCCATGCAAACCTTTTAGAATTTATGATGCCACTAATAACCGCACCGTTTATTGACCCTCATTGTGTGTTTCTCGGGCAGCCACCTCCCAAAATATCTTCATTTTTACGGTCTGCAACTGACTGCAGCACATGTTTCTTGTCACGAAACTATTTTGCCGAAACGGGGCCATAAAAGAAATCGCTGGGTTCGTGTGTTTCTTACTTATTGTCAAATTTATTGGTCCATTAGGAATATTATGGTATCCTGTCACAGTCGTAAAAAAGTCGGGCAGTTGTTTGTTTTTACAACTTTGAAATGTTCAAGAACTACATAGTGTTACAATATGGACTTTGTTTTCTAGGGTAGGATTTTATGTCCAGTATTGTGTTCTTTAGGCTTGAACAGCTTAACTTTAGGAATATTTTCATCAAAGATTCTTAGCCTTGAGGGGGGGGGGGGGGGGGGAGTACAATTGTTGAGAAATAAGAAATCAACCTGTTCATTCGATAGGTAAACAAACAACACTACTCTACGTTGATTTGATATGATGTTTTCCTTGTGCAGACAATGTGGAGCTTCAATTCATTGAAACATTACAATGTTGCAATGTGGACTTTGTACAGCTTCTGGAAAATGCTTACAATTCATTTAATTGTATTATGTCATTAAAATAACAGCATTGAAAGATAAAGAGTTGGACATATATGGTGAGGGTGTTCGGTCTCCATTTTGCCATTGGCTTATGACTGTATGTACTTCAGGGTTTGCCTTTCAACTTTTTGGTCACTGACCAGCAGGACCAGTTAGCTTGGCATCTCACTGGTCAATCTGCTTTTGCACTTGTCCATAATTCATTTTAAATAATGATGCTTTTCAACAGTGAACTATCCAGCTGAACCACTTGGAGTGAATTTTGACTGGTCCTCCGGTGGTTTAACTGGCATTTGGCCGTCGGACCATTGTCAAAGGCAGGTTGTACTTTTGGTACTTATTCGACACAAGTTAATGACCATAACGACTTTCTTGTCAAAGAGCACTGGAGAGCTGTCGATATTATAAAGCCATGTTAGCAACGAATCACTCAGAATCAGACGTACTAGTGTAGTTTTAGAGAAATATGTATTTTTTTCACCAAACAAAATTTTGAATCAGAGAGAAGTCATTCTCAGGCATCTAAAAGCACACATTTTTATGCAACAAGGGTGTTTTTTCCTTTCCTTTCATTATTTTCTTGGAACTTGGATGACCAATAGAGCCCAACTTTTCACAGGTTTGTTATTTTATGCATTATGTTGGGATACACCAAGTGAGGAAACTGGTCTTTGACAATTACCAAAGTACTGCCTTTTAGGGAGAAAGCTACTTGATTATGAGGGCTGGTTTGGCCATGGTTTGACAACAGCCTGAGTTTGCCTCTTACAGGCCATTGTCAAGTAATCACCAGACCAGTGGACAAGCACTGATTGTCTCTCTGCCTCACAGAGCAATATTGATCTTCTCCCAGGCGGACATCTTAATCCATTTGTTGATCAAAGAATCGCTTTACCACAGCGCACTGGAGGAATGGATACAACAGAAAGTCCAACACACACGCATGAACCCCAACCACCTACAAACAAACAACAATGCATCCTTTCTTGGTAGGAGACGGTCAACAGATTTCTGAGAAGTAGATTCCACCAAATTCTTAAAGATGTTGTTAGATTTTGTGCAGTTGTTCGTTTTCGGAAGTTGGATGCAAATTGAGGCATTTACACAAAAAGCGACTTGACATGTTGTTGAAACATCAGGACCATCCCAGTACAATTGTAAAAGACACCTTATCTGATTATAGTTTATGTAAGCTTAAAGACCAGCTTGAAGAAAAAAAAACAGCGTTTGAAGACCCTGAAGCCAAAGATCTGGCGGTTAAGAGCACCAGACTCAAGCTCTGGTGTTCCTGATTAGCTGAGTGTGGGTTCGAGTCCTGGTCTTGACACTTGTGTCAAGATACTTTTTCTTGTTGCTGTGTCCTTCGTGGGTCCCGTGTACTAGGATTGGTAGTGCATGTAAAAGAACCCAGAACCTTTTTTTGTGGAAGAGTAGGGGTCAACTCCAGTGTTTCTGGTTCACGTAGCAAGCACCCTTGCTTACAGGTTTCCTCGGGCTAAGCAAGCTACACATTGTACAGTCATTAATAAGGCTCCCTTGGTTTCATTACCAGAAATATATAAGAAGAAGAATAATGATTTGTAAAACATCTGAGAATGTACAAATTCCCTAAACACGAACCTGTTTTTCACTGTTTTCAAAAATAAAAGGATCTGGATGATATTTCATTTTAAGATGGGTATATCCGATTGCTTTAATTGAAAGCGAGAGGATGAGATTGAATGACCATTGAAAAACAAAGTTTAGTCTCCTTTTAAAACTGCAGACATGTGGGCGCCATATGTATGGTGAACAACTGCAGTTTCTCTGCCATACAAGACGAGGAATTATTACACTAAGTCAGACTTAATCTCCTGTGGGGTTAGATCACCTCCCTTAAGCAGCGTAAAGCCCAGTCCCTTCAAGACTCTGGCGTCCTTCAGTGACATAGTTCACAGGAAACTGTCACGCCTATTTCTCACATCACTT
This sequence comes from Pisaster brevispinus, assembly GCA_023634235.1. Lineage (NCBI taxonomy): Eukaryota > Metazoa > Echinodermata > Asteroidea > Forcipulatida > Asteriidae > Pisaster > Pisaster brevispinus. The sequence continues at coordinate 3,718,909 of JAMKCF010000014.1, read as the reverse complement.
CTTCCATCATCCTCGCGCACAGTGGAACAGCAAATATCTCAAGGACTGCTCTCAGATGTAAAGTAATGTCACAATCCAAGTCAAGCATTTTAGGACAAGTGCTCCCATGGATGTGACAAGCGGGGTCAGCCGTTACCTCCATCTGGCATCAAGAAAAACATATCAAGTCCATTGTACGGCTTCCGAGATGGCACCCTGAAAAGATGCTGCAGTTAAAAATAGGGCAACCGGTTAAAAATATATATTTTAATTGGTGTTAATGATGGGATTCCCCTTCGTTAGCGCAGTGGTGGTCCTTTGTGATTCGGTGGAGGGGGGGGGGGGGAATTGCAAGATGGCTTTGGGAAACGGCCAGCAGGGATTGTGGAGCGAACACCTGGGCATTCTCGTCAAATCTAAAATTGATGAGTACACAATGCTTGCTTGAGAGTGGATGTGTGGTGTAATACATGCTGAGAATGATTCTGGACTTGTCTAAATAATTGACACAAAACCACACCAGGTGCAATGCAGTGAGTGAATTCACTGATATTACAGTGAACAGGAGTGTGTTTTCTCAGGATTTTGTCCTGTTGCAGGATTTTCTTCAAATTCTCGATGAGCTTTTAAATTTTCTTCGAAAGAAGTAAAAGCGGTCATCGACGGGAGAAAGAAATAGCCCCCATAGTGTGTCCAAAACTGTAGTTTTGTATTTCTGGTGATGCATAGAGTTTGTAAACCTCCTGAATTGTAACATCTTGGAAGTTCTGGCTGGGTCTAAAATAAGGGAGAACCCAGGACAGCGAGACATTTTTTCAGGAATTTTTATTTACAATCTCATCCCTAAATGAAACAGACTAGAGACTTGATTGAGTCAGTTGCATCCATGCTCATGGTCAGTGCGTTGGTGCCCCTTAATGAGGGGCCCTAAGGTCAAACTCAGTTTCATGATGCACTTATAATCCAATATAGATAAAGTCAGATAAAACAGTGGACAAAATGTTGTTGTGTTTTTTTAATTCTTTGTCAGAGCGAAATTTAAAACATGACGTCATTGAATGTCAACCATAAATTGGTCTGTACATTCCACAATGTTTTCTGCTTAATAAGCAGCTCTATGAAATTTGGCCCTGGACCCTATTTCATTTAGAGCTGTTTAAGCAAAAAGAAATGCTTGACATTTTCCTGCTAAGCACAAATTTGCAGGATACCAGTCACAAATGATACATGTGAAATGGTATTTTGGCCGGTAACCTTATTCTGCTAAGCATAAATTTGTTGTGCCTAGCTACTTTTTGTGCATTTTAGCAGCTCTATGCTCAAACATTTTCTGCTAAGCAAAAATAAGCAGGATACCAGCCACAGATTTTACATGTGATCATGGTATTTTAGCTGGTAACCTTATTCTGGTAAGCATAATTTAGCAGCTCTATGAAATTTGGCCCTGGTACTTTGTCAGTGGAATGCGAGATACAACAAGATTAGTTCTCGGCAGAGCATTAGTTAATCCATGATCCATCAGAGTGCTGTCTGATGCATCAATGAGCGATTGTGTGACTGAAATACTCCCTGCCTGGTGTTTGATTTTCAGACTGATACCACGACTTCATTCAACTAGAATCTGCCCTCTTCTTATTCATCCTCACACTCGGTAAAACCCCTCGGCTGCCAACGTAATCAACATGGCCGATATAATCCCATTCATGTCTTGGCATTGCTGAGAGTACATTCGCTTCAGGAGTGTCCCATTACGAGTCCATTGCGGATTTCCAGCCACTTTGAACAATGACCGGTCATTGATACATGTTAAATTAAGCCTGAGTCTTGATCAAATAGCGGGGCATTAGGGGTTGTCGTCCCAGCGCTCTGGGCGTAAGCTGGCCTAATGTGCAGTGTTTGGTGTGTCTAATTTCACAGAAAGATCGCCATTGTAGGTGTGACAAAGAGGATTTCCCGTTTGGGATCATTCGATGAAAAGTACAGGCTTTTCGTCTTGCACTCTCTAAGAAAGTTTGGATACACTAATGCTGTTTGGAAGAATCTACAAGCCGGAGGTTGTCAGGATTTTGCCTGCTGTCAGTTTTTTTTTTCTCCTTCAAAGTGTGCCCCCTCTGCCTTTAATAAAAAACTGTCTTCGCTGGGACCGATTTCATAGAACTGCTTGAGCATAAAAATATTGCTTGACAGTTTTCTGCTGAGCAGAAATACCAGGATACCAGTCGCAGATGGTGCATGAATGTCTGATATGGTATTTTGGCTGGTAACCTTATTCTGGGGAGCATAATTTTGTTGTGCTCAGCTCAGTACATGTAACTTTGTGTATGCTGGAGGTTAGCCCTTGGTCATTGCCTTGAAATGTTCCAGTTTTATTTCCTTCATTGATTTGCCTACAATTGGTAGTTGTCAAAAAAACCCAATCCTCACTTGGTGTATCCCAACATATGCATAAAGATAAGCTGTGAAAATTTGGGCTGAAGTGGTCATCAAAGTTGAATGAAATAAAAGAACACTCTTGTTGCATAGAATTGTGTGCTTTCAGATGCCTGAGAAAGGCTTCATGCCTGAAGCCTTTCTCAGATTCAAATTTGTGGGTGAAAAAATTACCTCTTTCTTATCACTAAAACTGCACTACTTCCAAGGGGGTTGTTTCTAACAATGTTTTATAATATCAACAGCTCTCCAGTGCTCTTTACCAAGTAAGCTTTTATGGGCATTATTTTTTGGAGTAATTACCAAAGTACATGTACCCTCTCTTCACCCCAAAACAACCTGCCTTTGTAGGAAGTACTGAGCTTTAGAACATTCATTCTAAAGTGCAGTACAATGCCCTTTTCAACTTGAAATTTCTGAAATTCTTAAAAGCTGGTGGAGATCAAAATGGAAAAACTAAAGACACACTGACCTGTATAATCAATGGAAGGTCGTAGGTCAACAGCTGGTCAGACCACAAGCTTGTTCTGTGGACTTCTTCTCCTATTCATCACATTATTGTCACCATGGGAACATTGGGGAGACCTGACCTGATGTTTAATTCATGAGGTTTCTGTCTTGCTTGGTTGAGCTTTGAGCAATGGCAACCACGACATTTTTTTGAAGGCATTAAAGGACATGATATTAAACTTCTCTGCTGACCTGTAGAGACATTCGGGACCCAAATTTTGCAAGTTGCATGCTGAATTGAAATCCGGTTCTCTGAATGTGTTTTACTTGATGTTTATGTTAGGATAATTTACGAAGCTCTACTGTGCAATCGGGAGCATTTCAAATTGTTTTATTGTATGAGTTTAGTGAAATTGATGTAAAATCTGAACAATTTGTGCATATGGGCCCCGTACATGTAAGCTAGAGTTTGGGGAGAACCCTAATAATATTCACTCAACCACTGTCCCCCAAGTCCAGTTAGTTTTTAACTTTGATCCCATAATCTCTCAAGAAAACAAGAATTCAATGTTTTACTTAGCTTAATGAAGATTATTATTTGTGGTTTACCCATACACTGTGTGTGTGAATCACTGTACTCTCAGTAGTCAGTACTTTCTTGAGTCCTTAAAAAGAAATCCACAGGAATATTACTCTGGTGGGATTCGAACCCACGACCTTTGCCACTCTAGAGCAGCAGCCGATTTCACGAAACGCTAGGATTAATCCTATCTCGAGTTAGGACGAGTAACTAGTCCTAACTTAGGATTAATCTTAAGGTTTACATGTTACAGTGCAAGGCTGGGACTCGTCCTAAGTCCTAAGATTAATCCTAAGTTAGGAAGAGTTTGGTGAAATCGACGGCAGATGACTTACCACTAGACCACCGAGCTAGCTGGGTGGCTAGAGGTGGTTCAAAAATCTTACATTTTACTTCAATGAAGGTGGACTAATACGTACTTTATCCGTCAGGTTTTTATCATTTCTCAACCTCCTCCCAAACTTTAAAAGTGAACAAAATAACTATATAAAAAAAATGGTTTGACCATATAAAAATTTACAGTATCTGGGTCCAGTGGACTGGAAGTTATTAGAAAATTATAAGTTCTGTGGTGTAATTACATGTACCAGGCCTTGAACTTCGCTCTTCAAGGGGCACAGCAATTTTCCTCTGGTACATGTAAGAGCACTCTATGAGGAAAATGTAAATTTGTATTGGAACTTTGCAGAGGGCACCACAGCAAAAGCACAGGGCACCACGGCAATTGCTGTGGGTGCCGTGGGTTATTTCGAGGCCTGAATTACAGTACATGTGCGTAGATGTTTTAAATGACTCAAGCCCTACATAATTGTTATAAAACGAGAAGAAAAACTTCACACAAACAAACAAACAAACAAACAAACACCCCAACAAACAAACGAAAACAGTTGTGTTTTGTCAGTAGGCCTTTTTGTCAGTGATATTGTTCTCTCTTGTTGGCCTTGTTGTTTATTTAATTATTTTTACAATTTGCATACCTTTTGTGTATGTTTTGTTTTACTTTTGTTCTGTGTCTTTTTGTTTTTCTTCCTTTCCTTTTTTCGGGGGGGGGGGGAAGGTTGTCTTCAAATGCCACATGCACTTTTTAAAATATAATTCATGTAACAGTGAAATAATTCATACCTCGATGGACACCTGTCTCACTTTATCATGAGAGTGGATGTGAAGCATCTTAAACAGGTGAACTACTCAGAAAGATTTAACTCATTCCCATCCTTTTAGGTTTGCAACAAACACATCAAAGTCTGTGGTCCCGTTTTATTCCAAAATATTTATATTAAAAAACACCCAAAAAGAGAGTTATGTTTTGTCAGATTTTGTGCATAATCAGCCTGTTTTTGATTCCCTCAATCGATATTTACGATTACACAGCAACTATTATTATTGTTATTTATTTCGACTATACAAATACAACAATGTACGCGTAATGCAATCAATGCATACTGGTACTCGATGTAAAATTTATTAGTACTTGCGCGTACGCTCAACCTTCGTTCGCAATTTGACCCTTTGTGACAAAGAGCCAGTGGACGGACAGGAACTATACATTTACAGAGGAGTTTACAGATTTTCCAATGTTATTGGCTTTTCAATAAAAAGGGTATTTATGATACGGAATAAAAGAGTGATGACTTGGTCTTGTACATGTACATTCGTTTAAAATCTTGCAGGGTCATGGCCGTCCGATGAAGGTCCTCGCCGTCAACTTGGTCCTTCTAAAACGAACATTCACGACCTTGTCCCACTCTTTCATTCCGCTTATTAGCAGGTCCCCAATGTGTAGACTTTACTCAGTCAATGGTCTGATGCAATACGGTGTTCAATGCATGGGGAGTGTGCTTTTAATTAGATCTGTATTGTGCGGAACTAATTAGATTAGATTTGATGAATTTAAGTGAATTAGCTGAAATTGATTTACAGGCACATGTTCATGTTATTTCAATTAATTGCAATGTATATTATGTGGGACGAGGCTAATGCACATGTACATACATGTAATTTACATAGCTTGGTAGAGAAATTGAATTTCAACGACATTCATTATTGGGTAACATCCATACAATAATGGCATCCCTAGATCATAGAGGGCCAAGATGGGAAACTCAGGCTGAAATTTGAAACGTGAACTGGACGCCATTTCAGCAAGTAACTATTTTGATGCAACAATAGATCAGTGCAGACGATGATCATTGCTATCAAACATTAAAAAAACATTTGCTTGCTGAAATAGCGCAGATATATATATGTATTTCATGTTCCAACAATAGATAGGTTGCAATATGACGCAAATCGGCCATCTTTACAGGCAATTTGGAACACACGGTCATGCGTTTTGCGTGACAACGGCGTGCAGTATGCGCACATTTTAACAAACTCATTGCGGCTGCGTTAATAATTTTAGCGCTTGACGCGCCTGCAAGCCAAAATGCAATTTCCCCGTAAAGATGGCCTCTATTGGAAACTATCAATAGATATAATAGCTCCAGTTCCCCATCTTGCGGCTTCGGCCCTCTATAATCTTTGATGGTATCCATCTGTCCACGCCAAAATAAGATAATTCTCAGAAATAGTGAAGTGGCATTAAATGTCAAGGTAACCAAAGTGCCGGCCTTTGTATGAATGTGGCATTGCAAGACATCTTGGAGATGCTAGTTTTTATTTTTGGTTGATTTGACACAAAAAGAGTTAAATTTCAAAAAGCTTTTTTTACAAATTTGAGAAAGTTATACATGTAGGCTGTCATATTGTATAGACAAATCTCTGCCAATGATTAAGTGGTAGTTTATTAAAAACTAAAAATGATTTATTGTTTGGACCTTGACAATATCCCATGTCCATCGGCCATGTACAAACATGTTTGCATGTTACATATATTGTGTGCATTGTCTGTTGCATATGCAGAAGTTTTTGTAAATTTGTCGTTTGAACGGGGGAAAATAAAATTCTTTTTCTCACACACACAGCAGCTGATTTCGCTTGTTACAACTAAAATTAAGGACAATGCGTTTACATACTGTTCATGGCTCTTCACTACATGTACATGTGTGTATTTTCTCCAGGGTTCTCCTCATGTACAAGCTAGCATATCAGGTTACAGTACTATGCGCGAATTGCGTGCCGATACAAAGACAATTTTTTTTTTAATAAAATAATTTTTATTTGATTAATTTTATTTTTATTTTTTACAATAATAATCGAGATATAACCCTAAAGAATGCTCTAGATTGCATAGTAGGGCTTTTAAAACCAAGACAAACACCAAGTAGAAAACATTTCGAAATTGTTGATTCAGTTAATCGTGCTTAGGCCAAACATTAAAAAAAAATTGGGTCCAGAATGCACCACAATTTTGAAAAAACCTGGGTAGAACCCTGTAAATGGTTGACCACACAAAACAATGAAGACTCTCCGCGACTATTTATGTCAGCTGTACCAATCCCATAAGGGTGAGTTCTGGTACATCTTCCTTCTGCAAAAACTTGGATCCTTCGTGTGTCGCTACTTTTACGTTGACACACTCAGCAGCATTTCAGTGCACAGTGTGTTTTTTTATGCAGCTTCGTGAGATGTCCTGAGGGAAAGGAATAGCTTAGCTGTGCATAGACAAACAAAATAAATAGGCTCTGTGAGTTTATTTTGTCAGGACTACTCTGGCATGGGCAGGAATGACTGTGTGCAATTATTTATGTACAGGTAAAGCGTAGCCATAGACGAGAATTCTAACTGCAGAGTTGCCAACTCTCCCTGATTCTGAAGAAAGCTCCTTGAAAATATACCCAATCTTTCCACGTTCTGAGAAGCAAATTTGAAAATCTCCCTGATTATGGGAACCTTGTCTTAGATTGTGGAGAAAGTTCCTTAAAAACATACCAATCTTTTTCATGTTCTGATGAACAAATTTGAAAATCTCCCTGATTATGGAAACCTTGTCTTAGATTGTGCAGAAAGTTCCTTAAAAATAAACCAATCTTTTTCATGTTCTGGTGAACAAATTCAAAAATCTCCCTGATTATGGAAACCTAGTGCAGAAAGTTCCTTAAAAATAAACCAATCTTTTTCATGTTCTGATGAACAAATTCAAAAATCTCCCTGATTATGGAAACTTAGTCTTAGACTATGCAGAAAGTTCCCTAAAAATAAACCAATCTTTTTCATGTTCTGATGAACAAATTTGAAAATCTCCTTGATTTGATGGTAACTTTGTTTCTATTATGTTGAAAGTCATTCTAAATATCTCCAGGGCTCGAATTTGACACTGGACCGCAGGCCCGAGGCCAGTGATTTTAGCGTTAGGCCAGTAAACTTACGACCGTAGAAGTCCGGCTGTCTTGTGCTTTTGAATAATAACATCTCACCGTATTTTTAATTTAAACTGATAAATATATATCTTTCAATTCCCTTGAGAATTGAATTATTACCCATAAGAAAAATGAGATCAATCTTCTCTTAATGCTTGTTCCAAAAACAGCTCAAATGTGAAACTGTGTAGAAAGCGGTCTTCTCATTTTGATACTGGTCTTCATCTTGTAACAAGTTTTCTGGTCCAGTAGAAGTTTTCAGCTACCAAGCCCTGCAGTCTTGTAGATTTTTTACCCAAATTTGAGCCCTGATCTCCCTGATTGCTGTACAAAATCTATCTGATTGCAGGCTGCAATTGTTGGCAGTTCTGATACTGGACTGTAAAAGAACTTACTCTACATGCTCTGTGTTTTCGAAACACTATCTAGGGGTATTGAGCGACAGTGGGGGAGGTGAGAACGGAAACATTCCAAGCAGCAAATATTAGGGGAATGCGAACACTGTGGGAAGGATGACAGACGATGAATCAAGAGACTTGCATTCACACGCACTACACAGAGCCTCGGTGATTAAAACAGATGTTTCCAGTACGACACAAGGTCCAAGGAATGGGGTGTGAAATCTGATTGGAGTTTCTGCACGTTTTTTTTTTTTTTTTTTTTTGCAAACGGGGGAATTTTTTTTAATCGGAGAAAGGTGTCTGGATTCACGATGTGGCATAATTGAAATGATCACACCTCTCAGGCCTGATTTGTTCAGGATGGCGATCACTTGGAAATAGGGAGTTTATTTTTGCCTGATATTGTGATCATAGCATACTGTCGGTGTGTGGAACACAAATACAGTTCTTTCTAGCAACTTCACCAATGGGTGACTTTTGCGTTTGAGATGCTACGTGTCGGTGGCAGCAGACTTATTCGGGTATTTGAAAGATCAAGGTGCTTCACAACATTATTATCCCTGTTCATCAGGCATACTTTTAGACCATTCCTCTAACTATCTCAACTCCCTGGGGAGCATACAACCCAACGCTGATGAATTTAACGTTAAGGGGTTAATCCAACCCAGTAATGTCTCAGCCCTCTCAGGTTCCCATTTAAACACCTGGGTTAAGGGAAGCAATCATGGTTAACTGCCTTTCTCAAGGACACAAGAGTCATGACTGGGATTCGAACCCACACTCCGATGATTCAACCATCAGAACTGCTTCTGTAAGCACCAACTCTTTACTAACGGTAAGCAGAGCCGTGAAAGTGGGTCCTGATGTACTTGGATAGATTTCATCATTATCTTTACCAATTACATGTAGCCCCAAGTATGATAACTATTTCAAGCTCTCCCTATGAGATCGTACTAATAACCGAGTGACTGATAAAGAAAGTGACGTTCAATTATGGACTGAGGAATTTAGAAAGTAATGGCAACTCACTCAACTCGCGGTAATTGCTGGAAAATACTCTCTCTTGCCGTCAGCGGTGGCGCCAGACTCTAAAACGGGGTGGGCCGGGCAGGGTCTGGCCTTTACAATTTCAGCGACTAGCCAGCAGGACCAGTTGGCTAGGCATTTCACTAGTTCAGCAGTTTTTTCACTAGTCTGTCGGCTTTTTCACTCGTCCATATTTTATATTATCATGTAGATCTGGATTCTTTCCAACTTTTCGTCGGACCACTTGCAGAGAATTTTGACTGGTGCCTGAGTGTTTTAATTTGGCATTTGGCCAGTGGACCACTGTCAAGGGAGAACACTGGGGGGTGGGGGTGGGGACTGATGAGCAAAGAAATGGTTTGGAGTGAGTGGCATCCAAGTTATCAAATATGTTAACCCAAGGCATGATTTTTAAACCATACTGATAGTGTGGAGGGTATTTTGTCTAGCAAAGATTGTTTCAAAATAAATGAATTTGTTATAAAGAACAAAAGTCAAAATCGATCCAGGTGTTTTGACTGAGTGAGGGCGTCCTCTCTTCCCTTTCAGCTACAAAACTAATGTTGAGGTCGCTGATGAGGGATGAGGGACTCTTATTCTGAATGCAGACTTTTTTAGGTCTGCTCGGTGAAAATAATAGCGGTTGTTTTCTTCAGACTACAAGAAATTCTGCTCTTTGATCCACTTCTCTAGTGCCGAGGATATTGTCCCCAGAATTCTGTAACACTAGAGGTTACTAAAAGGTGGAAATGCCATCTTTTAAAGATTCCTCCTAAAAAAGTTGGATGCTAGTTTCAGACTCTTTGTCAGTAGCGACTCTGTCTCATGTTCTAGTCAGTGTGTACATGTACATGTGTAGTCCACAAAGGTGTTAATATTCTTAAGTTTGGTTAAGTGCACACGTTCTTCTTCTTGAATGAGGAAGGGACTGTCATCCGGAGTGGACAGGTCTGCACTCTCAAGCAGGTCCTCTCATGGGTCAGTCATGCCTACTCAACCGCAATGAATTCAAAATGTCAGCAAGGCTGGATTGGGCTGCAGGAGTACTGAAGGATTCATTCATACAGTAGACACTGTGATCAGATACATCGCAATATGCAAATCAGCATGTGGGTCATGGGAGGCGGCATTATGCGGTTAATTAATTATTCATGTGGAATGGTTTTTGTTTTTTTTAGCTATTCAAGTTAGTGGTTACCCTGACCAGAAACATGGTTGAGCTATGGTCATTGGTTAAATGTTCTCGCATGTTTGGTTCAACTACGGTGATGCAGCTGTGATACAACAAACTATAACCAAGTTCTTGGCTCGGTTAGGCTTGGTTTAAAGATGGAAGATTCTACAAATTAACCAAAAAAACCAGCAATATTTTTTTTCCGTGTAAAGCCTTGAAGCATACCAGTCTAAAAGATTTGGATGAATATTTAGTGTAATTGTTGTTAATGGGGTTGGGGCGGAGCTATAAAGATGATTTGGTTACAGCAGTCAGAGGATTTGTATCGCAAGACACGAAGCATTTCTGTAGATTTTTATGAATATTAAATTTGCTTGTTGATTATGCAGGATGGGAGGCGGAGTTGTACTTCATAAGGGACGATTTGGTTCAGGAGGCGGCAACGAGGTACGACATGGCAATCAAGACAGATATCAACTCCTTATATTTCAACTGGAGGACACAGCGTCAGGTATGAAAACAGTGTCCCACATCACCTGTGAAGATTTCTAAACAGTTCAGAAACATTACCTCACCACTGTCCTTGCCGATACATCAAAAGTCACTCCAAATGCTGGTACAATAATACAAACAGATAACAACTTTAGGGTTTAATTTCCTAAAGCATTTGAGAGGTTGGGTCATCATTTCGTTTTTGTTACAGACATACTTACATTTATGTATTTATAGGCAAAATTATCAAAAAAGATACAATAAATGTCACCTGTGAAAGTTTCCCTCCAATCCATCCAATCTACATTTAGTGAGGTGCCAGCGAGTATCAACTGCATCTCTGACCGTATTGAGGGCAGCATTCAAACGGACCTCACAGAAATTTCCAATAAGTCGCTTACTGGCAATCTTTGGAGATTCAATTTTGTCAACATGCACTTTAGACGAAACAACTTTGCAGTATGCTCATACCATACCATCTTTTTATAAAAAACAAGTAGGCTTTCGGATAAAAAATTACAAAATATCTTTTTGGGGCCATTACCCCCCAAAAAAGAACATTTACAATTCAAATCCGAAAGTAATTTTGTGAGTCCCGGCAGTATTTACATATATTTCTGGTTTATTAATGAAACAAAGGATGCCTCAGAAGTAAACTTAATCACTGTAGCTCACAAGCTGAGGAAACCTGTTAACAAGGGTGCTTGCTACATATGTGAACCAGAAACACTGGGTTTATCCTCCACTCTTCCAGGATAAAGGTTCTGTGTTCTTTTACATGCACTACCAATCCTGCTAGTACATGGGACCTTATGGCTTAATGTCCCATCCGAAGGACAGAGCAATTATGGTAAAGTAGCTTACACACCCAGCTGATCGTTAAACACCAGAGCTTGAGTCCGGTGCTCTTCACCGCTCGGCCACGACATGCCACAACAGAAGGCCCTCTTTAAGGCTCTACCTGAGTATTTATTAGGATAAGGATGAAGAGGGATTTTTGTGAATTTGTTATATATTTTAGATGTTTTGAATTGGTTCTGATTTTCTTCTCTCTGAAGGTGTTTTACTCAATGTCCCTGAAGTCTGAGAATCTGTGGATCATGTCAAATCCAGGCACCAACATCACTCTAGACGGGGAGGTCCCAAGAACAGAGACAAGTGAGTTACATTTTGAATCCTTCATTTGAGAAGATTATGAGAAAGGATGTGTGTTTGTAGATGTGGGGCCAGGTAAATACTATAATGGCACAAACCTTTTTGACATCTACATGTGAAGTCAAATTTAAAAGGACAGAGACAAACTAGTTACCTCTTTAGTCCTTTATTTGAAGGACTGAGAATGGGTGTGGCTGTAGGTAGATGGGTGTGGCTCCAGGTAAGAAGAATGTAATGATGCAAACCTTTTGAAGGTCAGAAGGACAGAGATAAACTCGCTACATCTTTAGTCCTCAATTGAAGGATCGAGAAAAGGGTGTGGTTAGGGAGAAAAGGGTGTGGCTAAGGATAAGAGGACAGTGCACTTGAATCTTGCTCAGCAGTAACAGGTTACCAGCCAAAATACAATGTAATGTATATTGCTTGGTTCCCTGCAAAATAATGCTTAGCAGAAAAAAAACATGCTAAGCACCATTATCTGCTTCAACATCTTCATGAATGTGGAGTCTGATGTTGTTATTAATTTTGTTTGTTGTTTATTTTCTATATTTGGATATTTGTATATTTATTTGTATCAGCATTTGAAGTGACGTTACACTGTACTGGTAAGGAGACCGGTGAAGTTGGTTTCACCATGCAAGTGAATCTCACGCTATTCTCAGCTAAGAATATCACATCGTTGAACTTCAGGAGAAGGAAAACTTGCGTCATGGGTGAGTAGGTCAAGCGGAGACTGTGTCGTTGACCCTTCAGGGACCATAGCGCCCCCAAGTGGCTAAGTATCAAAAACTCTGTGGACCATCTGGCGCAGATTGAGATATATTTGGGAAAGTTTGGTCCCAACATTCACTGCTTTAACATGTGCATGTAGGCTGTCGGTTCGTTATTGGTTCAGGTGACCGGAATAGGACGCCCGCCAGAAGCTTATTTGTGAGAAAAAAGTCTGATCCGTGACGTCACACATCAGGTGTGACGACACGCCAAGGTTGGTAGTGTGCAGGCAGCAGATATAGAGGGGGTAGTAGGGCATGATCGTGACAGCGATGCCATTTAGCATCAGCATCTGCTGCTCTCGGTACTTCAGCTGCAGCAGATCCAGCTTGCACCGTAGGTCGCCAGGCTGCTTTAACGTGTGAAGAGAACAAAAATCGTGCACTTGTAAACCAATCAATCCGCAATGATCGAATACGCGCAGAATCTCTTTTATAGAGACTGAAAGCAGCAGGATTTACGTATTTTTATTTAACTATCAAGTTATAAACCACAAGGGAAACTGACTGGGTAATTTTTTTTATTATTTGGGGTTGAACAAAGAAGAGCGCTATTTGAACCAATGACCTCCAGTTTAACGTGCCGGCGCTCTACCAACTGAGCTTTCTAGCCCTATGTTTTCCGTCTCCCTATTTTGTCAATATTTTTATTTCACTGAAAAGGTGACAGTTAAGGTCAAGTCGCAATTTCCAAATGTTGCTCATGTTAACATTCTATCAACATTTCTAATTTAAAAGAGATGTGTTTGCTTCCAGTTTTTTCCCCAATTTGTTTTATGGAAAACAATTCTTTTGTTTTTTAATATTTTAAAAGTATTTGGAAAATCAGCAAAATGTGCTATGTACATGCATGGGAGTATGGGGATGATTCAGCAAAAAGGGATGCATGTGGTCTCCAAAGGGTTAATTGAAGACTACATTTGGTAATATCATTTATAGTTTACATTGAACAATTCCTTTGTTTTTATTAAAAACAGTTGTCAAAACGTGTCTTATCTTGTAATAAGTAATGTAAAACAAATTACAATACATTCATATAGAGTGCCTTACACCAAAAACAAACTCAAAGCACTTTATAAAAATGATATAAAAAGCAAGAAATGAGAGAGCCTGTGAGTATGTGCTTCGTTTCTCTAATAATCTTATTCAATCCCAAATTTGTTTTTATCGTCCACACAGATGAAAGTCAGAAGATCGTGCTGCAGACCCCCCTGGCTGAAGACAAACCAGTAGAGGTTATATTGGGTACGTCAAAATATTTAGATGGAGACCTGATGATTCGCAGAGGCAAGGGAGGAAATTGCCGCCATGCCTCCTTTAGCCCAATTTCATAGAGCTGTTAAGCACAAAAAGTAGCTAAGCACAACAAAATTATGCTTACAAGAATTATGTTACCATCCAAAATACCATATCATATGCACCAATTCTGACTGGTATCATGCTAAGCACACAATTTGTAAGCAAAATTGTCTGCTTAAGCAGCTGCTCTATGAAATTGGGCTGTGGTCATTGCCTTGTTGCTATTTGAAATGTAGAGTAAAAATTTATTTGTTTATGTCGCATGTTTAAACATGGTCACATGAGCTCCTCTCGACCAATCAGAATGGATAAACTGTCCTGGGTATTTATGAACGTGAAGTAAATTGTCATCTTTGTCTCGACAGCTGGAAAACAGCCAACAAAGACGGTGACATCAACGAGTATGTTCTACATAGCGGTTGGTGTGGTGTGTGGAGTGATTTTACTGCTGGTGATGCTGGTCGCGTTGGTTCACGTGAGATCCATGAAGTCGGCTGATCCCACCAGGTAGGTAGCAGTCGCATTCTCTTACGAGGTACATACTAAGGCGTCGCATTGTGAGGTATCGATGCCTCTGAGCTAGCCAATCACCTCCAACCATTCAGAAGGACCAATCAGAGCAGGGTTAACCACTTCTTGTCAGATGGCGTCTTTTTTAGCCAAACTTTTTCAAACTGAATTACAGAGGGCGAGCGGAACAACTTTGGAATGTCCTCTTTTGGTTGCAGTCGGTGAACCCGCTGGTGCATGATGACGCTCCGGGACAATCCACTTTGTTGTGTGCACAGGCATGCACCTACAGTGCTAGGCTTCAATTTCCCCCATACAAAGAGGGACAAAGGATACTGGAATACATGCTTGAAATCTCCCTTTTGGGGGGGGGGAATTGTGTAATTCCCCAACTCCACACCTTTGTTCTTTTGTTGTACAACCGAGGTTTATTGACTCTGGCAAAACCACAACCTTTGACCCAATCTTCTAAAATGAGGTTCTCATTGTTTATTTTTTTGGAAAACTGACAATGTTCCCAACAATATTTCAGATTCTTCCTTATTTGGTACCCATCAGAATCCTGGAAAAATGCTTTACATGCTGACATAAAAATCTCATATTGGTCCTTTGGGTCAATATTTGACCTTTTCATGGCTGTAAATGCCAAGAAGTTTCAAATTTCGCCAGAGCAGGACTCATTTTGTCTAAACGTTATACCCCAATCTAAGCTTTTCTGGTTTAGATCTCAGGAGTGGGGGACTTTTGGGATGCTAGGTGGCAGCAGACTTACCAGGTAAATCCATTGTTCTCATCAATGTGTTTGCATGCTCAGAACTATTTAAACAATGGAAATTTACCTGATCAGTCTGCTGCCACCTAGTGTTCCTAAGTCCCCAATTTAATGATTGTTTGATCAATCTGTATGCAGTGAGACATCCAGCAGTCGCTCTACGCCCAAGACCTCGGGGATCAAGAAACCGTCTCCCAACTCCTACACCAAGGCACCTGTTATAAATGGACATGCTAACGGCAGCGCTGGCAAGCCGCATAATGGTAGGCACAACAGTTTACCCTTAACAATTTTCCTGCCAAGAGGGCCCTGTAATGGCAGGCACGGGATCAAAATCGACCTCAGAAATTTTGTGTATCTCCTTTTTGTTTTAATTTGTATTTTTCAGTAGTTTTCAATTGTCAAGAAGTTTGGAAATAGTTTCTTATACTTCGTTGTTGTTTGTTTGTATGTGCTGCAGCATCTGTTAGCTAAGCAGTAATATTAATAAGTAGTTACAGACCGCTTGACCATGTCATTTTAAAAGATGTTAGAGCCCAGTGGTTAAGAGCACCGGACTCAAGTTCTGGTGTTTCTGATCAGTAGACTGTGGGTTCGAGTCCTGGTTGTGGCACTTGTGCTCGTGAGCAAGATACTGTACCATAATTGCTTTGTCCTTCAGATGGACATCAATCCATTGCCCATGCACTAGGATTGGTAGTGCTTGTAAAGGAACCCAGAACACTTATCATGGAAGAGTAGGTGTTACCCCAGTGTTTCTGGTTCACATTGCAAGTACCCTTGTTTACAGGTTTCCTCGGGTTTGCCGATATAGTGATTAAGTTCACTAATGAGGCATCCTTGGTTTCAGAAATTAATAACATTAGTAATAATATCAAAGATCAAGCTTGAAAGTTATGGGAGGATGTAACTCACTCTAGCTGAGTCTGACGCAGGACAGAAATCGTTGGACATTTAATAGAGTAAATCTTCACAGCTTGATCACACTGTGTGCTGACGATGTCATTGCTGCAGTTTGAAATTAACGGAAGGGTCCTTATCATAAGAATCTGTGTAAATTTGTTTGAGCCTGATCAGACATTGTTTTCTCCTTGCGTTTAGGTTACATCGGACTTCATCATCAGATCTATAAAACTATCCCAGAGACACCAGACTATACAGAGAAACTACACACAATTACCATAGAGAGGAGTCTGATCACACTGGAAGACTTACTACTAGAAGGTAGGGTACAAGACTTGTTCATGAATGTAGTCAATGTACAATGTAGTACGTAAATCCAATCCCGAAAGTCGAATGTGTACGTGGCCGATTTGCTATATAGAGCGCCACCAAGAGGTAACCCCCGGAGAGGTTGTATTTCACAGCCCATCATTTAAAATGAGCTGTATTTTTCAAAAATCACCTCTGGGTCAAAGTGTTGGTGGCACACTGTAATGTGAATTCCAACATTCAAACTTAAGTTCATGCTGTTACTATGGTTATTTTGTATGTTTATTTTTAGAACCAGACATAGTGAAAGCATTGTATTGATTGTTTCTTCTTTGTTTGTTGTGAACTGACATTTTATTATTTATGTGTATTTGACATCAACAATTTGTGTATCTTCTATAGAATTTACTGCCTCTATTTCTCGGTGGTGCACTGTTTGTGAATTTTGTTGTAACTGCATTTGCTCGTGTTTTATTATTGTTTAACCATGATTGTTTACTTGGTATGCCAAACCAACCAGAATGGCAGCAGTGTATTGACTGATTGATTTGTTATTTCATCATCTTTGAGAAATTTGACATTATTTTGTAGAGTGTATCTTGTATAAAATTGACTGTCTCATTTTATGGTGGTGCATTGTTTGTGAATTCCCTGTAATTACATTATTTGCGCATATTTTATTAAACACGACTGTGTGGTTGATATGTACCCAACCAGCCTGAATGGAACCAATGTATTGATTGATTGATTGTTTGTTGTGAACTGACCTTTTCTCAACATTTTGCAGAGTGTATATCTTTAAAATTGACTTTTGTATTTTTTTGTGGTTTACTGTTTCGTGCATTCCTTGTAATGTATATGCTCGTATTATAGTTGTTTAACCATGATTGTTTGATCAGGTGAGGTTTGCGTTGACAATTTGTGTAAAATCTCCTTTGAGTAGTGGTGGTTCTGAGAAGAACCGGTGGTTTGACAACTCAACGTTTCGAGATTTTACACATGGTGTCACCGCAAACCTCACTTGATTGTACTCCCACCATGCAAAGTCTCAAATCCTACATGATTGTTTGATTAATATTTACCAAACCAGCCAGAATGGAACCATTGTATTGATCTATGGGTTCGTTCATTGTGTTCTTGGGTCTAATTCTTATTGTTGTGATGTCTGTTAGGGACGTTTGGTAGAGTGTACCAAGGCAAGCTCCTCTTGACAATCGATGATGAAGAAGAAACAGCAACGGAGAGAGACGTACTCGTTAAAACTGTCTCAGGTAAGTCATCAGAAAAGAGAAAAGGCAAAGATATTGACAACAAAAAAGGGAGACCACCAACATAAGGGCTAGATAGCTCAGTTCGTAGAGTGCCGGCACGTTTCCAGTGGTTGCAGGTTCAAGTCCCGCTCTAGTCAATTTTTCTTTGTTAAACCCCCAAATTATTTAAAAGAGAAAGGCCTGAACTCTCCAACACCTCAGAGACTTTTGAGGGTTTAGTCTAGCCATAATGGACTCCGGCCAAGTGTAAAATTCTTTTGGGAGGAGTGTTGGCTCTGAAAAGAGCCGATGTGGTCTCGACGTTTCAAACAGTACACTCTGCTCTTCTTCAGGAGAAGTAGAAGAGCAGAGTGTACTGTGTGAAACGTTGAGACCACACCGGCTCCTCTCAGAGCCAACACTTCTCCCAAAAGAGACTTACACATGGTTGTATCTACAAGTTTACTGGTCATAGTTAATTCTGATTTTCCACACATTGCAAAGCTTTCAAGCATCATTTTAAAATATGATGTTTACTTTTTTTTTCCTTTATTTTTTTCCTTTTTTAGATCAAGCATCTGAGTCGCAGAAGAAACTTCTGTTGAAGGAGAGTTGCTCCTTACACGGTCTGAGTCACCGCAACATCCTGACCATCATGAACGTGTGTATGGAAAACAAACCGATGACCATCTTCGCTTATATGAACCTTGGAAATCTCAAGCAGTTTCTGAGGAATGGTAGAGTTGGGCCCGGGGATACCCACCAGGTAAAAGTCGGCCCATGATGTACTAAGATTACTAGAAGTAAAGTAAAATAACAATAAATTAAAGTTTAATTTTGAAAATAAATCATAACTCATGAAAGACACAATGTATTCTTACAATCTACACATCATCGGAAAGGTCCTCAAAAACTGACCAAATGGTACCCAGAGTGTAACCTCATTTGACCTTGACTTCTGGTTCAAATCAGAAGTTAAAAAGTAAAAAAATTCCTATCTCAAGGCTACAGCTACAGCTACGTCTTGAAGTGTAGGACGTTTTTGATAACACTCTTAGCAACGGTCGTAGCTGTAGCCAGAGCCGCCAATTTGGATATGGCCTCAGTTTATTGACGCCTTGCAGGGACGCCACATATGGCTGCTGTCTGCCCCATGGTATGCCATTTTGGAAGCCAAACAGCAAAGATATGGTGAGCTGTTCAAACGTGTGTGTGTGTGTCACACAATGCACACCCCCTATGCACAGTAACCACACAATGAAGTTGATTCTCATAATGGCTCATCTGAGATTTATTGTGGTGGTGATGATGCCAGATGAGTTGGGTTACTAGAAACACATTAACCAGGGCCCAATTTCATTGCTCTGCTTACCGCGGAATTCTGTCGTACAGTGGTCTCAATTCTATTTGCTGTAAGTGCAGACTTCTGCAGTAAGCAGAGCCATGAAATTGGGCTCGCATGTCATTACCTGCAATAAATTTTGGTTAAGCCGTTTTTGGAGTCAGATTCCCTGTGTGTCACTGCGCAGTTTTTACTTTGGGTGGCGTAGATGTGGTGAGATAGCACCGTATCTTAACGATTTGACTCCCAAAATAGCCGACCGTTGCCTTATAGTGACTGAACGAGGCAGTGTACCAGACATCATTCAAATCTAACATCTAACTCGTCTAACACTTATTCTGAATAGTGTTCAAATAATGTTTGCGTTGACTTTCTGTTTCAGTCGATATCAACCAAAGACCTTGTGCAGTTAGCAATACAAATTAGCCATGGTATGATGTACCTGGGAAAGAGGAAAGTAGTCCATAAAGACCTTGCAACAAGAAACTGTGTGTAAGTAGAGCCTGCTAATTTCAACCTTGTTCTCGGCTGTTGACACTGTTCCAACTCTCTCTCTCTCTTAGCCCTTTCAGTACCATTGTCGAGTGTACTCGACCGTGCGCCGTGTGTGCTTCCGTACCAATGTCGAGTTTACTCGACAAAAAAAGTCGCTGCGTTTGAGACCCTGTATTTATTTTGTTTGGCGCCCTCTGTTGTTGACTTTTATATAGACGGGTAGCTTGTTTATCAAGCTTTACAATGCTGGTATTGCATAGGGGGTCGCCATTACGATTTTCCGAGAAAAACTACGTTGTATGCAGCAGTACTTCCAGATTTCACGCTTCCGTTTTCCCGCCAAAAAAATCACCATCATGGCTGTTCGTGACCCGGAGGTTTTGGTTGAAATATTTGTCGTTAGTAACTCCAAATTGGACTTGAAAATATCTGAAGAAGAACCTAGTGAAGATTCGGATGAAACTCGTGATGTTTCGTCGCAAGGCAAGTACAATGGTGGCAGCGATCCTGATGATATACCGATAGCTGGACCGAGCACTGCACGCCTTCAACGCCGTGGGCTTGGGCATGGGCTCGGCGGGCCTCGACCCATTCGTGCCGATCGAGGTGGCAAAGGACATGAAGATAATATATACAAATTTGACATCATATGAAAGGTCATTTCATTAGCTACAAAATGTATGCACAAAGTTTTTCCACAAAAATATTTCTTCACACAGAAAATCAAGATTGAAGAAAGTGAACACTGCACTTTGCTTTTTGTGTGAAAAAATGCGGTACACAGCAGTGTGACCCCTATAAACAACGCGGTATTGAAAGGGTTAATGTGTGCATTGTGATCATCACATCTAACATGATTGATCCTCTTAGTTTTTTTCAAATTTCTCTTTCATAAACATGTTTATCTTGAAGGTAGGGTTATATGTTGATTATAACTCTGAAAAAAATTGTGTAATTTCTATTCAAAAGCCTCATTGTGATAAAGATGTTCCTGGTCATAATCATCCTGCAAAATAAAAGTACGTCAACAAATTTGAATCTCCTGAACTTTCCTCAAGAGGAATTTTGAGATTCAGATTTCCATGGTGTCCTTTTGTGAATGCTGTGGTCAGAGGATGCTGTGACAGTTTTTTCGCTGTTTTCTTAGCAAGTAGAGACTGTATTCAGCTGAAACTTTCACAGGTGACTTCCATTGTATCTTTCTTGATAATCGGCCTGTAAATCAGAATTAGGTCGACAAAAACTGCATTTGAAAGAAGGTTCTATACCGTATGCAGGTCAGACGTTGTTCTCGATAAAATTTGCCCATGCTGATACACCGTCATGCCCGATTAAAGCATGTGTTACATTGGTAATTGTCAAAGACCAGGGCTCGATTTCATGGCTCTGCTTACCGCCAAATTCTGCACTCAGGATCACCATTCTCTGCTTACTGTGCAAGGGCCGAATTTCCTGCGCTAGCTGTGTAAGCAAAGAATTCCTAGTAGCGTGGAGTAGGCGCGCACACAAGCAAAAATTCACTGCTAACCTGTGAAATACGCTTGACGTAAAGTGCGGAGTTCCCTGCTTTCGTAAGCGCCGATTCTTTGCTTACGGTAAGCAGAGCCATGAATGTGGGACCAGTATCCACGCTTGATGTGACCCACACTTATACATGAAATAACAAACCTGTGAAAGTTTTAAGCTGAATTGGTTGTTGGAGTCACAAGAAAAAAGTGGGGAAAAACTTTAAATGTTTTCACTGTTTTCAAACATTGAGTTTTGGACTTGCGAGATCAAAACTAATTGTTTTGAATCATTTCTCAAAAAACTATTGCATTTCAAGCAAAAATATTTCAGAGGTAGTTTCCCACCATGACAATCTTCACACCATGCACATGTAAGTTGTTTGCGAATCTGTGAACATTTATATTTATACTCTTAGCAATGTTACCTTGATGCGTATTTTTTATATATTTTGTTCGACAGTATTGACGAGGACTACAATCTGAAGATAACGGATAATGCTTTATCTCGAGATATATTCCCAGGGGATTATCACTGTCTTGGAGACAATGAAAACCGACCCGTCAAATGGATGGCAATAGAAAGTTTACTAGATAAAAAATTCACTGCAGCTAGCGATGTGGTAAGTGTTGTTGTTGTTGTTGTTTTTTTGTTTTTTTAATGAGACATCGCCTAACATCACAATGCTGGACAACCACTTATAGGTGAGGACTACATTTAACTGATTTGGGCTGTCGACCCAAATCAACTGTCACCGGGGGCACGCTGCCACCTACTCCTGGGGCTGAAACAGGGTTACCCCCTTCACAGTCCGTAAGGATGTAGGCAAGGGTATCATCCACTAGGAGCCTGGCTGGTAGAGCAGAATGCACTGAGGTGGAGCATCTGTTATTAGTAGGGTTGGGATGTTTAACCGTTTAACCTTTTAATCGTTTAACTGTGAACAAAATGTGAAATTCATTTCCAAATTGCCTTAATGGTTAAACGAAGGCAGCATTAAAAATAAAGTAATAGTCTTAAGAAGAAACATTGTTAAAAATAGGACCTTCCTTTTCTTAAAAATGCCCCAGAAACCATCCAGGAAGAGTGATTGACATCTCTTTCGTTGGTGGAACTGTCTAATCTTAATCCCCAACAAAAAGTAATACATTATTTTCAGTCCCCTGCAATTTGTTATACATTTTGCTTGGTACACCACCACACTTTTGGTTTGTGGTTTTTTGAGTGCGAAGACTGGTTGGTTATACATGTACAGTGTTCTATTTTTAATCCTGATTGTTCCTGGGAAGTGTGTTGACATTTGCTTCATTTTACAGGTGGGCTCATAATTCGGATTGGAATCGGTAGAAACTGTTTTAACGGTTAACCGGAAGTCACATGTTCCGTTTAACCGTTATTCCTGTTGAATTTTTCTCACTAAATTACTGCTTTATGTTTTGATTGGTGTTTTTACGGTTCCTATCTAGCATTGTAATGTTGTTATTTTTCAGTCGTTTTAACTATTATTGTGTGTAGTGTTCATTTTTTGCTTTTTTAGGCCTATACTGTCAAAAAGCTACATGAATTTCCCCTGGTGGGACAATAAAATTGGATCTCTCTTTCTATCTTTCTATTTCATACTACATTTGTAGGTATGTTTGATTTATCTTAGGTCTATTATTTATATTAAAAAAATGTTTAATTTTTGCCTGTATAATTTTAACTCTTGTTTACTATTTTATGGTAAAGAGCTTTTGAGGCCTTCATGATGCACTATATGAATAAGTATTATCAAAAATGTTATTATTTTTTAGCTCTTTATATAGATGTAAACTTACTCTGTACTCTTCTGATTTTGTGATTCATTTGACCTCTTTGCCATTCTTATTCCAGTGGGCGTTTGGTATTCTCATTTGGGAGCTAGTAACGTTAGGGCAGACCCCATATGCTGATCTAGACCCATTTGAGATGGCGTCATATCTCAAGAGTGGATACAGAATGCCACAACCACAGAACTGTCCCGATGAACTGTAAGTTGGGCCTGGAAATAATCTCTGAAATCTTCGCTGATCTTTTTCACAAATCTGTTGGTTTAAAAAATGAGACTTATGCATTCAATTGTTTAACGGTGTTATACAGGATTGGTAGAGCTGACAAAATAGTCGCAGACAGTGTTCATGTTTTGTGTGATCAACCATATACATGAAATAATAAACCTGTGAAAATTTAGTCAGGAGAAAATAGTGAAAAACGGTGTGCAAAATTCATGCATCTGTTTTGTATAGCAACCTCCAGATGAGCAAACCCTGGTACCATTGTGCAATACACATTCATTCAAAATCATGTATTGGTGTTCACCATCTCTTGCGTGACTACTCAAAAGCTTGCCCCGAATCATGTGACGTAGCAACTGTCTCTATAGTCTGAGGAATTTCAAATTTAAGCGGTAACTTGTCACTAAGCAAGTCAGTGTGCTAGACATGACTCAAATCTAACTCACCTATGGCTTATTGCCTCAAAGCAGATAGGCACAGATATCTACACATAATTGAATACTAAACTCGTCTCTTTTTTTTTTCAAGGTTTTCATTGATGGCTTGTTGCTGGGCGTTGCTTCCCACGGATCGACCAAAGTTCACGCAGCTTTGTGCAGCTCTGACAGACTTCCACAGAGCTCTAGGAATCTACATCTAAAGATCATCTCAAAGGTCAAGGAGTATGTCAGAGGTTAATGGGGTTAGAGGTCATATACTTAATATACTGTAGTTTTTAAATGAGTCACAGATTGCGATGGTAGGCTGAAAGGGGTTTCAGACTTTGAATATCAGGAGCCAATTTCATAAAGCTGTTTACCGGTATGTAAATTTTTGCGCTTACCATAACGAACAAAATGTGCGTAAGCCAAATTTGCCTTACAGTTCATGTTATTGCAACTGCTGCTGCACGCTTTTTTTGCTTAGAGAAAGAATTTACTTAGCAGTATTTGCTGCTTAACAGCTTTATGAAATTGAGCCCAGATGTGTTTTACGTTCTTGCTTGTCAATATGGCAAGTCTACAATGTATCATCAGTCCGACCTTACTTTCATAAAGAACACAAATTTGCGAAGCTTTCAAAAAAAATGAGCAGGCAGAATTTTTGTTACCTACCAAGTTACTGTGCATTAAATGCACATTGATCCTGAACAGTTTCCTGATGATTTCTGTTTAGCAAATAAATTTGCTAAACAGTATTCTCCGCTTAACAGCATTATGACATCGGGACCTGGGCCTAATTATCACAGAGCTGCTTAAGCAGAAAATATTGCTAAACAGTTTTCTGTGTACCCAAAATAAGCAGGAGACCAGTCACAGACCATACGTTTGATGTGGTATTTTGGCAGGTAACTTTTTTTGTGGTAAGCATAATGTTGCTGTGCTCAGCTAGTGTTTTTTTTGTGCTTAAACAGCTCTATGAAATTTGGCCCCGATTTGATCAAGGGTCTTAACAAGGGTCTCTCAGATCATGCCCGGATGAAACAAATTTTTGTGGAAGGTTAAGGTTTCTCACCTTTTTTTAGCTACGAAGTACAGGGTTTTGTTGAGAGGTAGGTTTGGCGAGTTTCCAACGCTGCTTCAAAATGTACATTAGACGGGAAATTTCATTGTAATCTCAGTTGATATTTAGCCTTATTTTTTTCTTAATATGCAAGTGACTATTGTACAGGATACAACTAGCAACCGGTAATATTTGTGTACATTTAGTTATTATTGAGAACAATTAGACATTCAAAACAGAGGTTAATTCTTTTTTTTTATTGTTTTGCACAAAACTAAACATTTTGTATATTTTGGTGGTTTTTTTTAATTTTTTTAAATTATTTTTAGTTTTGTTGCATGCCTTTATCATTTCAATTTTACTCAGGGTAAAAGTGTAGAATCCACAAATCAAAAGTGAAATCCCAAAGGATTGGGTTGTTTAATTCCAATAAAACAATTTTGATTGGGGAGGGGGGGGGGAGGCGCTTGTTGACTCAAAATCTAACGTTGAATTAATCGGGAAAAAATGTGGTTCAACGCAAATGTATCATTTAGTTACATGTATAGGGATAAAGACACCTCTTGCGCAGGCCGTCATTGCTGAGATCAAACAATGGAAGCGTGCGTACGTGTACGCACCATGCACAACCCTCGGCCAATCATAGGTCTTCCTTTGACCTCAGTGAGGGCGCTGTTTTAGCTCATGATGTCATACGCAATATCTGGCCATGCTGTTTATATAATGGCAGGTAATTGGTAGCCTGAACATTTGACGCCGCACTTTGAGGCTCGTGGATAACGCCAGATCCCAGCCTTGAGCACTTGGCAGGATACTGCCAGACGACCTTTGACCTTGCATCCCATTCACGCGTGTCCACACATTACACTTTACTTACAAACATTATGCACACATCAGCAGACGCTCGAAAGTAAGGTTAACTGCTGGTGTTTGTAGGTGACAAACTATGTCACTTCAGAGCAGACCAATCATAACGGAGACATTGGACGCTTACGTCACTGCAAGTTTATCCACTGATATCGTTGGGCCTGTAACTGTAAGACCAGTGCCTGTGTTTATCCTTGCAAACAGGGGACCAGTCTAGGTAACTGGAAGCAGAAACATATATAATTTTTTGCCTCTAAAGTGGTCTAGCTCCTTCATCATTAATGATATGAATAATAATAGTAATACCAAATTTGTATTGCGCCAAACTTCACAAGCTCTAAGGCACTTTAAGAATGTAATCATCAGAATCCATGAATATTGAGGCTGTCTGAATAACCATATTAAATATATGAAACCTTAATTTATTTTGATATTTATGTACCATATGATAACCTATTGTTGCAGTAACCCATTAGAGACTAGTCATGTCTGTATAGCAGCCCCATACGGGCAGACGTGATTAGTGTTCAGTTTTTTCATCAACTTCTGTTTTCAGTGGAAACGCCTGATGAAATAATATGAAACCAAAATTGTGTTTTGTTTTGGAACTGTAGATGCTATGTTAATATGGGAACCATTGGAAAGGGTCAGTTTAGGTCATGACCTTCATTTTGACCTTTATGGTGGAATGGAAGTAGGTCAGATTTTGCGGCCGGTCTTGTGGCCATTATGGTCTCTTAAGGGTTAAATAGACTTACTCCCTTCCAAAGATGTAGTGCATGAGTTTTATGCAGTGATATTTTTGTAGTTTTTAACGCCATAAAAAGTAGTTCATTTTGAAAGAAGAAACGGAGATTAACTTAGTTCTGATTTGCAAAGTTTGATATATGCTTCTGGATGGTAGTAATGGCTGTATCTATGCAAAGTTTACAGTTCGCTTAAAATCACATCAAATCAGCAAGGAAACAACACCAGGTTTTGTTTGCTTTTTTGTTTTTAATAATTATTTTAGAATGCTCACTCGATGTAATGATTTGTATTTGTATCGTCCCTGTGGTAGATATCACAGAATTTTAATACCACATTGTTAATTTTTTACATTGTATAAAAAAAAACCTTCAGCATTATTGTACATATTTTATGTAAATACCTATGTTATTAGTACATAATGTAATGCTAAGCATGGTTTTGTACATACAGACTTCATTTCAGTACTTCTACCCTGTTGTATGGCAGTGTTTGTGTATATTTCATGGATAGAATAGCGACTTGTATTCAGTTTCAAGTAGTCTAGTTTAACTGAACTCTTCTTTTTTGATACAATAAGTAGTGACTTTTTCAGCCAGTTTGAAGGGACTGGTTTCAATGATGTGAATTCAAAAAGGGGGTCTCTTGGCAAAGTTGAGAGGGGGGGGGGCATGGTTTGCCCTTAACTTTTTTCAGGGACTGGCCAGCTGGACTTTTTAGCTTGTCATTTCACTGGTCCATCAGCTTTTTCTGTTGCCCATATTTCATATTGATTAGGGATGCTTATCAACGCTGGTGGGGGCCAATGTGAGCCTGGGCAAAACTGAGCTGTGCTGACTTAGCTGGCCCTCTATTGACCATTTTCAGACTGCTATAATCTTGTTATGCAGACACCTGCCATTAGAAGACTTTAGATGAGTGTAACCAATCACCTTATCCAGAAAAGTAAGAACTTTTGTATTCTTTTTTGTTCCCCCAATTTTTTCCTTGAAAAGTTTCCATTGATTTTCTGATGTGGATGGTTGATCGCAGCAGCAAGAGTGCTGCCCTCTAGTGGTCAGTTTGAGAAACTAAAATTTTTAGTACTTTCTTTTTAACTTTCAATCAGTTTCCTTGAAACAACTGCCAGGGCCCAATTTCATAGAGCTGCTTAAGCACAACAAGTGGCTAAGCACAACAAAATTGTGCCTACCAGAATAAGTTTACCAGACGCAATACCATGTCACATGCACCATTTCTGACCGGGATCCTGCAAATTTTTGCTAAGCACACAAATTTATAGGCAAAATTGTCTGGTTATACAGCTCTGTGAAATTTGGACCTGGTGTTGGTCTGAAAGGTGTTTACTACAAATGGAAAGCTGTCCTCTATTGACCAAAGTAAGCATTCGTTAACACCTTGAGTTGAAGTTGGTTACTTCCTGGTTTATGTATGCAAGAAACATTACATTTCTAACCAACATGTACATCAAGTCTTGCTGAAGTTTGTTCTTTGTTCCATAATACCTTCAAGATTCCCAAGCAACAACAATCTGTGATTGGAATACACAATCTGAGAGACGTATCTGTCAGTAACATTTCTCAGATTCAGAGTTTGGAGGATGAAAACTGATAATCTTTTTCCAAAACCACAAAACCCAAAAGTGAAATGATTCTCAAAATGCTTTATACTATCAAAAACTGCTGTACTTCTTACCAAGTTAGTTTTTATTGCCAGTAATTTTAAGAGCGATTACCAAATATATACCTTCCCTTTAAGCGGTTTTGTGGTCCAGAGCCCAATTTCATAAAGCAGTTAAGGAGAGAATTCTGCTTCTCTTAGCTAAGCAAAATGTGAGTGGGGTACCAGTTGCAACAACGTAAACTTCATGACATTTTTGTTGGCAATCTATTTCTGGTAAGCAAGTTATATCTGAGCTTAGCAGTTTTTTGTGCTTGCAGGCTTTAATGAAATTTGTTCCTGATCAGAACAGTACTTAGGTATTTGATGATTATTTTTTCCCAAATGGAGTTTATCCTTGTAATTATAAACCCGAATGTGTATTGTATAATTGAAAAGTATGCATGCAACATTAAACAGTGTGTGCTACATGTATGAGTGCGTTTCTGTGTCGATTCTTGAAGCCCTGCATTGAGGGACATGTTTTATTGCAACGTCCCTCCGATACTTCGTCAGCACATGCCAACATTTTTTCCATAGGTTTTTAAACAGGGTTTGTTTTGCATTTTGTCAGTGGTTTTTGTTTAACCAAGTGTGTTGTTAACATGTCCAGGCATAGTCTTGGTTCAAGACGCTCCTGATGTTTATTAGCTTGAAAGCTATAGCAAACTCCCATGATAGCGGTCTATGGTGAGAGTGCGCCCTCTTGTGGCGATGGATCATGGGAGGATGTTAATAACAGGAGTCTTCAAACAAGACTAGTCCAGGCATTGCCTGGGTTCATTCCAGCTTATTTGTTTGCTTAATTAATTAAATTTTATAATTTGGTTTTATCTACCATTGACAATTGACAGCCCAACTTTGTACACAATGGGTGCTGGTAGAGTTTTGTCCCAGCCCCCTTCTAACCAAACCACTGTCCTATCTTGATTGACACCCCCTCTAGGACAAGTGGCACGGTCCAGCTTAGGATATCATGGCATATGAGCTGACCAGTGTGTTCAATGTGGTTAAGACAATGGCAATATTTAAATATGTCAGCATGGGCTACAACAGCCCTCTTTTCAGGGTTTTTAATATAACAGTACAAAAAGAATGAGAGAAAACTGAGTTGTCGGTTAAAATCATCTGCAGTCATCATGTTCCATGCAGATAGGTTTATTTACAGCTTGGACTAATGAGATTAAACATCGCACTTGTTATCGTTTAGTCAGTTGGGATTAAACACTCTTAAGCCTATGATCTTTATCATCTTATCTAGCTCTCCCGGGAACTAATCCATCAATCACAAGAGGCTGGTACCTTATGTGATAATCGGTGTGATTACTGTTCTTGGATACAGGGGATCTGACATACACAGCTGCTATATTGAAAATTGGGAGTTATTGGCCCTTTTGAACACCATGGTATCTGCTTTGGTTCGTCTGGATCAGGGCTGTGTATTGAGAGTTGCGATTTGAAAGCATTTTTGGTACCCCCCAAAAAAGCACGTGCACAAACAGGGTGCCGGACTGCTGCACATTGGGCTGTGCTACATTTGGATCCAAAATGGCGTCCAGCAACCACATGACCAGCGAAAACTGGTCACTCTATGTCTCAATCTATCAATACAAAGCTCTGGTCTGGATGGTTGAAGCTACGTTCCATAAGTTGGTGATTTCAAAATGACTGACAGGGTCAGAGCTAAAGTCGTAGTTTTGAAAAGAACCCAAGAAGAGAGAAATATATAGACCATGCAACCTTTGTGTTACTAAAAAAGAGTGACCTTGTACATTCCAGGGCATTTCTGGCAGGCAAGATACCAACGGTCATATGGGAAATTTTACATTCTGTGTCATTATTTCCACATGAATTCAAGAGTTATAAACAGCTGAACAAGTTTTGAGATGTGCATCCTTTCTTAATATCAAAAATTGATGAAAATCAGTCAGTGCAATCTCCATAAAATATAAAATTTATGTTTTCTTCCATTTGGTCGTGAGCAAAGTAATCATGCCTGGAGGAAGTCTGGGCCCTGTGGCTCTTCTGTAAACATTGTGATGGTCACAGGTCACATGGTCTATATATTTAAGTATGGACTGCTTAAGTTTCTAGTGAAATGCTACCGTAATGATTTATGAGCAACATGATTTTGTCAACTTAAAAAAAAATTTGATTCATTCAACCTGACTCCCTAGGGCCTGCTGGGCCAAATTTTGTGGCACTGCATGCTTACCACAGAATTTTGCCCAAGTTTACGGCCTCTGTGAAGTATACAGGGCACTGTAAGCACAGAATAATGTGCTAAGCAGAGCTATTGAATTGTGCCTAGCTGGCTAGCTTATTATCTCCAGGAGCAGCATGTGCACAACTGTATGTACAAATTGTTCATACGGCTTCAAAATTCAGTCCCCTAAAAAATTGACAAAGTTATAAACCAAAATTGAGTTTCTATACCGAAATAACACTCATTAAAATAAAGTTATTTGTTTGCTTTTATTTACCATGAAAAAAGTTCTTTTCTACCTAGTATTTATAAAGAAAATGTTACAGACTTGTGTTGACTGTAATAATAACAATAAAAAAACAACCCTTGAGTAAATGTATTTGTTGACAATTTTACAGCCCATCAAAATATGACTTCTTTAATTTCTGGAGGTATAGAATTGGGGATTACCCCCCACCCCCCCCAAAAAAAAAACAGAAAAAGAGAGATATCAAGTACCACCTGCCCCTCTTTGTAAGGAGTTAACAAAGCATGGCATGGTAGGCACATGCCTGTGCACACCACACAATGGATTGTTCCTGTGAATATACATGTCAGCTGGTCAACTGACCACAGAGATACAAAAGGACGCTCCGAAGTTGTTTCAGGCGTTTGTAAACAGCCACCAGAAGCCAGTTTGGAAAAGGTTTGGCACGTATACACAACATCTGGTTAATAATCATTTATGATAACCAGGCATGGTACTTGTCCGTGGAATTTTTTTTACTTTATTGGGTACAAGGACTGACCTACATGTACATATGTTATAGGCTTTAACAGAATCTTCAGGCTATTTAATAACAATATTGCTAATTTTTCTCAGGGCTAAATAAAATCAGATTTAAGTTAGCCTTGCTCAAGGCAGTTGCGGTTTTCACTCTGAAAAAGACGGCGTAACCCTACGTGCATACACGCAGGATGCCCGTACTACTACAGGTAGCCCATAGGTCACCCGCACTCGTATTACTATCTGCATACAGGAAGTCCTAGGGCCGACCAGTACACGTACTGTATACAGCTAAACCATGCATGCGTATGCATGCTGTGCACTAGTGTACATGTACACACACAGACATGCACACACAGTAAAGGGGAAACAAAATGAAAACAAAACTCCAACGACTTGGTCAAGGCTAGACTCAAGTAGGAAGAATATCATACCTAGATAACCTACATTGCTTGCAAATATAAATTCCTTAATATGCTTAAAATATGCAAATAAACCATTTACCATTGTTTGAGGGTCTGCTTTAATTAAAGACGGCACAGCCTCGTTACTACGAATATTGTACCAAGCTAAGGTCTGCTGTGAAACATTCCATCTTGTTTAAATAATCCATACAGCATGCAGGTATTACTATTTTTTTCCCGAATATTTCTTTGTACAGTTCAACTATTCTGAAATATACATGATCCATATACAGGCATTTTATTCTTATCTACATTTATACACACTGGCTTCTATGTACACTTTGCACAAACCCCTACAATAGTATTACCATAAACAATCCTATAGCTCATGATTCACACGTCCACACAGTGCAGCAGTTTCTATAATTGACTACTTTTAATCAAAGGAAAGTATCAACTGCAAAGAAGTTTTTTTTTACAAAGCAGGGCCCAATGTCATGGCTCTGCTTAGCGTGGAATTCTGCGCTTAAGCACCTACGGCTCCTCAAATCACATGTGTTGACTCAATATGTAAGACATTTTTTGTTACTTATTAAGCTCTAAAATGAAATCTTCAAGGTAATAATGGAGTTTGTAAAGTTGACCTTTGACCTTTCTATTGTCTGCTTGTGTGAGAATGTAAGAGCTGCCAACATTTGCATCTTACAATCAGGGAGGTATTTTAGAACTACATTCAATATAAATAAGGAAAAAGTTTCCATAATCGGGGAGTTTTTCAAGTTTGCTCATCAGAACATGGAAAGATTGGTTTGTTTTCAGGGAACTTTCTGCAGAATCAGGCAGAGTTGGCAGCTCTAGAATTTGTGCTTCACGCTTGAGTGGTAAAACGATGTGGGCACCAGTGGTTGTTTATGTCAAAAGAATTCGGTCACAAGAGGGCTAAAAGGTGCCGTAAGTGCAGAATTCTAAAGGTCAGAAGTTCCATGAATTTGGGCCCAGTACAGAAATTCAAAGAAAGAGTGGAGCTATTGCTTGGAGTTAAACCACTTTTTATTTTGTTGTGTTCCTTTCCCACCCCTGCTAATCTTCTCCCCCCCCCCCCCCCGTTTTTTTTTGTGGGGGGGGGTACTGAGAAAAAAGTAAATGACCATTAAACACTGCATTTGAAAATCCGAGACCTAACTTGGACAGCCACTTCAAGGTGAGGGCTACACTTAAATAATTTGGGCTGTTGACCCAAATCAACTGTCACCAGAGGCAAGTTGCCACCTACTCCTGGGGCTGAAACAGGGTTTCCCCCTTCACAGTCCGTTAAAGATGTAGGCATGGGTATCATCCAACTAGGAGCCTGGCTGGCAGAGCAGAATGCACTGCCTTCCCAACTTTTTACTATTAAGCAATTACTAAGCCTTGCTCAAGGGGGGCACAAGTGTCATGACCGGGATTCGAACCCACACTCTGCTGCTGACAATACCAGAGCTTGGGTCCGGTGGACTACATAGACCGACCGGCCACGACACGCCACAAAATAATTGATAACATTTCAGTTGCCTTTTGGAATCAACCTGAAGACCTTACCACCTTGTTGAGAAAAAAGAGTGACCCTGAACATTCCAGGGCATTTCCAAGCAGGCAATATGCTAACTAATTCTGGCTGTGGAGCCAAGGATTCTCAGAAAAGTAAACCTGAACACTACACGAGCCAAGAACCCCATGGAGAGAAGACAAGGAAGGAAGTTTTAGTTTTAGATGTGGGAGAAAAACCCCAGAGAATTATTCCAGGGAAAACCCACGCAATCAGGCAGGGACTGAAAACCCAATCCCCATAGTGCTACCGGCGAGGTTCGAACCGGGGTCCCAGAGGTGGAAGGCGAGAAAAGAAACCCACTACGCCAACCCTAATATTATATCTTTACATTTTGTATCATAATAACCACATTAAATTGTAAAAATAACAGCTGAACACAGTTTTGAGCTGTGCCCCTTTTCTCCATAATCAAAGTTGACAACAATTGTACGGTGAAATCTCCACAAATGTAGGATTTTCTTCTATTGACCCCTTGCGCCTAGGTCACACGTGGCTTCTGTTTACCACGCTCACCCATTTTGGGAGCCAAATTAAACGCAAACGTTAAGAGTGTTAACGTTGCGTGTCCTAAAATGCGCACTACACTGTAATAACACATTGACAACATCTTCCAAAATGTTGGTACTGTGATTATTAGCCTTTTGGACACTGTAGGAGTGCACTGTTTGGTTTGGGTGTATATTGGGCGTACACAGAGAAATACAGAGGTACTGTGATTATTAGCCTTTTGGACACTGTAGGAGTGCACTGTTTGGTTTGGGTGTATATTGGGCGTACACAGAGAAATTTACCCAAACCTAAAAGTGCCCCAGTGATGTGTCCACCCATACCTCTAACTGGCTTACTGAGATGATGGCATCAGGGCCTAATTTCATCAGCGCTTACGGAAAGCTGGGAATTCCATGCTTACGTCAAGCGTATTTCCCAGGTTAGCAAGGAGTTTTAGCTTATGCAGGTGCGTACGCAACAATACTAGGCATTCGTCGCTCACACAGCTAGCGCAGAAATTCAACGCTTGCCCTGTAAGCGATGAATGGTGAACGCAAGCGCAGAATTCGGCGGTATGCAGAGCCATGAAACTGGGCTTAGGAGAATTGGGTCAATAAGATGCGTACAAATTGTGCCTGCAGGAAGTCCAGATTCTGTGGTTCTTATTAAACATTACATAAAAGGTGTACACGGGTTATGTAATACTCATAGTATCTTACAAATAGAAGCATGGTAATGTACATGAACTAATAGCGGAAAGTTATCTTATTTTACTGCTTTGCAGAGATAACTTGCGTTTTGTTTGATAATTTTATATCTCAAACAGTACATGCTGTACTGACTAGAGCGCCAACTATTTCCACTCGGGAGTAGCCTGGGGTAGTTTTTTTGCACCACTCTGGAAGCACTGAGTATCATTGCTTATCACGTATTAGTGTATGGGTAAAAACCAAAACAATATTATGATCCTGCATTCCCTGTGAGCGTGTTGAAACTTTGACGCATTTTATATGTGCGGTCAAAATACGCACATTCACCGACTGAGCGTTCAATATATTTGTCTTACTGATTCTACAAGGAACTGACAAAAGAATGAAACTATAAATGTAGGATCATAGATTGGCAAATACTCCCAAAAATGAATGACCATAAAAACTTGGTGAGAAGCGCTGCAGCTGTTGATAGTATAAACTATTTTGAGAAAGGATTCCCTTCCAAGTAATGCGGTTTGAAAAAGTGCTCACCCCCCCCCCCAAACAATTTAAACCCGAGAACTGATTAACACATGAATCATTTCTCAGATTTCTGAGGGGTGGTGTCCAATTGCGAATGCTGCAGAAAAAGATGCAGTTGGTACCCACTGTCACCTCACTAAACGTGGATAGACTCAACGTTCTTGTGAAAATACAGAGACAATTTCTTTTTTCTGTTTTCTCAGCAAGTATTCAGCTGAAACTTTCACATGTGACTTTTATTGTATCATTCTTTATAATTTTGCCAATAAAATCAGCGATACGTTGACAAAAACCAATCTATTACCGTACTTCAAATACCCAAACTGCAACACAACAGCTGTTTGTAAAGGAACCTGGAGGTGCTCACAAGACATCCAAACACATGCCAAGTGAGCGCTCTAGTCAGCATTTAGCTCTACGTTTCAAAATGACTTTTGCAGTATTTATACGGTGCTTGACCAACGTAGGTTACCCTAGTCTACCCAAAAGAAAACAACATGGGGTGGACACAAAACTTTGATCATCTTGGATGACTTCACGCAACACGAGGACAAACATATACCTACTTAGTCACCCCCTCTTTTTTTAGAAGTGGATGATGCTTACTGTCATAGGTGCGTGTCACCCATTGCAAAAGCAAAGACTGATCCACTCGACGAGACAGGGGTGGT
Source organism: Pisaster brevispinus (assembly GCA_023634235.1). Classification (NCBI taxonomy): domain Eukaryota; kingdom Metazoa; phylum Echinodermata; class Asteroidea; order Forcipulatida; family Asteriidae; genus Pisaster; species Pisaster brevispinus. Next base: position 3,683,621 of record JAMKCF010000014.1, on the reverse strand, counting down.
CAGGCCAGAGGTTGAGTTGTCCAGATTTCTTTGAGGGGGACTGGCATCATCTGAGCTCAGACTGCATATACTGGTAATAAATGCACAATATTTATCTGAAATTAAATGGTGCCCATGTTCAGAACTGCAATAGAAAATGGTCGTGGAGTCTGCTGCCAGCAGGGCCAAATTTCAAAAAAGTTGTTAACCCTTTCGTTACCGAATTGTTTGGACATAAACAACCGCTGGTGACCGCATTGTTTGACCACTCAAGCGTGAAGCACACATTCTTACACAACAGAAAGCTTTCGTTCAAAGGCCATTTTTTACAAACTCCATTATCTCCTTGAAGATATTGTTTTACAGCAAAATAAGTAATAAAAAAGTTCTTCCTTATTGAATTCCCTTTCATATAATGTAAAACTCATTGAGATTGGTCCAATAAATGTCAAAGTTCTTGGTCTTTCTTTCCTCAGTGCAATCTATAATCTCAAACACTTTTTTGTACTCAACCATATGGCGCTTCGTAGGTGTTTGGCATTTCGGATCTTCCTATCCCAATTTGAAGAGATTGCATAATAGCAACCTTATTTTTTTTTACCACCATTGGAAAGATCCGATCTCTCTCTTTCCAATGATGGTAAGCTTGGGTATGGAGGGTGAACATGGACAAAACTACAACTTTATTACAAATGGCCTTTGTGCTCAGGCTTGAGTGCTTTTTTGTGTGCAAGCTTGGTCGACTAAAGTCGCCAATGGTAAGGAAGAGGGGGTATGAGTGCAGTCGACTAAAGTCGCCTATGGTAAGGAAAGGGTTAAGCAGAAAGTGGTGCTTAGCCAATTTTTCTGCTGAGCAAAAACTAGCAGGGAGCCAGTCACAAACAATATTCAACATTACATGGTATTTTGGCTGGTAAGATTGTTAAGCAGGATTTGTCTGTGCTTAGCATGAAACACATCCATAGGAATTAGAAGCCTGACTTACCTTTGGTTGCTGCTGTTGTGTGACGGTGAGCACAATAGCTGTCTCTTTGGTGGTGTAGCATCGCTATCGCTATCATCTGCGTACAATCAACAAATTATACATCATATATTCTGACATATATGTAGTGTTTTTGTTATCCCACAAGCATGAGAGAAATGTGGACAACATACAGCAATACTGCATCCAATATGCGACTTGGATGATGTATAAACATCAGAAGTCTCTACCAGTCTTCCCTCTACACCCAGTCTCCCCATCTACCACCCGTCTTCCCATCTATGCACCCCTTCCTCTCTACCCCGTCTTCCCTCTACACCCAGTCTCCCCATCTACCACCCGTCTTCCCATCTATGCACCCCTTCCACTCTACCCCGTCTTCCCTCTACACCCAGTCTCCCCATCTACCACCCGTCTTCCCATCTATGCACCCCTTCCACTCTACCCCGTCTTCCCTCTACACCCAGTCTCCCCATCTACCACCCGTCTTCCCATCTATGCACCCCTTCCACTCTACCCCCAGTCTTCCCTCTACACCCAGTCTCCCCATCTACCACCCAGCCCTTCCACTCAACCACCCAGTCTCCCCCTATACAACACACCAATTCCCCTCTACCACCCAGTCTCCCAATCTACCACCCAGCCCTTCTCCCCCCCCCCCAGTCTCCCCCCCAGTCTCCCCATCTACCACCCATCCCTCCCCTCCTACCACCCCAGCCCTCCTCTCCAACAACCCAGCCCTCCTACTACTCCGTCAGTTAGCCAAGGTACTTACATTTTCTTTTGAGGTTGAGCAAGCTGGGCTTGAGTACAGGGCTCATACTGCGAACTCTTGATGTTTGTCTGGTGGGGCTCGGGATGGGGCTTGGGGTCAGAGAGTTGTTTCGCATAGAAATTTGCATCGATGGGGAAAAGCATTGCTGAAGGAAAGACACAAATTCTCATCAATTCATATTAGTATGGGTTGAACAAAGACAAATATGACTAGAGCGGGACTTGAACCTGCGACCTCGAGATTACCATGTCGGCGCTGTAGCAATGGAGCTATCTAGACCTATGTTGGCAGTCTTCCTATTTCGTCAATATCTTTGTTCAGAGGTGCCAGTCAGAAGCCATTCAAGCTGTAACTTCCATATAGTCAGGGATCACACCCAAGTTTACGACACAGCCTGGGAAGCGGCAGCAGAGGGATCACCTTAAGGGGATGCCAAACATTAATTAGGGGGGAGGAGCATGTGTTTCCTCCTTAATTACGCCACTGAGTCCAGTGCTTATCACGACACCGTGCTTAGCACACATTGGTGTAAGGACAATAAATAAGACATAAATGTTCTAAACTATCAAATGAAATCTCATTCAACTTTACCTTCCCGGGGGTTCTCTCCCTATTTGGAGACGGGGTTGAAGGGACTGGAAGAGATGATGTAAAGATTCTTAAAGGTTCAGAGAATGAAGCTGACTTTTCGTCAGATCTTAGCGCTTTGATACTTTCACCCTGCAAGGAAAAGGAAAACAAAAAACATAACAACACAATAACAAAAATGACGACATCTCAAGTGTGTAAGTTTTCTGTTTTAAAGTTACAATATTTGTGTATATACATCATTGGTTCTTGAAAGATTTATATTTATTTTGTCCACTAGTTTCCCACAAACCAGCAACACAACTACCATGAAAATCATTTTACAGGTATTATCAAGGATGTGATAGGCTGTTGAAAAAAAAAAAAAAACCTGAACTGTGAGCGCAAAGCGCGAAGGCTTGCGAGGGCGAAAACTTGCGAGCTCGAAGCCTACTTACATACATTTATCTTTTGTTTTAAAAGCCCTAATCTGCACTCTGGGGCATTCTATTTGGTTTTATCTTCATGTTTTTAATGGTCTTAATTAATTGTTGTTGTTTTGGGTTTTTTGGGGGGCGGGGGTTAAAAAAATAACGGATTCCCAGAAAAAAACCAGAGAAATCACATCCCTGCTTATTTAGGATTGTTTCAAGAAGAAAGCATCAGGCCTGCAGTCTCTAGTCTTACCTGATGATAGCCAAGCCTCTCACAATATCTAAAAACAAGCCATGTGATCTTGTAGTTACAGTGGGAAAAAGCAAATTGAATGGCTTCGCCAAAGGCTAAGGCTGGAACCCTGAAAAGTCTGTAGCCGCAGCCAAAGTCACTAGCTTCGGATGCGGCTTATTACACCTGGAGTGCAATTCAGTAAATTACTTTCTATGGCCATATTCGAATTGGCGGCTACGGCTACAACTGTTGCTAAGAGTGTTGCTAAGGATGTACCATTCTTCAATGCATGATGATATGGATATGTAGCCGAAGCCGTAACCGCCAAATCGGAGACAGCCTATTTCCTTCCTCTTTGACACCATGAGGACAATGCGCCCTGTGTTACTCACCAGGCTCATTTCATCGCATGAATGGCTGATCTGGAACGCAGACTGCACCTCCCTTTTGGCCGGAAAAAAAAAAAATCAAAATAATATTAACAATATGAAACGAAATCAACAAAGGAATTTCATTGGAAATGGACCACTACGTAACAACTGAGAATATTTTTTGGTTTTGCGAAATGATATACAACTTTTGGTCACAGCTAAATTCCATACACTGAACTCAAAAAGTGGAATTCGTTTTGCAAGTAAAAATTATATTTACTTCTATGCGCAGTAGAGTATATTCATTGCGCAATATAAATGTCCGTTATTATTATTATGGTAGTAAACCTTCCCTCTACATGGTAGTGTTCCCATTCTGGAACTAATTCTCAATAATAGGAACTTATTCCCAAATGAGAACTTATTCCCAAATGGGAACTTATTCCCAAATGGGAGCTAATTCACAAACGGGAACGCTCATGTTTAGTGCGATGTCGGTGGCAGATACTCTGCCAGACTAAGATTCCCAAATCTGCCTGAAGGCTTAACAATGATTGATATGCATACAACATCACTTCCTGTGCGAAGTCTATAAATAATTCCAGCCCAACTTGGGCACGGTGACAGTCTGGCATTCTACATCTCATGCTAATTAGGATGTCTTCAGCTCTGGCCGTGGGCAGGGGGGGGGGCGGGCGGGGGGAGGGGTTTGACTATGGAACAAGGAAGGAAAAGGGCAAAAGGAAGGATGTAGTAGGATTTCATTTTTAGAGCGTTATTTTTCATTAAGATAAGACGCGTGGCATTTTGTGACATTTAAAGCACAGGTGTGATTTTGCACAAATGCAAAATCACCAAAGAGGTTCCTCTTTGCCTAGTGATGAAAGCCCCTGAACACCCCTAAACGCCCCTGAAAACCCGGTTATTACATCAGGGATGTCTGTGAAAATTTCCTAAAAATGGCTTGCGACCCTGGGCCCCCCCCCCTTATTTTAGACCCCGAACCTCCCACATGGTTATAGGTTAACAGACTCTGTGAATGGCCAGAAATACAACACATTGTTTGGTCACAATGTGGACCTTTTCTCTCTCCCTTTGGTTACCGTTTTACTTCTTTCAAGAAAACGTTAACGCTCAAAAGAGATTTTGAGGAAAAACCCCGTTACATTTTTAGAAGTTTTCTTGACAGTTTGGAAGCGAAGCGAAATCGGCGGAAAGACATCCTGAAACCCTGACAAATCTCAGGCCAGTTTAGGGAGTGTCTCAGAGTTCTGATTAGATCGGTTAAGTTGTCCAGAGGCAATACGTGGGCAGGTGCGTACCGCATAGTGTCATGATCCAGCTGGTTCTAGCACCAGTTGGATTACGGGCTCATGCCCTCTGGAACGTTCCTTCGCGCCAAGAACGTTCCCGACTTTTGTGACGCTCGTTAACACTCACCTGACACCTGATACCTGGGCCCAATTTCATAGAGCTGCTCAAGCAGAAAATTCTGCTTACATTTGTTCTGCTTAGCAGAAATGAGCAGAATACCAGTCACAAATTGTACATGTGACATGGTAGTTTGGCTGGTAACCTTATTCTGGTAAGCATAATTTTGTTGTGCTTAGCTATTTTTTGTGCTTAAGCAGCTCTATGAAATTGGGCCCAGATTGTAATCCATACAGAGTTTTTGACCCAGGATTTGGTGTCTTATATATAAGTTTTTTAAAAAGTAATCTGCAAGTATTTAGTACAAACTAAAAAGTAGAGCATTGGTATTCAACACCAACCCAACCCCCCCCCCCCCCATTTTTTACAGTAATAACTAATTCTGTATTTAGTCTTTACTGCTGCTGTAAAGAATAAACTCACCTTTCATGTTCAGCTTCTCTGCTGCGGACATCCAGACTCTCCTCTTGTTGGATCTGTCTTATACGAGATGGCACCCGAACAGGTGTAGTCACCTGTAAAGGAGAAGTCCAAATAGCAATCATTAGTTCCAATGGGTAATACAACATCACTTCCTTTTTTTTTTTGCAAAAACTGCGCAACCTAACACTGTGGCCCTGGGCTTGATCCATGAACAGTTGTCAACCCCAACATGGTCTTTTTCCTTACCACAACATAAAGACCAGTGTTGTAGTTGAGAACACAAAGTCCGAGACCCTCGGTCTCAAGACCTACAACACTGGTCAAGACAGAGTGTGATTTCCGAGGTTACTTGTACTCACATTGGCTGACTTGGCATTGCCGGACATGTTCGCACTGAAGCGTCGAACTCGCTGCCTCTCTCGGATTGGCTGAAATACTGGGGATTCATCACTGCGTAAAAGAAAAAGTCTGTCGTTTAGAACAACTTTAAAATCAAATCAATCTGCTTGTGGGGAATATAGCAAGATTTTGTAGCCCTCAATAACAATTACAGGAACCCCTAAACTTTTGCACTACTGACCTATCATTCAATTTCACTGGCACAATTTTAAGAATGACTGATAAACCAGAATTTAGAATTTACAATATCAAGTGATGAAAGAATCTACACAGTACACAGTCAACCCTCCTACTGTATGACCATTCAATATCATCAACAGTGGTTTTGAATATGTGGCACTTTGCCAGCCTGCAGTATGATACCATCCGGACTCAAGCTCTGGTGTTTCTGATCAGCAGAGTGTGGGTTCGAGTCCCTGTTGTGGCATTTGTGTCCTTGAGCACGATACTGTACTATAATTGCTTCGTCTTTCGGGTGGGACATTAAGCTGTAGGTCCCGTGTACTGAGATTGGTAGTGCACGTAAAAGAACCCACAACCTTTATTGTGGAAGAGTAGGGGTTAACCCCAGTGTTTCTGGTTCACATAGCAAGCACCCTTGCTTACAGGTTTCCTCAGGCTTAGCGAGCTATTAAATTCACTCATGAGGTATCCTTGGTTTCACTACCAGAAATATAAAACAATAATAATAAAGAATGCAACTTGTTTTGGCAATAGTGCCTACCTCATGTTAGGGCCATCAAACATGGGGGCGCTATTTGATCGTCGCAGTATCCCAGTCTCCCTATTTTCATCCATTCTGCTGTCTTCACCGTTTGGTGACATGACGCGCTCTATCTCCATCAGGCCGTCCTCCTCTGGAGAACTCTGGCTACAAATTGAATCCTTGTCTCCCATCGCGTTCGTCTTGTATTCAGCGTTTGTGATGTCCAACAACGACTTGGAATTGTGAGTCGGATGCTTAATGTGTCGGTGGTTTGTTAAGCCGGTAAGCAATATCTGAAAATGTAGAAAATTATCCGAGCTACATTAGAAAATGCTGAAGTTTCTAATTAGACCTTGTATGAAAAAAGGCTTGGAAATCGGTTTTAATAATACTGTTGTAAAATTCCACAAAGATTAACAGTGATTGGTTATAGATCTATCTCTTATTGATTATCAGTCACTTGTACCTGCTACACCGCTAACTGCTAATGCTATGAAATAATCAATCAACCTGTTGTGCATAAATGTATGGAATGCAAGAATGTTATTGTTATTTGTTTACACTTTGCACCTGAACTAGCCCCACTTGTCCCCTCTGGTGGCAAAGGGAGCCTAACTTGTGAACACCATATCAGTTAGGATAGCCAGCACAAGCAGAGGAGCAAGTGAAATGCAGGGAATTTCATTTTTGAGAGGGCAGGGCCATTTTCATTTTGCAAACAAGGCACTCTAATTACATTCTCTTGGGAAAATCTATAACTTATAAGTCTATGGGAAAGATTTGAAGGGGCATCAAGGCCAAGACCAAAATCAAAAGACACCATGGCCTCTAGGTAATTCCAGATTTGGTTGGAGTACCAGTGTCCAGTGACTTTCTTTATCAATCATTTGGAAAAACACAACACCACCACTTTTTTCATTCCCCATACCGGTGGTGTTACTTAATTTATGACCCCCAAAGCAATCTCTTCTTGGTTAACGAAATATTATTTTTGATCATAATATAATACAAACTGGCGGTCGGATGCAGCTTTCCCCCCAATATGTCTCAACCTAAGGCAATAGAATTAACCACAACTCGAGTTTCTTGAGTTGGGTTTTTATGCCGGTCGCGAGCACAAGTTTTGTTCACGTCTTTGCCGTGTGTCCTTACACAGCAGCCCTGCTGCCTGTACCGATCGTAAAACAAAACAAACGTCATAATTACCTTATCCGCTACAAAAATCTCACCGATGTCCACTTGTGCTTGTACAATTCTTGAAAAAAGATGACCCAGAAAATTCAGGGGAAAGAAGACTGAAAAAGAATGTGAGATTTTGGAAGCGATGCCCCCATCTTCGCTCTCAACTTTTCATGGATTTGTTGATGTCAGACCCCCGAAGTGGTTTTGCTCATGCGCCGACCACAGACAACAAACGTCAAAGAAAGAACTTCTATGATTGGTTCGTGTAAGTGGGATGGGGATTTTTTCCGTGTGGTCTCCTCCACAAAATAGACGATTTCGTATCGTTTTTACCGATTAAATATGAAAAAAGGTAACATATAATATTATAAACGATAAAAATAACTATCACATGAAAAGATATTGAGTTATTCTCTCGAAATGCAGCAATTAATTGAGAGCGAATGCAGAGAAGCGCGGACGGCCCTAACGAAAAGTTTTTGTAAAATTGTCAAATGAGGGCGCTAGGTAGTTTTCTCAATCGGCATTTTTGTAACAAGCATGCGCATGCGGCATCTAGCTGCCCGTATCGTACAGCTCACCGAGATGGAAACAGCTTCATTCCCACCAAACTTTGAAATTTAACATCCCCCCACACTTTAAAAAAAAAAAAAGCAAAGTGTTGAGCTGGGGATTATTACTTTCAGCATAAAAGAAAACAAAAACTGACTTATTTTAATGGGTTTTTTTTAAATTCAGTTTTTTTTTTTAATTCAGGCTTTAATACTAATTTTTTAAAATAAATCTCTTCAAATAAATCAATGACAACAATAGTAAAAAATACCAGCTTTTGGGACAAATTAGTCTTTGTTTCTGTCGACAAGGGGGTAGTATTTTTATTCATTTGTCAGATAAAAGTTGTCATAGAAAACAATTATCACATTAAAAGTATAAATAACCCCAAAACAATTCAATTTTACTACATGATTAGTTATAGTAGACCAAGTACATCATATCGAAGCAGTATTAATTAGTTTATGGAAGAGTTCATAGTTTTGTTTTGAGTTTCTGTGTGCATCTTGCAAACCTGTAAATCACCATCCAGACTTTTCATAAGTTATCAAGTTATTTTTATTCACTTATCAGATAAAAGTTGTCATAGAAAACAATTATCACCTTAAAAGTATAAATAACTCAAAAACAATTCAATTTGACTACATGATTAAAGAGAGTAGACCAAGTACATCATATTCAAGCAGTAACATATTTTAATTTGTGGAAGAATTCATTATTTTGTTTTGAGTTTCTGTGTGCATTGCAAACCTGTAAAATACCATCCAGACTTTTCATAAGTTATCAATATCTAGAACAAGGAAGATTCAAATCAGTCTTTGAGAAATTATTTCCTCTCTCAAACAAAGAGTCAGCTCTAGTCACAAACTTAAAATTTCAAAATAAAGTCACGGTAAAAATAAAGTCAACTGTAATAGCACCATTCAGTTTTGTTGATTAACAGTCAATAACATGCATGTTTTAATTAATTTCTCTCAGAATACATTATTGAAGAGAAGTACACATTATGGGGAATTTCATTAAAAAAAAATTCAGAGTTTCGCCACAAACACTCGAAAACAATACATCCTTTTCACTGAATGGTGTGTTTTCATTGAATTACTTGCACCATTAAACTTAATGGATGAGCAGGTAATCTGCCTGGGGCAGTCAGCAGCGTACTGGTTTGTGCATGATCCAATTAAGTCAGATGTTAGTTGTCAGATGAAAAGGTTTTTTTTCTAGCCTCTTTCTTTAATGGAGCTTTCCTGTAATGATCATTTTTGCTAATGTCACATCATAATGGTCGTGCGGTCTCATGCACCGAACTCAAGTTAAGGTCATGGGTTTGTGGGTTCGAATCCCGGTCATGACATCTGTGTCCTTGAGCAAGACACTTCATAATTGCTTCTCTTCACCCAGGGGGAACTGGGTACCTGTTAGGGCAGAGAAGGTTCGATTAATTCACCTAAATGCGCTTCTTACTTGGCAGCCCAAGCTGTATTGACACATTTCACGACGCATTTTCCCCCGTCCGCCATTTTGGGGAGTCAAAATGTACACATAGAAATTGATTACCAAAATGGTGGAAATGGTAGGCGTGCATTGTGCGCGGAGGTGTGTTCAGCATCCTCCAAGGGGGTCATTATACTCCACAGGAAGCTGAGATGGTTTTACAGAATGAAAAAAAAGAAAAGTCTAGTGACCAGGGTAAAATTGTTCATGCAGCATGAGCATCAAATTAAGTGGACACCATGCTAATATAAATGTCCATTATAATTATTAAATTCATTTCGACCGCCAGGTTTTCAATAAAGAAACCATACAATTACAGCATCCTCCCTTAACAGTGGTCTGCTGGCCAAATGCCAGAACATCAAAGGACTTGACAGAATTCTGTCCATTTAGTCCGACTGGCTAGTTGATTGCTTGTCACTGCTACAGTGTAAACCAGTGATTATTCATATTGCTTACAAGTCACACAGTCCCAGGCTAGAGTTTGTTGAAAGGAAATCCCAAAATATGGACCAGTGAAAAAGCTGGCGGACCAGCTAAACGACAATTCCTGCTGGCTTGTCATTGAAAAAGTTTAGGACATACTCTGTAAACCTGAGAAGATTTCTTCAAACAGCACTCCGCACTAATTACGCCACTTTTGTTTAAAATATCCGTATGTCAGACAAGCATTCCACCATTAGCTCTCATGCGATCACCACATTGGCCCGTCAGACCGCAGTAGTTTGGTCAGTGCAAGCGAGAACAAAAACAGAGCTTGGACATATGTACGCGAGTATGTCAGTGAATTTTGACACACTGTCCCAGACCTAAGTATTGAGTATCTATTTTTAACATTAGTGTGGAGTGCTATTAGGCAAGTATTGTTTTATCACGAAAACAATGACAAAACACTCATCATTTATGTTTTACGTGGATTTTGTGCTCATTTATATCAAGGTTATTTCAATTGCCACTTTGAAATAAGCAACTGTGTTACTTCTGGTTTTTCAGTACTATTTCCTAAACTTTGAGAGTATTTCAGACATAAATATTTCTCTGGAGGAGTGACACTCCTTTGACTTTTATAATCATTGAGCTTACAAATTGAAACTTATCAATTATATCAATTTTCCCTGTAATGTTCTTTATCTATTAATTAAAAATTCATAAAGATATCAAACAAAAATAATCCTACAAATCAGAATGTTATGTTTAAATAAACTGGCAAGTTAACTAGTTAAAAAGTAATTTTGGGTTGAACAAAGAAAAGTTGACTAGAGCGAGATTTGAACCGGCGAGCTACGTATTAACTGCCGGCACTCTACCAACTGAGCTATCTATGTTGCAGGTCTCCCCATTTTAATAGTAAAAGTAGAAGACCATGTAGTTCACCATCAACTAGACTTCTAAAAAAATCTCCTATTTTCTGACCAGATTCACTGTGGTTTTGAATGATGAACTATTACGTGGTTAATGCATAGATCTATACAGTACACTCAACCCTCCTACTGTCTGACCATTCCATATCATCAACTGTCGTTTGAATGATAGATAGACTACATCAGCTTGCAGTTGCAATCATGTGGTGAATGCAGCTGCAATGTACACACATGAACATTGAGTTCTGTTCAATTGTGCCACTACACACAACCCGTGCACTGGGCAGTTGAATGATTTGGAACGAAGATTGTATAGCTCCGCAAGGCGCAAGACGGGCAACTGGCGCTCTATCTATTGTTAGAACGTGAAGTACGGCATGGGCCGCCATTTCAGTAAGCAAAGCTTTTGTTGTAGCACTGATAGCAATGCTAAATGGCTGCACTGGGCCCAATTTCGAGCTGCTTAAGCAGAAGATATTCCTTAAAATGTTTCTCCTAAGCAGCAGTGAGCAGGACACCAGTCACAAATTGTACATGTGATATAGAAGTTTGCCTGGTAACCTTATTCTGGTAAGCATAATTTTGTTATGTTTAGCTACTTTTTGTGCTTAAGCAGCTCTATGGAATTGGCTCTTTATCTGTTGTTTCATCAAAAGATCTACTTACTAAAATGGTGCCCTGTCCTTACTTCACATTTCTAGTAATCTTTGGTTTCCAATGGTTGGTCAACTCGCTGGAAATATTACAAAGAGCAGGATGATTTTAAATGTTCTTAAATCCATACTGTAAGATACAAATAATTTTGGTTCTGGAAAGTTCTTTAGTTATATACAATGGTTGAATTTGACAAGTTTTTGTAAAAATAGTTAAGTGTACCAATTAAATACACATCCCCATACGACGCATAACATTGCCACAAGAGTTGTTGATAAACTACTAAATTACTTTCCCTTTACTTTGCTTCATGACTTTTATAAAAATCAAAACCATCCACAGAGATTCCACACTTACATTGTCTTTGAAGCGGACAGTTTTTCCCTAGAGGCTGTACGAAAACTTTGTTAATCCGAGTTCGACTCAAGTCCATTCTGGGTTTTGACCCTCCTACTATCTGACCATTCAACATCATCAAATGTAGTATTGATTGCGCATAAACCCTCCTGGCCTTCGATATGATGTGGTGATTGCACAGCACACACATGCTCATGCACAGTTAGATCTTGGCACACTTGTGCCACCATATACAACCTGAACCTGTGCAGTTCAATAGATTTAAATAGTTGGTCGACTCAACATGATACCAAGAGTAGGAGGGTTAAGAAAATAATATTGAGGGCAAGGCCATCTTGAGCCAAATACACCTAATATTTTAATTTGGGCTATTCACAAAATACAGTGCCCCAACATTTGTTTCAAATGAGCAATTTCCTCACTACTGGGTCAAATCCCAGAAAATTCCTTGGGTGTTTAAATCCCTCAGCCCACCAATTCTTGCTCCACATTTGAGACGACTGAAAATGATACCAAGAGTAGGAGGGTTAAGAAACTAATTTTGAGGGCAAGGCTTTCTTGAGCCAAATACACCTAATATTTTGTTTCGGGCAATTTACAAAATACAGTGCCCCAACAAGACTTTGTTTCAAATGAGTAATTTTCTCACTACTGGGTCAAATCCCAGAAAATTCCTTGGGTGTTTAAATCCCCCAGCCCACCAATGCTTGCTTCACATTTGATGAAATTTTCCTGGGAAAAGATGGACACAGAGTAAAGCTATGATTAACCCAAGGGTTATCTCGCTTAACCCAAGGGTTATCTCGCTTAACCCTAGGGTTACCTTGTTTAACCCCAGCTTAACCCCATGGTTATCCTGCTTAACCCCAGGACTATCTCGCCTGACCCCAGGACTATCTCGCCTGACCCCAGGACTATCTCGCCTGACCCTACTCCCAATCAAGGGTAGCTATTTCCAGAGAAACGTTTATACCTGGGATTTTGGCCAGGGTTCAAGAGTAAAAAGATCAACCACAATTTCCCAGGAAATTTGTATCAAGTGAAAGGGGTTCAAACATTTAGGGCATACATTTCAAGACAATCTCTATCAGTTACAGTTCTCATAGCTCCGCACTTTCACTGGACCAGAAATATTTTTCACACAATCTCAAAACATTTTTCTTTTTTTCTTAGTTGCTCTTAGTTGGGAATTGACAAATTTAAGGAACATTTGTAAATCTTCCAAAAATTTGTTTGCAAACCTCAAATGCCAATATGCCCTATGAATTCTCTACCTCAATACGTCTTCTTTGAAAACGAACTCACTAAAGCAAACTCTTGGTGGCGCTCTGTATTGCGAATCTTGGTTTAGGTTTTTCTTAGACTAGTATAAAGTGTAGCACCAATGATAAAAACGGGCTTTAAAAGAGTCTTTAAAAAAAAGAAAATCAAAGGGTAAGTTATACCTTAAGTTGTATCATTGATATTGACCTGCGATTTTTCAGCACACATTTCAGACTTGTGGGAATTGGAGGCTTTCAGGGGACACTAGGTGGCGGCAGACTTATCGCGCCAATCTATTGTTCTCGGAAATGTGCAAAGCTAAGAGCTACAAAAAACAATGGGAAATCTATTCAAAATATTTGCTGCAAAGACGGGTGTATCATATTCTCCCATTAAATTGAATCAAGTATATTACAGAGTTCATACTGGGATTTCTTCTTGTTTGACTTCCATGGTAACGATAGTGGCATTTTCTTCTTCACCAGTGGCTGAGATTTGCGCTGTAGATCCTTCAGTTTCAGTTCCTTGTGACATCACCGAGTCTGTGACCATCAACGTGCAATCGTCTGTGTCTACAGTGACCATGTCTTGAGGCTTGCAATGTTTTTCTGCGATAAGTAACATAGAAAAAAGCTTTTTTTTAAGTTGTTGATTTGGAGATTTTAAAAACAAGGGAACTAGAATCCCCATGTATTACCAATCATGTTCTGAAACATGGTCTGCATCAGAGGAGTGTATGGGTGACATAGGACAACACCCTGTGAATAATTTTGACCGGCTACTATGGTGTGAATCAGGCAGGAATCAGGCCATGTGTGGGTGACGTTTGAAGAGCTGCCAACATTTGCATCTTGCAATCAGGGAGTTTTAGTACAACAATCAGGGAGATATTTAGAATTACATTCAACATAACAAGGAACAAGTTTTCATTATCGGGGAGATTGTTGAGTTTGTTTCATCAGAACAAGGAAAGATTGGTTTATTTTCAGGGAACTTTCAGTTCCTGCAGAATCAGAGAGAGTTGGGAGCTCTGCATTTGGACGACACCCTGCTGAGAATTGTGACAGACAACATTATCTTTCATTTGTACGTGAACACCAAACCTGTGACATTATGTTTACAAAAGAGCCACAGAGCCTAGACTTTTTGGGGGTACAATTTGTCAAAAATTTGTGTCAAAATTACAGGAATATTAGGATTTCTTTTGGGTTGAACAAAGAAAAGTTGACTAGAGCAGGACTTGAACTTGCGACCTCCCAATTAACGCGTCTGCGCTCTACCAATTGAGCTATCTAGCCCTAATGTTGGTGGTCTTTCTATTTTGTCAATACCGTTGTTCGGGTTTCTTTCTTTGCACACTTTCAGTGATCTGTCCTGTATAATTTGGGGCTTAGGAGCTCTGCTGAGAGGATGTGATGTCAGCAAATGTAAAGTCATACCTGGTGGTTGGTCGTTCTCATCCAAAGAAAGACTTGAATCTCTGGTGGGTACTTCCTCCTGATTTGTCCCTTCGCCTTCGTCAGTGTGTACCAGCTCACCCGTTTTGATCGACTCCTTGCAGATCTTGCCTGGAGTTGCGTTCGGCTTCTTACTAATGTGCTTCTGCATGATATGGCGTTTCAAGAACTTATAATGCACAGTACAGTAACGGCAAACCGTGCAGCGGAAAAGCTGCCGCGTTTCAATATGTACGCGGCGGTGGTTTCGCAGCTGAGCTTTCGAGTGGTACACTTTCCCGCAAAGATCGCATTTTCTGAGTTGTCTTTGTTTCATTCCCTGCTGCAGTTCGGCGTTCATGTAGGCAAGAATCTCGGCACTTTGTTTGGATTTGAGTTGCTTGGCCGCCGAGTGGTCGAGAGCAAATTGAGGTGCACTGGGTTGGACGTATGGCGATGAGATTGGTACGCTGGACGAGCCTACAACTGATGTATTAGCTACCGCACTGGGCTCCATATTGGATGGAGAACGTGGCCTCCTGTGGCTGGAAAAGGCTCCGTGTCTATTTGTCTCTCTCACAACATACCGTTGTTCTGAGACTTGGCGGTCCACGCCTGGACTAACACTTACAGTGCTTGGTTCATGGACGGAGTTTCTACTGTTACTCAAGTCCGCGAGATCCATTTCATCATCCATATCTATTGTTACCACTTGCTGCGCATTTGTGGCAACACTGGCCTGCTGTCCATCAGCGTATCTCCGACCTTGACTCTCCTGGGAGCAATTTCCTTTCCTCCCAAAGATGTCGTTGTTTTCCTGCTTTCCTTCAAATCTGGGACTACACCCAGGTTGTCCCCTGTAACCAAACTGTCTCTCCTCTTTCTCCAACGGTAGATTAATTTCGCAAACATCACATTCTTCTAGGTGAGCCTGCAACAGTTTCCTAGCTGCACAGCACATGAGTTTGCTCAGGTCAACTTGCACCGTTAAGGATCCTCTGCCATACCTCCTCGGCGACATCTGTCTGGAGCCTTCTTGAATAAAATTCTGATCATTTTCTAAATGAACCACTGGACTTCGCTTTCTGTCTTGGAATTCTTTACCTGTAGGGACGGGCACATTACGTTCTTTCACTGTTGGACCCTTTTGGTAATTTTGAATGTTCACTTGTCGCCGGTTTTCTGAAGATTGCAGTCCCATATTTTTTCTATTTGGAACATTGGAAATGACTGGTCTTTTGACAGTTTGTTTGATTGAAATGGAACCTGTCGATTCAGGGCTTTTGACGGATTTCTCTTTTGATATTCTCATCGGCGATGAATTCATGATCGGAAACTGATTACGGCGGAAGATTCTTGTTTGTGAGGTTCCGATGTGTGTCTGCTGGGGTAACATGTCTGGCGTCCGGACTTTACGACTTGTCTCTTGGGTGTATACAACATCTGGGCTTTCTCTGGGGTATGAGAAGGAACCAATGTCTCCCACAGATCCAGTGCTAGAAAACTCCCGCTGTTTGTTGGAGACAATGGAAGACTGAGTCCGGAAATTTTTCTGTCTCCCTTCAAGAACGTCTTCCAGATCTTCCTCACTCTGAATCATCTTCATGCCACTGTTTATAGTCTTTAATGGATGGAAACTGCTGACACTTGAAGATGCAATAGTGGAATTACCCGTATTTTTATTTTGGAGTATCAGTGGGCTGTCTAAGATATTCTTCAGGGTTGTATGGCTAGAGCTTTTTCCCTGTTTTCTTTTCATAGCTCCAGTTATTGGTTCTTTATACACGATTGGCTGGATTGGAGCTTCAGTTTTCTTAGTTGAGATTGCAATTTGGGATGAGGCTTGTTGGAGTTGCTGAGCTCCGTTATTCATCGCTCCACTTTGCGTCTGTTGTGGGATAATCTCACTGTTTGTATTAAACTGAGGGTCAATCACGCTCGTTTGGGATATTTTAGTATTGATGGTCGTTGCAACATTTCCACTTGCGAATATGAATCTACTTCCATCAGCATAATGTCTCGTTGAGAATTCGGTTGCAGAAGTGGGATTGGTGACTGGTGTAACATCAACAACATCAGGTTGCTGGCTACTGCTACTGCTGGCACTGTCACACGAAAAGACTTGAGTGATGTGTGGACTAGAAGGGAGTTCTGATGTGGGATATTGACTTTGATCTCGTCCGATCACCTTCACCGACTCACCGTCGACGAACACCACATCTTGCACATTGCCGTAGACATTCTCTACAATCGGCAGTCCATCATCGATGGTAGGCTGTAGCCCAATTGGGTATGCATTTTGCAAAGTGGCACTGGCCTCAACAGGATCAGACTTGTGGACTGTGGTAATATGGCGGAAGAGATTTTGTTTTCTAGCCGAGGCGTACGAGCACGTCCCACATTTGTAGGGTTTCTCTCCAGTGTGTATACGCATGTGGATGGATAAGTTTGTTGCCGAGGGACAAGTGAAACTGCAGTACCTACACTGAAATGGTCGGCGACGAATTTTAGGGAAAATTCTGTTATTCATTTTCAGCGAGCGATGGAGACTTTTATGATATGAGGATTTGCTGAGGTCTGGGGTGGGATGGGTAATGTCGCTGCTACATGCGCTGAAAGAATTATCATCGATATGCTCAGCGGCTGAGTAGTGTGAATGTGATGGGAACTGCTTCAAATCGATATGTTCTTTTTGTTCACCGTATTTAGTGGTTGAATGGGAGAATACATCGATGTGTCCATCATGATCTGGATCATGCTGCATCTTGAGTTGGGTGAGGGTTCTAAGACTTGGCGTGTCTC
Organism: Pisaster brevispinus; assembly: GCA_023634235.1. NCBI lineage: Eukaryota > Metazoa > Echinodermata > Asteroidea > Forcipulatida > Asteriidae > Pisaster > Pisaster brevispinus. The sequence continues at coordinate 3,666,218 of JAMKCF010000014.1, read as the reverse complement.
GTAACGCTCATAATTGCAATGCGTTCATCTGCGACATCTACTTCAGTTGATGAAGACGGTACAGTCAAGTGGCAAATTTCTCATACACCTCTTCTGCAATAACAGAAAAAATGACATTATTTATCGAAATTATCCTATAAATATTTTTGGGTTGAACAAAGAAAAATTGACTAAAGTGAGACTTCAACCGAGGTCTCCAGATTAATGTGCCGGCGCTCTACCAACTGAGCTACTAGCCCTACATTGGCAGTCTCCCTACTTTGTCAATAATCTTTGTTCGAGGGTGCCAGTCAGAAGCCATTCAAACTGTAATCTGCCATATATATAGCCAGGGATCACACCCAATTTTATGATACAACACAGGAAGCGGTAGCACAGGGATCACCTTTTTTATCAGTTTTTTTTTTAACTTACAGAAGAGTCAGTTTTCCTTGTGATTTATTACTTGAAATTATTATTTGCTAATCTATGCTGCCGCACAGCCGAACAGGAATCATCAGGAATAATCAAAAGGTATGATAGCTCAAATGTAACCCAGTCTTGGTGAGTTCTTGCTTGGTAAGTCTACTAACTACTCTAAAACCCTCTAGCCCTGGTACTGGTAGTGGTAGGGCATCAGTGTATGTCACGTTGGTTGTATGCAATGGAGGAGTCCAACCTGGGCTAAAGACTCTCCTACTCTGTCTGACCGTTTAAATTTCACTCAGCCCTAGACCCAGTAACTGGGGTGCTGTACTTCTTTTTTCGAAATTTTGACATCTTCAGTCGTACTAGCGTTCCAGCGAATTGTTGTAGATTATCCGTCCCCCGACACAGCTGTCTCTCATATACCTGGCTAGTCGGGTGCCCTGCCTACCGCGTTGTCGCGGCAAGCGGTAGATCATGTACAGTGGATTCAATCAACGGCTGTTTATAAAAGCCTGGTTACGGGCACTGCAAGTACAGCGCCCCAGTTACTACGGAGCTTACTTAACTCATAACTGAATAACTTGTTTTAATGTTTAATGCTAGCTTTTGAGCCACAACTTTAGACAGTGATGTACACATTGAATGTGTTCATGTATGAAACACTGACTTCAATAACAAACATATGACCAAAGTTGCAAAAAAGAACATTAAAAATTACCTTGTAATTTCACAATTTACAATCAACAGCGCCCTCAAACATTGTCAAATAATGACATTCTACTTTTTTGTAAAGAGCAGCCTGATTTTCCGGCTCCAAGCAACGTAAATTACTTGTTTTACTCATCAAAGTTTAACATACCGAAAGGAAAAAGAGCATTGTTACCTCAAAACACACATCAGTCTGTATCTCGCGTTAACAGTTAAAAATAAAAGGGGAAAATAAGGCGGTTTTACGAACCAAAATGTCGCCACTTTCTGAAGTACTTCGATTCCAAGCGATGAGAGCTTTCTATGACCTTTGAACTTTCAACCAGGGTCGCATGAGAGCGTATGGGCGATTTCATAGCACAACATTTACATAAAGAAAGCCCAATTGTTGTTGACCTTATTACTTTGCAAGCGGCAAGGGCTGTTCGTTTTGGGCTACTTTAGTTGATCCAGTCAAATATGCACACTAAAGTCGCCAGCACTCTGCTCCGAAGGTGTAACTTTTACTCTTGCATTTTTGGCTGGAAGAAAAGGATTTGCAGCATGCCTCCGGTAGCAACGAAGACGTTTGATTACTTGGTACTAGGGGGAGGGTCTGGAGGAATCGCCAGTGCAAGGCGAGCTGCAGAATTCGGTGTTTCGGTCGGCCTGATTGAGTCCGGACGATTGGGCGGCACATGTGTAAGTCTACATGGTCTAAGCTAAATGTAAACAAAAAATGATGCGATAAAACGTGCCTCACTCCCTCAGGTTCCATTGCAATGTGATTTTATGGAATGTGTGCATTGGTTTGAGCATGGAGGTAGAATTGAGAGACCATGCATATATCTGAACATGATCAATTGAACGATTGACACTAAAAACAGAATTTGTTGATTTATGCTTTTGCCTTGTAAAGTTGTTGTTTAAAATTAAGTATTATTATTAACTAATAAAAAAAGTAAAAAACTTCAAGTTCAAGCACCACAAAAAGTACAAGTAAAACAAAAAAAAACAAGAACAAATAAATCAAATAAATCATTAATTTGTTAAACTTATTAATACAATAAAACTGAGATAATGTATTTTTATCTGTTGCAAACTGCCTACCAACCAATGGCTTCATGGAGGTAGGTGGCTTGATTGATGTTTCGATCCCATCACTAGCAGAGACTTCAAATAAAACAAAAAAGCTTTTGTTTGAGAAAGACTCCGCTATGGTCAACTCAAAACGTCAGGCCACTTAACTATATTTTTTACAATTTAAAACTGTGTACATTACTTTTTTAGTGTTTTTAATGTTATATGATATTTTGTTATTTATTTTTACATCTTTAGTTTGCTTATATAGTGAGTTTATTGTATTATTTCATTTTATTTTGAGTTTAGTTCTTGCTCCATTTTAGCCTATTTTTGTTGGGAAAATTGACGATTCCAATCTCAGCTTGTGCGATTTACCTCTTTCTTTGATGAAAGTTTTATTTTATTTGCCTTTAGATAAAACCTCTTGAACAATTGATCCATTAATTTTCTCACCTACAAATAACCATAATAAAAATTTTGACAGAAAAAGTGGAGGTCGCATATAGCAAGTTTGTTGCTTGTTAAACCAAAAAAGGAATTCTTTGGTCATTTGCTGTACTGCTCACTACTTTTTCAACAAATATCAGGTTATTTCGTTAAAAATAATAAGAATTACGATACTTCTTTGGTTGTAAAGAAGTGAAAATTGGTAGGCAGATTCGGCGTTGCTTCATCAGGGGTGTTTGTCTAAACTTCAAACAGCTCGCTGAGGAATGATTACAAAGCAATATAATTAACAACTATACACTGGCCACAGGAAATGAAAGTCAATGTTCAGTGTATCTACAAGATGTTCCATAATAAATGGAGGATACAACAGCTAGGGAAATGGCTCTACATACTGTTGCTTCCTGTTTCGTTACTGCGCTTAGTGAAGGTGTAACCTGGAACTTTCATTTCAAGACTAATCTCAGGTTTTGAAATCAGCGAGAAAAACCGTTTCAAAATTTCAAATCTGATTATAAAGCTTGTATAACAAGCAGTATCGATCTTCCATAGAATTTAGACAAGTTGAAACCTGATTTTCTGAAATACTGTCAAAGTCAAGAAAATTGTGTTTAAAGACCCCCCCCCCCCCACCCTTCTGAATATCACTGTTGTTTATTTCGGGTGCAGCAATAGCAATCAAAACAAGAAAGCAAAATTATATGAATCTGGGCTAATAAAGTTGGTTGGATGATGGTGTGTTTTTAGAAAACTATACAGAGTGAGAATGAAATTACTAACAACAAAACTGTGTCACATGAATGATTAATAATTAGGTCTAATCCTTAAAACCCTAGATATTGAACAAAATCTATTACATTTAGGTTTTTGGTACATGTGGTACCTTTTCCCAACAAAAGATAAACATTCCTTAGAACTGTAATATAATAATATAATAATAAACATAAACTTATACAGCACCAATGTCCGCCTAAAAATATGCTCAAGGCACTTGGCAGAGATTCATTGTACACATATGTGTACAGTTTAAAAAGCTATGGCCAAACACAATTTATAAAAATACAATACAAAAAACATAAAAGCTAAGTACATACATGTATATCTAACTAGATCAAAAGTTGTGTTTTTATCTGACAGTTTGGATTCTGCAAGTCATTGTTGGATGAGTTTGCAGTTTTTCCCTAACAAAACAGGTCATCTCCTCACAGCATGTGAATAGTGAGACCCCTTTAGTCAATGGCACCTTTATTATGTAGATCAACTCTGCATAGTGGGCTCGCTGCTGGTATTGTCCTTGTAAAATGGACCACATTGCAGTTAGAGTTTAAGTAGGTTACCACAGTAACCATTAAAGAGGTTAAAGTGAAATTTTTTGCCAATTTGACCCCAAAATTTATATTTTTTAACATGTTAAAATGCATATTTTTTTTCTAGTTCTACCCTGAGTTACTGCAAATTTTGTTTGACTTGGCATTCCTCCCTTAGGCCGGAAATTCGTGTGGCCGTCATGCGTTGTGCGTAATGCATAATGCGTAATGCAAAAAAATGAAAATACACGCCAAGCAATGCATGTGTACTGCTTAAATCCGTAAAAAGGATGTACAGTGCTCGGCGCGTATTTTCATTTAAAAGGATTGCGCACTACGCGTTACACACGGCGCATGGCAGCCACACGGATTTTAAGCATTATACTAATTAATATGAGTTGGTGATAAGGTTAGAGTAACACACCCGTTTTTCTTCTTTTTTATTTTACCTAGTACGTACTTTAATAGTTTCCTTGGGGGAGCCTTGGATATTCCTTGGTAGGAACAGGAAAAGCTGTCGGTTGTTTCCTCGGTGACCTTAATTCTTTTGTAGTGAATTTATGCACTTTTCAGTTCAGTAGAACATGTTCCCTTAACCTTTTACAAACTTTAGGTGTAAATTGTGAGCTAGATGTTTACTACATTGAGCACTAAGGGCTTGGCCCAGTTATGTTTGTTTGTTTGTGTATGAACAAACACACTCACACCATAGCACCATGCCCACACACATACCTGCCAGTGAGTATTGACATGGAACTGTACAGTTCTGTATAAATGAATAAACTGTGTAGCCTCTATGTCCTATTGTATTGAGTTAAGCTTCACTGCAGATATAAAATACAAACTGGTTAAGGGTGTAGGCCTACATTGTGGGGCTAAACCATGGAGGTAGCCATGGGCCAACTACCAGCCATTCAATGTTGATTCAGTAAAATGGGGACTGCATGTGGGTAGCCAGTCCTTTGAAATAAAATACTTTCTTAATAAAAGAACTACTGTTTGCAGTTTGCTTTAAATTACTGGCTGCACCTACTACCTCTCTTTTAGTACTTTTAATTTATGTCTTTGACAAGGCGAGCCAAGGCTCAAAATATTTTGTTTTTTGAGGGGTTTTTTAAGGGGGGGGGAATTCCAAGACTGCAGGGCTTGTGTCTTAAAATTGTTAGTCCTTCTGAAAATAAAATAAGAGTGAAGCTATTTGCTTTCTTTTTTAGTACATAATGACAACAGCTTTGAAGAAAAGTACAAATGAAAACAACTTATACATGTAGATTAAAAGAATATGCAATAGAGTCGTTCTCTAAAAATTGTTTGCGAAACCATTCATCAAAATGAGAGTTTTATATAGCATACCTTTGTTATGATTTGAACAAGCACTGAAGAAGAGAAGTTTGATCTCATTTGTTACAATGGTTAAGCATGCCTTGATACTCAGCAGAATTTAAAGACATTTATCAGACTCTGAAAGTAAACATTTAAAAAAAAATTGTATATTATTAACAAGTATATTATTTATATACAAAAAAATCAGTGAATATTGTTATTCAATTGAAAAACTCAATATCCGGTCTTGTCTGGTGGCATTGGAAAATCACTGCCCCTGGCCTGGAATTTCATCTTTGAGAGGGCAAGGCCATTTCCATTTTGCAAAGGGCACTTCCACTGGAAAATGGTAAAGTCTATTGGAGACTTTTGAAGCGGCACCAAGGCCAAGACCAGGGCAACGGAGGCCGTGGCCTCAGTGTAATTCCTTGCCTCAGTGTAATTCCTTGCCTCTTGCCTGTGGCCCAGCGTTAATTTCAAGCCCTGCAGGTCAATTAAGCCTTTGGCTTTTTACCCGACCCAAGTGTACAAGCATTCAAGCAAGATACAGAATTCAAAATTGAAAGACTGATTATTACAAATTATTGATGATTATTGATTTTCTTGTTTGTTATTTCTAGGTGAATGTGGGATGTGTCCCCAAGAAGGTGATGTTTCTCACTGCAATGCACTCGGAGTTTATTCATGACCAACCTGATTACGGATACGATGTGGAGAAAAAGGCCTTCTCATGGAGGTAAATACCTCAGGCCTGATATTCTTCCTACTTTAATCCGATTTCCTATTTTCTTTGCCCTAAAAAAATATCAGGAAGATTGTTATTAAACAGCCTGAATGAATAGCCTATCAGAACTTCTACCCTGTATGTGTATACGTCACCTCTTTTCTCAATTAAAAAATGTTCCTACTTTTTTTTTTTCAATGGCCAAATATCATGCCTGGTACCTCTGCCATGCTCTTAGGTTCCATACTTTTCTACAAAGAGATTGACTTTGTACACAAAAAAGAGTGACCTGTCATATTCCAGGGCATTTTCTGGAAGGCAAGATAGATACACTGGTCATTTGAGTAATTTTGTTAAATGTTGTCGTAATTACCATAGCTTCTATACCGGTAAAAATAGAAGCTAACTTGTCTATAGATGTGCCCCCTTCCTTCATACTATGGTTGTTGTTGTTTACTTTAATTTTTAATTCAAATCTTTATACCATTTGGCCATTTTAACTTTTTGCTGGTACTGTTTTTAAAATGGCTTCTTTATAAATCTACAGTATGCTGAGATAATTATGTGTGGTGCACTTTAAACAAATGATTATTATACATAGTAAATGATTATATCAAAAGTTGATAAAAATTAGACACAGCAGTTTCAACAGAATGCAAAATGTTATGTTTGGTTCCATTGAGCAGTGTTCACATTTTTAGTTAGTAACTAAATAACATCATTTTTGTATTTGTTTTACAATTGAGTATGACTTTTGAGACTTACAGTCAACAGGCATGATATTCTTCCTACTTAGTCTGATTTCCGATTTGTTTGTCCTTGGAAAACCCTGAAAAAAATAGATTGAATAGCCTACAAAATTTATTGAAGTCATGTACATGTAGGTCAGCCCTTGTACTCATAAAATGTTCCTATTTTTTTCCCAAGGACCAAATATCATGCATGAGTTAATGAGATTTCAGTTTCATACGATATCGAAAGTTTAAGCCGACTTCTTAGTAATACCTGAATTTGTCTGCGTTTGACTGAATTTAGTTCCTATCCCTTACAGTACCATCAAAGAGAAGAGAGATGCCTACATCAAGAGACTCAACGGGATCTACTACGGTAACCTAGAAAAGTCAAAGGTCACCTACATCAATGGCCTGGCAAAGTTTACTGACAATCGTAGCGTTGTCGTCGACGGGACGTTGTACACAGGCAAGCACATCCTGATTGCTACGGGTGGACGGCCGGTTGTACCAGACATTCCAGGTGGGTAATAACACTCTCAAATGTTATGGACCGCTGTACACTCTGCTCAGTAAACATCAGAGATTTAATTTGCATGTTGATCATGTGCCTGTGTTGCCAAAAAATGGCCTGTACTGGAAGAAAAATGGCATTGCGCTCTTTGTCCTTTTTCCAAACTTCTTCCAAACTTCAAAACTTTTAAAATGAAAAGATAGTCTCAGACATTAAGTCTCAGCCAATCAAATACATATACCAGGCTTCATGACCACTCATTCGACCATTCAGTGATATTTAGCCGTGCCATCAGTTTTTGGTGGGTTTTTTTTGGAAACTGTTGTTCAGAATGACATTCAGTCCATTGGGTCTTCTTACTTTTTCAAAGATTGTTCAACTTTTGTTCTACTTGTAAAATATACATTGATTTTGTTTTTCATGCAGGTGCTGAACTTGGAATCACCAGTGATGGCTTTTTTGAGCTAGAGGATCTACCAAAGTAAGTTCGCTTTAGCCGCACATTAAACAAAAAGAAGATAGTTTGGACTCTATTTCAGTAATTTATTAGCTCTAACCACCCCCCAACTGCAAGGTTTGTTTGATTCGGTTGGGCTGAGGACTGTTTGCTTTACATGGGATCAGGAATACCACCATAATGAGAGTCCAAGGGTTTGGGTGCTGAGTTACCATATGGTGTTGGATTTTGTTTAGATTGAGGAAGGATCCTAGGAAATCGCTCTAGGGATTTAGAGTTATTGTATACAAGGTTTGTTCGAATTTTACAGTTAGAGTTTATGGTACAACCAGGATTCACTTACAATATGGATGAGAAGAAAACTTTGATAAGTATAAGGAATGAGAATGTGTGGAGGGTCTAGTCCTCCCTGTGTGGTAATGCCCGGGGGCCAAGATTATACACAAATTACGGAGTCAATTTCTCTTGCGGTTTATTACTTGATTCTTGAAATTTTGATCCCATCGTGTGTAATTTCCGATGAACAGGAAAACTGCAGTCGTCGGGGCAGGTTACATCGCAGTGGAGCTAGCAGGAATACTGAGTGAGCTTGGCAGTGATGTATCTCTCTTTATTAGAAAGGAACGGGTAAGTTTGAAAATGAGCTTCCCTTCGGCCTAAAACAAAAATTTAATTATATGTTTAGCATAACCCGACTGAACCTAAAGGTGGAGCCAACCCTAAATATTGTATTTTAGAGGGAAAAATAAAATAAAAATGTCAACAGAAAATGTGATCCGGACCTTTTCTATTACATTACAGGACAGATTATTTATTGGTGTTAATTTTTTGTTTTCATAACTTTGGCAATTTTAACCCATGTCTACCTGACTGGTCTAGTCACAGACAGAAACCCTGCCTCCTGCCTAAACCCATGTAGCACTCATTCTGGCATAACACTAATCATTCTTTAGTTACCGCCAGTGCCTTGCAAATAATTTTTAAAAAACCAACAAACTATGTACTATTGGAAAGAGCACATAATTTGATATTATTCAGCCATTTTCCCTATTTTGTATCCAATTTAAAGAGTACAAATGAATACCAGGGCTCTCCCCAGGATTTGTCTAAACTGTGTGGCATTCTGAACCCAAAGTTTGGAAGTTTGGCCAAAGCTCACTGTATTGAAATGAGGTCCTCGCAATATTTTTTACTTGGTGTTCATGTTTTTGTTTTAAAAGTCCTATGTTGCAATCTGGGGCATTCTAAATGGTTTTATCTTTGGGTTTTTTGCTAATTTGATCTCGGCCGTAACTTGCAGGTATTGGCACTCAATTTGTATATCGGCATGCAATTCACAGTATGTATTGGCACACAATTTTAAGCATTATTGGCCGGATACCCTAGCTTGTGCACGGGGAAAACCCTGAAGATGAAACATTTTTTGTCATGTAGGTTTTTTTTTGACAGGTAGGCTCTTTTAGCGTTTGTGTGTTTTATGGGAAATCTCAAAGATATGGGTTTATTTTACCATTGTTGTCTTGAACGCGAACCAGATTTAACTACAACATAATGTAATTTGGTGTCACTGTTTTTGTTTCGCCTAGGCTTTAAGGACCTTTGATTCTATGGTGACCGAAAATATCACCCAGACGATTGAAGACTCAAAGATGAATCTGGTCAAGAACAGTGTGGTAAGTTTTCTTTGTGTTTACTCTGAAATGGTAGCTCAACCCTCCTACCCTTGGTACAACAAATTTCCAGCAAGTTGACCAATCATTTGGATCCTTACAACTAGACAGGTTATGCATGGTGGGACAACTGCACAGAACTACGTGTAACTGTGTATCGTGTGGATGCATTTACCACATTTTATCACCACAGGCTGTCATAGTTAATCTGTCATTCGAAATCACAGCAGGTGATTTTGAATGGTCCGACAGTAGGAGGGTTGACTGTAAACTGTGATGCATTCACCACATGATATCATATTGCAGGCTGGAAATCACGGCAGATGATATTGATTAGTCAGACAGTAGGAGGGTTGACTGTATGGATCCATTCAACTAGACGTAGATGGTATCACAATAGGCTGTCATAGTTTATCTTTCGTTCGAAACTACAGTGGACGATGTTGAATGGTCAGACAGTAGGAGGGTTGAATATACACTGTGATGCATTCACCACATATCACATTGCAGGCTGGTATAGTTTATCTGTCATTCAAGATCACAGTGGATGATATTGAATGTTCAGTCAGTAGGAGGAATAATGGTAATGTAGGTGGTGCAAAATGCTAGAATCTTTTTGATTTGACAGGGTTTGTGATGGACTTCTCCATCATTGTTGACTGGAATGCAATATCATTGTTTGTTTGTTTGTTTATTTATTTTTTTAATATCCAGTCGAAATCTCTGAAGAAATGTGAGGACGGTACCATGACATACGAAACAACTGCAGGAGTATTCAGTGGGTTTGACTGCCTGATATGGGCAGTAGGCAGGACACCAAACTCCGACACACTAGACTTGGAGAAAGTGGTGAGTAACAAAACGGAATCTTTCTACAGCAGGAAGATCATTGCTTACTTGTAGCCTGTTGTAAATGTTAAAAATGTGCCCGTAATTCGGCACAATGTCCGAGTAAGACAGAACATCCTGGTGGTCAACTGGATTGTGGTGTATTCCTTTTGGAATGTTTCTTTGCGCCTACACTAGTCTAGGAATGTTCCCCCGTAGTTCAGCACAATGTCACGGTCCAGCAGAACGTTCTTGCCTTCCACTTGATTGTAGAATACACCTAACGTTTCTTTTGTACCTACACTAGTTCAGCACAGTGTTGCGGTCCGGCAGAACATTTCGACGGTCTCCTGGATTGTGGTGTATTCCTACGGGAACATTCCTTTGTGGCCATAATTGTGTATGAGTGCTCCCGTAGTTTGACATAATGCCATGGGCCAGCAGAACATTCTTGTGGTCCACTGGATTGCGCCTAGAACATGCCCTACTGTTGAGATGCTCCCTAAAGTAGCTGATTCAGGAAACATTTTGAGCTACAAACCCTCTGGTCTGAAATATTTTTCCTCCAAAATTTGAGCCATGTTTACCTGAAAGAACTTGTTTAGATGATCTTCCCATCAAGGGAGCTCATCAAACTCCCACAAGGGGATGTAAACCCCAAGCTGGCGACAGCCAACCTCTCTCAGACAAACATTGGTTTGACATCTATGATTATTAATTGCACAAACCAAGAAATTGTGATTCAGTAACCAGACAATACTTATTTTAGTCATTGTGAAATCAGCGGTTGGCTTGGTAGGATTCGAACCCACAACCTTGTGATTGCAAGTCCTGCAGTCTAACCACGTTGACATTTTACAATATCCTTGCCATGCAGTTCTCCGTAACCAACAATGATTTTTATGACGATTCGTTTCAGGGAGTGACGGTAGATGCAAAGCGAAACATCGTAGTAGACGAATTCCAGAATACATGCACCCAAGGGATCTATGCACTAGGGGATGTGTGTGGCAGAGCTTTACTAACTCCAGGTGCGGTGTAACAAAAACCCTAACCACCCACAACCCATCAAAACCCAACAGCTTGTTGTGTTTCAGGCTGATGCTTCGTTTTTGAAAGGGCTGGGGCACCAAGGCGTTTTCTCCTTGGTAAAGGGCCCCTCCGTGAGGAAGTTGTACATTTGTATTGGAACATTTCAAGGGGCACCAAGGCAGTGACCAGGGGCAATGGAGGTCATTGCCTCCATAAACTATCAGGCTGGGACTGTATGAGGACTGGCCTGGTATCATGACATTACATGGGATCAGGCATACCGCCATCATCAGAGTCCAACAGTTTGGGTGTTGGGTTACCATGGTGTAGGACTGAGCACTGCACTAGTAAACTGATTATTAACAAAGGCGTTGTGGGTAACACACAAGATGTGCATTACATCTTAATACATACACCATAATTGATTAGTAGTTTATTTGGCATAACTTTTCAGAGATTTATCAATTTGATTTAGGTTTAATCCTTTTAATCCTATTTAATCCCTTTTTGTGTTAGTTGCCATTAAGGCGGGCAGGAAGCTCGCCCACCGATTGTTCGACAACAAGCCGGATTGGAAGATGAACTATGACCTCATTCCCACCGTGGTCTTCTCCCATCCACCTATTGGAACCATCGGTCTCACACAAGGTCAGTCAAGATTTCTCCGTTGTTTGAGTCGGGAGAAAATAGCTTTTTGTGCTATCTAGTTTCGTAGATGTGTAAGTTTGCATCGAGGATAAAGAATATTATTCGGTTTCACCCATACACTGATGTGTTAAGCACTGTATACTTGGTACTTTCCCTGTAGTGTACCCGTGGATTTTATTCACAGGACTCGGAGAAAGTTTCACTGTTTTTGACTAATATTTTGTTTGTGGATTATTTACAGGTTTTTTTTTGCTGTACAATTTTTTAATTTTGATTTACATACCGGTGTTGTTTTTTATGTGAAAATTGGTCCGTTTAACTACTGTTGTGTAAAACATCCCCGTACAAACAATGTAGAGACCCATTTTTCTCACTTGCGTTGGATGTGGACAAGTTTTGCACTGGGAGGGTATTGAATGCAATGGCAATTTACACCATTTTCAAGTGAGTTTAGAGACTTGCAATTTTTTCCCCACTCACATAGTCACATGAGGACACTATCCATTGGAAAATGAGTACACCACTTAACCTAATTGGTCATTACCTTCCTCTTTAAAACTAATGGAAACAAAGCAATGAGTTTGAAAAGTGTTTTGTTTTTCTTTCTTTAGCGGAAGCTGAAGCGAAGTATGGAAAAGAAAATCTGAAGATTTACCAGTCGTCATTCAATAATATGTACTTTGCTATGACCGAACGCAAAGAGAAAACCAAGATGAAGTTGATTTGTGCTGGACCAGAGGAAAAGGTATGTCTTGTCTTAAAACTGAGCCCTTAAATAAATTTGACAGAAACTTCAGCCTTAAGTAATTTGAGATACAGAAAGTGAAACTGTTGCTCTTGATGTTCAATCAAAGTGAAATGCCAGGGTTGGCCAACTACTTCAAGCTTGTCAGCAGCAGAGTGTGGGTTCGAATCCCGGTCATGACACTTGTGCCCTTGAGCAAGGCACTTAACCATAATTGCTTCGTAAAAAAGTTGGGAAGGTCATGCATTCTACTCTACCAACCAGGCTCCAAGTAGATGATACCCATGCCTACATCCTTACGGACTGTGAAGGGGGTAACCCTGTTTCAGCCCCAGGAGTAGGTGGCAACGTGCCCCTGGTGACAGTTGATTTGGGTTGATAGCCCAAATTAGTTAAGTGTAGCCATCACCTTGAAGTGGCCATCTGGCCTTGTGATGTTAGGCGATCTCTTGTAAAAAAAAAAAAAGAGAACAAGAATGTGGAGTGCTGTGGCAAAGCAGTTTAATGTTAGGGACCCAAGTTAGCCCTTTTAGTCACTCTACCCCCCTTGGACTATTCAGATGTGGCTGAATTCCTCAGACTATCGAGCCGTTTGCTTCGCCACTGATTCCGAGCAAGCTTTTGAATGATTTTGTATGGCACAGTGGTACCAGGGTTTGCTCATCTGGAGGTTGCTGAACAAAAGCTTGCCTCGAACCATTTGACGTAGCACCTGACTCTATAGTCTGAGGAATTCAAATTTAGGTGGTAACTTATGACTAAGCAAGTCATTGTACCAGACATTATTCAAATCTAACTCGCAAATGGCTTACTCAGATTGAAACGTATTTTAAGATAATTCTTAGCTCTTAAATTTTGAGCACAAAACGAAATAATGATTGTCCGTCCTCTCGTTGATCGAGAGAACATGCGGTGAATAACAAAATTGTTCTTGCCATTTCAGGTGGTTGGGCTTCACATGCAGGGCATGGCCGTAGATGAGATTTTACAAGGCTTTTCCGTTGCCATAACGATGGGAGCGACAAAAGCAGACTTTGACGACACATTAGCCATCCACCCGACATCCGGAGAGGAGTTAGTAACGATGAGATAAACCAGTTCGTCTTCTCTAAACGGAAGTCGCAGTGAACAAATATAACATGGTTCAAGGATGGTCAGTCGATATCTAGGTATTGGAAGTTTGACAAACTAGTTCCCGAGGCCGACTAGTTTGTCAAGTTCCAATATCAAGGGGCGCTAATATCGATTGTCCATCCGAAATAAACCCTGTTATATTTGTTTAACTCGACCTTATACTTCTCTAGGTGGGCTTCAATGAGCTCAGGAAAATGTGGATTGACAGTACGTGTGCAATCTTCTCTCCACTTGTGTATACATGTAGAAGCGACGTTGGCGGGTGTACACCCGTGCGACAGTTCAATGATTGCTTTGTAAAGCGCAGGCGTAGCAAACTATGATGCGTGTAATAGTCTACTTCGCATGCGTGTTTACCCTGTGCGTGACTGTTGCCCATGTGATAGTCTACTGGAGAACTTCTTCCTGAATACTCGTGCGCTCGCTTCGTAAACAGTAAAAATAGCATAGGCATGTGATGGTGAATGGACCAGTGAGAATTCGATCATGAATATGTATGAGATATAGTAATATGGACTGATTCCATTCAGCTCTTCCCACCAATGTTACTTTTGATAAAAAAATGCGAATTACCAACGTCAATTGGGCCATGAAATTAGCGCGCTGTGCGCAATCATCTGATAGCAATATACATTAAAGTGCAAAGCTTCATGGATTAGTCTTTTTTGTAAGCATTGGTACCAAATTTGTGAATAATTTTTTGTTACAAATTGACCTCTGACCTCATGTGATGACATACATGCTCAAGGTGTACTACAAACACTACAAATTTATGTTTGTTTTTTCTGCCTTTCTTGTAGGCACTGTGGGCATTGTTTGTTTTTCTTTATAACGATTTAGTAATGGGCTTTTAAAAATATAAATAGAGATTTTAAAAAATATATATCTAGTTGCTAGGTGGCAGCAGACTTTTCAGGCAAATCCATTGTTCTCGGTAATGTGCGCATGCTCAGAACTACGTAAACAATGGAAATTTACATGGGAAGTTTGCTGCCACCTAGTGTTCCAAAGTCTCCCATTCATGTATCGTGATGAATCTTCATACCTCTGTTTAATATTTAGAGTATTTTTACACTATTAATGTTTTGAATAAAAACGCAGGGTAGATATATTTTGCACCATTTGAATCCAACTTTCTGTTATTCATAGTCAGGAAGTACTATCTGATATAGTCATTGAAATAGTATGAGAGGCTCCATGTCAAAACCAGACACTACCTTCAAAATTCCAAATCGGTTTTATTTGCCCATCAAATAGATGAGAATAAGAGATTTCAAATAACACAAATTAGTACCTATTGAGGTATTTCTCAACTTACAGAATTTTTAAACGTAGGGTCATAGATAGTTTGTTGTCATTGTAATGCTTATTTAGAGGCAAAATTGTCAAGAGACAATAAAAGTCGCATTTGAAAATTTCAGCTGAATACAGTGTCTACTTGCCGAGAAAACTGAAGACTCGCACAGTTTGTTCACATGATTGTCAAATCCTTCCTCGATTAGCGAGTTTGCAGTGTGTACCAACCGCATCTCTGGTGGCAGCATTCGCAAACGGACGCCAACTCTTTGAAGTCTGTTAAATGATTCATACATGAATAATTTCTCATGTTCAAATGGTTTCGGGTGAAAAATTATCCAAACCATATTACTTCGAAGGGAATCTTTTCTCAAAACAGCTTAGACTATCAAAAGCTGCAGTGCTTCTCACCATGTAAGTTTTTATGGTCGATCATTTTTTGAGTACTTTTCAACCTTTAAGACATCATACCACATTATTTTTATCTTAATTTCTATCTTATTTAGTTGTCATTGATTTGTAAATAATTTGCCGATGATTGAATCTTTCTGGTAATGAAACTAAAGGGTACCTCATATCAATAGGCTACCAGCACTGACCTGACGATACCAATGGAGGACTTTTGGGACACTAGATGGCAGCAGACTTACCAGGTAAATCCATTGTTCTCAGTAATGTGTACGTGCTCAGAACTACGTAAACAATGGAAATTTACCTGGTGAGTCTGCTGCCACCTAGCGTTCCAAAGTCTCCCATTGGCTATAGTGGTATCTCTTTTTTTTTTTAATGGTTTATTCTTCTAAATGATAAGCGTTTGTACTTCTATGCATTCCTCTTCTGAAGACCTCGATAGCTGCTGGGGTTAAACACTGTTTGCAAATGAGCGTGAAGTCCAGAATCTCATTATTAATGCTTTGTGTTTCTTTTCTGTCCTCTTATAACAACCTTCCTGTTAAAAAAGGGTGATTTGGCTAATGCCAGCGACCTTGCTATAACGAGATTCAAATGTAGCAGAGTTACATAGGTGATGGGTTTGACAACTTAGTGATGCATATTGCATATGCTTGGTTGCTCATTCCAATCTTCAGCTGTTTTTGAGATGAGCTTTTGTCTCTGGTCTGTGGTTTCCTTTGAGACAGTTTATTTTGTTTCCGCTACCTGTTGCAGGAGTTTAAACATTGTTCTTTAGAATTGACTCCACCAAACAGCCCACTTCGTCACAAGACGCTCTGCTTTCTAAAAAACAACTCTAAATTCATTTTTCGCAGCATCCCTAAGAGTATCATCTTTGCTATGTCACGCTATTACCTCACTTGAGCTATAGGAGCAAGCCCCTCATCATAATCCTGGAGTTGGAACATCATCTTTGCTGAAAGACCGAGAAGCTACATGTATAGTGATATATTTCCCTGCCTTTCACCTGTGTTGAACCCTGGTTCGAATCTAGAACCTCACATCCAGATTTGGGTTTCAGTCCCTACCTGATTGTGTTTCCTCCATTTGAGGTTTTCCTCCCACATCTTAAACCGACATTTCTTCATCATCTTCTCTGCACAGGTATCTTTAGGCCTACAGGTCACAGTGCACTGTGACCTGTGACCTGCAGTGCTATGCATTTCGAGGGTCCCTTTGTTTAACTACGAGAAATATTGAAATAAAATGCACCAACTTTTCAGTAAATAGTACTTTGAGAATGATTCAGATTTACCTCATGATCATGTGAAAAGATACCAACTGAGCTCTTGAACCGAGACTAGCATTTAGGTAAACAACTATTTAGTGATTTGTAAATAACACATAATTTCAGTTACAAATGTTTATTACTAATTGTGTTGATTGAAGATTATTTTTGTATGTTAATAATAGTATCAGATATTAAAACGAGATGAAATGTTAGTCTGAATTTATAAACATGATATGGTTTATTTTTACTGTGTCGTAGTCTAATTTTCAAAGATATTGATAAAATAGGAAGACTGCCAACATAGGGCTAGATAGCTCAGTTGGTAGAGCACAGGTGCATTATTCCGGAGGTTGCAGGTTCAAGTCCCGCTCTAGTAAATTGTACTTTGTTCAACCCCAAATATCAGTGTAAATTTATGTGATCTTATTAAAATTTGCACTGGATAAGTTTATTAAAGTTTCTTTAATTAATTTGTATTCGTTTGACTTAACATCTGCGACTTTCAAAAATTTACAAACGATTTTAAAGCAACCTTTTCAACAAAAATAATTTTATTTAATTTTTTGTTGTCATTTTAATTGTTTTTAATAATCTTTTGATAATCAGAAAAATGCATTCCCTTTAAATTATCTGTAGGGACATTGCCTTTAAGGCTGACGTCATCAGCTAAGTTAAGTGACCTTAAAAAACGAATGATAACCTCAGCTGATGACACTGGTACTCGGTTGGAATCGCGATGCGTAGGAACCTACGGGATTAGCGCTGCGGTGGTAATCGTAGTACGCTCTGTTG
This sequence comes from Pisaster brevispinus, assembly GCA_023634235.1. Lineage (NCBI taxonomy): Eukaryota > Metazoa > Echinodermata > Asteroidea > Forcipulatida > Asteriidae > Pisaster > Pisaster brevispinus. Next base: position 3,648,708 of record JAMKCF010000014.1, on the reverse strand, counting down.
TGGTAATGCTCGACCTTTAATTTTGTTCTTTGTTTCAAGATGGCGACTGGGTGCTGTGGAGTGAAACGACAGAAAGTCTCAGCGCCTTCTGAACGAAATGACCGGTCAGACCGCTGTGAAAAAGGCGAGCGTTGCTCCCATTCTAGTCACGATCACCGGCCAAGCACAAGCTCAGGTTGTAATGATTTACAACGGACTTTACAACCGAAAATGAACGGTTATAATGATAGGGGTCCACACCCCGCTGGCCATAGCCACCACAACAACCACCGAATCGTGTGTGCAGAAATGTGTTTTTTCTGTTTTGATGTTTTATACCGTCATTTTCATATGATGAACGGAGAGCCGCCAAGAGTGCCCAAATTTACCGATGCTGCGTTGTAAGTATTTCCATTCAAAGGGTCGAGTTTGTCTGATGACTGTCATGAGCATGCCACATGAACACGCTGAACACTGAGTCTGAATTAACAATAACAATAATATTTGTTAAAATTAAAATTTTATATTTTTAAAATTTGAAATAACCTTTAAGTTTAATTAAAGTAAGTTGGCATAGCCGTCCTGGCCATGGACTTCTGTGGAACAAGAAATGTTACAGGTTAAATGTTCATTAATTCTTAAAATTAAAACAGCATTTTCAAATTTTCCTATTTATAAAACATAAATGAAAATGACGCAACTATGTAAACATGGTAAAAAAGATTGGAAGTTTCCTTTGCCGTGCTAGAGATTAGACTGAGTAACTGGGCTGGGGTGCTGTATTTCGATTGACATGGGACAACGGAGGCGATTACTCCTGTTGCCTCTGTGAAATATGCGGCCTGGATTTTGTTGTTTTTGAAACCTGCAAATTGTATGTTTTTCTGAAATCCTTTTTTCCTCTGTGGAAGTGGTCTAGGTATACATATAAAAACAGCAGCACACCTAGACCTAGAAAGGATCTTTGGAAAGGGCTTGGAAGTAAATTTTGCCGTTAGAGGAATGTAAGGGTGGACTGGGGGGGGGGGGGGCTTGGGGAAGAGGGAAGGGTAGGCTCGTGCATTCAGAATGTGATGATCCCACTTTCAATGCCCAGTGCAATCATACAGTTGGTAACAATTTTCCACTCTCTTTAATATGTATCTCTATGACATGAGACATTAAATAAAAATGCATTTTTCAAAATCGGCATGCCCTTGAAGGTGGCTGGAACGGAACCCCCAGAGCACCCCCCCAACCCAGGTGCACCTTTGAGAAGTTATGTTTGACAGTAACTTTCACAGTTTGAGAGTAGATTTGGGCAAAAAGTCTTGGATGGAACCATTCCTTTTGTCATGTTTTGTTGAAAGTTTGAGTAAAAAAAGAAAAAGAAACAAGACTAACATAATTTGTTTGCGAATTAGAGATAATAATTTAACTAGTAAACTTGGCTTATACAAATTATACTTTCTGACTGAGATGAATGTAACATAAGGTGGGCATGATTTTTGATTAACAGGAACAATGCAGAATTTCAATTCGATATAACCCAGTGTTTCAATCAAACAAAATTAAATTTGATTGAAACCTTGGGTTTTGATGCATTAGTTTGTTTTGTAAATGTAGTATGGGAGTTCCTTTTTTTCGGGGGTTGGGGGGGTTTGACACTTGCGCCCCTTTACTGTACCTTCCCCTGGGGTGACAACAGTCAACATCTTTTTGAAGTCTTTGACACAAGATTGTGTCACAAGAGTTTTAGACAAACTGAAAAAAAACAAAACTGCACAGACATTGAAAGGCCAACGTCATTAGAACATTTCCCTGTCAGTTGAGAACATTGAGGTATAATAATGCAGAGACCAGGTGCAAAAGGATGAAGGTTTAGAGTTACATGGCAGCGTCATCTGAAACAAGCCTGGTGACTGATGCGGATTACGTGGTTTTGTACAACAGTTCTCAGAGGGCAGGCCTGGAATTAAACGGAGGCCATGGCCTCCGTTGCCCCTGGTCTTGGCCTTGGTGCCCTTTCAAAAGTTTCCCATAGACTTAAAAGGTTTTCCAATGGAAGTGCCCTTTGCAAAATGAAAATGACCTTGCCCTCTCAAAGATGAAATTCCAGGCCTGTGATTGGATTAGGCTTTAGCATGTGATGTAGGCACAAACCTAAAGGACGATAAACTAGGAGTTGGGATGTAGGGATCCACCATAAACTCATATCGGTTGATTTGGGAGGAGTGAGGTAGTAGGGATCCAACATAACTTATATCGGTTGATTTTGGAGGATTGAGGCAATAGGGATCCTACATAAAATCACTTGGTTGATTTTGGAGGAATGAGGCAGTAGGGATCCTACATGTGTACGTAAACTCACTTGGTTAAACTTGGAGGAATGAGGCAGTAGGGATCCAACATAACTTATATCGGTTGATTTTGGAGGATTGAGGCAGTAGGGATCCTACATAAACTCATATCGGTTGATTTTGGAGGATTGAGGCAGTAGGGATCCTACATAAACTCATATTGGTTGATTTTGGAGGATTGAGGCAGTAGGGATCCTACATAAAATCACTTGGTTGATTTTGGAGGAATGAGGCAGTAGGGATCCAACATAACTTATATCGGTTGATTTTGGAGGATTGAGGCAGTAGGGATCCAACATAAACTCATATCGGTTGATTTTGGAGGAGTGAGGTACATGTAGTAGGGAATCAACATAACTCATATTGGTTGAACTGAGGTCCTACATCAATTTATTTATATTGGTTGATGTTGTTGAACTGAGGCAGTCAGGGATCTGACATAAACTCATATCGGTTGATTTTGGAGGTTGAGGCAGTAGGGGTCCTACATAAGTCATATCGGTTGATTTTGTAGAATTTAGGCAGTTTCCTGCAGTGAGTTTGGTTAGGGTTGTAAAGTGCAGTAATAGTGTACCTTGTGTCAGACTCAGCCTCACCAGTCACCATGCCATCGCACGCACTGCAAATATCTCAGGCCTAAATACAGGTGCATGTAATCAGTTAATACATGTTCATTGAAGTTCAAGTACACTCACTGCACACATTCCTGTCACTTGGCAAGAACAAGAAAGATCTTCCAAATGCCTCTTTTTTTTTGGCCAGATGTGTAACTCGATCAATCCTGGAGAAGTTTTGAAGAAATATCAGTTGAATGTTTGACTGCATCAGATAGACCCTATTATATAGCTCTGTGGATAGACTATGAATAGGGAACTGAATTCTACTATAGCTCTGTGGATAGACTATGAATAGGGAACTGAATTCTCTCTGAAGAATCTTGAGCGCGATAAAATATGAAACTGAAACCTGGAAACTTCTTTGTTAACAGTTCTTTGATGACAAACTGGACACATTCTAAAGTTGTGTACACGTAATTGTCCAGTCTAATTTATGTAATTGTGCAGCCCTTTGGTTGAATCAAATTTATGTGCCACGCCAGAGTTCCTTTTACTTTGCCCCAAAGAAGTTTTAGTAGCCCAGATTTTAAACATGTATCGTTATTAATGTTTCTTATTTATTAATAGATCTCAATCAGTTCAAAGGCCAAATGAAGTTACATTCTTACGCTCCAACATACAAGTTAACACATTTATAAAGATTATCATTCACATGTGAACAGGAAGAAATATGAGCATTACAAACAAGTAGGTCACACCGTTTTTTAGTAGCCTGAAAGGCAAGTTGGAGAAGTGGTGTCGACTAGCCCACAGTAGTTTTTACTCTAGACAATGTACGCTAGGCTAGTGTTAATGGCAAGCCCAGCACAGTTGTATTTTGTAATTGAGGGTTTTAAAAGCTTGTGGTCAAGGTGCCCGACTGTCTGTTGCCAAGTATAGTCTTGTTAAAGCTACAGAGCAAGGAACCAAAGCATGCCTGATATGGGGGCAGACACACACAATGGCAGAGGGTATCTTCCCAAATAAGCCCATAATTTATCACACCCTTTTCCTCTTGTACAAAAGCCCCCCCCCCCCCTTTTTTATAAATCCTCTAAAGAATTTCTGTAATTCCCCAGAATACAATGAAGACACAACAGGAGGGGGTACACCTTGCCACATTTCGAGCACCATATAAGTAGGGTGCCCAGTTTTTAGTAGCCCACAGGGCAAGTCCCATTGTTACAGCAGATTTTACTAGAAAATGTACACAGGCTAATGTTAAAGGCAAAGTATACCTTTGGTTGTTTGCAACCGTTTGATTGTTTTAATCCTTTATATAAATGCATACAATAAAACTAATCTGTTAAAATTTCATTTCAAAAGGGGGTCGCGTTTTTTGAGATATCGCCGAAAATCCAGAGCGAGTATGTTTTGCAAGAATAGGAATACACAATCTGAGAAACGTTACTGACAGTAGCGTTTCTCAGATTCCAATTTTGGGGGATATCTTTTTCAATAACCGCAGTACTTTGAAGTGAAATAATTCTCAAACTGCATTATACCATCCAAAGCTGCTGTATGTCTTACCGAGTAAGTTTTTATTGCCAGTATTTTTTCAGAGTCATTACCAAACGTATACAGACCCTTTAACCCTTTCGTTACCGAATTGTTTAGACATAAACAACCGCTGGTGACCGCATTGTTTGACCACTCAAGCGTGAAGCACACATTCTTACACAACAGAAAGCTTTCATTCAAAGGTAATTTTTACAAACTCCATTATCTCCTTTAATATATTGTTTTACAGCAAAATAAGTAATAAAAAAGTTCTTCCTTATTGAATTCCCTTTCATATAATCTAAAACTCATTGAGATTGGTCCAATAAATGTCAAAGTTCTTGGTCTTTCTTTCCTCATTGCAATCTGTAATCTCAAACACTTTTTTGTACACAACCATATGGCGCTCCGTAGGTGTTTGGCATTTCGGATCTTTCTATTCCAATTTGAAGAGATTGCATAATAGCAACCTTATTTTATTTTACCACCATTGGAAAGATCCGATCTCTCTCTTTCTAATGATGGTAAGCTTGGGTATGGAGGGTGAACATGGACAAAACTACAACTTTATTACAAATGGCCTTTGTGCTCAGGCTTGAGTGCTTTTTTGTGTGCAAGCTTGGTCGACTAAAGTCGCCAATGGTAAGGAAGAGGGGGTATGAGTGCAGTCGACTAAAGTCGCCTATGGTAAGGAAAGGGTTAAGGGCACTGGGCCCCTCCGATTTAACAAGAGTTTTAACCTCGTGGTCAAGGTACCTGACTGTTTTGTTGCCAAGTATAGACTAGTTCATTGAAATGAGTCACTGCTAGTGTATCAGCTTGATCTACATTGTATTCTGAATGAGTTATGTACATGTAGTCTGATTCATCCAGTGTCATGCTGGTAACGCAATAAAACTCGGTACTTGCTTGGATGGTTGTAGAGATTTGCATAATGTTGAACAGGAAAAAGTCTGCCGGCTGCCAGAAAACTAACCCAAACCAAATTATACATAAAGCTGGTACCATCATTTTGGTTGATGATGTGCAGTGAATACAAAGTCATGTTGTGGTTTACAAATGTTATGTAGTCTTATTGTTAGAAACATCTCCATTAATGTTGTACTTTTCTTTATAATCTTGAAAAATGTATGATTCGTGTATAAAATGTACATAGTTCTTTGCGTGATCTGTCAGTTTTTGTTTTTTTTCAAGGTCATTCTTTAAACCACGTCTTCCGAATGGAAAGTGCACGTTTCCAAAAGAATTGGCGGGGCCCTGAGTTTTTGCCATGGTGCTGTGTGAAGGAAAAAGATCTCATATTCCAAATAAAAGGTCCCAAAGCTCCACATACCTTGCAAGAAAAACACTGAATGTTGGAGCGCCATGAGTGTCACTGAGTGACGGATTTGAACGCTATTATGAGAGGCCACTTTTATTATTATTATTACTGTTTTGAAACGGTCTTCGCAACAGACCGTGCAAGTCTAGCGTGTATTCAAACATTTTTGGGGACCACTTTCACTTTCAGACATCAGAATTTTCCCATGACGTAATTTACTGAGTTCCGTTTTGAACGGCGTTATCTTTCAACCATTTCGGTGATACTGGTGTCAAATTCAAGGTTAAAAAACCCACAATAAATATGACAGTTACACAACTAGGAATGAATTGCCTTCCAATGTGTTTTATATAACATACACGTAGATCTTTGTCATTTGAATTTTTTTCAGAATAAACGCACAATAGACACGGAAACTCTTCTGCCCCACAATTTTAAAAGCCCCTTCTAAACAACATGGATGACTCCATATAAACACCAACCTTTTTCCACCGTGGCATGACCATTTGTTGTTGAGTACGAATGGGCGGGAACAATTATTTTGGTAACAATGCTGTTAAAAATCACTGCGAATTGTCCTAAGCATCCTATAATTACCAATATAGGACTCCTATATTAAATTTTGGAGCGTCATGCGTTGCTGCATTAAATTCATGACAAAATAAAGTATGACTTGTGATGCGTGATCCACCAATCAAATGTCAATGATCTGTGTGTGCGGTATGTAAAATGAAAAAGCTGTAGGGCTTGAATTTGGGTGGAAAATCCACAAGACCATGCAGGACTTGTGGCTCATATGTTTTACTGGACCAGAATTTTTTCACAATAACAGACTCAAAACTAGAGATTCAGTTTTTGTTTACTACAAAAACAAGGTGTTCGTGATCGATGTTATCAAATAATGATTGAACAATATTTCATTTTATCAACCCGATTTGTGGTTCAGTAGTAAGATTTTGTTTCAATATAAATCTTCAATTTCCGGTTTTGTACCAAAAGTTAGGTCAAATGAGATCATACTGTGTAGCACTAGGTAAGTTCTAGGAGCTCTAGGAGCTCTCTGTAATGCCGTGTAGTTGATTCCAATGTGTGGTTCGGGAGTTATGATTGTTTCAAGTATTGAATTAGATCATCCGGTTTCAACCGGAAGTCAAGGTCAAATAGAAAAGACACATATGTAAAGACCAGAATCAAACTGACGACACAGTTTTATCATCGGCCTGTGAACTGTTTTGTTTCCTGAAAGGAGAAGATTGATCTTATTTGTCTTATGGGTAAAATAGACGTTAATACCCATTACAACTGAAAGATATTTGTCAGACTCAAGGTCAACATTTGGACATCGCTTTTAAAAATTAAAAAAAGATTGAACTAAGAACACAAGACAACCGGACTAGCCAGTTGTAAGTTTTACTGGCTCGCCACTGGCCTTGGGTCTGTGGTCCAGCTCTGAGCCGTACAACAACCCCACAGCAGGGCTCGAATTTGACACTGGACCGCAGGCCCGAGGCCAGTGATTTTAGTGTTGGGCCAGTAAACTTATGACCGTACAAGTCCGGCGGTCTTGTGTCTTTTTTAGTAATAACATGTCACTGTATTTTTTTGTTAAACTGAACAATTGAGTATTGAAGTATTACCCACAAGAAAAACTTGATAAATCTTCTCTTAGTGCTTGGTACAAAAACAGCTCAAATGTGAAACTGTGTTCTTCTCATTTTGATTCCGGTCTTGTAACAAATTTTCTGGTCCAGTAAAAGTTTTGAGCTACAGTACAAGCCCTGCAGTCTTGTGGATTTTTTCCCCAAATTCGAGCCCTGCACAAAATTTCCAGCTTTTACATGGATGCGGCCACAACACACAAGGCATGTAAAGCACTCAAGACAATGTACACTGTAATCATGGTAATTATGTATGTACATGTACATTAGCTCCCTGATCAATACAAGAGACACAAATAACCATGTGATTTCCCACATGAAACTGTCTCTTGTTTAACCAACGACTGGTTTTATGAATGTCCGGTCGCTTATCAGTCCAAGAATTCATTCAACCACAATCAGATTGATGTGCACAACATTATTACAAATCTTGTTTGGTCTACACTGGTGGTCTGATGTGTTGTACATGTGTGCTGTGTGCATGTAATGTAAGCGCTGTACATTATGGGCTACTGTGTGCTTCGTCATGGAGCTATCCCCCATCGACCAGATAGCGGCTCGTTTAATTATTACTTCGTTAGTTGTCCAAGCATGGAGGACTCCGTGGTCCAAGGGCATTGGCGACTATCTGTGCATGTCAGTTTGATGTTTAATTGATTCCATTTATAGATGGATCTTTCCTGATATGTCTGGGAAAGGATGCAGAGTCGTATCGCCACTTTTTCCCCTTCCTTTTGGGGGTTTTCCCCAGGGGTTTTTCCAAATTGTGGTTGTGGGACATTCTTGAACCAAATTTTGGAGGACGTTTGGCCTAGGCACGCTGAATTGAAACAAGGTCCTCTGGATGTTCTTTGGTTTTATAAGGCCTAGTGTGCAATCTGGAACATTCTTAATGGTTTCTTTATGATTTATGTAAATTTGATCCCCAAGTTCCCTCCCCCAAAAAAGATAAATAAATAAATAAAAAATAAGTAACAATTTTTTATTTAATTTTTTTACGGACTGACTGCAATTCATGCGTATCGGCACCTGATTTGTGCATATCGGCCCAATACACTAGCTCATAGGGAGAACACCGCTTTCTTCTTGCGATCAAAAGTATGTCTCTTATTTACCCAAATGTGATAATGATTTTGGTAAAAAAGAGTAAATGGCAACATCTTTTCTTTTGCCTAATATGCCAGGCCTGGAATTTCATCTTAGAGAGGGCAAGGCCATTTTGAGTTTGCAAAGGGCACTTCCATTGGAAAGTCTGTAAAAGTCTATGGGTGACCTTTGACAAGGGGCACCAGGACCAAGAGCAGGGCAACATAACCAGTGGCCTCCGTGTATTTCCTGGCCTGATGCATGCACTGGCATCAATAATACGGCGATTCCAAAAAACAAAACAAAAAAGACCTAGACATTCTGTAAAATTTAATCATCTGTTTTTGTACTCTTCCATTTCCTATTCAGTACACCAGTTTTCAATCCAGGGCTTAAATTGGAAGGGGGGGGGGCTCCACAAGGCCTCGGGCTTGTTTGTAGGTCAGATAATGTATTTAATGGACTAGAATTGGTATTACAAGATCGGATTTTAAAAACGGAAAAGACATTTAGAAGGAAGACCCACATCAAAATGACAACACAGTTTTACCATTTTTAACTTGTTATTTTTATTTGTTACAGTATTTAGAGGAGATTAGTAATCTAATTTCTCTCAAGGATAAATAAACTTTGATACCCAACGGAATCGAAAGATATTTAGCAGACTCAAAGTCAACGTTTGAACATCATTTTTTTCGGAAATAACGATATTGAATGAAAATACCAGACCACTGAACTTATCCAGTTGTAGGTTTACTGGCCTGGCACTGAAATTACTGGCCTCGGCACATGTGTGTCTCATGCCTGCCAGGAAATGCCACGGAATGCAATGCACAAGGTCATTCTTTTTTTTTATAAAAAGGAGACATGGTCCACACTTGGCAAAATACTTACATGTTTGTTCGAGCTATTTAGGCCTATATTCAAAAGGAAAAAAATGACACAAAGAATTTGGTGAGATTTACGGTTTAAGCCTGCCATGAAAATAGAGATCTCTGTAATTGATTGTGCATGGTCTCATTGACATAGCTTGAATATTTATTGCATGTTCTCATTGTTTTGCTTGGAAACTTGCCAATGTTATGTCTCGAGGGCGCTATCACTGACTATCAAGGGGCATAAATGGATCTGCAGCCATGTAGGATGCTTGCCCCGGTCCTTGGGTGGGGATTGGAAGTGATAAACCACAAGGGAAACTGACTGCAGGTAAAATTGAAATCATTTTTGCTTGGATGAAGAAAAACTTTTACTGCTTCAAACTCATCATGCCAAGTGTCTTTAAAGATGACGTACATTTGTAAATTTCCATTGTTTATTTGTAATTTCATCATAATGTATTTGTTTTATTTTTTATTCAAGTTTTTCTCTGTCTCCGAGCCTTGAAAAAAGCCCATCAGGATAGATATTTGCGTACTACAAACATGTTCATTTTTTTATTAAGTTATTTTTTGAGGAAAATCTAAATTTCTATACTGGAACATTTCAAGGGCACAAATGGGATGACCCAGGCAGGAGCACTGAGGCAAGTGCTACCGTTGCCGCCGTGACGTACTGTGTTTTCTTGTGTGAGGAATGATTTGTTAAAGATAATTCCCTCTTTTGTTTTCCGCAGTCCACTGTTTGTAACCTGGAAGATAGGCAAAGACAAGCGTCTACGTGGGTGTATAGGAACTTTTACTGCTTTGAATCTACATGATGGTCTGAGGGAATATGCAATCTCTAGGTAAGACGTTTGTAAACATAGAGGGCCTTGTAACTGGAACTATAGACCGATCCAAGCACACAGGTACTGCACGCTGTGCCACCATAGACCGATCCATTAGGCTCCGCCCACAGCGCACGTGTAAGCAAGAACACGTGAACCTCTCCAATGCCATTCTGCACAACTCTGCCGCGTGCGTCAAGCATACGCTTACGCATGTCGGATTTTCTGTCGGACTTTTGGTTGTGCAATCAGGGCTGTGATTGGTCAATACGCAATGGGGCGGAGCTTAATGGATCGATCTATTGCTGGGGACGCTGGCAGCGCAAGGTGTTGTACACAGACATTGAAAAACCGCCGTCTTTTTAAAACATTTTATGAGATTTAGGTGTCTTCGCACGCTTTCTCAACGATTTGCAGAATTTCTCTGACAGGACAGCTTAGCATAATGATGTATAAAACACTGAACATGGGGTATTTGCAACTAAACAGACACTGATTCCTTAAGACCAATGGGTGAGTTTTAGTGTGATACTACACGGAAACTGCACTGTATGGTATAAAATGTGATTTATCAGAAAGGTTTTTTCGACGGAATTTCAGTATTCACTTTCTGTTTAGTTTCAAATATTCAATGAGTGAATTCTACATCACTTTGTAAAGCTGTCCTGAAAAAGGCACTTAATTCACATAAAGAGTTTAAAAATCAAGTAATAAACCACAAAGGAAACTGACTGGGCAAATTTTTCATAATTTGGGTTTGAACAAAGAAAAATTGCCTGGAGCGGGACTTGAACCAACGACCTCCGGATTAACGTACCGGCAGTCTACCAACTGACCTATCCAGCCCTATGTTGGCGGTCTCCCTATTAGTCAATATATCTTTGTTCGGGGGTGCCAGTCAGAAGCCATTCAATCGTAAACTGCCGTTGTAGCCAGGGATTACACCCACGTTTACGATACAACCTTGGAAGCGGCAGCCAGGGGATCACCTTAACAGCTTAAGGGGATCACCTTAACAGCTTAAGGGGATGCGACTTTTTAGTATTTAATATCAAGTAATAAACCCAAATTAAAGAGTTTAAAAGACTACAGTGTTCCCATGTCTTTGTGTACAAAACCTTGCGCTGCCAGTGTCCAAGCAGTGGCGGCAGGGCAGGCAGCACTTGCAGCAATAAGCTAAAAAAAGATAGGTCTATAGCCATGACTGAATTAGGGGCCAGGCTTTTAGCCAGGATTTGAAAATAGTGTGTCCAAATTTGACTTGGACTGAAAAACAGGGTGTCCAAACCTTTTAGCGGCGATTAACGGGGGTCCAGAGGATGCAATGAAAATAGACAGGACAGAGGGGACCGCTATGCATCTGTTCCGTTAATAGTTTTGCAATGGTTGTAATTTTTGTTAAGTACCTGACACCACCCAAAAGTGTTCAAACTAGTGAATGGCAGGGATGTGATTTTGATTATTTTTAACCGAAAATCCAGGTTTGTTTGCCGCTCCCCCCCCCCAAATTTTGTATTTTTTTTTAAATTAAGACCATAAAAAACATAAAGATAAAACCAAATAGAATGCCCCAGAGGGCAGATTAGGGCTTTTAAAACAAAAGGTAAATGTATGCAAGTAGGCTTCGAGCTCACAAGTTTTCGCCCTCGCACGCTTTGCGCTCACAGTTTAGGGTTTTTTTCAACAGCCTATCACATCCCTGGAATGGCCATGCAAGCTTACACTGAAAATAACTTTCAGAGCTAATTATTTTGATTATTTTTCAATACCCTCCCATTTCCAAGAAATGTAATATTTCCGTAAATTATTTGAGTGAAATTTGAGGGTATTAATAAATAATGATGATATTCAAAGCACACATCGGTGTAAGGGTAAAAACCAAGTTATATTCTTTATCCCGATGCAAAAATTAACATCTGTTGAATCGTTGCGGTAACTGGTCTTGTAAAATAAATTCTGGTGCAGTAAACATTTTGAGCAACAGGGGCTGCAGTCTTGTGGAATTTTACCCCAAATTCACGAGTACCTGACACCACCCAAAAGTGTTCAAACATGTGAATGGCCATGCATGCTCACACTGAAAATAGCTTTCAGAGCTAATTTTTAAAATGATCTTTCAATACCCTCATATTTCCAAGAAATGTAATATTTTTTACGTAAATTATTTGAGTGAAATTTGAGGGTACTAATCAAAAATGATAATAATCAAAGTACACATCGGTGTACGGGTAAAAACCAAATTATATTCTTTATCCCGATGCAAAAAATTAACGTCTATTGAATCAGTGCTGTAACTGCTGCTAAAACATAGGATTCAAACTGCCTGTGGCTGGGTGGTCTAGTGGTAAGACATCTGCTCTAGCAGTGCAAAGGTCGTGGGTTCGAATTTCACCCCAGTGATTTGCCTGTGGGTGTTCTTCACAGAACTCAGGGGAAGTATCAAGTATACAGTGCTTAATACACATCAGTGTAAAGATAAAAACCAAATTATGTTCTTTATCCCCGATGCTAAAAATGCATATTGAATAATCAACTTGTATTATTTGCAGTATATGCCTATATAGTCCACCTGTTGACTTCCTTTATATGGATCAAAAATCATTGGGAAAACTGCTAGCGCGATGGATGCAAAGTGTATTTGTTGTATTTTTCGTCATTTTTCGTGTCTATTGTTGATAAATTTGTATAGATTTTTAAACATTGATATATTTTTATATACTTGCTTGTGTGTGTAGCCAGAGTTATTGGAATTGAAGGCCTTCGGGTCACAGTTTTTTAAAGTAAACTTTTTAAATTCCGGGCATGTGGCTCTGGTTTTTATATATTTATATATATTTTGTTAATACATTTATTGTGATTGTCATATGTGTTTTTAATGCCGAATAAATAGTAATAAATAATAATAATAAATTATAGGTCTTGTGAAAAGAATTTTGGTCCATTGAAAGTTCAGGGCTGCATGACTTGTGGTCTAGTGGAGATTTTAATAATAATAGACAATAGTGTTAATAATCACATCATTTATAAAGCTTTTTCTGTGGCTGCAAAGCACTCAGAGAATGACCAAGAAAGAAGAAGAAAATAAATGGGAATGATATCAGAAACCAAGTGGAAAAACCACTGCCGGGCCCAGCCTGCAGCGCTCAGTCAAGAGGAGAGAGTCGAGCTTATTGAGAGTCCATGAACATTGAGCTGTGATTGTAACGGGCCTGGAATTACATGCAGGCCACGGAGACCATGGCTTCTGTTGCCCCTGGTCTTGGCCTTGGTGCCCCGTCAAAAGTTTCCCATACAGGGTTTGCCCTCAACATTTTTAGTGACTGGCCAACCAGCTACATGTACATGTAGCTTGTCATGTCACTAGTCTGTCAGCTTGTTCGCAGGCCCATATTTCAAATTTTAAAGAAGGGATTTTTCAACACTGAACTAGCCAGCCGGTCCACTTGGGGGATAAGTTTGACTGGTCCTTCGGGGGTTTTAACTGGCTTCTCGCCAGTTGATTGCTGTTAAGGGTGAACGCTGTCATAGACTTTTAAGATTTTCCAATGGAAGTGCCCTTTGCAAAATGAAAATGGCCTTGCCCTCTCAAAGATGAAATTCGAGGCCTGCTGTAGTATGCAAATTATCCACACAATTAATTAATTAATTAAATGAAGAAGTACAACGCCAGTGTTATTAACCTAGGTAATCAATATCAATCGGACATAAAATGGAAAGCCTTGGGCTCTCTGTAGAGCAGTGAGTAGTAGCTTTGATCACTAATGGCGGAGATCGTTAAGGAAACTTATGACCTGGTTGTCAACTCCAGAGATCCCATGTCAGGGAGAAAAATCTACAAGACCTCAGGGCCTTCAGCTCAAAATGTTTACTGGACCAGAATTGTTTTTATAAGACCTGGGTCGGATTTCTTAAAGTGCTAAGGTTCATCTTTTAAGATGAGTTGCCAATATTGCCATGGCGGTTTGTAATGTGGCATCACACTTTGCTTAGCAATGAAGATTGAAACACGGTTAAGATCAATCTTAGCTCTTCATGAAATCGGCCCCAGAATAAAAATGAGAATAGGCTTCCTGACGCAGTTTAACAAACATTTACAGGGCTCAAATTTTAAACTGGACCACAGGCCCAAGGCCAGTGATTTTAGCCCTGGGCCAGTAAACCTATGACTGGACAAGTCCGGCAGTCTTGTGTTTTTCAAATCAATAATTATACCTCACTGTGTAATATCTTTAACAGAAAGAAATGATGCTCAGATACTTACCTGCAGTCTGGTAAATTCAGTTCCATTGAGTATTTAAAAATATACTTACCCATAAGAAAATGAGATGTATCTTCATTAGGCCTAGTGCTTGTGCAGGATATTAACAATTTGAATTTGCTTTACTTTGTAGAAAGTTCTTTCTCATTAAAGATTCTGGACTTGTAAAACAAATTCTGGTCCAGAAAACATTTTGAGCAACAAGCCGTGCAAGTCTTGTGGAATTTTACCCCAAATTTGAGCCCTGAATTTAACTACTTTTATTTGATCAAGCACCAAGACATGTAAGAGAAGATATAGCTCATTGGTCTCCATAGGTATACTTCAATACTCAATAGAATTGAAAGGTATTTATATTATCAGACTCAAAGCCAACATTTGAACACAATTTTTTTTTTTTCAAGATAGTGCACAAAGCAAGGTATTGTTTTTCATTATTATTCAATTAAAGAAACACAAGATGGCCGGACTTGTTCAGTCTTGAGTTTAATGGCCCGACACTAGAATTACTGGCCTCAGGCCTGCAGTCTAGTGTGAATTTCAAGCCCTGCGTTTGTTTATCAGTGTCTATTTACATATTATCGAAAGGAAAGGAGGTCTGTCGTCTCGCCCACTATCAACCTCGCCCCCAACAAAGTCACACACACCCACACCCCCCTCAACTAAGTCACCCCCAAACAAGCATGCACTGGGTTGTAACAATCTCGTCTCCAGACGATGTCGCCCCCCAACAAAAATATAAAGAACTCCTTCATTAATGACCAATGATTACATGAAGGCAGTTTATTATGCAGAGATTCAACAAAGGGAGTTTTTAAAAACGTCCCCTAAAAATCTGACAATTAAGGCTGACCAGTTTTTTAATAATTTTTGGTTTTCAGTTAACTTTCATTAATCCTGGACAGAATTTTTGGTCAAAACAATGTTGGAGAGAACAAAATATTAATTTTTTTGAGAATGAAATAATTTAGCCGAACTGGAATGTATTCAACAACTTCTTCCCCCCAAAATATCACATTACCACATTTCCGGCATAATCTTTCCTGGTTTTCTGTGCCAAAAAAAGCACATTCATTTTTATTTACTTCCAAATTAGGTCATGCTAAAAAAATTGTCTGTAGGGGGCGGGGGAAAAGCATGCTAGGGGGAGACTTTGTACAACTCATACATGAGCTTGTTTGGGGGAAAGATGACCAGCATTAATCAAAGCAATAAGCAAAAAAGTGAAGATATATCCATAGCAGGCCTTGAACTTCGCTCTTGGAGGGACACAGCAGTTTTCCTCTGATAAGGGGCACTCTATGAGGAAACTGTAAATTTCTGTATTGGAACTTTGCAAAGGGCACCACAGCAAAAGTACAGGGCACCACAGCAATTGCTGTGGGTGCTGTGGGTTATTTTGAGGCCTGCCATAGCTTAGGTGCAGCTGTGAACATAGGGTATCTATACCGTGTGACATGCAATATTAATCAGATCAACCATGGAGCTATAAACTAGTTTATAGCTCCATGGATCAACCAATGGGGAAGCTGAAATTTGCCATACAGGTACAACGGCTGCACACATGAATTTCTTCAAAGCAGATATGTACATGTGTACCCTTGACATTGAACTAACACACACACAAAAATATGCAATCTGGGACCTCCTATTGTTGTTCTTCTTTTGATTTTGGCAACAGCTCCCATTGGTTTTGTACACACTTTCCAACTGGGGACCGTCACCCAACTGGGGACCTTCACCCAACTGGGGACCTTCACCCAACTGGGGACCTTCACCCAACTGGGGACCCTATTTTCCTTTATTTGTTATAGGTCCCCAGTTTGCATAATGTGTATACCTACTCACACACACTTGTGTGCTGTGACCTCCAATCGTGGATCCTCCTCTGTTCAAATCTTTGTTCTGACAAAGGTGTACCCCATTGTTTTCTTTTGTGACAGCAATCGTGGACCTATTGTCCCATTATGAGTTCTCGGTTTGAATGTCACTTCATGTACAGTACACACACACATTGACATTAATTTCTATAATCAATGACAGCCATCAAACTAATGTAATTACGAAAAAATGATTGTCGTAGACATTGAAGGCTAAGCAAAAATTTTGAACAACTTTGAGAGTTAATCAATGTCAACGTCTTTCTCTTCTCACAGTGCTTTTAAGGATAGCCGTTTCCCGCCTGTCAACAAAGACGAGATATCTCGTTTGTCGTGCTCAGTGTCGCTTTTACGTCATTTTGAAGAAGCCAAAGACTATGAAGACTGGGAGGTAATTATTGTTTACTGAGGAATTGGGGGGGATGTCTGGTGGGATCAGAAATTGTACAAGTTTTTTTGTAATACACTGTAGATGTTAAATTTATTATTATTTTGTGTAATATTCTTTATCCCCGATGCAAATTTAACATCTATTAAATTGTGGTACCTGCGGCTAAAATGCTAGGATTCGAACTGCCTCTAGCTACCGGGCTAGCTCGGCGGTCTAGTGGTAAGACATCTGCTCTAGAATGGCAAATGTCATGGGTTCGAATCCCACCCGAGTGTGTAATATGCCTGTGGATTTTTTTCGCAGGGCTCTTGGAAGGTACCGAGTATACAGTGCTTAACACACATCAGTGTATGGGTAAAAACACAAACAAGAAGATTGTTAAAAAATAATTTGCAAGATATTTGAAGTGGGTGAGGATGTGTGGGAGGCAATTTGCTGTCTGGCATTTCACTTCTGGGGTGGAAGTGGGAGTGGGTGAAGGTTATTTGCTGACTAGCCGACTACCATAGACAGACAGATGTACACAACTTGCATTGATTTAACTAATTAAAGGGTTTTTTTTCTTCTGCTCTTTGTGTTTAAGTAAATCTTTTCCATTTCATAATGGTTTTTTAAAATAACCGACATCGTATCTTCTTGTTTGATTTCTATTTACATTTGTAAGTGACTGTATTTGATGTCAAATTAATTTTAAATGTCGACTGTATTTCTTATTGTACTGTTTAATTGAAATGTTTTTTACTCCACACGGCCCCTTGAAAAAACAACTTTGGTTGAATAGCTACCGTGTAAAAATGAGTTGAAATGAATAAATATAAAGCCCCACTCTATTCAATAATGTCAAAGCATCAAGTATTTTTTTTCTTTAGTCGGCAAAATGACTGAAGTTCTACTTGATTTACATTAGTTCGTAGCAAACTGATGCCAGGCGTGTGATTTCTCATGATTTCAGGAATTTCTCCCCGAACCATTCAGTTTTTCTGAAGAAATAAAGCATTCACCGAAGGGAGAAAGGAAAAAAAATCAATATCGTGTCCAAACCTGTAGTTTTTTAATTTCTGGTGAGGTGCAGAGTCTGTAAATCTTGTGAATTGTAACAACTGAGAGGTTCTGGGTCTGGGACCCAGACCCACAATTTTCCCAGGAATTTTCACATCTAACCAATGTCATCCCTCTGATGCTCTAAATGTGTCTCAGAATTTGTATGTTTTATTATTTGTATATATTATGTTATTTTTGTAGGGGTGGGAGTTTCACACCCCCTTGACCCCCCTCCCCGAAGCCCAATTTCATAGAGGTGCTTAAGCGGAAAAAACATGTGGTGCTTAACAATATTCTGCTGAGCAAAAATGTGCAGGATACCAGCCATAAATGGTACATAGTGAAATGGCATTTTGTTTGTAATCCGTATTCTGGTAAGCAAAGGGCGGAAGACTCATTTGTATTATAACTGTGCATATAATTAGCATGTGTTTTTATATACCTTAATGTGTATTGATTTGTTCACCGAATGATTTGTCTCTTCGTATTACATATTGTATATCTCTAATGTTGCTTTTTATTTTTTGTATGTAGAATAGGGTCTTATACATGTATACTAGATAGACGACGCATTATCAATGCCCAATTATTATTTATTATATATCTTCTAGAAAATTCCTGTAGGTGTTTGCGCTCTACGAGAGCCATGGTCATGGTGGTTTAGTTAATTTGTATAATTTAATCTTTAATTTGGGTAGTCACATCAAGTCGACAATCGGGTTTTTGCAATATTAATTCTCCCCGGTTGCATTTTTATCCATACTGTAGGTTGGTACCCATGGTATACGTATAGAGTTTTACAACGAGAAAGGCGTCAAGAAAACGGCTACCTATCTTCCTGAAGTTGCCTCTGAACAAAGTAAGTCTTGGAGTGACGCTTCATGTATGACGCACATTAAACTGCCGTGCTTCAACTAAAATATGCGCTGTAACCGTAACAGAATATCGTTGTCAGCGAAAAAACGCTGTATTTCCTAAAATTACATTTATGTTTGAAATTGTCAAAACGTCGTATCTCACTTAAAGTGGCCTGGGATACGACGTTTTTTGAAGGAGCATTTTCATGCGAGGTACGACGTTTTGGCAAAACTGAGATGCGACATTTTTGCACTGACACAACGATAGTTTCCTTTATGACAAGATGCTACAGTACATGTAGGTGGTCCCATTGTTATTGTGTTTCTCACCATGGGCCTAGATTATTGAGTGTTAATTTATTTCCCTTTTACATACATGTATGTGTCTTTTATTGATATTTTCTAGAATTTGTACAAGTTTGACTATTTGTAAAGCATTCTTGAGCTTTTTTAACAAATGGATTTGCCACTACATGTATATAAATTAATTATGATTATTTTTTAATATTAAAAGTGGCCGTGTCGTCATGATCAAAGCAGGCCTGTGGCTGTATATGGAATTATGAACTCTGACCCAGTTACTGCACAAGCGCCCCGTCCCTCCGTATAAGATCTATAAATACTATTGAGAGTGTAAGCGCAAGCAGCAACTGGGTGAGAGTTCATAATTCCATATACAGCCACAGGCATTCTTTGATCGTAACGACACAGCCCAAAGGCAAAAACAAAATTAATGTTCAGTTTCCGGTTACAAACCATTTTAATATAGATTCAGTACATCAGGAATTTTTAAATATTTCTTTCTTATGGACTGACCCGAATAAAACGTTATCGGGTTACATCGTAATGATTAGAGTCAGTCGGGTAACCGGAAACAGAACTTGTTTTCCTTCTTTTTTGGGGGGCATAATAATCCGACTCCCGAGATAATGCAAGCAAGATTTTCTCGTACTTTGGTGAATTGGGTCAATACTCTTGATCCGAGTCTGTTTTAACCTGATTTTTTGTTTCTATTGTCTTCACCTTCCTCTTTAGATTGGAACAAGGAGCAGACTATAGATTCCTTACTACGCAAGGGCGGCTACAAGACGCCTATCAACCATGATTTTCGCAAGACTATACGGGTGACACGCTACCAAAGCGAGAAGTTCAGCGTCAGCTTTGGTGACTATGCCGAACATTTTCGTCAAAACGGGCGTGTTTAATGAATGGCAGCCGCAAACGCAAACTCTGTTGGGAAAGTGGAATATTGTTAAACTGTTACTTGGAACTCTATTCAGTTTGATCGTTTTTGTTGTTTATTATTTTAACTGATATGTTTTTTTCTTTTATTGACATGCTCAATCAGCAGGAGTTGAGATGACGAATGTCAAACTTTTATCACTTCATTTTATTTTTTGTTGATTTAGTGTCAACATTTCTTTTTGTTTTGGAAATACTCCACATGAGTACAGATGTTTTCATGGGGACATGTTTTCAGTGCTTAAAATATGTTGCATGAATGCATGTGTTTTCATGTGAAAATATTTCCAGTGCTCGAAGTATGTTGCATGAATGCATGTGTTTTCATGTGAAAATTTTTTTCAGTGCTCGAAATATGCTGCGTAAATGCAGGTATTTCATGTGAAAAAAAGTTGTTTTTTCTTGGTTTTAAACCTTTGGATTTGTTTGTTTTTTTATTTGTTATATAATCGGATTGTTTTATATGTACTTATTCCCTTGTCCCAAGTTTGCGATTGTGGCTGTATACCGTATCTCAAGACCACCCAGGGATTATATGAAAATTATTGAAGAAAACAAAAAGCACAATTCCAAGATATATCTGTTTTTTATACGGAGTATAACATAAATTCATTTTTTGATAAGTTGTGTTGTAGATGAAGAGATTTCTATCTAGTCTACTAAACAGAGCGTTTAGAAGTAGAAGGGTTTTTGATAACTCGGACAAGTCATTGAAATAACAATGTGTGTGTTGTACATGTAAGGTATAGTCTCGTATGAGATGGAGTTGACGGATGGAGTGAAGACAGACGGAGCGACGTAAATTTTTATTCATCTGTAAAATAACAAAGTTATTTGATCGTTGATGGTTTAAAATGTGAGATCTTTTTAGTTGCTGAAACCAGTGGACTTGATCAAGTCTCACGCAATTGCTTGCATATTGTCGTGTCGTGGCAAAAACATTGTTTCACCAAAATAGCCTTTTAATAGCATACTTGTTTGGGAAAGCAGTTACACTGTACATGTACCTTGCTTGAAACTATCCGGGATGTACATACAAATCCAATGGCGTTTCTGGTGTGCAAGATGTGACAAAACATGTATGTCAACAAATTTAACTGCACAAATGCTGTATCGTGGATGTACACACAAACCAGATTGCACCAAGATACGACATATTTGCACGGAGTCATTTCGTGCGACAATACAAAGTTATTGCAAAACAAAACTGCCCAAATGTCCACTCTACATCCTTGATGTACGATGTACACAAACCAGATTGCCCCAAGATACGACATATTTATGCTGAGCATCTCTTCTGCGCGATACAACGTTATTGCAAAATAAAACTACACAAAATGTCAACTCTACATCCTGGATGTACGATGTATACAATCCAGATTGCACCAAGATACGACATATTTGCACTGAGCCTCTCTTGTGCAAAATACAACGTTATTGTGAAAATTTCATTGATGTACGATGTACACAAGCCAGACTGCACCCAGATACGACATATTTGCTCTGAGCCTCTCTTGTGCGAGATATAACGTTATTGAAAATTTTTCATTGATGTACGATGTACACAAGCCAGATTGCACCAAGATACGACATATTTGCACTGAGCCTCTTGTGCAAGTTAACGACGTAATTGCAAAATTTTCACTGATGTACGATGTACACAAGCCAGACGGCACCCAGATACGACATATTTGCACTGAGCATCTACGATGTTATTGCAAAATTGATCTCCATAAATGTCACATCAAGCAGATCCTAGATGTAGGACGTACATACAAACAAGATGGCACCCAGAAACGACATACTCGCACGTATGCACTGATGCAAGTATACAACGGTATATCAAGATAACCTTAGTTTCTGCTTTTGCCTGGAGTATCAACGGCTTCCTATTTTATGCAAATGATGCAATACGAGTTTTGACAGACTTGAGATACCTCCACAAGTTTGACCTTGCAGAGGCCATTTTTCTCTCAGCATTGCAGAAAAAGTCCACACTCATTTCAGAAGGCATTGATTGAGTTGACCCTTTCTGGCTTTTGTTGAAAGTTTTTCTGCGTGTTTGTGTGGGTAAGGGTGATTTTTGTAGGCCAGGGCCCAATTTCATAGAGCTGCTTAAGCACAAAAAGTAGCGAAGCACAGCAAAATTATGCTTACCAGAATAAGGTTACCAACCAAGCTTCCATGTCACATGTACAATTTGTGACTGGGATCCTGCTCATTTCTGCTTGGCAGGCAACTGTTAAGCAATGTATTTTGTCTAAGCAGCTCTATGAAATTGGGCCCAGGCTTCAAAACACTTTTTCTTAGTGCGAAACTCAAATTTTTTCTTGCATTCTGGAATCTCGGCATGGACTTTGCTGACAGTGGCCTCTCCAGGGCAAGCTCTTGGTGGCGCTCTTCATTAATGTACCAGTTTTGTACTGATATAAAACAAAGGCCCTTAACAGAAATGCAATCAGTTCAGATTTAGACAGTATTTTAATTGGGTTTTTTTCATAGTGGCAAATGTTGGTTCCATTTTCAAGTGAGTTTATTTTCTGTTAAGAAAATTAAAACACAATTTGAGTTTTTTAATTGACATTCACTTCTATGAATGTCAAATTTAGTTCACACTGGTGCATTGAGAAATCTCCCATCCACATGTAAAATCGTACATGGTTCTATGAATCCAAATGTTTGTCTTTCATTGCTTGTAATTTTGTCATCAAATTCACTTCGAAAACTCTTTTAGTTTGGTGACCCGTCAGGAGAAAATACTCAAAACGCGTTTTTACTCTTTTGAACCCTCCTACTGTTTGACCATTCAATGTCATCCCCAGTGGTTTTGGAATGATAGATAAACTATGCCAGCCAGTAATATGACACCATGTTGTGAGTGCATCTACACAGTACAGACCTGTACAAATTCGGTTCTGTGCACAGCTGTGCCTTTGTTGACCCCTTACACCAACATCACATGCGGCTCCTGTCTGCCACGCACGCCATTTTGGGCGTCCAAATTCATGTGATATTACGGTAAGCGTGTCAACACCGCGTGGGCTAAAATGGACACCTCTCTGTATAACACCTGGGGACATTGACTCCCAAAAAGACGCAACCAAGATTATTATATAAATATAACAATATAGTCTTATGTAGCGCGTGTATCTACCAATAAGGCACTCAGGGCGCTTGAACAAAAAGGAACATTTTAAGACAGGTTTAAAAAAAAAAATTATTATGAGGCTGATTTATGTAGCACCTTATAAAGGTTTACAAGGTGCTGCGGCGCATTCAGCAGCCACTGCCAGAAACACTGGGGCAAACCCCCTTCTCTTAGCGCCAAGTGTAACTGGGTTGTTTTATGTGCACAACACACGGGGCCTTACTCAAGGCTTTACGTTCCAAAGGATGATGCAATAATGGTTAAGTGTCTTGCTTCAGGACACAAGTGTCAGACCGGGACTCGAACCCACACTCTACTGATCAGAAACACCAGAGCTTGGGTCCGGTGCTCTTAACCGTAAGGCCATGATTATTGTGATGATGAGGTCAGGTTTATTGCGTTGATACACAACCTGTGTGCTGTTGATTGGTGTAAAATGATTGGTCAACTCGCTGGAGAATGGTTCTAACAGTAGGAGGGTTAAAGAGGTTTTCTGTTATAAGTTTGGAATGATATGTTCAGAGCTACTGGTACACAGTCCAACAGATGAAGAATGTAGCCTAATGTGAACATAAAACTTGGCTGTAAACAGAGCCCGACTTCATGGCTCTGCTTACTGTAAACAAAGAGTCGGTGCTTACCGAAGCAGGGAATTCCGCGCTTACGTCAGGCGTTAGCAGGAAATTTCTGCTTATGTGAGCATGCGTAGTCCACATTACTAGGCATTCTTGGCTTACACAGCTAGGTGCAGAAAATTTGTGTTGCCCTGTAAGCAAAGAATGGTGATCGCAAGCGCAGAATTTGGCGGTAAGCAGAGCCATGAAGTCGGGCCCTGAAGTGTTGACTTCGATGGTTTGAGTGTAAGAATTCAAGTCACATGACCTTGTATATGATGTGATGTGTTCCTACACAGGAGACTTTAATGTAGGCCTATAACAAGCGTAGACAATCTGTTATTTATTCTAGACCTTTTTAGTGGTTTGTACTTCCTTTTTGTTGTATCTCGTAGTTGCAAGAAGGCTCTTTCTTTTGTTGTCTTTATTTTCACATCAAATGCAAGTGTCAGACTTTTACCTTAAAGCGAAAGTACATCAATAAGTTTTTGGATGAGCAATTTCATTCCCATCTTCTGGTATACGAATAATGAATGTGTATGAGTGCAATGGTGAGAAAATTTACATAAGTTGCAAAATAATGTTCCATATAACAAGGCTAAGCAGAGTTGACAGGCAACATTTCATCTTGCAATGAATGAAAGGAATTCCTCCATTGCACGAATACAAAATATTTGTTATTTGTTTTGTATAACACCCAAGTAGATTTTGTTGTCATTCGGGGGGAAAAAAAACTAGCGACAAAAGTGTACCAAAGTGTGTTTTGGGGTCCACTGTACGAGGGCGTTTTGTACAGCTGTACACGCGCATGGTGTGGTCTATCCTGCTATGGTAAAAAAATGATGACCATATTTCAGATGAAAATATTTCTCTGAAGTATTGCTACTGCCATTGAGAACGTTATGTAGTCGGTGAGCTTTCAGATTGAAAGTCTATTTGTTTTTCTCTCTCTCGGTATCTCACCTATCATGTACTTTGTTTTTAAGGTAAAAGTTTTATAATTTCACAATGCACGCAGAGTTGAAAAGCTTCATCTTGGGCGAGTTTCAAGAATGTATTTAGTGTCTTTGGTATTAATCATACGCAGGAGACTCGAGTTGTGGTATTTCCGATATTTAGTGAAAGGTGAAAATTGTAGAGGTTTTTAATATAGTGGCGTTTTCGTTTGGTGTTCTCAAAGTCGTTTGAAAGTTTAATCCGATTGTCCATTGAGTGGTGTGTAACACGTAGTTGGGGGAAAAAGCCCTGGATTAATAGAATGAGAAAGAAAAAAAAGAAGAACAAAGTTATTGTATGCAAGTTTAGTAGTCACTACGGCACTCTGTAAAATCACAGCATCCATCTTGTCTGGTACCCTTTACCGTTAATCAAACTACCTGAATGAAATGGAGTTTGTCGATGCAAGCACCTGTCTGAACTAATAAATATGAATTATTTTAGCACTATCTTAGACATTTTCAGTGTCTACAGTAGCTTTTAATTAACACCAAATCTCACCAGACTGAACAAAAAAGAGGTCAGAATATCTTGCCTTTTCTGTGTTGGTTTTTATGGTGTAAAAAAAAAAAACATCACAAAAGTCCAGCTCGGAGAAATAGAGCCCAGAGAACGCTGAGCTCGGCCGACTCTTCAGCCAGAGCTCAATGTCATGGCTCTGCTTGCCGCGTCATTTCACGCTTATAGGTTTAGGGCAAAATTTCTGCTTTAGCTGTGTAAGCAAAGAAAGGTATGGCCGTCACGGGCCCAATTTCATAAAGCTGTTAAGCAGAAAATACTGCTGAGCAGTTTTGTATGCTAAGCAAAAAATGAGCGGGGCACCAGTCACAACAATGTAAACTTTATGGAATTTTGGCTGGTAACCAGTTTCTGCTCAGCAATATTTTTCTGTGCTTAGCAAGTTTTGGGCTTACAGGTTTTATGAAATTGGGCCATGGTCTGCTTACGGTGGCATTTCATGCTTACAGTCACCAATGTCTGCTTACAGGGTTAGCTGTGTAAGCAAAGAAAGGGTAGGCTGTGTCTTAACTGACGGCTTTGAGAGTGGCCGATCTCTGAAAAGGTCTAACTCTTGAACGTTGTCGCTGCTGCGAACAGTCGATAGCTGTAGCTGAAGTAACTTGATACAGACTCGGCCTTACTTGACTTAGGCCCAGTTAATACTCCATGGGAATGGGAAGCGAATTTGACATCACAATTCTCTTTTTCGCTGCAATTGTTTCGCAGCTAAACTCTTGTGTATTGTTCGTGGCGAATTTGTGTGACGTCAAATTCACTTCGTACATTCGGTTTGCGGTAACACCATGTGTTACCGCAAACCGAATACACATTGATACCACACCATGCAAAGCCTCAAAAAGTATATACAAATTCACTTCGCATTCGCATTCGCAGGAAGTATGAATTGGGTTTTAGGTGGTGTCTGAATTGATAACTTCACCATGAAATTTTGCTCCTGATAATGCAAGTTTTGTAGTAAGGAAAATTTGGGACCAATGAACCTTTTTAGACGTGATTTCTACTTGTACAGTGTAGCTACTTAGTTCTCAGTTTTCACTGATTTAGTTGATCTTTAGGGCCATGTCACACGAGGCAATTTACAGGCAACCAGTTCCAGGCAATCTCCATGAAGAAAAGGCATTCACATTTGAATGTTCACATATTTTTCTTAGGGATCCTAAGACATTGTTAAAAAAATGACTCATGTGCTACGGAAGTGGTCCTGTAGCATGCACTGCAGTTGGTTGCCTCCAAGTTGCCTGTAAAAGTTGCCTCTTGTGACAAGGCCCTTATAGTATTACAATTTCTAATCAACATGCGGACATTTCTCAAATGCTGTGAGCCATAAATACCATGTAATGGTGCTTGGAAATCCGATATCCATTTGAAAAAAGAAAAAAAAATGTATTCTTGATTTTACATCCTTCAATTTTTATGCGTTATGGTTTTGTTTTTTAAATTGTTTTGTTTGCATGTTTTAGTTTGGTAAAAAGTACATTGTATTTAGCATGTTTTAAACATTTTGTTTTATATTGTATGTAGTAAAAACTGATAAACAAAAAAACAAAAAAACAAAAAAACTCCAAAAAATATCACGGTCTGGTATTAGTGTAATAGACTTGTTGAATTTTAATCATTCTTAATTCCTTTACTGTGTACCATACTTGCCTGCTATTTAATTTTAAAACGTGCAAACTCAATATAATATGCAGTTTGCTGATAGGGTATTGACCTAATGGACATTCATCAGAATTCCCCGGTATTTCAGTTTTAAAATCGGTCAGGTAAAAAAAAAAAGAGTCCTTTTCAAGGTTGGTAGACATTTTCTATCGCATAGAAATTCTTGTTGTATACAAACAGGATGTTTTTTATAAGTTTGCTACCGGGAAACACCACAAGCAATGTTTAACTTGTATTCAGTACTTGAATTGGAGATTTTGAGACACTAGGTGGCAGCAGACATACCGGAAATGTTTTTCAATTTTTTATCTGCACCTTAACATTGCACATCAAACTCAAGCTCTGGTTGCCGAGTCACTGGAGAGCGGGGGTTGGAATCCTGGTCAAGTCACTTAATTGTGCCCTTGAGCAATGACTAGTCTGTAATTGCTTTTCATCAACCACCCGGGAGTAAACGGGTATCTGTGTGGGTAGAGATGGTGGGTGCAAATGTTTAGCAACCTGTGCACCCATTTGGTTGTTTGTGCTGCATACTCCTGAAGAGTTGAGATGGTTTCAGGAATGTTTAGGGCCTAGTGAACAAATGTATTAAAATTGTGAGGCGTTTTGAGAGGCCTACTTGGTTTGAAGAAGCACATAATAAACATAATATGGTGCTTCATACTCCAAGGAGTTGAGATGTTTTCAAAACTGGTTCACGCCTTGTGAACAGAGGTATTAATACTGTAAGGCACTTTGAGAGGCTTACTTTGCTTGGAAGAGCGCATTATAAATTCATATTTTGTATTAACAATTGATATACCGAGTAAAGTCTGCTGCCCCCAGAGCCACCAAAAGTCTTCCGTTGGAATGATCTCCGAAAACAGAGTAAAAAGTACAGCATTTAGCTTTTGATCTTTTTGTATCAATATGTTGTTCTTATAGACGCCCTGCATATGACTATCCCAAAACAGCGCCCTCATTGAGGTCAACGAAGGACTATCATTGGTTGAGATTTGTGTGTGGTGTACACGCGTCAGCATTTTCATAGTTTGACCGCAGCGATGGCGGCCAATGCAAGGGGTCTTTCGCATCAACCTTACCGAAGTACTTTGCGAGGGTGCTGTTTATCGATCCAGTTGTTTCTCACCTTACGTTTATAATAATTATGTCAAAAGAGGGCGCACTTCCAAACGGCTATCTGTTCTCAAGATTACTTTTCACTGTACAGCTACTCCTGTCAAGTTTCCCGTGGACATGGTGAGTTAAAACCATGCTTCTCCATAATACGGCACCAGTCTATTTTGACGGATGCCTCATTTTGGGTCTCGTAGACTCGCCGTGTAGGAATTCTTGAAGGAAACATTGCATGTAAAGCTACAAAGGGGCTATTTTCTTGATAATGACGTGCTGGATCGAGAAGTCTCAATGAAATGGTCTGAGGTTGAGTCGGAGATGTAACGTAGAGTCAATATGACATAGAATGTTAGTCAGTAGACTATTTCATTATTTTATGGATTCATATTTAGAAATAAAACACAATTAACGTGAATTTTCTTATATTGTTATGTGTGAATGGTTATTGCGTCTTGGGTATCTACAGTTTTCTGACTTGCACCCCATAGCAATAGGACTTGGAGAATGCTTTAGTGTTAATACCATTATTGGCAGAGGGTGTCCCCCCCCCCCATGTTCCCATACTTTAACACACTCTTTTCCTCTTGTACAGAAGTACCCCCCCCCCCCTCCTAAAATCCTCTCATGACCGGAAAGCTCCATTAAAGAAAGAGGCTGGAGTAAAACATCCTTTTCATCTGACAACTAACACATGTTATCTCCATGTAATTCCTTTTCCAAACAGCGGACTTAATTGGATCATGCACAAACCAGTAGGACTGCCGACTGCCCCAGGCAGATTAACTGCTCATCAATTAAGTTTAATGACCCGAGTAATTCAATGTAAACACACCCAGTGGTGAAAAGGATGTAGAAGAATCCAAACTCATTTTCTTATCAAACAATGTTGAATGCTTTATTTACATTTCATGCGTATTTTAGGGATCATATGGACCCCAAACATTTTAAATGAATTCAAATTCATATCATTATTCAAATTCATCTGTTGAAGGACCAATCACTGAAAAAAACAAAGGATCACTTCTAGTTGATCTACCAGATTCACTTTCAACTTGTTTACGTCAATTTCACTCCTAAACTATTTTTTTCTCAATCTATTATTTAAATCGTTGCGTCAGTGCAAAAACGCTGTATCTTGATTGTGTCGTAACATCCTATCTCGAACAAAAATGCTTTGTTCAAAAACATATCTCGGCACCTATTAGTTTCAAGTGTTCATCAGGGTTATTTTAAGCAAGATACAACATTTTGACACTTTCAAACTCGCGTGCAACATACCGTAAATGCTATTTAAGGAGATACAACAGTTTTGCGCAGACAAGACGAAATATGTCTCCATAGTCCCATCAATTACTGCAAGAGTTCTCCCAAGGATTTCTCAAAACTGTGGCATTCTGGGCCCAAATTTTTCACAATTTGGCCGAAGCATGCTGAATTAAAAAGAAAAGGTCCTCGGAATGGGTTTTATTTTGTGTTTATGTTTGGTTTTAAGACCTGTACTATTATAAGCTGGGGCATTTAAAGTGATTTTATTGCATGGTTGTTTGTGCATTTGATCCTTAACCTAAAGAAAAAGAAATAATACAAAAATATAACTGACATTTTTTTGCTGAGTACCGACTGCTATTTTTGCGTATCAGCTAGATATGCTAGCATGTGCATGGGGAGAACCCGTACTACATCAATGCTAAGTAAGATTCATGTAATGATTTTAAACTCTTTAGTGACCATCCATTTCCGTATAATCATCACCATACAGCCAGAAATTTTTTACTAATTTTTTCTTCTTCAGTAAAAATAAAAGTATTACAAAACAGAACTTGATCTGCTATAGAAATGTAGATAATAAACTAACTTGGCAAACAGTGGTAAAGGTCAAATCGGAACATGACCTTTACTTTGACCTTTTCGATTGGTGGAAATAAGACCTTGTAGCCGTTTGTTGCCACTACGGTCTCTGAAGGGTAAAATTCTCTCCTCCGATTTTCTGTGAAAACTAGATTTGAGTTAATGTTACATAATACCGATACATCTTGTAACTATTTCAACCTAATCTTTTGCACAAACTATTCTTGCAATGACTCCACAAGGCCTTAATGTCATGGCTCTGCTAACTGTAAGCGAAAAAGTCAGTGCTTACAGTAAGCATATTTCACAGGTTAGCAAGGATTACTTGCGTGTGCATTTGTGACTTTGCGTTGCTAAGCATTCTTTGCTCAACACAGCTAATCATGAAAGTGGAGAATGGTACAAGCATTGAGCGAGCATGCTCATTAAATTTGATTGTAATCTGCCATAACACGTATAAAAGTATTCTACAGCATCGCTAAAGAGGTTTAAAAAAAAAAAAGTTAGCCAGCTTTCTTTTTCTTTTTTTTGTGGTAAATCTGAAAGCTTGGGG
Source organism: Pisaster brevispinus (assembly GCA_023634235.1). Classification (NCBI taxonomy): domain Eukaryota; kingdom Metazoa; phylum Echinodermata; class Asteroidea; order Forcipulatida; family Asteriidae; genus Pisaster; species Pisaster brevispinus. The sequence goes on along the minus strand of JAMKCF010000014.1, from coordinate 3,618,399 downwards.
TTTTTTTCAATACAAATAACAACTGTCCTGAGAAATATTTTCAAATCTGGAATACTGTCATAATCAAGAAACTATTCTCAAGTTTTACTAACAACTTCACTACAATTTGTAAAAATGTCAGGGCTGGAATATCACCTTCGAGACGGCAAGGCCATTTTCATTTTGCAAAGTGCACTTCCATTGGATAAATCTTACAAGTCTATGAGCAAACTTTGACGGGGCACTTTGGTCAAAACCAGGGCAACAGAGGCCGTGGCCTCAGTGTAATTCCAGGCCTGATATTTAACAATACTGGTGGATCATTCAAAGTTTTAAACATTTTGAATGTAGAATGGTTTTTTTTTAGATCCCAGTATCAAAGTGCAGTAATATAGTTTTCACAGTAACACCCCAACCCCCTCCCCACCCAAACCAAACAGCATGTAATACCTACACGGGCATCGCTGCTAAGAAAGTGCTAGGGTGAGCAGGGATGAATCTATCTATTACAAAATCTACTGCGAGTGGCTGTACAATATAACCCTCCTACTGTCTGACCAATTGATATCATTCACGGTAGTTGAATGATACATGTACATGTCAGCCTGCAGTGTGATACCATGCAGGGAAATGCATCTACACAGTCAACCCTCTTACTGTCCGACCATTCAATATCAGCCACTGTGGTTTTGAATGATCGACAAAGCCAACAACTGATATGATACCATGTGGTGCATGCGTCTAAACAGTACACACTCAACCCTCCTACTGTCCAACCATTCAACATAATCAACTGTGGTTTAAATGGTATATGCACAAGGAACTGGCAGCCTGCAACGTGATCTCATGTGATGAATGCATTAACAATGGCAACGGTCAACCCTCCTACTCTTCGGCCATTCAACATCATCCAGTCTGATTTTAAATGATATATAAATAATGCCAGCCTGCAATTTGATATCACATGTCGAATGCATCTACACAGTACACAGTCAACCCTCCTACTGTCTCACCATTCCATAATATCCACTATGCATGTATATGATAGACAAACTGCACCAGCCTGCATTTTGATTTCATGTGGTAAATGCATCTGCACAGTAGCACAGGTCTGAGCACAGTTGTGCCACCCTGCACACGACCCATGCAGTTGGATGGTTCCAAATGGCTGGTCAACTCACTGGAAAAAGTGACCAATAGTAGGAGGGTTATTGAAACGGAATGACGCTTGGCAATAGCTGAGGCTTTGATCCCAGCTGTAGCTAGAGGTCTGGCTCCATTTCAGCATCTGCAAACTGCCCGGTATCCATCGGTTCGTCTTGCCCGGATATACCTACATAAACAAAACAAAATCAGACAAGAATGTGGAAACTATTAGAATAACAAACAGGCATTCATTTGGCAATTTAACCCCTTCACATTGGTCTGGAGATTTACCCCCCCAAAAATGGAAAACCAGGGCGGTACAGTAGTGGATTTACAGACTGTCTACCTCACTACAAATGGGAGACTAGAGGTTCAGACACAAGTTCACATCTTTAAGAAAGTTCAAAGGCAAAGGAAGACCCAAGACAACATCCTGAAACTGGGTAGCAGTCTCCTTTTGGTCTAGAGATAAAACCACCTGAACATCCAGGGTGTTACAGTAATTGATTCACAGACTGTCTACATCACTACAAATGAGAGACTATAGAATTGGCACAATCATAAATCTCGAAGGAACTTCAACAATCTACGAAAACAAATCCCGAAATCAGGAAAATTCTTGAAAAATCCTGAGCCTGGATTGTAAAGTCAAAACTCTCTTGCTTGAAAAAATGGACAATTAGTTTACAAAAAAAACCACGCTCACACACAAATGACCGACACCGCGACTCGAGTATGAGCTACAACACTTGTTTTATCTTTAGTATGCTTTCACTAATATTCTTTGAAGTGAAATCGCTGTAATAACTTTTTAGCCGAGGGTGGCCTTCAAGATTCGAATCTGACTTTCACGGCAATCTTCTTTACCTTGTGACTGACCATCCGTCCTGATTTTACTGCTGTCAGTGTGTCCATTCTGAGTAGCTACTACCTGTGACCCCTGGGCATTTCTATCTGTAACCTGGCCGACACCTGACCCTTCTTCGACCTCTGCACTCTCTCCCATGTCATCTTCGGCATCATCTGGAATGAAGGATACAGGAAGTAAGAGACAAATAGGCATCATGGAAGTGTTAACATTTTCAAGTTCTGGCATTCTGGGGTTCGAATCCCGGCCTGGCTGGTCAAGATGCTCATGTCCTTGAGCAAGATACTTTACCATTGCTTTGTCCTTCAGATGCAATGTGTACCTCATTTGGTGAAAGCATCTACTTGGTGCACAGTCAACCCTCCTACTGCCTGACCCTTCAAATACCATCCACAGAGTTTTGAACAATAGATAAACTATGCCAACCTGCAACATGATATCATATGGAGAATGCATCTACACAGTACTCAGTTAGTTCTGTGCACACTTTCTCCGCCATGCACGACCCATGCCGTTGAATGGTCTCAAGTGGTTGGTCAACTGACTGGAAAATGCTTACCACAAGTGCAAGCGGAATACTGGACAAATATAGCACGTCAGTGTCCCACATTTTTTACTGTTACTTTTTGAAGCTTATTGTCTCTTGGCTGAGTTTTAAAAATTTGGTTTCTAGTACTTGTTTTTTAGGCTGAGTATTTTACTTATAGTTTTTACTGACTTGTCTCTTGTGACATGTATTTTGGCTTACTTGTTACTGTTAAATTGCTTTTTTGCTTCTGTTTTTTATCTGTAAAGCGCCATGAGGCCCTCACATAAGGCACTCTATAAATATTTCATTATTATTACTATTATTAATATTGTAAGAATCAATGGATATGGTTGGCTCAGTGGTTTCTTTCCCTGCCTTTCACCTCTGTGGACCCACGGTTCGAATCCCACCTCAGCCTTGCATGTGGATTGAGTCTTCAGTCCCTACTTGATTGCGTGAATTTCCCCCATTGGGGTGTTCCCCCATTGGGGTGTTCCCCCATTGGGGTGTTCCCCCATTGGGGTTTTCCCCCATTGGGGTGTTCCCCCATTGAGGTTTTCCCCCATTGGTTTTTTCCTCCAACATCTAAAACTGAGAACTTCTTCTTGTTTCCTATTCATCCTATCATTGGTGCTAAATTGTGCTGTTGGACGTGTAATAATAAAATCAAACAAAAATGCTTCGGCGCTGAGAGTATCGTACCAAACTCATCACCGTAGTCACCATCTGAGGGCTCGGAATCGTCTGGGTCAGGATGCAGTATCTGACAGTCCGACATCACTGTGAACAACTGCTCCACTGAAAAGAGAAAAAAAACAAAGACAAAAACAAATAAGAGAAGCTGGAGAAAATGCACAACAGTCCTACAAGCCACAAGGACCAAAGAGGACAGGTAAAGTGAAGTCAAAATTACTCCACTTTGTCTATGACCTGTCTATCCTCGTTTAACTTTTAAAAGTTCAACACTCCGATGGTTTATACATCAGAACTTGAGTATAATGCATTAATAGATGTCAATATTTGCATCGGGGATAAACATATAATGCATTAGACGGCTTGGCCACGACACGCCACAAAGAAAATCAAAAAGGAAGCTGAAGGTAGGAGTTGACATTCCAAGCAGGCTTGATTGTAGGATGGGGGAATCATGCAACAGGCAAGGAGTTCAAAAGAGATGCAGTATGAGGAAATTTTGATAACTTTTGTACAACACATTATATTCGTTGTAACTGGGACATCTCTTACACGTTTGCTTATCCTCTGGTATGAATCTGATCTCTCTGATGGTGGCGTCTTCTTCTTGCTCTGTTTCTTCTTCTTCGTTGGTATCTCCAGATCCGCCGCTATCTTGACATCTTGGAACCTACGACCAAACAGTCATGATGCAATGAGTTTACGACACAGCAATCAAAATAAGCCCATGGCTGAATTTCACAAAGAGTTAAGATCGATCTCAACTCCAAATCAATCCTAATTGCTAAGCAAAGTGTGATGTCACAATACAAATCACTATGGTAATACTGAGAACTCATCTTAAGATGTATCTTAGTGCTTTTTGAAATCGACCCCATGACTAACAAAGTATCTTGCCTGCCAGGAAATGCCTTGGAATGTTAAAGGTCAATCAGTCTATGACATGATGCACTAACTCAAGTTCTTTCCACGCTCTGATGTCACTTATATGCTGTATGTTTTCCTATCATTTTATTTGGTTAATTTTGCCATACAGGTAAGTCACTTGATATTGATACTCTGTCCACAGCTGACATAGAGGGCGTGCACAGCAGACACACACGACGACTTTCTCCACTTTTCTATGGCCTTACCTCTTGTACCTCAGGCATGATGGCTGCGTCAATCATTAAGTACAGACACTCATGAGGATATGCCGTTAGATCTTTGGAAACGGCATGAAGTGATATTGCAGGGTAGGGAATGGTGAAACCTTGACCTCCACTGTTCACCCATGACACTTGGCTGGTAATTAAAAAAAACATTGTTCGTTAGATTACAACAATATGACATTCAGTGGATGCAATGTTTTTTTTTTATCACATGACACTTTTTAAGTTTGATACAAATTGGTCACAGATACATGTACAATGTATTACTTAACAGAATATCATTCAACTGATAATTGATAATCGATAACCAATACTCAATTTACTGTATGCATACTTCAGTGTAACGTCTGTGACACATTGGTTTATGTCTGTGATTATGAATTGCACGAATCAAATAGGAAAATAACTTTAGTCCAACATCCATTTTAAAAATCCTTAGAAAGTGGAAGTCGGAGAAGGACATTTTGCCTCCTTTGATTTAAACTGTTAATTTTTGAAACATATTTAAATAGTATATATAATTTTATTACTAAAAAAATTTTTTTTTTAAATGATTATGAAAATTGAAATACTATTTCTACAAAAAAGAAATAGAAGGCTTAAAATAAATGAACTAAAATACCATTCAGATTCACCAATGATAATTAAGACAAAACATGGTTCCTTCCGAGGGTAAATTTTCCGCATGGAGCCAAACAATCAACACTGAATTGAACGAAATAAAACAAGCTCGATAATGTTATTGAACTAATTGAACTGACACCCTGACGAAACGTATACAAAACGAACGACGATTTGGTTTAGTCTGCCTCACAACACACACAAATAAATGTCATTAATTTTCGGACCTTTCGGCGATGTAAAGAGTTCCATTTCCAAAGTTTTCCCTCTCCACATGAGCTGCCACATTATTCTGCTGTTGCCTGAGTCCATCAACAGGAATATTGATCGCAGAAAGGAGTCCCATCTTCCTTTAAATTTAGTCTATAGCTGTGTTACTCTTGTGTTTAGACAGTTACACACTGACTTTCCCGAAGCACTTTCACACGTGCATTGCATAAGCAGAAAACAGTCGTAGGAGGCTGGGACTTCATAAGTTATTTTTGTCGCTGGTGGCGCTGTTCCTGAATTCCTTTGCTGGTGCCTTGTCGAAACTAGCCTTTTGTCAAGGCCATCGTGGCTTGGACAGCTTTGTGAACAGTGGAGCGACTGGGACGGTGAGACCACGCGCGCGAGCCGAGTGGCGTGGTCTCCTCTTCGTGTCGCTTGGGATCGCGGCACTGCTAGCCACGAAGGCCTTGACAAAAGGCTATGTCGAAACCGGAGAAGGTAGCCCCCTTCTTGGCCCAATTTTATAGAACTGCTCATGCACAGAAGATTGGCGCAACAATTGGCGCAACAAAAATACCATAATAAGCTTACCAACCAAACTACCAATGTCACTTGTACCACCTCCATGCTTGTACAATTTGTGACTAGTACCCTGCTCATCACTTGCTGCTGAAGCAATCTCTCCAAGTAGCCATCATCCAAACTTCACTTAAAACCTGGGCCTACTCTTTCCCCCCGAAAGCTTATTGTATTACGGAGCTATTATGTGCGCCCGTATTACGATTGATTAGTTGATCGATCAGTTTATGCCTCTAATATACGTACCCTATTGTTTTATTTCGTTAGTTCTTTATTTATTTCGTCATGTTTAACCAGGGTAGCCCCGTCAGTTATCAAAGGCTGGACGTTCAAATTGGGACGTTTCTAACTAGTTTTTATAATAATATCAACAGGTCTCCGTGCTCTTTACAAATCAACACCTTGCTGTTGCATGGCCTGATTTTCGCCGTTTAACAAAATATATTTTCGTTTTTGTTGTTGTGCCAAGATGATCTTTGTTGCTGGCAAGAGACGACACTAAAGAATGACAGTTATATTTTTATTACGAGTTCATTAAATCACACGTTACGTCACTGAGATCTTCGAAGGTACGGGGATGATGCACACGTGTACATACATGCGTGTACAAATTTTTGTACATCCAAATTGCAAAATAGCGCCCTCTATTTACTCTCTCCAGCAGAGATTAGACGACCGGTCACGGAAAAACGAATTATTTGTTATTCATCATGCAGCGGACAGGTTATTTTCTGAGGAAGTAATTTTTACCGGTAAGCAAAAAATAAGTGAAAATATTTTAATTCTAATTTGGAAAAGAGATAGATCGCCATGGTTTCTCTAATAGCCATGATAAAACGGTGCTCTCTCTGTATTACTTTGCTTAAAACTTGACGTTTTCATGTTGATGTTTCCAGGTTCTGGCATGGGTAAAGTCGCAGCGGCCGCTGGCGTATTGAATTGTGTGTGAACACAAGGGTTCTTGCTCTGTGCTGTGGATGTTTGTTTATTTAATTTCATTTTATTACATCTTATTAATTTCACAGGTAAAAACATCACAATTACATTAACCATAATATACATTAAATATTACGGGCTAGAGATTCAGATATAAAAATATAAACAACAGAAGGATGTCGGACACTTCGTACCTTTGCCACTTCGTACCCTGGACACTTCGTACCTTGGGGACACTTCGTACCGTAACCAAATTGGTCACTTCGTACCGCGGGCGGGGTACGAAGTGACCATCAGCTGAGTCACTTCGTACCTTCAGCCGAGTCACTTCGTACCTTCAGTAAAATGTGTAATTCCTTAATAAGGATATAATTTTCGTTGAGATACAAAATAATACTTAATGAATTGTCATTTTGTTTAATTATTTGAATGTCCTTTTTAATGTGAAATGTCATTACTTATATTATCTAACTAAAAATATCTTTAAAATACCTTTATTTTGTCCATATTTTGTATATTTTTGTTCTTATGTACCATTATCTCAACACGCAATATTTTCTACCCCGTATATTTTGTAATTTTTGTGTTTGTATGTATCATTATCTCAGCACGCAAATTTGATATGGAATACTTTCCAGCTTTAGCTTTTTATGAAATTGATGTAAAAGTGTACTGGTTGTTTTTGTATTTAATTTGGTTCATTCTCTCGGCATGTAAATATGCTATTGGATACTATCCATTTAAAAAAAATACATAATGAATTGTCATTTTGTTTAATTGTAAAATTGTTTTTATTGTGAAATGTGAATACTTTTATTTAAAATACATTTGGTTTTTTTTCGTATTTTGTAAACTCAATTTGTTTGTTTCTTACATCTCATTATCTCTGCTCGTAAAAATGATATTGAATCCTGAGGGTACGAAGTGTCTTGGGAGAAGGTACGAAGTGTCCAAGGTACGAAGTGTCCAAAGTCACTTCGCACCTTGAAAAGGTACGAAGTGTCCAGGGTACGAAGTGGCAAAGGTACGAAGTGTCCTGACACCACAACAGAATACTGTCCAACTGTCCAATGTCCAACGTGAAGTGAATAACCTGGTCTTGCGTTTCTTTTCTTTTTTTAAAAACAGCTTACTGCCATGGCGACTATTGGCAACTACCTTCATCCCTCTGCTTGGGAGATGCAATGGTTGTGCAATGGAGTTAACCCTAAATTCCCAGGTAATGGTGGACCGGAATGCGCCAGCTACTTGGGTTTTACGCAGCGCATCCTAGAGACATTTCTTGTGCTGTCTGTTTGCGCGTTTGAAATGTGGGTAACCTGGCCCCACCTCAAGATCCCAACGAGTACTCTACAGGCTGTTGAACGTCACAGACAATCTGGACGGGGAGAAGTTGGGAAGCGTGTGCTTCTCATCGTGCTGTGTGTAGTGTTTGGCGTGGAACTCGGACTGAAGTTTGCCACAAAGACCGTCATCTATATGATGAACCCTTGCCATGTAATAACCATTGTGGAGGTATGTAAGTTGAATGGATGTCCTGTTTGTAAAGCTTTGTAAGTCATTTTTGTACTTTGTACTGTCTGGTTGTGAAGCCAAGGATTCTCAGAAGAACCTAATCACTTTACTTGCCAAGAACCCCATGGAGAGAAGACAAGGAAGGTTAAGTTTTAGATGTGTGAGGAAAACCCCAGAGAATTATTCCAGGGAAAACCCATGCAATCACGGTAGGGACTAAAAAACCCAATCCACATCAGTGTCCCTAACAGGATTTGAACCGGGGTCCTAGAGGTGGCAGGCGAGGAAAGATACTGCACTCTGCCATCTCGACTGTCATGGGAGAATGTGATTTGTTTTTTAAATCCTGAAAGACGAGGCAGTTTGGCTAGCGTGTGCTCCAAATCATCCAAGTTCCTCTTTCTTACGTGTATGTCACTCCACATCAAACTGTTTGGACTGGATAAGATTGGCTAGCCTGACCCAGTGATTAGTCTTCTTCTTTTTTTCTTTTTTGTTTATGCAGGGATGGGGGGGGGGCCTACTGGCCCCATTCCTTAATCCTTCACTGTGGCATTTGGATAATAGACAGAAATTAGAACTGTACTTTGTTGGGACCAACTTGGTTCCAGAAGTTTGAAATACGCCAGTTTATGACCAGAGGCATGGGCTGTGACAGAATGTTCAACATGTTCAATGTTCATGGGCATATAAATTTGTATTTTGTGATAACACTTAAAATGTACACAATGCTGGTGATAAAGAATTTAACAAAAATCAACACGCCACATCATGCAATACACCATGTGCATGTTGTACCTCATATCTTCACTCTGGCATTTGGGTATAGAAGGAATTAGGACTGTGCTTGGTTGGGACCACAGAGTTCTCGCGAGGTTTTTTCAAAACTGTGGGGCATTCTGGACCAAATTTTGTATATGTTTGGCCGAAGCACACTCTATTGAAACAACATCTTCGGAATGTTTTCTACTTGGTGTTTATCTTGGTTTGAAAAGCCCAACTGTGCAATCTGGAGCATTCCTTATGGTTTTCTCTCAATTTTTTTGAAAACTATTTTATTTTTTGGGGGGTTGCTTACCGGACGAAATTTGGGCGTATCGGCAAGCAATTCGTGCGTATCGGCCCGATGCGCTAGCTTGTACATCAGGAGAACCCTGGGACCAACTTGATCTCATTAGTTTGAATTTAAGCAGGAGACATGCGCAGTTTATGACCAGGTAGGCATGGAGGTGATTGCCCCTGGTTGCCTCTGCGAAGTACCAGGCCTGTACCAGAATGTTCATGGGCATACATATTACATGTATGTATTTTGTAATACCACTTAATCAATGTACACAATGCTGGCGATAAAGATTGACAAAATCAATACTCCACCATGTGCATGTTGTTCCTCATATCACAGTTCCACCAGTTCCACCAGTACACCTGTTTTATGAGTGTTGTGTGTTGTTGTCCTTTAGCCTATGAGAAAGACTCTGCTAGGGTCGAAACATCAGGCCATTTACTATATTTGCATTTATACCGTACCTGTCCTTTTGATTGGTAAACAGTTTGACACAGCTCATTCTGTTTTCTGTGATAAAGGCATTATTGACGTAACTGTTTATTGTGTATTCTTTATATTAGGGCCTTTCATGACCAGATTGATAAATGATAACGATGGAACGATTACAGGCATGTCTGAGTGAAGATGTTAATAATTTGGGGAAAATGCCCACATTTGTTGCCTAAGTTTAAACGATTTGGGTTTGAACAAAGAAAAATTTACTGGAGCGGGACTTGAACTATTAACGACCTCCGGATTAACGTACCGGCGCTCTACCAACTGAGCTATCCAGCCCTATGTTGGCGGTCTCCTCAGTTGGTAGAGCGCCAGTACGTTAATCCGGAGGTCGTTGGTTCAAGTCCTGCTCCAGTAAATTTATTCTTTGTTCAAACCCAAATTATTAAAAAATGTACCCAGTCAGTTTCCCTTGTGGTTTATTACTTGATGAGTTTAAAAGATGCAAACAGATAGTTAGTGGCCTGACATTTCAACCCTAGCAGAGTCTTTCTCGAAGGCTAAATGACAAGACTACAAACATAAACAGGTGTACTGGTGTAACAAAAGCAGTCAAGTGAAAATAGATGATAGAGATGAAAGCACACAGAGAAAGCAGGAGGATGAACATAGAGGAGGGTAACAACAGATTGTTAATTTTGCATCGGGGGATAAAGAAAATTATTTGTTTTTTACCCCCTTCACTGATGTCTGTTAAGCACTGTATACTTAGTTCTTTCCTGAGTTCTGTGAACAAAATCCACCGGCATATCACTCGGGTGGGATTCGAACCCACGACCTTTGCCATGAGCAGAGTCTGTATTGTTCAATATTTGCTCGTTGACCTTTTCAAGTACTATGTAAGGTGATAGGCCTACTTATAATACACAGTCTAAAAACATTTACCATAACACTCTGAAGTTTAAATATTACAGGCACAAAATATGATTTAAATGTAAATTAAAATACAAATGAAATTGGCAGCTCATGAAGTGGAAGTTTCTGAGTACAATATTGTCCTTTCACTTTTAAATTGAAAGCCCAAACTTCAAGGTCGAAGGGAGTTTTCAGTGGACCAGAATTATTTCACACTAGATCCAAAGTTGTTCCTTAATATTTGCTGAACTTCAAGGAAGCCATTTGGAATTGAAATTTTGAAATACCTATGCTCGGAAATCTGTTAAAAATAAATGTGTTTGCTGGACCACATGTTACGGGACTAGACCATGTGTTGGCCAGAGTTCCAGTGGGTACTTCAAACCTTAAAGTTTCATCGCGTTTGGTGTTAAATCAACGCATCGATTTAAAAGAATAGTATGCATTCAACTTGTGCCAAAACAATTGCATAATAAATGTTGTGATTTTACATGTAGTACCTCCATCTGATAGAATTATCAGAAAGGGTCATCTGATTGTGCAAAGAATTGTATCAAGTACCAACACTGACAAACAATGGACTCATATTCAAATTGAGGTATCAAATATCAGATTATTGTGCATTTGTACAGAGGGCTCAAATTTCAAAAATTTCTCAGAATTCTTGTCTCTTGTGTTACCACAACGATGGTTGTAGCACCACGGCATGTATGAAGCAACAACCCTAAGGGTTAGGTGTGAGGGTAGGGGTTTAAAGGTTAAAGGTTGGGTCATCGATTGTTTTTGTCAATGTAATGAGCTGATTTAATCAAGCATTTATAGGCAAAACTATAAACGATAATATGTGTGGTTGATCGCCCTCGGTGAATTAGCATATACTTGGTTTCTCCACGTTACGTAATCAAGAATGGTTGAGTAGCGGGGTGTGGCGTGAGAGATCACTTCACGTTGGTTCGCAATCCAAACAAGACGGCTAAAAAAAATTTTAAAAATTAAAAAAATTATAAATTTGGCATAAGTGGTCCGAAATAAGACCAACAGTACAACGCAAACTATCGTGTATAGTGTTAATTATTGTAATTAAAAGTAAAATTGGTTTATTCGGGGGGTTTAGTGGAGAAAGAAAGATACTGTACAATAAATTAAAGTAGAATACAGCCAATACAGCATATATTTGCTGAGAAAAACAGCAAAAAACTGTCCTAAAGTATTTTCACAAGAACGTTGAATCCATCCACGTTTAGCGAAGTGACAGAGGGTACCAAATGCATCTCCGGCCGTAGAATTTGCGAACGGACACCAGTCCTCAGAAATCTGATAAACGATTCATGCACGAATCGTTTCTCAGATTCAAATGTTTGAGTTGAAAGATTATCTAAACCATTACTTCGAAAGGAATCCTTTCTCAAAATAGTATCAACAGCTGCAGAGCTTCTCACCAAGTAAGTTATTGTCATTAATTTTTGGAGTATTTACCAATCTTTGACCCTACCTTTAAGGGTAATCTGGAGGTAGGGGTGGGTTTCAGAGTTCGGAACAAGTGTGTAAGACTTGAGAGCCACTACATATGACAATGAGGCCATCCATACACACTTGAATCTTAACTGCATGTATGATATTTGTGGCTTGTCAAGGCCGAGCGGATAAGAGCACCGGACTGGAGCTCTGGTCGTGACACTTGTGTCCATAAGCAAGACACTTTAAAACCATTATTGCTTCGTCCTTCAGATTGGACGTAAAGCCGTTGGTCCTGTGTGTTGTGTAACCCAGTGCACTTATCAAAAAGAGAAGGGGTCCGCCCCGGTGTTCCTGGTTTGATTGTGGCAGCATATTGCATCACAGCACCTTGTAAACCATTACATGGCGCTATGTAAAGGAGTAGGTCTCATACTTCATAAACTTAGCCCCACATACCTTGCAGGAAAATACTGAATGTTGAAGTGCCTTGAGCGTCACTGAGTGACGGATATGAGCGAAGAAGCCACTATTATTACAGTTTAGCTTCATAACGTTGTGATGCGTTTAGGCCTATACATGTACCTCCATACAGTGTAACTGCAATGGCTTTTGTGTTTCATCCCCACGTAATATGTAAATTTCTCTGCTACTAATTATTTATCGACATAAAGTAGCCTTGGCTGTGAACAAAAGGCTTAGGGAGGATGGAAGGAAGTCAATGGATTGGGCATGACGTTGAGAAAAGTAATTAAACATAATTGTGGTCATAAAGGTATTATGACACGATTGGTAAATGATAAAAAACATTGTTTAATTTTAAGCCTGAAAGCCTACTGATTATGAAGTTCATACTAGAATAATTTTTTTCTGTGAAATATTTCCTTCTAAAAAAAAAACTATATAAAAAAACACAACTGCATTCGGTTGTAACAATCAAAACTAAGGACAATGTTCACAAAAATGTTTAAAAAAAAACTGAATTGGATTGGACCTTTGCCCTCTGTTTACATTACATGTTGAAAATTGTGCATGTTTTTTTTCACTATTTTTTCCTGACTCATACAGAGGATTAAGCCTAAATTTTCACAGGTTTGTTTCATGGTTGATCACACAAAATATGCACACTGTCTGCGACAATTTTGTCAGCTCTACCAATCCTGTATTTAGTACCTTTAAGTGATGCTTAAAGCGGGGCATGCAGTGGATGAGAAGTATTCAACATGTATTTCAAGTAATTTTTGCTGGTGCAGCCCTAGTTTGGAAGGAGTGTTGGCTTTGAGAAGAGGAAATTGGTTAGTTCTCACAGCCATCACTCCTTCCAACTAGTTCAAATGTCTTTGTCCACACAGCTGCTATGTTTTCCCTATGCAAGGGCCGATACACGAGAATCGCGTGGTGATACGTGCTTATTGCTGCCAATACACACACACACACAATGATAATTGTCAACAACTTTTTTTCTTGTTTTTTGGGGGGCGGGGGGAAGGGACTTCAAATTATCAAATTCACGAAAAACATACAAATAATCCATTTAGAATGCCACAGATTGAACAGTAGGGCTTTGAAATCCAAAGACAAACACCAAGTACATGTACAAAACAGTCAGATGACCTTGTTTCAATTCAGCGTGATTCCGAGCATCACGTTTAAATTCAGCGTGCTTAGGCCAAACTTCCAAAATTTGGTTCAAGAATGTGCCACAGTTTTGAAAAATCCTCGGGAGAATGCCGAGGAACTTTGTACCTGAGAGCAAAGGACTTGGTTCCTGCTCTGTGGCTGTACACAAGTTTGACTAGACATAATCAATTATTATAATGTGGCCTTTTTCGTCAATCAAAGTTCTAGTTGGAGAAATTCCATAAATTCCACACTAGACAGGATATTCATGCCTACATCCTTACATACTGTGAAAGGGGTAACCCTGTTTCGGCCCAAGGAGTACAATGTAGAAGGCAACGTGCCCATGGTGACAGTTGATTTGGGTAGACATCCCAAATTAGTTTAAGTTTAGCCCTCACCTTGAAATGGTTGTCTGACCTAGTGATGTTAGGTGATTTTTCATAATTACAAACCACCCCCCAAAAAAACAAAAAACTAAAACAAAACAACCCCAAAACCCCAAAACACCCAAGGCTGGCGAGCATACAACCTCAAGTTGCTTAAATTAGCCCTTACGGGTTAATCCAACACAGTACTGTCTCAGAATTTTCAGGTTCCCATTTATACACCTGGGTTAAGAGAAGCAATTATGGTCAATTGCCTTGCTCAAAGATACAAGTGTCATGACCGGGATTTGAATCCACACTCCGATGATTCAACCATCAGAACTTGAGTCTGATGCAGTAGACCGCTCGGCCACAATTCACAATAGTAAAAATTGCACAAGATTGTTCCTGTGTGGAATGAGTTACTGCGTTTAACGATTATTGTGGTACAGTGTTTTCTTGAAACTGCTGGCTCTCTGGCTAAATGCCATGTGGTCCAGCTGGCTGTTTCATTGCTTCCCAAAGCTGTAAACCACTGACTTGACTTCCAAATTTATCCATCGAATGACTTCCCTTGCAAAATAATACTCCAAAATCCCAGTTTGCATGTGCAGAAAATGTGTTCTTCAGGCCTCGAAATAACCCACGGCACCCACAGCAATTGCTGTGGGTGCCGTGTGCTTTTGCTGTGGTGCCCTTTGCAAAGTTCCAATACAAATTTACATTTTCCTATGAGTGCCCCTTACCAGAGGAAAATTGTTGTGCCCCTTCAAGAGCGAAGTTCAAGGCCTGGTTCTTTCTAATGTACATTGCATCTTCCAACCAGGAAAATTTTGCACAACAATCAGGGAGATTTTTAGAATTACATTCAACATAATTAATAAGGAAAATTGTCCATAAATAGGGAGATTTTCACATTTTTTCAGCAGAACACGGAAAGATTGGTTTATTTTCAGAATTTGCAGTTGATCAAGCAGAGTTGGCAGCTCTGATATTTTGCTGTGCAAAAAAATGCTGGAAAAAAATCATTCCCTGAAGTTTCCTGCAATACGGAAACCTTCAAATGAGGAAGAATGAGAATGTTGACTGCATGGTGTTAAACGACTGGCTAACATGTGTTGTTGGCTCGTGACAGAAAAAGGAAGGGCAAACCCGGATGGCAGGTCTAAAAAAAAATTGGATGGGAATTAATCTATGCTATCTGTGAGCAATAGAAGTCGTATTGGGTGTCTTAGAGTTGAATCGTTCACATTCATACCAAGTACATGATTGTACCTCGTACATGTAGATGACTTGATTAAAACATCTCGACAATGCAACTACGTCAAAGACCCAAGTTTTTGTAACAGCCCCTTGCCCTACCTCACCAATTTTTTAGACTCTTAAATTTCTTCTTTACCTATTATTGTTCTCCAATTCTGGTTTTTTATTGTAGATGTATTCTTGATTCTTTTTTGTTATCCCATGACTTTCTTTTTTGCCTTTCATAATGTTTTCTCTTTTTATTGTAATGTTTTTAGCGATTGTAAATTATGTCGCAAATCAGCGGCTTGCTGCTATGACAATTTGAATAAATAAACCATAAAGCATAAACCATCTCACACAAAGAGCCACAGAGACTGGAATTTCTGGCAGACCCATGATCAATACCACACAGCGCGATAAGACTTGAAGGTTTGCATGGTGGAAAGACAATAAACATAAGAAAATTTGCAGTGACACCATTTAGCTAGATCTCTTTTGAGTGATTGGTGGTTCTGCGAAGAACTGAAGGACTCAACGTTTCGGACAGTATACTCTGTCCGTCGTCAGGAGACTGACGATGGAACGACAGACAGAGTATTCTGTCCGAAACCTTGAGTCCTTCGGTGTGTCTCAGAACCACTATCACTCACAGCTCAATGTTGGAAAACAAATTATGCAAAAAATAGTTTATGGCCTGACAAGATGGTCTATGATTTTAAATGCAACTTATTATGTAGTAATGATTTGTGTTCTCCTTTGTCTATTTGTTTTGTATACAGATCTTTCTTTTAGCAACCCCTCCCAGCAAGATGACTTTAGTGGTGTTCCGATTTCTCATGTCAGCGCTGAGTGGTCCGTTTTTAGCAATTATCTTCCCAGTTCTCAACACTAGATTTGTAAGTAGACAATAATGAAGGGTGGGAAAGAAAGGAAAGGGAAAAACCTGTAGTGTAGTCACTTAAGTTGCGTCTGCCACTTTTAAGAGTTGCGCACCCGCATTCCAGTTGTTGTGTTAACACAAATTCAGTTGTGATTAGAATAACTATGGAGCTAGTTCCAGATTTGGAGCACTAAAGTTATGGACAATAAATGTTGAGAAACGTACATCTGCATATGGCTGTGTTGTTTAGAGATAGGACGTAACAGAATCAGAACAAAATCTAACTTAATTTTTCTTAAAATAGATGTTATATTTTTTACCCATACACCAATGTGTGTAAAGCACTGTATACTCAGTACTTTCCAAGAGTCCTGTGAAAAAAACCACATGCATATTACTTGGGTGGGATTCGAACCCACGACCTTTGCCATTTTAGAGCAGATGTCTTACCACTAGACTACCAAATTACCAGGTAGCTAGAGGCAGTTCAAATCCTATATTTCAGCAGCTGAAATATAGGATTCAAACTGCCTCTAGCTACTGGGTAGTCACGGTGGTCTAGTGGTAAGGCATCTGCTCTAGAATGACAAATGTAGTGGGTTAGAATCCCACCTGGGTATTATGCCTGTGTCATAGTAATGTGCCCACCACATCAAAAAGGCAAATTGCGAGCACCCTGCTGAAAGTCGTAACAAAAGTCTGACACATTGAAATCCAATTAGAAATCGTAAAAAAAAAATTCCAGCATTTGATTGCTGCACTCATGCGTCCATTTGCGCTGCTCTTGTGGGCGCCGTTGACAGATAATAATACTGGGTCCTTATCTAGTGTTTTATCACACCCCTAGGGGTGTATTAAAGCGCTCATTATTTGTTTTTCCAACAGGATAAGCAGAGCTACATATATGTATGTTTTGAATTATGAAGCCCATTTGTGTAGCACCTTTTAATTGTTTACAAGGTGCTGCAGTGCATTCAGCAGCCACTGCCGGAAACACAGGAGCAAACCCCTTCTCTTCGCGGCAAGTGTGAATGGGTTCTTCTACAAGCATTACACAACACACGGGACCTACGGTTTAAGTCCCATTCGAAGGAGGGAGCATTAATGATTAAAAGTGTCTTGCTTAAGGACACAAGTGTCAAGACTGGGACTCGAACCCCCACACTCTGCAGGGCTTAATGAAAGAACATGTAGATTTCTAAAAAACTTTGTCTCAAAGTTGCCCAATAATTCAATGCACTTTGAATGTATTTAATCACACACGATGTAACCTTTGCCCTCTAATTCACAACCAGCATATTTACGTTGCACTTTGGCCACCTTCTTGATACTGGTCCAATATTTTGTTGAGACCTGTGGCTCTAGATCCCTCTCTCTAATCATCCGATGATTGGGTCAAGAAGATAGTCCAGAGATAAATTCACAATGCCTGAGGGCAAAGTTCATAGCTCTGCTTAGCGGTAAGCACATTTTTGTGCTCACTATAGTAGAACAAAACTTGGATTTTTAAAGCAAAAGTGTATTTCATAGGTTAGCAGAAAAATTAGGTTGCAAGCTTGCACGTTGACCTTGGATTTGCACTGCTACGTTATTCATTTGCTTAGAGTAAGCGGCAAAAGGTTAGCACGCCTTCTCCCAGTGGTTACAGTCACATGTAGCTGCGGTTGAAATTGCACAGTAAGCACACAATCGGCTGCTGCTCTTTGAAATTGACCCCTGGTCCCAATTTCATAAAAACTGTTTTTAATGAATAAACCAACAATGAATGAGTGAATGAGTTGAGCTCTGTGGCAAATTTCCAAAAAGAGCTGCTGAAGCACAAACACTATCTAAGCACAACCTATGCTTACCAGAATAAGGTTACCAGCCGAAATACCATGTCACATGTACCATTTGTTACTGGTATCCAGCTCATTTCTGCTTAAGCAGCACTATGACATTGGACCCTGATGCTATACCTCATGGTCAGCAAGTCGTGCAAACAAGCTAGTGGCAGAGCTTCTCCCCCTCCCACCCTATGGAACAGTCCTCCAGTCCCCATCAAACATGCAAAGACTTCCTTCAAAAGGGTCTTAAGACTCTGTTTTCCAACCTGTAGGAAGTTGTCCTCATTACTTTTAGCTTGCTTCCTTAAAGGTACAGTAGGGTCATAGATTAGTTTTTGTCAACATAACGCTGATTTGTAGGAACAATTATAAAGACAAAAACAATAAAAGTCGCATGTATAAGTTTCAGCTGAATTTAGGGTCTGCTTGCTGAGAAAACAGCAAAACACTGTCACAATATTTTCACAAGAACGTTGAATCCATCCACGTTCGGCGAGGTGACAGCGGGTACCAACCGTATCTCTGGCCACAGCATTCGCGAATTGGACACCAACTTTCAGAAATCCAAGTAGGGTTGCACAGTTTATAAGGGCAAGTTGAGAAGTGGGTTTCGCTAGCCTGGAGCAGTTTAACTCCATGTAGACAATGCACACCGGGCTTCTGTTAAGGGTGAGCGCTGGCGTTTAACTTTTTTTCACTGAAATTGTATCCAAAGGGGAAGTCAAGAGCAGTCAAAATGTGCATCAACTCAATGATGAAAAGGCTGGTTATGACTCTTACTTTCTCACTGATGATTTCTTGGGTTTTTTTTTAATGGCAGTTGCCCTGTGAAGTGGAGTTGTACTGGGTCCAGCATACCCTCATCTACATCATCATCCCACCATTCTTGATGAGCCTAGGAGGTGAGTGTCAGGCCAGTTTCGAAACCACACAGCTTGGGCTTGGGATTGGCAGGCATTATAACCTTCCTACTTTAGTCTGGTTTTCTAAACCAAATAGGCTGACAGAGCTTAAGTCAGAGCCATAGCCAAATCTGAGTTTTTTTAATAAGATTTGTTTAACCTTCCTACTTTCTGACCATTTAGTATATTCCAACCTGTGGTTCTGAATTATACATGTAGATAAACTATGCCAGCCTGCAATGTGGTATCATGTGGGGAATGCATCTACACAGTACACAGTCAACCCTCCTACTGTCTGACCATTCCACATCATCCGCAGTGGTTTCTATCGATAATATAAACTTTGGTTTGCAAATGGTTGGTCAACACTCTGGAGGAGAGTGTTACAAAGAGTAGGAGGGTTTAGGAAAAGCAACAACGAGCACAAAGTAGCAGGCTAGGCCGATTTCTCAAAAGAGCTAAGATTAATCTTAACTGCAAACCAATCTTATTGCTAAGCAAAGTGTGTTGTCACAAAAATCACAATACTTTCACTCTGGTAATATACTGACAACTCAACTTATTAGATGAATCTCAGTACTTTGTGAAATCGGCCTGTTTGTTCTTTGAAGCACCCTTTTTTCAGGCATGAAATTCTTCCTAGTTTAGTCTGATTTCAGATTTTTTTCGCCCTTGGAAAAAATTAATGCTTTAATATGGACTGAAAGGTCTATTCAATCTACACCATGTGTACATATAGGTCAGCTCTTGTACTTGATAAAATGTTGCTCCTTTTTTTTCCAAAGACCAAATTTCATGCCTGTTTTTTGCACCTCTGTTCCTCCCTTTTTATGTCAATCTCGTTGTTTCTTTTAGGAGCTTATACCTGTGAACCGCTGTCCAACTTCTCCTGGTGTATGTTCAGCACAGGCGCTCAGTTCGTCTATCACTTTATTCCGCTGCAATTTGTTGGCATGGTAAGTATTTCCTTGAGCTCAATCTCCTGAAAGCTGTTAAGCATAAAATGGTTGCTTGGCCAGTTTCTTTGTGGCGGGAAAAAAATAGATAAAATAGTTGGCTGGGCTCAATTTCATAAAGCTGGATATCGGTAAGCAGTTTTTTGTGCTTGCTGTTGTAGCATAAAAAAAGTGCAGAAGCAAAAGTGTATTTCATGAACTATCAATTGAATTGAATTTAACAGACCTTAATCAGGCCCCGAAATAACCCACGGCACCCACAGCAATTGCCGTGGTGCCCTGTACTTTTGCTGTGGTGCCCTTTGCAAAGTTCAAATACAAATTTACATTTTCCTCATAGAGTGCCCCTTACCAAAGGAAAATTGCTGTGCCCCTTCAAGAGCGAAGTTCAAGGCCTGCCTTAATACATTGTAGACGTCATTCTAGTTGGGCGCCCTCGGCTAGAGGTTAAAAATAAGGTTACTTTGCTTGCAGTAAGCACCGGTCATGATTTAGAAACTCTGCTAAGGGCCGTTCCATAAGCAGGAATCACCTTCTTACAGGCATTGGCGATTTGTTTCTGCTAAGCTAAATCTGTCTGTGAACGCTTTCTTAATTTCACCAGCGAACCCATTTGCAATTACTATCATTAATACATCAGAAAGTTCATGTTATGATAAACATATTTAAGACCCTGGCTTCTGAAACTTCTTACAGGCAAGTTCAAAACACACTTTACTTGCCTAGTGGGCCGCTTAAAAAAATACTCCAACTAGCTGTTGCAAACTGCTTTACCAACCATGCCAGCCAAAAGGACTTACGGTATAATTGCAAAACAATTAGTAATGGTTTGATGTTTCGACCCTAGCAGAGTCTTTCTCGAAGGCCTTTTAGCCTTTTAGCCTTCGGGAAAGACTCTGCTAGGGTCGAAACATCAGGGCCCAATTTCATAGCGCTGCTTAACGGTAAGCAAATTTTCTTGGTAACTATAGTAGAACAATTTACTTAAGCGTAAGCCTATTTCACAGGTTAGCAAGAAAATTAGGCAGCCATCGTGCTCGTTCACCATGGATTTGCATTGTTACATCATTCATTTTTCATACAGTAAGCACCAGTGCCCAATTTCATAAAGCTGCTTAAGCACAAAAATTATCTAAGCACAATAAAATTTTGCTTACCAGTATAAGGTTACCAACCAAACTACCATGTCACGTGTACAAATTGTGACTGGTATCCTGCTCATTTCTGCTTAGCAGGAAAAGTGTTAAGCATTATTTTCTGCTTAAGCAGCTCTATGAAATTGGGCCCAGAAGGTTAGCATGCCTTTTCATGTGCTTACGGTTAGCAGCGCTATGAAATGGAAATCGCAGAGTAAGCACAAAATCGGCCGTTAAGCAGCTCTATGAAATTGGGCCCTGGCCATTAACCATTTTGTAAAGTTTATTAACTGGTGATGTTTCTTGTTCTATTTTCAGTATCTTGAGGTAAACCTGAACAACATGCTGTGTCCGGCACTGACAGACCCTTTCCACGGATCGTGGTATCGTATGTGCGCCCTCGTTCACCAGCATTTATTACTGCCCCTCCATTTGAAAATTTACACCGGGATCATGAGGCTTATTCTGCCGGTGGCTCCTGACCTGGTGAACGGTGATATAAACAAAGATAACTGATCAAGTAGGCGGCGCATCAGTGACAGTTGATGGCCCGTATTTGTGTGCATCACACGCGTGGGCTTGTCGGTGTACAAGTGTGGAGAATGGGAGATTTAAGCTTGCTGGGTGACACCAGACATACCTTGGGCCTTTTCCAAACTAGGGCTTTTGGGCTCTGGCTTTGGCTCTGGCTAGGGCTCTTTGTATCATTGTTGGAGCAGTGTACATTTAGCATGGCGGTTTGAACATCTAACGGAGTCCAGAGCCTGAGCTATGGACAAGGTTTAGAAAAGGCCTCTAGTAATATCATTTCCATTGTTCTGAGTATGCCTACATTGCTCAGTGCAACAGATTTCCCCGGGTGGTCTGGTGCATGGATGTGCAGGGCCAAGTTCTTAAAGCTGTTGAGCTGATAATGGTGCTTAGCAAATTGTTCATGCTAAGCAAAAATTAGCGGGGGACCAGTCACAGAACAGTATACAACACACGGTATGTTGGCTGGTACTTCATTTCTGCTAAGGCATAAGGGGGGGGGATTATTTTGTGCTAAGCATTAAGCAAGTGTTTGTGCTTAACAGCTTTATGAAGTTGAACCCCTGGCTCAATTTTCACAGAGCTGCTTAAGCAGACAACATTGCTTACCAATTTTCTGTTTATTTAAAAAGAGCAAGATACCGCTCATTGATTATACAGGTGAAATGGTATTTTGGATGGTAACCTTATTCCAGTAGGCAAAATTGTTTTGTGCTTAGTAACTTTTTGTGCTTGAAGCAGCTTTTTGAAATTGGTCCCAGGTTGGGCAGATGTTTGTAAATAGTATAATTAAGACCAGCAAATCCCAAAGATTTCTGACAGTAATGCTTAATCTAGAAGTATATCCCAAAACAGGTTTGGCCTAATTTGTACAGTTGTCACATTTTAAATAAACACCAGAATTTTAACCTATTGTGCTATTCATTAACATCAACTTGTACCTTAATTCCAGTCTATACCCTTGTTTTTGTTTTGTGATGATCATGTCTTTCATTGCTGGTCCAAAATCAAGTTGATTATAAAATTGATTAATAGACCCATCCTTTATCAGGGATTAGAAATTTAAGAATTTATCTAAATTCAGACATTTTTAAGTCCGCCTGGTAAACAAAAAGTGTTGTATTTTTCTCCAAAGTAAACAAGCCAGGCTCTTTGATCTACTTCTCTAGCAGTTAGGACACTGTTTCTGAAAGTTCCTTGGAATCTAAAACTCACTCACTCATCCGAGACCGTCGTATGGGTCGTTGGGGTACCATGATGGATGCATCTGCTTTCAGGGATCGCCACAGTTCTCTGTCCTCTGTCATGTACGTAGAAGGGCAGCAATGTTTTGGCCTGTCCAGTCTTGGATGTTGTCAGACCAGGTCTGGACTTCCTTTGTCCTGCCTCTCATGACCGTACCAGGCGAGCTTGCGACGTTTCACTGTTGCAAGGAGTGGTTCCTAAACCTCAAGGGGTTATCAAAAAGTGGAAATGCCATCGTTTCATTTCACCTCATTTCAATGGATCCCAGTTTCAGACTTTTTTTGTAAGAAATTACTCAACCCTACATTATAGACCTAATGCACATGATGTCATGTGAGTAGGGCGCCCTCGGCTAGATTCTAAGGTTGCTGATTGGCCCCAACCTGTGAGCCACGCGTACACGGATGTGTGTTTCCAGTGTTTCATCATCAATTTACCTCTAGGATGGGGGCTTGATGAAGTCAACGCAAAAAGTCTTTTAGCTCTCACTGGGTGAGAGTTCATAATTCCATGTACAGCCACAGGCCTGCTTTGATCATGACAACACAGCCCCTTTAAATATTTTTTTTTCCATTTTGTCTTTTCCATCATATAGTTGTACATGAAGATGCATTTACTCAGCAAAAAAGGACATGGCTGAAAATAATTAGTAGTGTCAGCCGACTTAGGGGGACTTTTTGTAATGTTGGGTTGCAATTCTGATAAAATTATGAATAACGAACATTTACCATGCATGGCCAAAATTTCATGCAGGTGCAGACGAGAAACTAACCAAAAATTTTCATTGGCCTAAATAATCACTCAGATTTAATAGTGCGGTCACACAATCACAGGTTTGTATTTTTTTAATCTTTTGCTGCATGTATTTTAAGAAAAATAAACAGTAAAGAGTACATGCTTGGAATAGTGTTGGATTGCCAGACTTGTTTTTAGTTGGGCGGTAACTGGCTCAATTTTAAAATAACAAGACTCGAGGCAGGGGACTTGTCGGTAGATCAATTGACATAGATTAATGTACGTAGCATGTATTATTCTATTAACAAAATGGAAGATAAAATCACTCTGTATAGTTATTGTGTAAGTATAGTTAGACACTCAGGTAAAAAGACAGTTTTGTACAGTGCGCGCTGCGGCACCATGTGATCCTGTTGGTAAAAGTGTGATGTAACTTTGTCATAACCCTAGTCTTGGTGCAAAACTCCTTAAGTTGTTTTTAGTCAAACCATGCACACTCGCACAACCATCTGGATCATGTTTGTGGGGTCCTGCTATTGTTGTTCGATTATTCCCTTTTGTAAAGAATTCCTCTGTGGGGTTCAAGTTGAACAAAGCAAAACTTTGTGGGGTCCATTGTTCCATTGTGTAAAAGACCCCAATGTGTAAGCCTAACACTACATAAACGTTGCGACTATTCCACCCATAGAGGGCGTTCTCTGGAAGCCACAAACCCATCCGTTGTGTGGTAGGGGAAGAATTCAAGTTTTGTTAACAGCACCAGCTATCATTCAATGGTTCATGTATAATAGTGTGTGGGGCGTGGATAGGCAGGGGAATCGCGATTGTCAAGTGATACAGAATAGCAACATCTTGCACCCAGACTACCATAAATCAAGCACACTTACTTTACACAGTTTGACACCAACCAGAGGCCCATAGGAGATGCATTGAGCAAGTTTTCCATCAAATTTTGCATTTCCAATGCAGAAACTTAAGGTCACACAAAAAATATAGTCATAAAAAATAGCCTGGGAACTTTTTCCAAACCTGAGCTAGCCTTGGACTCTAGCTGCGGCTTGGGCTCCGTAATCACTTTTGAAGCAGTGTACATTTTAAACTGTGTTTCCAACATCAAATGGAGCCTGGAGACGGAGTCTAAGCCGAGGTTTTGGAAAAAGCCCCCAGGATTATGTAGTAGGTTTATTTAAGGTAAAAATTACACAAAAATACTTGAAAACTTTGGAGCCTGCAAAAGCACAAAATTTGTGTGTGACGTATCAACTTACCAACAGGATAATGTTCTCATTGATGTGGTTAATTGAATTGTTCATCCGGGCCATTTTCAAAAAGCCTGTC
This sequence comes from Pisaster brevispinus, assembly GCA_023634235.1. Lineage (NCBI taxonomy): Eukaryota > Metazoa > Echinodermata > Asteroidea > Forcipulatida > Asteriidae > Pisaster > Pisaster brevispinus. The sequence continues at coordinate 3,593,519 of JAMKCF010000014.1, read as the reverse complement.
AGCAGTAGTTTTTTAGCTGATGGGGCGGCCCTCGGCACAGATTCTATTTCATGAACTCTGCTTACCAAAGCAAAGCAAAAGGCACACTAACTTGCCATGGTTCGTGTAAGCAGGGCTCAATTTCATAGAGCTGCTAAGCATGACAAAATTATGCCTCCTGGAATAAGGTTACCAGCCAAAATACTGGCAATCTGCTTGTTTTTGCTTAGCAGAAAATTTGTAAGCAATATTTCTTGCTTGTAAGCAGCTCTATGAACTTTGGCCCAAATGTGTGATGCAGCAGTGCATACTCATTGTGAACATGCCCGCACATGCACTGTAAAATCTTCATAGTTCATGGAACGCCCTTTTGCTAAAAAAAAGTAGCTCTAAAATCTGCTTACCTGTAAACAGCTTTATGAAATCGGGCCCTACATGCAAACCATGTTCAATTGCAGGTAGACATTGTACTTTACTGTTCAGTATTAATTCATGTTAAATACCTCTGTAGAAAAAGATTGAAGAGTGGTGTAAGTGTCAGGTAACAAGTTAGCCTTCCCATGAAATATGCTAATTACATTCAAATGGTTGACAAAATGCAGTAGCGTTTTGCACGAGGTAGATGCACAAATTCATATGCGACACACCACCATCAGCCCCATACAAAAAGGGGGCAATGTTCCTACATTTTGCCAACCAGTAGTGCTGGTGCGCAAGCGCGAATTGCAGTTTTTCATGTTTCAACAGAAGGGTCTGTTGCCATTGTTGGGGAAATAATTTTGTTAAATCTCTGATGCTAGTGTTAAAGTTTCTCTGGAGGTGACTTTTCCCTCTTCCCAGAGTTGAAATCAAGATGTGCAATTGCTCAGATAATATATTGAAGAAAAAAAAGTAGGCGCAACCATGAGCAAAGTTGGGCAATGTTCGCTTCCTGGTCATGACCACCAATTTTTTTATTGATCTCAATAACAACCCTCCTACTTTGGGTATCATTTTCCAGTGTGTTGATCAACCATTTGAAACCATTCAACTGCATGGGTTGTGTATGGTGGCACAACACTGTGCACAGAACTAACTGTGTACTGTGTAGATGCAGGCTGGCAGAGTTGATCTGGCATCCAAAACCACAGTAGATGATATTGAATGGTCAGACAGTAGGAGGGTTGACTGTGTACTGTGTAGATGCATTCACCACATAATATCATATTGCAGGCTGGCATAGTTTATCTATTGTTCAAATCCACAGTGGATGATATTGAATTGCCTGACACTAGGGTGAAAGTTTTGTAAGAATGGTCCATTGTTCAGGAATTGTTTAATGTTTCGCTATGCAAATTAGAGGGACTATAAATTATCTCCACATTCCATTTAATTATATCTTCATTTGATTTCAATTATAGTTAATATTATAGTATAGTTTATTTTGAATTGTCAATAGCAGTCGACACTAATGACGTTACATAAAGAAGTGTCTTGCCTAAGGAGTCAATCAAACATCCTGACCGGGATTCAAACCCACACACACATTGAATCTTTTAGTCAAATACTAATCTTGGGCACGAGAGGGTGAGTTTATCACCTCCTAATTCATAAACAAAAACCACAACAATTTATACTTTCTTGTTACTGTTACTTTAGTGTATACTTTCCTGTTACAGTTACTTTAGTGTATACTTTCTTGTTACAGTTACTTTAGTGTATACTTTCTTGTTACAGTTACTTTAGTGTATACTTTCCTGTTACTGTTACTTTAGTGTGGGACACCATACAGAGCGAGTGATTTTTGGATGCTTGGTTTTTAGCATTACACCAGGTAGTCTTCCATTGTATGTCTGTAGTTCTGAGCTTGCCCCCAGTTTCCAAAAAACAATGTATTTTGGCAAGTCTGCTGCCACCTAGTGTCCCCAAATGTCTCTCATTCAAAATCATACCTCACTTCTCTTGTTACGTCACTTTGCTTTTGATTTCCCGTCCTAGAGTGTACCTCCTTTCGTCCACAACCTAAGCGATACTTTCAGAAAGTACTAAGGGGAAGAATTGTTGCCACTGTGTAATTGTACTTTTTATGAAGTAGACAATGAAAATTAGCAAATCTTTTTGTAAGCTGAAATATTTAAGTCTGATTACAGTTCCCCTCTAGTGAATGTGATGTACATATCTTGGCTTCAGTGCAAAAACATTTTATCTCGGGCCATGTGTAGCGCCCTCGTGTACAGATGGCCATCAGCTGTAATGGCAATGTTGAAGAGTACGTCTTTTCAGTGATCTGACTATATAGTTGCTCCCCAAGCCGTCAACTTGTACACAACCTAAGGCGAATTAAAGACAGGTCTGAATCAAGTTACTTTTGCTATGGCTGAGGCTGTTTGCTACAGCAACAACATTGAGTGTTGGGCCTCCTCAATGATCAGGCCACCATTCCCCAAGCTGCTGTCACTTCAGCAGTCAGGTTGGCATAGTGGTTTCTGTCCTCGCCTTTTACCTCTGGGACCCCCGGTTTGAATCCCGCCAGGGGCACTATGTGGATTGGGTTTTCAGTCCATACCTGACTGCTTGGGTTTTCCCTGGGATATTTCTCTGGGTTTTTTTTCTCCCTCATCTAAAACTGACGCTTTCTTCTTTGTCTTCTCTCCATGGGTTGGCTTGTACAGCGGTTAAGTTCGCTTTTCTGAGAGTCCTTGGCTTCACAACGAGAATTAATAAATAAAAAGAAAAATGTATTGGACATCGGCAGGGATGAGAAATTTCCGACGTTTATCTGATTTGAGACTTTGTTATGTATGCCTGTTGTACAAAACAGCTGTTATTTTCTTCAGCTGTAAAGAAATCCTGCTCTTTGATCTATTTCTCTAGAGCTGAGGATACTGCTCCCAAAAGCTCCTTGGAATCTATAACACCAGGGCTTGATTTCACTAAGAGCTATAAGATGGAAATCAATCTTAATTGCTAAACAAAGTGTGATGTCACAATAAGCGTCACTCGGTAATACTGACAACTCGTCTTAAGATGAATCTTACAGGGATGTGATTTCTCCGTTTTTAACCGGAATTCCGGGGGTTTTTTTGCCCTTAAAAAAAAAGAAATTCCGGGTTTTTTTTTGGGGGGGCAAAAAAACCCACCTTTTTTTTCTTCTTTTTTTAAAAGATTAAATTCATTAAAAAAAATGAAGATAAAACCATATAATAACGCACAGATTGCAGAGTAGGGCTTTTAAAACCAAAGATAAATGTTAATATCGGGCTTCATGCTCGCAAGTTTCCGAGCTCGCATGCTTTCGCTCTTTGCGCTCAGAGTTCAGGTTTTTTTCTCAACAGCCTATCACATCCCTGATCTTAGTGCTTTGTGAAATCGACCCCGAGGTTACTAAAAGGTGGAAATGCCATCATTTCAATAATCCTAAAACCTTTCATTCTAGTTTCTGACATTTGTGTCCGCCATGACTCTCATCTGTGCTTGAGACACAGCCTAAGGCAACTAAAGGCTGGGACCGAAGTAAGCAACTTTGGCTTTAGATACGGCTGTTGGCAGCAGTGTCAACACTGAAGAATAAAACTTTACAGCAATCAGTCGCAGCCAGTGCTCAAGTTTGTTTACCCATCTGAGATAAGTTTAACAAGATCCGATGTTTGTGCACTTCCAAACGGGTGTGGTTTTTTTCTAGATACAATGTTTTTGCACTTAAATATTGTTGTCTGATGAGTGATAAACTTTGTCATTTATATTTGTACGTTTGTTATTTATTTTGATTGTTTCTTGACAATTGAAATGTATTGTTTTGGTGGTGTGTAACCCCTAACTGACATTAAAAAATATATATATTTATTCACATACTGTGATCTATACAGATATGGTCATAGGCTAGTTTGTATTCTGGTTGACATTTTAAAACTATACAGATTAATAATTGAAATATATATTTCCTTGTGTTGCACATTTTAAATTTCTTATCAATTTCATATTATACTTAAATGACTTGCAATTGTAGATTTTAAAACATATGTGTGATTTTTTAACTTTTAAAAACCATTCGGACAATACCAATAATCAAAAGTAAAATCAATTTATTGTAAATGAATGTCATTATGCTCCAGAAAAAAATTGTAAACTTGATAAAGAATACTCAGTAAACCGATTTGTGTAACGTGAAAATGTACCATTTTGTCAGTACAGGATTGCATTAGGTCCTTATTACAAGTAGTACCAACCTCATCAAATTGTTTAACCATCTGTTTAACTCATTCACCCTAACCCCCATTAGGGTCTCTCTAGAAAGCCTGCCAAATACAACAGAATGCAACACAGTTGAAATGAGAACTATGCCAAATGCAACAAAATGCAACAAGGGCTATTGTTGCATTGTGCAGGCATGCTGTTTGGGAAAGGACTAAGCAATGGTGTTTGCCCTGCTAAATGCAACAGTATGCACATAAGTGTAATGTTTAACTGTTATTATACAGTCTTTTGAATATGATTTGAATTATGATTCTTACCTAATATTACATCATACTTCACAATACTTTTTCCATAAAAAATATTTTGAAATACCCATTATAAGTTGTTCAGATACAATAGAAGCACCCAAACCTATATGAAGTCACTTCACTGCTGAATGCAACAAATTCAGTCAAAAATGACATCTGAGTTGACTGCCAAATGCAACAGATCACAACAACTATTGCCATTTGGTGCATATTGTTGCATTTAGCATGGTTAGGGTTAATTGAGCTTTCTGGTGGTGTATCTTTCCCCAAATTATTTGTCTGGTAAAGATAAAAATTAACTGTTTGGAAACATTGGCATTACCAGAAATTATCATGTTTTTTATCCCTCTTTTTTTTTTTTGGGGGGGGGCAAGCGGGGGGAAGGACATAATGTGGGGGTGGTGGCTATTTACAAATCAAACAATTTATGTGTATTTTAATTTTTTTTACTCATTGGGGGAGGGTTCAGGGGGAGGGGCCTGGCTCCAGCCCCCTCCCCCTCGCCCCCAGGCTACGCCACTGTTAGGTGCACATTTATTTAATGCATTCAAATAATTGTTTCTTATTTTTTAGCCATTTCAGGGGATGAAAACCTTTATGGTTACTGCAAATTTTTAAATTTCAAAAAAGGAACTTGCAATTTGTCAATAAATGGGAATACTGCTGGGTTCCTATTCTACTCAATATCATAGTAACCAAACATTGTATAGCACGGTAGGCGCAAGATGGGCAGCTGATGTAGGGTATGCACTGGTTGCCATTTCAGTAAGCAACTCTTTTGATCAGTGTAAACAATGACCATTGCTCATTGCTATAACAAAACATTTGCTTACCAAAATGGCGTCCATGCTAACATGTTCTCACAATAAATAGAGCTCTGTTGACCATCTTACCCTGCGGTGCTGTATGGTCTTTGATGGTAACACATATCAAGGTACTGTAAAGCATTACCCCTGTTCATCAGGCTTGCAAATCCACAAACTTTCTCAACTCCCCGGAGAGCACCAAACTCCAGCTGCCAATTATTGGCGTTAAGGGGTTCATCATCCGTTACCTATCTCAGCCCTTGCATGTCCCCATTTATACACCTGGGTTTAGAGAAGCAATTAATAGGTATGTCTTGCTAGTGCAGGACTCAAATGTCATGACTGGGATTCGAACCCACACTCTGATGACTAGCTCAGCCATCAGAACTTTGATGCGCAAGACCACTCGGGACACGACACGCTAGGTGTTTTTGGAGGGTGTTGACATGATAGTTGTGAAATAAATACTGTAAAATAAAATCAGAGACCAAATAACTATATTATTTATTTAAAAAGTGTGGACTTAAGTTATTGACCAGTATGGTATTGGTAGTATTAAGTTCTGTGACTGACAGTTGTTGTCGTAGGTGAAGTTCATTCCTAGAACTTCCAGTCAGAAAGTAAAATAAAAATGTTGATGGTTGGTCAGAGTTATTTGTTTCCTTCTTCAATGATTGCGCACCATAAACTCAGACTTTGTGTGATAGTGGTTTTTTTAAAAATTTGATTATCTGTTAGTGTTAGGTTATACTACATAGTGGTGAACTTAACTGAACTTACTCACTTCTATCCTCTAGTTTTAAGTTTTCAATAAATGTATGCACCTTACAACTGTACAACCACAATTCAGAGAATAGAAATGTAGTGGTGTAACTACCCCACTCCCCCATTGATGTCTATGGGCCCCTCCACCCCCAAACCTGGATGCATCCCATTTGAAATCTTGACTTTTTGAGATTAAAAATCACCAGATTAAAATGTTACGTTTATAAGCTTTTATGTGATAATTTCAATGTTTTTCAAACTATTTTTCCATTCACACCAAGACAATTTATTAATTTTTACAATCACGTCAGATTATCTTAGAAAAATTAGTAAATGGTATAACAAGAGCACTGAAAAGGGGCTTGTTTAGGAGAAATACAAACAGAAACTACAGTTTGAAATGGCCAGAAGTGTCCTAGAAAAAATGGTGCCCCCCCCCCCTCCCCAACCCCAAACTGTTGTAGTGGACTGTGCCTGGCCCAGAGGTCACTCTGGAGTACCTCGATGAAGGCTAAGAATGTTTGTGGTATATTTGCTAAGGAATTGGAGTGAGCCTTGAAATAAGAGAGTATTCCTGTTGACAAATAAATGGGGTAAGACTGAATTTGGAGGTATTTAATTTCTACCTCCATGATTTAACCAACCTGTGAAAATTCATAAAAGTATGTGAACCAGTTTTGGTGAACACAAATGAAAAACGTTTTGTCAGGGATTTTGTGCAGATTCATCTACATACTTATTTCAGCAGTATAATGCAGGGAGGAAGGAGATTTCATGATTACACTTTACCTGGCAAGAGTTTTAAAAAGTAAACCCCACACAGAATATATTAAAAACAAAAAAATATCAAGCAGCATAATCGCAAACAAGACTTTCTTCTTATCATGCCAGGTAAAATACTGGTAGACGCGATCCAAACCGTTACTGGATGCAGATGATAATGGTTACCAGTGATCTCGCGGGTCGGGCATTTAATTTACCACGTGACTACGTTTCGCGCCACGTTCGTTTTGTTGACAGCGAGTTTGTATGCAGTGAACGAAAGTTCAGAATCCTGAAAATTGTCTTACTTGTGCTCAAAATACTCCAGTTTTCCTTGTGAGGTTTGTCTTTTTCGGACCAGGATGCCTGCCAAGGACTATGTAGCTGAGAAAGGTATGCAATAACGGTTATTTACCCCTCATTGAGGGGCCCCAAAACGTAAAGGAATTAACGAGTATTTTGTTGTTGCTTTTTCAAAAGTTTAAAAACCGCTTTTGTTACTGCAAACAGCCGTGTGTCCTAAACACCCGTTGTGTACTGAGTCAAAGAGTGTTACTGAAGCCTTTCCTTTTAAATTGACTGTTTACGTGATGGTTTTTGTTTACAGTCAGTGACATGACTGTAGTGTTCTCCGCTTGTTGGGCATGTTGAATCATTATTAATTTCTTCAAAAATGGCACCTCTATTTGATATCATTATTTTGATTCTCTGATTCTGAATGTCATGATCTTTTTGTTTCAATTTTCATTGTTGTTTTAGTTTTGAAGTTTTAGAGTAGTTTAACAGCAAAAAGTACTGAAAAAATTTCCGCATTCGGCCACCACTTTTTAAGGGATGTAATAGCAAGAAAGTGATGTCTGGAAACTTGGCCACAGAATTAATTACAAATTGATTTCAGCATTGTCAGTAAATATAGGCAAACAAAAAACATGTTTTTGATATTTCCATTTTATTTTATAGAAAAATGCAGAAGTTTCCTCTCTGACTTTTGTGATCAAGATGAAGATGGTTCCAAGAATTTCAAGTACGCAAGGCAACTGGTAAGACGGGGGTTAGATTGGGATTTTCAAGCGTTATCTAATCTGGAGGTTTTGCACAAAATTTGCTCTCTAAACATTTGGAAAAAGTGCTGTATCTGATCCACACTTTCTAATGTATTTTTTCTGGCGTTTTTTTTGTAATGAATATTGGACTTTATTGCACTTTCTCTGACAAAATTGACCCTTTTCCCCCGATTTAGGTATCTATTGCACATCGTGAGCAGGTCGCATTGACGATAGATTTGGATGATGTCAATGAAATTGATCCGGATTTAGCAGAGTCCATCGTTGAGAATGCACGACGGTATACAAAACTCTTTGCTGATGCCGTCTATGATATGCTCCCCGATTACAGAGAAAAAGAGGTAAATAATAACGGTTTTGACCTTTTTTATTTTTTATGCATGGTCGACAGCAGGACTAGACAGCAATTTGACGTTTAGAATTGAGAAGTTTTACTACATCTGTGTATGCCTATTGCTCATCGAGACAATAGGCACTTTACCACAATATCTCTCAGACGGACTCCAACCCTATCTTTCCTACCGCAAGTCTATGAGATCAAATAACAAACATCTCTTAAAGAAACCCCCTGGCCAAAAACATCATGGGGTGAAAGATCGTTTACTTCTGCTGCCCCTTCATTATGGAACAACTTACCGGATCATATTAAACTTTCTCCATCACTGGATTTGTTTAAAACTTTCCTCAATTCTCACCTTATGAGGTCTGTATAGTCATTCCTCTCTACTGATGTGTCGCTGTGCCATGAGCATTTCAAAGATGGATACCGGCGCATTATAAATGCCCAGTATTATTATTATTATTATTAAATGCTCTCATCATTTATGAAGAATATCTGTTTCTGTGTATTTAGGTCATACAGAAAGACGCGTTGGACGTTTACATCGAGCACAGACTGTTGATGGAGCAACGGCTCCGCGGTCCGAACCCCGGCGAGGTACGAGACCCAAGGAATCAATTTCCACCAGAGCTGATTCGCAGATAGTAAGTACACACATGTATTTGTCTGACCCTGTTTGCTGATACCGCAATGCATTTCAGGCTTGTGGTCTGTCAGGACTTTTTTGTAATCTCTCTATACCTTCAGATTGTCTTGACAAAGGCAAAATTTAATAGATGTTAATTTTGCATTGGGGATAAAGAATATTAATTTTGGTTTTACCCTTACACCGATGTGTGTTAGCACTGTATACTCAGTACTTTCCCGAGTTCTGTGAACAAAAATCATGGGCATATTACTCGGGTGGGATTCAAACCCACAACCTTTGCAATTCTAGAGCAGTGTCTTACCAACTTGCCCGGTAGCTAGAGGCAGTTCGAATCCTATATTTTAGCAGCGGGTTCCGCAGCGATTTAATAGATGTTAATTTTGTATCGGGATAAAGAATATTAATTTTGGTTTTACCCTTACACCGATGTGTGTTAAAGGCAAAATTGCCATCACAGTGATGAAAGACTATTATAGTCGGATTGCTAATTGAAATGACGCAGAGAGACTGTTCACATCTAAAATGGAACATCTTGTAAACTTTTTTGGGGTCTTTATTTTCAATTGTAAGGATTTTTCATTTTATCAAGCAATAAACCACAAAGGAAACTGACTGGGTAAATTTTTTATAATTTGGGTTTGAACAAAGAAAAATTGACTGGAGCGGGAATTGAACCAACAACCTCCGGATTAGCGTACCGGCGCTCTACCAACTGAGCTATCCAGCCCTATGTTGGCGGTCTCCCTATTAGTCAATATCTTTGTTCGGGGGTGCCAGTCAGAAGCCATTCAACCGTTAACTGCCGTGTTTCATTTTCAAACAGTTTCATTTTCATACAGTCACAACATCTGATTTAGACTTCCACTGTCATTCTAGAGGTCATCAGTGTGTGCTTGAAGCTGCAGGAATTTGTTTGAGTTTTTTTTTTGTGTATCCGTCATCTCTTTCCTGCTTTTGTTACAGCAGTATACCAGTTTGTGGGTGTTGTTTTCTTATTTAGCCTTCGAGAAAGACTCTGCTAACTAATTTTTTGCAATTGCAATTTCAGTGAGATCTACTTCAAGACACCAGGCCAGCAGAAGCCACTGTCTATCCGCGATGTCAAAGCGGAGAAGATTGGCAAGTTGGTGTCGGTGCGCGGCATCGTGACTCGCTGCACCGAAGTCAAGCCTATGATGACTGTGGCCACGTACACATGTGACCAGTGTGGTGCAGAAACCTATCAACCAGTAAGTCCCAGTATCGGGCTATGTTTCAGTGAGGGTGACTGACAATAGAGGGCGCCACCTAAAGTGTATCCTGGGAAAAGGGGGGGGGGGTATTGCACATTAATGTGAATCGCCTGATTTTGATAATGTTCCTTTGGTTAATTTCATTGTCGTGATTGTTTTTTTTTTATTGATCATAATAATTTAGATTGGTTCACCGACGTTCATGCCTCTGTTGATGTGCCCAAGCCAGGCTTGCCAAGCCAACAAGTAAGTACATGTACATCATTAACCCTCCTACTCTTGGTGACATTTTCCGGAGAATTGACAAACCATATGAAACCATTCAACTGAACAGGTTATGTACGTGGCACAACTGCCAGTACTCACTGTGTACTTACTGTGTACATCTGTGTACTGTGTACATGATATCATATTGCAGGCTGGCATAGTTTAACTGTCATTCAGCACCACAGTGGATGATATTAAATGGTCAGACAGTAGGAGGGTTGAGTGCACACTGTATAGATGCCACCCCACATGATAAATTCCACCATGCAAACCTTCAAGTCCTATTGATACGTTGCAGGTTGGCAAAGTTTTTTCAATCATCCAAACCACAGTGGATGATATTGAATGGCCAGACAGTAGGAGGGTTGACTGAATACTGTATAGATGAATTCACCACACATTTGCAACAGGTTTCAACTCGTCATTTGACCGTGTGTTGAACTCACACAATTTAAGACTTTAGTGTTGTGTCTTGATTAATTGAGTAGGACTCGAATTTGCATCTTTGATCGTTGATTTCATCTTCCAGATCCGGAGGCCGTCTGTATCTTCAGACACGTGGGTCAAAGTTCATCAAGTTTCAGGAGATCAAGATCCAAGAGCACAGCGATCAGGTTCCCGTCGGCCACATCCCTCGGAGTATGACAATTTACTCCAGGGGTGAAACGACCCGCTGCAGCCAGCCCGGTGATCACATCGGAGTCACGGGGGTATCCTTTTTGCACAAGTGATGGTTAATAAAATTGGTTGCTGTTAAAGTTTATCTTTCGTTAGAAACCAGAGTGGATGATATTTGAGTGGTCATGCAGTTGGAGGGTTGACTGTGTACTATGTAGATGCATTCACTACATGATATCATATTGCAGGCTGTCAAAGTTTATCTACGGTTAGAAACCACAGCTGATGATATTGAGTGGTCAGCCAGTAGGAGGGTTGACTGTTTACTGTGTAGATGCATTCACTACATGATATATTGCAGGCTGGCATAGCTCAGTTATTCACAACCACTCTGGATGATGTAGAATGATCAGACAGTAGGAGGGTTGACTGTGTACTGGGTAGATGCACTTACCACATGATATCATACTGCAGGCTTGAATAGTTTATCCTTCAAAACCACAGTGGGTGATATTAAATGGTCAGACAGTGAGAGTGTTCACAGTGTACCGTGTAGATGCATTCATCACATTATATCATACTCGCAGGCTGGCATAGTTTATCTATCAGTCAAAACCACAGTGGCTGATATTGAATGGTCAGACAGTTTTAAGAGTTTTTTAAACCGCAGTCGAAGGGCCTGATCGGAGTTCCAGAAAAGACTTGTATTATTGATCTTAACTGATGACCAGATATTTCTACCCATGTTGAGGGTTGGCTTCAGGCAGATGGCTCAAGGACTACTGTCAGAGACATACATGGAGGCTCATGTAAGTGATAATTAAACAACTCGTTAGTTCAGTTTGTCAACCTGGAAAATACTCCTAGCAAATGGTGGAAAACAACCATTTGTTTTCGATTTCAAGAGAAATTCGTTATTTTCAGTTTGACAGCGGGTTTATTTGTTCTTGCCCTTATTTTTCTTTGAATGCCATAGAACTTGCTCTAAAACGCTTCCCAGTTCATCTCAAAGTATATTTACACAGTTTCTGTGAATCCTTAACAAATATTAAAAAGACTTAAATTGAACTATCCAAATTTAAGGCCCTAAAAAGCATTAGAAAGTATTAAATTCAGTTTTTTTGAGCCTTCAAAAATGGATGAACCGTATAATAAGTTTTCATATCGGCTCGTAAACAACCTTACGTTGTTTGTAAAATAGTTGCATAAAGTGGGGATGGGTATAGCTGTTTCTTTCCTGCTTTATTCACTTATTGTGGGTCCTAATTTATTTTAAGGGTAGCAGGGCTCGAATTTTGGGTAAAATTCCACAAGACCGCAGGGCTTGTTGCTAAAAGTGTTTACTGGACCAGAATTTATTTCACAAGACCAGAATCTTCATGAGAAAGAGCTTTCTACACAGTTTAACATGTAAATTGCACTATTAAGAGAAGATTTACAATGTGTCTCATTATTTTGTCTTGATACTGAGCAGATTTGACTAGACTCGAGTCCAACATCTGAACACCATTTCTTTCTGTTAAAGATATTACATAGTGACTATTATTCAATTAAAAAACACAAGACCGCCGGACTTGTCAGGTCATGAGTTTACTGGCCCAAGGCTAAAATCACTGGCATCGGGCCGGCGGTCCAGTGTCAAATTCGAGCCCTGTGTAGCATTAAAATGGTCTTAAATTTGACTTTTTAAAGTGTGCAGATACCCTGATTTAACTATTCAATGTTATACTAGATTCTGTCATCACACTGCAGTCTTTTTCTCTTCTTTCGTAGAGCATTGTGAAAATGAACAAGTCAGCCGAAGAGGAGATGAGCTTAAAGGAACTGACTGAGGATGAAATACAACAAATTGCCGGTGAGTACTTGGTTCTCATGAAGGAAATATTCACGTTGAAAAATACATCATTGGTGATTGGAAGACAAAACCTAATTTCCATCCTCCATTATGTAGCAGCACTGGTTTGTGGCCAATCGGTTTAGCGCTTCCAACACAATTTTTGGTGGCACACGTGTGGGTTCAAATCCTGGTCGTGACACTTGAATCCTTGAGCAAGACACTTGACTATAATTGCATTGTTATCAACAGGAGTAAATGGTTACCTTTGAGGGTAGAGATAGTTGATGTGGCTGATAAGCAACCACTGTGCGCCGAGTTGAGCTGTTTTGAGGAATGCTTAGGGCCCGATGACTAATGTTAGGTGCTTTAAGGGGTCCACTTAGCTTCAAAAAGGGCATCATAAATACTCCTGTTATTGTTACTTTCACATGTCTACATTTTTCAATGATAACCAATTCCATAGCTGACCATAAATTATTACTCCAACCAAATGTTTGCGTTTTTTTTTTTTACTACAGAGGAGGATTTCTATGAGAAACTGGCGTCTTCCATCGCACCAGAGATCTATGGCCATGAGGATGTCAAGAAAGCTCTGCTGCTGCTGCTGGTCGGTGGAGTGAATCGAAACCCTAAAGGAATGAAAATCAGAGGTAATTTAGCAATGTTGACAGCATCGGAATATTGACAGCATCAGAATATCAGAATATAGATACAAAATATTGACACGCTTATATCCTCGTACTGTAACCACGGTAAGGCTTTTATAATAGACCCTACCCATGAAATATGCTAACCTTTGCGCATGCGTACATCACTCTTGAATGGCAAACACCCTAGAGTTGTGCCCTATGCAGACGCACAAACACGTGCGCGTCACGCCACCATCAGTCCAATACAAAAAGGCGCGATGTGTCCTAATTTTGCCAACCAAAGTGTTTGTGCGCATGCACAAGGTTTTCAGCTAGAGTTTCCTCGAATATGACTTCATTTAAGATAATCAGTAAGCTTTCAGACTAAAATTAAATGATTTTTACCCTTACCAATTCTGTACAAAAACCTTTAACTGACTCTGAATATTTGATTTGATTTTTTAGGAAGCATCAATATCTGTCTGATGGGTGACCCTGGTGTGGCTAAATCTCAGCTCTTGGGATTCATCGACAGATTGGCGCCAAGAAGTAAGAGCTGAAACCCTTCAATCTATAGACTTATGTTCTCATTGTTTACATCTAAACCGCCCTCTGTTGAAATCTACTTGCTGGTGTGCGCTTGCATGTTTAACACGTTGACTGCCGCCTACGAGTATATTCGAAGTAACAGGTGTAATGGATTCTGCCAGTACGAGTATACTCGTAGAGAATGAAAGGTTTTTGTATTGTTAATTGAATACACTGGCATCACTGAGAACGCAACAAATATGCTTCTGGCAGTGGTGAGGACATACATCCTTAGAATTTGTATGTTCAAATGATTTTTTGTTTTTGTTTTTGCTGTTGGTATGCGTGCATGCGCACCACACTTGGCAAATGGGAACGCCCTACGAATCTATGACCGGCAGTCAACGTGTTAAAAAGAATTATGTTTGGTTAAGAAATTACGTGAAGTGTTACATATTCAGTCAAAGGTGATCCGACCTGTAAAGTAAGAAAAGACCATTAATAATTATATGCATGACATCATTTGAATGCAGATTTTCTAAAGTAGACTTTCTAAAGTCTGCCTGGTGAACCACATTGCTGTCATTTCAATTAGATCAGTTTCAGACTTTTTTTCAGCAGTGACATTCGCCCCTGCTCTTATATAATCCTATTGTTTTAAAACCAATGTTCAGGTCAGTATACAACAGGGCGCGGTTCATCGGGCGTCGGTCTCACTGCCGCCGTCATGAAGGATCCCATCACTAATGAGATGGTGCTGGAGGGCGGGGCCCTGGTGCTGGCAGACCAAGGGGTATGCTGTATCGACGAGTTTGATAAGATGAACGAGACGGATCGCACAGCCATCCACGAGGTCATGGAGCAACAGACGATCTCAATCGCAAAGGTTAGTCCCACCATTCAGTATCTTGAAACAGGACAGTTGGATTGAATGATGGAACCTTCAGTCGGACTAGTCCACTGATCCTACATGTTACCGCGTATGACTTTAAAAGCTGTAAGAAATCTTTTTATTTAAATAATGTGCATCAATTTTGAAGCAAGATATTGATCAGCACAACTTCCTGTTGCGCACAAGATTAGGAAGGTGCGAAGCGAGCCTGGTACATACTGGGGACATACAGCAGGTCCTGACACCTGTGAATGCGGAGAGCGGCAGACCATAGACCATCTCCTCACCTGTCCCCTACTTCTATAAGCAAACCACTACTGATGACCTGACTGAGGCTACCGACACTGCCCTTCAGTGTACCCACCACTGGAGGGATAGCATTTGAGCAGCATGGACACAAGAAAAAGAAGAGGCACTAGTTTTAGGGGTGGGGGTGGGGAGGTCTTCAAAAGTAGGTCTCTCTGTACGGCCTGAAAAATGTTTAAGACTTTGGTATATTCCCATGGCACTACCAAAATCCTCCAAAGATGAACATGAACATTTCAAATCTAACAATTATTCAAGTATCAAGTAACAATAATCAAGTAATAAACCACAAAGGAAATTGGATAAATTTTAAATAATTCGGGTTTGAACAAAGACAAATTGTCTGGAGTGGGACTTGAACCAATGACTTCCAGATTAATGCACCGGCGCTCTACCAACTGAGCTGTCTTATAATTCTTATAATTGTTAAAGAACCCGTGCAATTGGATTTTCTTTTTTTTAACAGGCTGGAATAATGACATCATTGAATGCTCGGGTGTCCATCCTGGCCGCCGCTAACCCGGCCTACGGCAGGTACAACCCCAAGAAATCCATCGAGCACAACATTCAGCTGCCTGCCGCTCTGCTGTCACGTTTTGATCTGCTCTGGCTCATTCAAGACAAACCGGACAGAGAAAATGACCTCAGGTTAGTCACTTCACCTCTTGGTGTTGGGGTTCGAATCCCACTTGAGGTTCCTGCAGGATTTTTTTTTTTCCAGCAGGTCTCGGATGTGTAAATTCAATCCTATCCTCTAGTTATCAAACTTTCTTCAAACTAGGTGATTTATGTAATATAAAAGAACTTAATAAAACTGTCAATATATCAGGCATGATATTTTTCCTACTTTTTATGCACTTGAGAAAAATCGAGCACCAAATGCTATTTTGTGGTATCATGAGTAAAGTGGCATATTTTTATATTGGCCTGGCTAATTGATGCAGATTTTGTAGACAATTTTATTTCTGTTATATGTTACAGACTCGCTCAGCACATCACCTATGTACATCAGCACAGTACCCAACCACCAATGCAGTTTACTCCACTCAACATGAACCTCATGCGGTAAGTTCAGTGGATTAAAACTAAATTTATTGTTGAATTAAAACCCTCCTACTGTCTGTCCATTCATTATCTAGTTGAACTGTACCAGCCTGCAATATGGTAAATGATTCTACACAGTACACAGTCAACCCTCCTACTGTCTGACCATTCAATACCATCGACTGTATTTTGAATGATAAACTATGCCAGCCTGCAATATGATATTATGTGTTGAATGCATCTACACAGTTAGTTGTTTGCACCACGGTACACAACCTGTGCAATTGAATAGTTTTAAGTTGTTAGTCAAATAGCTTGAAAATGGTACCAATAGTAGGAGGGTTAACTTCTGGAACAGCAATACATACACCATCGTCTCTATTACTGTCTGTTAATATTTGCTGAATTGTTTCCTTTGTGCAGCCGTTACATTGCTCTCTGTCAGACGAAGATTCCAGTCATTCCGGAGAGTCTGACGGACTACATCACCGGGGCGTACGTGGAAATGCGTAAAGAGGCACGAGGGAGTAAGGATACAACGTTCACCTCAGCGAGGACGCTACTTGCAATTCTTCGGCTGTCCACAGCTCTTGTGAGTTCTACAATGTTTTGTTGTTGCCGTCATAATATAGTGTTTGGCTGGTAGTAACCTTTTTAATAGTGGGAAGCAAAATTGTTTGTGCTTAGCTTATTATTTTTTTGTTCCTCCATTTTGTTTGAACAGGCTCGTTTGAGGTTGGTTGATGTTGTGGAGAAGGAAGACGTCAATGAAGCCATGAGGCTGATGGAGATGTCCAAAGAATCACTTCATGGTCATCAAGAGACTACAGGAAGGTATGATTAGTTTTATGTCATCGAGAATAAAGAACACCATCTTAGTTTTAACCTTGCACTTACACCGATAAGTACTAACCACTTCACATCGGTATTCTAAAGTGAGAAAATATGAGTAGGCACTCACCGTGATTCGCAGAGCTGCGGCCGTAAGCCATGGCTGATAAACTGCCATGGTACGCTGGAATCTTGGAACACTCAGACTTGCCTCCCATCGAGCCGAATACGATGATGAACAATGGTGGCAGCCTGTCCTGGTTCTTGTATGATACATTTGTACAATAACGGGACAAAGGTCTGGAATCGGGGGTGACACAGTAACCTCCCGAAAAGGGAGATTACAATGCAGTTTTTCCAGAACCTGGTGTCCCTCTTTTTATGGGTGAAATAAAGCATAGCGTGGTAGGTACCTGCCTTCGCACAATACACAATGGAAAGCCAGGGTACATATTTCTGTCTGCCGTCCAGCTGCCAGCAAAAACTTGAGGGCGCTTCGAAGTTGTTCCGGTCGTACTAAACCAACCACCGAAAGTAGGTCCAGAAAAGTTTGTATACACGTCAATTGACGTGAAGTGGTTAAGCACCTTTACTCCATGTTTCCTGAGTCCTGCAGCAAAATAACCACAGGCTACTCTGACAGGATTCGAACCCTTGGCCCTGACATTCTGGAGCAGATGTCTCAAACCACTGCAAGACTTTAGAATGATGCATCTTTTTTTTGTTCTCTCTCATTTTTTGCAGAAAACAACGCTCTGAAGATGTTGTATTCAGCATCATTCGCGAGATGGTGTCCGGCCGGCAGAGCGTCAAATTCGCCGATGCCAGACAGTCCTGCCTCGCTAAAGGCTTCACTAACGACCAGTTCGAAGAAGCTCTGGATGCGTATGAAGAACTCAACGTGTGGCAGGTCAACAACGCCAGAACCAAAATCACATTTGTGTAGCTTTCAATATTAGGTGTAGGACGAACTGACGGATTATTGACCCCTTGCACAATGCGGAACACACCTCCACCACAATGCGCATCTACCGTTTCCGCCATTTCGGGAGTCAATTCCTTTGTGTAAATTTTGACTCTCAAAATGGCGGACAGACTAGGGTAGGCGTCTGTTAGTGCATTGCGCGTTCTGCAATGGGTCAGTAGGCTGGACAGTGGGTAATAGAAGGTTCATATATGTAGGTCACTGTTAACTTGGTTAACTTTTATATAGCAGTTGCAAGCAGTCTATATCAAATGTCCGTAGCATCCATAATTGGCCGCAAGATTTGACGTACTTCCACTCGACTAAAGAGGTCAAAGTGAAGGTCATGTCCTGAAATGACATTTTCCACTGTTTCAGGTGTTGACTGAGTATCTACATTTTTAAAAATAAAACAAAATTTCTGTTTAGTGTTGTTTTTTCCAGATGTTTTTACGTAAAAAACATTGAGTCGCAAAATTGGCAATATTTAGCTTAGGGTATTGTGATGATTATAGGTAGTTCCTAATTTCTGTCATAAAAACATTGGTTTAAGGACTATGATTAGGAATTGCACAAATCAATAAATCATGATTCAGTAACTAGACAACAAGACTTATTCTAGTCATTGTGAAATCAGTGGTTAGCTTGGTAGGATTTGAACCCACAACCTTGAGATTGCAAGTCCTGCAGTCTAACCACTAGACCTACAGTAACATTGTGTGTAGTATCACTATCAGTCTGGTAGTTGTGCCTCATTGTATGTTATGTATATCCAATCAAACCATTGGGTTTGTAAGACCAGTGCCTGTCTTTATCCTTGCGGAAAAAGACAGGGGACCAGTCTATATACATGGTTCCCAAAAGTTTTTGAATATACACTACGGGTTTTTGTTTTGATAACAGCAATGGCTTGATAAAATTATTCACTACTTTTTATTGACCTCTCTCCATCTTTACAAAGATAACTTCACAGCGAAATGATTGAAAAAGGAACTAGAATTTGCATTAGAGTGTACAGTGTTTTAAAGTTTTCTTTATTTTCGACAAAGGATAAAGTATTAAGAAGGGTAAAATGTAGTTTAAGAATTCTGTGTATTGAGCCAATTCATCCGACGTCATCACCCACAATCAATCTTGGTTGTGCTGATTTGGGAGTCTGATTCTGTGTTTGTGTGTTACTGTTATTGGGTGCTCAATATGTTGCATGGTGTACCCCCCTTATTGTGTCTTCACTGTGTTCTGGGAGTCTCGGAAACTCTTTAGAGGATTTTAGGGGGGGGGGGTACTTCTGTACCAGAGGAATAGAGTGTGTTAAATATGGGAACATTTGGGAGGGAAACCCTCTGCCCCATATCGGGCATTGCAGCCTATACCTACTCCTGTAACTATGAGGTTCGACAGTGGAACGAACCTCGTAATTCTAGGAGTAGCCTGTACCTAAAATGGCAGACCATGGGCTGACAGAGCGTGTAACGTCGGTGCAAGTTTTTTTTTTATGGGATTCAAGAGAATTTGATTGGGTAATAAAGTAAGACAAGAAAAAGAGAAAGAAATACGAAACCATTCTTTTCTAATTGTCTGAGGACTTGATAAGATAGATGTTGACTTCAAATGTGTATCATAATCTTTGAAAGACAGACTGTTTATGTATTGCGCTTTTATACATTTATGACAAACAAGTTTTGTTTCATTATTAAATAAATCACCAATTTTGTTAAAAACATTCATCTATTTGATTTAGATTTGATCATTAAAAGTGTTTGACGCACATTGTTTTTAATGAGTCACTTTAATCTAGTGTTAATAAGGAAATCTTGCATAAGGAGGAGAAATTCAGACTTTTATCTGAATTTGAACTATTCTTATCCCTGTGTGGTGAGAAAAGTTAGCTGTATAGATTGGTTTTTTTCAGCATAGAGCTGATTTATAGGCAAAACTATAAGGAAAGACACCATAAAAAGTCACTTGTGAAAGTGTCAGCTGGATACGCTGTCCACTTGCTGAGAAGACGGTGGTACTTTGATTTACTTCCGTTTCCCAAGAAGCTCCTTGAAATCTATAACTGCAGGGGTTACCTCAAGGTTGTGAATTGCCATCATTTCAACATACCTCCTAATTGAATCCTAGTTTCGGACCTTAGTGTTAGCTATATCTGTCACCTCTGGTTATAACTGAATTGCCCTCCTGGGTCAAACTTCACACATCCAAAAATGGGGCATGCAAACATTCAAGAGTTGGTAAAAATAGCATGGGTCCGACCAGTTTCATTGTGGGCATGTTTTATGAGAGTTTCGTTTTGCATGCAGTCACTTATTGAGGTAGCCTTATGGAGGCAATACAACTTTATCATGCTGCCACCATCTTGGTCATGTTCCCTGTATTCAATAGCTGTAATGAATGCCAGTATTCATTGCACTGATAAAGGAACCAGACTATTTTTTCTTCCAGCCTCGGTTTGGTTATAATAATTTGGATTGGAGAAAAATCAAGATGGCCGCATCATGATAAAGGCCTTTTGCCTCTATTGATGCATTCTTGCCTTAGTGCCCTCGGGAAAAAATTCCAGTAAAAGTTTAGAGGTGCCTTTTACAAAGAAGAACTGTCTTGCCCTCGCAACAAAGTATCGAGCCTACGGATATTATGAAAGATTTGAGATTTCGTACTGTGAACTGTACAAAGTCTCAAATCTCTAGTGATGTATTTGAGTTTGGTTTCCAGTACGCAGTGTTGATGTTCTCACTAGTGCCAATTAAAGCGTAGTTTCATGTTTCATGTTTATTTATTCCAGTGTTAAACCAAAGAAAGTAGATCACAAAAAGTTACATACGTAAACGAAATTTAGAATGAAGTAAATGTAATACAGTGGAGTGATTCATTAAGAAGCAAAGCTTGTAGACAATGGTTCCTATAAAAGTCTACGAGCCATGGGATGGAATTTCATAAAGGCCTCTATCACAAAGGCATTTTTCAACAAAATGTAATTTACACAAACAATGGCTTTGTTTGAAAAAAAAAAACCAAAACAGTATTTTTGGCAAGGAGAAACCTTGTTGACGGGCAGCCATGCTTGCCAAGTGACAATTTACAACGGCAATTTCGATTGGATTTGGTTGTTTTGTAGTAGCAAGGTTTCTACTAGACTGTGCATAGCCTTCGTTAGGATTGACCATTTAAGTTTTCATTAAGCATTCACCTCCCGCTGAAAATTTTAGAAGAGAAATGCCCCTCTTCCCTCTTCAAGAATCAAGATGTGCTTTGCAATGTTATTCTTAATGTATCATTTATTTATGGAAGAATGTCATCCCATCCTATAGTTTGAATGAAAACATAAAATAAAACAAAAGAAAACAAAAAGGTGAAATGTTTTCGTAAGGGATTTGGTGCATGTGAATCTATTTGCTTATTTCAAATCAATTGCTGCAATCAAAATAAGCTAAAGTGATTTAGGGGTTTTTCAAAAGCAATCTCGACTTTGCAGTACTTCTTTAAAACTTAATTTCTCTCGAGGATTGGTACAAACTTTGTAATCAGCGAGTTTCCAGATAAATCCATCGTTTATTTTGGGGATAATTACCAACCTTATAGTTTACATGTACCTTTAATAAGCTTGTGTAAGCTGATTTTTATTAATCCCTTCATAAAATAATACAGCCTCCCCCACACTTTTGGATGTTGGGTGTGAAGGCTTGTGATGTTTTAAACACCAGGGGGCGGTATTCATTTACGCCAAACCTCGCCCTACCGG
Organism: Pisaster brevispinus; assembly: GCA_023634235.1. NCBI lineage: Eukaryota > Metazoa > Echinodermata > Asteroidea > Forcipulatida > Asteriidae > Pisaster > Pisaster brevispinus. The sequence continues at coordinate 3,571,780 of JAMKCF010000014.1, read as the reverse complement.
TTGTGCGCGCTTCGTTGGAGCCTTGACCTTGCACGTATGGAGCATGCGTGTTAGGGTTCCAGGTGCTATCAAGAATCCATCTGTGTGTGCCGCGATTTTACGTCGGAAATAACTGCTTTTGTCGGAATTGCTCTATACATTTCACTTCTTATGAAGGTGTTTGGAAGAGAAGATATTTTCGATTAAAGGTGAGTGTTTCCTTTAATCTTAAGTGGTCCCATATGGATGAAAATTTGCTCAGTTTTTGTTGTGTGCCAGCCGCTAAACTTGAGCAACTGGCTTGTTGTGTGCATATTGTACATGACGTTAGAATTGTGTGGGAACAGAGATTGTTTGGCCGTACATAGAACACATATAATTCCTAATAAATGAATGACACAACAGTGAACTGTCAATTAATTATTTTTATGAATCATAATGCATCACCATACATTGTTGATTTAGTCATACTTTGTTTATTGTCAGAGAAACGTAAATTTGATGTTGCTCTTGGTCTTGGAATTGGACGAAAACATTGTCATTTTACTGTTTTAGTATGATTTCTCTCGACTTCTTCACTCAGAATCTGGTTGTCTTTTTTTGTGGTTTCAGTGCAGTATTTGACTTGATGATTTCAAAGGAAAAATGTGTGTGTCCGACTGCCACTTTTCCACTCATTGTTACCAAAAGCAATATCTCATTTGAGTAACTAAATGAGAATGAGATACTGTTTTGTTTCAATCATAATGAACGAAAAAGTGGCATTCCCTATGACGCTAGATACAGTAATTTTCCCATTTTAAATAGCACGTATGTCAGCATGGCTAGATACAGTGTACACTAGTTAGCAGGGATACCGGATAGCTCCATGCTAGCACCGTCCAGTAGTACTGCACCCAAACACGCTCAAAATTGAGGAAATTGTTCTGAATAATAAGAGCTTTACATTTTGTTATCGTAATGAAAACGTTGCGATCTGATCTGGGCACCTTTCCCATTTTGGGGTCATTTGATTTGACCATATAGAGCAGACAGAGACAGTGTGTGTACATATTCACAATGGGTTTGCATTGTCACTCATCTGCTAGCTGCTTACACGAACCACCACTCCACCAACGAACTAGTCAGCGTACCATTTTACTTGGGAAAACTTCTTATTGCATAAAACAAGCATCAGATTATAGTTGGAGTTTGTAATGTTAATTTTTCAGAATATGTACATGTTATTGTTAGACTTGAAAGGATAGTAATACATGTATACAACTGAAATTTGTTTACTTTAAGAGAAACAATTGTTTGCATAATGTAGAGTTTGATAAAATGAATACATTGTTTCAACCTTTGTTTGTTTTCAGAAGCTAGCCTTTTCTGTTTGGTAATGGTAAACATTTCCACATGTTTTGCTTCATTTGGATTTGTTTCATTGCTAAACTTAAGGCTTATTGTATTGTAAGTTTACAATGTATGGTGCCCCGACAAAAATGAACGATCGATGCTATGTTTGAGAGTTAATTTTGTGTTAAGTTCAGACTTGTCTAACATTCATCTAGGCCTGATACCTCACTGAGGCAATAGAGGCATCACCTCTTTGCCCCAGGTCAGTGCCTTGGTGCTCCTTGAAATGTTCCAGTAGAAATTATCATCTCCCTCATAGCAGTGCACTTTACTAAGGGAAACCTGCCTTGCCCAAATACAAGAGCGAAGTAACAGGCATGAAAGTAGCCTATTGTTCAATGGCGTGTTAACAGTCATTTTTGGACCAAGTTAAACCTTAAAAGCACGGTTCATATATCACGCGAAAGCAAATGTGCAGTGAATTGTGATGCGAACAATCAGGTACGCGCTGTTTTCCAATTGTGATGCAAGGAAACTCTCTTCGCTTCTATAGTTCTGGGCTTAACACCTTCATCAGCTCCTTCAACTGTACAGCTATCCTCTTCAATAATTTTGTCCAAACATTTCAGAGTAAATATTTTATTAAACAAAATGACATTGTCACTACTTGCGTTGTCTCTCTTCCGTTTCAGTAGCTCTGCCCAATTTGACTTTGAGGTTCCCGAGTGAGAAGTTGTCTGCAAGATGACAGACGAAGATTTGTTGTTTGACGATGTGTATGAGCTGTGTGAAATCATTGGAAAGTAAGTGCCATTAAGTCTTGTACTAATGAAGCTTGGATAATCCTTGTAGTGTAAACAGTGCTGCAATTCTGTTTTTAGCTAACAGTGAACATTTAGGGCTTGACATTTTTTTCACTGGACCGCAGCCCCAAGGCCAGTGATTTTAGCTTTGGAGTCAGTAAACTCATGAACGGACAAGTTCGCTGATCTTTCCCCTGAAAAATATCTTTCAATTCTGTTGGGCAGAGTGTGGGTTTGAGTTCCGGTCATGGCACTTGTGTCCTTGAGCAAGATATGTACTTTACCTTAACTGCATTGTCCTTTGGATGTACATGTTTTTAGAACGTAGTACATATGTACGGATTGGTAGTGCACAGAACTCAGAACACTTGTCGTTGAAGAGTAGGGGTTCACCCTGGTGTATCTGGTTCACACACTTGGAGCAAGCACCCTTACTTACAGGTTTCCTCAGGCTTGTCAGCTCTAGTGATTAAGTTCACCTACATGTATGAGGCATCCATGGTTTCATTACCCTAAAGAGAAATCCACACAGAACCAGATTCACATGTAAGGGCTGAAAACCCGATCTTCTATACAAGGTTCCGGTCTGTGGTGGGATTTGAACTGGGGTCCATAGATGTGAAAGGCAGGGAAAGAAACCCCTAAACCATCTGGGCCCAATTTCATAGAACTGCTTAAGCAGAAAATAATGCTTAACAATTTTCCTGCTAAGCAGAAATGAGCAGGATACCAGTCACAATTTGTACATGTGACATGGTAGTTTGGCTGGTAACCTTATTTTGGTAAGCAAAATTTTAATGTGCTTAGCAAATTTTTGTGCTTAAGCAGCTCTATGAAATTGGGCCCTGATCAGCTTTCATGGTTTGGTTAAATTGCCATACACTGAATGCATGCAGTGTAGTACTTTCCGAGCAATGTAAAAAAAACCATCCCAAAACCCACACATGGGATTTGAACTGGGTTCTCGTCAGCGGATGTGCTAACTGGTCTAAATCACAGTCCACTTTCGCAGAGCTGCTTATGCACAGATTTTATTAAGCAGCAAACAATTTTGCTTACGGGAAAAGGGTTACTGTGAGCCAAAATACCATGTAATGTGCACAGTTTGTGACTGGTTCCCTGCTTCTAAAAGCAGACATTTTTCAAGCAATGTTTTCTGCTTTTAAAGCAACTCTGTGTAATTGGGCCCTGGTCCAGAGCCTGGCAGGTGGTGGGTTCGAATCCCACATTCACAGAGTATGCAGTGCGCGGCTTTCATTGGTGTAAGTGGGAAACCAAATCATGTCATTCTTTATTCCTTTGTTGCAATACATAAGTGTCAAATTACATTCAGTTAAATGTAGTCTAGCTGCACTTGTTTAGTGTCATTTCTGCTCTAACAAAATAGAAATTTTTTAGTGAAACTACGTACAATATGTATTATGATGACTCCATCAAAGTTTACAGTTTGAGTGTGTAGCCATTTATAATTCAAACCAGCAGGTGCAATTACCACAGTCCACACGAGAGAAAAATGATTGATGTATGATCGTGCATAAAAAAAATACTGCATCAAAACAGTTAAGCTTTGCCATGATGGACATCCCTTGCTGTATTAATTGCTGTTTTTTGCTTTTGGAGGAGTGTTACTGAAGAGACAAAACGGTGGAAATTGTTTTAAGATTTTAAAATTTAAAGTGTGATTTACAAGAGTCATTGTGTGTCCACTTGATGTGCTATTTTTCTGCGTCTGAATGGGATTTTTTTATCAATGGTCAGATCGTAAAGCAAATACTGGTCTTCAGTGGTAGGTTAGTGTGTACTTTGGACTGTGATAATCACCTTATCCATTTGCCAAGCTAGACACATGAAAGTAGAAGCAGACATACATTCATGGAGACAACAGCTAACATGTAGGCATTGAGTTCACTCGTCCCCACCGGTCCCATACCAAGACCGCCGGGATGGGCCGATGAGCTTGTACAGATTCTTGTTCAGGATGGAGTACGGCATGACAGGAACGATTGTTCTACTTATCACGCAATGCGCACATTACTCGATTATGATAATGCATGGAGGCTGCATGGATAATGTAAACTTTCTTTGTAAACTATTGCAAGAAGAATGTTGCGATCGAGCCCTATTTTTTTTTAGTACAAGGCAAAGAATGACAATAATTAATTGCAATGGATACACAATAGAGCTCTACATCATTATTGATAGTGGAATCTTTCGTGTACAGGAAGAGGTGACCGGAGGTTATAAGGTCAGGGGTTATGGTCCAATACGCATCTAGTGCATAGGTCAGCCCATCCCAGCCTTTGTATGAGGCGCTGTGATGGGCTTAGGCAATGAGAACGTTTTGGGAGATGCTAGGTATCAGCAGACTTACAACGGTAAACAGTGGTCCAGTGGCCAAATACTAGTTTAAACACTGCGACTTCTGCATAAACATGTAAGGGGACCAGTGAAAAATCTCGCCAAGTGGTTCAGCTTGCTACATGTCAGAGTTGAATAGAATCCCTACTTAATATGTCTACATGTGTGGACTTGTGAAAAAGCTGATGATGGACTAGTAAAAACTGACAAGCTACATGTACCTGGTCCTGCTGCCCAGTCAATGAACACGTTATTGGCAAACCTGAACTGAGTTTGATTACTGAGGCATAACCCAATTGGCTCCCCTCTAATTAGTAATTAAGGGTTGGAACTCAACCTTGTTACATAACTTGCATTCACAAAATCTTTGTATAATGTATAGTGTGTGTAATTCATAAATGATCAGTATGCAAAAATGTTTCACACCTGCACACCTAAGCAACAGGACCTAACTAATTTACATGATTGAAGTCGCGTATTTATAAAATATAATGTGCACTTTGCTCAACGCTTGACTGCTTGTTATGTTAATGTAATTACTTTAGTACACTGTGGGATAAGTGAAAATCATACATTTCACTTATAACACATGTTGTAAAATGTCACCCTTTATGATGCATTTTTAAGCATAGACAACGGAGAGCTGCAAACTCTCCCCGATTCTGCAGAAAGTTCCCTGAAAATAAACAGATGAGAACAAATTTGAAAAATCTCCCTGATTTATGGAAACTTTGTCCCCATTATATTGAATGTAATTCTAAATATCTCTCTGATGGTCGTACGAAATCTCCCTGATTGCAAGATGCAAATGTTTGCGGATCTGGCACATCTTATCGCTGACTCTAACATGGATGTTTACCGGGCCGCTTTTGTCCTGCAGCCGGGAAGTATCATTTTAAATTGGATGGGAAGCCTTAAGCATACAGCGTATTACCAGTGAATGCAGATTGGATCAACTGAAGTTCATTCTAGCGTAGCACGAAAATTACGGCCAAATTGAAACCAACATGATGATCGTCACATGAAATGCTGTGTACATTCCGTTGGATAACATTGATTGCCTGCAACACATGGTACAATGTCAGCTGACTTTCCATGTAAAAAAGACTACACATTTACTGTGTGCCTTTCAATTCTCTTGGTATCACAAATGAAAGCTTGTGGACATGATTCGGCCCTAAAAGTAAATGCACAAAAGGTAACTAAGCATTACACAATTATGCTTACCAGAATTAGGTTACCAGCCAAACTACCATGTGATATGTACAATTTGTGACTGGTATTCTGCTTATTTCTGCTGTAGCAGAAAATTGTTAAGCAATATTTATGCTTAAAACAGCTCTATGAAATTGGGCCCCGCTCTGCACTTTGTGTGACCCATACAATGTACACAGAATAACCAACCTGTGACTCATCAGAGTTAAGAGAATATATAGTGAAACGACCCATCGCTGTTTTACTGTTTTAATTTTTCAAATATTAAATTTTGGACTAGCAAGATCAGTGGGTTGAGAAATGTCAGACTTTTATCTGATTTCAGACCTTTTTATGTCTGCTTGGTGAAATCAAAATGCCGAAATTTTCTTCCGATATAAAGAAATCATGACTCTGACCTACTTCTCTAGTGCTGAGGATACGGTTCCCAAAAGCTCCTTGGATTCTATAACTCCAGGGGTTACCAAAAGGTGGAAATGCCATCATTTCAACATACCTCGTAGAGTTCGGATCTTAGTTTCAGATCTTGTTGTCAGGAATGACTGTCACCCTAGGTTTCCCCTGCCAATATAAACCTGAGTCAGCTCACCTCTGTACTTTCAGTCACCACCTCGATTGTTTTTACAAATATCACCAATCGCTGTGTACATTTGCCATGAAGGCGGAATGCTTAACGACAAATACTCAGTTTGTGTCATTTTGATGTACCAAGGTTTTCAAAGTACTTGCAAAGAATCGGCGCTTACGAAAGCGGTGAATTCTGTGTTTTCGTCTTGAAAGCGTGTTTCACTGGTTAATAGTGGGGAATTTGGCTTGTGTACGTGCGTACTCCATGTTACTTGGCATTCTTTGCTTACACAGCTAAGTGCAGAAATTCCTGCCCTGTATGTAAGTGAAGAATGGTGATCGCAAGCGCAGAAGTCGGCGGTAACCAGAGCCATAAAAATGGGCCCAGATCTCCGCCATTAAAAATTTCAAGTTCCTCATGAAAAAATTCTGCTTTTACAAAACAGTTTATTATATTTTTGTCACACGTTTATTGGAAATAACCATTATTGTATGGAGACATCTTCACAGCGGCAGTCAAGATAATTGTTATCGGGCAGCACAGTCGCATTGTTCAGACAACAATGTCATATTGTCAATCATTGGTGTACAATTAGATTTGAACAAGGTCATCTTGTAAAACATCTGGTTCAACCTCTTCTTCATCCCACCTATTGTCCTGTTGGATTAGCATAAGCTGATGTCAACAATGCAGTCAATTTAATTTGCATTTACCACCGGCAATACGACGGATGCATAGGATTGCAAGGGTTTTATGTACGTACATCGAAATGTCTGAACAAAATCTGCCTTTCTATTCCAAAAAAAAGCAATTACTTTTTGGAAGAGTAAAAGCATTCACTTCCTCTCGTTTTCAAAGACACATCATACATTGTTGTACAACCACGCTATGAATATTTAGTAATCTTTACGTAATTGGCAGCACATGTAGATAATTTTGGGTTGAATTGAATAAAGAAAAAATTGACTAGGGACTCTACCAACTGAGCTATCTCGAGCCCTTATGTTGGTAGTCTAGTCTCCCTATTTTGTCAATGTCTTTGTTGGGGAGAGGGAGTCATGGTACAATGTAGGTGTTCATGTTTTAGTGTTTTAGTGAAAAGGCGGTTTCTGCAAACAAAATATCCTTATTTTGATTGCTGCTATCACTAGTGGTCAAAATAAGCAGCGGTAATTTGGGAGATTTTTCCAATGCTATTTCCTTGACTTTGACAGTTTTTCCAACTAAATTGTACTGATCTGAGTTTATCGGGAGGATTGGCACTGGACTGGTATGAACTTTTGAATCTATAGTGAGCTACATGTACAGGTACCAAATTGACACCTATCCAACCTAAAAAAAAGAGGATTTTGGAGAAGATTACCTACCATTCCTTATTCAGGGTTCTCTGAAGGATTATTCAAAACTGGGCCGGGTGTTCTTAAACCAAATTTTGGAAGCTTGGCCTTGGCACGTTGAATCAAAACGAATGTTTTTTACTTGGTGTTTATCTTTGGTTTTAAAAGCCCTACTGTGCAATCTTGGGCATTCATATTGGTTTTATATGAATTTGATCTGAAGTCCCCCAAACCTCCCCCCCCCCCAATAAAAAATTATTAGTATTAATATTTGTGTGTGTGTGTATCAGCAGCAATTGGAATGTATCGGCACGTAATTTGTGTGTATAGGCCCGACATGCTAGCTAGTGCAAGGGGAGAACCTCGTCAGAGACACATGTGTACCAAATAGAAACCCACCGTATCACATTTTGTTGGGTTTTCTTTTGGTGAAGATTACCTATTCTTTTGTTCGAGAAAAATCATATTAAATAGATTTGTTTTGACCCTTTTTAACAAAATGGTATAAAAGAAGACTGCCTTCTTCCATAACATCCAGGAGCCTTCCTTCCAGGGGGGGTGGGGGGGGGGGTGGGTGTAGTGATTGAATTCATTTGATAGCCGGCATGGTCAGGATATTACCAATAATGTAGATCTTCCTTTCTGGAGTTGACAGCTTATTTGCCTGAGCTCGGTGGGGTTTTGTGTTTGATCGCACGTCATTGTGCATACACCGTGTTCTTGTTCCGGCAGTTTTGAGCCAGCCCCTAAATACCGTGTCGAAAAAACAACCCATCTATTGATGGGGGTAGGGCGAGTAGGAGAGGGAGTGTATAGGAACAATGTGTGAACCATGGACCCTGGAGTCTGTGGTAGAATATTGACCCCCACCTTGGCACAGTTACAGAGATTAGACTATACGTTTTATATGGACTTTATGTTCAAATCAGGGAGGGTCAAGGTGATGTATGTAGTAGGCGTTATTTAGGTTTGTCACTTCTTAAAAACTTGACCTCAATCGTTCCAGCGGTTTTGAAGGGTATGGTCAAGTACCGCCAAACCATCCAATCTAGGGTCAGGAAATTGCCAACCTTATCAAAGACAAAACATTGTGTGCTATTGTTCAGTATTACACTGTACACCCATTCCTCTGTGGTACATGTATTTATACTTCAGTCATGTTGGTCGACAAGAAAAGACAAAGGAAGATTCTGGATGTTCTGTAGTGAAAAGCAACAGCAGGGCTCGAATTTGACACTGGACCGCAGGCCCGAGGCCAGTGATTTTAGTGTCGGGCCAGTAAAGTTATGACCGTACAAGTCCGGCGGTCTTGTGTTTTTGAATAATAACACGTCACTGTATTTTTAAAATAAACTGATCAATTGAGTATTGAAGTATTACCCACAAGAAAAACTTGATAAATCTTCTCTTAGTGCTTGATAAAAAAACAGCTCAAATGTGAAACGGTGTAGAAAGTGTTCTTCTTATTTTGATTCCGGTCTTGTAAGAAATTTTCTGGTCCAGTAAAAGTTTTGAGCTACAAGCCCTGCAGTCTTGTGGACTTTTTCCCCAAATTCATGCCCTGAACAGGGAGTTATTACAGGTCTGGTGAAGCCAGGACAGTTAGTTTCTCCATAGTGAAGGGCACCTCAATTCCTCAATGAGATTTGAATGACAATTTATACTGGAGCATTGCATGGGGCACCGAGGCAATGACCAGGGGCATGGAGGCGATTGCGTCTTCTGCCTTCACGGAGTGACGGGCACGGAGCTAGGTTTTTATTTGAACTTCAGGTCTCTACAACATTTTGTGAATTTGAATGAACTGCTATAATATGTAGAAAGACAGACCTTCTTTTCAGAACTAAGTAGTCTCCCGAACTTCAAATTCTACTCTACGGCAGTAGAACATAGCAACACAAGTTCTCAAGAATAAAGCTACATGTACACAGCAAAGTAGATAAAATGCATGTAGCAATAGCATGGATGAACAAAGTTTATTTTCCTAGAAATCCATTTAAAAAAAAAAAAAACCCACCCCTCCAAACAAATAAATAAAAGATTTATAATTTCTTTTATTTAAGATCAAATTTATAAAAGCATGAAGATACAACCATATGGAACACCCAAGATTGCAGAGTACAGCTTTTAAAAACCAAAGATAAATTGCAGGCTTCGCGCTCGCAAGCTTTCACGCTTTGCGCTCACAGTTCAGGCCTTTTTTTCAACTGCCTATCACATTCCTGATGTACATGTAGGCTACACATGGTGTTACCGCAAACTGATATGTAAAAGCTACAACAGTAACTGAAGCAAGTGATGCACCCGCAGTATGAACTTGTTTGTGTTGCAACCCACCCATTATAAAAACATGTTTTTGAAATTTATATTACAAGTCAATGAACAAAAACATTATAAACACAGGTCATAGATTAGTCTCTGTACGAAGTTGCACACAATTGATGTGGTTTCTTCTTCACTAATACACGTGTACACAGTTTGGGGCCTGGAGTAAAGTCATGTGGTTAATCACACGTAAACAATATTTTATTTGATCTAACAAGAACACAATGAAGTATAGTGTCACACTACTTGTGACTTGTGCAATGTATGACCATAGAGCAATGACCTACATGTAATGCAGTTTTGGGTATTGTGAAATTTGTTTTTCTTTCCAATTGCAATGTTTTATTATTTAACCACACTGCAGGTTAAAACAACCAACAAAGTTGATGGCAAAAGATTTAAATGTGAAAACCAAATGGGACCAGAAAGCCTTGACAGTGTTGTAGGCCCTACTTATAGCGAATGTAAACTCAAGTCATACCTATTTTCATCTTAAGATTCCTGGTTAATTAACATTTTTTTCTCTCTGGAATTATTGCCCTCAGCGCAAAGTAACCATTGGAAAAATGCGCTTTATAAATGCCTGTATTATTATTATTATTATTATTATTATTATTAATTATTATAGAATACACGTCAGTTTACAGAAACAGTTTTACTGGTGGGTTGGGTTGTGTGCGTCATTGCATTTTGCATGCAGTATATGGAATCTTAATAATATTTAGTAATAATAATAACAATCTGCTCTTACAGCACAATTCCAAAGAATGATCATTGCACTCGAACGTTATTACCCCTTGTCACTGGGCCATTTATTTCATTCCTTAAACCATCTCAGCTCCCTTGGGAGTATACATGTACAGCCTGCGCTGCCAAGCATGTAGCGCACCAAGCTAAATCAATCACAAGAACCATCTCTGTCATCATAGGTACCCATTTTCTCCTGGGTGATGCTATGTATTTCAATACAGTCACATTTGATAAGTCCACTTTGATCCTGGTGCAATTGTTTCGCTCATTTAAAAAAAAACCCCAACATTTCAAGCAAAAACATTTCTAGGGAAGTTTTCCACCTTGACCGTCTCTTCACCGCGTAAGTAAATGTAATTTTTACATCCAAAGCATGACATGTTCTTAGTTTTCACAGATAAAATCACCCTGTCACACTAAATGAATTTCCCAGGAAACGCCCGGGAAAATTTGGTTCACCCATCCACTGTTGAATTGCTAATTTTCCCCCAGGAAAACTGCATCAAGCATTGTCAAGTGTAAAACAAACATGGGGATGGGAGCCTTAATGTTGAGAAGTATCTATCACATGCCCCAAGTACATGTAGATGTTCTTTGGAAGCTCTTCAGCTCATCTATTTGATGAGCAAAAAAAAAATAAAAAATTATAAACCCAGGTTTGACTTTAAGCAACAAACATGGGATGGTGACGGGGGTTAAAAATCTGATCACCAGGAAATTCCTGAGATTTTGTTTTCCTGGGTTTTTGACTCTGTAGTGTGAACAGAGCTTCTGAATAATCTTGACTGGCGTGTCGCAGCCGAGCGGTCAAGCACACCTGACTTAAGCTCTAGTGTTCTGAACAGCAGAGTGTGGGTTCGAGTCCCGTTCTTGACACTTGTGCCCTTGAGCAAGACACTTACATGTAACCATTATTGCCGTGTCCTTTGGATGGGATGTAAAGCCGTAGGTCCTGTGTGTTGGCAATTCCATGCGCGCAACGGACCCTGCCCATGTGACCCCTGAGAAGGGTTGTTGGTGCAGTACCCATGAAGACAAGACTGAACAGCAAACTGTGGGTTCGCGTCCTGGTCTTGACACTTAAGCAAGGCACTTAACCGTTGTCCTTCAGATGGGACGCAAAGCATGTACATGTACATGTACATGTAGGTCCCATGTGTTGTATATTGCACATACATGTACACGTGTAAGAACCCAGTACACTTAATACTGTTCAGAGAAAGGGTTGTTTATGGCGTGGTTGGCAAGTCCATGCCCACAACTGACCCTGCCCGTGTGACCCCTACGAAGGGGGTGTTGATGCAGTACCCATCAAGACAAGACCCGACTGAATGTGTAGGGGGGCCCCCTTGCAGTTTCACCAGCGTGTAATCTCCAGTGAGCCAGATTTGCACACAGTGTAATGGGAGTCGCCATGCAGCATAATCCGTGGTAATGCTCGTTAACGCTAGACACCTTGCCCTACATCCGTACACGAAAGGAGATCACCATTAAGTCGTGTAGTTGTAATGCAGAGAAATAGCATTACACACCCGCGGTACATTCCACATGAAACCCAATGGGATTGCTTTAATTCAGCAATCTCTCTTAAGCCGATTTCGCAGGACGGGGAGAATTAATTGGCAGCTCTGATGAAATTGGCTCGGGTAACTTGTTTCAAGGATGTGAATACTAAATGATAACGAGAAATAAAAATTAGAATAATTAGTCCCATTGGTGAATTGTACAGGAGGTCACATTGTTTCTTACCAGAATATATATGAGGAAACACAGTTAAATTTGCTGGAATTTTTTTGTGGAAGAGTTAATTAATTCATGTCTAGTTTTCAATAAGTACGTGCCATACAAATTTGTAACTGTTAACATTTCGTATGTCCCATTGTAGAGAAAAACAAAGACAAAACAGTTTTGTTCGTAGTATGTCAATCTCAGACTTATTTTCAATTTTTGGTTAAATGGCGAAAAAAAAAAGCAGTGGTGATATTTTTGGGACAATTTTTCTCTATATAGGGTGTGCACAACATTGATAAGATTGAAAATACTTATTTCTTGTTCAATGTTATTTTGAAAAAAGAAGAAGTTTTGGGTCTCCTGTAGACGAGTAGAGTGTACTGTTCAAAAACGTCCCAGAAGAGTTTTTATAGATGCTTGTACCCACAAGTTTACTTACTACAGTGTTTCTTATGATCCACACTATGCAAAGCTAAAAACATCACTTACAAGTATATGTTGTAAATAGACAGTTTACTAGTGCAGCCTTCATACCAACAGATTCAAAGAAAACATACAGTTGGAAATTTGAAGGGTTTTTGGATGGGTCGGTTTAGCATTGTATTTATAACAGAGATTGATTTGATACAAAAAATAAACTGCAAGTGTGCTTCATCTACAGTATTGTGTACATAGTCATATGATGACTCAAAATTAATCATATACACTGTACCTGTATATATTGTCAGCTCTGTGCTAAGGTTGTTAAATTGCAATTTCGTATCTGTTGTGATCAATAGGGCATCATTCTGCGCATACACTGTACATGGTAACTACCTAGGAACTTTACTTTTCTACTCTGAACAGCAGTGTACCAGTTGGTTGGCCTACCAGATGACCACAGTGGTCGTTTTCTGATTTGGCTATTGTACACAATGAAAAGTTGTGTATGAAAAAATAAATAAGAATCCACAAATCAATACTTTTCTTCCTAAATGAATATTTCATTTTACCAAACACAGGCCTGGAAGTACATGAAGGCCATGGCCTCTGTTGCCCCCGGTCTTGGCCTTGGTGCCCCTCCAAAAGTTTCCCATAGACGTTGAGATTTTCTAAGGCAAAGTGTTCTCTTTCCAAAATGGAAAATGGCCTTGCCCTCTCAAAGATGGATTTCTAGGCCTGCAAACAATTGCTTTGGAGACCACTCTCGATCCATCAAGTTGTCAACCGACTCCAATTATCAGGAGCTTCAAAATATGCAAAAGCAATTTTCTGAAATCTACATAAACTTCACCAAAGACCTAATCCCGAGCCGGCATTATCTTTTTTTTTCATACATCTACTGGTACCTATGGCCCTGAAAAAAAAGGCAATTACATGTAAAAGTACAATGTAAGCCAATAAAAATGTTAACAATGTTTTCACCAACTTTTTTAATGAACTTGCTCAAAGAAATGCGTGTACACACAACACACTCATGTTTAATGAACCTGTAATTTAAAACATATTTGTCAGATACAGTATTAAAAGGACGGTATACCTTTGGTTATTACTCCAAAAAATAATGACCATAAAAACTTACTTGAGAGCTGGAGTATGTAAATGCGTACACGCACTGGAGAGCAGTTGATATTATAAAACATTGTTAGAAACGACCCCCTTTGAAGTATTGTAGTCTTAGCGCAATGAGGTAATTTGTCACCCCCAAATTTAAATCCGAAAAAGACTTCAGGCATGAAGCCTTTCTCAGGCATCTGAAAGCACACAATTCTATGTACATGTAGCAAGGGTGTTTTTCAATCATTATTTTTTTGCAACTTCAATGTCAAATTAAGCACAAATTTTCACAGGTTTGTTATTTTATGGTCTTTGACAATTACCAAAAGGATGCTATGCACTTTAACGGGAAGGTATACGTTTGGTAATGAGTCTGAAAATTAATGGCAATAAAAAACTTACTTGGTAAGAAGTACAGCAGCTTTGAATAGTATAATGCATTTTGAGAAACTTTTCACTTCGAAGTACATGTACTGCGGGAAAAAAATTATATCCCCCAAAAGCGTTACGGCCGTAACGCTTTTCAGATCGTGTATTCCTATAGGGAATATTCTTCCTGCGTGGAAATATTTGCTCCGGTTTTTCGGTGATATCTCAAAAACGCGACCACCTTTTGAAGTGAAATTTTCACAGGTTAGTTTTATTGTATAGACCTACATTTATGTAGGATTAAAACAATCAAATGGTTCCAAAATCCAAAGGTATACTTTGCCTTTAAAACAAATTGATCTGATACAGTGTTGTGGCATGGAGCCATTCAGCCCTCGCTTGGTACACTACAGTCAGTAATTTATGTATAATACACGTTATGTATTACCCAGCCTAAATTATTTACATGCCGCCACAGTGTACTTGTCATGACTCAGTGGCTAATCAAATAATACAGTGTCCAGTGACACATGGCAAGGAGACAGTGTGTTGTCAACGGCACCGCATGGTCAACCTGTACTGGAAATGTAAGCTTAACTGGACAGAAATCCAAACCTCACACTGAATAATTAAACAGGGTTTCTGCAGATCCTTCAAAAGTATTCAAACAAAATAAATTAATCTGTCTAAATTTCAGGCCTTAATAAGAATTTAAAAAAATATTAAATTGACAACAGAGGCAGTTGCCTCCATCCCACTTGTCACTGCCCTGGTGCCCCTTGCCATGTTCTGGGTAGAATGCACTTCACAAAGGCAGCAGAGGCAGTTGCCTCTATACCCCTGGTCATTGCCTTGCTGCCCATTGCCTTGCTGCCCATTGACAAGTTCCAGGTTCATTGCACTTCACAGGAGGCAACAGGGGCAACTGCTTCTGTGCCCAAGGCCAGTGCCTTGGTGCCCATTGATATGCTCCAATTACGTTTGTGTACTTCACAGAGGTCAGCAGAGGCAGTTGCCTTCAGTTCCTGGTCATTCCCCAAAATATGTTGAAACATTTTCAAAATTTATTGTTTCACATTTGGAAGAAATATGAGCAATTTTAAACAAGTAGGTTGGACAGTTTTTTAGTAGGCCACAGGGCAAGTGGAGAAGTGGTGTTCACTATCCGGCATTATGTTTTACATTTGTACATGTTACTAAACAATGTACAGTATGCCTGACTAGTGATTCGATCGTGCAAAGCACCAAACTGTAGCCCGACTATCACATGGCAAAACAGCAGGGGTCCCTATTTCCTAACAATGCATTAATCTGCATACAATGCCAAACCGGTTTGAATTACTGGAGGAGAGTCTGAATATATTTGAATTTCCTTGCTGTCTGCTCGAAGACAATATGAGGAGATCGAGGGTTGGTTCATGCCACCTTCATGGTTCTTGTGATACTCAGGTGAGGAATAATGAGAGAGCTATTCGATAGGTACCTGTGTGTTGTGTCTACATTAATACTTCATTAACTCCTTAAAGGCATGGTCCTAGATTGGTAAATACTCCAAAAATTAATGACCATAAAAACGTACTGCAGCTGTCGGATGGTAGAAAACTATTTTGAGAAAGGAATTCCTTCGAAGTGATACGGTTTGGATAAATTTTCACCCAGAAACATTTGAAGCTGAGAAACGATTCATGCGTGAACCGTTTCTCAGATTTCTGAGGGTTGGTGTCCGTTTATGAATGCTGCGACCAGAGATGCAGTTGGGACCCGCTGTCACCTCGGTAAATGTGTATTTTGACACTCTTGTGAAAATACCGTGACGGTTTTGTGCTGTTTTCTCAGCAAGTAGACACTGTATTCAGCTGAAACGTTCACATGGGACTTTTATTATATCTTTCTGTATGATTTTGCAAATAAATTATAGAGTAAACATATTTCCGTCCTCCGGTTTTCAGTAAACACACCACATTGAGTTACAAACAACCTGTGAAAAGTTCATCATCTTTGGTTGTCAGGTGATTATGTGCCTGTTCACATCGGGCTTATTTTGATTGTGGCAACTGAATTAAAGCTACAGTGATTTGTGGGTTCTTCTAATGCTATTTCATCAGTGTTGACAGTTTTGTACACGGACCAATTTCTCAGGAGGATTGTTACTGTTCTTTAACAGTACATACGAAGTGTGGGCAATGGACATGAGAACAAAAGAGGTCCACATAATGTAGGGACTTGAAACACTATGTGGACTTACACAGGTCCACACAGTTTTTTTTTTTACAGTGTTGAAGAATAGGATTTTCCTTAAGTGTACAGAACAAAGGAATGTTCACAGAGTGACTGCAACACAGAGCTGTGCGATGCGAACCCCTTTTGAATTACGTAATCATTCATTTCTTTAAATTGCATGGCTAGCACCCCGTGGCAGCCCCTACTGTTTGTTATAACATTCTGTTTTGTGCTGAAGACCATAAAAGACAGACATACACTGTAGTACATGTACCTGTGTTATATCGTCAACCAACTTATTTGAATAAAACAACGAAAATAACACAGTCAACCCAAATGCCGATTCAGCCCGTCTTTATTACAAGGGTCATACTGGTCACACAGCACCTCACTATCATGTAGACTGCCGTCAACACATAGTGAGTTGTTTTATGGCTCTGCATTGGTCCTCCGGAATCACTCCTGATGAAATCTAATGTCATAAAGGGAGTTAATTTTTTTGAAAGACAAAGGCCAAAATTTACGATGGCAGCCTATAGAGCAAGGACCTACAAACGTGTGTGTGTGATCGTTCATGATTGTTCTATAATGGTTGGCAGTCACTTGGTTCAAATCGCAGCAAAGTGTAATGCACACCAGGTCACTTAATACTGGACTAAATTGAGCCTTCAATAATAAGTAAATATGACAGCAATTACTGGTGAGTGACGGGCTAGTACTGGCTGGGTGTAGTGTAGGGTCTGACTAGGCGCAGTAGGGGGTCTTTCCTTCAATCACAGCATCCTCTTGGAGCTAGAATTACCCTGGGAAACCGGTTCCCCGTCCAGGGGCCAGATCCAATGACCGAAAAGCGTGTACATAGTGTAAGAAATACATTTCCTTGTACCCTATACCACTAGGCGGTTTTTACTTCTGTTGACAAGGTTGAATATTAACTGGCTCACAAGTGTATGATTTACCACAGCAGTTAACTTGGAAAATATTTTATAGATGTTAAATTTGCATCAGGGATAAAGTTGGTAAGACACTGCTCTAGAATTGCAAAGGTCTTGGGTTCGAATCCCACCCGAGTATAATATGCCTGTGATTTTTATCACAGAACTCGGGAAAGTACTGAGTACACAGTGCTAACACACATCGGTGTAGGGTAAAACCAAAATATTGGAAAATATTGTTGCTCGAGAGTGTACAAAGGCTGATTGCATATGTACGATTGTGTACATTATGCATAGTTAGCTAGGCCTCAGGCCTTATTTCATACAGCTGCTTAACCACAAAAAGTAACTAAGCACAAAATAACTGTGCTTACCAGAATATACCGTGCAAGTCTTGCGGGTATTCAAGCATTTTTGCCACCACTTTGCACTATTGCTTTAAAGCATGAATACAACAAACACACACATTTTAACGGGTCCCAATGATTGAGATTGATTATTGCTTAGTCTGTTAGGTTACCAGTCAAAATGCTAAACCACAATATACAACAAACTATTTATGACTGGTGTCCTGCTCAATTGTGCTCAGCAGAACCTTGTTTAAGTAGGATTTTCTGCTAAACAGCTTTATGAAATTGGACCCAGATGTCTTTCAATTGGTGCGTATTGAACTGATTTGTAAAGTTATGTGTTGGTCTGTCTGGTTAACCACAATCTAAGAGATCATGAATGAGGAAAATTTGAAGAGCATAAATTATTGTGTCTGTCAGAGGAGTGTTTCTTTGTGTCAATGTCCATATATGGTGTCTTGCTACAGACAAGTGATGGAATTACAGGGTTGGTCTTGATTGCTTTTTGTCTACATGATATGTACATGTATACATGGTTATTAATAGTTTGCATGTAATGGTAGAAGATTTACTTTCTTGACTGATTTACTAGAACATAGATGTCGTTCAGACACGGTACTAAAGTCAATTTTAAGGCAGTTTTAACTCATTCCGGTTTAACTTTGTGTGTGTCTGAACGCTCTAAAAACTTAACTGAATCGGGTTGAACTCGAATGAGTTCGGCGAGGGAGGTTTAACCCTAAACCACTTTGGGTTTATCTTTTAGCACCGACTTCTGGTCTAATCGATCGAACAGGCTGGGGCGCCGAGTTGAAAAAACCCCGCCAGCGTGTGCGCACAATCAATGACCTTGCTCAGTTGACCTGTCACACCAGCAGTGTGGAACTTCCAATGGACCGAGGCCGGGCAAAGGGGGATCAATGCGCGATCAGACTCAATTGTAAACGCGTCAGCGATTAGTTTGATCGCCCTTGCAGGATCTGATCCTCCTTTGATCGCCCTTGCTGGATCCAGTGTAAACGCGATGATGGTGACCCAACACCCAAACTGTTAAAGCCTCATTTCACACTAGAAAAGTTTCTCAGGAAATTCACAGGAACATTTTGGTTGACTGTTTCACACCCGGATTGCTCATCCTGGCAAACAGCCATTTCCAAGGAAGTAGCTACCCTCGCCTGTGAGTACGATTTCAAGCGAGATAATCCCAGGGTGAGCATGCGGTTGCGCATTCTTGCCAGGAAGATTTCATTGAGTGTGAAATGGACATGGGGTGGCAGCAGTGGGGTTATAAAAAAACCCAGGAATTTCCTGTGGTTTTGTTTTCCTTGCATTGGCTCTGTAATGTGAAAAGGGCTTTTATAACTCTCTGATTATTTATGATAATCACAATCAGTACACGTTTATGTTTTGACTGATGGATCCTATGTAAAGCTTTTTAAACAGGGTTCTCTCCGGGTTTTTCACAATTCTGAACCCAAAGCTTGGAAGTTTGATCGAAGCATGATAAATTGAAATGAGGTCCTCGCAATGTTTTCCAACTTGGTGCTTATCTGGTTTTAAAAGCCCTACTGTGCAATCTGGGGCAGTTTTTAATGGCTTTACCTTAATGGATTCTGTGGATCTGATCTGAAGTAAAAAAAACCAAAAACACCCCAGTTTTGTGTGTGTATCGGCCGCAATGTGCACAAATTGCGTATTGTAGGTATCGGCCCGACACAAGCTTGTTCAAGGGGAGAATCCTGCTTAAATCAATTTATGAGTGCTGTCCTTAGTCCAACAGAATAAAAAAAACCAGTTGGGATTAAAAACGAAGTGTCGGGATGGGTTGGTTAGGGGCGAAAGATACCCAGGCCTGGTGCTTCACGGAGGCAACAGAGACAATTGCCTCCATGCCCCCTGGTCATTGCCTTGGTGCCCCTTGAACTGTTCCAATAGAGATGTACGATTTCTTCATAGAGGTGGCCATTTAACCAAGGAGAAAAACGCCTTGGTTCCTGCTCTGTCGAGAACGAAGCATCAGGCCTGCAAACAGATCAGGCACAGGCTGAGTAAATTCCACCTCAGCATCTTCCACGCTTATAAAGCGTTTGCCTTGTGGAAGGCTGATGCATATTCCAGATGCATGACTAAGAACCTGTCTTTGAGTAGCAATTATTCCAATGACTCAAGTGGATGGCAAAGTTGACACGCTTGACCGCCTATTACACAGACTGATGGGTGTCTGCCATCCAGCACACAATTAATGACTTCCTACAATAAGTCATTTATATTATAATACATTTTTATTTATTTATTTTTTTTTTTGGGGGGGCGAGGCAATTTGTGTGACTGTGGACTCATTGTGTACTCTACTTTGTTGCTGTCGAAGACGAGAAAGTAATAGAAGGAAATGCATTTATTGACTGCAGAGTTGCACTTGACTAACTTTTCCTTGATTACAAGTGTGAGTGCAGTTGTATGTATGATTGGAGTTGAAAAAAAAACACCTTGTGGTTTATTACTTGATATATAAAAAAATACTTGAGCACAAGTACTTGTAAACTTAGCACAAGAGTGCTACTATAACTCTACATAAATGAGAGAAGGCCACAAAACTGTTCTAATGTTACATTGTAGGTACTGAGTATACAGTGCTTAACACACAATGTTGTGTGGGTAAAAACCAAATAATATTCGATATCCTTGATGCAAATTTAACATCTATTACGGTTTGGGTGCGTTCGATTTAGCTTCCCCAGGTTTGACCCAGATGTGATCCTAGTGCATTCGAGTAGCTTTGAAGTCACTGATGAGGCTCACCTGGGTCGGACTGTAGTAGTAACCTGCTGGTAGAGCAGGGATCCTTGAGTGTGACCTGGGTGCATGAAGTCCTGAAAAAAACCTTTGTCAACTCCCGTCATCTTTTGTTTATTCAGCATTACACTTTCAGGAAGTTTGCCACAAATTTGCACCCTAAAACAGTAACTTTGTGAGAGTTAAGTATTTTTTTTACCAGTAGACTCGGACTTTTTTAAAACCTGAGCTTGTAAAATAATTTAACGTTGCAGTGTTACAGTGAGAAAAATTAGTTCATAATTTTTGTGTTAATCCGTGAAGAGTTTTGGACGTAATGCACACATTGAAAGTAGTTGGGGTTGGCTGTCCTGACATGCATTGGTATGAATGCTAGGGGAAGAGTTGGCGTTAAATAGCTCTTGTGGCTTACATGTGGTCGGCTTGGGCAAGTTAATCCAACTCACCTGGTGTGAGGGGCCATCCAAGTTAAGAGGTGTACATGTATGATCACTTTAGATGGTTATTGTTTTTTGAGCTTAGTTTACAAACTTGAAAAAATTGAATTAGCTGTTGCAAACTGCTTGCCAACCAAAAGGACCTTTGGTATTAATGCCCAAAAATGTTAGCGGCCTGATGTTTCAACCCTAGTAGAGTCTCTCAGTTTCGGGGTCAAAATGTCAGGCCGCTAAAACAGTTTTTTTGCTGTTTACAAACTTGTACTCCGTAGACTTCCATTCACAAATTCCTTTTATGGGTTTAACATTCCACAATCTCTTTCTCTCTGTCAGTGGCTCTGACTGACAATAAAACTAAGTTATTTATGAGGATTTTCAACAATATAAAGAACACAAAAAGCAGAATGTTGCTTTCAGCTTTCAGTTCATGTGGAGATGCTTATATACATGGAATATACAGAGAGCTTTCGGTGTTAATGGCATACATAATAGCTGTCGTGTGCATTTGTCATGCCACAATCAATAACCCTGACAGGACGTATGATGATGTAATGTCAATTTCATTGCATTAAA
The DNA here is from genome assembly GCA_023634235.1 of Pisaster brevispinus. NCBI lineage: Eukaryota > Metazoa > Echinodermata > Asteroidea > Forcipulatida > Asteriidae > Pisaster > Pisaster brevispinus. The sequence continues at coordinate 3,550,166 of JAMKCF010000014.1, read as the reverse complement.
GTATAGCAGATGATGCTTTGCATGGATTTACTAATCTATGCCGGTTTCACCCGATGCGGATCAAGTGAGACCCAGGCTTGATACTTCATGGAGGCAACAGAGGTTCATCAGAGCTTGAATTCGGGGGGAAATATCCACAAGACTGCAGGGCTTGTAGCTCAAAGTTTTTACTGGCCCAGAATTTATTTCACAAGAACAGAATCAGAATGAGTTGAACAAGCACAATAAGAGAAAATCTCTCATTTGTCTTATTTGTATCAAGTAATAAACCACAAGGGAAACTGACTGGGTAACTTTTTTATAATTTGGGTTTGAACAAAGAAAAATTGACTGGAGCGGGACTTGAACCAACGACCTCCGGATTAACGTACCGGCGCTCTACCAACTGAGCTTCTATACTGTAGAGAATTGAAAGATATTATATTGGACTCATACCTCATAGTCGACATTTTTTCACAAAAATATTCAAAAGTTAGCCTATTATTACTCAATATATAGAAAAACACAAGACTAACGGGCTTGTCCGATTATGAGTTTACTGGCCCAACACTAAAATCACTGGCCTCAGGCCTGTGGTCCAGTGTTAATTTCAAGCCCTGTTCATGCCCCTTGGTCATTGCCTTGGTGCCCCTCGACATGGTCCTGTAAAAAGTCAAATTTCCCCTCATAGTGGTGCCCCTTTGTTAAGGACACACTGCCTTGCCCGTACAAGGACAGTGTGGTATAGATAGTTCCCAATAGACGCCATCTTTACGGGCAAATTGCTTTTTGGCTTGCAGGCGCGTCAAGCGCTCAAATTATTAACACAGCCGCGCAGTTTACTAACCAAACATGCAATGAGTTTTGTGAAATGTGCGCGTGGTGCACGCCGTTCTCGCGCAAAACGCATGATCCTGTGTTCCAAATTGCCCGTAAAGATGGCCGATTTTCGTCATATTGCAACCTATCTATAAAGCACTATAAATAAGAACCCAGTATTATTCAGGGTTTTTGCAGATCCTTATAAAGTCTTAAAAAGTCTTAAATTGAACTATCAAAATTCAAGGTCTTAGAAAGTATTAAATTCAGTTATTTGAGGTCTTTAATAAAAACGGATGAAGAGTGTAATGAGTTTTCCTATCTGCTGGTAAAAAACCGCATTATGCTGCACGTAAAAAATAAAAAATAAAGTGTGAGTGGGTGTAGCTGTTTCCCCAGCTTTAGTCACATACTTTTGCTCTTAATTTTTTTTAAGGGTAGCGCTAAAATGGTCTTAAAAGTCTGAAATGTTTCTTTTTATAGTGTGCATATACCCTGTTTTATTATTAGTATTTAATGATTTATTTGTAATGATTTACCTAATTGTTTTGTGAAATTTGTTTGTTTGTTTCAGGGGGCCCTTCAGTGAAGTACGACGATGCATCCACAGAGAGACAAACCAGCAATTTGCCGTCAAGATCGTCGACGTGGCCAAGTTCACATCCAGCCCGGGGCTCAGCACAGAAGGTTCGTATAAAAGTAAAGATAAATCACAACTCTCCAACTGGAAAGAAAATTGGCCAGACAATCTCCTAAAAAGCCTCTTCATCTCTTGAGTCCGGAGCTCTTTCAACCCAAATCACAAAAAACAAGAGCGTTTGTTGTAATTGGCATTTTTTTTTAGATCTCGGAGTTGAAGTTGGAGTCTCAGATAAATTGCCCCTAGTGTCATGTTACCCCCTGACCCACTTTCCATTGTATTACTTTGTATTATTTTACTGTATAATAATGTAATACATGTACACAATCTTTGGAAATAGTTCAAAGTATATGAGTCCACAAAAAAATATCAGCAGTTTCCTATTTGTTTGCTTTGTGTACCCCCAGACAAGCTCAAAATACACTTGTGACAAACCGCCCCAAGTTTCCTGCGATTGTTTGTGGAGATTTTGTTCCTGTTGGGGTTGGCAAACGTGTTTGCAGAATAGTTCATCCTGTTAAATTTAGTGTCCACGCTTCAAAGCTTCATTCTTCATTGTTTCTAAATGATACCTTTATCATGGTGCTGCCATCATAATTCCCCCCCTCCCATTCAAATCAATGTAACCGAACCGAGGCTGGAAGGAGAAATAGTTTGGTTCCTTTCGAAATGAAACTTTCACAGGCTAGTTTGGTTGTATATAGATCTACTTTAATTATAGGATTAAAACAATCGGAACAGTTCCAAAAAACCAAAGGTATACTTTGCCTTTATAAGATCAATCTTAACTCTTTGTGAAATCAGCGCAGCCTGATACTTCATGGAGGCAACGAAGGCAATTGCTTCAGTTGTCCGCCTTGGTGCCCAGATTTGAGATGTTCAAATCCGATGTTAAATTTTCCTCATACATTTTCATGTAGATTTGGCCGTTTACCGAGGGGGAAAATGCCTTGGTGCCCTTCCTTGTCAATTCAGAAGCAAAGCATCATGCCTGCATACTTGTACATGATTCAAGTGCCTGTAGTTACTATTAACTCTTTAACTTGTTGACTGCCGCCTACGAGTATATTCGTAGTAACAGGTGTAACGGATTCTGCCAGTACGAGTATACTCGTAGAGAATGAAAGGTTTTTGTATTGTTAATTGAATACACTGGCATCACTGAGAACGCAACAAATACGCTTCTGGCAGTGGTGAGGACATACATCCTTAGAATTTGTATGTTCAAGTTATTTTTTTTTAGTGTTGGCGCATTGGTAGGCACGCATGCGCAGCACACTGTGCAAATTGGGAACGCCCTACGAATCTATGACCGGCAGTCAATGTGTTAAGTTCCCCCTTTTTTCTGTGTTTTGAACCAAAACTGCCCAGCTTTTTTAGGTTTAAAAAAAAAATTCTTTTTACAATTTTATTTTAAAGTCTTTCTCACCCAACAAAATGTATCTTGCTGATTTGTGTTGCTTTGGTACATCCCAAAGCCAATAATATTTCTTGAGTGATAATGCCCTCTGGTGATAACATGTATATTAATGGGTCGTACATGTACGATTGATGACACTTTTTGAGAAGGCCTGTATGAAAAAGATCGTACTTGTACGACAACGGCGCTTTCAGAATACATAAAACAGATCGTACATGTACGAAATTGGCACTGAAAGAGTTAATAATTTAATAGTGTTTTCCGTGTTTTTTCCCCGGATTGATGTGTGTAAAGGCTATAAATAAATTATTCCTTGGAATTTCTAGTATTTGTTTTCTAATTTCCTGTTCCAGCCAAGTGGCAACTACGTACATAGTGTACATGTAGTGCAAATAAATAGGAGAATCTTTTAAACTGTATTGGGATTATGTAGCGCTTGGACCAGAACATTGGATAAATCGGGAACAAAACTTGTAAAAAAAATAATATTCAGACAGGCACATAAACATAAAGTACAATCTAATGAATCAATGCTTCCTGAATAATTTTGTGAAGAGTCCCAGTCATGTTTAAATATTGACGTTGCACATTGCACTTGTAGTTCCTTCTGCATAATGTCGCAGAGTGGGTCCTTGCTTTGATCGTGCTTTGATAATTCATGTACACATGGTAGGAGTTCGGCTGAAACTGTCTGGGAGTGAAATTGACACATCTTACAAAGACCTTCATTTGCACATGTGGGAGACATGGGGCTGAGTGCCCTGTCAGGCGTAGTATTTTTAACAGAGAGCCAGGGACGGTTTCTCTCACAGTACAGGAATGTTAGCGTAAACCAAATTCCTGATTTATTTATACACATGGTGTGGGTTGTGTACTCCATTCAACTCCAGCCTCGTCCCTCAACAAAAGGAAAAGTGAGATTTTAAAAAATAGTTCTTGCGAGGAGATTATTTAGCCCCGATGATGGCCACAGTTGGTGCTGGTTTCAGTCACTGCACTTTCCGCAACGTACATGGAGCGTCGAGCATTCATGTACTCAACTGCATAATTGTGTCTCTTTAGTTGAAGCACATTTTTCAGAGTGACGAGGCACGCCGTGTGGAGACATGTCATTGCCCTCATTACAGACGCTGAGAAACTTCGTTCCGCTGTTATCTTTACCTGGCACGCCAAGCCCCTTTCATTTCATTAAACGTTGCTTCTCATCGTAGCATGGTGGAAGCAATAATCAATGGGTAGTAAATGAATTATCGGGGCCCAATCAGGCTGGGCCAGCCCACACATACACACACATGAGCCCCGATAATGAAATACTTAAAGACGATACAAACGTGCATGTACTCTCAAGCACTTCAAGATGGAGATGTGACGCCTTATTGCCTGCGAGGAAGATCCGCACAATTAGTTCTCAATCAAATTCACCCCTCAAGAGTCCAAGTAATGTTCTTAGGAGTAAAAACTTTCCTCCAAATTTAATTATATGTTGTTGTTTTTTTCTTTCAGCATGTATATTTATTTTTAAACAGATTTTAAGTCTTTTTTCAAAATTGTTCATTATTTTTGCCTTTCAGTTCAATTTCAATTCAATTTCAATTCACAGTATATGATTGCCAAACTATGATTGGACTTGATTTATCGTTTGGAGGCTGGCATGGTTTACAAACACATGTATGTACCATTTACATGTAGAATCACTGAGGATGATATTGATGGGTCAAACAGTTGGAGGGCTGACTGTGTACTGTGTGAATACATTCACCACATGATTGATAATTATCATATTGCAGGCTGGCATAGTTTATCTATCATTGAAAACCACAGTGGATGGTATTGATGGGTCAGGCTGTAGGAGGGTTGACTGTGTACTGTGTGGATACATTCACCGCATGATATCATATTGCAGGCTGGCATAGTTTATCATTCAAAACCGCAGTCGGTGATATGGAATGGTCAGACAGTAGGAGGGTTAATTACATGTATGTACTGTGTGGGTACATTCATTACATATTGCATCCAATGTCATCGACTGTAGTTTTAAATTATAGAAAGATGAAACCATTCCCGCGTAACATGGGGTGAATGCATCTACAGAGTACACAGTCAACCCTCCTACTGTCTGACCATTCAATATCTTCCATCACGACATGTCTTCACAACCATAGTGGATTATGTAGCCTGTAAGCTTTCCCCAGACTTTTTTTTTTACAAGTAACCCACTGGACCTAGTAAACTGCTTTTTACTTGCCCGCAGGTAGTTTGACATGTTGTTGAGCCTAGATTTTAAAGTGGGAATATATTCATAATGTGATGGTCACATTGGCAAAATGATTTGTTGATGAAACAAACGTGTCCATTCACACGCACCAAACATCAAATGCAAAACATTTCAAACAGGTAGATTGCACATTTTTTAGTAGTCCGTTTAGAGAAGTGTTAAGTACCGTACCAGCCGGCGGCTTTTTTTTACTAGACAGTGCATGCTGGGATTGTGGCTAGCGATATCGATCAGGGAGAACCCAGGTTTACAGATGTGCATACCTTGTACATGTATGTACAAAACATGTAAATATGAGTACATTATTGTAGCCGCAGCGAAGTATGTTTAGGTATCATTATAATGCACATTATATACATGATTTAAATTTACAATTTGTATTGGCACCTTGTGTGCACGCCAGCTTCAGTGGCATGTACACTTGTATGTTTTTCTGAAGTAATGTACCGTAGCCTTAATTGTACACGGGGGACGTTGCGTTAATGCGTGTGGAGTACACAGTAGCGACCGTAAATGTCAGGGAGTGCGGGTTTTTCTTCATGTGCCTGCGCTGCACTTGCTAAATTGCTTTTGCATGCATATGGATTGAAAGAGCAACAGCATTATGCAGAGGTTAGCAATCTAGCATCTGGCCACGGACTCTCTCTCTCTCTCTCTCTCTCTCTCTGTCTGTCTCATTGCCACAATTTCCTTCCTCTGTGTACAAAGCCAGAAATAACAGCCATCTTACTGATGCAGGGATTGTTGCCCAGGGCTCGGCAGCGTTAATACTGCATTCTTCCAAGTCAGCATTGCCTCTCCCCCTGTACCATTGATAACAAACCCCCCTCTGACGATCCGGCCAGTCACCCAGCTACTTGGCATATCAGTAGTTACGGGGCATTCTTGTCAGGAGGACTCCTGCACCCAAAACAGGAAGAACATGTTATTCCCATCTTAAGACGGTTGATTGTCAGCTTTCTTATCAGTTTCAGAGAGATGTAGGGGGGGAGGGGGGGGGGGGGCGGATTTCATATTAAAGGACGGTTGGCAAACAAGTCCAATGTGTTGGTTATGTCAACAAGGGGAGGTGGGAAGGGCAGGTTTCGCTGATTGGAACTAGCTTGACAATCACTGTACACGACACATAATCGTTACCCCTCTGAAAGGGTAAATTATATTACAATGTACGTACACGTCGGGACATGATCTGTTGTTTGCACTCGATCGTCAAGAAAGGCACAAAATCATTAGAACTCTGAAATGAAGAAATGATGATGGTTTTTGTGGTTACATCTATGTGTTCATGTAAGTGCTCTTGAGAGGAGAACAAAACGCAAACGAGTTGTGATTTTATATCGGACACACTCGCTCACAGCGGTAATTGAAGATAACAGATGTGATTTCTCCTTTTTAACTGGTAATCCATTTTTGTTACCCCCCCCCAAAAAAAAAAACCCACCAAAAAACAAATGTTTAAAAAATTTGTTTTAACCCTAACCATGCTAAATGCAACAATATGCACCAAATGGTAATAGTTGTTGTGATCTGTTGCATTTGGCAGTCAACTCAGACAGATGTCATTTTTGGACTGAATTTGTTGCATTCAACAGTGAAGTGACTTCATATAGGTTTGGGTGCTTCTATTGTACCTGAACAACTTATAATAGGTATTTCAAAATATTTTTGTATGGGAAAAGTATTGAAAAGTATGATGTAATATTTTTTAGGTAAGAATCATAATTCAAATCATATTCAAAAGACTGTATAATAACAGTTACAAGTCACCACTACACTTATGTGCATACTGTTGAATTTAGCAGGGCAAACACCATTGCTCAGTCCTAACACAAACAACATGCCTGCACAATGCAACAAAATCCCTTGTTGCATTTTGTTGCATATGGCATGGTTCTCATTTCAACTGTGTTGCCTTCTGTTGTATTTGGCAGGCTTTGTGGAGAGACCCTAATGGGGGTTAGGGTTACTATATTTTTTATTTATTTATATGAGTGTGCTTTGAAGATACCAAATGTAGATTGTTCGGCCCTGAGTTTGTAGTGAAACAGGATGTAACAACAGCATACTTGCATCCAGGGATCGAATTAGGTGGAAATATCCACAAGACCAAAGGGCCTGTAGCTCAAAATGTTTACTGGACCAGAATTTGTTTTACAAGACTGGAATCCAAATAAGTTGAACCAGCACAAAGAGAAAGTCTATCTCATTTGTCTTAAATGTGTAGTGTACTTCGATACTGAAGAGAATTGACAGATTCCTAGTCAACATTTTTTCACAAAAATATTACACAATGAGGTAGCCTATTATTATTCAGTTGAAAAACACAAGACCACCGGGCTTGTCCGGTTATGAGTTTACTGGACCGATGCTAAAATCACTGGCCTCGGGCTTGTGGTCCAGTGTTAATTTCGAGCCCTGGCATCGGTGTGGAGAAGAGAAAAACAAACCCTGAAAACCTATTTTGTCTTCATCCCCACTGCAACAATAATTACATCTTAGACTTTCCTTTGCATGCAGATAATGCCAACTCGCCCTGATTCTGCAGACAGTTCCCTGGAAATAAAACCAATCTTTCCACGTTCTGGCGAACACATTTGATACTCTCCCTGGTTATGGAAACCTTGTCCCTATTCTGTTGAATGTAATCGTGGTGGGCTGGCCAAATGCCAGTTAAAACACCCAAGGACCAGTCAAAATACACTCCAAGTGGTTCGGCTGGCTAGTTCGACGTTGGTAAGCATCCCCATTTGATATGAAATATGGACAAGTGAAAATGCCGAAGACCAGTGAAATGATAAGTTTACAAGTCCAGCAGCCGATTTCACGAAACGCTAGGATTAATCCTATCTCGAGTTAGGACGAGTAACTAGTCCTAACTTGGGATTAATCTTAAGGTTTACATGTTACAGTGCAAGGCTGGGACTCGTCCTAAGTCCTAAGATTAATCCTAAGTTAGGAAGAGTTTGGTGAAATCGACGGCAGCCGGCCAGCCGCTGAAAAAGTTAAGGGCAAATCCTGAATACCTCCCTGATTGTCGTACAAGACCTCCGTGGTTCCAGGATGCAAATGCTGGCCGCTCTGCTGCGTGAAATCCCGCAAAAGTAAAAAGTCCGTATTAAGGAAATGGGTCTTATTACCTGTCAGGTGGGGTAACACGGCCGTCAACAGCAGATGATCTCTGCCAAGTCAAGGCCGTCGTGCTATTAAAAGCGTCACAATAAAACCAAAGGTCCTTGCTCTCTGCAATAACTCCAAGACTATTGTACGCCAGTCAATTGTCAAGAACCTCCTCCTGATTGATATTGATTCTTGAATTTGCCGCTGCATTCAATTGGTAAGATTGATAATAAAAACGTGCACAGATTTGTTCAGAACTGATTATGGTATAAAGATTAAGAAGGTCACGGTGGAAAACTTCCCTTGGGAATATGTTGCCTGAAACGCTGTAGTTTTTTGAGAAATGAGTGAAACAATTAGTTTTGATCTCGTGAGTCGAAAATGCAATTTGAAAACTGTGAAATGAGTGTTGGTTTTTTTCACTGTTTTCTTGTGATTCCAATGACTGATTCAGCTTAAGTGTTCATTTCATTTCATTTCATTTGTAAAGAATTTTGGGCCACACAAAGTGCTATATTTTACTGTTTTCAATAACAACCAACAAACCTATATTTAGCTTTTTCAGTGACAACCAAAGAACCTATATATATTTTTTTTTAGTGACAACCAACGATTCTGTATGTTGCTTTTTCAGTGACAAGCAACAACCTTATTGAGCTTTTTCAGTGACAACCAACGACCCTATATTTTCCCTTTTCAGTTCAATGACAACCAACGACCCTATATTGAGCTTTTTTAGCGACAACCAACGAGGCTATAATTAGCTTTTTATGTGACAACCACTGATACATTTTCCTTTTTCAGTGACAGCCAGTGACTCTTTACTTTACTTAGAAATAAAATGTACCCTTTGCCTGAGGACGCTGTCATTGTTGATGACCTTTGCGCCGAAGGCTACTCATAAAAGATCTCTTAACAAAAAAAAACACCCCCCTCCCTCATCCCTTCATTTAATCCCTTCATGCTTGGTTGCTGATGTGACAGGAAGGTTTGAATGGTCCAGTGTAGACACTGCAAATATCTAGGTCAATTTACACGTTTTTATAAGACGTACCTCGGCTGACCTTTTATATGGAATCCAAGAACGCTGCATAGTTAATATATTTCAGAGGACCTAAACAATTTCTATATAATCAGTGTTTTTTTTCTTTCTTCATATACAAGAACTTGTCTGTGCTGTCAAGTTTCTACGATGAGAAAACTGATTTAAGTTGATTACAAATACTCCATGGTAGAATACAGTTTACATTAAGTCCCTGTTCACACTGGCTAGGCCGATTCCCAGGAGATTAAAAACCCATGGGAACTTGCTGGGGAATGTTAACACAACCACCACCCCATGTTTGTTTACATTGACTGTGTATAAAAGGGTGGATTACCTGTGGATGTATAAATGCACTACATTTCAAAGCTTTAGATTAAAATTTTGCTGCAACTGTTTATATGTTAAGTGTCGTTTTTACCCCGACTTAATTTAATAGTTTGGCCGTTGCAAATCATATGTAGCCATGCCCATTGGAAGCCTACAGCAGAACACGCTCTGGCATTCAATAACAAGCTGAAATGTAAAGCCAAACGGACTTCCAAGTCACCGAAACGGAACCGAAGAGTTGCTCACATGGAAAATTGACTTTTCATGAAACAGAAAAATCCAGCAGCATTGGTACGGTACTCAGTATGCTGGGTGAAGAAAGAATCCTACATGATTGTGTCTCGTTGTATGCATTGTATAGTGCATACTACACTGGGCCTGATGGCGTGCTCTTTTGAAGTGCAAAGTTTTTCTTTGGCTAATGGCATCGAAATGATAGAAATGTTAATTTACACTGGAACATATCTTGGGGGCATCAAGGCAAACGACCGGGGGCCATATTCATGAGGCGTGTCGTGGCCGAGCGGTTAAGAGTACGGATTCGAGCCACTGGTGTGTCTGATCAGCAGAATGTGGGTTAGAGTCCTGGTCGTGGCACTTGTGTCCTTGAGTAAGCTACTTTACCATAATTGCGTTGTCCTTCAGATGGGACATTAAGCCGTATGTCCCATGTACTAGGATTGGTAGTGCACCTAAAAGAACCCAGAACACTTATCATGGAAGAGTAGGGGGTTAACCCTTGTTTTTCTGGTTCTTGGAAGCACCCTTGCTTACAGGTTTCCTGATTATAGTTCAGGTATGAGGCATCCGTGTTTCGTGTGACAATTTCAGCTGAATACAGTTGTTGAGGAAGCAGCAAAAGGTATCTGCATCAAAACACCAAGGACATCAAATCCATCCACATTTAGCGAGGTGACAGCGGGTACCAACCGCATCTCTGGCCACGGCATTCACAAACGGTCACCTTTGAAATTTGAATCCCCAAAACTCGCCTGAAAGTGAGTTTTGGAAACTAAAATCTTTTGACATACTTTGATTGATTTCTGATCAACGAGGGCATTTCAGACGAAAGGATGCTTACTACCATTACCATTACCATCTTTATAACAAGGAGGCTTTCGGGGTCATCCCCGAAGCAAAAAAGCAGGATCAGACCCGGTTCAAGATCCGGCAATTTTAATCCACCTTTTGAGGAGGGTTGAATCCGGCAATTGGTGGATCAGATCCGGCAAAGTGGATTCCAAATACAAGTGTAAACGCAAAGGTGGATCAGACACCGCAATTCAATGTGGTCATTGCTAGGAATGTTTTGTTTTTTTGCTTGTGTTTTTGTGGGACAGCTGTGATCAAAAGTGGGATCAGAGCTGGATCAGGCACTGGTGTAAACGCGACACCAGATCTTGATCTGTGGTCGGGATGAAAATGCTGGATCTCAATCTACCTTACTTGATTGAGTGTAAACGTGGTATTAGTTGTCTCTTTGAATTATCAGTACGGCAATACTTGAATCTTCTAGTTTTTCATTTGAAGTTGGGTTGAGCATCTATGTGTGTACATGTATTTCCTGAAACGGTAAAACGGAACTTGTGCTTTCCAGTTAACAGTTTAACTGATTGTACCGATTCCAATCTGGACCATGGGTTGATTTTGTAAAAGAAGCAAATGTCAACACACTTTCCAGGATCCACCAGGATTAAAACGAGGAACTATTGCCAGTCTTGAATGGTGTGGTGGTTTACTAAGTGAAATTTTAAACAAATTGCAGGCGATTGAAAATAATGGATTACATTTTGTTGGGGATTAAGATAAGACAGCAACAAAAGGGATGCCGATCATTCTCTGGGGAAAGCATCTTGGGCGAACATTTTCAAGAAAAGGGAGGTCCCAATTATTTTTTTTGGACTTTTTTTTTTCTTTCCCCTTTTTGACCGTTGTCTTTGTTGACCATTAAGGCAATTTTGACATGGATATAACATTGTTTTACGGTAAAATGGTTAACAGGTTAAACGCCCAAACTCTTGTTGGAAGTTTATATCGACTCACTGCTGGAAAATATCCATGCACTTTTTACGATTTTTAATACACGAAACTGATGCGCTGGATTGAGATTTAATTTTCAATGATGATCCAGGCGGAGTTAGTGTTGATTCATGTCAGTGAACGCCAAACCGTACGGCAGCTCTCATAATTACCTCGAGTTGTAACGGTCCGTCTTAGCCGTTTCTTCAACCCCGTCGTGACGGATGCGAAAGCTGACGCATCCAATATTCAGGCTTCAGTATGCACACCTGACGTTTCACAGTCCCATGTAGTGTATATGTAGCGGATTGCATTAAACACAAACTGAAACAACAAAGGCTCTCTACTAGATAGTCCCACTGTAGGAAGGAAGAGCAATTACTTATCTTCGCTAGCTAACCCCGCTTCTCACCATGAATCTTGCTGCCTGGGGTATGCAGAAATTTTTTTTTACGACTTGTTATATTTGATTATTATCACCTGTCACAATTCAACTCCTCTGAATAGCACTCAAACCATCACTCAAACATTCCCAGACATTTTTTATTCAAACAGTTCATTTTATTCAATATCCTCAAACAAGAAAGATCCACATAAAAAAATATAAAAAAAAGACCGCGGTTACGACGGAAGAACATCAGAGACACCAAGTTATTGAAAATGTAACACCATACAAACATCACTGTATTAAGTCCCCAAACAAAATTAATATCAAAGAGCACAGTGCACACTATTAATTTCGTACCTCGTCCACCTTTACAAAATGAGCATTTAAAGTGTTAGTTTGTAGAGTAAACACGACAGGTGAAACCTATCACCAATATGCTGAATTTTCTAGCCCCCCCCCCATCTCAAAGGCTGCATTCTGGGTGCATATAGGTTTAAAACAAAAGGGTGGATGAATGAGGGTTCATGAGGCTTTTAACAATCTGGTTTTCCTACATTTCATATTTTTCAGTCTTCCATTCTGCCCAGATATGTGCCTGGATTGGTCGTGCACTTAAAAGAACCCAGAGCACTCTTGTGGGAGAGTAGGGGGTTAACCCCAGTGTTTCTGGTTCACAGAGAATGCACCCTTTATTACGGGTTTCCTTTAGGCTTGCGTGCTACAGTGATTAAGTTTGTACTTATATGGCATTCTTGATTTCATTACCGGATATACTAATAATATGTTGTTTGAATGCCTTTTTGTGACTAAAAAATAATGTCAATGAGAGTTTTCATTGTTGTAATGTCACATATCTTGATGTATCAGGCAAGGATTTACAGAGGCTATGGCCTCCATTGCCCTGGTCTGGGCCTTGGTGCCCCTTCCAAACTGTCCCACAGACTTTAAGATTTTCCAATGGAAGAACCCTTTGCAAAATGTCAGTGTCTCTGGCCTCTCAAAGATGAGATTTCAGGCCTGATGTATGATTGTTTGCGTTGAGAAGAGGGATATTTTTGTGGGCGTGCGGCTGTTTATGAGGGACGTAGTTGATTGAGTTAGTTGAGAGTTGGTTGATATCGCATTAAAAAAATGCCATCCCAAGAGTCTACAGAGTCAGATTAAGCACCGACCCCCTATTCAGTGTCAAGGTGTAAGACTGAAGCCTTCTGGATATCCAGCAAGGTGATAGTAGGAGCGTGTGGATTACCACGACCCCCACTCTAACATTCCCGCACCCGGCTTGCATATCGCCAAACTCCACACTGTCTGCAATCTGAGAGGCCCCCGAGACAAGCCAATGGCCTATTCCATCAAAAAAGGACACACGGCTGAAATTTGTTATTAAACGCAGGATGGGTTTAATGAAATCTGCCTTTTCATTTTATTGGTCTGGGTGGATTGAGGCATATATATAGAGCCGACTGCTGGTTACATTGGATCACTTCTATAGCTGCGGAGAGCGATACACCTAGTGAAGGTGTTTGTCAGTGACCTTAGTCTTGACCCCAAGCCTTGTCATAATAAAATGGTATTTTGTTACGGTCTATGTTGTAGAATGCGCTGTGGATGTTTTCATACTGCGTAGTCAAATGAAGGTTTTGTCACTGAGGTGTGATGCTACATTTTTCTCCCACTACATACTGTACATACTTGTCAAGCCTTGAGCTTAAGCTTTGCCCCACCAGGCCAGCAATCTGCATTCTCCTTGCCCTCAGGAAGTTTTAGTAGCCCAGATTTTCAAATTCATATTTATAGCAAACATTAAACATGTATCTTTCTGATGTATTGATGGTAGCGATCGAAACCAGTTAATTGCTCAAGTGAAGGTACATTCACAAACTTAAAAAATAACTTAAAAAACACATGAAAAATGTTGGTGTCAAACTGGCCGGCGATTTTTTTCAGGGTTTGACCCGATTTCACCATCTATTTGATGATGCTGGTTTCAAAGTTGTAAAACATCCAAACAGGAAACGAATGACATAGGGCCATGTGGTCTAAGCTCTAGTTTTCCATTCCTGGTCATGTAGAGTTCCTGTAAATTCTCTGAAGGGTCAGAAGAGCAGAAAATAGATAACTTTCAGGGTTTTTTTTTTTTTTCATTTCTGTACAATCACTCCTGCTTAAAGTCAAAGTCATTATAAATATTTTATTTCTATCGGTACATTGGCTCCAGTTTTTTTGCTCCTATCCTTTGGCTCCCTTTCTTTGGATCCCATTCTTTGGCCTCCATTCGTAATTGAACGAGAAATGTAAAGAAAAATCAGGCTCAATCACAAATTGTGGTTACTTCGGGTCGGTAAAGCACAGTTTATTTTGTCATGGCCCAATGCGTTTCATCTCTCTGCCCGAGCCGTCCAGGTTGTTGGGATTCGTTACGATTCACCCTGAAGGTTCTACTTTGAATTATCAATTGACCTAGCTACCCAGAACCAAGTCGTAGGGTGCCGGTTAGGGGGGGGGGGGTGGGGGGGGCTGTCGTGTTCAGAATCGATCCATACACTACACTGACACTGCGCGGAGATTCTTTCATAATGTTACAGTCTGGAGCATTTATTGATAACAGTCAAGTTGATTGAATCACTGCTATAATATAACCCAGACGTTATGGTCCTCAACTCCATAGCAATTATCAGCGAGATAATTTAACAATTCTTATTCTCTAAGAAAAGGTTCGGGGAAAGCGTGGTTGCTGTTTCGCTCATCCGTTAGTCACAGAGATGCCAACTCTCCCTGATTCTGCAGAAAGCCCCTTAAAAATAAACAAATCTTTCCATGTTTCGATGAGCATATTTGAAAATCTCCCCGACTTTGGAAACTTTTCCCTATTATGTTGAATGCAATTCTATATATTTTCCCGATCGTTGTATGAAATTTCTTTAATAGCAAGATTGAAATGTTGGCAGCTTTAAAAATTTCTGCTAAGTAAAAATGAGCAGGATACCAGTCACAGGTGATACATGTGATTTGGATTTTTTTTTGGCTGGTAACCCTATTCTGGTAAGCATAATTTTATTGTGCTGATTTACTTTTTGTGCTTATGCAGCTCTATGAAATTAGGCCCAGGTCATGCTGAATTACGTACTTCACTTCTGCATTTCATGGCAAAGTACGCTGCCTATTTTTTCATGTGGAGGTCGATTGGGTTAACCAAACATGGATTTGTGTTATTGCTAGCCAAGAATTTGACTGATCAAAGCTGCACTTTGAAGTGTGACTCTATTTTTATTTTGAGACTGCGATAAACTTAGGTTGTTCCATATTTTATGTTAACTTGAGTCAGAGTGGATACTGTATTGGATTAGTTATTGTCATAATCATGTAATGTAATAAGCGTGATTGATAGTGACGTTGAATAATCAAGCAATTTACATGTTGGCGTTACAAATGCATATTCAACATTTTCTCCGTTAGAGGTAGGGTATCAGGGTTTGAATTTTACACTGGCCTGAAGGCCAGAGGCCAGTGGTTTTAGTGTCGTGGCCAGTAAAACTTGTGACTGGACAAGTCTGATGGTCTTGTGTTTGTCAATTGAATATCGATACATGTACCTCACTATGTTATATCCTGAACAGAAACAAATTATGTTCAAATATTGACTTTTGAGTAGAGAAACACCTTTTCAGTTCTATTGAGTAAATTGAAGTATACTTAACACCCAAAGAGACAAATTGAGATAAATTTTCCTTTAAATAGATCTTAGAGCAATTATTGTTCAAATAAAAACTTTCACATGCATATTGCTAGGAATCAGGAACTTTTTTTTCATTTTGATTCTGGTCTTGCACAAAAAAATTTTTCTCCCAAGTGTGAGCCCTAGGGGTACCTTTGGTAATTACTTCAAAAATTAATGACCATCAAAACTTACTTGGTAAGAAGCACTGCAGCTGTTGATAATGTATAACATTTGGAGAAACGATTCCCTTCAGGGAATGTGGTTTTAGCGAAAGGGGCTTCCAAAAGATTTCAATCTGAGAAACGTTTCATGCATGAAATGTTTTTCAGATGTGTATTTCAATTATGGATTATTCTTCCCGCGCGGACATAACGGCTCCAGGTTTTTCGGCGATATCTCAAAAACGTTACCACCTTTTGAAATGGAATTTTCACTGGTTAGTTTTAATGTATACATCAACATTTATACAGTATTAAAACAATCGAACGTTTCCAAATTCCATAGTTGTACTTTGCGTTTATCAGTGGGTTTTCTGGCCAAATGCCAGTTATAACTTCCGAGGACCTGTCAAAATTCTTGTAAAGTATACCTGCTGGGTAGTTAATTACTTCCAAACTCTACATACTCATTAACCGCTAACTATACAGATTGTAGCCATGTGGGTTCAAACTCTGATACCATGCAAAATGACAAAGTTGAAAGAAAACTATAAAAGATGCATGCTGGATGCTTCTTGTAGTCAATGGAGGCAGTTACCTCTGGTCATTGCCTTGATGCCCCTTGAAAATGTTCCAATAGAAACGTACAATGTCCTCATAGAGGTGCCCCTTTACCAAGGAGAAAACACCTTGGTGCCCTTGCCCTATGAAGAACAAAGTATCAGGCCTGAGGATGTGGACCAGTGGAAAAACTGGCTGACAATCGAAATGACAACCTAACTGGTCCTGCTGACCGGTCACTAAAAAAGTGAAGGGGTAAACCCTGATGTTACCGACCAAGTTACTCCCCCATGATCTAAAAACGAATCAGGTATCGGGCTTGAAAGTGTTCATGTGCTCAGCTGATTTCCTCTCTTAAATTGGTTTTTGTCAATGTAATGCTGATTTGTGGGAAAAATTATTGAAAGATACAATAACCGTCACATGTGAAAGTTTCAGCTGAATGCAGTGACTGCTTGCTGAAAAAACAGCAAAAAACTCACAGTGTTTTCACAAGAACGTCGAATTCATCCACGTTTAGTGAGCTGACAGCGGATACCAACCGTATCTCTGGCCACAGCATTCGTGAATGGACACCAACCCTAAAAAAATATAAATGAATGTAACTTTGTCCTTAGAAATGTCCACAACACCCAATTTAATGACATTTTCACAGGTTTGTTTGGACACAGTGTATTTATTGAAAACCATGGAAATGTGTTAATTCCACAGCAATACAAGACATGGAAAGGTCTACCTAAATTTTCACAAGATCTTCCAGGAAAAAAACCCCCCCCCCAAACACCTTTCTAGTGTAAAGAAAGGGTTTAACGTTGTTTACCGTCTGGGAAATTCGTCGCACATGCAGAAAACTGCTGGCGAAAATGTTCCTGTGGACTGAAGTGTAAAAGAATCGCGTTATTTACAGGGTTGTGGACTTGTTGTGAATGCCTGTGCACGAGAAGGAGGGTGATTGTTTTGCGTAGAAGTGACTCTTGGATAGAAAAATACCTTCCTTCCCCCCCCCCACTCCCTCCTGACGGTTATCCAGTGTTATTGTGTTATCGTGCAAGACCTCAAAGAAGCATAGAGAAGAAAGGTGAATTTGCCAGTTTTCTCTTGGGAAAATTACTTGCTGTCTCATGCTCCTTATGGTTGTTAGAATTCAGGGTTTTCATTTTATTACTAGAATTATTATTATTATATATTTCTGGTCATGAAACCAAGGGAGCACATGTGAACTTCATCACTGTAGCTCGCAAACCTGATGAAACCTGTAAACAAGGATGCTTGCTGTGTGAACCAGGAACACCGGGGTGAACCCCTACTCTTCCACGACAAGTGTACTGGGTTCTTTTATGGGCACTACAAATCTGGGTACCAGGTATCTATGGCTTAATATCCCATCCGAAGGACAAAGCAGTTGTGGTGAGGTATCTTGCTCTAGGATAAAAGTGCCATGACCAGGACTCGAACCCACCAAAACTTGAGTGTGGTGCTCTTAAATGCTCAGCCATGACACGCCATGTTATTGTGCATGGCCAAAACTGAGAAGTGGGAGGAAAGATCATTCTAGAGAGTGCATTCTGAGAGCGCATGCTCTCTCTCCCACCTCTGTATGTTTTTTGTGGATTTCCGCTTTGTCGCTGTGCGTGATCCAAAAAGTGAAAAGTGAAAAGTCAGGAAAGAGTACGTTACGCTCTCTGACAGAGTGACTTGTGCATTGACTTGGAATGAGGAGGCTCCCGGCTTGTCAGTTTGTATAAATTCACACAATGAGAGATGGTTTGCTGATATTGAGCCTTTTGTTCCTTTTGCTCTAGGCAAATAAGCAATATGCGGGAGAGGTTTGAATAATGACTGGTACAATGACTTGCTTAAGTTACGGCTTAAATTAGAATTCTTCAGACTATGAAGACCAAATGATTAGGGGTAAGCTTTTGCATAGTTATGTAAGAGACGATGAACACCTATACGCAATTTTGAATGAATATGTATGCCACAATGGTACCAGGGTTTGCTCAACTGGAGGTTGCTATACAAAAGCTTGCCCCGAACCATGTGACATAGCAACTGTCTCCATAGTCTGAGGAATTCAGATTTAAGTGCTAATTTGTAACTAAGCAAGTCAGTGTACATGTACCAGACATTGTTGAAATGTAACTCGCAAATGGCTTATTGGAAAATCTCAATCAGGCAAATAACAGAACCCAGGGTCTTTTCCCAAACCACTCAAACCTGGGCTTGGACTGTGGCTGCGGTCTGGGCTCCAGCATCACTTTTAGAGCAGTGTACATTTTGTACGGTGTTTCCAACATCAAATGGAGCCTGGAGCCGGAGACGGAGATGGAAAAAAGACCCTGAAATGAACGGATAGCTATACGATACTCCGTGCTTCGCTGAAAATATTGAAAAGTTGGTCCGCACAGTGCAGCGCCTCATTGGATATTAGTCTGTGGATTTAAGGAAACATCGATGCAATGCTGTCTGGCACCATCAATCCGGCTCCTTGTTGTTATTATGAATGATCCCAGTAATGTAAACCACAGTTCTGTTTAAAGTTAGGGTCTTAGATTGGTTTTTGGTCAGCGTAAATGCTGATTTATTGATTTATCAAGAAAGTAAGTTACAATAAAATTCACCCGTGTAAAAGTTTCAGCTGAATACAGTGTCTTCTTGTTGAGAAAACAGAAGAAACTGTAAACGGTGTGTTTTCACAAGAATGTAGAATCCATCCACGTTTAGCGAGGTGACAGCGGGTACCAACCGCATCTCTGGCCGTAGCATTCGTGAACGGACACCAACCCTCAGAAACCTGAGAAGCAATTCATATATGAATGCTCTCTCAGATTCAGACACCAAGGAAATTTGAATCTCCAAAACTTGCCTGGAGGTCAGTTCTGGAGATTCAAATTTTTGGACATTTACTGATTTCTAATCAACGGGGGCATTTCAGACGAGATAATTTTGCAGGATGCTTACTACCATAACCATCTTTATAACTAGGAGGCTTTCAGATAGAAGTTACTAATTTTCTCAAGTATGACCTTATCTTTAATTAATACAAAAAGGCACATGCCGGTTGCACAGTGAATAACAAAAGACGTCAAACATGTGTACCCTCCTCTGCTTCGATTGCTTATGCGGCAGGATGTGCCGTCTCTTGTACCGACTATCATTTCTGCATCACGAGTCAAGTTGATATACCTGAGGTCTTAGTGACCTTCTTGGCACCAGGATATATATGTCTTTGATCTCCAAGCCATTGTTTCCCCTCGGGACCTCCTGTGTTTTAAGTGCTTCTTGAAGATGCATGTACAGTTGCCAGCCATTCTGCATGCATCTTAAAGTACACGGGAACATTATGATGCCTGCATCTATGTGATCCAGAGTCAAAGGATAGATGAGGGATTTGTTTTTTTCGCTCGCCGATGTGAATCTAGGTTTTCTCTGTCATTTTTTGGCAAATAAGCGGCCAGTTTCTGTTTCGCACGTCATCTCTATGACATTGGGCCCTGGTGATGTACAAGGGTATGGCCGTTTCGATGGGTGGTACCGATAGAATATGGTCAAGAGTGGCATCGGAACTGAATCCATATAATTTTATGTATCACCAAAAAATTGAACCTAGAGAATGCTGATGCACACATCTACGTTGAGGCACTTTGTGCGGGCTGCCATTTTAGCTGTATGTCGAATCACAGCTTTGCCATTGGTTGGCCTGTTTAATATAGCCATACAGGCATGTCACATGGTATACATACTCTGTCACAGCTGACATACATGTACATAGAGGGCGTGCACAGCAGTCACAGACAGCGGTTGAGCTCAGCGTGTTCTTCTACAGTACAAGCCCCTCATCTAAAATATTTTGTTAATCAACGATGAAGCCAAGAGTTTGAAGCGATAAGGGATCGTCCTGCACAAATATTTGCAGAAGGAAGTTTGAAAGTGTGAAATGGTTTGTCTGCCATATGCATTTGCCATCAGCTTCAGGATGCTGTAAAGAGTAGAGAGTTTGGCATGAGACACGCTGGAGCTATTTAGAATGTTGATTGCATATATATGGAAATATCATTTGGCGTCGCTCTCAAGTAATTCCATAACGAGATTGCCCACCCATGCTAACAAGATCACAAGATCTGTCTCGAGTACAGGCGCACTGCATCTAAGATTAGATCTGGAAGGTTGTAATCCACCATGAATATTAAATTAGGCGTAGACTAGCTGCCATTGAAAGATCGACTGAACACGCGGAATTTTGCAGAGTTTTTTTTCATTTACACTTGTGTACCTACTCCAAGAGGTTTGGAATTGGAAATCGAGAGTGAGAGTGTGTTTGGTCCTTGGGCGGGACCGGTGAGTGACTGAAGCAAACATGTACTTCAGAATTGTCTTATTTGGTGCCATCAAAGAGATAAACAGAGATAATAGAGCTCCTTGTTTAGGAAAAAAAAAGTGGCCCTGTTTTTTTTCACATTCCATTTCAATGGCTTCCATTGGACATTTGTGATCTCGAAATGGCTCTCGAATTTGGCTCTCGAAATGTTCCAATCTAGCATGCAGTATAGGATTCTTCGCATAGTTGGTTGATAGTATGGTTTGTTTGGCCTTCCTCTGCTCCTCTGTCTGTGTGTGGGGTTGCCACAGCACCAAATCTGACACCACTTGATCTGTTCGTCTCTTGGGACGTCCAGCAAATTTAAGTCCCCCTATTCTGTTTTTGTAGTGATTTTAGATACAATCCAGATGTTTTCCTGGCAGGCAAGATGCAACCATATACAACACTGAGCAGATGAGAAAGTAACATTTTGTACCCAAAAACCACATGAAACCAAGAATTTGTTACCGTTGCCTCGAACCGACACACACCATGCTAGTAAAAACTAGCAATCAAAGAAAATGGCGTCTTAAGTTCAACGCTTTTTAAAACACCACTATCCTTCAAAATGTCAGCGTGTTTTCATCTAGTTTTCTTATAATGGACACTTGATGTTTTGAACTTCATAAATATACAGTTTTTCGAAAGTTTTACAGCCTGAATTATTGAGCAATAGTTGAGTAAGAAAAGTTTGTGTTAGTTTGTGAAACTGAAATAAAAGCAAAAGAACCAATATCCGTTTTCATGAAGCAATGGATTACAACACTAAGTGTGTGTCATTTTGTGAAATGGAGGTCTGCTGCAGGCGCCACACACATGGTTTGTCACCTTTGGCCTAATGATCACAACACAGTAGTGGAGAAGCTGATTCCAAAATTGCCTGACCAAGATCTGTTAAGGTGACAACGTCCTGGGAATTAGGTCAGTATACCAATCCATTTATGGTCATTTGGCATCCTCTACCGTTTGTTTCCGCCAAGAACTCATAATGCTCAAGTAAACGTCGTGTGCAGCTTTTGATCTCGTTTCACGCTGGTGCTGTGTACAGTTGCGTGGACGTCATTTTGAAGAGGCCTGTGTGTGTGTGTGTGTGATGTAAAAATAAAACCGAACCCTTGGCGAAATGTATGGCATAGTGCCTACACAGGAGTGGCAGGGCCTTGGATTCGTGTTCTCACTCTCAGAGATTCAATCTGCTTCCTCACAAACCTTTACTCCATGGTGTCTTTTTTTGTGTGTGGAGGGCTTCTTATTTACATGTATAAGCAATGGCGGATATGGTACATTATGGGGCTAGAACAGTGTGCACTGCTGTGCCTTGCATACCATCATGTACACTTTGGCCAGACAGCTACAAACATTATCTCTGCACAGACACACTCTAGATCACTCTGTAGATAAAGACAGTTTCAAGGTATAATGTGCACATGGTTTTATATAGTGTTTCCACTTAAAACACCCCCAGGCAAAACCTCTGTAGAATAAATTAACTGACATGTAGGCCTGGAATTTTATCTTTGAGAGGTCAAGGCCATTTCCATTTAGGAAGGGCACTTCCGAAGTCTATAGGAAATGTTTGAGGGGCACCAAGGCCAAGACCAGGGCAAAAGACATGATATTCTAGGCCTGATAAAGGAGAATAACCAAAAATAATCAAAAACGGCCCAATTAAAGTTGGTAGATGGCATATTTGGCTCTCGCAAGTTTGAAACTTAAGCTCAAGTTTGAAACTAGTGCCAGGAGCTTGTTAGTGCTCAACATATGGATTGAAATTCAATTTCAGAGTTGAGGAGAGCTGATAGTAATGGTGGTAATCATCCTGTGAAATTATTTCATCTGAAATGCCTCTGCAGATTAGAAATCAGTAAATATCGGAAAAATTTGAATCTCCAAAACTGACCTCAAGGCGAGTTTTGGCGATTCAAATTTTATTTGGTGTCTGTTTGTGAATGCTGTGGCCAGAAAAGCGATTGGTACTTTTGTCATCTGGCTATGTGGATGGGTTCTACATTCTTAATGAAAATACTGTGGTAGTTTTTTTGAAGTTTTCTCAATAAGTAGATACTGTATTCAGCTGAAACTTTCACAGGTGACTTAAATTGTATCTTTATTGACGATTTGGCGTTATGTTGACAAAAAACAAACCAATCTATGACCCTACCTTTAATACTATTTATAACTGATGGTTCCCAAGCATAGTGTGTGAGGTATCAATCGGGGTGGGCTTCTTGAGTTACATTATAAACACATTACATTAGTAAAGCAGTGGTGCGTGCATTTTGCAGACGAACTTGTCTTTTCCTTTGTGTGATTAATGACGCATTGTAAATCGTGTAGTCGCTGTTACTGCGTGCGTAGGATGCTTTAGGCTCTAGGAGTCGGATCATCTGATCATAATTCATTCTTGTAATCAGTCCGATGTCCAGGCCTGATACATCACGGAGGCGACGGCAGCCGTGATCAAGGCGCGCTGGCTAGATGGAACAGTTCAGTCGCATTTTGCCTTGTACTCAGAACACCAAAGGCTCGCTTTGTGGGTTGTTACATACATGTGCTCATTCTACTGTATACAGAAATTGTCTCTGTTGCCCCCAATCATTGCCTTGTAGCCCCTCAAATTCCTATATAGAAATGTACAATTTCCTCTTAGAGGTGCCCTTTGTCAGGGAGTAAATCTTGGTGCCCTTGCCCTTGCAAAAACAAAGCATGAGGTCTGGGTGCCGCACGGACCAAAGTACAGACTTAAAATTCACTTGAACTTTGCTGGTAGTGGACACATCATACCATGCTGAGTTATGTTATGTTTTCCTCCCGCATCCAAAACTGAAACTTCCTTCCTTGTCTTTTCTCCATGGGGTTCTTGGCTAGTACAGTGGTTAAGTTCGCTGAGAATCCTTGGCTTCATAACCAGAATTAACAAGTAAATAAAATAAAATGTGACAAATCTGTCAAAATAGTCAATTTTGGTAAATCAGTTGTTGGACACATTCTTTGATACACTCATTGATGTTGACACTTTCACCAAACACTATCAACCATTTACTGATGGTAGCTCACTGGATTTGTAGTTTTGTGTTTCCAAAAATGTGCAAATCCTGAGTGTCACTTTACATACCTCTGGCACAGTGTCAAACACGCATTTCCCTTGTGATTTATTACTTGCTGTATCGTAAACTTGGGTGTGATTCCTGCCGACACGGCAGTTACAGGTTGAATGGCTTCTGACTGACACCCCACAAACAATGATAGTGACAAAATAGGGAGTCTGCCAACATATGGCTAGCTAGCTCAGTTGGTAGAGCGCCGGTATGTGAATCCGGAGGGCGCTGCTTCGAGTCCTACTCTAACTCCTGTGACCTATTTCAGTTAAAAACGATTTCGCAAAGTAAGGAGTCCCTTTGTGCATTGTTTTGTTGAGTGCCCTGAAGATAGGTCTTGCTGTTTTTCGTTTTTACAAAGCGACAAAAAAGTTCAGAAATTAAGAGCTCATTTAAATTATTGCAAAGGAGAGAAAATTTGACAGGTCTAAAATGGTTGAAGAAGTCAGCTTTGTTTGGGTGTTAATGTTCTGAAGATGAACTTGTAAGCAGTCCCCGAAACAGCAGCTTGACAAATAGTTCAACTTCGGACGTGATTATCTCAAAACACGGACTTGTGGCTGTGGGGCGGATTTGTCACTCTGTGAAAACGGTGATGATGCAGGTTCCCTATGAATCACTGTGTCAGGGTAGACACTTGGTCGTGTATGCAAGTTCAGGGATGTGATTTCTCCGTTTTTAACCGGAATTCCGTTTTTTTTGCCCTAAAAAAAATAATAATAATAATCCGTTTTTTTTTGCCCCCCCCCAACAAATTTTTAATTTATTTTTTATTTTTTTTAAAGATGAAATTCATACAAAAATGAAGATAAAACCATATAATAACGCCCAGATTGCAGAGTAGGGCTTTTAAAACCAAAGATAAATGTTAATATTGGGCTTCATGCTCGCAAGTTTTCGAGCTCACATGCTTTCGCTCTTTGCGCTCAGAGTTCAGGTTTTTTTCTCAACAGCCTATCACATCCCTGCAAGTTCATTGCATGACTAGTATAGCAGGCTGGAAATTACAGGGAGGCCATGGAGGCCATTTTATCATGGCCTCTGTTGTCCCTAGTCTTGGCCTTGGTGCCCCCTTCAAAAGTTTCTCATCGACTTTAAAGAATTTTCAATGGAAGTGCCCTTTGCACAATGAAAATGGCCCTGCCCTCTCAAAGATGAGATTCCAGGCGTGGAATACAGTTTGTGATAACATCCAACAACTAATGATGATTTTGATGTGTTTTGATTTCTAGATCTGAAGAGGGAGGCGAGTATTTGTCACATGTTAAAACACCCTCACATTGTGGAGTTATTGGAAACGTACAGCTCAGATGGCCTACTCTACATGGTCTTTGAATAGTAAGTATTCGCCTGGTGACTGTATATATATAGACCTTTATCATGGTGCGGCCATCTTGGATTTTTCTCCCATTCAAATAAGTGGAACCAAACCGAGGCTGGAAGGGGAAATAGTCTGGTTCCTGTTTATGCAATGTTTTTTTAGCATCCATCACTGTTATTGGATACAAGGAACATGACCAAGATGGTGGCAGCATGATAAAGGTGTATTACAACAGCTGGTAGACCACTCCCTTCATGCATTGACCAGTCAGATTCATGGACGTGCACCAAGAGGTCTGACGCGCTTAAATACCAATACAAAATGTACACAACCTACTAGCATACACATTGATGGATTTTATGGTTTGGTACGGTGCCCTGACTTAACCATTTGACTTAATAGGAGGACCCAATAACACGCAGGACTCTTATGCAACACGCGGCAGCAGTCTGATAAACTGGCAGTCTTTGAAAAAATAGACTAATGTTATAAGCATATCAATCCAGTAATGTCAGTCAAGTTATAAAATGCTCAGTTCCATTTTTTGTTTTGAAAATAAAGTGAAGACGGTACATTTTGGGAGACCGCCAACCTAGGGCTGGATAGCTCAGTTGGTAGAGCGCCGGTACGTTACTCCGGAGGTCGTTGGTTCAAGTCACGCTCCAGTCAATTTTTCTTTGTTCAAACCCAAATTATTTAAAATTTACCCAGTCAGTTTCCTTTGTGGTTTAATACTTGGCGGTACATTTTGAGAACATTAATTTTCAAGAGATGTACCTATGTCCGGACTTGTTTTTGCATAGCTCTAAGAAGTTTTTACGGACAGTGAATTTTAATTATGTCGGAAACTTGATTCTGGTCAGGGTCTCTAGAACCAACCTCCACCCTAGAACCACCCATCATTATGGTGACTAGTAGAGCTGCCAACTCTCCCTGGTTCTGTAGAAAAGTTCCCTGAAAATATACCAATCTTTCCATGTTCTGATGAAGAAATTTGAAAATCTCCCTGATTGTGGAAACTTTTTCCTTATTGTGTTGAAAAAGCAAAGCTACCCGATTTGTAGATCGGGCTTGGAGTGGTCGATTTTGGGTGGATAGAAGATTAATTAAGGTTGATGTAAAAATTGAGACCTCCATGATCGTGGATGATGACGACGTGAAATAGTTCTGAGAATTAAGGGGATAAGAAAGCACTGCTAGCTAATCTCCCAGATTGTTGTACAAAATCTCCCCGATCGTTGTACAAAATCTCCTTGATTGTTGTACAAAATCTCCCCGATCGTTGTACAAAATCTCCTTGATTGTTGTACAAAACCTCCCCGTTTGTTGTACAAAACCTCCCTGATTGCAAGATGCACAAACGTTGTCAGCTCTGTCCTAGACATGGGCATATAAAACCGACGACCCATGTTAGCATATTGTGAAACAATGCTCAGGGTTCCTGTACACAGAGGAGAGAGAGAGAGCATACTGCACTTAGTGAGCGAACCAGTATCGTTGGGGAACGGTCCACAGCGTAGACGCTGTGACTTAATACTAAATTCAATTTGTCCGTAGCATCAACTTCCCCACTGGCACACCCACCGGCATCTTGCACAATCAACCGAAACGAGCCCCCAGAGATGTTCCCGCTTTTGTTTGTTTGTTTACCTTTCCATATTTGACCCTAAATAAAAACATCTTGTTAAGCTCCCCACTTATCTTATTAGTTAGTAGTCCTGCAATCCGAGGTCTGGAATAACCGGGTAGTTAATTTCTCCAGTAGGTCAAGGGTCAGTGAGGCCAAGACCAGGGCAGGAGCAGCAGTAGCGTTCCTGGCCTCGGGGTCAGCGGTAAAGGTCCACAAATTCTCAGCGGGATATTTGAGAAGAAATCAATTGCAGTTCAGGGAAGAGAAATTTCAGACCTTTATCTGAATTCAGTTTTTTTTTTTTGGGGGGGGGGGGTCGGTCCTGGTGAAAAAGCAGCTGTATTTGTTTCAGATAAAACGTTGATTTTGATCTACTTCTCTAGCACTAAGGATACTGTTCCTAAAAGCTCCTTGAAATCTAGAACTACAAAGTTTACTAAAAGGTGGAAATGTCGTTATTTTTACATAACTCATTAAATTTTGATTTTTTTTCCCCAGACCTTTTTGTCAGCAATGAACCCCCCCCCCCCCCTTGGGCATTATCGGGCATGATATTCTTCCTGCCTAAATCTGATTTGCAATTTTGTGTCTTACCCACAGAAAAGTCAGTCTGCGGATCCTTAAAAAAAAAGATGAGTGAAAATGAGTCAGATGTTGACAATTGAAAGAATTGAGTTATATGCATGGCTGGAAAGAACACACCAGCAGCAGTTATTTTGTATATGTCTAAGCTTTGGGGTTTATCGTGTTGCTGAGTTACTCCTGTTTGAAATTAGTCAATATATCATTTTTTGTTAAAAACGAATTACAGGTAAAGTGACGTTTTAAACTACCATTTCGCGCAAAAGGATACAAATTAGACTAAAGTATGATCACAAAATTGTTGTATTCATAGCTTTATTGCCTAAAAATAAGTGTTCTGAAAGTTAACCATGCAAATATAGATCTTAAAAAGTAAAAAAAAAAAAAAAAAAAAAATATATATATATGTATATTTTCCACATTGAATTGTCCATTACATAATAATGCATTGGGCGACATCTGACTCATTTTCACAGAGTGGGTCACATATACTTTATCCCCGATGCAAAACGAACATCTATTCAAGCTAACATCCTGACTGCACTAATGTTGTTGACGGGTTTAGTGCCTGACACTTTCATTGGCAATTAAAAAAAAAAAAACAATCAGAGTATAAATGTGTACATGTATAAACAAAACAACCACTTTATTAATGACAGGGTATCTGCTCATTTTAAAAAGTCAAATTTTAGACTGTTTAAGACCCGTTTAATGCCAACCTTAACCAAATTTAAGACCAAAAATAAGTGAATAAATTAGGGGAGAAACAACTGTACCCACTGGCACTTTAGGTTCCTTTTTTTTACACACAGCGTAATTTGGATCTTTAAGAGTCGATAGGAAAAATTTATTACGCGCTTCATCCATTTTTAAGACCTCAAATAACTGAATTTAATACTTTTTAATGCTTTTTAGGGCTTTAAAATTGGATAGTTCAATTTAAGACGTTTTGGTTTTTTTACCCTTACTTTCCCAAGTTCTGTGGAAAGTACCAAGTATATAGTGCTTAACCACATCAGTGTAAGGGTGAAAAACCAAATAAGATTTTAGCTCACACACAAACTACATATCAGAGGCTATACCAGAAGTAGGTCAGCCAATGTAACCCATAAATACTCCCCCCCCCCAAAAAAAAAAAAAAAGAAAAAAAGAAAAAAAGAAAAAAGAACATGGTTCCAATCACTGGCCTGATTTTCATTTGCTTCTGTTTGTTATTAGCTTTCCGTTGATCAGAGCGGAGAATCTATATCAACTTGACCACGGCGTACAACCATGTTTATGAATAACTAATTAGATGCACAGTCATTCCCAGCCACCCGGGGGCCATTTTCTTAAAGCCTGACCAAGCAGGGCCCTATCTCATGGCTCTACTTACCTCAGAATTCTGCGCTTACTGCTTATAGAATCATGTGATCTACAGGCAGCATAAACGAAGAACTCTGCAGTAAGCAGAGCCATGACATTGGACGGGTATGTTTTCTGTGTAGCCGCTCTTAACAATGGTTCTATATAACCACTGCTTACCTTAAGCACAGCAATCGACACTCTAACTTACCTTTGGTTAGCAGAAAAAAAAGGCTTACAAGAACCGGAGGCAAGTTAGACCTGGGCCCAATTTCAATTCAATTCCCAATTTGGAATTCCGCGCTTACGTCAAGCGTATTTCACGGGTTAGCTGGGAATTTCTGCTTGTGGGCGTGCACAGTTCACGTTACCAGGCAGTCTCCGCTTACACAGCTAGCGCAGAAATTCAACGCTTGCCCTGTAAAGCACAGAATGGTGATCGCAAGCGCAGAATTACGGCGGTTGAGCAGAGCCATGAAATTGGGCCCCGTTGGAAACAAGTTGACAGCACTGTCAACTTGTTTCCAAACCTCTAGTCTCTCATTTGTAGTGATATAGAGAGCATCTGAATCCATTACTGTAAAGCCCGGTTCATACTTCCTGCGAATGCGAATGCGAAGCGAATGTTGACGTCACAAATTCGCAACGAATATTCGCAAGAGTTCAGCTGCCCTCAACTCTTGCGAATATTCGCAGCGAAAACAGAGTTGTGACGTCAAATTCACGTCATATTCGCTTCGCATTCGCATTCGCAGGAAGTATGAACCGGGCTTAACACCCTGGATCTTCAGGTGGTTTTGTCTCTAGACCCAAATTAGACTGCTACCCAGTTTCAGGGTTTTGTCATGGGTCTTCCTTTGCCTTTGAACTTCGTTGAAGGTGTGAACTTTTGTCCGAACCTGAAGTCTCCCATTTGAAGTGATGTAGAGAGTCTGTGAACCTATAACTGTAACACCCTGGATGTTCAGGTGGTTTTGTCTCTAGACCAAAAGGAGACTGCTACCCAGTTTCAGGGTTTTGTAGTTGGTCTTCCTTGCCTTTGAACTTTCTTAAAGATATGAACTTGTGTCTGAAGCTCTCATCCGGCATTTGTAGTGATGTAGAGAGCCTGTAAATCCATTACTGTACCGCCCTCTATGCTCAGAGAGTGTTATCTCGGACAATTGTCAGGATTTTTTTCTTTCTTGTAAACCCTTACAAGGTGCTACATAAATGAGTCCGATAATTTCAAAAACTTCAAAAACCTGTCTGGAAATGACTATTTACACTTACAAATGAATTGATAAATTTGATAAGTGCTTTGAAACTCCTGTAGCTAAAGCGCCATATGAAAACTAGTTAATTATTATTATTACTGCAATACCTCACTCAACGATGTTTGTTTTCCTTTTTAGTATGGAGGGAGCTGATTTGTGTTTTGAGATTGTGAAACGAGCCAACTCCGGTTTCATATACAGTGAAGCTGTGTCAAGGTGAGTAGCGATAAACAAACTAGTTGCTTTTACTCACTTAGGGGTAGGGCCATTGACTGGTTTTTGTCAACGTAATGCCGATTTATAGGCAACGTTATAAAGTGGGATTAAATAAAAGTCACATTGAAAATGTAGAGGAAAAAAAATAAAAATAAAAAATTCTTCATCCTGATGCAAATATTACATCTATTAATAAAAGTCACACTGTGAAACTTTCAGCTGAATAGTGTCTACTTGCTGAGAGAAAAGCAAAAAAAAACCTGTCACAATATTTTCACACGACGCCAAATCCATGTTTATTGAGGTGACAGCGCGGGTACCAACTGCATCTCTGGCTGCAGCATTCACGAATGTACACCAACCCTCAGAATTTGATTTTTTTCTCATACTGGTGTCCTGCACTTCCAGACCCTGGGGATGATACTGAATGGTTACACGGTGGGAAGGGTGACCAGGGAAAGATTGGCATGCCCCCCTTCCAGAGCCAAGTTCAAGGCCCGGTTGTTCTTAGTCTGTTCAATTCTGAGGATATTACTCTGTTGTCATGGCAATATTTTATCCTTTGGTTCTGATTGCAGTCACTACCTACGTCAGATCTTGGAAGCGTTACGCTACTGTCACGACAATGACATCATCCACAGAGATATCAAGGTAAGTTCATCTTTACATCAGCGGAGATTTCCCGAGTACTAGAAAAGATTTGACCTGGCCAGAGGCATCAAGATGTAGATACTGTCTAAGTTACAGGGATATCTATCATTACGTGTAGGTTTGGGAAGAGTATTGCTATGTCTGATTCAAGCGACTTCGGCTATGGCTATGGCTATGGCTATGGCTATGGCTTCGGCTATGGCTATGGCTATGGCTATGGCTATGGCTATGGCTATGGCTATGGCTATGGCTATGGCTATGGCTATGGCTATGGCTATGGCTATGGCTATGGCTATGGCTATGGCTATGGCTATGGCTATGGCTATGGCTATGGCTATGGCTATGGCTATGGCTATGGCTATGGCTATGGCTATGGCTATGGCTATGGCTTTGGCTTTTTGACTTTTTGGCTGAAGTGACAATATTGAAGAATAGGCCTTGTTAGCGATCTGGGCCCAATTTCATAGAGCTGCTTAAGCACAAAACGATGCTTAGCACAACAGAATTATGCCGACCAGAATAAGCTGAACTACCATGTCACATGTACTATTTGTGACTGGTATCCTGCTCATTTCTGCTTAGCAGGGAATCATTAAGCAACATTTTTTTGCTTAAGCAGCTCTATGGGGAAAGATGGGGATCTCCGGCTGAAATGTGAAATGGTAGCTGGACGCCATTTCGGCAAGCAACTCTTTGGATGCAACCATTTATAGGATACAACAATAAATCAGTGTAGACAATGAACCATTGCTATCAATGATATATCAAAACATTTGCTTGCTGGAATGACTCCCATGAGTGTTTCACGTTCCAACAATAGATAGAGCTCCAGTTCCCCGTCTTGCGCCTTTGGCATAATCTTTGCTCTAGACCAACTAGAGACTGCCACCCATTTTTCATAGTTTCGTTGTTGTGCAATTACACCCCGGGTAATACTTCTGTATTTACTCATTTTCCTTTTCTCAGCCCCACTGTGTGCTGCTTGCAACCAAAGAGAACTCGGCACC
This sequence comes from Pisaster brevispinus, assembly GCA_023634235.1. NCBI lineage: Eukaryota > Metazoa > Echinodermata > Asteroidea > Forcipulatida > Asteriidae > Pisaster > Pisaster brevispinus. The sequence continues at coordinate 3,518,235 of JAMKCF010000014.1, read as the reverse complement.
GGTCAAGTTGGGAGGTTTCGGTATCGCTATCCAACTCCCAGAGTCAGGACTCATTGCAGGAGGTGAGGGCATATTCGAACGTTTGCACCTGTTAAAGTGGGCGAGTTTGTTTCCTCCACACATGAAAGCAATAATATGCGCGTGACTTGCACGGTCAATACTGTTAAACTAGAAATCATTTCAGATAGTAGGGCACTATATTCAATCTTTTTTCAAAATTCAGTTTCTAATTCAAATAACAGAAGAACTGTCTGTGCAGTTTTAATGTTAGCAGTCAATCTTATCGAGACTTGCGTGGTCGGTCGGTGCTGTCAAACTAGAAATCATTTCAGATGGTAAGGCTCAAAAGACCTGCAGGACCACTGGCCAGAGTCCAGTAATTTTAGCCTTGTGCCAGTAACCCCCTAACACGCCATACCGTGTTTTTATAAACACATACTTTTTAATTCCAAACCTCCTCCAAGAAGTTCAGCAAATGTAAAAGCAAGAAGAAAATGTTCTGGGTGTTGGGGGCCTTTCAGAATAATGTTTAAATATTTCGATCTTTTCTTGAAGTTATGTAAGGGTGGATCAGAAGAAATCGACGAAATTCCAAATTCAAGTTTTCAATTCAAATGACAGAAGAACTGTCTGTGCAGTTTTATTGTTAGCGGTCAGTCTTGTTTTGATAGCCGCCCTCTGCACCCGATGGGGAAGATGGCGAGGGTTGTCACTTCTGTTTCAATTCAAAAGCCATTGAAAACTCCTGAGCTTGGGAGAATATTTGTTTAAAATATCTTCTTCATATAAAATATTACTTTCTGCTACAGTGTATAGGGTGTATTAAAGAGGAAGGGAAACGACCAACTCAACTTTGTGATGTACTCATTTTCCAATAGATAGAGTCTTCATGTGAGTGGGCTCTAACCTCACGATAAAATGGTCTAAATTGCAATGCACACCAAGGGTTACACCGGCTTTTTGGGGGCTAATTAACCCTTTTGTTAACGAGTTGTTTACACATGAACAACCACGTTGATTGACCACTCAAGTGTTCAGCGCATATTCTTACACAGCGGAAAGCTTTCGTGCATAGGTCATTCGTACAAACTCTATTTAATATCTCCTGGAAGATATTATTTAATAGCAAAATCCCTTTTATATAATAAAAAATATCATTGGGATCAGTCTATTAGTGTCAAAGTTCTTTGTCCTTTCCCTAATAGTGTGATCTGTAACCTCAAACATTCTTTTGCCGCTTCGTAGGTGTTTAGCATTTCGGATCTTTCAACTCCACTTCGAAGAGATTGCATAATAGCAACCTTAGTTTTCTTTTACCATCATTGAAAAGATCAAATTTTTCTCTGAAAAAAAAAACCTAAGCAGTATTAGTCAACAGAGGGCGCTGTTTAAGTGGCTTTTAAAATGCAATTTGTGACAGGTGGAATTGTCAATAGATTGTTTGTTTGTTTTGTACACAAAGACGATTGATGGCAACTCTATGGTGGATTACTGTTGCAGCCAATGAATCTATATCTACTCATTAACCATCAAATTGAGGATCCAACCCGTCCCCTTTGACTCAATATTTTTCCTAACCCCTTAGGGGCCTTTCAGAATACTCAAGGTTTACAAATTTTGATCTGTTTTCGAAATGTTTTGACTCACAAACCAAGTTTCGGTTTTAAAATATTGACAGACTATTTAATACAACCCTATACACTGAAGAACAAAGTAATGCCTCAAATGAAGCAGATATGTTAGATCAATGTTCTCCCAGCTCAGGAGTTTTCAATAGGTGCGTCCTTCACAATTCAGCTTCTCAGCTGAAGGAAGTGAATACTGTTGGTAATTGTCAAAGACCAGTGTCCTCACTTGGTGTATCCCAACATATGCATAAAATAACAAACCTGTGAAAATTTGGGCTCCTCAATTGGTCATCAAAGTTACAAGAAAATAATGAAAAGAAAAAAACACCCTTGTTGCATAGAATTGTTTGCTTTCAGATGCCTGAGAAAGGCTTCATGCCTGAAGCCTTTCTCAGATTCAGATTTCTGGGTGAAAAAATTTACCTCTTTCTCTAAAACTACATTACTTCAAAGGGTGTCGTTTCTAACAATGTTTTATAATATCAACAGCTCTCCAGTGCTCTTTACCAAGTAAGTTTTTATGATCATTAACTTGTGGAGTAATTACCATAAGTACACCCTGCCTTTAAACGGGCCTACAAGTTGTTTAAACAATGAATCATTGCTCGTTTATTATCGCAGGTCGCATCGGTACACCTCACTTCATGGCTCCGGAGGTCGTCAAACGTGAACCCTATGGTAAGCCGATTGACATCTGGGGCTGTGGGGTCATGACCTTTATCCTCTTGAGCGGGTCGCTGCCGTTCTTCGGAACTAAGGAGCATCTTTTTGACATGATAGTCAAAGGAAGATACTACGTAAGTAATCATCGCATTCTGAATAAATTAGACCCGTATGTGATGTGAAAAACATTCAAATCAAATTGGTTTAGGTCGTTTTGAAGCGCCTGGTAAATGGAGTTCATTATAATAAGAGTAATTTGGGGTTGAACAAAGAAAAGTTGACTCGAGCTTCGGGTGAACGTTCCTGCGCTCTACCAAAACAAGCTATCTAGTCGTATGTTGGCAGTCTCCCTATTTTGTCAATATCTTTGTTGATAAAACGCTGGGGTGGCAGTCGGAAGCCATACAACCATTAGCTGCCATGTAGCCAGAGGTCACACCTTGTTTACGATACAACCTGGGAAGTGGCAGCTACATGTAGGGGATCACCTTAAGGGGATGTGACTTTTTTATTTCAAATATTAAGTAATAAACCATAATATTATAATAAGAAAAATACACAGTTCTTATTTAGCGCTTCATCACACCCAAGGGTGTCTCAAAGCACTCATTATTTGTTTCTACAAGGTATGCAGAGCTATGTGGGAAATGAAGAGCCTTCTTTTGAAAGTTTGGATGACCCAAATTCTTGGGTGAAATTTGCTGAGTTGAAATAAGGTCCTTGGAATGTATTCTACTTGGTGTTCGTCTTTGGTTTTTGGGGCACTCTAAATAGTTGTATCTTCATGATTTTGTGAGAATTCAAGTCGTCCCTCCCCAATTAAAAACCCAAAACCTTATCAGCAGCAATTCGCTTATATCATCACTTAATTTGCGTGTATCCATCCAATGGACTAGCTTGTGCATGGGGGAGAACCCTGCTAGCTACCTAGGCTTACTGGCAGTGTCTGTTGTTCATTGTAGATGAAGCCGAGGCAGTGGGATCATATCTCAGAACCAGCCAAGGATCTGATTCGGCGAATGCTACGCGTGGATCCCAGAGAACGGATTACAGTCGAGGAAGCTCTGTCACATCCATGGCTCATAGTAAGTTTAGTAAACGAATCACAACCCCACGCCTTGCCCCCAACCCTGATAATAACTTCTACTCGGACCCTAACCCTTACCTTTACCTAAATCCAAACCATATCACTTACCCCATTTCTCACTCTTGCCATGACCGCCATGACCCCAATGTCTACCCTAGCTCTAACCTTGGCAACAATCTTAAACCTTACTGTATCCAAAACTCTTACCCTAACCCTCCCCACAATATGTACATTAGGCCAGACTCTATTCCACCCTCACCCTTGCCTTTAATATCACAATTTTTAATGTAACCAGAATCTTTACCTTCACCCTAACCAGAAATGTAACTTTAACCATACTCTTACCCTCACATCACACCCCAAAACAAACAAAAAACACCATGTCTCTCATCTTAAACCTTAACCTAACCACAACCTTTACCCTCACTCTAACCAAACCCGAACTCTAACCATAACTCTTACCCTGACCATCACACTAAAAAAGACAATTGCTTTCCTTTTTAAGCTCAGCAAACCAAAACCTTTACCCTCACCCTAACCAGAAACCTAACTCTTACCCTCACCGTCACACACACACACACAAGTGTGTAAATGGTATAATACCGAGGACATCCCATGCTGTGGACTTAGTTTTTTTTAGCGACGTTCCCATTGGTTTTGTACACGAAACAAACCGAGGACTGTCCCCGATATGTTTTTTTTCCGGATCCCTATTGCTAAAGTCCTCGGTTTTAATGCGTAGACATGTTCACACACACACACAAGTGTGTAACAGCCTGCAATCGTGGACCTCCTATTGTCCCTCTTTTGTTTATACTCTAACTTTTTTAAACAGCTCCCATTGGTTTTGTACACGATTTCCAACCGTGGACCTTTCCCGAACCGTGGACCTATTGTCCTCTTTTGTTATAGGTCCCCGGTTTGAATGCGGTTACCTACTCACACACACACACACACACACACACACACCCCACACAGTCTTGTTTTGCAGTCGTTGTGTGGACATTCCTTTGTTCTGTACACTTAAGGAAAATCCTATTCCTCAACACTGCAAATAACGTTGTGTGGACGTGTGTAAGTCCACATAGTGCTTCAGATCCCTACATTATGTGGACCTCTTTTGTTCTCAGGTCCACACTGCCTATGTAGCGCTTGCCCATGTAAACACCTCCAATCGGGGACCTCCTATTGTCCCTCTTTTTTTTGGACTCTAACTTTTTGGCAACAGCTCCCATTGGTTTTGTACACAATTTCTAACTGGGGACCTTTACCCAACCGGGGACCCTATTGTCCTCTTTTGTTATAGGTCCCCGGTTTGAATGTGAAAACAAACTCACACACACACAAAAGGCTATTGCTCTCATCCTTCAACCTAACCAAAACCTTTACCCTAACTCTAACCACATCCCAAATTCTAACCATATCTCTCAACCTCACTATCACACCAAAAAGACCACTGCTCTAATCCTAAACCTCAACCTAACCAAAACCTTTACCCTCACACTAACCAGAAACCACTAACTCTAACCATAACTCTTAAACCCTTAAACCCAAGACCTGATACAGACACGCAACTTTTGAGCTGATCTGCTGACCTCCTTGCTTTTTGTAATTAATATTGCCATAGAAGACCAAAAAGTTGTTTTCTGATATGTATCCCATAGAAAGAACAAAATATATTCCAAGCTTTTTGACTCCTTTTGCAGGTAATGTCCAATGACTCTGGAAGGAGTTTCATCTGAAGAATTAATTTGCAGCGAAGCAATTTGTCATGAAAACAAACCAATCTTTCCATATTCTGATAAACAAATTTGAAAATCTCCCTGATTATGGAAACTTGATCCCTATTATGTTGAATGTAATTCTTAACGGCTCCCTGCTTGTTGTACACAATCTCCCTGATTGCAAAATGCAAATGTTGGCAGATCTGATGTATTTATTTATCCAGAGATACCATAAATCACACAGAAAGGAGCAGTTATTTTTTTTATCAGCCCAATGTACAGACATTCATTATACCAACTCCATTTCACAGGCCCCAGTAAAATATTGCCAAATGTCCAGACTCGGTTTATATCGCCCCCATAAACAATGCATAATTTGTTTACAATAGCCCAGTTTATAAGGTTATACGACGTATATTGACCGAGTGACTATAAGGACTGTGTACTCCCTGAGGTAGTTTATGGTTTGACTGAGTTTGGGACCAGCCATTGCTGGTGCCAGGAGTGACGAGACCACATAGAAACTCTGATCTGGTGTAATTTGTCGACTGCGGATCTTTCAACCCCATGGTCTGAACATCCAAGAAGGAATTGCCGTACAACGTTTTGTCTTTGCCTTCTCCTTTTTGTCCACATATATTCTCCCGTTTTTAGTCCGTCTCACTCACTAACTGAAGGGGCTCTGTGTCGTCATGATCAAAGCAGGCCTGTGGCTGTACTTGGAATTACGAACTCTCACCTCGTTACTGCACACGCACGCCCTCCTTACGCATCATATCTATGGTGAGCGTGTGTGTGCGGGCAGTAACTGGGTGAGAGTTTGTAATTCCATGTACAGCTACAGGCCTGTCCTGATTATGACCACACAGCCCTTTTTAATTACTTTTTCTCACTTGTCCATTCAGTTCCAACCTTTGACTTTGTCTTTTGTGTTTCCAACCTTATGTTGTTAAACTAGCCCCCTTCCCTCTGCCACCCTTGTGTCCTTCATTGTGCATCCCTCGCTTTTTCTGCGTGCTTTCTGCCTCTCTTTTCATTTCTTTCCACTTGACTGCTTTTGTTACACCAGTATACCTGTTAATATGTGTTGTGTTGTCATTCAGCCTTCGAGAAAGACTCAGCTAGGATCGAAACGTCCGGCCACTAACTATTTTTTGCATTTACACCATAGGTTGGTAAGCAGTTTGCAACAGCTACTTCTGTTTTCTGATGTGATTTGAACACATTTGATGATGTTCCATTTTAAAAACGTTTGATCTTTCAGGACAGAGATCGTGTCACTCCCAAGGTGCATCTCCAGGAATCCGTGGAGGAACTCAAAAGATTCAACGCTCGACGTAAACTCAAGGTACAAAACACCCCTCCTACAAGGATGAGAAATGTCAGACTCTTATCTGAATAATTTGGGGTTGAACAAAGAAACATTAACTAGAGCGGGATCTGAACCAACGACCTCCAGATTAACGTGCCGGCACTCTACCAACTGAGCTGTCTACCCCTATGTTGGCGGTCTCCCTATTTTGTCAGTATCTTTTTTCGGGGTGCCAGTCAGAAGCCATACAACCATTAACTTTTCTCTGACTTCAGACTTTTTGATTTCTGCTTGATGAAAAAAAGGAGTTGTTATTTTTCTTCAGATACGAAGAAAAACATGCTCTTTGATGTACCTCTCTAGAGCTGAGGATACTGTTCCAAAAAGCTTCGTGGAAACCTGTAACCCCAGGGGTTACCAAAAGGTGGAAATGTCATCATTTCAACATACCTTCTAATATTTAGATCCGAGTTTCAGACCTTATTGTCAGCAGTAACTCTCACTCCTGCTCCTAATTTCAAGCCTGATGCTTCATTGTTGTAAAGGGGCAAGGCAGTCTTTCCTTACAGAAAGAAGGACATTGAATGTTCTTCTGGATTATTTCAAGGGGGGCACCAAGGCAATGACCAGGGCCCAATTTCATAGAGCTGCTTAAGCGGAAAATAATGCTTAACAATTTCCTGCTAAGCAGAAATGAGCAGGGTACCAGTCACAAATTGTACACGTGGCATGGTAGTTTGGCTGGTAACCTTATTCTGGTAAGCAAAATTGTATTGTGCTTAGCAATTTTTTTGTGCTTAAACAGCTCTATGAAATTGGACCCTGGAGCATGGAGCCAATTGCATCTGTTGCCTCTGTGAAGTATTTGGCCTGTACTTTTCTGTAGCACTTGTTAGGAAGTTCAAATCGTTTGAGAACCGTTCAACTGCCCTGTTTGCCTATAGTAGAACAACTGTGCATGACTGTCTGTAGACTGTGTTGATGCATTCACAACATGATATCACATTGCTGGCTGGCATAGTTTAAATATCATTCCAAACCACAGTGGATGATATTCAATGGTCAGACAGTTGGAGGGTCGAGTGTGTACTGTGTAGATTTCACCACATTCACCACATTATCTCATATTGCTGGCTGGCATAGTTTAAATATCATTCCAAACCACAGTGGAAGATATTCAATGGTCAGACAGTTGGAGGGTCGAGTGTGTACTGTGTAGATTTCACCACATTCACCACATTATCTCGTATTGCTGGCTGGCGTACTTTATACATCATTCCAAACCACAGTGGATGATATTGAGTGGTCAGGCAGTAGGAGGGTTGACAGTGTTCTGTGTAGATGCATTCACCACATTATCTCATATTGCTGGCTAGTGACCTTTCAAATGAGATCCCAACTACTCAGTTCTGGTAGTTTTTTTTTATGATGCTGACTTTTTTTTCCTACAATGACAGGGTGCTGTACTAGCTGCTGTTGCAAGTTCAAAGTTCACAAGTTTCTACAGCGACCCCAACACCAAACACATCACAGATTTCGCTGATGAGGACCCCACATCATCAGGTAAGAAACCCATTCACGGCATCATGAACACTCCAAAAAAGTGTGGGTTGTTGGGTTGGTGTAGTGGTATCTCTCTTCGCCTTCCACCTCTAGGTCCATGGTTCGAACCCCCCTGGGGCACTATTTGGAAAGTCCCTTCCTGACTGTGTGGGTTTTCCCTGGAATAATTCTCTGGGGATTTCCTCCCACATATAACACTGAAACTCCCTTCCTTGTCTTCTCTCCACTGGGTTCTTGGCTAATACAGAGATTAAGTTTGCTTTTCTGAGAGTCCTTGGCTTCACAACCAGAATAACTGAAACGAAACGAAATGAAATGAAAACCAACCTTCATGACTGTACTGTACACAGCCGAAGTTACCAGACCGAGTCTTGGAGCTGGGCCCAATGTTAGAATGCTGCTTACTGTGGTATTTTGTAACTACAGTCACCATTCTGAACTTCAAAGTTTTACCCTCTATGTCATGGTGGTATAGTGGCTAGGCTGCCAAACTTGCAATCACAAGGTTGTGAGTTCGAATCCTAGCAAGCTCGCAATGACTAGAACAAGTAGTGTCGTCTAGCTCCTGAATCACAACTCTCTTAATATATTTGTCGCAGGTGCTGTTGCCCAGGTCTTGGATAGCTTGGAAGAGATCCAATGTTTGACGGACTGCGACGAGAAGGATCTGGAATTTCTTCATGGTATCTTCGAAGACAACCAACTCCATTCTCTGCTAAATGTAAGTCACGCCCCATTTTTTTCTCTCTCTTATTATTGCGTAATGAGTTTACAATAGGATGAGCAAGTCTTTTGCATGTTTGGAGCCTGGGAAGGGGCAGCATTGTTTGATTTAAAGGTAGGGTAATAGATTGGATTTTGTCAACGTAACCCTGATTTACATATATGCATAAAGAACGATACAACCAAAGTCACATGTGAAAGTTTCAGCTGAATACAGTGTCTAACAGCACAAAAACTGTCGCGGCACTTTTTACAAGAAGGTTGAATCCATTCACGTTTGGTGAGGTGACGGCGGGTACCAACTGCATCTCTGGCCGCAGCATTTGCGAATGGGCACCAATCATCTGAGAAACGATTCGTGCATGAGTCGTTTCTCAGAATCAAACGCTTTGGGGTGAAAAGTTATTTAAAACCATGATGCTTCAAAGGAATCCTTTCTCAAAATAGTTTATGCTCTCAAAAGGTTGCAGTGGTTCTCACCAAGTAAGTTTTTACGGTCAATAATTTTTGCAGTTTTTACCAGTCTATGACCCCTACCTTTTAAGGTTTGAAGGAAATCAAACCGACACTTCTGCCAAAAAGAGATTTTAAAGACTTTATGCTTCTTAAAGGCGTCGTCACGCCTCCATCTTGGTAACGCATATCTGTGTCTGCGCAGCGCACATGATGGGCCAATGAGCTACCTTCTATTGAGCTCTAGTCGAGGGCGCTCTACTCAATTGACATATGCATAAGGTCTATACACATGGTTGTTACCATTTAAACCTGCTTCGTTCTTGAGCTCTCAAACTTTCGAGTCGACGTAAGACTTGCACAGTCTCTATCAACCAGAGAAGACCCAGTCAGAACAGGGAATGCTGTGATTAGTTTATTTAATTTGGGTTTGAACAAAGAAAAATTGACTGGAGCGGGACTTGAACCAACGACCTCCAGATTAACGTACCGGCGCTCTACCAACTGACCTATCCAGCCCTATGTTGGTGGTCTCCCTATTAGTCAATATCTTTGTTCGGGGGTGCCAGTCAGAAGCCATGCAACCGTTAACTGCCGTGTAGCCAGGGGTCACACCCGAGTTTAGGACACAACCTGGGAAGCGGCAGCCACGGGATCACCTTAAGGGGATGCGACTTTTTAAATAATAAAACTTTATATTAGTTTATCTATTAAACTGTTACGGTCTGGCTCTGATAGTCACTGCCTAGTAACGGTGCCAGTGTTGAATGCTTTCGAGTCCATGGAAGTGAAATCATTTTGTCACCTTCACTTTAGATTTAAAATGAGTAGTTCTTCACTTTAGAGTCGTTAAGATTTATTTAAGCTGTTTTGTTTTATGCCCCCGCGGTTGGGGCCACCATAGGGGCAGACTGTTTCCGACATGTCAGGAGTGTGCCCTTTCAAGTTCCAACTTAACTTTTAGACAGTGGAGCATTGTTGCCCCACAAGGGTTTTTTTGTTCTAGTGCTGCATCATTAGAGGATATCTTCAGAAAAGGGAATAGTAGAACAACAATGAAAAAACAATTTGGGGGGGGGGGGTGTGTGGAGGTGTGCGTGAGTTTGTTTTCACATTCAAACCGGGGACCTATAACAAAAGAGGATAATAGGGTCCCCGGTTGGGTTAAGGTCCCAAATTGGAAATTGTGTACAAAACCAATGGGAGCTGTTGCCTAAAAGTTAAGAGTACAAACAAAAGAGGGACAATAGGAGGTCCCCGATCGGAGGTGTTTACACACTTGTGTGTGTGTGTGTGTGTGAGTGAGTGAGTGAGTAATAACTCTTTGAGTGACTTGGCATACCTGTATCAACTCCAAACTTGGTGTGTGGATTGGTCTTATTGTTTGTGGACCCCCCCTGTATGCCAAGTGTCAGGGTCCTTGTGGCTAAAACAAAAGAAATGTTGTCCGAGCGATAACTCAAGAAAGACTACATTACATCCAATCTGTGTGTGTTGTTAGTCTTGTGACCCCCCAGAAGCCTTTTGTTTTTGGACCACCTACATGACCCAGGTCAAATGGCAAGTAACGGACTGGCTTGCGGGGCATTTCTGTTGAACAAACACTAATGTTCTTGTTTTAAAATGCTACCATGTATGTAAAATGTACTTCAAAATGTATAACATGTAAAACCTCCTGTGGGAGATATGCCATGATATATCTTGAGGACGCTACAAGAGGGCGCTATACACATTCAATGTAATGATTGATAATGATGCAAGTCGACCAATAGAGGGCGCTACATGCACACCCTATGCTGACTTCACTAAAAAAAAAATGGGACTTGTCACCTTGCTGACAAAAAGAGTGACCGTACCTTGGCATTTCTTGGAAGGCAAGATGCTGCACTGGTTTTACGGGAATTTTTGTTGTTGTAATCTACCTCTATAAAAAGAATTGTAAAAATAACAGCTGATCAAGTTTTGAGGTGACCCCTTTCTCCACATGAAATATCGAGACAGTGCAATTTCCATCAAGTGATTTTTTTTCCCTTCGTTGTCCTCCGTTGAGCTGTGTACAAATTGTGCCTGCAGGAAGTCCAGGCTCGGTGGCTCTTTTCTGAACATGTGATGTCACAGGTTACATTGGTCTATTGATTTGTTCACGCTAGTCACGTGACTAGTTCATTCTCGTTGTATCTATTGATTGGTGCGGCACGTGTCGGCGCATGGATTGAATAGGCCGTTCTAGGAACATGAATTGATTATGCCTTTCTTGTTACATGTATTTATTGGTTTATGTAGTTGTTGATATTGATCAGTGCATTGTTTTCAGTAGCTGATTACATCGTTCTGTTCAGGATCATCTGGTACTCTGATTTAATGAATAATACAGACCATGTGTTGCAATATGTCGATAATCTGAATGTTGCAATTAGCAGTTTTTTTTACCGCATTATTAGGGTATGTGTGAACCAAATTTATGTGCTGCAAAACAAGTAAAACGAACTGTTTTTCCAGTGTTACTATTTTATTTCATTTGGCAACTGTTACAAGAAAACAACATATAGGCCGTCAAAATAAGATATAAATTGTGGATATGCATTCATCACATGATATCATATTGAAGGCTGGCATAGTTTATCTATTATTCAAATCCACAGAGGATGATATTGAATGGTCAGACAGTAGGAGGGTTGACTGTACTGTGCAGATGCATTCATCACATTATACCATTTTGCATGTGGGCATTAGTTATCTCTCTTTCAAATCCACAGAGGATGATATTGAATGGTCAGAGAGTAGGAGGGTTGGCTGTGTACTGTGTATGCATTCATCACATTATACCATTTTGCATGTGGGCAACATTTATCTCTCTTTCAAAACCACAGTGGATGATATTGAATGGTCTGACAGTAGGAGGGTTGACTGTGTACTGTGTAGATGCTTTCACTTCATTATATCATATTGCAGACTGGCATAGTTTATCCATCATTTTATAAGCCTAGTGCTAATTATAGGATTCGAGCAGCCCACCCCTCGCCAGGCAAGCTAGATAGTCTATCAGAGAAGAAATCTACTCACGAACGCAGTTAGGTCTTGGGTTCGAATCCTTCCCGACTTTTCTGTGGAACTCTGTATTGACCAGATTCGGAATGCACTGAGTATACAGTGCTAGTAACACATTGGCATAGTGATCGTTTTGCATCAGTCAATATTGGTTCAGTTTGGATTGCATTGGATTAATTCTGCAAGCTGTCTATTTACAATGGAGGTGACAACACCAGATAACCGCAAAAATTTACAAGTGGTGTACAGGATTAAAAAAAAAAAAAATCCACACAAAGCTTGTGTGTACATTGTAATATGATTGCTTATAAACTATTGTCTCTTTCCATTGTGATGCAAATCAGTTTTGCCAGTGAGCAATTTACATGAGTAAGCCTGCTCGATTACATACAATAGGCCGTTATGTGACTGTCACTCATCGGTAGCCAATGGCGGTGTCGTTGTGTCATCACATAGCCGACGCCCTCCTGTTAGTCTGTAAATTGTTTGTCGCGGTAGTACCTGACACTTCAGTTACTAAATCTGGCGCGCCGACAAAGGTCAGTCCGAGTTTCTTTATAAAGGGCTAATACATGTCTCTGGTAATTTTTTGATTAAATTTTTGTATATTTATTTCCACCCTCTAGTTTTCAATAAACACACCTCACAACCAAACAGTGAGAAATTTAATAAGTTTTTTTTCAGTGACATTTATTAGTGAAAGCAATGAACCCCCCCCCCCCCCAGTTTTGTTTGATAAAAGGATGTTGTGTAATTTCATTTAAGTTTTTTTTTTTTTTTGGAGGTCAGTGGTTTTGGAATTTGGAGGTCAGTAATTTTGGAGGTGTTGAAATTCTGTTTCCTGTACTTTGTCAGTGTCTATGGTTGCAGATGTGCTTGGTTAGATGAACTTCAGAATAACTGAGCTCTCAGATTGAAACCATTGAATATTTTTTTCTAAGATTTAGCCATTCTTACACCTTGTCTTGAAGTCGGAAGGCTAGTAGTTTTTGACTCCAATATTCCAGGTTCGTTGTTTTTTTTTTGAAATGAGAATTTATTCAGATTTATTTGTAGACATAAATCAAATCTCAGCTACTGCTGTGAGGGTAGTTTGTGGGGCATACATTTACCATAGCTTTGACTGTAATATTTCAGGTTTATTGTTTTCTTTGAATTGAGTATTTTATCGGATTTATTTGTAGACATAAAATGAATCTGAGTTACTGCTTTGAGAGTCGTTTGTGTGCCATAAATTTACCATTAGGCTCTGCCCTCTTTGATGGTTTCGGCAGTGGCTACGACCGGCACACGGCTAAGTCCTACTCTCCAATGTAGTCATTATAGCCAATAGCCAATAGCCATAGCCATAGCCAAAGTCACTTAATGCGTACAAGGTCGTAGAAACCATCGACTACAGTGCCACTTAGCTTGTGGACAATAGCTGCCTTTGTTGAACAATCCTGTACATGTACATGTACACCTACTTATCTTCTTATGACATGTATGACATTAAAGTGGTCTGGCATTCTATAGTTGTACATAATTGACTTCAACTATCATTAGTATTACAAAATAAGTGAGTTGAATAATTTGCGTTGAAGCATTCTACAAAGGTGGATGTGTAGATACGTTTTGATCAAAATTATAAACATTCTGCGGGATCAATATTTTGATGATCTATGCTCTATTTTGTCTGTATCTCATAGTAATTGTTTATTTTGTTTATCTATTAATTCAGGATTTAAACTTGTGCTTAGACAAGTAAGAAAGAAGACAAAAATGTTTTTAAGCCTAGGGATTGCCCATAAAAGGAACCAAATTACTGTTTGTTGTAACATTACATCATCTGCTGGATAGCTGTTGCCGGCAGTCAAGCGCAGAATGCGCTGTTTGCAGTAATCCAAAACAGATTTTGACATCTTCTTGAAGTTATTTTCTTTTCTGAGGGTCTGCAGTTATCAATTATCATTCAAGGAAAAAAAAATAAAAAATTGAAAAGAAAAATGATGTTTCATTTTGAGGCGCTAGCTTTTTTTAGTTTTTTATTATACAGTAAAGAACCCCAGGATTTGTAAACAGTATCGTTTGTGGTCAAGTATTCACACAGCAATAATTCAAAAAGATTTTACCCAGGATCTAGCAAAAAGAAAAAGTTGCAACATTTGTTGTAAACTGTCAAAAAACAAGGCCCAATTTCACGGAGCTGCTTAGGCACAACAATTAGCATAGATCAAAACAACTGTGCTTACTCGAAAAGGGGTACCAGCTAAAATATCATGTCATATGTACCAATTGTGACTGGTTTCCTGCTAACGTTTGCTTAGACAAAGACAATCCAGAAAAATGAGCAGTTACTCGATTGTCTTTTCAATTTAGAACAGACACTTTGATAATTTCAATGCACCTTGTTAAAGAATGACTTTGTTTTCTTTGGAATCTTGTGAAAATGATTATTTGAACGAATGCATTGATCAGCATAAAGCCTTCCGTACCAACGGTTGCCCACCACATGATCAATAATGCACGCTAATTGACAAGCTGTCCACTTCGCTTGATTATCATCCCCCCTCCCCCCCCCCTCCATGCGGAATGGATCATGCCGACCTCGGCTCCCTCGGGGCATATCAAATGACAGGTTCTTGAGCAGGAACATCCCTCAATTGCCCAATAGCTAACGAGCTGCCAGACATCCCATCATGCTTTGTGTAACTAACGTACCGAGCACATGTTGATGTGTTTACGAAGGCTACACGTACGTGTATATATGCGGGTACACGTAAAGAGTGTGGCGCTTCAAGGACTGGTTTGTAAATTTTGTTTCTAGTCTCACTGTGTTTGACGAGGTATCATAGTCTTTTACAACCGGCCACTATGAATGTAGTTACCATATGATTTGAAAAGCTACACCTCGAGCGTGCATGATGGTGCATACATCTGTTTGGTAAAGGTGTGTTGCGCAGTCGACATTGCTGACATTTTCTTGGGGGGGGTCGTGAGTGTGTGTGCTAAGACGACACACACGTCAAACTTTTATATTGACATTTATCGAATTCGTGTGTACATTTCAGTGGAGGTTTTGAAATTGTTTGGTGTGGCGTTGCTTTGCCAGGGATTCGATTGAGACCACGGATGGCTGCCCATTACTAGTTGTTCGTGTGTCGATGGATCGCCTTCATTGGTTCCACATGTAGATGTAGCGTTTGCCCTAATCATACCTCATGTTGCTGCTGATGAATTTTGCCAACTAAGTGTCTCTACATTGAGACAGTCGCGGGCAACATCTGGTTTCTGGTCTGCTGCAAGGTCTCCTTGCCTACTAGATGTAGTCGGATGGATTTGCTAATGATTGGGTTCTGTGTGTGTGCATAAGTTTCGGTTTCCCTCCACGTCTGTGCTCGGTATTGACCGAGGGAGAAAGCCTACATATGTCATCACAGCCAGCTATGATGATGCAGAACGAGCTCAATGGATCAATCCTTGAGCTTCGTTAGTCTCCTCTCAAGGCAACATTTCCGTGGAATGTTTCATGTACATGCCTTGCCTCTTTGCTGATTGACCACATTGTTCATTGGACACCATTAGTCTCCTCTCAAGCCAACTAAAACTAGTGCACTTTGCCGAGGTACTGCTCGTGAAGTAACCATCGCATTGTACATCATTAGTCTCCACTCAAGGCACTTTTCTGTTGCGTTTTTTGTCGGTACGTCTCCCAACTCTTCGCGGATTGATGCTCATGAAATAACCACCGCATTGCATATAATTAGTCTCCTCTCAAGTCAACTAAAATTGGTGCATTTTCGCTGAGTACTGCTCGTGAAAGTAACCATCGCATTGCTGCACCAATAATCTTCTCTCAAAGACAGCTAAACTCGGTTCATCGGGATTTTTTTACAACCCTGTGTTCAAAAGGGCTTCCCGCAGGACACTGTCTTCGTGTTACCATATGACAGATACCAGCCGAGTCTGCAAATGATAATTTTATAATTCTCTGCTGATAAGATATAAAAGATAAATTGATTCTGGATGTGGCTGTATAGTGTATGCATCCACATTGCTGTGCATACAGTATGCAGTAGGAAGTAGCAGTAATGATCACAACTGTTAATCACATACATTGTGCTGCAGGGGGGGGAGGGACGACTGATGCATGCCTGACCATGAAGACGGAGCGATGAATGAATGACCATTGACCAATACCACGTGTGATAGCTGACCACCACTCTGTGACTGTGTGTGAGAGCACACCTGTACACAGCGTATGCAACATCACCAGATGAAGCTCCGTGCACCGGTGAACCACTCCGTCTCTGTACTTGAATGTGTGATGCGCTAATTGCCTATTACAGTGTGATCAAGTTGCCTGTGCTGAGTTTAGTATAAAGTGGGAACACTTCTGGTACATCCTGGATGTAGGAAGCCGGTGTTAATTATCGCTTGATGCGATTAGGCTGGAGCTATCTACAAACAACAGTAGGTGTCTGTACTGCTGGATTGAAGTTTTGTACTGCTTGCTGGTATTCTGTCTTATGATCGTCAAGCCCTGGTGTCTCTTTAGATCGGCAAGTGTTTTTTACGGAGCAACACTCAGAAAGCGGTATCTATATTTTCAGTGGTGTAATTGCTGTATGATTGTTAATTCTTTTTTTTTTAAATATTGGAAAGCATCGTCATTGACCAATCTACTGCTCAGTAAGTGTCTCTATTGGTGTCTTGTATTGTCTTATGATTGGCAAGTATTCAATTTGTATCATCGGTGGATTTGTTACTGGTATTTGTGAGATCACCAAGCCTTCAGCCTTCAAGTCATTGACTGATTTACGCCTCGGGGAGTGTCTGTATTGGTATCTTGTAATTGTATTATATAATCGTCAATCGTGCATCATCAGCTGATGTCGTAATTTGTTACCGGTATTTGTGTGATCACAAAGTCTTCAGCCAGCAAAAGTGTCCTCATTAATCTATCTTTGACCTCAGGAAGTGTTTGTAGTGGTTACTGGTATTTGACTATCGACCGCAGAGTCGGTCCTAATATTAAGCCAGTGTCTTTGCAGTGTGACAACACTACGCTATAGTGGTAGTTGAGTTAAAGACAAGGAGGTTAGCGTGCCAACAAATCATAGAAACACCTGCATGGATGCGCTGGTATTGTCATAAATTTACCAAGGCACTGTGTCCGTCCGGCCAGAGGAAAGTCTCCATAATTGAGGCGCTCTTAACTCGCCAGTTGTAGCCAGGGACTGCCTCTAAAGAGAGTGACTGGAGTATAAGTTCCTGATGGTGGTGGGAAGCGGGACGGGTTATTACTCGGGTGAGATGGCCTTCGATCGGATGTTGAGACAGCACCGCCGGGAGATTCCCAACGGATTCGATCTGGAGAGCGCATTTGAGAAGTGGGTAAGTCACTCCAATATTTTGTTACGGAACAAACATGTCAAAGTCGTGTGGGATTCGCGAGGGCTAAGTGTTGACCCTCGCTGCAATTAACTCCTCGAACTCCATGGCATGTTCAAATCTAGCGGGATCTGATTTTAGCGATCATTTTGCTGGAGGTATAACGGTTGTTTCGTCAACTTGGTTTAGATGTTCCGACATGTTAACTGTTTTCAAATTAGCATTAATGAATACTTGGATTTTCCGAAAGGGTACCAGACTAAATTTTGCACTGCTAGCCTCAGTTTGGTTACAACTGCTTTGGAATGGATTGAGAAACAACATGGCTTAGTCATGCAGGTCTGATGCTTCATATTTGAAAGAGCAAGGGCACCAAGGCGTTTTCACCTTGGTGAAGGGCACCTCTATGAGGAAATTGTAAATTGACACCACATGACTATGTACATTGAGCATATATGCATATAATTTTTTTGCAGGTACATGTACACAAACATGAATATGCTCTAATGGTATGTTTTGGGTTTGTTGTGTACCAGCATTTATTCTAGAAGTAGTGTGTGCATAACATCCTGTTCGTAGTTCGTATTGGATTGATAACCCAGGGTTTGTCTTTGCCCAGCAGGACAAATTCGCTTGCTGTTTTCCTAGCCCACCAGCTTTTTCACGTTAATTTTTCATATTAAGTAGGGCTGTTAGGGATGCTTTTCAACACGGAACCTGGGAGTGAATTTTAACTGGTCCTTGGGTGTTTTAACTGGCGTTTGGCCAGCGGACCACTTTTTAAGGGAGAATGATGTAACCTCATGAGATTAATTTGAAAAAGTGTTTATTATAAGTTCAAGTTTTAAAGGTAGAGTCATCATTTGGTAATGACTCTGAAAAACTTGTGAATTTCTATCCGAAAGCTTACTTGTTATAAAGATGGTAATTGTTTGGTCTGAAATTATTTGGTCTGAAATACTTGTGAAATTACGAAATTTGCGAAACTATTTTGTCTGAAATACCCCCGGTGGTAAGAAGTCAATAGAAACGTTTGAATCTGAGAAACGATTCATGCGTGTAATGAATTGCTTCTCAGATTTCGTAGGGTTGGTGTCCGTCAGGGCTCGAATTTAGGATAAAATTTCTATAAGGCCACAGGGCTTGTAGCTCAAAATTTTTATTGGACCAGAATTTATTTTACAAGACCAGAATCTTCATGAGAAAAAAGCTTTCTAAACAGGTTAACATGTAAATTGCTCTTATTTGAACAAGCGCTCCAAGAGAAGATTGATTTCATTTGTCTTCTGGGTTAGTATCTTTTGATACTCAACGGAATTGTATTTACCCTGGCAGACTCATCAAAGTCAACATTGCAACATCATTTCTTTCTGCTACACAGTGAGGTACGCTACTTTATTTGAAAATCACAAGACTGCCGGACTTGTCAGGTCATGAGTTTACTGGCCCGGGGCTAAAATCACTGGCCTCGGGCCGCCGGTCCAGTCTTAAATTCGAGCCCTGTCCGTGCGCAAATATGCTGTTGCCAGAGATGAGGTTGGTACCCACTATCACCTCGCTAGACATGCGAAAATGCCTCGCCAGTTTTATTCTTCTTTTCTGTTTTCTCAGCAAGTACATGAAGTAGACACTGTATTCAGCTGAAACTTTCTTTTGTGACTTATTTTGTATCTTTGTCTATAATTTTGCTTTTAAATAAGCATTTCGTTGAAAGAAACCAAATGATGACCCTACCTTTAACATTTTTTTCCTTTCCCCCCTTGCTTTCTCCAAAATGCACAACATGGCCGTTCCACTCCACACATCATGGCCTTTCTACTATACTCTAACTCATCACATGTGTACAATACTCTGCAGAAATTAATGTAATTAAATGTATTCGTGGAGCGCACCTGGGAATTTTTCAATTGTTGAAGACCTTGAGACATGAAAGCATCCCAGCTTCTGATCTCAAAATAACCATTTTGTTTGTTTGTGGGAAAGAAGTAGTGGAAGGAGCAGGCTGCTTGAAGCCTGAATGCCCTGAAAGACACCAAAATACATTTGAACGCTGATATCGTAATGATATGTGCGCAACCCTTGAAGGTTATCCATGAAAACTGCGCAGACTGCTGTTTCTAGTAGATTATTTTTAACGTACTTGTAAAAAATTTTCGTTGGGTTGCAAGAAACCATGTACTGGTGTGGGAATTCACAAATGATTTCTTCGTTTATCTTCCGTACCAAAAGGATAGTGGTACTTACTAGTTGTAAAGTTTAGGATTGTGTTTTCTCAGTTTTTTCTTTTTTTATGATTTCAGGATTTTGTTCAAAATCTCCTTGAGCCTTCAAATTGTTTTTTGCAAGAAGTGAAGCAGTCACCAAAGAGAGAAATAATTAGTCCACCTTGTGTCCAAACCTGTTGTTCTGTTATTTCTGGTGATGCACAGAGTCTGTAAGCCTCCTGAATTGTAACATCTGGGAGGTTCGGGGTCTAGAATAAGGGAGAGCCCAGGACCAGCCAGCCATTTTCAGGAATTTCCACCTTTATCAAACCTAATCCCTGAACATATTTAGGCAAGCAAGTAATAGTATCGCTATGTCCGAGATGACGACTCGCCCTGATTCTGCAGAAAAGTTCCATGGAAATAAACCAATCTTTCCTTTCTCTGATCAACAAATTTGAAAACCTCCCTGATTATGGAAACTTTGTGAACTAAAGCCCGGTTCATACTTCCTGCGAAGGCGAAGAGAAGTTTAACGTCACAGGGCCGTTTTCGCAGCGAATTATTCGCGGGAGTTGAGCACTTTTTAACTGCTGCGAATTATTCGTTGCGAATTTTTGACGTCAATATTCGCTTCGCATTCGCGTTCGCAGGAAGTATGAACCGGGCTTAAGTTGAATGGAATTCTTAATATCTCTCCTGATTGTTGTACAAATCAGATGCAAATGTCGGCAGTTCTGCTATGGTATTTCTGTCGTCTGAAATATGGATACACATATGTGCAGGAAATCATTTGCGTTTTGCAGCTGGACTTGATTTTACCCAAAGCGCTAAGATTCATCTGAAGATGAGTTGTCGATATCGCCATAGCGATTTGTATTGTGACATCACACATTGCTTAGCAATTCAGATCGATACACAGCTTAGGATCAATACCTTGGCCCAATTTCATAGAGCCGCTTAACGGCTGATTTTGTGCTTACTAAGCGATTTCCATTTCATAGCGCTGCTAACCGTAAGCACACGAAAAGGCATGCTTACCTTCCGGTGCTTTCTGTATGAAAATGATTGGCGTAACAATGCAAATTCATGGTGAGCGCGCAAGATGTCCGCCTAATTTTCTTGCTAACCTGTGAAAAATACGCTTATGCTAAGCAAATTTTTCTGCTACAGTTAGCACACAAATTTGCTTACCGTTAAGCAGCGCTATGAAATTGGGCCCAGCTCTTTGTGAAATCGAACACAGAACCATATATAGCCACTCTGACACCAGGGCTTTGTTTCACATCGTAAGATCGATCTTAGCTCTTTGTGAAATTGCCCACGGGGGGAAATAGGGAGGCAATGGCTGCCATGCCCTCTGTCATCGCCTTGGGGGCCCTTTGAAATGTTCCAATGGAAATGAGTCTGTATATCCTAAGCCTGATACTTCACGGAGGCAACGGCGGCAATTGTTCTTGTCATTGCCTTGGTGCCCCTTCAATGTTCCAGTAAACAATCTGAATTTTTTTTCTTTTGATAATCGCAGTCGCCCTTTGAAAAAGTCCAGCCACTATCTAGATACCTGCTACCATCGCAGTTGAACATGAACATCAAAGCCCGCTTTCACAAACCCTGTGAGCGCAAAAACTCGCTAAGCACAGAAAAAAAACACAAGCTTAGCAGAAACAGGTTACCATCCAAAACGCCATAAGTTTGCACTGTTGCAACTGGTACCCCCGCTGTAAAAAAAAAAAATTTGCCACTGAGCGAGCAGTATTGTTTGCTACATATGTAAACCGCTTTATGATTTCGGGCCCTGATGTAGGCTTTATGTGCCCACATGAAATGCAATAATCAATGATACGTACAAGACATAAAAAAAAAAAAATGAAAAACACCACTGACCGTGGCAACACTCGGTGCACCTGCTTCTTATTAAAACACCACAACACTCATTGCTGGCCTTCAAATCTACAATGTCAAGACGATTACTATCAGGGCGAAGTTTCCGGGCAATAATTATTTCATACAATCAAATTGTACATCATGTTTTGTGGGGTTTAGCCTTGCTCTAGAAATTAATTGTGTACATTCATTTAAAAAAAAAAAAAAATTTTTTTTACATTAAATTCTGAAAGGTTTTTTTGGAAGTTCTTCAAAATTGCATAATGACATACTGCGTACATCGTGTGTGTTTAATGCGTAGTGCTGTTATCTGACGCTGTATGTGGAAATTAGGCACTTCCTGCCAAACCTCGTAATTGGGTTAATTTGTTCACCAAACAGATGGGCACAAGAGCTTTCAACTCACACAAAAAAACATACACATTCTATTTTTGGCATGCCTGTGGAGTGGAGACATCTTTTGTTCTTTCCTTTGTCCCTGTAGTTAAGAACCTCCCATAGACTTTGTACACAAAATTCCTTGTGGAGCACCCCAGTCTTTAGAATTCCCCTATGGAGACCCTTTGTTTTCCCTTTTCTGTTTTGTTCTCGGTCTCCATAAGGTAGTGAATATGAAATCACACACATGCAAGTGTGTAAACACCTGCAATCGGGGACCTCCTTATTGTCCCTCTTTTGTTTGGACTTGATGTTTTTGGCAACAGCCCCCATTGGTTTTGTACACGCTGTCCAACAGGAGACTTGTCCAACAGGAGACTTGTCCCCATCCGGGGATACTATTGTCTTCTTTTGTTATAGGTCCTCGGTTTGAATGTGTATACCTAGTACCTACAGTCCCACAATAACACACACACAAAATTCCCTGACCTACGAATTCTAGTTTATAATGTCATGTGACCAGAAACATAATTTTTTTTAAAAGGTGTTCGTGCAATAAGATTGCGCGAACACATCTTGTTTGTTTGTTTGTTTGTTTTTTTTTTTTTGGGGGGGGGGCTTTAGCTTTACAAACATGAACTTTGCCCAAAATAAATACAAAAACGGGAGAATTAGTTTGTAGTTGTGATCTTTAAAAAAAATATTTCTTGGTCCGGTTTTATTTTCTGAGCTGCCTATGGAGAATTTCTTGAAATATGTGACCTGACTTTGTGTGACTATACATCTGTGTGCACTGTACATGGTTTGTGAACATAAACTTGTGCTAGGGTTGTTGGCCAAACAACAGGGCTGGAAATTTAGACTGGACTGCAGGCCTGCGGCCAGTGATTTTAGCATAGGGCCAGTAGACTCGGGACCAGACAAGTCCAGCGGTCTTGTGTTTTTCAATTGAATACATATCATTAAAAACAAAAATGGTGTTCAAATGTCAACTTTAAGTCTGATAAACATCTTTCAATTCTGTCGAGTAAAATTTATTTTACCTACAAGATGAGATAATTCTTCTCTAGTGCTTGTTCAAAAGAGAAAGCTTTGTAGCTTTTCCCCTGGCCTTGCTGGTCCAGTAAAAATGCTGAGCTACAATACAAGCCTTGCTGTCTTGTTGATTTTTTCCCCAAATTCCAGCCCTGAACGAAATAGTGTCATACAAGACAAGCATGATACAAAGAGGCTGCGAGACGACACCGCGATACTATTTCACGTGTCGTGACACTTTTGCGAGTTTTCTCACGCACTTTTGTCAAATGAGTACAACATTGAATGTATTCTGATACACAGTAATTTGTTTTGACATGCGATTTTTTCGTCAAACGAACATGGAATGTATTTTGATACTGTAGTCTGTATTTTGTATGTATATTAAATTGTAGTTGATATATTATATATAATGTAACAAGTACTACCTTCACATGTGGACTTAAAGAGATGCTCCAAGGTCAAATTCAGTTTTGTGATGCACTCATTTCCCAGCAGTTTTTGTAAAAATTACAAAAGCGTTCAATGATGTCACATTTCAAATATACGGTCTGTACATTTTTGTACGGAGAACTTTCAGTTCATTTCTGAATTTTGCTGATATCCAATCAATACAGCATTGACTTTGACCGTTTGACTGGCACAACAATTCCTCTTTGGAATGTACAGACCCAGAATGTTTTTGATGTCTGATGATGTCACGTTTCAAATTTCGCTCTGAAATGACATTTTACACCATTTTACGTGAGGACTTGTAATTTTTTTTCAATTTATATCAGGACTCTATCTATTGGCAAATGAGTTCATCACAAAACTCAATTTGAGCTTGGAGCCCCCACTTTACAATGTAACAACAACAATTTCACACCGTAACAGGGATGTGATTTCTCCGTTTTTAACCGGAATTCTGTTTTTTTTTGCCCTTAAAAAAAAAGAAATTCCGTTTTTTTTGCCCCCCCCCCCCTAAAAAAAAAAAAATTATTATTATTTTTTTTAAAGATCAAATTCATAAAAAATGAAGATAAAACCATATAATAACGCCCAGATTGCAGAGTAGGGCTTTTAAAACCAAAGATAAATGTTAATATTAGGCTTCATGCTCGCAAGTTTTCGAGCTCGCATGCTTTCGCTCTTTGCGCTCAAGAGTTCAGGTTTTTTTCTCAACAGCCTATCACATCCCTGCCGTAAGTTAACCATTTAAAGTCCAATGGAAAACATGGCTTCTGTTTGAACAAAACATACAAAATTTCTCCAAATTTCAAGTTTAGATTATAGCGGCGGCTGGTCCACTCGCTGATCAGAGTCCTGTAGTTAAGCATCAAGCCAATAACCCCAAACCAAACAAGTCAGGCAGTCATGTGTTTTTCAAACACGTACTGTACTTTTAAGAAATTTACTTTGTATACACTTCAGCTATTTTACGCCCTGTCTTAAAAGTAAAGGAAATATTTGGAAAAGAAAGAAGGAAATATTGTAAAAATATTTCTGGTCACAAGAAAAAGTTCACAGTTATAAGATTGTGATCTAGGTGAGATTTCTTGAAAATCTAGCCCTTGAGCACAAATTACAATTTGCTGTTTAGCAAAAATAAGCAGGGAACCAGTCACAAACAAGATACATTTCATGGTATTTTGGCTGGTAATCCTTATTGTGCTTATCCACTTTCGTGCACTGATGTGGCAGTGAGTGATATATCGCTGAACGTTTGATTTCTTTCCAAGATGAGATCATTTTGATTCTAACGATACATGTAGTTCTCCTTGCTTATTGTTAATTTCCTGTGGGGACGTTACGGTTCCCAGCTCGTCGCCGTACTCCCCACCAGGCAAGTTAAAATCTCCTGGTGTAGCGCAGTTGGGAACATTTCCTGCCTGTCTGATGCAACCGTGTCTGTTCATCTAATGACTGCCTCGATTACCTTGCATCTGTCATGGCTTTGGAACTACTGATAGCACCACCATCACGCATTCCAAACCCCAGCAAGATGCAAATGTAACTTAGCTATATCATGGTCTCCGTTACACCGCTAGTTCAGAAGCGGCCGACCGAATCATACCTTTACAGTCATAGAGACTCCTACCACGTCCACTAAAGTCACCGAGACTGTGGAATAGATCAAATCATATCTCGTCGGCGACTACAAAGCTGGCTGCTTATTTGATGTTTCACATCATATCATCATCAAACGCCGAGTTCAATAAGAAGTCCGGTCCGATTTCAGTTGATGTATTTCAAGTTTTTTTGTTGTTGGGTAAGTAATCATTGATGATCTAACGTATGAACGAGTGTCACAAATGTGGACATCAATTTTGAAATAGTAATAATAATAAAGGGTATTTATATTCGGCAGGTATCTGCCAACTTTGATGCTCCTGGCGCATGCATGTTATTACATGTGTGAGCAGCCTGTGCTGCCAAGTACATGTAAGTAGCGCATCAAGCTAAATCAATCACAAGAACCATCTCTACCCTCCGAGGTACCCAGTTCCCCCTGGGTGAAGAGAAGCAATTACAGTTCAGTATCTTGCTCAAGGACAC
Organism: Pisaster brevispinus; assembly: GCA_023634235.1. Taxonomy (NCBI): domain Eukaryota; kingdom Metazoa; phylum Echinodermata; class Asteroidea; order Forcipulatida; family Asteriidae; genus Pisaster; species Pisaster brevispinus. The sequence goes on along the minus strand of JAMKCF010000014.1, from coordinate 3,492,619 downwards.
GAGTGTCATGACCGGGATTCGAACCCACACCCCTGTGACTCAGCCACCGGAGCTTGAGTCCAGTGCACCAGACCGCTTAGCCACGACAGGCATATGGTTAAAAAAATGATTAAAACAGCGGTACATTTTACCCAAAGTCAAGATTCTTGATTTGGAAGAACCATTACATTAATTGTGACACCATGGGGTAGGCCTTGAAACGTTGCTGTTGAATGGGCACAATACTTCTATTAGAAAATCGTACATTTGTGTTGGACCTTTTGCAAAGGTCACCACAACAGAACCACAGGGCACCACAGCAATTGCAGTGTGTTGCTAATTCAATGCCTCATGGGGAATTGTAGCATTAAGCCTGTCTTTGTTTTTTGTTTTTTTGAAATCGTCCAGGAAAAAAAAAAAAGCCCAAAGAAAGAGACACACACTAAGTGATCAGTTTCAATAGAACCTTTGCAGATGACTTCACACGCTCAAAAAGCGCCCTCACTGAGGTAAAAGGATCAGCTATAGTTGGCTAAAAGTTGCGCGCACACAAAGGCACCCTTCCATTGTTTGACCTCGGCGGTGGAGAAAATAACACCTGAAGACCTCACACAAAAAAACGTCAGTACTTATTTTGATTGCCACAACCAAAATAGCTTAAATCCCTGCCAAAACATACAAAGTTTATCATTGTTGTACAACTATAATTCAAGGATACCACTTAGTGAATTGGTAATTCAGTGAAATTTTCACAGGATTGGACGGTTTGACGATCATGAACGGGGAATGACTCGACTCCGTCCATCAATTTTGCGTAGCAAAATATGTAGACCAGTATACCTGTTTATGTTTGTAGTCTTGTCATTTAGCCTTCGAGAAAGACTCTGCTAGGGTCGAAACGTCAAGTCACTAACTATTTTTTTCTTGCAAAATATGTAGACTGAACTTGTTTTGTGCAAACTGAAGGCTGATATTGAGTAGCAGATAGTGGTTTTCGAGTGGCAAGTGGTACATTTTGTGTAGCAATTTGATCTGCGGTACAAGGGAAATCGTTCACTTATGAATTCACTTTCTTCTCACACACACAAAAAAACCGATTGTGTATTACCTCCTTACTTTGTCGCATTCTAATCATGGAGGAATCATTGGGCACCGTTGTATGATACTAGTTTTTTTTTTTCACCTGTGTTCAAAAATGTGTACGAACAGCGGGGGCATGATTTTGTCTGCAGTGGTACTTACAGGTTTCCACATGGGTACCCAGGTACACGATGTGACCAGTGTTCACCTCGGGTACCCAGGTACCCGACGACCGATGTTCACCTCAGGTACCCGGCTCTAAAATTACCCATGGATGGACAATATAAAAAAAAAAGAAAAAAAAAAGTGGGAGCTCCAGTTATGATTAATAATATTTGTAAAGCCAATGGCGTAATAACCTGCCTTGTGCAGTGCAAACATAAACAGAACGATGAAAGACGGGCATATCACTATATTTAACAGAGGACGGCACTTGTGAAAGAAAAGAAAAAGAAGAGCAAAAGATAAGAAGAAGAAGAAGGAAAAAAAAGCAAAAACTCCTGTATCGTGTAATATATATATATCTCTGATGTGTTGGTACATGATTTTTTCTCAAGTTGAGAGCCTCTCGTGTGTGTTCCATTTACATTAAATCAGCGCCGAGGAAGAACTTGACATTACGACCCCGAGGCGTTAACTCACATCTTCACCCCGCACTGTTTGCCTTGAATAGAAGAATCACTATCCGCTACAAAACATGAGCTCCCCACACGATTCCTCAGCTTATTCTTCTCTTTTGTCTTCCCGGCGAGGGTTCTTGAGATGTGATGTTCGGACAGCCCCCCAAAAAAGCAAACGTGTCTGTAGGGATAGCCGGGAACGCTCGGACATTTTTCCATGTTCAGTTTCATGTCTTGGTCCTGCTTCGTCATTGATTGCTACACGGATTCCTTTACACCGCGGAGTTGTGTCTGCTGAGATCGTGTACCTGAATCAATAATGGAACAATCCACTTGGCCGAGGATCGGAAAAGCACCGACCCTCTATTATCAAACTTCTCGCAATGATCTGCCTCTCAGGTTTCAATAAGGGAGAGAGAAAAAAATAAATACAAAATCCACGGAAAATTTTTAAAGGGAGAGGGTTTCATATAGGAAGTCAATTCAATTGTATTGTTCAAGAGTTTCATGCAGAAATGTTTCACAGATTGAAATATTTTTTGAATCCCTCTCTCTAAAACCACATTCCCTTGAAGGGCATTTCTCCTCAAAATGTTAAACATTATCAACAGCTGCAGTGCTTCTTACAAAGTTAGCTTTTATGGTAATTCATTTTGGAGTATGTTACCAAAGGTATAATCCACCCTTTTAGCAGCTTCATGAATTTGGGTCTTGTAGGTATGTAGTTTTCATTTCACCTTTGGATGGTTTGTTTGGTTCAATCTATGGTTAATAATTTCAGTTTGTTTCTGGTCTTTGATAACAGCAAGGAATAAATGACACAAATCTATTAATACAGCCATGCCACTTAAGGTGTCAGAGAGCTGTCTTCGGATTGATTTGAAAGTAGGAGAAGCAAGAGACCGGAATTGATTCAAGTTTGATGAGGAGAGGTAAAGAAGAATGGGGTAAAGATACCACAGCTGAGCATCTTCGTTCCAGGCATCAACTCACGACCCATCGTCATCATTTATTTATGATTAATGGCTTCCCCTTAAAAAATGTGGTCGGGATCCCAACCAATATCCCGGTGGGATAGGTCGGGAATCCCGGTGGGATACTGCCCGGGATCCCGACCTATCCCATCGGGATATTTTGTCGGGATCCCGACCTATCCCATCGGGATACTGATCGGGATCCCGATGGGATAGGTCGGGATCCCGGTGGGATACTGCCCGGGATCCCGACCTATCCCATCGGGATATTTTGTCGGGATCCCGACCTATCCCATCGGGATCCCGATGGGATAGGTCGGGATCCCGGGCAGTATCCCACCAGGATCCCGACCTATCCCATCGGGATATTTTGTCGGGATCCCGACCTATCCCACCAGGATCCCGATGGGATAGGTTGGGATCCCAGTCTGTATCCCACTGGGATTCCAGACCTATCCCACCGGGGATATTTTGTCGGAATCCCAACGTATCCCACTGGGATCTCGAAGTATCCCACCGGGATCCCAACGTATCCCACTGGGATATCTGGCAACTCATTGAGATGGTTCAGTTCCACCTGTGAGAAAGCTGAAATAACCGAAAAAAATTTTTTTTTATACAATTATTAAGAATTTATTATCATCTTTTGCCATACACAATTAAATCGTTCAAACAATATCCTCAGTGCAGTGTAAAAAAACTGCCAACCCAATATAAAACAATAACTGATCTTGACTGTTCGTTACGTATATACAGTTGCTGAAGTCCAGGCACACACACTGCACTATTTTAACTTCAATCTCCTTAGGCACATTCTTCAAAAGAAACAACCAACTCCAAGAGAAGTCCAAACTTTTCTGGCTTTGTTTGTGGCCAACCTTTCCCGCTGTTCCAGCCCATTCTTTGATTTTATAAATATGGTGTGGTACGTCGTTTCAGATACATTTCTTTGTAATAATAATACAACAATTTTACTTTTTAAGCTAAATATCTGAACCGATGGCGATGTCCAGTGACTTTTTTGTTGTGCGTTTTTCCTCGTGGAGCGCATTCTTGGGATTTGCACAATTTGCGCTGTGAATAAGGAGCAGTTTAATAACGAATTGTGGGCAATATGGAGATTATGCAAATCCCAAGAATGCGCTCCACGAGTATCGACGCACAATTGTTCGCTGGACATCTGTAAGATTTTTAGCCTACAATTTCTATTTTTTTGAGAAATGTATCTGACACAACATACCCCCATATTAAGTGGCAACGTCTCTTGTGTACCTCCAGGTGAGCTATCCAGCTTTCCTCCCTCTTTTGCAGTCACAAAAAAAGTATTCTTGTCATCGTAATTTCGATCCACCACTTCTCCAATACTTTGACAGAACGCTGATTACACACATGTACATGTTTACCATCTGGTATAAAGGGACATGGATGTCAGACTATTTCATTCACATCGCATATTACACTTCTCGTCTAACACCCAACCCCTGGTCTTGCACACATGGCCGTTCTCACTATTGAGCACACAGCCCGCTGCGCTGTATGTATTTGACATCAAAACATGAGGCATAGAGGGAGATAACTCTACGCAACTGTGCGTCGGGCCGCCGACGCATCGCAATGTGTATGTGTGATCGAAACGTAACCACGATGCTTTGGCTTTTGGGGGGGTTTTCGCAACCCATTTTCTCGATAAAAAAATCAGCTTAAAAAAGATACAATCTTTTAATAATCTGACCAAAAGTTGAATATTCATCGTCGCCGGACGAAAAAAAAAAAATGATGGATTTCCCTTTTTTTTTTCTTCTTCAATTTTTCAAGAAAATTGGTCGCCGCGATCCGTAAACCAACTAATAAAATTGGAACGGCCTAAAGACCAATTTGCACTGAATTACAATGACAGCTATATAGGACCAGACTTGGCCAGTGAATACTGAGTTTTGGCTCATTTTGTTGGGGGTAATAATAGGGTGCACTTCCATCATATTTTTCAAGTAATATAATGGCGCTATAACTTTGTATAAGTTATTTTAAAAAATACAAGATTGACATGTAAAACATGATTATAGCATGTTTTAAATATGTCAATTTTGTATATCATTTGTTTCAAGTGTCAAGCACCTACAGTCTTAGTTTCATTTTTATATCTCATTCTATCCCACCCCAAACAGGTGGGATCCCAACAATGCCGGGATGAGCTGATCGGGATCCCACCTTATCCCAACTCATCCCGCCTTCAGTCGGGATTCTGACCACCATTCCATCGGGATCCCGACTCGTCCCACCTTTGGTTGGGATCCCGACATAACCTATCCCGATGTATCCCATCGGGATACCTCCATCCCGACTTATCCCAACATATCCCGGTGGGATATGTCGGGAATCCCGGCGGGATATATCGGGATCCCGACCACATTTTTTAAGGGGTTAGAATCCGCTTTTTGTATTTACCTTGACTGCGTGGAACCTTTTTCCGTATGTGTTTTTGTTCGCTGTGTGTGTGTGCGCAAGCCATTGTGAATGTTTGATTTACTCTGAAATGCGTGACAGTTTTCAATAATATTTATTGACGGATTGTTGAGTGGCTTTGCACATTGTCAGATCTCTGGTGATTATAGGATGGTCCTGGAAGAGCTTTGTGTGTGAACTCCCAGGTGGAAGGAAGCAATTAGCATGACGGACATCACTTGTGTTGTCAAATTTTGATTTATTTTTGATTAGAATGTTGTCTGAGTTTGTGTTTGAACTCCTAGGTGGAGGGAAGCAATTATCACGATGGACATTACATGTTGTCAAATCTGTGTTTATTTTGGTTAAAACTTTGTCAGACTTTGTGTGTGAAGTACTCAAAAGTGTCTTATACATATGACTGGTGTCCTGCTTATCTTGTTACTAACAAGATAAGCAGGACACCAGTCATAAACAATATTAGCAGAAGAAAATGCATACCCCCCCCCCCCCCCCAGGGTGCTCCCCTAACACACGCTAGGGTACTGGGCCAACACGCACAAGTGGCGTGCTGATACGCGCACATTTCGGCTGATATGAAGAAGAAAAAAAACCCACCTGAAACTGTTTTTTCCCTCTACAAAAATAATCAAGAGAAATCCGTTTAGAATGCCCCAGATTTTACAGCAGGGCTTTTAAACATAATTAGATAAACACTAAGTAGAATCCTTGTTTGAAATCAGTGTGCTTCGGCCAAACATCCAAACATTTGGGTCCAGAATGCCCCACAGTTTTGAAAAATCCTGGGGAGAGCCCTGGCCCCTCTTGTTGCTTAGTAGCTCTATGACATTGGGTGCTGTGGCAATTTGGTTTAAGCACCTGTGTTGTTGGTCACTGTAGAATTATAATAATCCCACCTATTGCATTATAGTTCACACAACGAAGCACAGGGCAAGATGGCCGTTAAGTTGTGTACGAAAAATTCAAGCAGGCCGCATCATTGATCCCGCATTTCGGTCCGTTAGTTTGTAGGTACTCCGTTAGTCATTTCTACAGGTGGACTGGCCACGGTAAAAACAAAAAACAAGAAAGAAAAAGAAAGGACTGAGTTGATGAGTGGAGGTTTTTTGCAGGATGATAATGTGCATGATTAGCGCCGTGTGCGTGCTAGTGTTGGGTAGGGACCAGTAAACACAAGCTGGCATCTAATCACCCATAAACTGTTTAATCATTGAAAGCCTAGACAAGTACTGCTAAATTATGATCCTTAATTTATCCGAATCGCGCATTATGTATGTTTTGACATTTTACTAGAAAAATCTGAATTAAGAAAATGAATCTTGACTTAATTAACGAACCTTTAAAAAAAAAAAATAATAATAAAATAATAATAATAAATAAATAAATAAATAAATAAATAAATAAATAAATAAATAAATAAATAAATAAATAAATAAATAAATAAATAAATAAATAAATAAATAAATAAATAAATAAATAAATAAATAAATAAATAAATAAATAAATAAATAAATAAATAAATAAATAAATAAATAAATAAATAAATAAATAAATAAATAAATAAATAAATAAATAAATAAATAAATAAATTTAAAAAAATCTTTTGATTAAGCTAAGACAACTGCAGCTTTATGAAAATCATGGAAAATGTTTACATTTCTCAGAAGTCTGGTCAAAACGAAAAAAACAAGAAAAAAAACCAAACTAAGCCCGATTAATATAAGTAAGTAAACAACATTTTTGTAACATACACGTTATCTGATTACTGGCTGGTATAAAGTTTGTCTAGTGGATGGTATTTATTGGTCAGACAGTAGGAGGGTAGTTTGTTTACAGTGGATGCATTCACCACATGGTATCATGTTGCAGGCTTTCATAGTCAATCAATCATTTTAAATCACAGTGGATATATTGAATGGTCAAACAGTAGGAGGGTTGACTAGGTGTATTGTGCATTGATATCATATTGCAGGCTGGCATAGTCTGTCATTTCAAATTACAGTGGACGATATTGAGTGGTCAAACAGTAGGAGGGATGACTGTGTACTGTGGAATGATGTATTGCAGGATGGCATAAGTCTAATATGTAAAATTTCAGTGAACGATATCAAATGGTCAAACAGTTGGAGGGTTGACTGTGTACCATCATTTGCATACTTGAATATTTACAAAGATCTTGGGCGGAGGTTCGGACTTGAAACCTAACAACCAATCTGTAGAGGACTTGGTTGTACACTTTGGAGGGATAAAGCACAAGATTGCTGGGTTGGTTTGGTTATCAGATGACAGACCCTGTGCTAAAATGACTTGGCTCGGTAGGTACGGTAGGTACGGTAAAGCGACTGGACTCCCATCATTTTCATATTTGTTATTTCAAAAGATCTTTGGCAGAGGCTCAGACTTTATTATTTAGAAGACTTGGTGGGGGGGGGGGGGGGGAGGGGGGTAAAAAAATCCCAGAAGATAGCTGGATTTGTTTGGTTGTGAGATTATGGGCCCTGCGCTAAAATAACTTGGCTTGGGGGCCAGTGGTCCGGTGGGTATTCCAAAACCTTGTGCTTGATTACTATCGTTAGTTCCTGTACGTGTGTGTGTGAGTTTGTTTTCACATTCAAACCGGGGACCTATAACAAAAGAGGACAATAGGGTCCCCGGTTGGGTTAAGGTCCCCAGTTGGAAATTGTGTACAAAACCAATGGGAGCTGTTGCCAAAAAGTTAAAGTCCAAACAAAAGAGGGACAATAGGAGGTCCCCGATTGGAGGTGTTTACACACTTGTGTGTGTGTGTGTGATCATTGTATCCAAACTACACTGTGTACGCATCGGATGTGTCTGCCAGGGAATGTACAGTGTGGATTTTATGAATAAGTAAATGATTCCCCTCAGTTTCTTTGGTTTTCACTTGAAGAAAGGGTCAGTACTTTGGTATTGACCCTGAGAAAGAAAGAGAAAAGAAGTGTAATTTCTTATCCGAAAGCTAGCTTGTTATAATAATGGTAATGGTAGTAAGCAGACTGTGAGTTTAGTCTGTCTGAAATGCCCCCTGTGGATTAGAAATCAATAACAACATTCGAATCTGAGAAACTTGAATCGTTTCTCAGATTTTTTAGGGTTGGTGTCCATATGGGAATGCTGCAACCAGAGATGCTTCAGTCAGTTTTGCTTTGCTCAATCCCAAATTATTCAAAATCTACTTACATGTAGTCAGTACCCCTTGTGGTTTATTACTTGATACAATGTAGCTTGGCAGAACAAAACTGGTGTCGTAGATTGTTTCAATGCAGCTGCACTTTAAATCTTTTTTTTTTTACTTTTACAAATTTTAATTAACTTTTGAAGTACACAAAGACATCTTGAGTACTGTGTTCGACAGGACATCTTCTCCACATCCGTAGATTGACTGATATATTAGTACTGTGTGTTTACACAACAAACACCAATAAGTAACTAATCATTTGTTTTATCTTGTACTTATGGTTTATTTACTTATTCCTTTTTGTGATAACATCCTGTAAGGCAGTGTCTGCATTGACGGCTATGGCATTGGCTAAGGCCAATGTTGTTGATGCAAGCCAATGCCGATAGCCATAGCCGATGGCAACAGCCGATGGCCATAGCCATTAGAGTTATACAAATGAGATAGATCTTCTCTTACACTTAGTACTTGATCAACTCATTCTTGTAAACTAAATTCTGGTCCAATGAAAATGTTGAGCTAGTACAAGCTTTGCAGTCTTGTGGATTTCCTCCCTAAAGGGAAGGTATACCTTGGGTAATTACTCCAAAAATTAATGACCCTAAAAATTTATTTGGTAAAGAAGCACTGCAGCTGTTGATAATGTATAACATTTCGAGGAGCAATTCCCTTGAAAGGAACGAGGCTTTAGAGAGAAGGATTCAAAAAACATTTCAATCTGAGAAACGTGTCTGCAGATTGCGTGTTCCAATTACGGATTATTCTATCGCGTGGACATCACTGCCCCAGATTTTCGGCAACATCTCAAAAAACGCTACCACCTTTTGAAATGAAATTTTTACAGGTTAGTTTTATTATGTATATCTCCATTTATATAGGATTAAAACAATCGAACGGTTACAAAAAACCAAAGGTACACTTTGCCTTTGAATTCGATCCCAGTCAAACTTGAACATCTTCAGGCGGAAACTTTGTACTTATAAGCTGTCTCCTTAGTAAAAGACACCTCTATGAGGCAACTGTGTTTTTTTTCCTTTTTTTTTTCCCTGGAACATTTCAAAGGGTAACAAGACATTGATTATAGGGTCACGGAGGCAATAGTCACCCTGGGCTCCATGAAGTTTCAGTCTCGTTCCTGGGGACTGGGGAGAAACATCTCTGGCATTTATGTTTGATGTCTCGTGCATGTAATGAATCAGCAGTCTATTTATAGTGCGAGGCGCGGGAAGACAGTGTTAACATGTAGTGAGGGGGGGGGGGGTGGGGAATTGTACAAACTTAAGTAAATAAAGTAGGACAGTTCTTTTCAGAACTAAGTAGTCTCTCGAACTCCGAGATCTACTCCGTGGCAGTAGAATAAATAGCAAGGCAAGTTCCCATCGAAGAACAAATCCACACAGCTAAGTAGATGTATACACATGGTGTAACCGCAAACTGAATATACATTGATACCTCACCATGCAATGCCTGAAAACCCATCATCTTAAGAAATGCTTATAAGCATATTGTAAAAGCTGGGTTTTTGGGGGGTAAAGCTAAAAAACTATAGAACGAAAAGTTAGCAAACATAGTTGGTACACATTTGTGACAAGAAATTAATGGCCATAGCAAAACTTACTTGGTAAAGAGCACTGGAGAGCTGTTGATATTATAAAACATTGTTAGAAACGACCCCTTTTGAAGTATTTAATTAGAGTTTTATTAAAGTTTTATTAGAGTTCAAGTGGTAATTTTTCACCCCCAAATTTGAATCTGAGAGCATCTGGAAACACACAATTCTATGCAACTATTGTGTTTTTATTTTCTTGCAACTTCCATTGAACACAAACCCATTGAGCCCAGATTTCATTAGGTGTGTTATTTTATACATATGTTGGGATACACCAAGTGATGATACTGATCTTTGACTATTACCAAAAGTATACCCTGCCGTTAATCAAAATTGAAATACAAATAATCAAGATATGTCTGAAGTTGTTTTTTAAAACTACTCTTGAGTTTATCAGTTATGTAAAATTGGGAATCAGTTGACAATACAGCCGAACAAGGAAAAAGTAACTGGGAATTTTTCTTTTTATGGGAACAGGCATTGAAACAGACAAGCCACAAACAGCAAGAAAGACAGACAGACAGACAGACTGACCCTCTAATTTCCTTAAATATTTTAGGCTTTAATCCGTAAGTTACAGTACCCCCCAAAAAAGTATATGAGAAATAAAAATTAGCCTTTGAGAAAGACTCAGCTAGGGGCGAAAACGTGAGGCCATTAAAAAAAAATCGCAAATTAAAAAATACACATATAATATTTTTAATTAGGACACTTGCACATAATGCAAAAGTACAAGCTAGCTACTTGGACGGCCTAGTTTTCAATTTACAACAATTTTTTGAAGCCCAGTTACCAGATCTAGGTTGATATCCGAGTCCCTACTCAAATTTCTAGAAGTAGCCGAAGCTTAACGTCCATTTGATAATGTCTTCTGTGCTTCGTACATCTATCTCTTCCAAAAAAAAAAAACCCTCAGCTGTGGTCATCAGATCATTGCGGAGCTGGCAATGAGCTGCAGTTGACCCAGTAGTAATCTCCACTCTCATTATGCTAACACTTCTCCATATTCAAGGACCGTGCAAATTTGTCAGATGCAGTGCTGTGAAGTATCACATGGTTTGATTAGTGCAAAGGGGTGTGTGATTGCGAAAGGGGGAAAAAAAGAAGAAGACCCCCCCCCCCCCAAATTGTGGAAGAGGATTCCTCTAGAGGAATCTTGCTTACCAGAGTAAGGTTACCAGCCAAAACACCATGTCATGTGTACACCCTGTAACTGGTATCCTGCTTATTTTTGCTTAACGATTTTATGCTCAGCAAAAATAAGCAGAATACCAGTTACAGAAAATCGTTTGTTTTACTTGTTTCGCATCACGTTAGTTACAGAAAATCGTTTGTTTTACATGTACTTGTTTCGCATCACGTTAGTCTGGACCACACAAGCCCTAATGCGGTAAAAAAAACCCGTAAATTTATCACAAATGCCCCTCCAAAAGAAAGGGTTTTCAGCTTTTATCCGAACACCTAAAAAAACCACCCAAAAAACCTATGTTTAGTTTGAACACTAGAGGGCTGTGTCTGTCATTCCCATGTAAAAAGTCAAAATCTCTCAAGACAGTTTGACAGTGAGGTCAAGCTTCCAAATAACACAAAATTTACCGTATATTTGACTGCATGTTTGACCACATGAGGGCGCTTTCAGTGGCAAGTTTTCTTGCCTAACAATTACAGTTTTATCTTATTTTGACTGCCTATGTGTTGTCTTCTTGTCAAATAATTAAAAGTAATAGTAACAACGAGAAAACCGTTTGATTTACTTGTTTGACATCATGTAAATTTGCTCCACAACCGCCCTCACGCGGTCAAAAATACTGCGATTTAGGGCATATAAGTGTTTCTCAACATCACATTAGATCGATGTCTTGATGATGTTTTAATTGTCGACGCTTTTAAGTGCCATTTCGTAGTTTCCGAGAAGTGCCAGATTTTAGCTTGGGGGTGTCACAGATCATGAAATCTCGAAAGAAATTCTGACAAGTCATAAGCTTGAGTGCACTTAATTTTACCGTACCAGGTTCAAAGATACAACTTGCTCTAATGTGTGCATCGTGTGCTTAAAGATAAGGCCACTGTTTGGTAGATACCCCAAAAATGAATGACTGTAAAAACTTTCTTGGTGAGAAGCACTGCAGCACTGATTCCCTCCCAAGTAATATGGTTTGGATAATATTCGCCCAAAAACATTTGAATCTGTGAATCGTTGCTCAGATTTCTGAGGGTTGGTGTTCGTTTTTAAAGTAGTTTCGACGGAAATTTTGCTCTGGTGGATTGTTGACTGGTTTCGCACTTTAAAATCAGTGAGATTTCGGATTGAAATGAGTCAATTTATACTTTGTTGTTGTGTTATTTTTATTTTTTGGCTCGTTACCAACCCCGTGTTTTGCCTTTAAGTGCAATATTATGAGTTTGCGGCGTGCTTAATATATTCAGTGGGTTGTCGGTGTGATTGCCTCGCAGTGCGCGATAAATCAATGCTCTGGAATAAAGTAAAAGCGATTGTGGGATATTGAGCTGCGGGCCATTCCTGCATGAATCACTTAACAGTAAAATGAGCATGAAGATATCCTCGCAGATACAAACCTGTTATCTAAACACCTTTTGCCGTTGACAACTCAAATGGTCGCGGATACATTACCCAGGCATGTGATTTCTCGAGATACTTCCCTGATTTACGGATTTCCTTAAAATCTCCTCGAGCTTTTCAATTTTCCTCTGGAGGAGGTAAAGCAGCCACCAAGGGGAGGAAGAAATAGTCGGCATTGTGTCCAAACCTGTAGGGTTGTACTTCTGGAGATGCACTGAGTCTGTAAACCTCCTGAATTTTCAAATCTGGGCGGTTCTGGGTAAGGTCTAGGATGAGGGGGGAATCCAGGCCAGCAAGCCAATTTCCAGGATTTTTTTAAGTCGTCAAATCTCGTCCTTGATTGCTGTAGTATATAATTAGCATTAAAACTTTGTTTGAGATCAGCAGTATGGTTTTCTTAATCATACTGTTTCATAAAATGCCCAAAATGTTTGTGGAGTTTAAAGGGAGCTCTGATTCTTGCGTCACTTGTTCACCAAATTCTAAGACTTATCTTAAGATGAGTTGTCAATGTTGCCACTGTGATTTGTATTGTGACATCACACTTTGCTTAGCAATTCAGTGGAACCCCTTGCATGGGACGCCACACGCCCAAAACGGCGCCCTCACTGAGGTCAATGAAGAACTATCATTTGTTGAGAGTCCTGGGCAGCACGTACACTCGTGCACGTTTCCATTGTTTGACTCCAAAGATGGTGGCCATGGCAAGGGATCATAATTTGATGAGGAAACGAGGAGCTTAAAAGCTGCAGTCAACACACCTTGAGAAGGATTTCGAAAATCTCCCTTTTCCGTCCTGGAAAAAAAAAAAAAAAAAAAAAGGAATACCATTTAACCACAATGTGAAAGTTATACAGCACATGTCATTGCACTTCTTCCCCGGCGTTCTCAACGACGGTTATCGTCGACAATAGCGTCCAACACCATCCACGGCTCCAAGCGGGTTGAATGTTTTTTATTGCTGTGTCATCTTTATCAGCCTTATTGAATTTGCCCTGACCGGATTAATTTTCTCTCGTTTGAGCTTGCTCAGTGGACCGTTAATCAATTTATTACAATCTAAACTGAAAACTACTTCTGGTGACATCTGATATTAATCATATAAAATCATAATCATAACAAATGGCAGGTTTTTTTTTTTAGGCCAGTACTTGTAGTTCACCATACCATCTTGTTTACAAAAACAGTGACCTTGTATATTCCAGGGCAATTTCTGGCAGGCAATATATTATACCGGGCCTAATTTCATAGAGCTGCTTAAGCAGAAAATATTGCCAAAAAACTTTCTGCGAAGCAAAAATTTGCAGGATACCAGTCACATACTGCACATGTGACATGGTAGTTTGGACTGGTAACCTTAATCTGGTAAGCATGATTTGTGTGCTTACATGTAGCTACGTTTTGTGCTTAAGCAGCTCTATGAAATTGGGCACTGTGCATACGATAACAGTTGAATAAGTAATTAGATGTTCACCTAGAGCTGTCCTAACTAAAGTGATGAAAAATGTGCTGAAAACATTTCTGAGATTCCGTTGAGCTGTGTTCAAATTGTGCCTGCAGGAATTCCTGGCTCTGTGAATCTTTTGTAATTGGCCCAAAGCTATTTAGCACAAAAGTATGCTAAGCCGGAAATTAGGTACTAGACAGGATTGGTAACGATAAACAAACATTATTTAATTTCAGTCTGATAGCTTGTTGACTATGAAGTTCACACTAGAACCATTTTTTTTCTGTGAAATATTTCCCTCTGAAATGAAGTCATATTCAAGAAAACTGTATGTGTTATAAATACTAGGATTGGGTAACCAGCCAAAAGACCATGCAACTTACACTGCTTGTAGACACGCTCTCTGCCAATCTTGCTTAGCGAAACACTTCGCTAAGCACAGTTTTCGGCCTAACAGCTTTAAAAGCAATGTGGCCCGCTGGGTTTTGGGAGTGGCTTTACTTCCACACACACACACACGGCAGCTTGGGTCGCTGGAAACAATTAACAATTCAACAGAACCAGATAATCCGTACCATTGACCCATTTGTTTTAGATAGATCGGACAGACACAAAAAAAACAAGAAGGACTACGGTTTACTAATTGACCCCACCTCACTGATTGAGTCCAACGTAGTCATCCCTCATGTTTAATTCCTATTGATTGGCGTCTTTGTATGCTATTAATGGTATTGTCCAGGGCTGAGGCATGCTATCAGTAGGAGACTTTATTGTTTGCCGGAGACTGAGCGTAATTGGATTGTGCTTTTAAGCTGTCATCTTGAATGGACTGGTATTGATTTGTATGTTACATTGACTGCCTGCGCTTGTTATGACAAAGAGATGGGGAATGTGGTTAAAATGAGTGATTGATTGTACACTCTCCAAATAGCCAAATAGTCATGGAGGATTAACAAAATCCTGACTGTTCATTGTGGACAACTGCTTCAATCCTTCAAAATCAATCCATATGGGATGTTTTGAGAGATCCCTTCCGCCTCAATCCTCTAAAATCAACAAATTTTGAGTTTATGTACTGCCTCAATCCTTCAAAATCAACCAATTTGAGTTTATGTAGGATCCCTGCTGCATCAATCCTCCAAGATCAACCAATATGAGTTTATGTAGGATCCCTACTGCCTCAATCCTCCAAAATCAACCGATATGAGTTTATGTATGATCCATACTGCCTCAATCCTTCAAAATCAACCAATTTGAGTTTATGTAGGATCCCTGCTGCATCAATCCTCCAAAATCAAACCAATTTGAGTTTATGTAGGATCCCTACTGCCTCAATCCTTCAAAATCAACCAATTTGAGTTTATGTAGGATCCCTACTGCCTCAATCCTTCAAAATCAACCAATTTGAGTTTATGTAGGATCCCTACTGCCTCAGTTCAACAAATTCAACCAATATGAGTTTATGTAGGATCCCTACTGCCTCAATCCTCCAAAATCAACCAATTTGAGTTTATGTAGGATCCCTACTGCCTCAATCCTCCAAAATCAACCAATTTGAGTTCATGTAGGATCCCTACTGCCTCAGTTCAACAAATTCAACCAATATGAGTTTATGTAGGATCCCTACTGCCTCAATCCTCCAAAATCAACCAATTTGAGTTTATGTAGGATCCCTGCTGCATCAATCCTCCAAAATCAACCAATTTGAGTTTATGTAGGATCCCTGCTGCATCAATCCTCCAAAATCAACCAATTTGAGTTTATGTAGGGTCCCTGCTGCATCAATCCTCCAAAATCAACCAATTTGAGTTTATGTAGGATCCCTGCTGCATCAATCCTCCAAAATCAACCAATTTGAGTTTATGTAGGATCCCTGCTGCATCAATCCTCCAAAATCAACCAATTTGAGTTTATGTAGGATCCCTGCTGCATCAATCCTCCAAAATCAACCAATTTGAGTTTATGTAGGATCCCTGCTGCCTCAATCCTCCAAAATCAAATGAAATGCAATCGCCTGCGATCCCTATGTTGCAGACTTAAATGTGACCAGGTATAAAAGTCCTCCCAATGTCTTGCCCGTCGTCGTAAACAATTGAAAGTTTACCCCCCTAAACGTCTGCTGCCGTCTCCGATGGTCTCCCATTGCAATGAATGCACTTTTTTTTACCTATCAGGATGCATTACTGCCTTGGGCCTGATTGGTCTGATAATGGGTCAAGTGTTATAACATTTCATCTCTTGACCCATTTTAATAAGAAGTGGTTCGGAATAGGTCACCGTCACTCAAGGAGAATGTTTAAGTGCATGTACTTTATCATTACCTGTTGTGTTTTATTGGATCGCCTACTGTCTGAATGTTCTATGTCATCCACTGGGGTTTTGAAGGAAAGGTAAACACTGCCAGCCTTGCAATATGATATCATGCGGTGAATGTGTTTACTTCGTACACACTCAACCCTCCTACTGTCTGACCATTCAATATCATCCACTTTGGCTATAAATGTATGCCAGCCTGCAGTATGATATCATGTGGTGAATGCATTTACTTCATACACACTCAACCCTCCTACTGTCTGACCATTCGATATCATCCACTTTGGTTTTAAATGTATCCCAGCCTGCAATATGATAACATGTGGTGAATGCAAATACTTTGAACAGACTCAACCTTCCTACTGTCTGACCATTCAATATCACCCACTTTGGTTTTAAATGTATCCCAGCCTGCAATATGATAACATGTGGTGAATGCACCCTCTTGCTGTCTGACCAATCAGTGTAATCCACTCCTACTGTCAGCAGGGTTTGCCCTTAACATTTTCATTGACCAGCCAGTGGGACCAGTTAGCTTGTCATTTCACTGGTCCCCCAGACTTTTCACTGGTCCACATTTCATATAAAATAAGGATGCTTTTCACCACTGAACTAGCCTGCTGGACCACTTCAAGAGAATTGTGACTGCATAAAATGATACCATGTGGTTAATGCATCTGCACAGTACACAGTCAACCCTCCTACTGTCTGACCAGTCAATATTATCCACTGGTTTTGAATGATTGATAGACAACTAATGCCAGCCTACAATATGACTTCATGCATTGAAATACTATATAGTACACACTTGTACACAGTTTTTTTTCTTCTTTTCTGTGCACAGTTGTGCCACCATGCACAACCCATGCATTTCAAGTAGTTGGTAAACGTCACCAAGAGTAGGGTGAACCTGTCACCACTGCTGGCTGGGGTCTGTACTCGCAGTCGTGAACTCTCTCTTTACTCTTGAGTCTTAACAGTATAAGTTCACTGTATTTGCTACAAAGTACAAATACACTTTGCTGTTAACAGCTTCCATTACACCCCCCTCCCCCCCCCCCCCCGATCCATTGTCAAGCCCCCAAGGGGCATGATTAAAGATCACATGCTATGAGTCAGCACTTCCTAGGTATCAGTCTACCAGGTCCTCATGAAAATAGAAATAAGAATCCCCCTCGCAACTGTCGATGAAGCACAGCGTTTGCTTATTGTCTAAACACCGTTTTTAATTGATTGAATCGTTCTATGCAGCTTTATGACAAGATCAATACCAAGTCAAGTGAGCAGATGCCCAACAAGAAGGACATCCCCTCAGACAGTGTGCAGAGGTCCAAAGACGTAAGTAGCAACCTTGGTATCGTGACTTTTATTATCCAAACAAAAAAATGCTTAGCCAAACACGGGCGTTTTTTCAAAACACTGGCAGTTACGTTTAGAAATTAGAGGAGACGTCTGATGTTTTGTTAAGAGTGTCAGGCGCACGTCTGCAGTATCGCGTACGAAATATGAACATGAAGAATAAAAACTGCTCTTTCACAGGAAAGTACAACTTGGGATTTTGAAAGAGCGGTTAAATTGTCTTTTTTTCCTTTGGTAATAGACACACCACATAACTAGCCTGTGAATGTTATTTGGTTTTACCTATACACCGATGTGTGTAAAAGCACTGTATACATGTACTCAATAATTTCATTGAGCAGGCCTTGAAATAACCCACGGCACCCCCAGCAATTGCCGTTAGTGCCCTGTGCTTTTGCTGTGGTGCCCTTTGCAAAGTTCCAATACAAATTTACATTTTCCGCATAGAAGTGCCCCTTACCAGAGGAAAATTGCCGTGCCCCTTCAAGAGCGAAGTTCAAAGCCTGCTTGAGTCATGTGAAAAAAAATCCAAAGGCATGTTACTCGGGTGGAATTCGAACCCCTGATCTTTGCCATTCTAGAGCAGGTGCCTCACCACTATTAGACTCTGGGAAAGTACTGAGTATACAGTGCTTTACACTCATTGGTGTATGGGTAAAACCAAATAATATTCTCTATCTCCGATGCAAATTTAAAGGCAGGGTATACTTTTGGTAATTGTCAAAGACCAGTTTCCTCACTTGGTGTATCCCAACATATGCATCAAATAACAAATCTGTGAACATTTCGGCGCAGTTGGTCGTCAAAGTTGCAAGAAAAAAAATGACAGAAAAATCACCCTTGCTGCAAAGAATTGTGTGCTTTCAGACAATTGTTGTCAGATGCCTGATGGATAATTAAAAAGGGAGGTCGTTTCTAACAATGTTTTGTAATATCAAAAGGCCTCCAGTGCTCTTTACCGAGTAATCTTTTATGGTCATTAATTTTTGGAGTAATTGCCAAAGGTATACACTCCCTGTAGCCTCTATTAAAGCCTGTGAACATTTCAACAAATTAGGTGTTGGCCTTGTATGATTTTTAAAAAAACAGAACTTAAAAACTGTTCCATTTTCATCAGGTATAAAGAATAATAATTGGGTTTTCCATACACCGATCAAATGGCAGACCATATAATCCGCTGGTTGTATTTTCAGAGGCAAATTTATGTTTTTTTTAATCTCCACTCAATAATTACAACACACTGTAGGTGTTTTAGTGCATGAACAACTCTTAAAAAGGATAAGGAGCAAATTTTGCAAATGAATTTTTTTTTATAGATTTGAAGGCATTATGCCCCTTTAATATACAATATCACAGGGAGTTGTATGGGTTGTTTATTATTTTTCAGAAATGTGGAACATACTCATCCAGAAAAAAATGATATAAGTGTATCCCTTTAAAGTACATATTAAGGAATACCGCCCTCTTGTGATCTGTCTCCATTGCTTCTTCTGTCCGTAAACAAAAAGACATTTGTAGCCACACTTTCTCAAAGCTAACAATTGACATACCGCCCTCGCTTGTCCATATACGGCTAGCTGGTTTTTTTTTCCTCCTCTGTAGAGACAAGTAGCCTATATATAGACTGTTCCAGATTGTGTGCTGGGAAGTAGGTTAACACTGTGCTAATTAAATGTGTTGATCCCGGTGTGGTCGGCTTGCTACTGGAAACACTCTGAATGGTGTGATCAGAGTGCGGAATTATGGATTGAGGGTCTTGAGACAACTGAGTCCCCCCCACCGACCCCCGACCTCCCACTCCCCCACCAATGCAAACCAGCTGCCGCTGAGTGTTAATTTTCATTGTGTTCCCGTAGAAGCTCGATGATGGGTCTAATTTTTGATGCTCCCTAAGCCCTGGACCCAATTTCAATAGAGCTACTTAAGCAGAAACAAAAATTGCTTAACAAGTTTCCGGTTTGCAGAAATTAGCAGGATACCAGTCACAAATTGTACATGTGACATGGTAATTTTGCTGGTAACCTTATTCTGGTAAGCATAATTTTGTTTTGCTAAGCTATTTTTGTGCTTAAAACAGAAAACAATGCTGAACAATTTTCTGCTAAGCAAAAAATTAGCAGGATACCAGTCACAACTTGTACATGTGACATGATAGTTTGGCTGGTACCCTTAGTCTATTAAGCATAATTTTGTTGTGCTTAGCTACCTTTTTGTGCTTGAGCAGCTTTATGAAACTGGGCTCTGCTCACAGAGCCAAATCCCAGGGAAAGAAACCTCGGGATATTTCTGGGAATTTTGACCCCAAGTTTGTTTCGCGCACACTGAATCTTGAGAAGCAAATGGTGATTTTTGTCTAGCACTATCTCAAGTCGCAACTGATACATTTTGTGTAGCATTTTGCTATGGTATACATGGGAACTGTATACTGCCCTCTATTGGCAGGGTCATGGGATGAGTGGAATTCCAGTCCTTGGTGCCGAGGCCCTTTAGTTAGTCATTATGTTTTACAAGATTAACACTTGATTAACGGACACTCTGACAGCTAAGTAATTAAGTTTGCCAGTAGCTGTGATTGCAATGGGCCAACCCTCCATGAGGAGGTAGGACAGACTGTTGGTTGAATTGTTGGTACTATTTACAGGCAAAGTATACCATTGGTTTTTGGAACCATTTTGCTGTTTTATAATAATATAATAATAATACTAATATAATAGTCTTATGTAGCGTATGTATCTACCAATAAGGTCCTCAAGGCGCTTGAACAAACAAAAATATTCTAAGACAGGTTTTGATTTTTTTTATTTTTTATTATGAGACCAATTTATGTAGCATTCAGCACCACAGCAACTTGTAAACCATTACATGGTGTTATGTAAAGGAGTAGGTCTCACACTTCAAACGTAGCCCCAAAATACCTTGCAGGAAAATACTGAATGTTGAAGTGCCTTGAGTGTCATTGAGTGACGGATATGGGCGCTATATAAGAAGCCATTATTATTTTATATAATACTCTTGAATTTATGTGGAAGTTATGATACAACATTTTAAATTTCTCATATGACTATTATAGGATCTTGCCTGCCAGGAAATGCCCTAGAAATAATGCACAAGGTCAATCTTTTTGTAAACAAAGGTTACATGTTTTATAGACAAAAACACAATTGCAAAATGGCGCAAACCAAGAACCATTGCGGTCGGCATGACAATAGGCTAATTGGGTCAATACATTACTAGGGCTTGACGTCAATGCTACGTGTAGTTTCAGTGTGCATTGTCTAATAACAACTGCTGGGGGCCAGCTGATCAAAACCACGTCCAACTTGCCTGGTGGGCTGCTACAAAAATGTGCAATCGACCTCTTGAAAATGTTCAATATAATTTGCTTTTTGGGTTTTGAGTACCGGTAACAGAATTTTATTTTAATGTATTTCGTTTTAATGTAAAATGTTTTTAATGTATTTTAACAGAAAATGTTTTACTGTATCTGTGGTTGGTGTTTGACTTTGTTTGACCCACAAACCCAGATTGTTTTTTGGTTATATCATTTGTCTTCCGGAGCTGCATACTCCTAAGAAGCTGAGATGGTTTCATTAATGCTTAGGGCTCGATAAGCAGGGGGAAATAATAACATTTGAGAGGCCCTACCTGGCTTGGAAAAACTTGCATAATAAATACACATTATTATAGCATCTGAAAGTTCATGTCATGACGGTGCACGGTTACAATCTGGACCTACTAAATCTTCCTGGGTGAAAGTGAAAAGCACTGTTTACTAGCCCCGTGGGCTTAAACGCAGGGCCTGATGCCTGCAGATTGATGTTGCCTAAAATCTTGGCTCAATCTCCCAGAGCTGATGAAAACTGAAAATTTTTTGTCAAGCCGAGAGATTTGTTAAGCAGGGATCCAGTCAGAAATTATGCAAACTGTGGTAATTTTGGCTAGTATCATTTTTCATGCTCAGCAAAAGTGTTTCATACTTTTTGTGTGCGTTTTATAAGCAGCTCTTTTACCAGGGATTTTGTTTATTTTTATTCCATCCTTATTTTGAATGCTGCAATAAATTTGTTTCTTTTTTCTTTAGAAGTATTATACAGGATTGGTAAGGATGTAAAAATCATTGTTTAGTTTTAGTCTGAAAGCTTACTGATTATGAAGTTCATACTAGAACCCTTTTTGTTCCCCTGTGAAATATTTCCCTTCTGAAATAAAGTTAAATTTGAGAAAAAAGATCTGAAAACTTTAAAAAAAAAATATTCAGACTGACACAACAGATTTTTCCCCAAAATGTTCACAGGTTTCATGGAGGTGGGGGGGGGGGGGGTATATTATTTTATTGATCACACAAAACATGAAGACTGTTTGCGACTTTTTTGTTAGCTCTACCAATCCTGTAAAGTACTTTCAAGCAGCTGTGATTTTGAGGGCATTTTGTTTGCCAACTTGATTAAGTATTTCAGATTAAAAAAATGTTTTCCCGTAGATAGGCACCGAAAAACCCCAAACCAAAGCGACATAATCCCACGAGCCTCCAGATTGAATCCAATCCATTTTTCATTTACGACGATGACCAATCTTATATATTACCTTCGATTTTCATTTACTGTCCACATCACTTTTTTTTTTTTTTTCAATGACAAGTTCCCTCTGGCAAAGAAAGAGCCAAAATGTAAATTGGAAAAAAAAATTTGCGGCAGGTGTACTTGAATTCCTTGGACAGAGCTGTTGACAGGTGATGTAATGTATACACGTACATCCACCACATAGCGGCAACTAATACGCACCCCCCCCCCCCAATCTCTTAACGTGCAGAAAGTTACTGTGTAGTTTTATATGATGGTGATCAATGATGCCTCGCATATCAGAGTGGAAGGATGATGCCTCCATTATTACCGGATGCTGCGAGTGCATAAAGTGCAAGTTGGTCGTTTTGATTGCAGCACAATCAGGGTAGATAAAGTAGGCCCCACTGCAATCTACAGGTAATGCTTCACCTAATAAACAAAATGTCTACTGTTTACCGTACCGGATTCCTTCATCAGCATCGGGGAGGCCTTGAACGCTGTACTTTCCCGCACAGCGCTAATTATTTTCATAAGACGAGGGCGGTAAAAGCAGTTTTCCATGAGCTTGTGCAAACACTTCTGTCCGATGCTGTAAGGTGTAGCAAAAAGCCTTCGGTCTGACCCTTTTTTTAATTTATTGTGGTAGATGTCACACGATACAGTGTGGCATGTAAATTTATGCGTGGAAGTAGTCTTTGCGGATCAGGTTTAACACAGTGTTGATATTTGGCTGAGAAATATTGTGGATTCTGTTTATGTCAGCAGATATTGGAGTTGCTTCAAAGGAGTCCCCAAGATAGTCAAGAAAGCTATGAGCTCCAGGCTATCCTCTCAGAACCGCACTTCAGGGTAAGGAGCCCAGGCTATCTTATTATTACAGTTACTTGATTGTGTTTTGCATGCGTTTTGTTGCTGAAGTTTAACATCTATCTGCAATTTATTCATTTACGTCAACTTTTGTTCCTGATTCTGGTATTTACCCCCCCATATTTGGCTTCTTTACAGGTAGGGTCATACTTTGGTAGTGACCCTGAAAACAAAATTGTGTAATTTTTATCCAAAAGCTTCCTTGTTTGTAGAAAGATGATAATGGTGGTAAAAGTCCTGCGAAATCATTTCGTCTGAAATGTCCATGATGGTTATAAATTGGTGAACATTTTGAATCTTGACAATTTGACATATAAATTAGCATTACATTACATACCCACCTGTACATCTTGTCAGAGTCCAGTGATTTTAGCCTTGGAACCCCAAACTAAACAACTCCTGCAATCTAGGGATTTTGAAATATCACTTCGCGAATATTACATACAAACTTTATGAATACAGTCGGCGCTTGTTGAAAAGAGCAGTTGTCACACTCATATAGAGTTCATTCTGAAGACCCGAATCTCATTTTGTACTCTGTGTTGCTTTGTTTTGCTTTCCTCGTATAAGAGCATTCCTGAACGTTCCTGAACGTTCCTGAATGTTCCTGAACGTTCCTGTTATAAAGAGGTAATTTTTTCAGTCCCAGCGACCTTGTTATAATAAGAGCCGACTGTAGACACGTGAAATATTCAATGCCAAATGTCCTTCTAAAAGAGAAACAAATGCCAATCCCCCCCCCCCAAAAAAAAGGGGGTGGTCTTGGAAAAATATTTATGGTCCAGTAAAAAGTTCCGTGCTACAAGACCTGTGGTCTCGAATAGACTTTCTTGAAAGTTGAGTCCTGCCCTCTTTTGCTTGATTTTTCTAGTTGTCCATTCATGGTGATGTAGAGACTCTATAAATCCTCTAAAATTTTACACCTTGAAAATTTAGAGGGTTTCATCTCCAGACCAAGAGCAGAAAATCCATAATTTTTCAATCGCAACCCCGATTTGTTTACATGAGCCGTTGAAAGCAGACATGCGTTGAAAAAGAGTTAAGCCTCTTTTACACTGGGCGAATTTTCCTTGTAAATTTTCTCCAACGTTTTGGTTGACCTTTTCACACCTGAAGTGGCAAACTGCTCGGGGGTTTGCCCCTTAACTTTTTTCTTCTTCAGTAACTAGCCAGCAGGACCTGATAGCTTGTCACTTTCACTAGTCCGTCCTCCATTTCACGGCGTCCATATTTCATAATAACCCTTCAGAGTCTATAGCGACATCAAGCAGCTTGTACCAAAATGCCTGCAAGATTGGCCCTACTTACCACTCAAACAAGAGAGTCAAATACATCTAATAAATCATTGCAGTACCCGCTGCTAAGGATTCGATCCCACCTCTAGCCATCGGGCTTGCTCGGTGGTCTAGTGGTAAGACATCTGCTCTAGCAATGCAAAGGATCGTGGGCTCAAATCCCACCCGAGTGATTGCCTGTGGTTTTTTTCACAGAGCTCGGGAAAGCACTGAGCATACAGTGCTTAATACACATCGGTGTAAGGGAAAAAAAAAAAAAAAATTAAAAGAGGGTCAAAGGAAAGCGATTGGACGGAATTGGCATCTTCCAATGTTTCCCATTTGACAGTCTACAATTCTAAAGCAAGACCGTGTATTGCTGTTTCTTGATAATTTTCCAGACATTTTCCCTGGAAATAACGGGGAGCAACAAGATTAGCAACGGCCCTGGCAGATGGTGATGGTTATACAGAAATGATTGCCCCCTAAAGAGTTAAAAGAAGAGATGATTGTCAGTACTGTACTAGCCAGTCGCTACTGCCTAGAGCGCATTTTGACATTTTGGGTGTTTAATCTGGCATTTGGACAGGGTACTACTGTTAAGGTCTTCTTCCAGGAAAACGGCCCTTTCTCCGGGGATGTAGCTGCCCCTGCTTAGCAGTAGGGTTAAGGGAGATAGCTCCTGGCTACATTTCTTGCCTCACTCATTCACCCTCTGTCCCTCATCTAGGTCTACAATCATCTAGAGCCCCCCAAAACTTGTTGACCCTCGTTCCGAAAGAAGTGTGGAGGAAAGGGCGTTTACTACATCGTTTGTGGAATTTGTTACCGCTGCACGATCAAATACTTAGTTCCTTAAGTACTTTGAAATCTCAACTCAAAACGCATTTAGTGTCTCTAGCCTTTTCTTGCTCACTGTACTTGCATTTTCGTTGTCAATTTCCGTGTATGTAAGTTTAACTTTGTGTATATATAGGCATTTTGTATTGTGTTCTCATAGCACCTTATGCACTATAAGAGTGGATGTTATGTGCGCATTATAAAATTTGTTAATGTCATTTAAAATAGAATACTGGGTGATAATTTTTCCCCAGTTAGAATTCCCCATGAATTTCCTGGGGATCTATAACCTTGGAATTACTCTGCAGTGTGAACAGGGCTTGTGTCTAGTAATTGTACATGTATTATACGACAGCCTGTCACTGTCAGTCAGAGGACACCGTTGAAATTCAGTGGTGCCTCGCATACGAGGTCATCCGTCTCCTTCACATTCAGCTTACATATAAGATGATCATGTGATCAGTTCTGAACCTATCACATGACCTGCCGATACCTCTTCTAGTTCCATCTTGTATTTCAGCGTAGATGTTTGAACGCGAGGTCTTGATACTCTGTTACTGGGACAGAGTGTGTCGTGATTATGTATGTGATGTAGATTTTGACTGAATTGCGTTGCCTATGACATCGAGAGACTGCTGGGATGCTGGTTGGTGGCAGACTTAATGAGTGAAAAACATTGTCCTCGGAAATGTGTCTTGCCAAGAAATATGTATAGAATCAAATTTTACATGATTTGTCTGCTGCCATCTAGTGTCTCTAAATTGTCAACCATGCAGATGACTGATGTAGGGAATTTATGCATGATGTCGGACTCTTCCTTGGCGCCCATATATGGATTCCCAATTGGTCAATGAAACTCACTGTTAATGTTAAATGTATAAATGTTGTCACGGACATGGCATTCAAGTTCTCAAAGTAATTTTGTAAGGAAAATAAAATAATAATAATCTCCGACTGTCTTAATTGTAATATTTCAATTAGAGGTTGTACTCGTAAAATCAATAATATTCTCATGTGGGTGCAGTGTACCGTATTGTCCAAAGTTGGGATGTCTTGCTTGGAGAGTCGTTGCTATCAGTGCTCAAAAAAAAAAAGAAGAAAAAAAAAGAAAAGCTGTTTGTGTGGAGCGTCTATGTTAGTTCCACCATGTTCAGCAATATGAATTTAATTACGGGAGCAATATATGCATAAAATTGGGTGGTATTTGTATCAGTGAGGTGCGTGCAGAGTTATCGGATAATCTAGTGGGGGGGGGGCGGTCTCGGTCTCTCTCTTCTCTTCTCTCTCGGTGGAATGACCAACGGTGATGAAACGACCAGCCAGTTATTCAATAAGATTTGTCTTGAAGATGCTCCCTGATCCTGCAGTATAACCAAAGCTAACACAATTACATCAGTCGGGCCTGAAGGGGAAAATCTGTGGACATAATGATGACGGCCTGCTGCTGCTGCTTGGTGGTTGCACACCGCCCGCCGCTGTGGCAGCGGCAGGTTTTTTATGCGAGGCTGGTCGTAGGGAGCATGATGGTATATACCGGCCGCCGCTTCAAGCTAATCAATTGAAAGAGACTACAGTCCTTATTGCTATCGTTGGAGATCTCCATTGGCTTTATTAGTACATCGGAATGACTGTACAGTACATAATATATAATATATTTATATAGCACCTATTTATTTATTTATTTAATCCATAACGAGGGTGACCCAGCCAGCATGGCTGATCATTTGGGAGCCTCATATTATATAAAAATACATCAAAGATAAAATACTACAAATGACAAGACTTTTGGAGAAAGTGCATGAAAAGGGAAATAAGCTACTAAAAATGGGCCATAGCGTAACTAACGAAATTACACAACCTATCAGCCGTCCACTCGATTAAAAAATACGAGATTAAAAAAACCCCACATATACGGACATGTAACCATATACACACGAATACATGTATCAATTTATTGCTATCTATGTGAGGACTTTCCTTAACACTCTCCATAGACTTAGCGCAAGAAAAAATGTGAGGACACAAAACTACAAAGGATTCCAATGTGAGGACAGCATTGTCCCTTTTGTATTCCTTTGTTCTACTGTCCCCACTCTTATGGTATTACCATTACATACATACATCTAGACATACATACCCCAAAACACACAAGCCTATAAATATAAAAATATATAAACATTCACGAGCTAAGTGTTTTTATAAAACTAATACATCAAGGCATGATATGAAACGAAACGCTCTGCGGTGGCTCTGCAGTAGTGGGAAGAGTATCCCACAAATGTGGACCCTGCAAGAGAGAAGGAATTTTTTGCCAATATACACAAATTAAACTGGGCAAGTTGTCCACCCACATTCTGAAAATTCTATTAAAAAAAAAAAGCCCCTAAAAATCCTCTTAACATTGTGGACAAACTCCATATTATAAACACCAACCTTGTCCGACGTTTGGACAAACGGAATGGGAATGATTATTTTGCAAACGACGCTGTAAAGCGTTTGAAGCATCCTATAATTATCCATATAGGACTCCTGTATTGAATTTTGGAGTGTCACGACAGTACACATGACAAAAAACAGATAGGTAGATAGATAAAACTTCATTGTCCCATCAAGAGAAATTCATGTGGCCTTTTGACAATTCATGTGGCCTTAAAAAAAAAGAGAAAAAAAAAAGAAAAAAAAAAGTAATAGTTATAGTAATAATTATAATAATTATATAACATAAAATACTTTATACCATAATAGTTAAAACACTGGAAAAGTAAACAACATTAGACAACGGACGACACGTGACGCGTGTGCCACCAATCAAATGATAAGTGTGTACAGTATATACAAATATTGAATAAAATCAACCTGTGCAACTTCAGTCTTTTCATTATAAGGTTCTAGGCCTGACACTTCATGGAGGCAACACGGGCAATATTTGCCCATTGGTGTTTGCCTTGCTGCCCCCTTGAAACATTCCAGCACAATTTATTTCATTTACTTAAAAAAAAGAGAAAGCTGTACCTTAATGAGAACGAAGTGTCGAGCCGGAGTTAAAATGTCATGTCATGAAGACAACGTGTCGAATTGAAAATCTTCTCAGGAATTTGGAGAATATTCCTTTCCTCTATCTGAATTACATTTTTACACACACAAAAAAAGGGGGGTGGGGAAGAAACAGAATAATGAAATAAAGGTAACACAAAATGTTACAGCAAATGGATTTTGTTTTGTATTTTAATGTTGTACCTGCACAACGTATGACCATTTGTATTGGCCTATATACTGTATACAGATAATCTGCCCTACTTATAAAACTGAAGCCAGCATTATATCCGGCTGAATTTTAATCTGATTTCTGATTTTCTGCCTTTAAAAAAATTTAATAAAAAAATGGGGAAAAAAATATCTGCCAAATTGGTTTTACATGTAAATTGCCTGAAAAGTCTGTATGTACATGTAGGTCAGTCGTTGTACTCAATCAAGTTGTTTTTTATTTAATGAGCCAGATATCATACCTGATAGAGGCAGCATTTGAATTACTAAACATGTGGCCACAATGTATATATTTTATTTAAATTTAGTACTGACATTATTATATATATTTTTTACAACATGTAAATCAATATCCTCATGAAGTTACAAACGTATTTATACAATTATGAAACACAAATCCGCATTCCGCACAGAATTTGCCAATCCAGCAGCAGAACTAAATCATGAATGCATATTCATTGATCCGCCGTGTGAAGTCACCACAGGCGATCACAGCCATTGGTCGGTAGTGCTAATACATATTCATGACCTTGACCTGTCTGAGTTTAGATTGCTGAGGATGGGGATGTGTATTAATTTGCTAGTGGTTTAGACTGGTGATGAGGCATTGGTTGTTAGTCAGGCAAGCAGGCAGGAAGCTCTGCTAATTTGCCCATTGGATACATACCTCTCACCATTCTCTCCCGCTACATATGGTTTTATACTCACGCTGTCTTGTCTCGGGGTAAGTTATAGTCTACATTTTTTGGTTTTCTGATTTTAACTTTTGAGGGTATTTGAAGATATTCTGCCTGCCGATAAATACAGTTGCATGATGTGAAGTTTACATTGACGGTTTCTTGGTAGGTACTGGCGGAATCAATCTTGGCGTTTATGTTGTGTTGAATTTGGGATCAAAGTCTGGGTTTAATTTCCCAGATGTCCCGATTTTTATTTTATTTTATTATTATTATTTTATTATTTTTATAATTTTTATTTATTATGATTATTATTATTATTTTTTTTTTGGGGGGGAAAGATTTCACTTTGCCTTTGAAATTTCTTGGAAGACTTGAACTGGCCATCAAGGGAAGAACTATTCTATTTTTTCCCTCCAAACCCCAATTTTAACATTTGTAGTGATAGGGAGAGACTGTAAGTCTTCTGAGAATGTAACACCCAGGAAGTTGATGGGTTCACTCGGAACAAAGAGTTTGTTTCCCAGTATTTGTCAGGACTGTCTTTTTTTCTTCTTCTTTTTTTTTTGCTTATGATCACACCCCCTGCTTTAAACAGGTATGTTATGATATTCTTCCCACTTCAGTCTGTTTTCTGATTTTTTTTTTTTTTGCCCTCGGAAAAATCAGACAAATTGTGATTAAATAGGCTGAAATGTCTATTAAAGCCTGCACCATGGGTACATGTCGGTCTGCCCTGGCACTCGATAAAATGTTTCTACTTGGTTTCCCAGGACCAAGTGGTGTGCCTGTTTGAAGCACTGCACTGCAGAAATTGAGTGCGTTGAGTATCAATTATTCGGTTTAACATCTCCGGACTTTTTGGGTTAATTGCAGAGTTCTTTCCATGCTCAAGCTAGCGTATCGGGTCAATACACGGGAATTCCGTGCCAATACACGCAAATTGCGGTCGATATACGAAAACAAAATTATGGGGGGGGGGGTGACATCAGATCAAATTCACAAAACCATGAAGATAAAACCATTAAGAATGCCCAAGATTGCACAGTTGGGCTTTTAAAACCAAAGATAAACACCAAGTAAAAAGTATTCTAAAGCCCTTTTCACACGACGGAAAAAACGAACATTCTTTGCGAAATTTTACAATTGTTTGTAAAAAATTACAATTTGGGCTTCGTGTGAAAAAACAGTAATATTTTACATCGCCTACATTCCTTGCGAAATTTTCGCAAACCTTGCGAAATTTTGTAGTAGGTTCCGACCTCCGACAAAATCTTACGCTAGCGTAATTTTTCGCAAAGAATCTAGTCAAACCTTCGTGTGAAACGATCCGTTGTTTATTGACCGACAATCCTCGCGAAAGCAGTATTAACACGCATGCGTGAAGAACCTTCGGGAGCCGACCTTTGTGTGTTTACACACCGTTACCGGGCACTGGTCACCGTTGCGACCATTTGCCACCTCGTCCGCGATTTCCCGCCAAACATGGCCGTTTTGGGTCAAACCATCCATTTTAGATTGGGTGGTTTCCTTCTCCATAATGTTTATCAAGGCAATCGTTTCCTCGTAGCACCAAGATTTATTGGCCTTCTTACTCTTATCTTTGGCTGATGTCTTTGCCGGTCGTTTTTTGGAGGATATTACGGGCATAGTATTATGAATGGACTCCCCAACGTCTTCGTGAGTGTCAGCCATTTTGAAGAATGTTTACATGGTTTATTTTTTACCGACCACGACACACTGTGCACACGCGACATACGTCATCATTTAACTGGTATAGCGCTGTTTAAGAACAAAAACTCTATAGTTCAGTGGTAACCAGCTAAGTCTGTACTCTCGTCTCATGGAACGTGGTCACATTTTTACTTGGTGTCGTGTGAAAGCTTGCGAAAGCGGTCAGGCGTGGGATGACTTCAGCGCTCGTTAAATTCGTCGCAAGGAATGTTGGTTCTTTTTTTCTCGTGTGAAAAGGGCTTAAGGACCTCGTTTCAACTCAGCGTTTCAAAATTTTGGTACAGAAATGCCCCCCGCAGTTGTTACAAACCCTTGGGAGAAGCCCTGATATTGTACAGAATGTCCACCAAACATCCCAGTGTGCCTCCCAGATCACTCTCTTGCAATCGCAGGATCATGCCATGAAGTGAAATTCTCGCCTAAGTGGACTAATTTAGATTTTTGACCATCGGCAAACCTACGTGAACATACACTGAAGGCTTAGTTTTGGCGGAAACTTGCTTAACATTTCAACTTGGGAGCTATATTTACTTACTCTATATTTGTATAGAGTCTGATTCTTTGTTCAATCACTTCTTGTGAACCACATCTGAACCATCACAACCCCCCACACACAAAATCACTGTTGTTTATTTTGAGTCCACAGTTGAAATAAGCTTGATGTGAACGTCCACAAAATCCCAAACAAAATAAACCAGTTGTCGTTGTTTTCGTTAAAACTTGACCGCTGAAATTTGCCCAGGTTGATTACATGATGTGTTGATTGAAAACTAGAAGATACAAATAAACTTACACCACCCACCCACCCCCACCCCCCCCCCCCCGAAAAAAACCTCACGCACTTTCCCAGTTTAGAAATGAGGTCAGAATAATTCATTTATAAAGATTGCATTATTTCAGAATTTTTAAAGATTAACCAGGATCAACTTAGAACCTTTTTCTCTTTCATTCATTCATTAATGTTTTTTTCTTAACATTTTTCCCCCCATGGCCACCGGGGGTCGAACTGCAGGAGAAGAAACACATATCAAAAGGCGTACAAAATTACAAAGTTAGAAGACAACACCAGTGACAATTTGCAATGAAATAGACAAATAAAAATAAAAATAAAATAAACAATAAATTTAGTAGACAAGATCGCTGTAATGGAAAATAAAAAACGTGAATCCCCCATCCCCACAAAAAACCGAAACCCCCCCCCCCAACAGAAAGACACAGCCCAGCAAAACCTTTAGTACATTCATTAATTAAAATATAACAAAATTAAGAAAACATGACAATGTCGTATTTAAAAATTTTTTTTTTAAACCCTTCAGTTTTGAGTTGTTCAAAAGATGAGGTGATGGAGAGGGCTTTTCCTGAAGTGTTCAGTTCTGCATTTTTTCCCAGGTAAACAAAAAAAGTCCTCATTTTCTTGCCGATGATCTCTCACACTTTACCAAGTCGTCTTCGTTCATGGCAGTACCCCACGATGTGTAAAATATCAATCATGGAATACAAGACCTTTCGCGAACGTTCTCCACCCAACCAGTAGTACACTAAATACGTCTTGCAAATTTATGATTTATGTAGCAGACAAATGGTGCAGTAAATAATAATAGCGGGATTTATATAGCGCCATTCCATCTAGATCATGGCGCTAGCAAGCAAAGCAGATAAAGATAAATAATGGTCATACTGGAAACAGGTGAGTTTTGATATATTTTTTAAAAGTCGAAACCGTGTCAAGTGTTCTGAGGTGCTGGGGTAAATTGTTCCAGAGCTTAGGACCAGAGATTGAGAAGGCTTTGTCGGAAAAGGAGTTTCTGGACCTAGGCACTGACAGCCATGTTTTGTCATGACAGGAACGTAAACCAGAACGACCAGGTACATATGGACAGATGAAATGATTGAGGTATTGGGGAGCTGTGTTGTGAAGACATTTGAAGATGTGAAGAGCAATCTTAAAGATAATTCTTTGCCGGACAGGAAGCCAGTGTAGTTGGGAAAGAAGTGGCGAAGCCGATACACGCCTATCGACGGAAAACAGAAGGCGAGCGGCACGGTTTTGCAGTCGTTGGAGTTTATCTAGATTTTGTTCAGTGACACCGTACAGAAGAGAGTTACCGTAATCAAGACGCGACAAGACTAGCGCACGTATGACTTGATGACAGGATTCGAAGTCGAGAAATCTGCGGATACGTGAGATATTGCGAAGTTGAAAGTGAACACTACGACTGAGGTTAATAATGTGGCTAGACATAGACATGCTCGCGTCGAAGAAAACTCCAAGATTCCGAACGGACTGTGAAGGTGTAAATGAGTGAAGTGAGGAATACTGTTGTTTACAGTGCTGTATAATCATTTGTGAACCATCGAGACAGTTCGGGTTGCTCCGATCTACTTAAACCATTTTACTTGAGCGACCCATCATACACACTTAACTCAACACTTTGTTATTGATTTCTACATGTCTCAACAACAGCGAAATTTTAAGATGTAAGTCGTCTCGAACAGAAGGATTCTTCTTTGTCTTGAATGTGTTCTATACAATTATCTTACTTGAGCGTCCCATCTGACACACTTAACTCAACACATTATTTGTGATTTCTAGATGTCTCGTCTCAAACGGAGTGTTTCTTTTGTCTTTGATGTGCTCTATTTAAAACCATCTGTTCAGGCATGATATTCTTTCCAACTTTAATCTCATTTCCGATTTTCTATCCTTCAAAAAAAAAAAAATGTTGTTAAACAGCTGGAAAAAGTCTATCAAAAGCCTATGCCATATGGAGGTCAGCCTTGTACTCGATAAAATGTGCCTACTTTTTTCTAAGGAACAAATATCATGCCAGACTCTTTCATTTTTTTTTCTTGGATTTAAAAATTTATCAAGCTTTGGCTAGCAGCAGGTGAATTCTCTGAGAAATCCGATGGCTACTTTGCTAATGCTGTCCAGCGCTATTTCTAAATCTGCTTTAAATATTTTATTAATGGGGTAAGAGAATTTACACAAACTGGAATAACTAAGGAAGATCTCCAAATGCATAATTCCCAAACTCTGGAACTCTTTACCATAATATATCCGAGGTACAGAATCGCTGGACATTTTCAAAAGCATGTTTAACACACATTTGTTTGGTATTGGTTATGCCTGACTCTATATTTTGTGTTAACCCACTTGTTTCTTGTTAGTGTGCAAATCTCTCTTTAATGCGCTCTTAATTACATCCCCTTTGATTATCCATACATCTTGTAATGTAAGCTTTTCTAAAATGTTTTTTTTTTCCCCAGCGCCTTGGAATATATCAAAAATCAATCAATTCACTTTTATCCCCAACGGGAAATTCATTTCAGCCTTTACATCAGTAAGTTAAATCTACAAAAATTACTAAAAATTACAATACGTACAACATGTAATATTTGGTCATAGATAGATAGACTTTACAAATTTTGCATCATTATTATTATTTTTAAGTCTTTATAATGATACTATTTCAGATAAAAGCACCAGCCTGGTGTAAAATGTTCAGTCATGATTTTAAAGGGGTAAAAGGAAGAGGAAGAGTGGATTCATTCCTAAGCCTCTAGTTTTCATAACATACAACCAGTCTGTGAAAATGAGACGGTCATGTTTTTATTGAAACGATGCAAATTGTTTTCTCAGGGGTTTTCATGCGCATTCATATTTACATCCTTATTTTCATTTGAATTTATTTGGATAAAACACAGCAAGAACATGGCAAGAAAAAAGAAAAAAAAGAAAGAAAGAAAGAAAAAAGAGAGAAAAAATACATACACTTGTAACAATAGGAAATATCAATGGAAATAAATAAACAAAAGTAGAAAACAAGAAGAAAAACATAATGCACAAAATTATCCAAGGATAGCCCGAAGAGCCAATAACTTAGACTTATTTCGTTTAGGATCATTGCAGAAAAAAGCTGAAAAACAAAAAAATAAATAGAATTTTAAAAAACAAACCGATCTAGAGAGCTTAAGAATGGATTGGACCTGCAAAACATAAAAACCCCAAACAAAAGTGAATTAATTAATCAATTAAAATAGTAGATTAGAAATCAAAATGAAATAGCAACACAGCTATTCTTTCTTAGGTCTGGCCTTTGTAGCGGGCTAGTTGAACTTTTGATATGTTGGTCTAATGGGTAAGTTGTTCCATTCTTTCGTGGCTGTAGCAAACAAAAGTTATGTTGATTGGACTGGATGAGACTGGAACGATAAATTCAGATCACTTTTCCTTACATTGTCTTGAGCTTTTAAATAGCACAAAAAGTAGCTATTAAAGCACAACAAAATTATGCTGACCAGAAAAAGATACCCAGCCAAAATACCATATCATATATACAATCTGTGGCTGGTGTCCTGCTTATTTTTGCTGAGCAGGAACTATTTAAGCAATATTTTCTGCTTTAAGCAGCTCTATGAAATTGAGCCCTGGTGATAATGAGAAAATGTGAACAGATTGTCACGAAGAGAATCAGGAGTGGCATCATAAGTTATTCTGTACAAATAAGCGATGTTGAGTTGTTGGGGGTGGGGGGGGGGGGTGGGAGGAGGTCTCAGACTGGAGAATTTCTCTGGAGGATTCTAAACTTATTAATCAGCAAGCCAGCTTCTGCTTGAAACTAATCTTCTTCTTTTTTTTAATGATCACCAATCCTTTATTTCAACCGTAATGTACAAACCAGATGACTGGATCGAAATAAGCAAAATGTTTTTTGTGTGTGTTTTTAACGTGAGATACGGGCTTGAATTTGGGGGGAAAATCCTCAAGACCACAGTGTTTGTAGTTCGAAATGTTTACTGGACCAGAATTGTTTTTGCAAGACCAGAGTCAAAATGAGAAACAAACCTCCTGACACAATTTAACATGCATCTAACTGTTTTTTCACGAAGACATGTGAAGAGAAGATTGATCTCATTTTGTCTATATGGGTATTGAGTATTCTTCGTTATTCAATAAAATTGAAAGGTATTTTATCCGACTCTTAAGTCAATATTTGAACATGATTTGTTCAAAATATGACACGGAGCTGCGAAATTAATATTCAGTTAAAAGACACAAGTCCGTCGGACTTGTCCGATCATAAGTTTACTGGCCCGATACTATTCTTACTGGCCTTGGCCTTGCGGTTCATTGTAAGATTCAAGCCCGAGATACGATGAAACGAAACCAAATGCTGCGGCTTATTGTTCAGTTGCAAATGTTGGTCCAATCAGCAGAGCACTGTCCAACAGACCCTATTTCATAGAGCTGATAAAGCCAGATTTAGTTCATATTGCATAATAACTATGTACTAAGCAAAAATAAGCAGGATACCAGCCACAGACGGTGCATGTGACATGGTATTTTGGCTGGTAACCTTAGTCTGGTAAGCATATTTTTGTTGCGCTTAACTGCTGTCTGTGGATTCGGGCCCCTATGAACGGATGGCAGGATATTGGTTTTGGCCGTAGGATGTAGGTGAATTACGGGACATGGTTTCCAATCACATCCGTAGTTATTTCCTGGGTTTGTTCTCATAACCGAGTGACCTTGGTCCAGTTCAGCTTTGCTCGTTGAAATAAAAAAAATATATTCAATACCCAACTTCTTAGACAGACACTTGATTTATGCGATTGCAACAATATTTTTTTATTGAAAACGGGAGACGGACCTAAATAGGAAAACCAGAAATAGAAATTCATTTTAAATAGTTTATACTGTGGGTGTTTTGTTAAGGCTTAAAGTTGCATTGCCAGATTTTTTTCTCTGAACAAAAGGGGGGGGGGGGAGGAAGAAAGAAAAGAAAGAACCTTAAAGATAATATGATGGATTGGTAAGGATAAAAAAACATAATTGAGTCATATTAGTCTGAAAGCTTATTGACTATAAACTATAAAGATAATACTGGAACCATTTTTGTGTGTGAAATATTTCCCTCTGAAATGGAATCATATTCAAGAAAACTGCATCTGAAAACATGAAAAAAAAACCCGCAACAGCTGATGTTGGTTGTTGCAACCAAAATGAAGAACAATTTGTTTTGATGCTAAAAATTTTGCATGTTTTTTTTCTCTCACTATTTTCTCCTGACTGACACAACGGATTAAGCCCAAATTTTCCCAGGTGCATTTCATGCATATGGTTGATCACACAAAACACGAACACTGTCTGCGAC
Organism: Pisaster brevispinus; assembly: GCA_023634235.1. Classification (NCBI taxonomy): domain Eukaryota; kingdom Metazoa; phylum Echinodermata; class Asteroidea; order Forcipulatida; family Asteriidae; genus Pisaster; species Pisaster brevispinus. The sequence goes on along the minus strand of JAMKCF010000014.1, from coordinate 3,455,622 downwards.
TATTTTGTCAGCTCTACCAATCCTGTATAATACCTGTAACAGATTGATTACAATAAATGTGGCAGGAAAAACTTGGTCGTGCATCTTTGGATTTGAATGGTGTCTGGTACAAAGACTTCTTCAGTCACCAGGGAATGATCATTTTGAATTCCTCAGACTACATCCAGTGTTGCTATGCCACATGGGTTTAGGGGAAGCTCTTGCATAGCAACCTCCGGTTCAGCGAAGACTGGGTCCTTGTTCGACACATTTCACCGGAAATTGACTAGGAGGCGTTCACGGTCTCTTAAAATGTTTGTACTGATGCAAAAGATCGGGACATAGCAACACAGGATGTACTTGTGTAGTCAAAGGAATTCAATTCAAGAGCATTCAGTGGTAACCGAGCAAGGCGTTGTACCAGTCGTCGTTCAAATTTAACTCACAATTTTGGCTTAATAATGATACACAATCTACAATATCAGTAAGATGTGTGTTGTGCTCAACAGTGCATAATGCTCAAATAAGCCACATAAAAAAAAATAAAAAAAAAAAAATAATAATTTATTACTTGATATTTGAAACAAGAAGTCCAGTCCCTTTGAGGTGATCCCCTGGCTGCCGCTTCCCAGGTTGTATCGTAAACTTTGGTGTGATCCCTGGCTATACAGCACTTACAGGTTGTATGGCTTTTGACTGGCATCCCCTAACAAAGACATTGACAAAATAGGGAGACTGCCAACATAGTGCTAGATAGCTCAGTTGGTAGAGCGCCGGCACATTAATCCGAAGGTCGCAGGTTCATGTCTCACTCTAGTCAAGTGTTCTTTGTTCAACCCAAAATTATTGTTAACAAAATAAGTTCACAATTGTTAATGTTGTAAAATCATACTCGATGAGTACAAAAAATTCCAAAGGTTTCTACCCACACACAATTGTTAGCATCAGTATAATAAATGGACGGGAAAGAAAACTTCGCAGAATTAATTTGCTGGGGTAACCTCTTTCACCGCAAGGATTTTGTTACATTTTTTTTTATTACGATAGCCGCAAGATAAACCTTGAAATCAGAGCCTTGCGCCTTCCAGCTCTGGCTTGTTTGGGTTTGACTTTGATGTCTGTAACTGAAGTAGAACACTGTCACTTTCAGTCGTTGTTGACTTGAAATGTAACAACGCATTAACCAGCTCAGCAACATTCCTTTCCTTGGTGTGTGTTGTGTAGAGTTTGGAGTCTGGATGGCTATGTATGGAAGTCATCGACCCACCATACTCCATGTTGGTCCTTGATATTTCCCAAACCATTGTGTTATGCTTTTATGTACGGCTACATTTTAAATGTAGGTCATACAGCCATTGTTCACTTGTCTACCATGTCTACAGCATCATTGATTTTTTATTTTTTTATTTATTTATATATTATTATATAGGATAATACCCACTGACGGTTGGCAGGTTTTATTATTATTATAATTATTATTATTATTATCATTATTATTAAACTATTTTGTTTCTCTCCACAAATTCAATAATTTACACACACAAAAGAGAAAACACTTAAAGGTAAAAAAAGATAAAAAGAAGGCTAGACCGAGGAGGAATATGTAAAAAAAATTAAAACCTAAAGGGTCAGTGTGCCAATAAAATAATTTCTAAAAAGGTCAAAGGGGCAATATACATGAGGAAAATTCAAAAACATTGACATGTTTTGTGTTTGAGTATTGGAGGCGTGGCTTGTGCTTGGATGCATGTGGGGTTGGAATGGGCTGATTCATGTGGCGACGCCCCTTTATGCATTGGTCCAATCACAACGGCCGCACAGCGCCAAAGTGTCTGACAAAAGTCCGGCATGAGTGAAACTGCTGTCCTTTGTGTTTGTTCTGTGTATTTAGTGTACAGCAATGTGCATTGATTTGTAGTATCGGGAAGTAATGTCTTGTAAATTGTCCATGTGAGTAACATACATGGGAGGGGGAGGAGGGGGTATTCCATGGGACAGTACATCGTTGGTTTTTTGGGAAGAGTAACTTATTTCTGTTGTGTAATGCATGAAAACTAAAACTGCACTTTCCAGAATTGCGTGCCGATATGCAAAAAAACCCAAAAGAAAAACAAGAAGGAAATTACAATCAATAATTACTCCAGATCAAATTCACAAAAGGGCTTGTTTCAGAATTCTCAAAATCATGTCGGACGGAATTCTATAGAAAAACTTGCTACAATTTTTAGTTGAGGACTTTTGAATTACATTTTTGTATCAATGCTAAAACACAGACTGTCAATAATGTCGCAAAACATTTTTTTCCCAACTTAACAACTTTGTTTTCTTTTATTTGGACAAAACGTCAACATGTCGGACGGAATCGTTAAAAATGGATCTTCTGGGATTTTGATAAACAGATTCAAATTTTATCACAACTTAACAGAGTTTTCTTTACTCAGGATGTTAGTAAAAGTAACAATCATTCTTTATGTAAAGGTATCACATTTACCTTCAAATATAAACATATGAAACTATTGGATAGAGCTTTTAAATTTCTGACTGTTTGGGTGACCACTTTTGAAACATGCCCCAAAATTGTCACGATTTAAACTGTCCCAGATTGCACAGTAGGACTTTGGAAAACCAAGAAAAAACACCAAGTTGAAAAGATTCGGAGGACCTCGATGTTTCAATTCAGCATGCTTTGGAAAACCATTTTTATTAGTCGTGTATGTATCCGAACCTCTTGGGAGAGGGGAACCTTGTCGCTTCTTTAACTAGTGAAGGAAACAAAATCGCCCACTTAATTGTTCGCATATTTGCGTAGTCCAGCATCTGCACCTCAAGTCCGTGCATTGTTGGCGCTCTCGTCAGATCCTATAAACATTGCTCAGTAATTACTTGAGGGAGTTGTAGCAGTCGCGGTCAAAAAAAATTTTGCTCGAGCAATAATTTCCTCAAGAAAGGATGGCGTACCGTATCGAGTGATGTTGTGTGTTCCATTTGCCGATGCCGAGACAGGAAGTCGTCCGTACTGTGCCACGTGATTGATCTACTTTTGACGTGATGTTTCATTTCCACACGTAAGCAGTGGACGCTGCCTCTTGGAGTTTAGAGAGACGATTCTTCGTTGGGATTCGTTCACAATTCAATTTTGTGATGATGAAATCCTCATGAAAGGGGGCGGCGACATTGCAAGTCTCACGGACTGTGAAGTGGGTAACCCTGTTTCAGCCGCAAAGGGTAGGTGGCAATGCGCCCCTGGTTGTGGTTGGTTTGGGTCGACAGCCCAAATCAGTTAAGTGTAGCCCTCACCTTGAAGTGGCCGTCCGGCTTGTGATGTTCGGCGATATCTCATAAAAAATATTAACAAAATATAAATAAATGTAAAAGTTTATATCTTGATTGTGGTTTGAATCGAAACAAGCAACAACGGTTTTGTGGGGACTTCAATTGCTATTATATTCAAGCAGTATTTCAGATGGAAATATTCCTCTGAGGATTGTTACTGGTGAGAACTTCAGACTCAGTGAGCTTTCAGATTAAAACTAACCAGTTTGTGTGTGTGTCTGTGATAATTACAAATTTTGTACTTTACAGAGGTCAAATTCATTTTTGTGATGCACACGCTTTCCAATAAATTGAAACCTTAATGGAAGTGGGGGAAAATTACCTCACATTAAAATGGTGTAAAATGTCATTTTATTTGATACTCTTTCATATGGAAATTTGAAACATTATGTCATCGGGCATCAACAACAAATGGGTCTGTACATTCCAAAGAGGAATTTGGTGCCAGTCAAAGGTCAACTTCAATGCCATTTTTCATTGAATATCATCAGAATTCAGGAAAGAACTGACAAATTATTGTGTGTATAAATGTACAGACCATATATTTGGAGTGTGATATGTCATTGAACGTTTTTGGATTTTGATTAAAATTGCACCTGAAGGGTTGTCAAACACAGTGGCATTTTCCATCATACTAACAGGGTTCGTACAGTCCTTGAAAATCCTTGAAAGTCCTGGAATTTGAAAATCTGTTTTTCAAGGCCTTGAAAGTCCTTGGGTTTATCTTAGGTCCTTGTAAGTCCTTGAAAATTCATTTTTTGTAATTAAAGTATTTAATCATGCAGAGTAATGTTGTGTTTTTTCATCAAGTTTAAGTTTAAGTGACCAGCCAACCTTCAAACTTTAACCAATTGTACAGAATCAAATCACCCAACACCAAGCGTTTTATATACAAGTCTCAAATAAACCATCAATTATTGCTGGACTTTGGTCCTTGATAATGGGATTTCTGGACCTTGAAAGTCCTTGAAAAGTCCTTGAATTTATAGCTATTATAAGTGTACGAACCCTGTACTAACTTGAGGTTGGAGACTTTTCATTTTTCCTTCCTTTTTCATGGGGATTCCATCTATTGGAAAAAATGAGTGCATCGCAGTGACTTAATTTTGACCTTGGAGCCCCTCTTTAAACTTGTGCCGCTTGTAATATTCCAGTTGTGTTGAATTGTTAGTGTGAGTCTGTAATGACACAGTCTGGATACAGTGATGATTGATTACTATGGGCCCCCCGATATGAAGGGACTGTGATGTGCGTGGAGAGTCTATGGTGGTGAAAACCTACGCACATGGAGACAGCGCTGGACCGGCTAACTTTGTATCACTATGCGCCGGGAAAATGCTGATGCATTATTGAATAGGACCCTGAAGGAGTTCGTATTCCGCAGGGGGGGGTTGTTTGTGGAGTGTCGTCGTGCAGCCCCAGACTCGGAAACCGGCAGAGAGACAATGTAGAACCATAGAGTGATGCCCTCCTTTCGCCCTGACTGCATTATCCGTGATCCATGCATAAAATGCAAACTGCACAATCTGCAAGTTGGAGGATATCACATAAGGGGATGCCTGGATGGGTGTCAAACTGCCTGTTAAACGAACTCTGCATGGACGGGCCGTTTCATGTCAATAAACCTGAAAAGAAAATGGGGCGCTTTTCATGCCGAAATTCAAAACTTGTTGTAGGCACTCTTCAAATAGTATACAAATAATGAATATTTATGAGTGCGATGGTGAGAATATCTTCATTTTTATGTGATGTTCTGGAGTTGAGTGGAGCATAGTTCCATCTTTCAACGAATATAAGTATTCTGTCCATTGACTGTGCAAGTGTCACACGTATTCGAACTTCCGGGACCAAGTGTTTCCCAACCATATTGGGTTTTACGTAGGCAATTCTGTTTACTAAAATATGCTCGGTGAATAGTACCAGAATGCAAAGTGAATAGTACTAAAATGTACGGTGGATAGTACCAAAATGCACGGTGAATAGTACCAAAATGCACGGTGAATAGTACCAAAATGCACGGTGAATAGTGCTAAAATGCACGGTGAATAGTACCAAAATGCACAGTGAATAGTACCAAAATGCACGGTGAATAGTACCAAAATGCACGGTGAATAGTACCAAAATGCACGGTGAATAGTACCAAAATGCACGGTGAATAGTACCAAAATGCATGGTGAATAGTACCAAAATGCATGGTGAATAGTACCAAAATGCATGGCTTATGACATTGACCATGTAATGGTCTGGTTATTGAATGCCACATGACCTACAATCCCCCAATTAAATGACACGGATGTAGTTGGGCGTTTCATAAATGAGAACAAGAGCTTTCAAATTACACCTAATTAGGGCCTAATTAAAGTAATTATTTCTCAACATGTATATGTATAGGTTGATTAAGACACCACATTGTATTGACTTCCGGCATTGTAAGATTTTTAGGCACTGTATGTACATGCTCAATTTGCGGTAATTTCTTCTATGTGGAGTGGTTTCCTCGGTCAATGATGTCACGAGAGAAGTGACCCCAGATCTCCCTGTCCTTCATGCTTGTAGATATTTCATCTGTTGTCACAAAGCCAGTGTTCCTACAGTACGTAGTATGTCCACATAGGTCAGGTGACCTCAATCTCTCCGAGCTTGACGCTACCGTGTTATTTTTACTACCATCACTCATCCTGCCGAACCAAGTATTGTAAAAAATAACGATTGAATGAATTTTGTAAAGTCTCTTGAAACATACACGATCATCTTCATCATGTTTTTTTTTTATGCGTTCGTCCCTTGAGCTGTGTACACTTTGTGCCTGCAGGAAGTCCAGACTCTGTGGCTCTTTCATGAACATGTGACATCGTGAGTAACATTGTGTAGGTCGTCGAGTACGGTTGAAGGGATATTTTGATTAAGTTCTGAATGACTTACTTCCCGTTTAGAAGACGCATTCCCGTGGCCGTTATTACAAGTTCACAATCAGACCTCGTGGCACCTGCATCCGACCTAACAATGGAAACGGGATTACGGCAGGGGGCAAGAAACGGATATTGGGACAATGTTTTATTATTTCGGAGAAATCTTCATGCATGTACTATGTATGTTGGCTGATAAAGTAAAAAGTGAGTTGATGTTTCTCGGTGAACTTGAGTGTTTCGTCGGCCTGAGGCAGGGACTTAAGACTTGAGTCAGATTTGTTGAGTGACTTGCAGTTGAACTACTTTAGGAAAAACTGATTTGATACAATGATAGTGACTTGGTTTGAGACTAAAAATGGTTTGAGACTTGACTGGAGTTGGGTCGAAAAAGAATTGGAGACTTAACTTTAGTTGGGATGAAAATTGTTTGAGACTTGATTGGGACAAAAAAATATGTGAGCATGGTCTTGATTTGTGGCAAAAGTGGTTTGAGACTGACTTGACCTGAGACGGAATTGATTTGATACTTGACTTGACTGGGGACAAAAACGATGTGAAACTTGACTTGGGACAAAAATTATTTGAGATTTGACTTGGGACAAAAGTGATGTGAGACTTGACTTGGGATGAAGATTATTTGAGACTTGACTGGATGAAAATTGTTCAACATACACTTTAATCTTCCGTGCATCATGAGACCCAGTATCAAATAAATCGCTATATCTTATAATGGTATCATCACAGAAGAAAATGCTACATGCCAATTTAAGTATGATAAAAAAAAAACAAAAAAAAAAAAAACAGTTTAACTTTTTGATTAAAATGTTTAATAACGTACATGTAAATAATCTGAGATATTAGTCACGAAGTGATAACATAGACCGCCAATCTACGCGGATGCCGGTGAATGATGGGGGACATTTATGCTAATTCGTCCCGCCCCATTAAAGTGTGCATTTCATCTGATGAGGCATCGTTCCTGATTGATGCTTTTATGATCGGCGAGATTACAAATTAGCGAGCCAGAAGTGCCTGGCTAAACTCAGGGAACCAGCGCCATGGTTTCCCACCAGGTCTCTTAGTGGCTGAGTGGTTGACGGTGTTTCTGCCCTGCAGTTATTATTGCAGATTGGCGAGGAACACTAAACTGCCATACAGCTTGCGGGTCTCAGGGCAGTGTGGACTGACTTCAGATTTTTTTAACAAGTGATATATACTCATAAGCACGCTGTATAAACACACCCCCCTTGCGTATGAGATCGCAAGAGCCAACAGCGCCCTCACTGGGGGTCAAAGGAAGACCTATCATTGGGTGAGAGATGGGCGTAGCGCTTAGTTTTCATTGTTGAACCTCATGGATGGTGTCCTATGCAAGTGGTCTGTTGATTAGTTTCAATTTAAAGCTATTGATTCTAAAAAGTTTAGGTGCCAGAGAAAAAGGTTTTTATGTCGATGAAAATAGTATTTGGAGATTTGGCCCATACTACTATTGCTTATTTTGATTGCCGCACGAGAACCCGACAAAATGTAATTAACTGTTCACTGTTGTCGCTAAAAATCATGAAAATAGGACTGATGGGATGAATTTTCATGGTTTGGTTGAATGTTTGGCAATTGGGTGATGCGTCGTAGCTGAGGGGTCAAGCGCACTGGGTTCAAGCTCTGATGATTCAAGTCCTGGGGTGGATTTCACCAAGACTTAAGACTAGTCTTATGTCGAGGTAGGGCGAGTTACTCGTCCTAACTTAGGACTAGCCTTAAGTTTTCAATAACTCCTAGGACTAGTCCTAAGTTAGGACTATCTTTGTGAAATCGACCCCTGGTCTTGACACTTGTGTCCTTATAAGCAAGACGCTTTATTGCGTTGTCCTTTAGATGGGGCGTAAAGCCCCGCATGTTGTGTAATGCACGTAAAAGAACCTAGTTACACTTATCACTAAGAGAAGGGGATTGCCCCGGTGTTTCTGGCAGTGGTTGCTGAATGCATCACAGCACCTTGTAAGCCCTTACAAGGTGCTACATAAATGGGTCTCATAATTAAAAAAACTTTAAAAACCCGTCTTACATTTTTTTTTATAAGTAAGAGTTTGAGACGTCCACAGATAAATCACTATATAAAAACAATCATGAATTGAGAGGATGGACTTAATGCTCACGCCCTCAAGCCCCGATGATGTTGAAACCCCTGACATAGATACACAAATAGTTTTGTCATGCAAAATGTATTTAGGTTAACCTTACGGGCAGAACAGACCAGATGACTAGAGGCAGTGCTCCATTTAGATACTAGCCCTGAGGTTCAAACACTAGCCGGGAATGCTGCAGGCCAGTCTAACCTGCTTCTAGAGGGAGGGGGGGGGGGGGGGTGGGGGAGCTAATCAGTAATACTAAGCAATCTGCAATGTTTATATCACATGAAAACAATCACACTGCGCAGGGATAGAATTTGGGAGGAAACTCCACAATGCCGCAGGGGCTTTGTAACTCAAAATGTCTACTGGATCAGAATGGTTTTCACAGGACCAGAATCAAAATGAGGAACAAAGGTCCCGACACAATTTAGCAGAGCCTTTAACTGTTTCTCTGTTTGAGCAAGCACCGAGCGTTGCTGTATGCACTGAGACACGTAAGAGAAGATTGACCTCGTCTTTATGGGGGTATTAAGTATACTACATTACTCAGTAGAATTGAAAAGGTCTTTCATCAGACTCAAAGTCAACATTTGAGCATAATTTGTTCCAAGAAATTACACAGCGAGGTGTTGTTATTCATTAATATTAAATTATCAAGTAATAAATCATAAGTTTCTCTTGTGGCTTATTAATAAAATGAAATAAAAAAGTCGCATCCCCTTGAGGTGATCCCGTGGCTGCCGCTTCCCAGGTTGTATCGTAAAAACTTGGGTGTGATCCCTGGCTACACGGCAGCTAATGGTTGTACGGCTTGACTGGCAGCCCCGAACAAAGATATTGACAAAAAAGGGAGACTGCCAATATAGGGCTAGATAACTTGGTTGGTAGAGTGCCGGCATGCTGAACCGGAGGTCGTTGGTTCACGTCCCGCCCTAGTCAATTTTTCTTTGTTCAACCCCAATATAACATTCAGTTTAAAAAAAACGCAAGACTTCTGGACTTGTCTGGTCATAAGTTTACTGGCCCGACACTAAAAATACTGGCCTCGAGCCCTGTTGTTGGCAACATTTATGTGGGCTGGTTATGTTTATATGTGGGGGGGGGGGGGGCTTGTCTGTGGAAAAAAACAAAACAAATTAGCACCAGTGGATTGCCGGACTTCAGTTACAAAACACATTCAGTTGCCACAATATTTGTAGTGAACGTATGGATATAATGTTCTAATGTGAACATTTACACATGACTGTTTCTGGTGTACAATTATTATCACAACTGCGTTGACATCTCTGTGCCAACAGCAGTTACACATAGCTCGGAGGGAGACAGTGTGTCAACATGCACGGAGCCGCCGCACTAATTGAAAAAAACGCTAGCGTTTTTTTAATTCATGCGAACATTGAGGAGGATAATTCATTGCCTAATCCCTTTGGATTCCCCAATGGGGTTTGCAGAGAGATTAAAAAAGGGCACAGTCTGAAAAAAACCCAGGGACTGCTTTTGCTTTGATTTGATTTTTTTCCCTCCTCCCGTCATTCACTCTCTTATTTGTTTATCTAGTATTTAAGTATTGATTCAAGATAACCCTCTTAGTTTATGTCTCTTGCGGAGAAGGAGAGTTTGTATAAAGTATGTAGAAGATGGAGTTGTTTTTGTTTGTCCGATCTTAAAGGAGCATTACGCTGTGTCTGCATAGACCGTGCAAGTTTTGCGCCGATTCAAACATTTTGGGAACCACTTTGGTCCCACGTACATTGCCTTAACGCATGAAGGAAACAAACTCGCACACTTTAACGGGTCCCAATGTACCAATACGTTTTTACGCGTGAGACTTGCACAGTCTATTGGCAGCTCTACGGCTATGGCTGGACCGCGGCGACAATTGTGCATTGGAGTATTGGACAATCCTTGGCAACACGCCTAGAAACAGCTGTAGCCGAAACCGCCGATTCGGAGACGGCCATACTGTCCTAAATTGTTAGTGGCCTCAATCTTGGACCCCAGCAGAGTCTTCCTCAAGAGGCTGAACATAATAATTTGAAGCGAGGCTGGAAGGGGAAAAGTCTGGTTCCGTTTTGTTGAATACTAGCATCCATTACTGTTACTGGATACAGGGATTATGACCAAGATGGTGGCAGCATGGTAAAGGACTATTGTATCTGTGCTGTATTATTAGATTCCAGTTTTATTTCCCCCCACGTTGATAATGCCTCAACCTGGACCCCATAAAGTGGCCAGTTATCCTGTAAATCAATTTGTACACACACTTCAGCAGCTTAACCTTTCACTTATTTTCCCGTTGCCCGTGGCGATTTTTTTTTTTTTCATGCCACATTTTCATGTCGAATCCTAGAGGAGTTTGTGAACATTTTCCCTGACTAATGGAAATCACATTAGTCTAATTAAACTGACTGGAAGAGTGATTGCACAAGATGTGCATATGTCAGCGTATTTTGGCTGTGTAGCCATTTCATGGTGCCCTACTGCACACTCATGTACTGAACATGGATGTACATATTTTGTTAACTTCGCTCGAGGCACCAGCTATTTTCGATGAGGAGCTTGCGACACTGACAGCCGCAAGGCTGTTGTTGTGTTTTAATTAAAGGTGTAATGGCATTAGTTTTGCGAAGAGTAAAATAATTCCAATCTGCTTGTTTTCAATAAAACACCATACCTTAAGCCATGTGCAAGTTAAGATTTTAATAATGTCCATCTCGGCAGCTTGATTTTTGTTTTAACTGTACTCGGTTTCCCAAGATGCATTGCGGTATTTTTTTAATATTTGGGCTATTGGAGAGCCGATTTGTCACTTTATAGTAATCAGAGCCAAATGCTAGGTGGCAGCAGACATACTGGGTCCGTTTCCATTGTTTACATAGTTCCGAGCATGTGCACATTCCAAAAACACTGGATTTACCTAGTAAGTCTGCTGCCACCTAGAGTTTTTGAAAGTTGGGCCTATGCAGGCAGCGGACTGACATAGCTGGCCCCTTTCACTGTCCTCTAAGTAATTTTAATGCATAATGATGCAGTTTTGATGACAGACACCGTCTTCCATACACGTACAAGCACCCGACGGAGTCCCTAAGGAATGGCAGTATACTTGATTAGCCTTCTGTAACCTTATGGTGTTTTTGTTAGGAGGTCGCACGTATTCATGGTGCAGACGTTGCACATCTCTCATCGCTGTATCTGTTTCCAATGGCGAGCGCTGTGAGATATTTTCTCTCGTACTACTCTTGTTCTCCCTGTGTACATGTTTTCCACCCTCTTACACTCTGCTGGTGTAAATGTTTTGCCGTATCTTTTCATCTGTTCCAAAGGTCTGTACTGCGAGATATTTGTTCTCGTATTGCTGCAGTTTGGAACGCTCTACCTACATGTTTGTCACCATCTTATAGTCTATCGTTGTAAATGTTTTACCATATCTTTTCATTCGTTCATTGTGTCTGTTCGTTGTATCGTTGTTTGTAAAAGGCTACTGCTGTGAGATTGTTATCTTATTTTCCACCATCTTGCAGCCTGTTGTTGTCAATGTTTTGCCATATCTTTTCATTCGTTCATTGTGTCTGTTCATTGTATCGTTGTTTGTAAAAGGCTAGTGCTGTGAGATTGTATATCTTATTTTCCACCATCTTGCAGCCTGTTGTTGTCAATGTTTTGCCATATCTTTTCATTCGTTCATTGTGTCTGTTCATTGTATCGTTGTTTGTAAAAGGCTACTGCTGTGAGATTGTATATCTTATTTTCCACCATCTTGCAGCCTGTTGTTGTCAATGTTTTGCCATATCTTTTCATCTGTTCAGTGTACTACGAGATATGTTCCCCGGTACTGCTGCAGTTTGGAACTCCCTTCCTATGTTCTGTTTTCCCATCATCATACAGTCTCTCGTAGTACTTGCTTTATCGCATCTCCTCATCCCTTCGCTGTTTCTTTTCGAAAGGCCAGTACTGCGAGATATTTCCCTCGTACTGCTGCAGTTTAGAACTCCCTTCCTCTAGATGTTTTCCACCATCTTACAATCTATCATAGTTCTTGTTTTGCCGCATCTCCGCATCCCTTTACCTTATTTCAAAGGCCAGTGCTGCGAGATATTTCCCTCATACTGCTGCAGTTTAGAACTCCCTTCCTATATATAGTTTTCCATCATCTTACAATCTATCATAGTACTTGATTTGCCTCATCTCCGCATCCCTTTACCTTATTTCAAAGGCCAGTGCTGTGAGATACTCTTCTTGTATTTTCCCCTCGTACTGCTGCACTTTAGAATGTTTACCAGTGTCTTGTTTTCCACCATCTTACAATCTACAGTACACGTAGCATTGTACTTGTTTGTCACATCGTCTCATCCCGTCACTCTATCTAAGCCAAAGGCCACGACGGTGGGATATTCTACTAGCTTTTTTCCTGCACATTGGAACTCCCCACCGTGTTTTTTCCCGCCATATTCTCTTACAATCTGTCATAGGACACATTTCGCCAAATCCTCGCGTCCATTCGCTGTATCCATTCCAAAGGCCAGTATTGTGGGATAATCTTCTAGTTTTTCCCCTCGTGCCGCTGCACTTTAGAACTTCCTACCAGTACCTGAGGGCCCAATTTCATAAAGCCTATAAGCACAAAAACTTGCTAAGCACAGACAAATCTTGCTTAGCAGAAACAAGTTACCAGCCAACATTCCATAAAGTTTACATTGTTGCCACTGGTACCCCGCTCATTTCTTGCTAAGTATAGAAACTTGCTAAGCAGAATTTTTTTGCTTAACAACAAAATTATGCTTACCAGAACAAGGTAGTGCCAATATAGTGTCACATGTATAATATTTGACTGGTATCCTGTTTTTTTGCTTAGCAGAAACATTTTAAGCACAATTTGTTTTGCTCAAGTGGCTCCCTGAAATTGGGCTCTGCTTTGGAATGAAAAGCTGCAGCCTTTGTTGCTCCTTCTAAATATTCATGTTGACTTGAGTAGTTTTTTAAATGGAAGTCCCCCATTTTAAAATGGTCTCACCCCTTCCAAATTACAGACCTGTTTTAGGGATGTAAAATGCATTGAATGGTCGATTGTATCAGTGATTGTGATTGGTCACCCGGGGAGTTGTATCTGATTATGATTGGGCTTCAAGTGACCAATAGGAGCTCAGCGTGCCTGCTGTAAGTAAGGTTCGATGTCGGGGAGTCCTTGTCAATATGAGTGTTTGGTTTAGATGTGTACTGGTTGGATGGCAGGGGAGGTGCGTGTGCATTCAATTTCTAACGATAGGGACTCCTGAAACCAAGTGACCATAGTGTAGCGCCCAATTTCACAAGCTGTTAAGCAAATGAATGTTGATTGCAGGGCACCAGTTGCAGCAATGTGATTTATATGGCATTTTTTGGCTGGTCACCAATTCATGCTTAGCAAGTTTTGTGCAAAGCAAGTAGTTGTGCCTAGTACCAGCTGTACGCAACTAAGCCCAGGTGAATGGTACTCTGACTATACACAGTAAGGATACCGGGCATGTTGCAAGCTGGCCTCAATACTGTGTGATTGGTAGCTGTGAAGATTCAGCTAACGGATTGGACTCAACTGTAATCTGGTACTAGGTAGACCTCCCTCAGAGTTGCTCAGATGTTATTGATGTATCATGAAGATTTTTAGATCCGGATTATTCTCGTACTGCTTAATCCTTCCGGTGTAATAAGAGAGATTAAAAGAGATTAACTTTTGCTTAATCCCATTGTTTTTCGTTTTTTTCTCTTTAACCCTAGGCGTTACTGCAAGCTCATGACGTCGTTGCCCACGAAGTGTACAGTGATGCAGCAATCCGTGTAACTCCACCTCCTACGTCGCCTTTCCTTAACGGACGAGAAGAAATGCAGTCTCCGAACGGTGACATTGAACCGATGGACTCGGTCACTAGAGTCCGACTGGTGCAGTTCCAGAAGAACTCTGATGAACCTCTGGTAAGTTTCTTGGTTTCTTGATTGTCGCCGTTCTTTAGCCTTTTTCGGGTATGGTGGACACTGTATGAGTTCACTGTTTGGTTTGGGTGGAAACAGAAAAATTTACCCAAACCCAATAGTGTCATAGTATTGTTTCCACCATATCTCAAAATGGCTTGGTTTTTGTGTTTTTCAAAAAAATAAAATAAATTGGTCAATCGTCATATGCCTTGCAGAAGGACTTTAAGTTAGCTCGTAAACAGTTGATGTGCAAAATTGTGTAAAAGTTTGAGTCCTTCTCAGCCATTTAATTTTTTTGCATAAAAAAAAGAAGAGAGATATTGCCTTACATATCAAGGCTGAACAGCCACTTCAAGGTGAGGGCTACACTTAACTGATTTGGGCTGTCGACCCAAATCAACTGTCACCGGGGGCACGTCGCCACCTACTCCTGGGACTGAAACAGGGTTACCCCCTTCACAGTCTGTAAGGATGTAGGCATGGGTATCATCTACTTGGAGCCTGGTTGGTAGAGCAGAATGCACTACCTTCCCAACTTGTTTACGAAGCATTTATGGTTAAGTGCCTTGCTCAAGGGTACAAGTGTCAAGACCGGTATTCAAACCCACACTTTGCTGCTGACTACACCAGAGCTTGGGTCCGGTGAACTGGACCGCTCTGCCACGACACGCCACAATGGAAAGTTTTATGAAAGTTAAACTCTGCATTGGCATAGAAAAGGAGTATTTCAAAGTAATTCTAGCAACAAACATTTAACAGTTGTGCACCATTTTTTCTAACGAGCCAGCATATCGCTTACTATCTTCAACAGACAGCCTTACACTTTACGCCAGGCTCCCGTATCTCTATGCTAACACTATCCTGGTCGTACACATTAACACTAGATAATAAATTTTTTGTGCCGAGCCTCCAGGCCTTGTGCATAATAAACTGTTTGTATAGTGGCCCACCAGGCTAGTCAACTGTGCATTTGAGTTTTAGTAGTCCACATTTTAAGCGTGTATTGTCATCAAAGTATCTTTCTGATTAATGGTAACGATCGCAACCAGTTTATTGGTGAAATGAAGTTACATTAGCACACTCAAAATCAGAAGCCATACAACTTTTAACTGCCATATAGCCAAGGATCACACCCAAGTTTGCAATACAACCTGGGACGTGGGATGCAACTTTGTTACTTCAAATATCAAGTACTAGAGCACAAGGGAAACTGAATGGGTAAATTTTAAATAATTTTTGGGTGAGCAATGAAAAACTTACTAGCTTTTTTCTTTCTTTGTTCAACCCCAACTTATTGAATATTTAGCCTTCGAGAAAGAATCCGCTGGTGTTAAAATGCGCGGCCATTACCACTTTCTGCATTTACACCACAGGTAATATAAACGGCATACAAACTCATTGTTCTGTATCGCCTTGAAGTAGAAAAATACGCTATGCAAATATTATGACAAGATTATTTGGTGTGATAAGTTTAGATTTTTCCCCCTGCAGTGTTGGACTGCAGTCCATGCGCCGTTTGTCCGTGCCTATTTATATTGTAATGATTTAATTAAGAGGCGGCGTGATTGACCGAGATCGTGAGCCCACTCGAGCGTGTCTGAATCGTGCCGCGCAGGAATGCGGAGGAGTGTCTTGATACATGATCAACGTGTCAAGACGGGACGGACTTAATTTGATTATTAGAAGCATAGATCAAATGTCAGCAACTTGGGGCACTTCGTTCCTTCAGATGAGGGGTGTCTGACACCACAAGTTGGGAGTGCTGTTTTTTTCTTCTCCGAGTGAAATAGATAGTGTGTGGGTTTGCCGGTATTTGAGTGCATCACATCCTATTGTCCCTGTAGATGTTATTATATTACAAAGTACAAGGTGGAGTTTAATCGCACTGTTTCCACGGCACAGTGGCTTAGTTTGACGTTTAAATTTTATGTGGGTAGGGTTGGGGATAAAAACTTTATTTTATTAGGGGGGGGGGGGGGCTATTTAATGTACAGGAACCTTTCACTTGTGCATTTTTTTCGAACTCATTGTGGGGGGGGGGGGGTCGGGTCGGGGCGGGCTCTCCCTGGTTGCCCAATCTGCGCTTGATATCGCCATTCAGAGTTTATGTTTATGGGCAATTCCATGATAGAGTGGACATGGCCCAAAAATTTCAAATCCATAATTGAAAGCCATAATCCATAAAATATTGTTGCATATAGTTCAAAGTTTGTGGAACCACTTCACATTATTACATTGTCTTCGAAACACTTGGAGAAAAGGTCCTCTGAAGTGGATCAATGATTCTTAACTAAAAAGTACTGTTAAGATAGTACTTTTGTTTGTTGTCTATTTTATTGACTTTTAAGTGATAACCTTGTTAATTATTTATTTCCTATAATTCATCATGGCACTAATATTCAGATTTGAAAAAAAAAAATAGTTTGACAAACTTCATGAAGTAGTTACGAATGAACATCCAAAGCACTTAGGGGTAGTGTAACGTGAGTAACCAAAATATGGTATTTTTTTTCCCAGTGAATGTTTTTTTTAGTTTTAACATTTGCCACTTGTAATTATCATTCTATTGATGATCTCAAAAGAAAAAAAAGGTTTTTTTATGATGTATCCATTAACAGTACTATTGGGTGAGGTGATGAAAATTGTAACGTGAGTAACCATGTAGCGTGAGTAACCATACATGTAGCGTGAGTAACCATGATAAACCAGTGAAGGAGGAGACTGTTGGAGCTGGTATTATGTATGAGGGCACAAATATGCCTTATTTACCAAAGAGTACACAAATTGACCTTTTTAAACAATGAGGGTAGCATATCATTACCCACGATGCATTGCACACTGTTTGATGAGCACATGGAAGAAACGTGCATGCAAATACTGTTGCGTAATCTATTTGACCTGGCAGAAGTTGTGAGTATTATTATTTTTTTTACAAATCCTGTACATGTACATGTAGGTTTTATTAGAAAGATTGTTTTATTCATCTCTCAATGAAATTCATGACAAAATAAAGCAATTTTAAAGATGTTTATAGGGCCTACTACCTATTGATTTTCATTGTACATACATGTACATGTATGTACGTTTGTTTGGAGTCGGTATTTCACACTTTTATACATCTAGGCATTAAACCTTTATGAAGACAACCAGTATTGGCTGTTCCAAATGTTAATAGCTGAACTGAAGTTCCAATACTGCGTAATTAAATAAATTATTTTAAAAAGATTTGTTTTAATTGATTTCAGAGAAATGCCACTCTCAAACGCAGAGAAACAACGACACTTTAAAGCTAAACTGAAAGAAACTGGCAACAATCCTCCTTGTCAGCTTTTGGAATATGTTGTGAACAATTCATAGGGTTCCCGTTCTTTTCAGGTAGCTGCAGGGAAGGTCTGGAATGGTCTACCAAATTCCATCAGAGCCATCCAGACAACAAACAATTTCAAAATAGCATTGAAAACACATCTTTTTTTTCCCTCCAAATTCCGTGGAGATTTGGATTAATTACTGCTTATTCTGCTGCTGTTTTTATATTTATGCAGCACCCCCATTTTCAAACTTTCTTGCTTGTGCACCACTGGAAAACATCCAGAGAGGATTATTGGAGCAAGCGCCACGAGCACTTTCGTGGATACCGGCACTATAGAAGAAAGTTCACTATAATTTGAAAGTTCTATTTTGTGAGAAAAGTGGAAGAAAGAATCAATTAAAAAGTAGGGATCTTGTTATTGTTAGCATAATTAATTATCTCTTCCATGGTAAACACAAGTCGGTCAAATATTGGTAAGGTTACTTTGTTGGTCCATGCCCTTACTATGTTTTCATGCTTTGTAACGTGAGTAACCGTAACGTGAGTAACCATGTTTTTTATGGATTCCTAAAAAGTTAAAGATTCTAGAAGATTTGTTTTACTCTTATTATTTGTGCCTCATGGCATGGTCTTTCATCAATTTAAAAGAAATTTCCAAATGTTGTTTGTATGAGGAGACTTTTGATTAAGGCATGTTTTTTTTTTATGCATGTCAGAAAATGTAGCGTGAGTAACCGATTTTGTGTGTCTTTAATATCATATATAAGGCAATTTTCTGAAAGTCATTTTTGGTGCTTAAGTACGTCTAGGTATACTCTAACTACCATAGGGATAACAGTTATTAAACATTTTCAGTAAAGCAATTACAGCACAAGGAAACTCAAAAGTACATCTAAAACGTAACGTGAGTAACCGTGGAATTTCTTGACTTCCCGCTTTTGAAGTGACCAATCCTCAGTGCTTTGTTTAATGCGGTAGTTCTTGCCGTGGGTGCTGACGCTGTGCTGTCAGGAAGTGTTTTGATATTGGTCGAGATCGGATATCGTTGCAGGGCCCTATTTCATGTATCTGCTTACCATAGAATTCTGCGCTTAAGGGAGCCATTTCTGGTCATCCATTAAAAAAAACATAATAATAGACATTTATATAGCCTCCTTACTCTAATTTGACCCTCTTGGCGCATGAACATTACTACCCTGGTCAACGGGTCATTGTTCCCCGTTCCTAAAACCATCTCAACTGCATGGGGAGTATACAGCCTGTGCTGCCAAGTATGTACATGTAACTCACCAAGCTAAAATCAACTACAAGAACCATCTCTGCCCTCACAGACCCATTTACTAAAAAAAAAAGAAAAAAAGAAAGTAAAGCATAAAAATATTGTTTGCAACTGACGGGCTACTCTGGGGGTGGTGTGCAGGCATGTGATTTTTCAGGATTTCTCCTGATTTTAGGATTTCCTCGAAACCTCCTTGAGCCTTCAGTTGTTCTTGAAAGAAGTGAAGCAGTCACCAGAAAGAGAAAGAAAAGTCCACATTGTGTCCAGACCTCTAGTTTCGGTACTTATGGTGGTGCTAAGAGTCTGTAAACTTCGTGAATTGTATCATCTTGGAAGTTCCGGGTCTAGAATAAGCGAGAACCCAGCCATTTTTTCATTATTTTCACGTCCATTCAATCTCATCCCCTGAGTGCGCATGTGTCTGATGTGGTGTTGACGTCCGATAAATTCCTGAGTCCTCGACGACCGAGGAGAGTTGAATGAACTTGAGAGTTTTGCGCTGATTGAGAATGCCCGTCAGGTGTGGAATGTGATGTGCCAAGAAGGCTGCTGATTAAATCACTTCGTTAATTGAAGGTCAATTGATTGTTAATGAGAGGAGAAGGGCTGTTCGTGGTAAACTCATGCTAGGATTACATCTCGACGATAGTAGCCGCGGATAAAATGAGAAGTGTTAGAAGTTGTCTTTAGTGGCTTTTTGGGGATCAGGTTGGCTCAGCAGTTTCTTTCCCTGCCTTTCACCTCGGTGGACCCCGGTTTCGAATCCCACCTAAGACTGGAGCCTTGCATGTGAACTTGGTTTTTCAGTCCCTACCTGATTGCCTGGGTTTTCCCAGGAATAATTCTCTGGGGTTTTCCTCCCACATCTAAAACTGAAACTTCCTTCCTTGGTCTTCTCTCCATGGGGTTCTTGGCTAGTATAGTGATTAAGTTCACTTTTCTGAGAATCCTTGGCTTCACAACCAGAATGAGTAAATGAAATGAAGCGGCATGTGGGGTTTTCCTCCCACATCTAAAACTGAGCATTTCTTCTTCTTTTCCTATTTATCCTGTTATTGTGGCTAATTGTGCTGTTGGATGTGCAATAAATTAAACGAAGAAAGAACAATCTTGGCTCTTTGTGAAATTGGCTCCGGGACTTTCTGCAGGCACAAAATGTAAACAGATCAATGGCAGGATATGATTATCATCAACTTATGAGAAAACGGACCATATTAGAAAGTTGATTCAGCTGTATTTTCAAGAGTTCCTGCATTTGCAGTCCAATTTAAATGGATGCATCATCAATTGTCTCTGGAAGAGTATCTCCGTTCCTGTCTGCTGGTTCTCAATTTGAATAAAGACGCCCTTCAACCGGTCTGTGAAAATATTATCAACTTAGGGGGTCCTGTTTTACTGTAAAAGATGATACATGTTTTTCAGCAGGGATGTGATTTCTCTGTTTGTGTTTTTTGAAAATCCTTTTTTTTTTTTACCCCCTCCAAAAAAATAAGTAAATAATAAATTTAAATAATAAATAAATTATAATTAAGATCATAAAAAAAGGAAGATAAAACCAAATAGATCGCCCCAGAGTGCAGATTAGGGCTTTTAAAACCAAAGATAAACATATGTAAGTAGGCTTCACACTCGCAAGATTTCATGCTTTGCGCCCAACAGTTCAGGTTTTTTTTTCTTTTTTTCAACAGCCTATCGCATCCCTGATCAGGGATTCTGTACGTGTTCATGCTAGGCTTATTTTGATTGCCGCAATGTAATTTATCAGCTATTAGTGATGGTGGGGCGGGTGTCGGGAGTTGGGAGGTGGGAGGTGGGTGGGGTTTCTTCGTATGATATTTTGTCCGTTCCGACACTGTCCCTGCTGCCTTTAACCTGTCCCAGTTCAAGCGGAATGTGAATGGGTTTTCCTTTTAACATCTCGTTTTGTGTAATCCGCACCTCGAGCGGCTGTTTGTGGCTGGGCGATTTCCACAAAAAAATATTTTAAAAAGAAAGGGGAAAAAAAAAGACGGAAATTAAATTAAAACAAATTCAGACGGACATAATTCTCTGCAGGATCAATACTGGTCTGAAATTGATAATCAATTCAATTCCACATTCATTAACATTTATTTCCACTACATCCAAATAGTAGCCCTATAATATTTTACTGACAAATTGAAAGTGGAGGCAGACTCCCAAAAGAGGGGCTTGTGGTGGATTTGCTTCGAAAAAACCATCACAACAGTTAAACGAACCGTGACCAGAACGTTATACTACAACGATAAACAGTAGGCTGACAACAAATCGGTGAGCTTTCAGGTTGGAACTAATCTGGTTTTAGATATTTATTTTTTTAAATACTAATTAGCAATCCTTTAGGCTGACTGCAAAGTACTTTTGAAGGCTAAACTGATGAGTCGGTTTTAGGGGTACGTGTTGGCTTAATGAGATCTCGTGAGTTGGCGCTAACCAGGAAGGGGATTTCATCTCATTATTAGTATTCAGTGAGAGAGTCAGAAAGGTAATGAAGGGGTACGAGGGAGCCGCAATGTCTGCCGCTGGTATGCCAAGATTTATGTGATTAGAGACAGGTCAATTTCACACAGACATTAACGCGGGCGCAGTTTTTTCGGCGCAATCATATCTGATTTATCACAACAGGCGCTGGGTCAATAAAGATATCCGCCAATTTATCATCGAGATGTTTAGTGCGGATCTTAATTCTTGGATTTAGGTAACTCGGCTTAGGTCGTGAGATGGTGTGTTTTGGAATGACTTTTAGGATATTCTGAAAAATGTTTTTTTGTGCGTGTGAAAAAGCAAGCTTTTTTTTTTCATGTTGCTTTTGAACTCAGTGCCTGGTGCAAGTTTCCCTCCATCCTACAATCTAGACTGTTTTAAGAGGAACATCAATTCCTACCTTCAGCTCCCCTGAGTTATTTTCGTCTTAAATGTTTTCTTCTTGTAGCCCCTTACCAAGAGTGATTTTTAGCCTTGTTTGGGACAAAATTGCTTAAAAAAATAATAAAACAAACAAATATATGTACATAAAAGTACAGCCTAAAAGACAAGATTGATTTCACTTGTATTGTGGGTAGTAATGCAATGATTCTCTGTTAGAATGGAAATAAATGCAAGAGATTTATCGACTGAAAGTCAGCATTTTTAATATCAAAAAAAAAAAGCTCGCCGGACTTGTCAAGTTGTGAGTTTATGGGCTTGACGCTAAAATCATCGGCCTCGGGCAACCTAAACTTCAAGTCCTGGACTCTTCCGTTGCAGTGAAATGAAGATGGCCTGTAATGAATTTACCTTTTTCCAAACACCAGCATGACCAGTGATGGTCGTGTCTACCTTTTTACGTTCAATAGACAAACCAGAAGTAATGTGACATTTCATCACTGGTCATGCGTAAGTCCCTTTGCTTTACCACGCATTAGCGCGTTGTGATGTAATGGAAAAAGCCGTGGGTCAGATTCGGAAGGACCTGCATGTGTAGAAACTGCTGTACTTAGTCACATACAAAGCATCTGTACATGTATGTCAATGGAAAGGTGCAATAAGTGACTGCATCAATCAGAGTTGTGCTCTACTTACTGCGGGATGCAGGAGTGAAAAAATGTGTGGTTATAACGCTACAGTACTCATGCATATCTAGATATATGTGATTAGACTTACAGGAACTAGACTCCCTACTCTATTAACCTGAACAGGGCTTGAATTTTGGGCGAAATTCCACAGGGCTGCAGGGCTTGTAGCTCAAAATGTTTACTGGACCAGACTAGAGTTTATTTTACAAGACCAGAGTTTTCCCAAGAAAGAGCTTTCTAAACAGTTTAACAGTTTTTATTTGAACAAGCGCTCAGAGAAGATTGATCTCATTTGTCTTTTATGGGCTTGTATATTTTGATACCCAGCGAAATTGTATTTACCCTGGCAGACTCCAGGCCCGGGGCTAAAATCACTGGCCTCGGGCCTGCGGTCCGGTGTCAACTTGGAGCCCTGCTTAATTCACTACAGATATTTTTGCTTTTCAATTTGTTTCACTTTGTCAGTTTCAGTGTATGCTTAATTTCATCGCATGCTGATTATCATTTGGGCAATCACAGTGTGAGGAGCCAGCCTTCACTGCGTGGTAACGACCTGATTGGTCGCTGGCTGCCGTTAATGGACCCTGCCGAAGGCGAGGTCCATTAACGGCAGCCAGCCAACCATTAAGAATACCCTTAACAAATTTTCTAAAAAGGTGAAAGTCACTAGAATTTATTTTTTTCCTTTCTCTGATTTTTTGGGGGGAGTTTTTTCTACTCATGTTCAAGGGTCTTTCTTTAGGCTGTTCCAATTTTTACAAGGTACCTCTAATCTCTGTACACTTATTTAAAAACTGTACCATTTAGAATGTTCCAGGTTGCAAAGTACAGCTTTTAACACCAAACATAAACACCAAATAAAAAACTTTCCATGGATCTCCTTTCAATTCAGCTTGCTTCAGCCCAAACTTGTAAAACTTGGGTCTAGAATAACCCACAATTTTGAAAAAACCAGGGAAGAACCCATTGTATCCTGATTGATAATTTAGTGGCATGTCATGGCCAGACGGTTAAGGGCACCGGGGGCAAGCTCTGGTGTTTCTGATCGGCAGAGTGCGGGTTCGAGTCCCGGTCGTGGCACTCGTGTCCTTGAGCAAGATACTTTACCAAAATTGCTTTGTGCAAAAAGCCATAGGTTCTGTTATACTGGGATTGGTAGTGCACGTAAAAGAACCCAGAACACTTGGAACATAGTGGAAGAGTAGGGGTTAACCCCTGTGTTAAAAAAAAAAAAACAAACAAACCAAAACAACAACAGTATAATAATGCCATGTGCTGGCTTAATACAGTTCACATAGATGTAGCAAGCACCCTTGTTTACAGGTTTCTTCAGGCTTGCGAGCTACTGTACACTGATTATGTTCACCTATGAGGCATCCTTGGCTTCATTACCAGAATTTTAATCATTATAATGTGACCCGTAGTTGGTTTTGAGTCCATTAAAGTGAATACGGGGAAACGTCTATCTCGTTTTGTGCTGGTTTATTCTGTAAATTGGTGAAGAGAGCGAAAGAACATGTAGGTGAGTTCTTACACCAAGATCAGAATGACGCCCTGAGAAGCGCGCGAAATATGGTTGAAAACACAGAGGGCGCTTCGTAATTTGAATAATAAAGCAAGATATTTACAACATGAAAGGGTGAAATGAATATGCAGAGAAATGCAAATTTGATCAGGAACATACCAAAATTAAACGGTGGGTGTCTTAAAGTTAAACCGTATTACAATTTGACCGTGACAATAATTAGAACAAAAGTAACCCCCAAATTAGAACAAAAGTAACCTGAGGTGATCGATCATTTCTCTGTGCAGCTCCTAGACTATGGAATAAGCTACCCCTGGATACTATAAAGTCCCAATCATTAGAAGGCTTTAAATTAAAAGTAAAAACCTATTTGTTTCAAACATAGAATTAATTATATTATGTTCATGCTGTGAATTGTATAGCATTGTGAAGTGTCATAGCATCTAAGATCTCTTGAAGCGCAGTAGAATATACAAAAATAGTTTCTGCGCTCTATAAATGATTTTATTTATATTTATTGATTTATTTATAATAATAATACAAATAATTGTAAAAAGTGTTCCTCGTCTTCTTTCTCTTTTTGACAGGGAATCACACTAAAGATGAACGACGACCGCCGTTGTATAGTAGCCCGAATCATGCACGGCGGCATGATTCACAGACAAGCCACGCTACACGTCGGCGACGAGATCCGAGAGATCAACAATGTGTCCGTTGCCAACCAGACGGTGGAGAACCTCCAGAGGATGCTGAGAGAGCTACGGGGGAGCATCACGTTTAAGATTGTCCCGAGCTACAGGAATGCACCCCAGCCTTGCGAGGTGGGTTGTATTTTTAAATTTAAAGTCATTTAGACATCCTCCGACCCCCACCCAGCCCAAACACAAGACTGCAGGACTTGTCTGGTCATGAGTTTACTGGCCCAGGGCTAAGATCACTGGCCTCGGGCCTGCAATCCAGTGTAAAATTCGAGGCTTATAACCCATGCAGCTGAATGGTTCAATTTACTGGTTAATCTTATTTGGAAAGAAGGAAGGCAGAGCTTTTTATTTTCCCTGGTTCTGCAGAAAGTTCCCTGAAAATGAACCAATCTTTCCATGTTCTGATGAACAAATTTGAAAATTTCCCTGATTATGGTAACTTTGTGTCTATATGTTAAAATGAATTTTTTTTTAATATCTCCCTGGTTGTTGTTCAAAATCTCCCTGATTGCAAGACGCAAATACTGGCTGCTCTGGAAAGGGTTAAAATCTTAGTGAGACATTATCTAAGAACTGAATCACCATTATTTACCGATTGTTCTGGTTCACGCAGATTTACGTTCGAGCGCAGTTTGAGTACGATCCAGGGCAGGATGACCTGATTCCGTGTCAACAAGCCGGGATGAGCTTCAGGTGTGGGGACATTCTACAGATTATTAGCAAAGACGATCACAACTGGTGGCAGGCGCGTAAAGAAGGAGAGCCACTGAATGGAACAGCTGGACTGATCCCGTCACCAGAGCTTCAAGAATGGTGAGATTTATCCTCATGGACTGATTTAACCCTAATCCTTACCCTAAACCTTAACCCTCACCTTTACCCTAACCATAACCCTTATCCTCTGAATGGAACAGCTGGACTGATCCCGTCACCAGAGCTTCAAGAATGGTGAGATTTAACCTCATGGACTGATTTAACCCTAACCCTAACCCTCACCCTCACCCCTAACCTAACAGTAACCCTTATCCTCTGAATGGAACAGCTGGACTGATCCCGTCACCAGAGCTTCAAGAATGGTGAGATTTAACCTCATGGACTGATTTAACCCTGACCCTAACCCTCATCTTAACCCACAACCTAAACCTAACCCAGACCCTGACCCTAACCCTCACCCCTAACCTAACAGTAACCCTTATCCTCTGAATGGAACAGCTGGACTGATCCCGTCACCAGAGCTTCAAGAGTGGTGAGATTTAACCTCATGTACTGATTTAACCCTAACCCTCATCCTTACCCTAACCCTAACCCTCTTCCTTACCCTAACCTTAACCCTCACCCTTACCCTAACCCTAACCCTAACCCCAACCCTTACCCTCTGAATAGAACAGCTTGACTGATCCCATCAATAGAGCTTCAAGAATGGTGAGATTTAACCTCATGTACTGATTTAACCCTAACCCTCATCCTTACCCTAACCCTAACCCTCTTCCTTACCCTAACCTTAACCCTCACCCTTACCCTAACCCTAACCCTAACCCCAACCCTTACCCTCTGAATAGAACAGCTTGACTGATCCCATCAATAGAGCTTCAAGAATGGTGAGATTTACTCTCGTGTACTGATGTATCCCGACCCTAACCAGAGTCCTAAACCTAACCCTAACCCTTACCCTTACCCTAACCGTTACCCTTACTTTCTGAATGGAACAACTGGACAGATCCCGTCAGCAGAGCTTCAAGAATGCTGGAATCACAATTTTTGCTTAATGATTGCTTATGATCCTTTCAGCCAGGCAAACAACATAATGACCATAAAATACCATAAAATAATAAAGTTGTTTATTCTATTGATGATCTTTCAGGAGAGTTGCGTGTCTAGCCATAGAGAGAGCCAAGAAGGAGCAGCAAGCGTCTTGCACGTGGTTCGGTCGACGGAAGAAACAATATCGAGACAAGTATCTTGCCAAACACAATGCAGGTTTGTTCAGATCATAAACTTTTCAATAGATGTTTAAGTTGCGAAGTAACTTTGGGGTTTTACCCATACACCTATGTGTGTAAAGCACTGTATGCTCAGTACTTTCCCAAGTCATGTGAAAAAAAAATCCACTGGCATGTTTAACTCGGGTGGGATTCAAATTTACAACCTTTTGCCATTCCAGAGCGGGTGTCTTACCCCTAGACCACTAACATTTCCCGGTAGCTTGATGTAGTTTGAATCCTATATCTTAGCAGCGGGTAAAACTTTGCATCTGGGATAAAGAATATTATTTGGTTTTTACCGATACACATGTGTGTGATACTTGGTACTTTCCCAAGTCCTGTGAAAAAAAAAAAAAATTATAAAAAAAAATGTTGCGGTACTCGCTGCTAAAATACAGGATTCAAAGTGCTTCTAGCTACTACAGGGATGTGATTTCTCCGTTTTTAACCGGAAATCCTTTTTTTTTTTTTTTTTTTTTTTTTACCCCCCCCCCCAAAAAAAGATAGATTTTTAAACATTTTATTTATTTATTCATTTTTTTAAATAATTAAGACCATAAAAAAACATGAAGAAAAAAACAAATAGAATGCCCCAGAGTGCAGATTAGAGCTTATAAAACAAAAGATAAATGCATGTAAGTAGGCTTCGAGCTCGCAAGTTTTCGCCCTCGCAAGCGTTCACGCTTTGCGCTCACAGTTCAGGTTTTTTTTTCCAACAGCCTATCACATCCCTGCTACTATGAGTCTGTTGGATAAATATGTAATTTGAAGGAAAAAAAACACAGTGTGGACGTTTGAGATCACAGGGGGACCCTACTTGGACTTGCTCAAATGCA
The DNA here is from genome assembly GCA_023634235.1 of Pisaster brevispinus. Classification (NCBI taxonomy): domain Eukaryota; kingdom Metazoa; phylum Echinodermata; class Asteroidea; order Forcipulatida; family Asteriidae; genus Pisaster; species Pisaster brevispinus. Next base: position 3,428,118 of record JAMKCF010000014.1, on the reverse strand, counting down.
ACAAGAGATGGTGAATTTTAGAGCTTTCCATATATTTTGCATTCAGTGTATGCAATTTGTATGCTTTAAAAAAATATAAATAAATAAATAAAGGTAATTTTGAAATTGATTTGATTTCTGCAGTATTTGATCAACTTGATCTGGTCACATATGAAGAAGTGGTTCGCTTGCCTGCATTCATGAGGAAAACGCTGGTACTTCTGGGTAAGTCAGTTTGTGTTTTGTCACCTGGATTCCAAAATGTTGTAACTCCCAAACTTTGACTGTTGGCAGCAGCGGCAACATTGGAGCACTGGAGTCTTTCAGCAATCCGGTAGTAGCCGCTGCCCATAGCCACTGTCCATAGCCGCTGTCCATAGCCACTGCCCGTAACCACTGCCCATAGCCACTGCCCACAGCCACTGCCCATAGCCACTGTCCATAGCCACTGCCCACAGCCACTGCCCACAGCCACTGCCCACAGCCACAGCCCATAGCCACTGCCCACAGCCCACAGCCACTGCCCATAGCCACTGCCCACAGCCACTGCCCACAGCCCACAGCCCACAGCCACTGCCCATAGCCACTGCCCATAGCCACTGCCCACAGCCACTGCCCACAGCCACTGCCCACAGCCACTGCCCATAGACTGTCAATATGAACACAGCATTGTACTCGAATGTTAATTTGATTTCTCTGTCTTGGCAAACAGGAGCACACGGTGTAGGGAGGAGACACATCAAGAACACATTAATAACTAGTCATCCAGATAAATACGCCTACCCTATTCCACGTGAGTAAACTTTCAAAAGTATCATGAACTCCACTCAAGCTCGTCTGTAGTCTTGATTTGTATTTTATATTCGAACTGTGGTTTTGCCTGCACTGTGTCATGTGGTGAATGCATCTACACAGTACACAGTCAACCCTCCTACTATCTGACCATTCACCCAACTGTGGTTTTGAATGATAGATAGACTGCCAGTCTGCAATAAGAGATAATGTAGTGATTGCACTACATGTACACAGTACACGGTCAACCCTCCTACTGTCTGACCATTCACCCAACTGTGGTTTTGAATGATAGATAGACTGCCAGTCTGCAATAAGAGATAATGTAGTGATTGCACTACATGTACACAGTACACGGTCAACCCTCCTACTGTCTGACCATTCACCCAACTGTGGTTTTGAATGATAGATAGACTGCCAGTCTGCAATAAGAGATAATGTAGTGATTGCACTACATGTACACAGTACACGGTCAACCCTCCTTCTGTCCGACTGTTTCGATATCACTCACTGTGGATTTGAATGATAGATAAACAATGCCAGCTAGCAATTTGAATGATAGATAAACAATGCCAGCTAGCAATTTGATACCTTGTGGTGAATGCACATACACGGTACACAGTCAACCCTTCTACTGTCTGACCATTCAATATCAGCTGCTGTGGTTTTGAATGATTGATAAACCATGCCAACTTGCAACATGATATCATGTAGTGACTGCATCTACAGTGTACACAGTTGACCGTTCAATATCATCCACTTTGGTTTTCAATGATTGATGAACCGTGCCAACCTGTAATAAGATATGTGGTCAATGCATCCACACAATACACACATATTCACAGTAAGTCTCCTGTGCCAGCACTCACAGTGACTTTCTACTGCTATTGTATGTGTGTTGACTTTTTTAGTTTTGATTTTAATGTGTATTGGTTCGGAACAAATCTTGCCATTTTTGACAGTTATTGGCTTTTGTTTTAACTTGGTTTAAAGTTATCTTAACTTAAATTAAATTTTGTGTTAACTGCAGAACATATGGTGTAATCCTTTCTGCATGTTCATGTATAGTTTTATTTGTTTATTTAATGTGTACAGTTTCATATTCTCATATGTACCTTGCTTAGTATTTTTGTAACTTTTTCTCCTTCTTTTTACCCTTTGAAAACTTCTTTGAAAAGCCACCTTTTTAAGAACCTCTTTTTTATCACTTAACTATTTTTAATTTTCAATTACTTGTCTTTTGTTTTTACTGCTTTTTATCTGTATTTCTTAATAACTTATGTTTTTGTAATTGTACAACACTTTGTCTATGTGACATGGACAGCATTTTAAAAATAATAATAACTATTATTATTATTATTAACATTAACATTAACGTTTTTGTGTTTACTCAGTTTCCTGTTTTTGATTCATGACTTTACTTAATTGCTCTGTACTTTACTATTTTAGTTGGTGGGTTCAGATAACTAATTTATGTTTTACCCAAGCCTGAATCACCAAATTTAAGCTAAGCCACAACTGTTGTGTCATGAGTATACTTTGATTTAGAATTAGAATTAGAATTTATATTGTCCGCATCATAAACATACAGAAATTTAGTTTCAATTGGTTCATAAGAATAGAAAATGAAATCGTATTCTTAAAAGAATTGTCTGCTTTGTGTTTTAGATACGACAAGACCATGCAAGAAAGATGAAGAAAACGGGAAGAATTACTACTTTGTGACCCACGAGGAAATGATGACGGATATTGCAACTAACAAATATCTGGAGTACGGAACCCATGAAGATGCAATGTACGGCACCAAGCTGGACACCATCAGGAAGATTCATTCACAAGGGCTGATAGCCATCTTAGATGTTGAACCACAGGTTAGTCTGACCTCTGACCTTTGGTCTGGGGGGGGGGGATTTGTGACCTCTGACCGGAACGATTGATTGACAATGACTGATAACTATTTTAGATTATTAGTTTAGTTTAACTCTTACACTGGTGTGTGATGAGCTACTGTATACTCAATGTGGTCCAAGTTCTGTGGGAAAAACCTTCAGGCATATTACTTGGGTTGGGTTCGAACCCATAACCCCGTCATTCTAGACAGGTGTCTTATCCATTGAATTTGCCAGGTGGCGAGAGGCCAGTTCGAATCCTGTAATTAGCAATGATGTAGCTAAAATAGTTTTCTTTATGCAATGTGTACCTCTTTCAAGCCATCTTAGGTGTTCAACCACAGGTTAGTCTGACCTCTGACCTGTAAGTAGGTGGATCTATGACCTCTGACCCAAAGAACCCATTCACAATGACCAACTGCTGTCATAGATATGGGACCCTGGGTTGGTCTGATCGCTGAACTTTAACTAGATTTTCTCAAAGAACAATATAAACTGTTTAAATATATCTGCATAATTTTGGATGGGAAAGTTTATTGATGCTGTTGTCTTTTGTGCTACCAGAGTGTTCCTTCTGCATGCAGTGCAGAGGGCGCCTCATAGCTATCTGTAAAATTACTCCATGTGGCAAGGCCTTTAGATGTAGGACAATCAGGTTAATTATTTTGATGAATGAACTATGACCTTGGACCTAAACTAGCGTTGTGATCTTACTGTACTAATTTTCTTTGTATTGTTGTAGGCATTGAAGGTCCTACGATGTGCCGAGTTCGCTCCTTTCGTCGTCTTCATCGCTGCTCCTACCATTACGGGAATGAATGATATGCACGTAAGTACAGTCTGTTAGTTAACCCTCCTACTGTCTGACCATTTAATATCATCCACTGTAGTTTGGAATGATATGCAAACTGTGCCAGCCTGCAATGATACCATGTGGTGAATGAATCTACACAGTACACAATCAACCCTCCTACTCTCTGACCATTCAATATCATCCAATGCTGTTTTGAATGAAAGGTTTAACTCCTCTCCTCCTTGGTGATGTAGATTCAAATAATGTTTGTTTTGTCAAGCGAAAAATGCTAATTTAAGTAGCCGGAGTGAGGTCATCTCTGGTAAAATGAAGTTCATTTTGTTGGAGTTTTTTTCTCTTTTGGCAAGTGGGCAACAATGATAAATTTAGATGCAAGGCTCAGAAATGCTCGTCTCACCACGAAAACTCTGATGACTTTCGTGCAATGTGAATTGTGAATGCTGAACAATGACCACCTTTCATTTAAATCTACCCTTTCATAGGGGGAACTCTTGGTGGCGCTATAAATTGTGACCGCACAGAGCTATGTGTTGAGAGTGTTGCAAGAACTTGTGACTAGAGGCCATTTTCGGTTTTAAAAAATGCATATGAGCACACAGGGGGCCAGACTAGACTGCACATTGGTTTGTGCTACATTTGGATTGAAAATGGCATCCAGTAACCATGTGACCAAAAACAAACTGGTCCCTCTATATCGGAACTCTTCCAGTTCACAGCTCTGTGACTGCACATTTGTGTTCTTTTCTGCGCTCGAGTGCAAAGTGGCTAAGTTTGTATAATTAAAAATTTTTTTCTTACAGGACAATGGACTGGAGAGATTAGGAAAGGAATCGGAGTTGCTCCGCCAGGCCTACGGGCACTTCTTCGATTTGACCATCGTTAATAATGACATTGAAGAGACCATTCGCACGCTGGAGCAAGCCATGGAAGAAATCTGCACAACTCCACAGTGGGTACCGGTCAGTTGGGTTTACTGACAATGAAAGAACAACATTGGGTTGACCAACTAAAGTGGGTACCAGGCTTACTGACCTAATCAATCAGTGGAGTTTATTGACGATGCAAGAATAACATAAAGTTGTAACCAGTTAAAGTGGGTACCGTTTAGTTGAGTTGATTGACAATGTGAAGAAAAAAAAACACGAAGGAAATATGCTACAGTGGTTACTGCCAAATCATGTTAGTTAAACTTGTTATACAACCAACCAGGCTAGTTAACCAACCAGGTTAATTAACCTATTTGGTTTCAAAACCTCAATGGGCACAAGCCAATCAGGCTAGGTAACATGTTTTATTATACATCCTAATCATGTTAGTTAAAATACTCATTTATACAAACCAGGTTTAGTTAACCAGTTCAGATAGTTAACTTGTTGGATTATGAAAACACAATAGGCACAAACTAATCAGGTCAGTTAAAAAGTTTTGCCATACATCCAAATTATCCTTACATCCAAATCATCTTTGATATATTTACTATACAACTAACCTGGTTAACTAACCAACCAGGTTAAATAACCCATTGGTTATAAAACCACAATCTAATCAAGGTAGTTAACATGAATAATATTTAGCTTATTTAGCTACACAGTTACAAGGTACCAACTTATGTTGGTCACCTTTTTGGAGATATTTAGCCAAAATGAGTACCAGCTGATACGATAGTGGATTATTCAGGTATAAAGTTCCCTTGGGCACCCGTGAATGGATAAAGTATGAGGATTCATAATGACCAATCATAGTGCTTGAAATGAAGAAAACCTTTCATTGTTTTTGTTTTTAGATTGTCGTCGGTCGGTTTAGCTTCCAGTTGCGTTATCTCCCACTCATTGTCAATTTTTTTTTAACTTTAAGCAAGGCGCAAGACTTTTGGCTTGTTTTTAAAAATTATTATTATAGGAATAATGGCATGGATGTTGATTTTTAATGCCTTTATGTAACGAGAGGTAAATGTGGTTTGCTTTTTAAAAATACATTTTTTGCTAACGTCACGAGGTTGTTACGAGAAGCTATCACTGAACTGCTATTAAGGTAGACTATCAATTGATTAACTTTGTAAATATTTGGAAACAGTTGTTGATGAATTGAACAAATTGTAATCGGTAAATGACATTTTTTTTTAATGGATAATCATTTCAAATGTTGCATCGTCGGCATTCATTGTTAGTTGGCAAGCTGGGTAAGCATTTTTTTTGTACGTATTCTCATTCAGAGCGGAACCTTTTCTTTCTATCAACGTATTTGCCAACCTTGTTACGAACCAATGAGTTTGTATCTGTCATACTTCGTTCACCACACCAACATCAAGCACAGATGTGAGTTTTGCAGCAGCTGGACCATTTGAAACTCTAGGTGGCAGCAGAGCAGACACACTGGAAAATATTTTTTAGCCATAGGCCGTTTTCGAAATCACGGCTTTGGTTTTGGGCCCTGTCGGTTATTAGGAGAATGTGTGCTGTCCTTGTGGGGTTTCAAACAGGCGGACGGAGCCCGAGCTATGGTTTTGAAAATGGCCATGGGTATCTGCAATACGATGACCTTCCCCCAACACCTTCATTCTTAACTCAATGTGCCAATTCAAATTAAGCATAGAATATAAACGCACTAAAAACCCTGACAAACTGGTAACCATTTTTTTTCTCTCATGTTTTCTTTAAGTGTGACCAATCTGATGGAACTTTGACAGGTTGGTCGTCTGATGTATTTATTGAAAACTAAATGATAGTGCTGTATGTACTCTTTCCCCCAAAACGGTGTTTACTGAAAACGAAGCTTGGGCTGTAATCAAATAAGTGGCTTTGAAATTGGCTTTGGCCAGATTGCTGAACTAAAAGGCCTTATCTTGAATGTTGTTGCTGCAGCCAACAACTAGCCGTAGCCAAAGTCGCTTGACTCAGATGCGACCTTACTCTTTTTAAAATCTTCAGGCGTTTGATTTCTCAGGATTTTCCGCTGATTTCAGGATTTTCTCAAAATCTCCTCGAGCCTTTTAATCTTGAAGGAAGTAAAGCTGTTGCCAAAGAGAACAAGAAATAGTCCACAATATTCCTAGTGATACACAGAGTCTGTAAACCTCCTGAATTATGACATCTGAGAGGTAATGGGTCAAGGATACGGGGGAACCCAGGACAGACAGACAATTTCAGGAATTATCACAATCCTAAAATCTCATCCCTGAATCAGCCATTTCTTGTTTTCCCTATCGTTTGCTACTTGTCAACACCTCGGAGGGATACTTGGAAGAATAATATTTTTCTTTTAGCCTTTGAAAAAGACTCTGCTTAAGTTGAAATGTGAGGCCACTAACCAATTGTTTGAAAAAGAAACCAAGCAAACAAATTAACAAACAATCCCTGAAAGCTGTTTTAAATAATCTGTTGATCCAGAATTCTAACCAGACCTGAAGTATCGAAAGTGTGAATGCGATTTTGAGCTCAATGTCTTTTTTTATTTGAATGTTTTTAATCTCAAAATCATTCCATTTTCGTTTCTCTCGTATTCGTTGTTGTTTTTTGTTTTTTTCTTGTTTCTTTTTTTTTTCTTCTTGAAACTTGTTTTTATATTGTAATTTGATTTTTAAACGAATAAACTTTTACGTTTTTAATAGATAATGTAGCAATACACCTACGGTGAACTGTTTCTTTGAAAAAATACACAAGAGCAGCCTACATGTTGAAATAAGTTTAACATTTTGTTAGAGTAATTTTTGCCAGGTGTTTTTTTTTTTTGCAAGTTTTAAATCGAGTGTAGATAAAATGGTTTGGAGTGGTCAATCTTTATACCTTTGATGGTACAGTGTTTAAAAATCAGGCATTTCAATCTTCATTTTATGCAAAATTGAGTTTCTATGAATGACAAAGGTGTGGAGCCAAGGATTGAGGAATTGTGTAAATAACGGAGACACAATTTGATCATTTTGACATGTAATTTATGTACATAGGAAATGAGATGACGAGTCACGTGGTTATGTAGATTTGTATATTAATACGACGTAGGCTGATGTCGTTTCAGCAGGCTAATTTGTTGCATTATAAAATTTTTATTCTACACTCAAGATTGCTCATCAAGTTTGTTTTTTTTCCCCTCAATGATTCTGGAACTCTTGTTTTGGTTTTCCCATAGAAATGAAACCCGGAGAATGCTGTGTCTGTAGTTTGCCTGTGCGTATATGCGTTGAGGCAATGCGTGCGCGCAGCCATTTTAGCTGTATTGCAACCTTCAGCTTTCCTATTGGTTGGATAACTTTGCAGTAATTTTGGCGGCGTGAGGGCGTGTGTGAACTCAATTCACATGATGCAAAACATCTTCTGTTCTTGTTATGATGTATTTATAAATTTTTGTAGCCGGAACATCTTATGTCACACCAGATACGGCCTGTACAACTTGGCGGTTTTCTGTCAGGTGTACCTTTGACCTGCATTCTGTACACGCAGTCTAGAAGTAATTCCTCACTTATCGTGTCCATTAGCTCTATGGTGTACATGCCTAATGTCTATCCAACTAAACCATTGGGTTTGTAAGACCAGTGCCTGTCTTTATCCTTACGGATAAACTACTTTACGGATAAAGACGGGGGACCAGTCTTCTCAGCATGTGACGTGAAATTCATACGTCCAGAGTTAACATAGAGGGCGCGCACAGCAGACACAGACCAGAGCTGTGTATTCGGAGAGTTGTGTCAACTTGCGATTAAAGGCCATTTTCGGTCCCAAAAAAAAGAGAGCATGTGAGCATACAGGGTGCCAGACAAGACTGCACATTGGGTTGTGCTGCATTTGGACCGAAAATGGTGCCCTGTAACCACATGACCATTGAACTTGTCGCCTTATGTCATCCAATACACAGCTCTGACACAGACAAAAACTGAGCCTAGCATTTTCCGTGTTCTATTTCTGTGGTTTTTAACCTTACACTGACGTGTCGTGAAAACTGTACACTCAACTCTACTAGTTTGCGGTACCCGCCGGGCTTGAACTGGCCTCTCTTCACTGCGCACACTCAGTGGTCCAGTGGTTTAAACTTCTGCTCTAGAATGGAGAGTGGTGGGTTTGAATTCCACCCGAGTAGTGTGTGGATTTTTTTCCGCAGGATTCAGAAATTGCTCAGTGTACAGTGGTCTATCACCCATAGGTGACTGGGTAATCAAAATAGTGTTCTTTGTTCCTGATGCATTTGATTACATTTTTGACCGCATGAGGGCGCTTTCAACAGGGGAATTTTTCTTGCATCACACTTACAGTTTCATCATGTTTGAACTGCCTGTATGTTGTTTTCTTGCATCATCAATGACGAAATACAGAAAATATTAATAAGAAGAACGTGAGTTCGCTCCACATATGCCCTCACGCGGTCAAAAGTACAGCGAACTATTATATGAACTAATATTCAAGTGCGCTGTTTTGATGGCCGGGTTCAACAATTACTCAAACTTGTGTTTTATATCATGGTTATTATAAAGTTTGCATCTCCTTTTTATTTCTCTTCTTATATGCTGCCAAAATGTGACACAATTGCAGTCAAGATGCTTTCATAGCATGCAACAAGTGTAATTTGTAGGTTTATTATTATTCATACGGTTGAAGGAATGAGAGACTTTGGAACGCTAGGTGGCAGCAGACTTACCAGTCTGCTGCCACCTAGTGTCCCCAAACGTCTCCAGTTATTCATGAACCGAATGCTTTTTACATGGTCGAGTTTAAACTACTGGATGATTACAGTAGCAGTGATGCGTCTGCACGTAGGACATGTCCAGTATTTTACATTGGTGAACTTTGACTGCATTATTCATGTATTTTTTAGTGGTATCATTCGTTGTTCAAAGTAAAAACTACTAAATTTGGATGTACTTTTTAATTGACCACGCCCAATTTTGTTTTTGATATAAATGCCAAATCAGACTAACATCAATCGTCTGCTCAGAACTGTAATATCATTAGTGCAGTTTGTAACGACGTTCTAGTTCTCAGCAGACGAATCTATTGTCATTGGAATTCCACCATATGGACTAACAAATGCTGTTTATTTTGTTTAGTATAATCTGTATCCAATAATTAATTGCAATCATGAACACTTGGCTCTTTTAATATCACTTCCTCACATTGTTTGCATTAGTTTAACCCTTTTTGACGCTCTTTCTTTGTTTTGTTTTTTATCCTCCATAATGTATCATAACAAAAAAAATCAATATATAAAAGTGTAGGCAGCAATATTACGTCTGTAGCAAACAAGTATTTGGCTAAGTATGAGTTAATTTTTGATAATAGTGTATTGGGAACACGCCCACCTTCATTATAGATTAGGTAACGGCCCAATTTCAGTAAGCTGGTAAGCACATAATTTGTTTGCTAAGCTTGAACAGGTCACCAGTCTAAATGCCATATTATTTAACATTGTGATAGTCTTGAATGGCGACATTCATTTGTTAATATCGCAACACGAATTACTGGAGAAGAGCTGTATCACAACATGGAGCTATAAAACTAGTTTATAGCTCCATGATCACAACAAGCTTCTGGATCAAACGAACTTCTATCCAGATTTATAGACTTGCACAGTCCCTCGGAGTCAGCCTCCAAAATAGTCGATGTTGCGCCCTCTACCGGTGACTAATACAAAAAAAGCGTCGCCAATCAAGAGTAATAACATTGTGACTGGTGCCCTCTTTGCAAAGCACTTCGCGGCTTTATGAAATTGGACACCAGCTGATTGTAGAACGTCTGTAGCTCAATGGAACCTAGTGCATGGGCTCGGTAGAATTTCTTGCGCGAGGGCCATTTCTGTGAGAGACAACTTTTTTGGAAGTCTATGCTACTCTTTCAATATGTGACGTTATTTAAATACAAAACAAATGTATAAATAAACTTATTTCAGAAGTTAACTTTTTATTTTGGCTTTCAACGTATCTTTTGCCGTTTGTTTTATTATAGGAACTTATAATTTTGGAGGCTGGCCATCCTTGCTCGCAGCTGAGAAGCTGACTTGCGAAGGACGTGGCTACAGCATGTTCGAGTCAGAGGCAGAGCCGTACTGAGAGAGTTGCGATAACTTGCGATTAAAAGCCATTTCGTGTCAAATGAAAATGCATCTGGACAAAAGAAAATGGCGCCCAGCAACCACGTGACCAAAGGAAACTTGTCCCTCTATGTCGCAACTTTCTCAAGAATCAGCTCTGGTTGCGGGAATACAAGGGTTCCTTTGACAGTCATGGTTTATTTTTGGAGCGTGAAATACGCACGGGCGCCAGAAAGCAAATGTGTTGATACGTCTTTTGCAGCAATGGTATGTGTCTGTTCTGATCTGATGTTGTTTCATCGAAACAGTTGCTCGCTGAAATGACGTCCAGTGCACCTTTCATATCCCCAAAGAGCTGTCCTTTATGCTATTTTATACCGAATTCTCCAGCGTGCACACTCAGCGCTATAATACTATTATTGGTCTAAAAGTAAAACATGCTCGCCTCTGTTACTCCCGATCACTTTTGTCAATATAGTCTTGGTAAACCAGCAATAGATTTATTGATCTACTTGATCCATACATTGTTGTTCACTCACAACCGTATGTAAATGGTAGACTACCTCCCAGGCGTTAATTGAGTTTTAACTGATACACGGCAGCTACTCGTTTTTGAAGTTCATGCTTGTGGGTGATTTGTTTAAAATTGGCTGTCAAACCATAGAGCTTAAATCCCCTCAAACCAATGTCTGGTTGTGTCTGTCAGCTCCAGCAGGGTAGGGCCTACAGAAAATTCCTTGCAAATACCTTGCACACTTTACATGCCTTGTCACTGCGAGCAGAAAGTATGTATGAAACCTAGACTTGTACTGTTATGGATGTTCTTGTTTATAGGTCAACAGGAAACCAGTCTATTTCCAATTTAAGTTTTATTTAAAGCGCATGCTCTACCCGACAACGTCATTCTAATGAATATTTAATATTATACTCCGAGGGTTGTGTGTTGTCTCTCTTGCCCGTCATGACGTTAGTTTTGAGTAACCTCAGTTGAGATGACCCATAAATGAAAACGAAGTCGCGAGGGTTGAAAAAGAACACAAAACAACTAACGTCACGAATCAAGACTAGTAGATTGGTCGTAGCAAACGCAAGCTATACTATGCGGTACTTACATAGATAAGCTTGTTCGTGAGTGCAGAGTAGTGTTGTCGATTCTCTGTTACTTCGAGCATGGACTGTGAAGTGATAATACCGACGTCTGCTTGTTGAAAGAACAAAAGTTTGTCGTGATCTCTTATTCTTAATTTACTGCGTGCCTGATATGCAGAAATTGACATAACTACATGATGTTGTGCGTTGATATGCCATAATGCAACTACGGGTAAGTTTAAAACCAACGTACTGTATTTTGTTATCGTACTCGTATTCAACCCAATGATATGTAATGATCGTCCCCATGATTGTCTTTAACTGTTCGGCACGACTTTTACTTATTACATGGTTGTTTTTTGGGGAGGACAAAACGGACAGTCTCAAACACAAATCTCTCGTCTCCCAAACTGTAGGTTGTCCCATGCAGGATTGCAGACCCCCTCCAGAGTCTGTAAAACCTTTAGAATGTGACATGCTGTGAGTCCGGGGCTTCATATCTTAAGCTCAAGAGGAGATCACCACCTTTTTCAGGATTATTTCATTTTCATACAGCCACAATCCTGCTCATTTGACATAAGAGCAAGGACCTTGCTCTATGATTATACAGCCCATATTTCTGGTAATGAAACCAAGGATGCCCCGTGAGTGAACTTAATCACTGTAGCTCGAAAGCCTGAGAAAACCTGTAAACAAGGGTGTTTTTTATGTGAACCAGAAACACTGGGGTCAACCCCTGCTCTTCCACGGTACTGTCAGGGTTCTTTTAAATGTGCTACCAAATCCTAGTACACGGGATCTACGGCTTTCCCATCCGAAGGAAAAAGCAATCATGGTAAAGTATCTTGCACAACGACCTCACACTGGTGCATATTAAAAACACCAGAGCTTAAATTTGATACTTTAATTTTTTTCATCAACTTTTAGTTCTGGGGAGTGGAACAATCGACAATATTTTAATTCCTTATTGAATTAAGATTTCCGAATTATGTTTAGCTCATTAAACTCGCTGCTATTTTAAATTCATGTTATTTAAAATAATAATTAAGTTGTTGCATTTGTAGTTTTTATTTATTCAATTGTGTTGTACTGTATTCCTTTCAGCCAAATCATCTGATTTTGACAATATTTTAATTCCTTATTGAATTAAGATTTCCGAATTATGTTTAGCTCATTAAACTCGCTGCTATTTTAAATTCATGTTATTTAAAATAAAAATTAAGTTGTTGCATTTGTAGTTTTTATTTATTCAATTGTGTTGTACTGTATTCCTTTCAGCCAAATCATCTGATCTTGACAATATTTTAATTCCTTATTGAATTAAGATTTCCGAATTATGTTTAGCTCATTAAACTCGCTGCTATTTTAAATTCATGTTATTTAAAATAAAAATTAAGTTGTTGCATTTGTAGTTTTTATTTATTCAATTGTGTTGTACTGTATTCCTTTCAGCCAAATCATCTGATCTTGACAATATTTTAATTCCTTATTGAATTAAGATTTCCGAATTATGTTTAGCTCATTAAACTCGCTGCTATTTTAAATTCATGTTATTTAAAATAAAAATTAAGTTGTTGCATTTGTAGTTTTTATTTATTCAATTGTGTTGTACTGTATTCCTTTCAGCCAAATCATCTGATCTTGACAATATTTTAATTCCTTATTGAATTAAGATTTCCGAATTATGTTTAGCTCATTAAACTCGCTGCTATTTTAAATTCATGTTATTTAAAATAATAATTAAGTTGTTGCATTTGTAGTTTTTATTTATTCAATTGTGTTGTACTGTGTTCCTTTCAGCCAAATCATCTGATCTTCGCATTTCTGCTGGGCTTCGTTATCCTGTCATGTTTTCTCGAGAAATTTGGATTGATTTTGAGGATGGCGCGGCCGTCAAAACTCAGCCCGGGACAAGGGAGCGGGACGGCCCACCGCGGGTATCATGCTTCATCCAGACGGCAGACTTCCAACTCAAGGTGTGACCCTCGTTCTATTGCTCAATCTTGTAGGTCTCGGGAACGACCTATCTTCCAGGGGTCAATACTCTACGGCGTGTATATTATAGGCTTTCCGGTCAATTTCAACAAAACTTCATTCAGTTTCGTTACCACGCATTCAAAGTCACACAAAGTCATATTTCCCGAATTTATTCCAAGTAGGGCTTCTTTTTAGCTACTATTGCATTCATTTTGAACATAATTTCGTTCTTCTCATTCAGGTTCGTTTTATTCATTCTATTTTATTGATAATCATTCAAGACTACATTTTAACCTTTCTTCAGTTGAATTTCTACAACCTATTTACAACTGAAGAAATTGAGTATGCTGAGCAGCCTCATGCTGTCGTTTGTTGCGAAATTGAATTTGCGACCTATATTAATGTTGAATGATCTTATTTGACTAGTGGGTGCTAAACTTTTGAAATTAAATTACTTCTTTTGACTATACCACTGACTGCTGATGCAACGGATCGTTCATTTTTCAAAGGAAAAACATTGAATTGAAATTGACCGGGAAACCCTGTACTGTGAGTAGTAGGTTCACGATTCGGTGGTAGCCAGCAACATTATAATATGGCCCAGTATATTGCTTAGCCGAAGCAGGCTGCCAGCCAAAATTCCATGTCATTCACATAGTTTTAACTCGGTTGTCCCGTTTTTATTTTGCAAAGTAAATGTTTTCTTCTTCTAGCAAATGATGGTCTTAAACAGTAAGTAAGCTGTGAGGCAGGGGCAGGAGCCCCCTCCCCCACTTGGAACACATGCCCCTCCAGTTCAACAAATTAGATGAAAAGAAATGCACTAATAAATGGATCGATACATCAAAAGCAACCCCCAATACTTCTTTGTCCCTTTCTGCCATGAACCAGTGAAAGTGTCTAGTCACGCCACTGTCTCTGCTCAGAAGCGTATCTTTATGTATGTGTACACACCAATTGTTCAAATAAATCAAACAATAAACTAAATCACGTTCAAATTCCTGTAAAACAGTTTGTATTCTAGAGGATTGCTGTAATCCTTGAGCAACTTAAAACCAACATCTAACAATTAAATACAACAACATGGAATGTTGCTGTTATGATCAGAGTGAAAATGTCACACGATTGTGAAGATGATCCGTTTTAACCACACAACTAAGCATTTCGTTTGATCTAATTTGGGGAACAAAAGGGGCATAGTTATTGTATGACGGTTTTAGTGGAAGAGGCAAAACCCGCTTTAATGCGAATGCGTGAAAATTACCGAAAAACCCATAGTGAACTAGCGGGTACAATCAAATATGCAAATCTCTTTTGGGAGGAGTGTAGGCTCTGAAGAGCCGTTAGCTTGATCCCTAACAACGGTCCCCCAAACCCCCCTTAAACCCCCCCCCCCAAAAAAAAAAACTACCTGCAAAGGAGACTAACACAATATACCATAGAGGGTTGTACCCGTAAGTTCACTTATACTAATAGTTACTCCTTATCATCTATTTACATAATGTAAAGCGTCAAACGTCACTTATTCTCATGATCATGTTCCCCCCTTCCCTTCGATCTGGCAGGACTAAACTCCTCAACAGTCTGCAGAAGATGGCTGTGTATCCCTCAGACGCACCGTGTGAGGGCGGTACACCGGAGCTCAATGTGGTCTTCATCAAAACGCACAAGACTGGAAGCACCACGTTGTCGCACATCATTAACCGCTTCGGTTACACACGGGGACTCTCCTTCGCTCTCAACAAAAGACACCGAAACAACGGACATCTCGGCTATATCACTTTATCCAAGACAACTCCAAAAGAAATATTTCTCCCTCCAATCGGAGTTTCGAAGTGGGCCAGGACTTTCAGGTACAATTTGATGACCGGCCACGCCCGCTACGACCGGGCCGCGATGGATTCCTTTATGACGTCACCAACTCATTACGTCACTATTCTTCGCGACCCGGGTCACCAATTCGAATCTGCCTTCTCGCACTTCCAGCTCGACGATGCGTTCCTCGTCCAGGAAAGAAAGCATTATCAGACCATACCATCCAAATTAGAGCACTTCATGGGAACACCAGAGTTTTATCGAAACAGGTTGAAGCATTTATCGTGGGAGGGAGAAAGGGGACTTCGCTGGTACTACGCCAAGAATAACCAAATGTTTGACCTTGGTTTGGATCATGAGTACCACAATGATGCGGATATCGTCTCAGCTTACATCGAAAAGTTACAAGCAGAGTTGGATTTAGTTTTAATAACTGAGTATTACGATGAGTCATTGTTACTATTGAAAAGTTATCTTTGTTGGGACACGGCTGACATTTTGTACGTGTCCAAAAACATGAGACCGCCCTCAGCGCCTGTCTCCAAATCACTGAGGAACAAGTTGCGACAGTGGAATTCAGTGGATATGAAACTTTATCAACATTTCAATCAGTCCTTGTGGAACAAGATTCGAGAATACGGGCCAAACTTCCAGTCCGATTTGGCAAAGTTTCGTGAGCAGCTGAAAGAAGTTTTTGATGAATGTGTCGGAGATTTAAAGATCTCGTCTCAGGGTCGGTTCAAGTACTCAAATTATAAGGTCAAGGCAGGGTCAGGGGTCAACTGCACTCTTATAGCTGAATCCAAGTCCACTTTGTTCTATTCAATTTGGCGGCTTCAGTCACAACAAACAAACACCATAGGCAGTAAGAATCAACTGTTTCTTCATAATTATGTTTTAAAAAATTAAATTCTTTTACGGAGCTCTGGAATGCTATCGACCTTCCGACATAGGCATAATTATTTCACGAACACGACATCGAACAGGCAAACAATCTGAACTGTAAAATTGTTTGTGGTATACTTGAGGTAAATGCGGACCAATAATACAGTGTGCCAGGCATAGAGCTGGGTATTGGAAGAGTTGCGACAGGGACCAGTTTTCGATGGTCGGTCAAAATGTAGCACGACCAAATGTGCAGTCTAGTCTGTTACCCTGTGTGTGTTGCACAAGCGGATTTTTTTGATCGGTAAATGGGTTGTAATCGCAGGTTGTCGCAACTCTCTCATTTACACAGCTCTCGCCAGTCACAATACAGCGCGCCACCAAGAGTCAGCCCTGATGAAGATAGTCGATGACTTTTTTTGTCTTGAGAGAAGTAAATACCAAAAGGGTGTATGTTCAGATTTGGTGTTGTGGCAACCTACACACGGAAAGAGGAGCAGAGGAAAACCTGAGGACATACATCACCAAATATGTGAAGACTCAAACCTGACCTGTGAGGATATGGGTAACTGCATGCTGGACAGGAACATTTGGAGAGCCATCACAAATGTCTTGTTTGTAGAAGCCATTTGAATGAATGAATGAAAGTCTTGATAACAAGTATCCCTATATCCTAAAGGCGTTAGAAATTAGTATACAATCAATATTCAGAGGAGATGCCTAAAACGTCTCCCAAACGATTTAGTTTCGCTTGGCTGAGCATCCCTATCAGACCATGGGTGCGGCGTGACTGACTTCCTCGTACAATCTTCAGAATGGCCCTTATAATCATACTTACCTGGCTCAGGAGATACCGTGATCACACAGGCGGTTCTCCCAAGGCGAGACCCGGCCATTGCACACCTCGGCCTAGGTTGACCTTTGCGATTCCCCCAAATGTGGGGAACTCGGGAGTACAATTTCTGACAGTGGGGACTGCGTTCGCGCTATCCCTCGCAATAAATCCAAAGAAAGAATACCAGAAAATTACCTCTTGTTATCAAACATGATCAAAGGTAATTTGTTCCTTGAATTTTATTTCGCAAATCCCTGAAAAATTAATATTTGCATCTTTAATTTTGAAACCTTAAAAAAAGTCAAACTAGATTGAGCGACTCTTGACGTTAAATCATGCAAAAACTCTACTTTTTACGATTAAACACTAAAAAGTACAGCAACTTTCACCTATTTGTTGATCATGTTTGAAATCGATTATGTTTGAGCCATGTAGTTTAAAATGTGGCAAAACAAGTTTTTTTACTACTGTCTGCTTGGTGATTTTTTTTCCAGCTTTGGACCTTGAATTTGAAGAGAGAGAGAGAAAGAGAGAGAGAGCCAAAAGACACTCGTCTAAAAAAAAGAAAAAAAAGAAGAAAAATTCCAACTATAAGCTTCGATAACATAATACACAAATGCTTACACATTCACAATTGTAAAGTTTTTACTCTATCATTGTATTTTATTGCGAGGGAGACCGCGAACGCATTCCCTACTATCAGAAATTGTACTCCCGAGTTATCCATCGGATATTTTTAAATTTTTTCGGTACAGCAACATTGCTTCTTTTCTTGCTAATGTTCCGTTCAAAGTGCTATTGGTAAGACTCTGTTTCAAGAATTAATTTAATCATTAAAGCTAACTGACGAATTATGCTAAGCCACCTGTGTTAAACCTTTCAAGGTTTTGTTTACAGGATTAGCTGTACTTCACCTGTCACTATTTTGCAATTTAGGTTTCAGGTTTATTTATTGCACAGTATCAGTATTAAAACAAAGAAAGTAAGTCACAAAAAGTTACATATAATAATTATAAATGAATTTATAGAGATGAGAGCAGATACTGCACATGGATCCTTTAAGAAGCAAAGCTTGTAGACAACGGCCCATAGTCCATGAGCCAGTGAGGGGCTGAAATAAAGGCATTATCATAAGGCATTTTTTTCAAAACCTATAACAAACAAAATAATTAAGCGTCTTTGGTACTGGATTATGAGAGATGATTTAAAAAAAAAGTTTCTAGTTGACACAATCTCACCCTGACTCTAGTCGGTTACTTTTTATTTTGTTTTGTTCTAGCAGTAATTTGCGCAGCATTTGCAAGTTCTATTTTGTCAAATTCTTTAAAGGAGTTCGGAGCTGTTTGTAAGCCGGCAGCGGTGGAACGGGAAGAGGTTATGATTTAACCTACTTGCCGGAGTTGTAAAAGTGCCATAATTTGTCGCACTTCTGGGATTTAGAAATTCCTGTGAACCTTGCATAAACGCACGTGTGTTTTGTAGTTTGTTTTAAATGCGATATCTTCTACCCGCTCCGAAATATCTTCGTGACGTTTACCGATGCTATAAATAGAAGAGTCGTACCGACCTTTCCACTGCGCATGCACGATGACCTACTGCATCATCTTTACACACAACATGGCCGGAAGGAAACTAAAACGAAGTTTATTTTCATCTGAGATTACGACTTTGGAAGCCTTTAGAGAGTGTTCAAACTGCCTGTTTCTGACCGTATACATTCTGTCAACCTTTCCGGACACAGGTAAGGATAGAATTTGACCTAAACTAAGAAAAGTAGCAGTTGGAAACGGCATTTGAGCCGAAAGTTTTCTTCGTTTAATATTTGTATGTCGTCGTCTGCCACACAACTTGGTTTATTTACTGCATTGCCCGTGTTGTAAATGAGGCTTGCATTTCCGACAGCTGAGCAGAGACACAATCATCAATAGTTTCCCATTCTTTTTAAAACAAACCGGGGCCCTGTCAATACAAGGTATTCGTAAAGAGTTTCATCAGGTCTGTAACAATACATTTATGCTGTTTTTTCTTTTGGCAAGACTTTGACAAAAGAAACCCATTCCCCCAAACCCCCACATTGACGTACTAAGTCTAAGTTAGTTACATTCAACATGTTC
The DNA here is from genome assembly GCA_023634235.1 of Pisaster brevispinus. Lineage (NCBI taxonomy): Eukaryota > Metazoa > Echinodermata > Asteroidea > Forcipulatida > Asteriidae > Pisaster > Pisaster brevispinus. The sequence goes on along the minus strand of JAMKCF010000014.1, from coordinate 3,408,918 downwards.
AACGTTTAAGCAGTTAGTGCTATTTTTAACGCATGCAGGATTTTGCTTGCAATAATGCAAATGGACGCACTCATGCGACTACAATGTTTATAGCAACGACTAACATGACAATAGCGAGGTTCGCCCTTCTGTCTGGGCATGGAAATTATGAATAAATTAGATCTCACAGTCACACATACAAATTGTACATCATTCACATTGCCAGAAAACCTACAACTAAGATTTGGGACGTTAAGCTCAGTCGGGTTTAATATGGGCTTTCTAGACGTTTTATACAACTCTCTGGAAAGCAAAACATAATTTTTAATTGCATAGTCATGTGAAAGTAAATCGAATAGGCCCCTAATGCAATTGAATGTACGGACTATGTAGGCCATTTTGATAAAACTGATAATGTTTTACGCAATACATGTTTTGAAATGAATTTCAATTTTATACAACTTTGTCTTATACTAAATAAAGATAAAGTTGTATAAAAATGAAACAGGCCTACATCACTCTAAACACTTCCGGGTCATAATTGAATCATGATCCGGGTTCCGTCGGGCCTGATCCCTTTTTGGATCAATATGACCTGGAACCTTTGTAAAAATGACACCGAAATGGGTCAAAACGACGCAGAGTCAGAGTTAGAAAAAAAGTCACACTTTTAACCACTTTCTGGGTCGACTTGACTTGGAAATGGGTCAGTCCCCCTGAGACCCGGAATTCGGGTCAATTCTAACTCTAGTTTTTAGAGTGAAGTTAGACCTGTGGACAAGTTGTTAAATGCTTGCTGCGATGATAGTGTTCCGGGGGGGGGGGGGGATGTAGTCGGCAGCCAGCAGCTTCGCGTGAGGAGAGCAGTCTTCGATTGCGGAGAGCTGAACGTACTACGGTACGCTACCACCACTACTCGACTATCACCGCCACAAACCATAACGACTTGACCACAAGTCTTAAGTGAAGTGAGCACACTCCACGACTAGAGCATAGCCCAATTTCATAAAGCTTTTAAGCAGAAAATTCTGCTTGGCAAATTTCTTTACTTAGCAAGAAATGAGCGGGGTGTACCAGAGGCAACAATGTAAAGTTTATGGAATGTTGACTATGGTAACCTGTTGCTGCTAAGCAAGATTTGTCTGTGCCTAGCAAGTTTTTGCGCTAACAGGCTTTATGAAATTGGGCACACACAGGGCTTTCAAACTAATGTAAATGTTAACCATATCAGAAAAATATTGAGGGCGCAATGACCGTGCTTTTCTTGAAATCTCTCAGACAGATTCGTTTTCAAAACCCCGGTGAAAAACACCTCTGAAGACCACCTGGTGTATCCAAGCTACCTCTTCGTTTTCGGCAAGATGCACTGCGGTAATATCCAAAATAGTTTGAGGTTTGGACGCAGAATTGCTAAAGCCACATGCAGGTAAAATGTTTGTCTCTGTTATTTTGTAAATACATTTGTATTCCCTATAATTAATCACACTGAATCGTTATTCGAAAGAAATGCCTAAAACGTCCTTCAAACGATTTGGTTTCTCGCTTGGCTGAGCATCTCTATCACACCCTGGGTGTGGCGTGACTGACTGCCTCCTACAATCTTCAGAATGCTTTATGGAACTCATACTTACCTGGCTCAGGAGATACCGTGATCATTCAGGCGGTTCTCCCAAGGCGAGACCCGGCCATTGCACACCTCGGCCTGGGTTGACCTTTGCGATTCCCCCAAATGTGGGGAACTCGGGAGTACAATTTCTGACAGTGGGGACTGCGTTCGCGCTATCCCCTCACAACAAAAACCAAAGGTAGAACCAATTATAAGTTATTGCATCTCAATATTACTCGAATTGCAATGCATGGGAAGATATCAATGATGAATTGCGGTAACACAATATACATATGCTTTTGAAACTGGTCTTGCTTTTTATTCTACTGCCGCGGAGATCGGAACTCAGCTGCTGTAGAATAAAGAAAGGCCAAGTTCTCAAAGAACAAACCTACACAGCAAAGTAGATTCATATACACATAGTGTTACCGCAAACCGAATATTATTGAAGCTAGTTGGAACTTGTTTGAGACGGTTTAAAGTTTTCTATTTCCAAAATGTCTGGTAGAATTCTTGGAAACCAAATTACAAAAGCATCTGCCATTAGGATATGTACGAAAAAGTGGGCTCCATGTTGGGGTCGATGGTCGAATTCAGTTCTGTGATGCACCCATTTACAAATAACATATGAAAGTGGAAAATATTAACATTATTCTTGTAATATTCGGATGTTATTGTTTGTTGTTTTGTTGCTAGGGAAAAAAATAGAATGAAGTAAAATCTTAGGAACCAAAGATCATTTTTAATTATACAGTGATGCCTTTCCTTTTATCACCAAAATACACAAAATTCATCCGAGACCTGCGATTAAGAAGCTCTCATCACAAAAAATTCATCATATTTGCTTTTATTTAATAAACATGTTTGCAGATACTCTGTGTTTTTCTGACTTTTAAAATGGCTCAGAATTACATATATTATTTAAAAACTGTTAAATTGTGGTGGATTTAAAAAAAGGAAAAAAGGCGCGTTTAGCCAAAGGCATCCAAGTTTTGTTATATTGCTTAACACTGGTTAAAATCTGTGTTGCATAACTCTGGTAAAGTTACCAGTACTCGTTTAGGTCAAACTTTTAAAAGTAACACAGTCGTTAATTGTTAATGTGCAATCTACACTAATAATATGCACTCGCAATGAGTAGTAATTTATCAAAATGAAGTCCCCTTTAGTTAAAATGACATCTTACTCAGGAACTACCATTTCACTTATGAATATTTAGGCTTTAAAAGGCCAAAGTTCAAAACAAACTTCTCACGTGTCATTTTTCATGTTACATCAAAATTATTGATTCTACCATAAATGTTATTTTCCGATTACAGAAAAACACAGGGAAATTATATTCAAGTGGACAATCATCATTTCATCAAATCATAGTATAGTCATTAAGGAAAGGCACAATTACAAAAATTATCAGGAAACAAAACTTATCACAGAATCGCAGATAACCTTTGTCTGTTTTAAATGGGAGTCCCGTTGCTTTAACAACAATGTCGTGCTTTATTGTTATTACACTTTTAGAAATGGAGTATTAAATAAATAAACTAACTATCTAGTTCCTCAAGTGTAACTCTTTTAAAAATTGTGATTCGCATTTAAAGGTTACGAATCCTTATCTTTAAAAATGGTTACAAAATGTAAACTTAAATATATCAAATCACCCAGAGACATTATTTCTGTCGAAAATACTGTCACTGGACATGAAGGAAAGAAATTGCAAAAAGAGCTAACTCTGAGGGAAAATTGTGATAGGTAAAACGTCGCGTTGTTCTTCTTCGCGCGAAATTGAAAGACCCTCAAATCAAAAAATCAATTTCACTTAATGTGCAGGCTATGGGAGACTTTGCAACGCTAAATGGCAGCAAACTTACCTGGTAAATTTCCATTGTTTACGTAGTTCTGAGCATGCGCACGCCACCGAGAACAGTGGTAATTCTGCTGCCACCTAGCGTCCCAAAAGTCACCCATTGGTTACATAACTGGATCAAAGAAGATTCACAATAATTAAACTTAACAAAAGCCCAAATCATTCAATCTAACAGTAACAATCCACTCGAACAGCATCCAAATTCGCAGCAGCTTTTCGCCGTGATATCTCGGTGCGCCTGCTCTGCAAAAGTGAATGCCGATTTCGAATGACAGCTAAAAAGAACGCCTTATAAGTTCCAATAAGTAAAAAGCCATACACCAAAAGTACTGAGTATACAGTGCTTAATACACATCTGTGTACGGGTAAAAAACAAAATCATATTCTTAAACACTGATGCAAAAAACAACAAAAAATAAATGGAAAAAAGATAAAATAAAAACAAACTAACATCTGTAATGCCATATCAATTCTCACGCTTCAAAGTGAAATTGGAAGACGGTGTCAACTGAAGAGGCAAAATCGCCTTAATACGAATGCTTGGAAGTAAAATAGGCAAAGCACAAATTACCGGGAAAAACTTTACATGTCCCACGCTGGCGTCTTTTGAAAAAGCTGAACTTATGACGTAATTTACAAATGCCTTTGAGTAGGTCAAAATGTTCATGTTTTACACGATAAATAGTACTCTTGAAGATGCAAATGTTTTATGGATATACAGATACATTTTTAACATTAGATAATTATGTTGGTAAACAACATTTGAGCGAGTAAAAGACAGACATCTTTTTACCATAGCTCGAAAAACGGGAGAGCTCAAATTTGAATTCTTCATGGACTCGTATAATTGCAGATCACCAACGTGGAGCAGATACGTCTTCATACATTTCATCCAAATCTCCTTCCTTCATGTTGTTTTTGCTGGGCTCCTCGTAGGTCTGAGCAGAGATTTGACAAGAGTCGATTGCTCCATGACTTACCATGTATCGGTTACGCTGAGTCTGCATGGCAGTCGGAATCTCGTAGTCTTCGTCTAGGGCGGTATGCTCTTCATCTGAGTCGATGCCTTTACGGAAACCAACTTTGAGATTTACGGATTGGATTTGTTGTGTGGTGCTCACTGTTTCGCGTTTCTTGGAGCGTCGACGGAGAAAGACAACTATTAAGACAACGGATGCAATTGTTATGGCAAATGTCACAAACATTACGAGAACAATAGCAGTGGCCAGTGAGATTGTAGGATTGGTTACCATGACATGAACTACCGCTCTGTCCATTTCACCCAGGACATTTACAGCCAGACACGCGAATGTCCCTTGATCGGATTTCTGCACCGGTGTGATATGCAGAATCCTCTCTTGTAGAACAGCGAATCTGCCTTGCCATTCGTGAGTTATCTCTGTGCTGTTTGGGGACAGCCATGTTATTTGAGGAGCAGGAACGCCAGTAGCTGTACAAATAAGAGTTGCAGTCTGTCCAACCACGGCTGATAGATCCTTCTTGACCGCCTTCGCCTTCGGAGGTTCACAACTGAAGTCGAGAATGTCCAAGTCTGTTATCACCGACCCATGGTGTCGTGTTGGTCCTTCACACTGAGGCTCAACATACGGTGGATTATTACTCAGCCAGTCTCGCAGGCCTGTGAGCCGACAGTCACACTGCAGTGGATTGCCTTCCAGCTCGAGTTTGGATAAGTTTCCGTTTCGTCGAGAAAGAGACTCCCCGGGCACGACTTGGATCGAGTTAAAACTGAGATCCAGTGTTCCCAGGTTATCACAATAACCTACGAATTTTACTGGGTCATAGATCAGATTGTGAGCCAATGAGAGATTTTGCAGCTGGTTCAGATTGGAAACACAATCCTGTAAGTCGACGTTTTGGAGTTCATTGCGGGATAGGTTCATGGTCAGAATTTGAGGCATCATTTTGAACATGTTGGAGTTGAGGGTAGTAAGTTGATTGCCTGCGAGGTACAGATGCTTCAGTGACACCAGACCGATGAAGTAACTTGGATGTAACGTGGTTAGTAGGTTGTTGGTGATGGAGAGCTCAACTAATTCAGACTGGTTGGAAAATACTCCACCGTACAAAGACGTGAGGGAGTTGTGATCGAGATACAGTGACTGTAGCTTGGAGAGGTTGCGCAGTGCAGTGGGTGAGATGAACAAGAGACGATTGTTGGCTACATGAAGCTCCGCCAGATTAACGAACCCTGATAGGGTTGTAGAAGATAGATTTGACAGCAAGTTGCTATCGGCGTTAAGGAGCTCGATGCCCTCTGCCCAACTTGGTAGAATCATGGAACGGAATGAGTTGCGGCTTATATCAAGTTTCTTCAGCTCATTTGTGTAAATAAAGGTGGTCAAGTTGTGCCAGTGTTGCAATCCATTGCTTGCCAGGTTTAGTTCAGTAGGAAGTATGTCAAGATGCACACGTCTCAATCGGTTATCACTGAGAGAAATCAGATCAATCATATTATCGTGCCCCCTCCTGATGATACGAATAGATTTAATTTCATTTTGATCAAGGAGCAGTTTTCTTCCTTGGCACGGATCGATGAGATCGAATGACTGATGGCGTGAGCGCAAGTCAATTCTTCCCAAGCGGTTTTGCCGAAGACTAACCAAGCCACAAATTCTGTCGATGACGTTTATAGGACTGACATAAGTTATCAAGTTGGCGTCTGCTGTAAAACGTTGCAAAGATATGCATTTAGGAATATGGGATAGACGCATGATCAAGTTATAGTCTACTGCGAGGTCAGTTAGACTGCTGAGACGGCAGTCTGAAGGCAAACCAAAAATGATGTTGTGTTGAACTGATAGCTTTTCGAGGCTCCCCATTGCGTTGGATCCCAGCAATGACGTCATATTTGATATATAATTGTAGTCGAGGTACAACTCACTGAGCCTCAAGAAAGTACCATTGAAATCGTCTGGTGCTAACTCTGATATGTTATTGTGGCTTAAATCCATGATGATGGCTTCCGGGTAGTTGAGGGGGATGCAGTCAAGATTCAGGTGGGTGCAGTTGGCCTTTCCAGTGATGTTGTCATAATCACACTGCGCATGACTGCAGGTTGATGCTCGAGAGAGGCTGATGCTAGCTCCAAAGCAGTACAGTAGCAATAGCAACGTCCATCCGAGTGGCCCCATTGTCATCTGTACAGGAAAGTGTAGTTACCAATAATGGATCACTCATAAGCCATGCTTACAAGTTGATAATATAAACCTTATTATATTTTGATTCAACGAAGAAAAATTTACTCTCGCGGGACTTGAACATGCATGCGACCACAGCATTACCATTTGAGCTAGTTATCTAGCGCTAATGTGTGCGGTCTCCCTATTTTGTCGAATCTTTGTTTGGGTTGCAGTCAGAAGACATATCGTCACTGTTTTTACGAAGAGGCAAATTTGCTCCATCGCCCAAACTTTCATGTTTGGAGAAAATCGCAATTGAAGTTAAACTATTTTTGAAATAATTTTTTTCGAACACTGTTTGCTATTCAAACGTTGACATTTTTCCAAGCTTGAAAGTTGAGACCCTAAACCATGCACATATGTTGTTATTTTAATCACAGTAAGTTTAATTAATGAGCATAGGCCTATAACTGTTCCCCTTCGTGAAAATTGCGCGAACGAGGTATGTGTGCAGCGCGTTTTGTACAAGCCAATGCGTAAACGACGAGGGTCTGTTCGTGAAAACTAAATTTATGTAGGTCCAAGCATTTGCCTCTTCGTGAAAACTCAAAAAGCAGAGTAGTCGTTTTTGGCACCGTGCCAGCGCTATGTAGTTCAATGTAAAACATTGCAAATCTAAATGTGGCTGTTCGTGAAAACGCAAAAATGGGAGTTTGGTAAAATGTTCCTTGTGCTAATTAGCGTAATTAGAAAAATAAAACGATATAGCATTTGAAACTTCGGGAAAATGTTGATGTCACTAATAATAACATCAAAAATGGTAATAAAACACTGATTTGCCAAAATGTGTGATTTTTTGAAGAATTGCCTCTTCGTGAAAACAGTGACGATATAGCAGTTACAGGTTGTATGACTGGCACCCCCGAGCAAAGATTTTGACAAAATATGGAGACAGTCAACATTAGGGCTAAATAGCTCAGTTGGTGGAGCGTCGGCACGTTAGTCGCAGATTCAAGTCCAGCTCTAGTCGATTTTTTTTGTTCAACCGAAAATTATGTCACGTTTACTCAGTCAGCTTTCCTTGTGATGTGGTTTATTTTTAGCTGGATAATTTATATTAATGTGTTTATAGTAATGTTACTTACGGAATGAAATTCTTTGTAGTTCGGAGAGACGAAGAGCAAGTTTAGTACTTCCTTAATAAACCTTTTTTTTTTATAATGAAATTCCGTGTAGTTCGGAGAGAAGAAAAGCATCAAGCTGTTACTTCCTTAGATAGATAAAATATGGAAATAATCTCACGAATATTAATGCTAAGGCTAACTTCCTTGTTCCCTTCTACAACAACATTCGCAGGAAATGTTTATTATTTTTTGGTTAGTTTCTTTTTTGGGGGCATTAATTCGTTTATTTAACTTTTTTATTTAAAAACAATTATGAGTTGAAAATTAGTATAAAACAAATAATGGAAATGCGTATTTTGTTTCTGAGATACGGTAGTTTAAAAAAGTTGTTTGGCAAACCTGTTTGTCCACCTTGCTTGACGGAGTACCGGAGCTTGATTTTGAAGCACAAAGCACTGCACTTAATTCGAAAACACAGAAAAGGTTCACATTTTCCAAACTTGTTAATTTTTACGATTCTGTCTTTAGATTCTGTGTGGGCAGAGCTTTCAAAACAGTGTAAATTTTAACTAGATCAGCGAAATATTGAGGGTGCTTTTCTTGTACTTTCAGACGGCTTTGTTTACAAAACCCCAGTGAAAATACTTCAACAAACCTGTATAGTATCCCGGCTACCTCGTCGTTTTCGGCAAGATAAACTGGGAGAATGACCACAACAGTTCGAGTTCCGGACGCAGGCCTGATCAAACCACATGCAGGTAAAACTTGTGTCTCTATTTTGTAATGTTTTTAAAACTTTTGCACAACCCACACCTGGTCCTTGTTGTACCCTTTGTAAAATCTGGCCAGAAATTCGTGGAATCACAGTTTCTTATAGCCTTCTAATATAAGTATTAAGATGTGTCCGGAAAACTGCATCTTGAAGAACAGACTCTCCCCAGCGATGACCTTCTCTTTAATATTCATTTGTCAGTCGTCGCAAACTTTCTTAATGTGCTTATGAAATCGGGTAAATTGAAGAGGTTTCTATAAATTACGTAATGAATCAACATTCGAAAAAGGTGCCGATAAAACGTCTCCCAAACGAATTAGTTTCTCGCTTGGCTGAGCATCCCTATCAGACCGTGGGTGTGGCGTGACTGACTGCCTCACACAGTCTTCAGAATGCTCCTCACAGATCATACTTACCTGGCTCAGAAGATACCGTGATCACTCAGGCGGTTCTCCCAAGGCGAGACCCGGCCATTGCACACCTCGGTCTGGGTTGACCTTTGCGATTCCCCCAAATGTGGGGAACTCGGGAGTACAATTTCTGACAGTGGGGACTGCGTTCGCGCTATCCCCTCACAACAAACCCAAAGATAGATCAAATTATAAGTTATTGTATCTAAATATTTCTAGAGGCACTGCAGATTTCAATGTATGTTCCGTATGCGTGTATACCTACTTCGCTGTGTAGATTGTTTCTTTTGGAATAGGTCTCGATTTTTATTCTACAGCTGCGGAGTAGATGTCGGAACTCAGCGACAGTAAACCAAAAAGCAAGACCTAGTTCCCAAAGAACAAATCAACACAGCGAAGTTTAACTATACGTCTCACGGTGTTACCGCAAACCGAATAATATTGAAGCTAGTTCAAACTGTTTGCGAAGTTTCTATTTCCAATAACTTGAACTTGTCTGGTAGATTTCATAAAAACGGAATTACAAAAGCCACTTCCTTAATAAATATATACACAAAATAGTGGGCTCCATGTCGGGGTCGATGGTCAAAATCAGTTCTGTGATGCATGCTCCCATTTAGAAATAACATAATATGAAAGCGAAAAAATGTGCGTATTCTTGTAATTGTTTGATGTTATTGTTACTGTTATTGGGGTTCATGGTCGAATTCATTTATTTAATGCACCCATTTACCAACGGATATGAATTTGGAATCATTACCATTTTCATATAACATGTGGTTGTAATCGTTTGTTGTTTCGTTGCTATGAAGTTTATTTAAAAGAAGATGGAGGTCAATTTTTTTTAAATGTTGCAGTGATGCCTTTTCTTTTTAACACCAAAATACTCAAAATTCATCCGACACCTGCTATGAAGAAGCTACAATCACAAGAAAAATCAACGGAATCATCATATTTTGCAGCTATTCTGTGTTTTATTGATTTATTAAAATGGCTCAGAATTACATCGATTGAAAACTGTAAAATTGTGAATTTTACAAAAGGAAAAAATCGCGTTGCGCGTTTAAGGTTTTAAAGTTATCTCTTTTGTTTAACACTGGTTAAAATCTTTATTGCATAACACTGGTAAACCATTGTTTTGCTTAACACGGGTAAATAACTTTACTGCATAACTCTCGTTAAGTTACCAGTAATAGCTTATGTCAAACTTTAAAAAGTAACCACAGTCGTTACAAATAACGATGCAATCTACACTTATAATCTGAGTTTTGATCTATGAATATGAAGTCCACTATACAGTTAATATGACATCCAACTGAAGAATTACCATTTCACTTAAAATGTAAATATTTTGGCTTAAGAAGGCCAAAGTTTCAAATAAACTTCTCAAATGTCATTTGTCATCAAAATTATTAATATAACCATAAACTGGTTTTTTCCGATAACAGAAAAAACAAGGAAATTATATTCAAATGGACAATCATTATTACATAAAATCATAGTCATTAAGGAAATGGCACAATTACAAACAAATCATCAGGAAAATAAAGTTATCACAGTATCGCAGATAAACTTTGTTTGTTCTGGGAATGATTTAAATGGGACACTGGGCGCTTTACAATTATGTCCTGCTTAATTGTTATTACACTTTTAGAAATGGAGTATTAACTCAATAAACTAACTAACTAGTTCCTCGAGTGTAATTCTTTTAACAATTGCGATTCGCATTTAAAAAAAAACCTTAGCTTTAAAAATGGTTACAAATCTAAAGTTGGGCACTATGTGGATGCAGACTTCCCAGGTATATCCATAGTTCTTAACCAAACTTAAAATCTAAACTTAAAATGATTAAACCACGAAGAGACATATTTCTGTCTAAAATACTGATACTTGGACATGAAGAATGGAAACGCAAAAGAAGCTAACTCTGATGGGAAATTGTGGTGTTTGGTAAAACGTTGTGTTGTTCTTTTTTCGCGCGAAATTGAAAGACCCTCAAAAAATTCAATTTCATTTTATGTGCAAGCAATACGAGACTTTGCAACGCTAGGTGGCAGCAAACTTACCTGGGCCCAATTTCATGGCTCTGCTTAGCGCCGAATTCTGCGCTTACGGTCACCATTCTCCCTTACAGGGCAAGCGCCGAATTTCTGAGCAAAGAATGCCTATAGTAACGTGATGAAGCACGCACACGCACAAGCTAAAAATCCCTCCTAACCCGTGAAATACGCTTGACGTAAGCGCAGAATTCAATGTTTCCATAAAAATTTTCCGGTAAAAAGGGCAATAAAATTGGGCCCTGGTAAAATGCCATTGTTTATGTAGTTCTGAGCATGCGCACTCTACAGATAACATGGATTTACCTGGTAAGTCTGCTGCCACCTAGCGACCCAAAAGTCCCCCACTGGCTTTTTACACAAATTGTCGGATGAAAGCAGGTTCAGAATGTTTAAATTTAACGAAAGCCCAAACCATATAGCTCTGCTAAGTGGATGCCGATTTCGTATTATGGCTAAACAGAACGCCTGTTAAGTTTCAATGGGTATAATGCCATACGCCCAATTTACTGAGTATACTGTGCTTAATACACATCCGACTAAATCATAATCTTTATCCAGAATGCAAAAAGTAAAAATAAATAAATAAATAAATTTAAAAAAATGAATGAATAAATAAAATAAATAAACAATCAATTAATAAATAATTAAATAGATGAAATAAAAACAAATTAACATCTGTAATTCCATATCAATTCGCATGCCTCAAAGTGAAATTGAAAGACTGTGTCAACTGAAGAGGCAAAATCGCCTTAATACGAATGCTTGAAAGCGAAATAGGCAAACAATAAATAAATAAACAAATCAAAATAATTTGTTTCATAAAATCTCTTACTGCGTCAGTTTCCTCCCCAGTTTATTGTAATCTAATGCGGAAAGCTGAAGTTCTTATTGCGCCTGGGCGCAATTTCACAAAGCACTCAGATTCATCTTTAAGATGAGTTGTCAATATTTTTCAGATGAGTTGTCAATATTTTCACTGTGACGTCACACTTTGCTTAGAAATTAAGAGTAGTACACAGTTATTAAGATCAATCTTACAAACTCTTTGTGATATCAGCCCCTGAAGTGTTAGACGGAAGAAAGCCTTGCCTGTCAGTCTTCATGGTCTCGAATAACTGCAGATCACCAACGTGGAGCAGATACTTCTTCATACACTTCATCCCAATCCCCTTCCTTCATGTTGCCTTTGTTGGGCTCCTCGTACGTGTGAGCAGAGATTTGACAAGAGTCGACTCCTCCATGACTTACCATGTATCGGTTACGCTGAGTCTGAATGGCAGTCGGAATCTCGTAGTCTTCGTCTAGGGTGGTATGTACTTCACTTTCGCCTTTACGGAAGCCAACTTTCAGACTTGCGGATTGGATTTGTTGTGTCCTGCTCGTTGCTTCGCGTTTCTTGGAGCGTCGATGGAGAAAGACAACCAAGGCAACGGAAGCAATTATAACGGCAATTGACACAAACATTGCTAGGATTATAGCAGTGGCCAGTGAGATTGTAGGATTGGTCACCGTGACATGAACTACCGCTCTGTCCATTTCACCCAGGACATTTACAGCCAAACACGTGAATGTCCCTTGATCGGATTTCTGCACCGGTGTGATACGCAGAATCCTCTCTTGTAAAACAGCGAATCTGCCTTGCCATTCGTGAGATATCTCTGTGCCGTTTGGGGACAGCCATGTTATTTGAGGAGCAGGAACGCCAGTAGCTGTACAAATGAGAGTTGCAGTCTGTCCAACCACGGCTGATAGATCCTTCTTGTCCGTCTTCGCCTTCGGAGGTTCACAACTGAAGTCGAGAATGTCCAAGTCTGTTATCACCGACCCACTGTGTCGTGTTGGTCCTTCACACCGAGGCTCAGCGTACGGTGGGTTATTGCTCAGCCAGTCTCGCAGACCTGTGAGTCGACAGTCACACTGCAGTGGATTGCCTTCCAGCTCAAGTTTGGATAAAATTCCGTTTCGTCCAGAAAGAGATTCCCCGGGCACGACTTGGATCGAGTTGAAACTCAGATCCAGTGTTTCCAGGTTATCACAATAACCTAAGAATGTTGCTGTGTCATAGATCAGATTGTGAGCCAATGACAGATTTTGCAGCTGGTTTAGATTGGAGACACAATCCTGTAAGCCGACGTTCTGGAGTTCATTGCGGGATAGGTTCATGGTCAGCAATTGAGGCATCATTTTGAACATGTTGGAGTTGAGGGTAGTGAGTTGATTGCCTGCGAGGTACAGATACTTCAACGACACCAGACCGATAAAGTAAGTTGGATGTAACGTGGTGAGTAGGTTGTTAGTGATGGAGAGCTCAACTAATTTAGACTGGTTGGAAAATACTCCACCGAACATAGACGTGAGGGAGTTGTAATCGAGATACAGTGACTGTAGCTTGGAGAGGTTGCGCAGTGCAGTGGGTGAGATGAACAAGAGACGATTGTTGGCTATATGAAGCTCCGTCAGATCGACTAACCCTGATAGAGTTGTTGAAGATAGATTTGCCAGCAAGTTGCTATCGGCGTTAAGGAGCTCGATGCCCTCTGCCCAACTTGGTAGAATCATGGAATGGAATGAGTTGTTACTTACATCAAGTTTCCTCAGCTCACTTCTATATTGGTAATTACGAAAAAAATCCCAGTGTTGCAATCCATTGCTTGCTAGGTTTAGTTCATTAGGAAATGTTTCAAAATATACACTTTTCAATCGGTTATCACTGAGAGAAATCAGATCAATCATATTATCGTGCCTTCTCCTATTGATACGAATAGATTTAAGTTCATTGTGATCCAGGAGCAGTTTTGTTCCTTGACACAAAGAGATGTGATGGTATGGCAGGTCTCGTGAGCGCACTTTAAAGCTTTGCAATCGGTTGTGCCGCAGACTAACCAAGCCACAAACTCTTTCGAAGACCAAATTTCGATCAACATAAGTTATCAAGTTGGCGTCTGCTGTAAAATGCTGCAGAGGAAAAGATGTGCATCTAGGAATGTTGGATAGACGCGTGATCAAGTTATAGTCTACTGCGAGGTCACTTAGGCTGCTGAGACGGCAGTCTGAAGGCAAACCAGAAATGATGTTGTGTTGAACTGATAGCTTTTCGAGGCTCTCCATTGTGTTTGATCTCATCAATGACGTCATATTTGATATATTATTGTAGTCGAGGTACAATTCAGTGACCCTCAAGAAAATACCATTGAAATCGTCTCGTGCAAGCTCCGTAATGTTATTGTGGCTTAAATCCATGATGAGGGCGTCCGGGTAGTTGATGGGGATGCAGTCAAGATTCAGGTGGGTGCAGTCAGCCTTTCTAATCACGTGGTCATAATCACACTGCGCATGACTGCAGGTTGATGCTCGAGAGAGGCTGATGCTAGCTCCAAAGCAGTACAGTGGCAATAGCAATGTCCATTCGAGTGGCCCCATTGTCATCTGTACAGGAAAGTGTATGTTACCTATAATGGATCACTCATAAGCCATGCTTACAAGTTGATAATATAAACCCTGTTATATTTTGATTGAACGAAGACAAATTTAATCGAGCGGGACTTGAACATGCATGCGACCTCTGGATTAACGTGCCGGCGCCTTACCAGCTGAGCTAATTATCTAGTGCTAATGTGTGCGGTCTCCCTATTCTGTTAAATCTTTGTTTTGGTTGCCAGTCTTATAAGCCATATAGCAGTCACAGGCTCTATGACTGGCACCCGAGCAAAAATGTGGACAAAATATGGAGACAGTCAACATTGGGCTATATAGCTCAGTTGGTGGAGCGTCGGCACGTTAGTCGCAGATTCAAGTCCAGCTCCAGTCGATTCTTCTTTGTTCAACCAAATATTATTTCAAATTTACCCAGTCAGTTTTCCTTGTGATGTGGTTTATTTGCTTGATAATATATATTAAGTATATAGCAATGTTACTTACGGGTTGAAACTCTTTGTAGTTTGGAGAGACGAAGAGCAAGTTTTGTACTTCCTTAATTAACCTTTTTACAATGAAAGTCCGTGTAGTTCGGAGAGAAGAAAAGCACGAAGCTGCTACTTCCTGAGATAGATTATATATGGAAAGAATCACATTGAATATTTATGGTAAACTTCCCTGTTCCCATCAAAACAACATTCGCAACATTTATTATTATAAATTGGTTAGTTCTTGTCTAGTGCAATAATTTGTTGTTACTGGTTTATTTAAAAACAACTATGCATAAAAAATTATTGTTGCAAAAATATTTGAAATGCGTCTTTTGTTGCTGAGACAATGGTAGTTTGATAAGATTTATTTGGCAAATCTGGTTGTTCACCCGTTTGACTGAGCTCCGGAGCTTGATTTTGAAGCACAAAACACTGGCACCTAATTCGAAAACACAGAAAAGGTTCACATTTTCCAAACCTGTTAATTTTTACTCAAATTCTGTCTTCATATGTTGTGTGAGCACAGCTTTCAAATCAGTGTAAATTTCAGACGGCTTTAATTACAAAACCCCAGTGAAAATACAAACCACCTGTAGTATCCCGGCTACCTCGTCGTTTTCGGCAAGATACACTGGGAGAATGACTACAATAGTTTGAGTTCCGGACGCAGGCTTGATCACACCACGAGCATGGGATTGTTAACTTTGTGTTTCAATTTTGTAAATATTTCGGAACTTACGGCGAAGCACACACCACACTTTTGTTCCCCCCTCCCCATTTCCGGCAGTTAAATATTTGTTATTCGTTGACGTAAGTCTCATTAGCAATTTAAACCATTGCAATGCACGATGTAACAAGAAACTCAACACGCGCATACTTTATAGTTGATGGGTAAACCGAGGACACCCATTTGTTCTCCCGCTGTTTGGACTTTCATTTCGTTAGCGACGTCCCTATTGGTTTTGTACACGAAAGCAAAGCGAGGACTCGGTTTGATCGTATAGACGTGTTCGACAGTGGGGTAGCAATATTTGTGCTTATGCAATACAGAAGAGAGCTTTTGTAAATGTGCTCCCAAACTTGAAGCCACATGATACAGAATACTCCATTTCGAGTTTTCGAGTTTTCAGCCACCAAACTGGAAAAAAATCCGTGAGATTGACCCATTAAAACATGTTGCAGAGAACTGCCAACTCTCCCTGATTCTGCAGAAAGTTCCCTGAAAATAAACCAACCTTTCCATGTTCATATGAACACATTGAAGCTCTCACTGATTATGGAAACTCATTCCCTGTTGTGTTGAATGTAACTTTAAATATCTGTCTGATTGTCGTTACAAACTCTTCCTGGTGACAAGATGCAATTGTTGGCAGCTCAGATGTTATTCTGACGCATAATGACCCATAAGCATGATTGGCAAATGTTCACACAACTGTTATATTATGGACATTTTAGCCTTTGAGAAAGACCTGCAAGGGTAGAAACTTCATGCCACTGACGTTTTTTTAAATACTTGTTTGCATTTAGGACATTTTGGTGGGTAAGCAGTTTGTAACAGCTAATTTAATTTTCATAACTGTTATTTAAATAATTCTTTGAAGACTCGGATTTCCGTACAACCTTTCCGGGCAGAAGTTAGTGAGATCACAGTTTCTCATAGCTTTATAATAAAAGTATTAAGATGTGTCCTGAAAACCGCATCTTGAAGAACAAAGTAAAAACTGTGCAACTATAGGTTTTCCCGACAAATTTTAACAAAAACCCATTCATTTTAACTTCTGTCTCATCAATATCGTTTGAAAAAAAAGAATGCTCTGTTGAATAAGCATTCAACAGTCAAAAGAAGTCATTCAATTTCAACAGTTTAGAATTCACTGGTCAAATAAGATCATTCAATTTCATTAGGTCGCAAGCCTCATTCATTTTGTAAAAGCCAGCAGCAAGAGGTGGTCAACCATTCAATTTAATTAATGAGCAAACATTCAAATTCTATATCATGTGCGTTCTGATTCGTAGCTGCCTATATAAAGGCAGATACTTTGAGGGAAACTCATTTCTACAAATAACTCATGAAAAATGCGTGAGATGGTATAATCATCATGCTAAACTGACACGCCAAGATGTCTACTGGCACGCCAGATCTTCGAAGGTTAAAGAAACCAACTTCAGATATAAATAAAGGAATAGAGAAAATGACCTGGGAAAAAAATCCACAGGAAAACGTCAAGATTAATTTGTTTTTAAATTGTATAACAACCCCTTATAATTTTAAGCTCCCAACCCCTTTAAAACATTTCACAACTTCTAATTGTATACGGTCCGGACATTAAACAAAGCAACAACATAAATTCCAGGGCAAAAAAATCTCAAGGCTGCAGCGAAATGAACATGTACATGCTGCGAGATTTGATATAATAAAAAGGAGACTCCAAGTCGGGGGTCCATGGTCGAATTCATTTTATGTAATGCACCCATTTGCCAAGGAATATAAATTTGGAAACATTACTATTTTCATATAACTTGTGGTTGTCATCGTTTGTTGTTTTTTTGTTGTGAATTTTATTATTGAAAATGAAAGAAAGTAAAACCTTAGAAACCGTTGGTCATTGGTTTGTTTTCTTAGAGTGACGCCCTCTTTTTTAAACACCAAAAACGCAAAATTCAACCGACACCTGCGATGAAGAATTGCTTTAAACACTAAAAACACCTGATATTTCAATCAACACATTTTGTAGATATTCTGGGTTTCATTGACTTTTAAAGAAACCAACTTCAGATATAAATAAAGGAATAGAGAAAATGACCTGGGAAAAAAATCCACAGGAAAACGTCAAGATTAATTTGTTTTTAAATTGTATAACAACCCCTTATAATTTTAAGCTCCCAACCCCTTTAAAACATTTCACAACTTCTAATTGTATACGGTCCGGACATTAAACAAAGCAACAACATAAATTCCAGGGCAAAAAAATCTCAAGGCTGCAGCGAAATGAACATGTACATGCTGCGAGATTTGATATAATAAAAAGGAGACTCCAAGTCGGGGGTCCATGGTCGAATTCATTTTATGTAATGCACCCATTTGCCAAGGAATATAAATTTGGAAACATTACTATTTTCATATAACTTGTGGTTGTCATCGTTTGTTGTTTTTTTGTTGTGAATTTTATTATTGAAAATGAAAGAAAGTAAAACCTTAGAAACCGTTGGTCATTGGTTTGTTTTCTTAGAGTGACGCCCTCTTTTTTAAACACCAAAAACGCAAAATTCAACCGACACCTGCGATGAAGAATTGCTTTAAACACTAAAAACACCTGATATTTCAATCAACACATTTTGTAGATATTCTGGGTTTCATTGACTTTTAAAATGCATGGCTTATGAATTACATGTAAAATTCTAAAAAGCTGTTAAATGATGGATTTTACAATGTAAGGAAAAAGTGCGTTTTCCTGTCGACTTACAAAAAATGTAGCTAAAGGCATTACAACTATCCTTATTGCATGACTTTGGTTAAAATCTTTATTGCATAACACTGGTTAACATCTTTATTGCATAAACACTGGTTAAAAATTGTTTTTGCAAAAACACTGGTTAGGATCAATTTGTCATAACACTGTGAAAATCTTTATTGCATAACTGGTTAAAATCTGTGTTGCAGTACATTGGTTAAAGTTTTGATTGCATAACATTGGTTAAATATCTTCATTACATAACTCTTGTTAAAATGCGTATTGCATATATATCTGCATTTCTCTGGTTAAAATTATCAATGCAAAACACAGTTAAAATTACCAGCAATCGCTCATGTCAAACTGTTAAAAGTAACAACTGTCGTTGATAGTTAAAATGCAAGATCTACACTGCACTCACAAAGAGTTGTGATTTACGAAGTCCCCTATATTTAAAACAACATCGAACTCAGGAATCAGCTTTTCACATAAAATGTAGATAATTTGGCTTGAGAGGCCACCGTTGAAAATAAACTTCTCACATGTTACAACACAATTGTAAATATTACTATGAACATTTTTTTTCCGATTACAGAAAAACAAACAAACAAGGAAATCGTTTTCAAACGGACAATCGTCATTTCATCAAATCACAGTCATCAAGGAAACTTTGTCTGTTTTTGGAATGTTGTAAATGGGACTCTCGCCGCCTTATTTTGATAAAACGATGTAAGTCCGTTTGTTTTATTTTGAGATGGAGCCATCTCCCCGTAAGGTGAGGGCGCTATTTTCGATTTTGAAAACTCCACAAATCAGCTCTGACGGGAATATGTGATAATAAGTAAAACGTCCCGTTGTTCTTTTTCGCGGTAAACTGAAAGCCCCTCAAATAAAACTTCACATTTTACTTAATGTGCAAGCAGGTGGTCTTTTAAGTCACCGGATAAATAAAGATTGAAAATAAGTAAGTTTAACTAGTTTAAATAGCATTCCCGTTAACACTTTTTCACTCAAGTAGCTGTTTAAAATTAACCAAAAGTAATTCAACCGGTGCAGCTGGCGCCGGGGCAAAGGCTTCCACAAATATGTTCATATGATTTATTAAGGTAGGTAAGAAATCTATTTTATATTAGGTGCATGTGCCAGAATAGTAATGGTTTCCAGAATGAAGTTATGACTGCGCCAGTTTTGTCCAAACGTTATTAGATGATAAAAGCATAACGTTTCTTGTTGCGCCCGAAGTGTTAAACGGAAGAATGCCCTGCCTGCCAGTCTTCATGGACTCAAGTATCTGCAGATCATCAACATGGAGCAGATACTTCTTCGTACACGTTATGCAAATCTCCTTCCATCATGGTGTCTTTGTTGAGCTCCTCGTACGCGTGAGCAGAGATTTGACAAGTTTCGACTGCTCCATGACTAACCTTGTATCGGTTACGCTGAGTCTGCACGTTATTCAGAGTCTCGTAGTCTTCGTCTAGGGTTGTATGCACTTCATCTGAATTGATGGTGGGGTCTTTACGGAAGCCAACTTTGAGATTTGCGGATTGGAGTTGTTGTGTGGTGCTCGTTGCTTCGCGTTTCTTGTAGTGTCGACGGAGAAAGACAACCAAGGCAACGGAGGCAATTGTCACAAACATTGCTAGCACTATAGCAGTGGCAGGTGAGATTGTAGGATTGGTTACCGTGACATGAACTCCCGCTCTGTCCATTTCACCCAGGACATTTACAGCCAAACACGTGAATGTCCCTTGATCAGATTTCTGCACTGATTCGATACGCAGAATCCTCTCTTGTAGAACAACAAATCTGCTTTGCCATTCGTGAGATATCTCTGTTCCGTTTGGGGACAGCCATGTTATTTGAGGAGCAGGAATGCCAGTAAATGTACAAGTGAGAGTTGCAGTCTGTCCAACCACGGCTAACAGATTCTTCTTGTCCGTCTTCGCCTTCGGAGGTTCACAACTGAAGTCGAGAATGTCCAATTCTGTTATCACCGACCCACTGTGTCGTGTTGGTCCTTCACACCGGGGCTCAACGTACGGTGGATTATCACTCAGCCAGTCTCGCAGACCTGTGAGCTGACAGTCACACTGCAGTGGATTGCCTTCCAGCTCGAGTTTGGATAAAATTCCGTTTCGTCGAGAAAGAGACTCCCCGGGCACGACTTGGATCGAGTTAAAACTGAGATCCAGTGTTCCCAGGTTATCACAATAACCTACGAATTTTACTGGGTCATAGATCAGATTGTGAGCCAATGACAGAGTTTGCAGCTGGTTCAGATTCAAGACACAATCCTGTAAGTTGACGTTTTGGAGATTATTTTGAGATAGGTTCATGGTCAGAATTTGAGGCATCATTTTGAACATGTTGGAGTTGAGGGTAGTGAGTTGATTGCCTGCGAGGTACAGATACTTCAACGACACTAGACCGATGAAGTAATGTGCATGCAACGTGGTGCTCCTTCAGATTAACCAACTCTGATAGGGTTGTAGAAGATAGATTTGCCAGCAAGTTGCTATCGGCGTTTAGGAATTCGATGCCCTCTGCCCACATTGGTAGAATCATGGAACGGAATGAGTTGCCGCTGACATCAAGTTTCTTCAGCTCATTTCTGTCTTGAGAAATGGTAAAGTTTTTCCAGTGTTTTAAGCCATTGCTTGCCAGGTTTAGTTCATAAGAAAGTGAATCGAGATATACACGTATCAGTCGGTTATCACTGAGAGGAATCAGATCCATCATATTATCGTGTTTCCTCCTGTTGATACGAATAGAATGAATTTCATTGTGATCCAGGAGCAGTTTTCTTCCTTTGCAGGGAGGGATGAGATCGAATGACAGATATCTTGAGCGCACTTCAAATCTTTTCATTCGGTTGTTGCGCAGACTGAACAAACTCTTTCGAAGACCATTCTTCGATCAACGTCAGTTATCAAGTTGGCGTCTGCTGTAAAACGCTGCAAAGGAAAAGATGTGCATCTAGGAATGTGGGATATACGCGTGATCAAGTTATAGTCTACTGCGAGGTCACTTAGACTGCTGAGACGGCAGTCTGTTGTGTTCAACTGATAGCTTTTCGAGGCTCCCCATTGCGTTGGATCTCAGCAATGACGTCATATTTGATATGTAATTGTAGTCGAGGTACAATTCAGTGAGCCTCAAGAAAGTACCATTGAAATCGTCTGGTGCTAACTCTGATATGTTATTGTGGCTTAAATCCATGATTAGGGCGTCCGGGTAGTTGACGGGGATGCAGTCAAGATTCAGGTGGGTGCAGTTGGCCTTTCTAATGACGTTGTCATAATCACACTGCGCATGACTGCAGGTTGATGCTAGAGAGAGGCTGATGCTAGCTCCAAAGCAGTACAGTAGCAATAGCAACGTCCATCCGAGTGGCCCCATTGTCATCTGTACAGGAAAGTGTAGTTACCAATAATGGATCGCCTATAAGCTATGCCTTTAAGTTGATAACATAAACCTTATTATATTTTAATTGAACAAAGAACAATTTACTCCAGCGGACTTGAACAATCATGCGACTTCTTGATTAATGTGCCGGCGCCTTACCAGCTGAGCTTATTATCTAGCGCTAATGTGTGCGGTTCCCCTATTCTGTCAAATCTTTGTTTTGGTTGCCAGTCAATAGTGGTCACAGGCTCTATGACTGGCACCCCGAGCAAAGATTTTGACAAAATATGGAGACATTCAACATTGAGGCTATATAGCTCAGTTGGTGGAGCTTCGGCACGTTAGTCACAGATTCAAGTCCAGCTCCAGTCGATTCTTCTTTGATCAACCAAATATTATTTCAAATTTACCCAGTCAGTTTTCCTTGTGATGTGGTTGATTTGCTTGATAATATATATTAAGCATAGGCCTATAGTATTGTTACTTACGGATTGAAATTCTTTGTAGTTTGGAGAGACGAAGAGCAAGTTTGGTACTTCCTTTTAATTAACCGGTTTACAATGAAAGTCCGTGTAGTTCGGAGAGAAGAAAAGCACTAAGCTGTTACTTCCTTAGATAGATTATATACGGAAAGAATCACATTGAATATTAATGGTAGACTTCCCTCTTCCCATCAAAACATTATTCGCACGAAATATTTATTATTATTACTTGGTTAGTTCTTGTCTAGAACAATAACTGGTTTTTAATGGTTTATTTAAAAACAGCTAGCTATGAGATAAAATGTTGTTAGAAAAATATTGGAAATGCGTCTTTTGTTGCTGAGACAAAATCGAGTTTTCGATTTTTCAGCCACCAAACTGAAACAAAATCCGTGAGATTGACTCATTAAAACATGTTGCAGAGAACTGACACTACTCCCTGATTCTGCAGAAAGTTCCCTGAAAATAAACCAACCTTTCCATGTTCATATGAACACATTTGAAGCTTCCCCTGATTATGGAAACTTATTCCCTGTTGTGTTGAATGTAACTTTAAATATATGTCTAATTGTTGTTACACAAACTCTTCCTTGTGGCGAGATGCCATTGTTGGCAGCTCAGATGTTATTCTGACACATAATGACCCAAAAGCCTGATTGGCAAACGTTCACACAACTGTATATGGACATTTTAGCCTTTGAGAAAGACCTGCTAGGGTACGTCACGCCACTGACTACTTTTTTGCATTAAGGACATTTTGGTGGTAAATGATGGCTTTTACAAGTTAATGAAAAAATGCGTTTTTCCTGTCGACTTACACAAAAATGTAGCTAAAGGCACTAAAACTATCCTCATTGCATGACACTAATTAAGATCTTGATTGCATAACTCTTGTTAACATCTCTATTGCATAAACACTGCTTAAAAATTGTTATTGCAAAAACACTGGTTAGGATCTATTTTGCATAACTCTGGTTAAAATCTTTATTGCATGACACTGGTTAAATATCTTCATTACATAACTCTTGTTAAAATGCTTATTGCATATATATCTGGTTAATTGCATTTCTCTGGTTAAAATCTTTGATGCATAACTCTTGTTTAGTTACCAACAATCGCTTAAGTCAAACTGTTAAAAGTAAGTTAATATGCAATATCTACACTAATAATCTGCACTCACAATGAGTTGTGATTTATAATGTCCCTTACAGTTAAAATGACAACCAACTCAGGAATCAGCTTTTCACATAAAATGTACATAATTTGGCTTGAGAGGCCACCGTTGAAAATAAAGTTCTGATGTGTAATTTTTAATGTTACAACACGTAGATATTACCATCCCATTGAACATTATTTTTCGATTACAGAAAAGCAAGGAAATCGTTTTCAAACGGACAATCGTCATTTCATCAGATCGCAGTCATCAAGGAAACTTTGTCTGTTTTGGGAATGTTGTAAGTAGGACTCTCGCCGCCTTATTTTGATAAAAAGATGCAAGTCCGTTATTTATTTTGAGATGAAGCCATTTCCCCGTAAGGCGAGGGCGCTATTTTCGATTGTGAAAACTCCCCAAATCAGGCAACGCTTCGTTTCAGAGACACACTCTGTATGTCAGACTCGATATCACCAAATTGGTGACTTTAAATTACAAAAAATGTTGTATGTCACACTTTACATTTATTTTGAAAAGTAGGCTAAGGATAAGGTAAAGTTGTGTATCTCTCTGACATGTGCACTATATATGAGCAAATCAGTCACCATGAAAACAGTCTTCTAAAATTCTATTATAAAGTAAAAATTGCCATTTTAAGGATATGAATTCATTTCTTTAGAAAGAGCTAAAGTGTAAACTTAAAATTATTATATAATCCAGAAATATTTTTCTGTTTAAAATACTTTCACTTGGACATGAAGAAAAACGAAAAAAGGAGCTAGCTTTGATGGGAAATTGTGATAAGTAAAGCGTACGTTTCGCCATAAACTGAAAGACCTTTAAATCAAACTTTAAATTTTACTTTATGTGCAAGCAGTTGGTCTTTTAGGTCATTGGATTAATAAAGATTAAAAATAACTAAACTTAGCTAGTTTAAATAGCATTTCCGTTAACACTTTTCACTCGTTCAAGTAACCAAAAGTCATTCAACCGGTGCAGCTGGCATCGGGGCGAATGCTTCCACAAACACGCTGGTATGATTTGTTAAGGTGAGAAACCTATTAATAAGTGCATGTGCCAGAATAGTTAGGGTTTCCAGAATGAAGCTATAACTGCGTCAGTTTTGTCCAAAGGTTATTAGATGATAAAAGCATAACGGTTCCTGTTGCGCCCAAAGTGTTTAACGGAAGAATGCCCTGCCTGCCAGTCTTCATGGACGCGAATATCTGCAGATTACCAACGTGGAGCAGATACTTCTTCGTACACTTCATCCAATTCTCCTTCCTTCATCTTGTCTTTGCTGGGCTCCTCGTAGATGTGAGCAGAGGTTTGACAAGTGTCGACTGCTCCATGACTTACCATGTATTGGTTACGCTGAGTCTGCATGGCAGTCGGAATCTCGTAGTCTTCGTCTAGGGCGGTATGCTCTTCATCTGAGTCGATGGTGGCGCCTTTACGGAAGCCAACTGTGAGATTTGCGGGTTGGAGTTGTTGTGCGGTGCTCATTGCTTCGCGTTTCTTGGAGCGTCGACGGAGAAAGACAACCGAGGCAACGAAAGCAATTGTTATGGCAAATGTCACAATTATTGGTAAGACTATAGCAGTGGCAGGTGAGATTGTAGGATCTGATACCGTGACATGAACTACCGCTCTGTTCATTTCACCCAGGACATTTACAGTCAAACACGTGAATGTCCCTTGATCGGATTTCTGCACCGGTTTGATACGCAGAATCCTCTCTTGTAAAACAGCAAATCTGCCTTGCCATTCGTGAGATATCTTTGTGCCGTTTGGGGACACCCATGTTATTTGAGGAGCAGGAATGCCAGTAACTGTACAAGTGAGAGTTGCAGTCTCACCAACCACGGCTGAAAGAGTCTTCTTGTCCGTCTTCGCCTTCGGAGGTTCACAACTGAAGTCGAGAATGTCCACGTCTGTTATCACCGACCCATGGTGTCGTGTTGGTCCTTCACACCGAGGCTCAGCGTACGGTGGATTATTACTCAGCCAGTCTCGCAGACCTGTGAGCCGACAGTCACACTGCAGTGGATTGCCTTTCAACTCGAGTTTGGATAAAATTCCGTTTCGTCCAGAAAGAGATTCCCCGGGCACGACTTGGATCGAGTTGAAACTCAGATCCAGTGTTCCCAGGTTATCACAATAACCTATGAATGTTACTGTGTCATAGATCAGATTGTGAGCCAATGAGAGATTTTGCAGGTGGTTCAGATTTGAGACGCAATCCTGTAAGTCGACGCTCTGGAGTTCATTGCGGGATAGGTTCATGGTCAGAATTTGAGGCATCATTTTGAACATGTTGGAGTTGAGGGTAGTGAGTTGATTGCCTGCGAGGTACAGATGCTTCAGTGAATCTAGACCGATGAAGTAACTTGGATGTAACGTGGTGAGTAGGTTGTTGGTGATGGAGAGCTCAACTAATTCAGACTGGTTGGAAAATACTCCACTGAGCATAGATGTGAGGGCGTTGTGATCGAGATACAGTGACTGCAGCTTGGAGAGGTTGCGCAGTGCAGTGGGTGAGATGAACAAGAGACGATTGTTGGCTACATGAAGCTCCGTCAGGTCGACTAACCCTGATAGGGTTGTTGAAGATAGATTTGCCAGCAAGTTGCTATCGGCGTTAAGGAACTCGATGCCCTCTGCCCTCATTGGTAGAATCATGGAATCGAATGAATTGTTACTTACATCAAGCTTCCTCAGCTCACTTCTATATTGGTTGTCGCGAAATAAATCCCAGTGTTGCAGTCCATTGCTTGCCAGGTTTAGTTCAGTAGGAAGTGTTTTAAGATATACAAGTATCAATCGGTTATAACTGAGAGAAATCAGATCAACCATATTATCGTGTCTCCTTCTGATGATATGAATAGATTTAAGTTCATTGTGATCCAGGAGCAGTTTTCTTCCATTACACGAATGGATGTAATGGTATGACAGGTGTTTTCGTGAGCGCAATTCAAAACTTTGCAATCGGTTGTACCGCAGACTAATCAAGCCACAAACTCTTTCGAAGACCATTCTTCGATCAACGTCAGTTATTAAGTTAGCGTCTGCTGTAAAACGCCGCAAAGGAAAATATGTGCATCTAGGAATGTTGGATAGACGTGTGATTAAGTTATAGTCTACTGCGAGGTCACTCAGACTGCTGAGACGGCAGTCTGAAGTCAAACCAGAAATCATGTTGTGTTGAACTGATAGCTTTTCGAGGCTCCCCATTGTGTTGGATCTCAGCAATGACGTCATATTTGATATATAATTGTAGTCGAGGTACAATTCAGTGAGCCTCAAGAAAGTACCATTGAAATCGTCTGGTGCAAGCTCTGTTATGTTATTGTGGCTTAAATCCATGATGAGGGCGTCCGGGTAGTTGACGGGGATGCAGTCAAGATTCAGGTGGGTGCAGTCAGCCTTTCCAATGAAGTTGTCATAATCACACTGCGCATGATTGCAGGTTAAAGCTCGAGAGAGGCTGATGCTAGCTCCAAAGCAGAACAGTGGCAATAGCAACGTCCATCCGAGTTGCCCCATTGTCATCTGTACAGGAAAGTGTAGTTACAAAAAATGGATCACTCATAAGCCATGCTTGCAAGTCGATAATATAAACTTTATTTTATTTGGATTGAACAAAGAAAAATTTACTCCAGCGGACTTGAACATGCATGTGACCTCTGGATTAGCGTGCCGTCGCGTTACCAGCTGAGCTTATTATCTAGCGCTAATGTGTGCGGTCTCCCTATTCTGTCAAATCTTTGTTTTCGTTGCCAGTCTTAAGCCATATAGCTGTCACAGGCTCTATGACTGGCACCCCGAGCAAAAATGTTGACAAAAGATGGAGACAGTCAACATTAGGGCTGAATAGCTCAGTATAGGTGGAGCGTCGGCACGTTAGTCACAGATTCAAGTCCAAATCCAGTCGATTCTTCTTTGTTCAACCAAATATTATTTCAAAATTTACCCAGTCAGTTTTTTCTTGTGATGTGGTTTATTTGCTTTATTATATATATTAAGTATATAGTAATGTTACTTACGGATTGAAATTCTTTGTAGTTTGGAGAGACGAAGAGCAAGTTTGGTACTTCCTTAATTAACCGTTTTACAATGAAAGTCCGTGTGGTTCGGAGAGAAGAAAAGCACCAAGCTGTTACTTCCTTAGATAAACTATTATACGGAAAGAATCACATTGAATATTAATGGTAAACTTTCCTCTTCCCATCAAAACAATATTCGCACGAAATATTTATTATTATTACTTGGTTAGTTCTTGTCTAGGACAATAATTGGTTGTTACCGGTTCATTTAAAAACAGCTAGCTATGAGATAAAAAATGTTGTTAGAAAAATATTGGAAATGCGTCTTTTGTTGCTGAGACAAAATCGAGTTTTCGATTTTTCAGCCACCAAACTGAAACAAAATCCCTGAGATTGACCCATTAAAACATGTTGCAGAGAACTGACACTACTCCCTGATTCTGCAGAAAGTTCCCTGAAAATAAACCAACCTTTTCATGTTCATATGAACACATTTGAAGCCTCCCCTGATTATGGAAACTTATTCCAGCTGTTGTGTTGAATGTAACTTTAAATATCTGTCTTATTGTTGTTACAAACTCTTCCTGGTGGCAAGATTGTTGTCAGTTCAAATGTTATTCTGACACATAATGACCCAAAAGCATGATTGGCAAACGTTCACACGACTGTATATGGACATTTTAGCCTTTGAGAAAGACCTGCAAGGGTAGAAACGTCATGCCACTGACTACTTTTTTGCATTTAGGACATTTTGGTGGTAAATGATGGATTTTACAAATTAAGGAAAAAAAAAAAGTTTTTCCTGTCGACTTACACAAAAATGTAGCTAAAGGCATTGAAACTATCCTCATTGCATGACACTGGTTAAGATCTTGATTGCATAACTCTTGTTAACACTTTTATTGCATAAACACTGGTTAAAAATCGTTATTGTAAAAACACTGGTTAGGATCTATTTTGCATAACACTGGTCAAAATCTTTATTGCATAACTGGTTAAAATCTGTTCTGCATTACACTGGTTAAAATCTTGATTGCATAACACTGGTTAAGTATCTTCATTACATAACTCTTGTTAAAATGCTTATTGCATATTATATCTGGTTAATTGCATTTCTCTGGTTAAAATCTTCGATGCATAACTCTTGTTAAGTTACCAGCAATCGCTTAAGTCAAACTGTTAAAAGTAACCACTGTCGTTGAAAGTTAATATGCAAGTTCTACACTAATAATCTGCACTCACAATGAGTTGTGATTTATGAAGTCCCTTACAGTTAAAATCACATCCAACTCAGGAATCAGCTTTTCACATAAAATGTAGATAATTTGGCTTGAGAGGCCACCGTTGAGAATAAAGTTCTAATATGTAATTTTTCATGTTACAACACAATTGTAGATATTACCATCCCATTGAACATTATTTTCCGATTATAGAAAAACAAGGAAATCGTTTTCAAACGGACAAACGTCATTTCATCAAATCACAGTCATCAAGGAAACTTTGTCTGTTTTGTGAATGTTTTAAATTGGACTTTCGCCGCCTTATTTTGATAAAACGATGCAAGTCCGTTTGTTTTATTTTGAGATGAAGCCATTTCCTCGTAAGGCGAGGGCGCTATTTTCGATTGTGAAAACTCCCCAAACCAGGCAATGCTTGTTTCAGAGACACACTCTGTATGTCAGCCTCGATATCACCAAATTGGTGACTTTAAATTACAAAAAAATGCTGTATGTCACACTTTACATTTATTTTGAAAAGTAAGGATGAGGTAAAGTGGTGTATCTTACTGACATGTGCACTATATATGGGCAAATCAGTCAGCATCAAAACAGTTTTCTAAAATTCAAAGTGAAAATTGCCATTTTAAGGATACGAATTCATAGCTTTAGAAAGAGCTAAAAGTGTAAATTTAAAATTATTATACAATCCAGAAATATTTTTCTGTCTAAAACACTTTTACTTGAACATGAAGTAAAGCGAAAAAAGGAGCTAGCTCTGATGGGAAAGTGTGATATGTAAAGCGTCGGGGTTTTTTTTTGCGGTAAGCTGAAAGACCTTCAAATCAAACTTTAAATTTTACTTTATGTGAAAGCAGTTGGTCTTTTAGGTCATTGGATTGATAAAGTTGAAAGATAACTAACTTCAACTAGTTTAAATAGCATCTCCGTTAACACTTTTCACTCATTCAAGTAACCAAAAGTCATTCAACTGGTGCAGCTGGCACCGGGGCGAAGGCTTCCACAAACACGTTGGTATGATTTGTTAAGATAAGAAATCCTATTAATAAGTGCATGTGCCAGAATAGTTAGGGTTTCCAGAATGAAGCTATAACTGCGTCAGTTTTGTCCAAAGGTTATTAGATGATAAAAGCATAACGGTTCCTGTTGCGCCCGAAGTGTCTAACGGAAGAATGCCTTGCCTGCCAGTCTTCATGGTCTCGAAATATGCAGATCACAAACGTGGAGCAGATACTTCTTCGTACACTTCATCTAATTCTCCTTCCTTCATCTTGTCTTTGCTGGGCTCCTCGTAGATCTGAGCAGAGATTTGACAAGAGTCGACTGCTCCATGACTTACCATGTACCGATTACGCTGAGTCTGCATGTCATTCGGAATCTCGTAGTCTTCGTCTAGGGTTGTATACACTTCATCTGAGTCGATGGAGGCGTTTTTACGGAAGCCAACTGTGAGATTTGCGGATTGGAGTTGTTGTGCGGTGCTCATTGCTTCGCGTTTCTTGGAGCGTCGACGGAGAAAGACAACCGAGGCAACGAAAGCAATTGTTATGGCAAATGTCACAATTATCAGTAAGATTATAGCAGGGGCAGGTGAGATTGTAGGATCTGATACCGTGACATGAACTACCGCTCTGTCCATTTCACCCAGGACATTTACAGCCAAACACGTGAATGTCCCTTGATCGGATTTCTGCACCGGTGTGATACGCAGAATCCTCTCTTGTAGAACAGCAATCTGCCTTGCCATTCGTGCAATATCTCTGTGCCGTTTGGGGACAGCCATGTTATTTGAGGAGCAGGAACGCCAGCAACTGTACAAGTGAGAGTTGCAGTCTGTCCAACCACGGCTGACAGATCCTTCTTGGCCGTCTTTGCCTTCGGAGGTTCACAACTGAAGTCGAGAATGTCCAAGTCAGTTATCACCGACCCATTGTGTCGTGTTGGTCCTTCACACCGTGGCTCAACGTACGGTGGATTATTACTCAGCCAGTGTCGCAGACCTGTGAGCCGACAGTTACACTGCAGTGGATTGCCTTCCAGCTCGAGTTTGGATAAAATTCCGTTTCGTCGAGAAAGAGACTCCCTGGGCACGACTTGGATCAAGTTAAAACTGAGATCCAGTGTTCCCAGGTTATCACAATAACCTACAAATTTTACTGGGCCATAGATCAGATTGTGAGCCAATGACAGAGTTTGCAGCTGGTTCAGATTCAAGACACAATCCTGTAAGTTGACGTTTTGGAGATTATTTTGAGATAGGTTCATGGTCAGAATTTGAGGCATCATTTTGAACATCTTGGAGTTGAGGGTAGTGAGTTGATTGCCTGCTAGGTATAGATGCTTCAGTGACACTAGACCGGTGAAGTAATGTGCATGCAACGTGGTGAGTTGGTTGTTGGTGATGGAGAGCTCAACTAATTTAGACTGGTTGGAAAATACTCCATCGTACAAAGACGTGAGGGCGTTGTGATCGAGATACAGTGACTGTAGCTTGGAGAGGCTGCGGAATGCAGTGGGTGAGATGAACAAGAGACGATTGTTGGCTACATGAAGCTCCGTCAGATCGACTAACCCTGATAGGGTTGTTGAAGATAGATTTGCCAGCAAGTTGTTATCGGCGTTAAGGAACTTGATGCCCTCTGCCCACATTGGTAGAATCATGGAATCGAATGAGTTGCGGCTTACATCGATTTTCTTCAGCTCATTTCTGTCTTGAGAAATGGTAAAGTTGTCCCAGTGTTTTAATCCATTGCTTGCCAGGTTTAGTTCAATAGGAAGTGCCTTAACATTTACTCTACTCACTTGGTTATCACTGAGAGAAATCAGATCAATGTCACCCGGATAACGTGATATACCAACAGATTCAATTTCATTGTGATCCAAATGCAGTTTTCTTTCCTCACAGGGATTGAAGAAAAAGTATGGCAAATGGCGTAAGTGCAAGCCAACTCGTCTCAATCGGTTGTGCCGCAGACTAACCAAGCCACAAATTCGTTCGATGACGTTTATCAGATTAATATTGGTAATCAAGTTGGAATCTGCCGTGAAACGTTGCAAAGATGTGCAAGTAGGAATTTGGGATAGACGCGTGATCAAGTTATAGTCTACCGCGAGGTCACTTAGACTGCTGAGGCGGCAGTCTGAAGGCAAATATGAAATGATGTTGTGTTGAACTGATAGCTTTTCAAGGCTCCCCATTGCGTTGGATCCCAGCAATGACGTCATATTTGATATATTATTGTAGTCGAGGTACAATTCAGTGAGCCTCAAGAATTTTCCACTGAAATCGGCTGGTGCAAGCTCCGTTATGTTATTGTGGCTTAAATCCATGATGAGGGCGTTCGGGTAGTTGACGGGAATGCAGTCAAGATTCAGATGCGCGCAGTCAGCCTTTCCAATGACGTTGTCATAATCACACTGCGCATGACTGCAGGTTGATGCTCGAGAGAGGCTGATGCTAGCTCCAAAGCAGTACAGTAGCAATAGCAACGTCCATCCAATTAGCCCCGTGGTTGCACCACACTATCTGGAGGAAAAAAGGAGCGTTGGCCGGATTACTATTTTGTAGGCCTCGAAATATTTGTCATTTGAGAGATTTGAGAGCTCAACAAAAGGGGTACAGTGTAAAAAAAATTCCCAACTGTGACTTGGGCGTTGTTGACTTCCATTTTGAGGTAATTTGGATGACATATGACCTTACAAAATGGTCCTTTTTGCCCAGAGGGGTAGAAACTTTTTTTAGATTGATGCTCGGATGTTTGGAATTTTACACAGGGGTAGTGGTGTGTTTGTTTTGAGGGAGAACAACTCGACGGGCCTTGGGACTCCCCATATCAAATTTGAGAATAAAACGTGAAGAGTAAATGGAAAATTTCCTTTGTAGTAAAAAAAGCTGTGAGACTTCTAAGTGTTTTGTTTTTATTTTTGAATATTTAGCATTCTGTACTTTATGCTATGTGAGTTTATTTAGTGGGGTACACCTGCATTGATATCTGTACAGGAAGAGAAATGGTTCGTCAGTCAAACAGCTAGGGCCAAGTTCGTGCAAGGACTATCGTTGACCATAGTTCGACTTATTTGACCCGCACTACGTCTAGTCGACGGTAGTCGGACTGCGCTAGTCGACTTTTTCGAACCAGCCTACCTTGCATGGTCGCATCGCTGGTTAAAAATAGTCGTTTTCATAGCACAGTGCACAGTGGACCAGTTATGAGAAAATGATAACGTACGTCAAGTTGGACATGAAATGACTTAAGAGTCGTTTGCACAACAACTTTTCTGCGCATTTCCTTGCTTAAATATTATAAACCTGACATTACTTTATATTAATGTGTATATAGTAATGTTACTTACAGATTGAAAGTCTTTGTAGCTCGGAGAGACGCAGAGCAAGTTGTTTATACGTCCATAAGTAACCTTTTAACGATGAAATTGTGTGCAGTTCGGAGAGACGAAAAGTTGTTACTCCCTTAATCAACCTTTTTGCAATGAAATCCTGTGTAGCTCGGAGAGACGAAAAGCAAGTCGTTACTTCCTTAATCGAACTTTTTACGTTGAAATTTTGTATTGTTCGGAGAGATCGACGAAAGGCATCATGTTGTTACTTCGTTAGGTTGCTGTTTACAGTGATAATCGACAAAAAGAGAAAGTGAAAGAATCACATTGAATAATAATGCTCAACTTCCTTTTTCTCTTCGAAAACAATATTCGCAAGAAACGTTTTTTATGTCCTGTTGAGTTTCCGTCTTAAACAAACATTGGTTGTTACTTGTTTGCTTTAAATTAAATAATTTTGAATTGAAAATTATTATAACAAAAAGATTGGAAATGTATTTTTTTTTGTCTCTGAGGTATGGTACTGAAAGATTCGTGTGGCAAACCTGTTTGTCCACTCGCTTGACTTGCTCCCGGAGCTTGTTTTTGAAGCAAAAACACTGCAAATAATGAGAAAACATTGTTAATTTTTTACTCGGATTCTGTCTTTAGATTCTGTGTGAGCAGGGATTTCAAACAGTAATTCTTAACCAGATGAACGAACTATTGAGGGCGCTTTGACCGTATTTTTTCCTCTTTCAAACAGCTTTGTTTACAAAACCCCGGTGAAAATACTTCAACAGACCACCTGTAGTGTCCCGGCTACCTCGCAGGAAATGTTTATTATTTTTTGGTTAGTTTCTTTTTTGGGGGCATTAATTCGTTTATTTAACTTTTTCATTTAAAAACAATTATGAGTTGAAAATTATTATAAAACAAATAATGGAAATGCGTATTTTGTTTCTGAGATATGGTAGTTTAAAAAGTTGTTTGGCAAACCTGTTTGTCCACCTTGCTTGACGGAGCACCGGAGCTTGATTTTGAAGCACAAAGCACTGCACTTAATTCGAAAACACAGAAAAGGTTCACATTTTCCAAACTTGTTAATTTTTACTCAGATTCTGTCTTTAGATTCTGTGTGGGCAGAGCTTTCAAAACAGTGAAAATTTTTACTAGATCAGCGAAATATTGAGGGTCCTTTTCTTGTACTTTCAGACGGCTTTGTTTACAAAACCCCAGTGAAAATACTTCAACAAACCTGTAGTTTCCCAGCTACCTCGTCGTTTTCGGCAAGATGCACTGGGAGAATTGCCACAACAGTTCGAGTTCCGGACGCAAGCCTGATCAAACCACATGCAGGTAAAACTCGTGTCTCTATTTTGTAAACATTTTGGGAACCATTGCAAAACACACAACTGGTTCTTGTTTTACCCTTTGTAAACTTCTTTCATTAAATTATTGGCTATGTTCATGTAAATCTTATCAGCCATTCAAACCAATGCAATGAACTTGCACGAGTTAACAAGAAACGCAACACGTACCGTACGGTAGTCGTAACGCGTTATCCATGTTTTGCTGTACGCGATACAGATAGCACTTGTGTAATTTTTGTGTCAAATTTGAATCCCTAAAACACACTTGAACTTGAAACTCTAATGTTAATTTTCGAGTTTTCAGCCACCAAACTGAAACAAAATCCGTGAGATTGACCGTGTTGCAGAGAGCTGCCAACTCTCCCTGATTCTGCAGAAAGTTCCCTGAAAATAAACCAATCTTTCCATGCTCATAAAACACAAAGAAAGAGTAAAATCTGGGCAACTTTGAAATGGGTATACATTTGTGTGTTAAGTTGTCGAAGTGAGTTATGCTAATATTTGTGACTGCTTGAAGATTTCGGTGTCAACAAACCTTTAATCTTTATGGAAGAAACTTAAAGAAAAAACCTCTATAAATGCACATGCCGTGAGAATTGATACAAAAGAGGAGACTCCTAGTCGGGAGTCCATGGTCGAATTCATTTCTGTAATGCACCTATTGACCAATGGTTCTGTAATGCACCTATTGACCAATGGATATGAATTTGGAAACACTACCATTTTCATATAGCACGTGGTTGTAATAATTTAGTGTTTTCTTGCTGTGAAATTTATTGATGAAAATAGAAGAAAGTTAAATCTTAGGAAACTAAGGTATTTGTTATTATTATTTTTTTTAACAGTGATGCCTTTTCTTTTTTAACCAAAAACACAAAATTCAACCGACACCTGCGATGAAGAAGCTATAATCACAAAAAATCACCGGATAATTCAATCATCACATTTTGCAGATATTCTGTGTTTCATTGATTTTTAAAATGGCTTATAAATTACATGTATTTTTTTAAAGCTGTTAAATGGTGGATTTTACAATTTAAGGAAAATGTGCGTTTCTCATCGACTGCACACAAAAATGTAGTAAAAGGCATTAAAACTATCTTTATTGCATGACACTGGTTAAGATCTTCATTGCATAACTCTTGTTGAAATCTTGATTTCAAAAACACTGTTAACAATTATTATTGCATACACACTTAGTAGGATCTATTTTGCATAACACTGTGGTTAAAATCTTTCTTGCATAACTCTGGTTAAAATGTTTATTGCATAAACTCTGGTTAATTGCATTACTCTGGTTAAAACCTTTAATCTTTATTGCATAACTTTGGTTAAGTTACCAGCTAGCGTTTAAGTCAAACTGTTAAAAGTATCCACAGTCGTTAAAAGTTAACATGCAAATTCTACACTATAATCTGCACTTACAGTGAGTAGTGATTTATAAATACGAAATCCCCTACAGTTAAAATGACATCCAACTCAGGAATCAGCTTTTCACATAAAATGTAAATGATTTGGCTTTAAGAGGCCACCGTAGAAAATAAACTTCTCGCATGTCATTTTTCATGTTACAACGTAGATAATACCTTGAACATTATTTTCCGATTTACAGAAAAACCAAGGAACTAGTTTTCAAATGGACAATCGCCATTTCATCATATCACAGTCATCAAGGAAATGGAACCTTTGCAAAAAAATATATCAGAAAATAAAGTTATCATAGAATCTTAGACAAACTTTGTCTGTTTTGGGAATGTTTAAGTTGGGACACTTGCGTCCTTATTTTGGTAAAAACGATAAGGTCAGTTTGTTTGAATAAATTTTGAGATAAAGCCACTTCCCTGTATTAAAGCGAGGGCGCTATTTTCAATTTGGAAACTCTCCAAATCAGTCAATGCTTCGTTTCAGAGATACACTCTGTATATCAGTCTCGAAATCACCAAATTGGTGACTTTAAATTACAAAAAATGCTGTAGGTCACACTTACATTTATTTCAAAAGCTAATAATAAATTATAATGGTGTATCTCTCTGACGTGCACCATTTTAGTAAATTAGTCAGCATCAAAAACGTTTTGGAGTATACAATTATTGTTATGCATCAGTTTGACGAGATACGTTTTCCTGTGTTAATACCTTAAGCATGCATTATCTCGGTAAAATAATGTTTTATTTGAATAAATTGTCACAGTTCCACGTTCAAAAACTGTAACCAAAACGATGGAAACTCTTTTTCGATGATCAGAAAAACCCAAACAAATTCATGACTCCAGAATCTGAAACAAAAAGGCAGTTATTCCAACTTGGAACCTATTTTTTTAGAAGTGGGCTTTTTAAGGTACGTCATTTTACCAAGACAGGGCCGCTCGGTGTCTTTACAACAATATCGTGCTTACTACACTTAAAACATGGAGTACTACATAAAGTAAACAAACTAACTAGTTCATCCAGCGTAAATTCTCGTAAAAAGTGAGATTTGCCATTTTATAAATGGCTACAATTGTTAACTTAAAATTATTAAATAATCCAGAGTAAATTTCTGTCTAAAATACTGTCACTTGGACATGAGGAAGAAAAACGGAAAAGGAGCTAGCTCTGATTGAAATTTTTGATATGGGTAAATCGTCGCATTGTTCTTTTTCGCGCGAAACTTAAAGACCCTGAAATCAGACTTTACATTTCACTGAATGTGCAAGTAATGGTTGTTTACGTCATGGGATTAAAAAAGATTCAAAATAGTTTAAATAGCATTCCCGTAAACACTTTTTCGCTCAAGTAGCTGTTTAAAAATTAACCACAAGTCATTCAACCGGTGC
This sequence comes from Pisaster brevispinus, assembly GCA_023634235.1. Taxonomy (NCBI): domain Eukaryota; kingdom Metazoa; phylum Echinodermata; class Asteroidea; order Forcipulatida; family Asteriidae; genus Pisaster; species Pisaster brevispinus. Next base: position 3,371,774 of record JAMKCF010000014.1, on the reverse strand, counting down.
AGCTGGGCCAAGGCTTCCACAAACATGTTCGTATGATTTGTTAAGGTAAGAAACCTATATTATATTAAGTGCATGTGCCAGAATAGTTATGGTCTCCAGAATGAAGTTAACTGCGTCAGTTTTGTCCCATACCGGTTGTTGTTGCACCCGAAATGTTTAACGGTAGAATGCCTTGCCTGCCAGTCTTCATGGACGCGAATATCTGCAGATCACCAACGTGGAGCAGATACTTCTTCGTACACTTCATCCAATTCTCCTTCCTTCATCTTGTCTTTGCTGGGCTCCTCGTAGGTCTGAGCAGAGATTTGACAAGAGTCGACTGCTCCATGACTAACCATGTATTGGTTACGCTGAGCCTGCACGTCATTCGGAATCTCGTCTTCGTCTAGGGTTGTATACACTTCATCTGAGTCGATGGTGGCGCCTTTACGGAAGCCAACTTTGAGATTTGCGGATTGGAGTTGTTGTGCGGTGCTCATTGCTTCGCGTTTCTTGGAGCGTCGACGGAGAAAGACAACCGAGGCAACGAAAGCAATTGTTATGGCAAATGTCACAATTATTGGTAAGACTATAGCAGGGGCAGGTGAGATTGTAGGATCTGATACCGTGACATGAACTACCGCTCTGTCCATTTCACCCAGGACATTTACAGCCAAACACGTGAATGTCCCTTGATCGGATTTCTGCACCGGTGTGATACGCAGAATCCTCTCTTGTAGAACAGCAAATCTGCCTTGCCATTCGTGAGATATCTTTGTGCCGTTTGGGGACAGCCATGTTATTTGAGGAGCAGGAACGCCAGTAACTGTACAAGTGAGAGTTGCAGTCTGTCCAACCACGGCTGACAGATCCTTCTTGGCCGTCTTCGCCTTCGGAGGTTCACAACTGAAGTCGAGAATGTCCAAGTCAGTTATCACCGACCCATTGTGTCGTGTTGGTCCTTCACACCGAGGCTCAACGTACGGTGGATTATTACTCAGCCAATCTCGCAGACCTGTGAGCCGACAGTCACACTGCAGTGGATTGCCTTCCAGCTGGAGTTCGGATAAGCTTCCGTTTCGTCCAGAGAGAGATTCCCCGGGCACGACTTGGATCGAGTTGAAACTCAGATCCAGTGTTCCCAGGTTATCACAATGACCTAAGAATGTTACTGTTTCATAGATCAGATTGTGAGCCAAGGAGAGATTTTGCAGCTGGTTTAGATTGTCGACACAATCCTGTAAGTCGACGTTCTGGAGTTCATTGCGAGATAGGTTCATGGTCAGCAATTGAGGCATCATTTTGAACATCTTTGAGTTGAGGCTGGTGAGTTGGTTGCCTGCTAGGTATAGATGCTTCAGTGACACCAGACCGATGAAGTAACTTGGATGTAACGTGGTGAGTTGGTTGTTGGTGATGGAGAGCTTAACTAATTCAGACTGGTTGGAAAATACTCCACCGTACAAAGACGTGAGGGCGTTGTAATCGAGATACAGTGACTGTAGCTTGGAGAGGCTGCGGAATGCAGTGGGTGAGATGAACAAGAGACGATTGTTGGCTACATGAAGCTCCGTCAGATCGACTAACCCTGATAGGGTTGTTGAAGATAGATTTGACAGCAAGTTACTATCGGCGTTAAGGAGCTCGATGCCCTCTGCCCACATTGGTAGAATCATGGAACGGAATGAGTTGCCGCTGACTTCAAGTTTCTTCAGCTCATTTCTGTCTTGAGAAATGGTAAAGTTTTTCCAGTGTTGCAATCCATTGCTTGCCAGGTTTAGTTCATTAGGAAGTATGTCAAGATGCACACGCATCAATCGGTTATCACTAAGAGAAATCAGATTAATCATTACATCGTCCCCTCTCTTGATCAAACGAATAGATTCAATTTTATTGTGATCCAGTAGCAGTTTTCTTCCTTGACGCGGATGGGAGAGATCGCATGACTCATATCGTGAGCGCAATTCCACTTTTTTCAATCGGTTGTACCGCAGACTGACCAAGCCACAAACTCCTTCGATGAGCACTCTTTGATGAACATAGTTTATCAAGTTGGCGTCTGCTGTAAAACGCTGCAAAGGAAAATATGTGCATCTAAAGTTGGATATACGTGTGATCAAGTTATAGTCTACCGCGAGGTCACTTAGACTGCTGAGACGGCAGTCTGAAGGTAAACCAGAAATGATGTTGTGTTGAACTGATAGCTTTTCGAGGCTCCCCATTGCGTTGGATCCCATCAGTGACGTCATATTTGATATATAATTATAGTCGAGGTACAATTCAGTGAGACTCAAGAAAGTACCATTGAAATCGTCTGGTGCTAACTCTGATATGTTATTGTGGCTTAAATCCATGATGAGTGCGTCCGGGTAGTTGAGGGGGATGCAGTCAAGATTTAGGTGGGTGCAGTTGGCCTTTCCAGTGACGTTGTCATAATCACACTGCGCATGGCTGCAGGTTGATGCTCGAGAGAGGCTGATGCTAGCTCCAAAGCTGTAGCAATAGCAATAGCAACATCCATCCGAGTGGCCCCATTGTCATCTGTACAGGAAAGTGTAGTTACCAAGAATGGATCACTCAAAAGCCATGCTTACAAGTTGATAATAAAAACCTTATAATATTTGGATTGAACAAAAAGGAAATTGAGAAGAGCGGGACTTTAACATGCAGGCGATCTCTCGATTAACGTGCCGGTGTCAAGGGGGAAATCTGTCAGCCGGAGATTCTGTCCCCCGTATTGGAAATTAACATGGGCTGGAGGAGGTTGTTCCAAAGAGGATGGGACAGAACATCCGGGGGACAGAATCTTGTGTCACACAGGAGCTGTATCAACTGAGCTAGCTATCTATCTCTAAAGTGAGCGGTCTCCCTATTGTGTCAAATGTTTGTTCGGGTTGCCAGTCAGAAGCTATATAGCAGTCACAGGCTCTATGACTGGCACCCCGAGCAAAGTTATTGATACAATATGGAGACCGCCAACTTTAGGGCTAACTCAATTGGTGGAGCGTCGGCACGTTTAGTCGCAGATTCAAGTCCAGCTCCAGTCGATTCTTCTTTGTTTAACCAAAAATTGATTCAAATTTTACCAAGTTAGTTTCCTTTGTGGTTTATTCACTTGATACTTTATATTACTAATTTATACTAATGTTACTTACGGATGGAAATTTTTTGCAGTTCGGAGAGACGGAGAGCAAGTTGTTACTTCCTTACTTAACTCTTTTACAATGAGATGCTTTGCAGCTCGGAGAGACAAAAAAGCACTTACTTGTTACTTTCTTAAATAACCGTTCATAATGAAAGTCAACAAAAGTAGAAAGAGAAAGAATTACATTGAAATTTCAATTGGTAAATTTCCTTGTTCCCTTAAAAAACAATGAATTTATTATTTCGTAGTGAGTGTCCGCCTTATTGTAATTTTATTTAGTTTTTACTTGTTTAAAAAATAACTAAATGATTGACACGCTAAAACGACATTTTAAAAATATTTCAAGGGAGACAAAACAGAATGCGGAGAGATGAACTAAGAACGTAATATAGGTGCATTTCTTGACAACAGACAGCTCAGGATTTAGTCAATTGGAGAATTAGTGAAGAGGTTTCCCTCTTGAAGTGGAGTAAAACAGGTCAGAAAGAAGACAACCCAAACTAAAATGCTAAACCAGCAAATAGCAATAGGACAAGTACCTCCACCCCGTATTCCATCGCATTCATTTCTGGAGAAACCTTGAGCGGGTCTTTCCAGCAGATTGTCAAAATCATCGAAATATTGAGGGAGCTATAAATTGTTCCTATCTTGTGTTTTTACTCTCTGATAGCTCAGTGTACAAAATTGCCATTGGACATGCTTCACTCGGAACATCTCCACTTCCTCGTCGTTTTCGGAAATTTGCAACCTGAGAATGGCACCAACAAGTTTTGTGTTCGGATGCAGGACTATACTCAAGCTACACGCAGGTAAGAATTATGTCTCGCTGGTGGCCTAGGTAAGTCTGTTTCCCGGAGATTATGTCCCAAATTATGGGAAATTAACATTGGCTGGAGGAGAATAATTCAAAAGAGGGCGCTATCAGAAGAAGTTTTTACACAGTTTCGCCGTATTGGGGGACGGAATCTCTGGGGAACAGAATTGCCTACATACTGACATTTTTATTATGTACGTTATAGGCCAAGCATGATCTGGAGACATATTTGACCCTTTTACCGGCAGGCAATCTGGGCGTATCACGTAGGATAGTTTCACCCAGTATCGCGGCACCTCAGATTTCTCGGTCACCCCCACCCCCCCAATTTTGTTTTCCATCATTTTTTTGGAGCGGCTGGAGTAATAATTTCCTTTGGAAATATTGTTTCCACACTTGATACCCTGACTTGAAAAAGGAAAGACATCGTAATAAGCACCGGTTTGATGCTGTCTTGTGAGAAAATATGAGTAGGCACTGGTCGTGATTCGCAGAGCCGCGGCCGTAAGCCAGGGCCGATAATCTGCCATGGTACGCTGGAATTTCAGAACGCTCGGACTTCTGTTTTTTGTTGTTGTCGAAAGACTGTCGTTTATTGCGGTCGTAGTAGCTGTCGTTTAATCTTATGTCAAATTCGCACGTGGCTTAAAATTATGCAGTTGGGCTGAGCTAATTAGTTGGACTATTTAATTGGGGGCCCCTCTGAGTTATGGTTTTGGTATAGGACAAACATGTTAAAGAAAAAATTAAGACTTTGCGATTTTACATTAAAAATATTTTAATTTGAAATTGGGCAGTCGTCTGTGTACATTTTACAACTTGTATATTAAATTCGTACATGGACTAAAATTATGCAGTTGTTTAAATAGTTGAGCTAAGGTAATGTGTGAACTAAATAAATAGAAGCACCCATGGTTTGGGATACAGGAAACACGTTTTAGGGAAAAACCCTACAGATTTCACGATTTGACGTTGTCAACACTTGAAAGTTAAACGTTTGCAATTGACCGTTGTTGAGAGTTGTGGACCAACTTTTGGAAATTGTGCTGTAGCAAAATATTTAGTGCTCTCCTCTGGGCCTGTTCGCTTGGTCCCAGCGCCTCATCCAAAGGCGCTGGAATGGGCTGACGTATGCACATGCGCATTGGACCATAACCCCTGACCTAATAAACCCCACGGTCACCTCATCCTTTTTATACGAATACCAATATTAATGTGTAACTCTAGTGTGTAAATCCATTGCAAACAATTATTGCCATTCTGTGCATGCCTTGTATTGAAAATAGGGCTCGATCGCAACGTTCTTCTGGCAACTTTGCTTTTAGAAGATCATTTACGTTATGTTGCCTCCATTTTCACTCACTAAGACTTCGTTAATTGAAATTGTTTCTTATTGTCTTAAATTAACATCATTTAATTCATACATGTAAATTTAAGGTTTATTACAAACAGTTTGAGTTGAAGTTGAGCGCAGTGTACAACTTTGTGGGTCTGCAGACGGTTGACGACCCACAAAATCGCTAAATCACTAAAATCACAAAATCACATAATAACTAATTAATTCTTGAGTCAAATATTTTCATTTTATAATAGTCTATCATCATATCTTCGCAAACAAGCAGGACAGATTTTACTTGTCTGAGAAACTTCATTACCTCACACAAATGCTTTTGTTTACAAATCCCTGGGATCACAATACTGTAAAAACAGCAAGCCCCCCTCCGATGAACTGTAATTTTAATTTTCTTAGAGTCTACAAAAAAAAAAATTAGTATGAACTGTAATTTTAATTTTCTTAAAGTCTAAAACACAACATTTGTTTCGATTCTTAACGCATGTAGTTCCTCGGTTCTTAACAAAAGTAGATACACACATGGTGTTACTGCAAACCGAATATACATACAGTTTCACCATACTTCAGTTGAATTTCTATATACCTACAACTACTGATAAAATCATTTATTTTTAAGACTCATCGAAACGCACAAGAATTTGTTGCTAGTTAAAATTGTTACTCAAATACTTTAAAAACAATTAAATATCTTACAGCTTTTCACAGTATGGGGTGTCCCAAGGCCCGTCGAGTTATTCGCCCTCCAAAAAAAAAACACCCCACACCTATGCACATTTCCAAACGTCCGAGCATCAATCTTGAAAAAACGTCCAAAAGTAAGAACAATTTTCAGGGCCTATGTCATCCAAAGTACGTCAAGATGAAAGTCAACAACCCCCAGGTCACGCTTGGGCAATATTTTCAAAACAACCCATTTATTTAGGCACTCAAATTTGTCTAGTAAGGAATGTTTTGAGGGCCTAAAATATTCGAGAGGCCGTCGCTCTGTTTTCTCCCCTTTAGTTTTAGTGTGGTACACACACAGGCACTGGGGTCGATTTCACACAAAGAGTTAGGCATGTTAGGACTCGTCTTATCTCGAGTTAGGACGAGTTACTCGTCAGCAACGACATTCACTTGCAAAATTTCCTAGATACGTATTACACTTACGGAAAATATTGAGCTTGCAGACGACATTTCCAAGCAAGTTTGGAGCCAAAAAAGTTGCACGGTAGTCAACTTGCCAATCAGCCATCTTGAATCATGTGCGGCAGAAAGTTCATACGGCCGTTTCATTAACAAATCGATACAGGCATCAAATAGCCGTTGCGCTAGCATTTTCAGCCTCGTCCGAGAATTCGTTTGTGGTTTTATATTACTTGCGACTTTTTCCGACTCGTCCTGCTTAAGACGGGTTCCTAAGATCCTAGGATCGGTCTTTTACGTAGGATCGATCTTAGGGCTGGGACTCGTCCTAAGTCTTAAGGATCGATCCTAAGGTAGGAAGAGTTTTGTGAAATTGACCCCCAGGGCTTTCAAAACAGTAATTCTTAACCAGATGAACGAACTATTGAGGGCGCTTTGGCCGTGTTTTTCTTCTTTCAAACAGCTTTGTTTACAAAACCCCAGTGTAAATACTTCAACAGACCACCTGTAATATCCCATCTACCTCGTCGTTTTCGGCAAGATGCACTGGGAGAATTGCCACAACAGTTCGAGTTCCGGACGCAAGCCTGATCAAACCACATGCAGGTAAAACTCGTGTCTCTATTTTGTAAGCATTTTGGGAACCATTGCAAAACACACAACTGGTTCTTGTTTTACCCTTTGTAAACTTCTTTCATTAAATTATTGGCTATGTTCATGTAAATCTTATCAGCCATTCAAACCAATGCAATGAACTTGCACGAGTTAACAAGAAACGCAACACGTACCAAAATGCAACTGGTTCTTGTTTTACCCTTGGTAAAATTCTTTCAAAAATTTATTGGCTATGTTCATGTAAATCTCATCAACCATTCAAACAATTTATTGCAATGAACTTGCACGAGTTAACAAGAAACTTAACATGAACGGTAGTCGTACCGCGGTGTCAATGTTTTGTTGCACGCGATACAGATAGCACTTGTGTATTTTTTCATCAAATTTGAAGTCCTATAGGTTGTAGAAAGTGTAGAAAGTATTTAGTAATTGGTATCATAACTTACATGTAATTAATATAACTTATAAGTATCTATTCACAGACACTAATTACTTGAATTAATCACAAAGGTCATTCACTACATGAACAGAAAGATCCACTTGAAGTCGATATTTTTGAATAACGATAGCCCAACAAAAAAACTTCTGTTGGTAGAATGTTGGGCGCAACGTTGGCCGAATGTTCGACTGTGTTGGCCCAGTTCAATGTTTTAACATACATGGGCAGAACACTGGCCCAATGTTGGGCCAATGTTTACGTTGGGCCAACGTTGGGCCAACTTTTTCATTGGCCCAACATAAGACCGATGAGCAAAAGTACGTTGGGCCAATATTGACAGCCAACATTGGCCCAACAAAACTTTTCTGTTGGCAGAGAGTTGGGCGCAACGTTGGCCGAATGTTCGACTGTGTTGGCCAAATATTGGTTCAATGTTTTAACATACATGGGCAGGACACTGGCCCAATGTTGGGCCAATGTTTACGTTGGGCCAACGTTGGGCCAACTTTTTCATTGGCCCAACATAAGACCGATGAGCAAAAGTACGTTGGGCCATTGTTGACAGCCAATGTTGGTCCAATGAAAGTGTTTCGTTGGCCCAACGTTGGTCCTATGTAGTGATGCTATCTGGGTAAACACACTTGAAAGTTGAAACTCAATTGTTAGTTTTCGAGTTCTCAGCAACTAAATTGAAATAAAAAACCGTGAGATTGACCCTTTGAGGCATGTTGCAGAGAACTGCCAACTCTCCCTGATTCTGCAGAAAGTTCCCTGAAAATAAACCAATCTTTCCATGTTCAGATGAACTAGTTTGAAGATCTCACTGACTCCCTACATTAACCGTGAGTGCCACTGATTGCCACATTTTACTTTTTTTTTAAAAATACTCCGCTGATTAATTTGGTAAAAAACAATTTTTTCCTGACTTTCTTCATACGCTCGAGAAACAAATTGAAAAGTTTGAGTGGCCTTGATTTATTGGTTCACCAGGCCGAGCAAAAACAACTGAGCAAGTCAGTGACCTTCAGGGGTTTTCCCGTTGCCTTGTGCGCTATAGCCTTAGCATAGCGGGGCAGTTGGGGTATTTTAAGCTGTCATTCCGTTGAAGATCCGATGGCACCGCGGTTTACCGTGTTTCTTACCAAGCCAGTGATCTGTGGTTCGAATCCCCCGGGAATCTCGACGAAATCAATATATTGATGCATACATTGTGGCGTGTCGTGGCCGAGTGGATAAGATCACTGGACTCAAGCTCTGGTGTTTCTGATCAGCAGAGTGTGGGTTCGAGCCCCGGTCGTGACACCTGTGTCCTTAAGCAAGACACTTAACCATGATTGCTTCGTCCTTCGGATGGGACGTAAAGCCGTTGGTCCCGTGTGTTGTGTAACACACGAAAAAGAACCCAGTGCACTTATCGAAAAGAGAAGGGGTCCGCCCCGGTGTTCCTGGTTTGATCGGCTGCATATTGCGCCACAGCACCTTGTAAACCATTACAAGGTGCTATGTAAAGGAGTAGGTCTCATACTTCAAACGTAGCCCCAAATACCTTGCAGGAAATACTGAATGTTAAGCGCTTAGAGGCTGGCCTGCAGTAGGCGCTATACAAATACAATATATTATTATTATTATTATTATTATTCAAGCTTTTATCAGTGAATGAATTACATTACAGACTTGAATGGTTGGCCAGCTGGTGTTCATCAACTTCCTGCAAAGAGTTGATTTCTGGTCTGGTATTCCTTGGGAAAGGGGGCGGAGCTTATAATAGTGTCAGTTGCTGACTGGCCCGCCAACCTAACTGATAGTGTGAAAACACTCAGTCACTCGGGAAATTTTTTCCCTGTAATTTTTAATGTAATTTTAAATATCTTTCTGATTGTTTTTACAAACTCTCCCTGGTTGCGAGATGCAATTGTTGGCAGCTCAGTTGTTGATTTAACACAGATTGACACAGTCATGCTGGGTAAACGTTCACACGACTATTATGGACATTTTAGCCTCTGAGAAAGACCTGCAAGGGTAGAAACTTCATGCCACTGACTATTTTTTTGCATTTAGGTCATTTTGGTGGGTAAGCAGTTTGCAATAGCTAATTCTATTATCATAACTGTTATTTAAACAATTCAGTCTTTCAAGACTCGGATTTCCGTTTAACCTTCCTGGGCAGAAGCTGGTGGAATCACAGTTTCTCATAGCTTTCTAATAACAGTATTAAGATGTGTCCTGAAAACTGCATCTTCAAAAACAGACTCTCCCCAGCGATAACCTTCTCTTTATTACCGGCCATTTGTCAGTCGTGGCAAACATTCTTAACGTATTGATGAAAACGTTTGGATAAATCGGGTAAAGAGAAGTGGTTCCTATAATCATGCGATGGATCATTATTTGGAAGAGATGCCTATAAAACGTCTCCCGAACGATTTGGTTTATCGCTTGGCTGAGCATCTCTATCACACCCTGGGTGTGGCGTGACTGACTGCCTCGCACAATCTTCATAATGTTTCTTGGAATTCATACTTACCTGGCTCAGAAGATACCGTGATCAATCAGGCGGTTCTTCCAAGGCGAGACCCGGCCATTGCACACCTCGGCCTGGGTTGACCTTTGCGATTCCCCCAAATGTGGGGAACTCGGGAGTACAATTTCTGACAGTGGGGACTGCGTTCGCGCTCTCCCTCGCCTATAAAACACAAAGAAAGAGTAAAAACTGTGCAGCATAGAAATGGGTAACATTCGTGTGTGTTAATGTTGTTGAAGCTAGTAATTCCTATATTTGTGACTGCTTGAAGATTTCAGTTTCAACAAACCTTTAATCTTTATTGAAGAACTTCTATAAATGCACATGCCGTGAGAATTGATACAAAGAAGGAGACTCCAAGTCGGGGAGTCCATTGTCGAATTCATTTATGTAATCCACCTATTGACCAATGGATATGAATTTGGAAACATTATTTCATATAACACGTGGTTGTAATCATTTGTTGTATTCATGCTGTGAAATGTATTGATGAAAATAGAAGAAAGTAAAATCTTAGGAAACGAAGGTAATTGTTATTATATATTTTTTAAACAGTGATGCCTTTTCTTTTTAACACCACATACACAAAATTCAGCCGACACCTGCGACGAAGAAGCTATAATCACAAGAAAAACCATCGGATAATTCAATCATCACATTTTGCAGATATTCTGTGTTTTATTGATTTTTAAAATGGCTTATAAATTACATGTATTTTTTTTTTATAAAGCTGTTAAATGATGGATTTTACAATTTAAGGAAAACGTGCGTTTCTTGTCGACTGCACACAAAAATGTAGCCAGAGGCATTAAAACTATCTTTATTCTATGACACTGGTTAAGATCTTCACTGCTAATTCTTGTTGAAATCTTGATTGCATAAACACTGGTTAACAATTATTATTGCGTAAACACTTAATATGATCTATTTTGCGTAACACTGTGGTTAAAATCTTTATTGCATAACTCGTTAAAATCTTTCTTGCATAACTCTGGTTGAAATGTTTATTTCATAAACTCTGGTTAATTGCATTACTCTGGTTAAAATCTGTAATCTTTATTGCATAACTGGTTAAAATCTTTATTGCATAACTCTGGTTAAGTTACCAGTTACCAAACTGTTAAAAGTAACCACAGTCGTTAAAAGTTAACATGCAAAGTCTACGCTAATAGTCTGCACTCACAATGAGTAATGATTTATATATATGAAGTACTAAGGTACTTAGTTAAAATGACATCCAACTCAGGAATCAGCTTTTCACATAACATGTTTATGATTTGGCTTTAAGAGGCCACCGTCATTTTTTCATTTTATAACACAATCGTAGATAATACCTTGAACATTATTTTCCGATTACAGAAAAACCAAGGAACTAGTTTTTAAATGGACAATCGCCATTTCATCATATCACAGTCATCAAGGAAATGGCACCTTTGCAAAAAAATATATCAGAAAATAAAGTTATCATAGAATCTCAGACAAACTTTGTCTGTTTTTGTAATGTTTTAATTGGGACACTCGCGTCCTTATTTTGGTAAAACGATAAGGTCAGTTTGTTTGAATAAATTTTGAGATAAAGCCACTTCCCTGTATTAAAGCAAGGGCGCTATTTTCAATTTTGAAACTCTCCAAATCAGTCAATGCTTCGTTTCAGAGATACACTCTGTATGTCAGTCTCGAAATCACCAAATTGGTGACTTTAAATTACAAAAAATGCTGTAGGTCACACTTACATTTATTTCAAAAGCTAATATTAAGGTATAATGGTGTATCTTTCTAACGTACACCATTTAAGTAAATTAGTCAGTATACAATTATTGTTATGCATCAGTTTGACGAGATACGTTTTCCTGTGTTAATACCTTAAGCATGGATTATCTCGGTAAAATAATGTTTCTTTGAATACATTGTCACAGTTCCTTCAATTACGTTCAAAAACTGAAACCAAAACGATGGAAACTCTTTTTCGATGAACAGAAAAACCCAAACAAATTCATGACTCCAGAATCTGAAACAAAAAGGCAGTTATTTCAACTTGGAACCTATTTTTCTCGAAGTGGGCTTTTTAAGGTACATCCTTTTACCAAGACAGGGCCGCTCGGTGTCGTTACAACAATATCGTGCTTACTACACTTAAAACATGGAGTATTACATAAAGTAAACAAACTAACTAGTTCATCTAGCGTAAATTCTCGTAAAAAGTGAGATTTGCCATTTTATAAATGGCTGCAATTGTAAACTTAAAATTACTAAATAATCCAGAGTAAATTTCTGTCTAAAATACTGTCACTTGGACATGAGGAAAGAAAACGGAAAAGGAGCTAGCTCTGATGGAAAATTATATATATATTTTTGATATGGGTAAATCGTCGCATTGTTCTTTTTCGCGCGAAACTGAAAGACCCTAAAATTAGTCTTTACATTTCACTGAATGTGCAAGCAATGGTCGTTTATGTCATGGGATTAAAAAAGATTCAAAATATTTAAATTTAACTATAGTTTAAATAGCATCCCGGTTAACACTTTTTTCGCTAAAGTACCTGTTTAAAATTAACTACAATTCATTCAACCGGTGAAGCTGGCACTGGGCCAAGGCTTACACAAACATGTTCGTATGATTTGTTAAGGTAAGAAACCTATATTATATTAAGTGCATGTGCCAGAATAGTTATGGTTTTCCAGAATTAAGTTATAACTGCGTCAGTTTTGTCCCAATGTTATTATATTATTCTGATGATAAAAGCATACCGGTTCTTGTTGCGCCCGAAGTGTTAAACGGAAGAAATCCTTGCCTGCCAGTCTTCATGGACTCGAATATCTGCAGATCACCAACGCGAAGCAGATACTTCTTCATACACTTCATCCAAATCTCCTTCCTTCGTGTTGTCTTTGTTGGGCTCCTCGTAGGTCTCAGCAGAGATTTGACAAGAGTCGACTGCTCCATGACTTACCATGTATTGGTTACGCTGAGTCTGCACGTCATTCGGAATCTCGCGTTTCTTGGAGCGTCGACGGAGAAAGACGACCAAGGCAACGGAAGCAATTGTAATGGCAAATGTCACAAACATTGCAAGGAATATAGCAGTGGCCCGTGAGATTGTAGGATTTGTTACCGTGACATGAACTACCGCTCTGTTCATTTCACCCAGGGTATTTACAGCTAAACACGTGCATGTCCCTTGATCGGATTTCTGCACCGGTGTGATATGCAAAATCCTCTCTTGTAGAACAGCAAATCTGCCTTGCCATTCGTGAAATATCTCTTTGCCGTTTGGGGACAGCCATGTTATTTGAGGAGCAGGAACGCCAGTAGCTTTACAAATGAGAGTTGCAGTCTGTCCAACCACGGCTGACAGATTCTTCTTGTCCGTCTTCGCCTTCGGAGGTTCACAACTGAAGTCAAGAATGTCCACGTCTGTTATCACCGACCCATGGTGTCGTGTTGGTCCTTCACACCGGGGCTCAACGTACGGTGGATTATTACTCAGCCAGTCTCGCAGACCTGTGAGTCGACAGTCACACTGCAGTGGATTGCCTTTCAACTCGAGTTTGGATAAGCTTTCGTTTCGTCCAGAAAGAGATTTCCCGGGTACGACTTCGATCGAGTTGAAACTCAGATCCAGTGTTCCCAGGTTATCACAATAACCTACGAATGTTACTGTTTCATAGATCAGATTGTGAGCCAATGAGAGATTTTGCAGCTGGTTTAGATTAGAGGCACAATCCTGTAAGCCGACGTTCTGGAGTTCATTGCGGGATAGGTTCATGGTCAGCAATTGAGGCATCATTTTGAACATCTTTGAGTTGAGGCTGGTGAGTTGGTTGCCTGCTAGGTATAGATGCTTCAGTGACACCAGACCGACGAAAAAAGTTGGATGTAACGTGGTGAGTTGGTTGTTGGTGATGGAGAGCTCAACTAATTCAAACTGGTTGGAAAATACTTCACCGAACATAGACCTGAGGGCGTTGTAATCGAGATACAGTGACTGTAGCTTGAAGAGGTTTCCAAGTGCAGTGGGTGAGATGAACAAGAGACGATTGTTGGCTACATGAAGCTCCTTCAGATTGACGAACCCTGATAGGGTTGTTGAAGATAGATTTGCCAGCAAGTTGCTATATCGGCGTTAAGGAACTCGATGCCCTCTGCCCACATTGGTAGAATCATGGATTCGAATGAGTTGTCGCTTTAACGTCAAGTTTCTTCAGCTCATTTGTGTAATTAACTATGGTAAAGTTGTCCCAGTATTTCAATCCATTGCTTGCCAGGTTTAGTTCATTAGGAAGTATGTCAAGATGCACACGTATCAATTGGTTATCACTGAGAGAAATCACATCAATCATTACATCGTACCCTCTCCTGATCAAACGAATAGATTCAATTTCATTTTTATCCAGTAGCAGTTTTCTTCCTTGGCGTGGATGAGAGAGATTGCATGACTGACGTCGTGAGCGCAATTCCGCTTTTATCAATCGGTTGTACCGCAGACTAATCAAGCCACAAACTCCTTCGATGAGCACTCTTTGATGAACATGAGTTATCAAGTTGGCGTCTGCTGTAAAACGCCGCAAAGGAAAATATGTGCATCTAGGAATGTGGGATATACGCGTGATCAAGTTATAGTCTACTGCGAGGTCACTTAGACTGCTGAGACGGCAGTCTGAAGGCAAACCAGAAATGATGTTGTGTTGAACTGATAGCTTTTCGAGGCTCCCCATTGCGTTGGATCCCAGCAGTGACGTCATATTTGATATATAATTATAGTCGAGGTACAATTCAGTGAGCCTCAAGAAAGTACCATTGAAATCGTCTGGTGCTAACTCTGATATGTTATTGTGGCTTAAATCCATGATGAGGGCGTCCGGGTAGTTGAGGGGGATGCAGTCAAGATTCAGGTGGGTGCAGTCAGCCTTTCTAATGACGTTGTCATATTATCACACTGCGCATGATTGCAGGTTGATGCTCGAGAGAGGCTGATGCTAGCTCCAAAGCAGTACTGTAGCAATAGCAACGTCCATCCGAGTTGCCCCATTGTCATCTGTACAGGAAAGTGTAGTTACCAAGAATGGATCAGTCAAAAGCCATGCTTACAAGTTGATAATATAAACCTCATAATATTTGGATTGAACAAAAGGGAAATTGAGAAGAGCGGGACTTTAACATGCAGGCGATCTCTCGATTAACGTGCCGGTGTCAAGGGGGAAATCTGTCAGCCGGAAATTCTGTCCCCCGTATTGGAAATATGGGCTGGAGGAGGTTGTTCCAAAGAGGATGGGACAGAACATCCGGGGGACAGAATCTTGTGTCACACAGGCGCTGTATCAACTGAGCTAGCTATCTATCTCTAAAGTGAGCGGTCTCCCTATTGTGTCAAATGTTTGTTCGGGTTGCCAGTCAGAAGCTATATAGCAGTCACAGGCTCTATGACTGGCACCCCGTGCAAAGTTATTGATACAATATGGAGACCGCCAACTTTAGGGCTAACTCAATTGGTGGAGCGTCGGCACGTTTAGTCGCAGATTCAAGTCCAGCTCCAGTCGATTCTTCTTTGTTTAACCAAAAATTGATTCAAATTTTACCAAGTCAGTTTCCTTTGTGGTTTATTCACTTGATACTTTATATTACTAATTTATACTAATGTTACTTACGGATGGAAATTCTTTGCAGTTCGGAGAGACGGAGAGCAAGTTGTTACTTCCTTACTTAACTCTTTTACAATGAGATGCTTTGCAGCTCGGAGAGACAAAAAAGCACTTACTTGTTACTTTCTTAAATAACGGTTCATAATGAAAGTCAACAAAAGTAGAAAGAGAAAGAATTACATTGAAATTTCAATTGGTAAATTTCCTTGTTCCCTTAAAAAACAATGAATTTATTATTTCTTAGTGAGTGTCCGCCTTATTGTAATTTTATTTAGTTTTTACTTGTTTAAAAAATAACTAAATGATTGACACGCTAAAACGACATTTTAAAAATATTTCAAGGGAGACAAAACAGAATGCGGAGAGATGAACTAAGAACGTAATATAGGTGCATTTCTTGACAACAGACAGCTCAGGATTTAGTCAATTGGAGAATTAGTGAAGAGGTTTCCCTCTTTAAATGGAGTAAAACAGGTCAGAAAGAAGACAACCCAAACTAAAATGCTAAACCAGCAAATAGCAATAGGACAAGTACCTCCACCCCGTATTCCATCGCATTCATTTCTGGAGAAACCTTGAGCGGGTCTTTCCAGCAGATTGTCAAAATCATCGAAATATTGAGGGAGCTATAAATTGTTCCTATCTTGTGTTTTTACTCTCTGATAGCTCAGTGTACAAAATTGCCATTGGACATGCTTCACTCGGAACATCTCCACTTCCTCGTCGTTTTCGGAAATTTGCAACCTGAGAATGGCACCAACAAGTTTTGTGTTCGGATGCAGGACTATACTCAAGCTACACGCAGGTAAGAATTATGTCTCGCTGGTGGCCTAGGTAAGTCTGTTTCCCGGAGATTATGTCCCAAATTATGGGAAATTAACATGGGCTGGAGGAGAATAATTCAAAAGAGGGCGCTATCAGAAGAAGTTTTTACACAGTTTCGCCGTATTGGGGGACGGAATCTCTGGGGAACAGAATTGCCTAACATACTGACATTTTTATTATGTACGTTATAGGCCAAGCATGATCTGGAGACATATTTGACCCTTTTACCGGCAGGCAATCTGGGCGTATCACGTAGGATAGTTTCACCCAGTATCGCGGCACCTCAGATTTCTCGGTCACCCCCACCCCCCAATTTTGTTTTCCATCATTTTTTTGGAGCGGCTGGAGTAATAATTTCCTTTGGAAACATTGTTTCCACACTTGATACCCTGACTTGAAAAAGGAAAGACATCGAAGGTCCTCGTAATAAGCACCGGTTTGATGCTGTCTTGTGAGAAAATATGAGTAGGCACTGGTCGTGATTCGCAGAGCCGCGGCCGTAAGCCACGGCCGATAATCTGCCATGGTACGCTGGAATTTCAGAACGCTCGGACTTCTGTTTTTTGTTGTTGTCGAAAGACTGTCGTTTATTGCGGTCGTAGTAGCTGTCGTTTAATCTTATGTCAAATTCGCACGTGGCTTAAAATTATGCAGTTGGGCTGAGCTAATTAGTTGGACTATTTAATTGGGGGCCCCTCTGAGTTATGGTTTTGGTATAGGACAAACATGTTTAAGAAAAAATTAAGACTTTGCGATTTTACATTAAAAATATTTTAATTTGAAATTGGGCAGTCGTCTGTGTACATTTTACAACTTGTATATTAAATTCGTACATGGACTAAAATTATGCAGTTGTTTAAATAGTTGAGCTAAGGTAATGTGTGAACTAAATAAATAGAAGCACCCATGGTTTGGGATACAGGAAACACGTTTTAGGGAAAAACCCTACAGATTTCACGATTTGACGTTGTCAACACTTGAAAGTTAAACGTTTGCAATTGACCGTTGTTGAGAGTTGTGGACCAACTTTTGGAAATTGTGCTGTAGCAAAATATTTAGTGCTCTCCTCTGGGCCTGTTCGCTTGGTCCCAGCGCCTCACCCAAAGGCGCTGGAATGGGCTGACGTATGCACATGCGCGTTGGACCATAACCCCTGACCTAATAAACCCCACGGTCACCTCATCCTGTTTATACGAATACCAATATTAATGTGTAACTCTAGTGTGTAAATCCATTGCAAACAATTATTGCCATTCTGTGCATGCCTTGTATTGAAAATAGGGCTCGATCGCAACGTTCTTCTGGCAACTTTGCTTTTAGAAGATCATTTACGTTATGTTGCCTCCATTTTCACTCACTAAGACTTCGTTAATTGAAATTGTTTCTTATTGTCTTAAATTAACATCATTTAATTCATACATGTAAATTTAAGGTTTATTACAAACAGTTTGAGTTGAAGTTGAGCGCAGTGTACAACTTTGTGGGTCTGCAGACGGTTGACGACCCACAAAATCGCTAAATCACTAAAATCACAAAATCACATAATAACTAATTAATTCTTGAGTCAAATATTTTCATTTTATAATAGTCTATCATCATATCTTCGCAAACAAGCAGGACAGATTTTACTTGTCTGAGAAACTTCATTACCTCACACAAATGCTTTTGTTTACAAATCCCTGGGATCACAATACTGTAAAAACAGCAAGCCCCCCTCCGATGAACTGTAATTTTAATTTTCTTAAAGTCTAAAAAAAAAAAATTAGTATGAACTGTAATTTTAATTTTCTTAAAGTCTAAAACACAACATTTGTTTCGATTCTTAACGCATGTAGTTCCTCGGTTCTTAACAAAAGTAGATACACACATGGTGTTACTGCAAACCGAATATACATACAGTTTCACCATACTTCAGTTGAATTTCTATATACCTACAACTACTGATAAAATCATTTATTTTTAAGACTCATCGAAACGCACAGGAATTTGTTGCTAGTTAAAATTGTTACTCAAATACTTTAAAAACAATTAAATATCTTACAGCTTTTCACAGTATGGGGTGTCCCAAGGCCCGTCGAGTTATTCGCCCTCCAAAAAAAAAACACCCCACACCTATGCACATTTCCAAACGTCCGAGCATCAATCTTGAAAAAACGTCCAAAAGTAAGAACAATTTTCAGGGCCTATGTCATCCAAAGTACGTCAAGATGAAAGTCAACAACCCCCAGGTCACGCTTGGGCAATATTTTCAAAACAACCCATTTATTTAGGCACTCAAATTTGTCTAGTAAGGAATGTTTTGAGGGCCTAAAATATTCGAGAGGCCGTCGCTCTGTTTTCTCCCCTTTAGTTTTAGTGTGGTACACACACAGGCACTGGGGTCGATTTCACACAAAGAGTTAGGCATGTTAGGACTCGTCTTATCTCGAGTTAGGACGAGTTACTCGTCAGCAACGACATTCACTTGCAAAATTTCCTAGATACGTATTACACTTACGGAAAATATTGAGCTTGCAGACGACATTTCCAAGCAAGTTTGGAGCCAAAAAAGTTGCACGGTAGTCAACTTGCCAATCAGCCATCTTGAATCATGTGCGGCAGAAAGTTCATACGGCCGTTTCATTAACAAATCGATACAGGCATCAAATAGCCGTTGCGCTAGCATTTTCAGCCTCGTCCGAGAATTCGTTTGTGGTTTTATATTACTTGCGACTTTTTCCGACTCGTCCTGCTTAAGACGGGTTCCTAAGATCCTAGGATCGGTCTTTTACGTAGGATCGATCTTAGGGCTGGGACTCGTCCTAAGTCTTAAGGATCGATCCTAAGGTAGGAAGAGTTTTGTGAAATTGACCCCCAGGGCTTTCAAAACAGTAATTCTTAACCAGATGAACGAACTATTGAGGGCGCTTTGGCCGTGTTTTTCTTCTTTCAAACAGCGTTGTTTACAAAACCCCAGTGTAAATACTTCAACAGACCACCTGTAATATCCCATATACCTCGTCGTTTTCGGCAAGATGCACTGGGAGAATTGCCACAACAGTTCGAGTTCCGGACGCAAGCCTGATCAAACCACATGCAGGTAAAACTCGTGTCTCTATTTTGTAAGCATTTTGGGAACCATTGCAAAACACACAACTGGTTCTTGTTTTACCCTTTGTAAACTTCTTTCATTAAATTATTGGCTATGTTCATGTAAATCTTATCAGCCATTCAAACCAATGCAATGAACTTGCACGAGTTAACAAGAAACGCAACACGTACCAAAATGCAACTGGTTCTTGTTTTACCCTTGGTAAAATTCTTTCAAAAATTTATTGGCTATGTTCATGTAAATCTCATCAACCATTCAAACAATTTATTGCAATGAACTTGCACGAGTTAACAAGAAACTTAACATGAACGGTAGTCGTACCGCGGTGTCAATGTTTTGTTGCACGCGATACAGATAGCACTTGTGTATTTTTTCATCAAATTTGAAGTCCTATAGGTTGTAGAAAGTGTAGAAAGTATTTAGTAATTGGTATCATAACTTACATGTAATTAATATAACTTATAAGTATATATTCACAGACACTAATTACTTGAATTAATCACAAAGGTCATTCACTACATGAACAGAAAGATCCACTTGAAGTCGATATTTTTGAATAACGATAGCCCAACAAAAAAACTTCCGTTGGTAGAATGTTGGGCGCAACGTTGGCCGAATGTTCGACTGTGTTGGCCCAGTTCAATGTTTTAACATACATGGGCAGAACACTGGCCCAATGTTGGGCCAATGTTTACGTTGGGCCAACGTTGGGCCAACTTTTTCATTGGCCCAACATAAGACCGATGAGCAAAAGTACGTTGGGCCAATATTGACAGCCAACATTGGCCCAACAAAACTTTTCTGTTGGCAGAGAGTTGGGCGCAACGTTGGCCGAATGTTCGACTGTGTTGGCCCAATATTGGTTCAATGTTTTAACATACATGGGCAGGACACTGGCCCAATGTTGGGCCAATGTTTACGTTGGGCCAACGTTGGGCCAACTTTTTCATTGGCCCAACATAAGACCGATGAGCAAAAGTACGTTGGGCCATTGTTGACAGCCAATGTTGGTCCAATGAAAGTGTTTCGTTGGCCCAACGTTGGTCCTATGTAGTGATGCTATCTGGGTAAACACACTTGAAAGTTGAAACTCAATTGTTAGTTTTCGAGTTCTCAGCAACTAAATTGAAATAAAAAACCGTGAGATTGACCCTTTGAGGCATGTTGCAGAGAACTGCCAACTCTCCCTGATTCTGCAGAAAGTTCCCTGAAAATAAACCAATCTTTCCATGTTCAGATGAACTAGTTTGAAGATCTCACTGACTCCCTACATTAACCGTGAGTGCCACTGATTGCCACATTTTACTTTTTTTTAAAAAATACTCCGCTGATTAATTTGGTAAAAAACAAATTTTTCCTGACTTTCTTCATTATACGCTCGAGAAACAAATTGAAAAGTTTGAGTGGCCTTGATTTATTGGTTCACCAGGCCGAGCAAAAACAACTGAGCAAGTCAGTGACCTTCAGGGGTTTTCCCGTTGCCTTGTGCGCTATAGCCTTAGCATAGCGGGGCAGTTGGGGTATTTTAAGCTGTCATTCCGTTGAAGATCCGATGGCACCGCGGTTTACCGTGTTTCTTACCAAGCCAGTGATCTGTGGTTCGAATCCCCCGGGAATCTCGACGAAATCAATATATTGATGCATACATTGTGGCGTGTCGTGGCCGAGTGGATAAGATCACTGGACTCAAGCTCTGGTGTTTCTGATCAGCAGAGTGTGGGTTCGAGCCCCGGTCGTGACACCTGTGTCCTTAAGCAAGACACTTAACCATGATTGCTTCGTCCTTCGGATGGGACGTAAAGCCGTTGGTCCCGTGTGTTGTGTAACACACGAAAAAGAACCCAGTGCACTTATCGAAAAGAGAAGGGGTCCGCCCCGGTGTTCCTGGTTTGATCGGCTGCATATTGCGCCACAGCACCTTGTAAACCATTACAAGGTGCTATGTAAAGGAGTAGGTCTCATACTTCAAACGTAGCCCCAAATACCTTGCAGGAAATACTGAATGTTAAGCGCTTAGAGGCTGGCCTGCAGTAGGCGCTATACAAATACAATATATTATTATTATTATTATTATTATTCAAGCTTTTATCAGTGAATGAATTACATTACAGACTTGAATGGTTGGCCAGCTGGTGTTCATCAACTTCCTGCAAAGAGTTGATTTCTGGTCTGGTATTCCTTGGGAAAGGGGGCGGAGCTTATAATAGTGTCAGTTGCTGACTGGCCCGCCAACCTAACTGATAGTGTGAAAACACTCAGTCACTCGGGAAATTTTTTCCCTGTAATTTTTAATGTAATTTTAAATATCTTTCTGATTGTTTTTACAAACTCTCCCTGGTTGCGAGATGCAATTGTTGGCAGCTCAGTTGTTGATTTAACACAGATTGACACAGTCATGCTGGGTAAACGTTCACACGACTATTATGGACATTTTAGCCTCTGAGAAAGACCTGCAAGGGTAGAAACTTCATGCCACTGACTATTTTTTTGCATTTAGGTCATTTTGGTGGGTAAGCAGTTTGCAATAGCTAATTCTATTATCATAACTGTTATTTAAACAATTCAGTCTTTCAAGACTCGGATTTCCGTTTAACCTTCCTGGGCAGAAGCTGGTGGAATCACAGTTTCTCATAGCTTTCTAATAACAGTATTAAGATGTGTCCTGAAAACTGCATCTTCAAAAACAGACTCTCCCCAGCGATAACCTTCTCTTTATTACCGGCCATTTGTCAGTCGTGGCAAACATTCTTAACGTATTGATGAAAACGTTTGGATAAATCGGGTAAAGAGAAGTGGTTCCTATAATCATGCGATGGATCATTATTTGGAAGAGATGCCTATAAAACGTCTCCCGAACGATTTGGTTTATCGCTTGGCTGAGCATCTCTATCACACCCTGGGTGTGGCGTGACTGACTGCCTCGCACAATCTTCATAATGTTTCTTGGAATTCATACTTACCTGGCTCAGAAGATACCGTGATCAATCAGGCGGTTCTTCCAAGGCGAGACCCGGCCATTGCACACCTCGGCCTGGGTTGACCTTTGCGATTCCCCCAAATGTGGGGAACTCGGGAGTACAATTTCTGACAGTGGGGACTGCGTTCGCGCTCTCCCTCGCCTATAAAACACAAAGAAAGAGTAAAAACTGTGCAGCATAGAAATGGGTAACATTCGTGTGTGTTAATGTTGTTGAAGCTAGTAATTCCTATATTTGTGACTGCTTGAAGATTTCAGTTTCAACAAACCTTTAATCTTTATTGAAGAACTTCTATAAATGCACATGCCGTGAGAATTGATACAAAGAAGGAGACTCCAAGTCGGGGAGTCCATTGTCGAATTCATTTATGTAATCCACCTATTGACCAATGGATATGAATTTGGAAACATTATTTCATATAACACGTGGTTGTAATCATTTGTTGTATTCATGCTGTGAAATGTATTGATGAAAATAGAAGAAAGTAAAATCTTAGGAAACGAAGGTAATTGTTATTATATATTTTTTAAACAGTGATGCCTTTTCTTTTTAACACCACATACACAAAATTCAGCCGACACCTGCGACGAAGAAGCTATAATCACAAGAAAAACCATCGGATAATTCAATCATCACATTTTGCAGATATTCTGTGTTTTATTGATTTTTAAAATGGCTTATAAATTACATGTATTTTTTTTTTATAAAGCTGTTAAATGATGGATTTTACAATTTAAGGAAAACGTGCGTTTCTTGTCGACTGCACACAAAAATGTAGCCAGAGGCATTAAAACTATCTTTATTCTATGACACTGGTTAAGATCTTCACTGCTAATTCTTGTTGAAATCTTGATTGCATAAACACTGGTTAACAATTATTATTGCGTAAACACTTAATATGATCTATTTTGCGTAACACTGTGGTTAAAATCTTTATTGCATAACTCGTTAAAATCTTTCTTGCATAACTCTGGTTGAAATGTTTATTTCATAAACTCTGGTTAATTGCATTACTCTGGTTAAAATCTGTAATCTTTATTGCATAACTGGTTAAAATCTTTATTGCATAACTCTGGTTAAGTTACCAGTTACCAAACTGTTAAAAGTAACCACAGTCGTTAAAAGTTAACATGCAAAGTCTACGCTAATAGTCTGCACTCACAATGAGTAATGATTTATATATATGAAGTACTAAGGTACTTAGTTAAAATGACATCCAACTCAGGAATCAGCTTTTCACATAACATGTTTATGATTTGGCTTTAAGAGGCCACCGTAGAAAATAAACGTCTCACATGTCATTTTTTCATTTTATAACACAATCGTAGATAATACCTTGAACATTATTTTCCGATTACAGAAAAACCAAGGAACTAGTTTTCAAATGGACAATCGCCATTTCATCATATCACAGTCATCAAGGAAATGGCACCTTTGCAAAAAAATATATCAGAAAATAAAGTTATCATAGAATCTCAGACAAACTTTGTCTGTTTTTGTAATGTTTTAATTGGGACACTCGCGTCCTTATTTTGGTAAAACGATAAGGTCAGTTTGTTTGAATAAATTTTGAGATAAAGCCACTTCCCTGTATTAAAGCGAGGGCGCTATTTTCAATTTTGAAACTCTCCAAATCAGTCAATGCTTCGTTTCAGAGATACACTCTGTATGTCAGTCTCGAAATCACCAAATTGGTGACTTTAAATTACAAAAAATGCTGTAGGTCACACTTACATTTATTTCAAAAGCTAATATTAAGGTATAATGGTGTATCTTTCTGACGTACACCATTTAAGTAAATTAGTCAGTATACAATTATTGTTATGCATCAGTTTGACGAGATACGTTTTCCTGTGTTAATACCTTAAGCATGGATTATCTCGGTAAAATAATGTTTCTTTGAATAAATTGTCATAGTTCCTTCAATTACGTTCAAAAACTGAAACCAAAACGATGGAAACTCTTTTTCGATGAACAGAAAAACCCAAACAAATTCATGACTCCAGAATCTGAAACAAAAAGGCAGTTATTTCAACTTGGAGCCTATTTTTCTCGAAGTGGGCTTTTTAAGGTACATCATTTTTACCAAGACAGGGCCGCTCGGTGTCGTTACAACAATATCGTGCTTACTACACTTTAAAACATGGAGTATTACATAAAGTAAACAAACTAACTAGTTCATCTAGCGTAAATTCTCGTAAAAAGTGAGATTTGCCATTTTATAAATGGCTGCAATTGTAAACTTAAAATTACTAAATAATCCAGAGTAAATTTCTGTCTAAAATACTGTCACTTGGACATGAGGAAAGAAAACGGAAAAGGAGCTAGCTCTGATGGAAATTTTTATATATATTTTTGATATGGGTAAATCGTCGCATTGTTCTTTTTCGCGCGAAACTGAAAGACCCTAAAATTAGTCTTTACATTTCACTGAATGTGCAAGCAATGGTCGTTTATGTCATGGGATTAAAAAAGATTCAAAATATTTAAATTTAACTATAGTTTAAATAGCATCCCGGTTAACACTTTTTTCGCTAAAGTACCTGTTTAAAATTAACTACAATTCATTCAACCGGTGAAGCTGGCACTGGGCCAAGGCTTACACAAACATGTTCGTATGATTTGTTAAGGTAAGAAACCTATATTATATTAAGTGCATGTGCCAGAATAGTTATGGTTTCCAGAATTAAGTTATAACTGCGTCAGTTTTGTCCCAATGTTATTATATTATTCTGATGATAAAAGCATACCGGTTCTTGTTGCGCCCGAAGTGTTAAACGGAAGAAATCCTTGCCTGCCAGTCTTCATGGACTCGAATATCTGCAGATCACCAACGCGAAGCAGATACTTCTTCATACACTTCATCCAAATCTCCTTCCTTCGTGTTGTCTTTGTTGGGCTCCTCGTAGGTCTCAGCAGAGATTTGACAAGAGTCGACTGCTCCATGACTTACCATGTATTGGTTACGCTGAGTCTGCACGTCATTCGGAATCTCGCGTTTCTTGGAGCGTCGACGGAGAAAGACGACCAAGGCAACGGAAGCAATTGTAATGGCAAATGTCACAAACATTGCAAGGAATATAGCAGTGGCCCGTGAGATTGTAGGATTTGTTACCGTGACATGAACTACCGCTCTGTTCATTTCACCCAGGGTATTTACAGCTAAACACGTGCATGTCCCTTGATCGGATTTCTGCACCGGTGTGATATGCAAA
Source organism: Pisaster brevispinus (assembly GCA_023634235.1). Taxonomy (NCBI): domain Eukaryota; kingdom Metazoa; phylum Echinodermata; class Asteroidea; order Forcipulatida; family Asteriidae; genus Pisaster; species Pisaster brevispinus. The sequence goes on along the minus strand of JAMKCF010000014.1, from coordinate 3,346,036 downwards.
ATCCTCTCTTGTAGAACAGCAAATCTGCCTTGCCATTCGTGAAATATCTCTTTGCCGTTTGGGGACAGCCATGTTATTTGAGGAGCAGGAACGCCAGTAGCTTTACAAATGAGAGTTGCAGTCTGTCCAACCACGGCTGACAGATTCTTCTTGTCCGTCTTCGCCTTCGGAGGTTCACAAATGAAGTCGAGAATGTCCACGTCTGTTATCACCGACCCATGGTGTCGTGTTGGTCCTTCACACCGGGGCTCAACGTACGGTGTATTATTACTCAGCCAGTCTCGCAGACCTGTGAGTCGACAGTCACACTGCAGTGGATTGCCTTTCAACTCGAGTTTGGATAAGCTTTCGTTTCGTCCAGAAAGAGATTTCCCGGGTACGACTTCGATCGAGTTGAAACTCAGATCCAGTGTTCCCATGTTATCACAATAACCTACGAATGTTATTGTTTCATAGATCAGATTGTGAGCCAATGAGAGATTTTGCAGCTGGTTTAGATTAGAGGCACAATCCTGAAAGTCGACACTCTGGAGTTTATTGCGGGATAGGTTCATGGTCAGCAATTGAGGCATCATTTTGAACATCTTTGAGTTGAGGCTGGTGAGTTGGTTGCCTGCTAGGTATAGATGCTTCAGTGACACCAGACCGACGAAGAAAGTTGGATGTAACGTGGTGAGTTGGTTGTTGGTGATGGAGAGCTCAACTAATTCAAACTGGTTGGAAAATACTTCACCGAACATAGACCTGAGGGCGTTGTAATCGAGATACAGTGACTGTAGCTTGAAGAGGTTTCCAAGTGCAGTGGGTGAGATGAACAAGAGACGATTGTTGGCTATATGAAGCTCCTTCAGATTGACGAACCCTGATAGGGTTGTTGAAGATAGATTTGCCAGCAAGTTGCTATCGGCGTTAAGGAACTCGATGCCCTCTGCCCACATTGGTAGAATCATGGATTCGAATGAGTTGTCGCTTACGTCAAGTTTCTTCAGCTCATTTGTGTAATTAACTATGGTAAAGTTGTCCCAGTATTTCAATCCATTGCTTGCCAGGTTTAGTTCATTAGGAAGTATGTCAAGATGCACACGTATCAATTGGTTATCACTGAGAGAAATCACATCAATCATTACATCGTACCCTCTCCTGATCAAACGAATAGATTCAATTTCATTTTTATCCAGTAGCAGTTTTCTTCTTTGGCGTGGATGAGAGAGATTGCATGACTGACGTCGTGAGCGCAATTCCGCTTTTATCAATCGGTTGTACCGCAGACTAATCAAGCCACAAACTCTTTCGAAGACCAGGCTTCGATCAACATAAGTTATCAAGTTGGCGTCTGCTGTAAAACGCCGCAAAGGAAAATATGTGCATCTAGGAATGTGGGTTATACGCGTGATCAAGTTATAGTCTACTGCGAGGTCACTTAGACTGCTGAGACGGCAGTCTGAAGGCAAACCAGAAATCATGTTGTGTTGAACTGATAGCTTTTCGAGGCTCCCCATTGCGTTGGATCCCAGCAGTGACGTCATATTTGATATATAATTATAGTCGAGGTACAATTCAGTGAGCCTCAAGAAAGTACCATTGAAATCGTCTGGTGCTAACTCTGATATGTTATTGTGGCTTAAATCCATGATGAGGGCGTCCGGGTAGTTGAGGGGGATGCAGTCAAGATTCAGGTGGGTGCAGTCAGCCTTTCTAATGACGTTGTCATATTATCACACTGCGCATGACTGCAGGTTGATGCTCGAGAGAGGCTGATGCTAGCTCCAAAGCAGTACTGTAGCAATAGCAACGTCCATCCGAGTTGCCCCATTGTCATCTGTACAGGAAAGTGTAGTTACCAAGAATGGATCAGTCAAAAGCCATGCTTATTACAAGTTGATAATATAAACCTCATAATATTTGGATTGAACAAAAGTGAAATTGAGAAGAGCGGGACTTTAACATGCAGGCGATCTCTCGATTAACGTGCCGGTGTCAAGGGGGAAATCTGTCAGCCGGAAATTCTGTCCCCCGTATTGGAAATATGGGCTGGAGGAGGTTGTTCCAAAGAGGATGGGACAGAACATCCGGAGGACAGAATCTTGTGTCACACAGGCGCTGTATCAACTGAGCTAGCTATCTATCTCTAAAGTGAGCGGTCTCCCTATTGTGTCAAATGTTTGTTCGGGTTGCCAGTCAGAAGCTATATAGCAGTCACAGGCTCTATGACTGGCACCCCGAGCAAAGTTATTGATACAATATGGAGACCGCCAACTTTAGGGCTAACTCAATTGGTGGAGCGTCGGTACGTTTAGTCGCAGATTCAAGTCCAGCTCCAGTCGATTCTTCTTTGTTTAACCAAAAATTGATTCAAATTTTACCAAGTCAGTTTCCTTTGTGGTTTATTCACTTGATACTTTATATTACTAATTAATACTAATGTTACTTACGGATGGAAATTTTTTGCAGTTCGGAGAGACGGAGAGCAAGTTGTTACTTCCTTACTTAACTCTTTTACAATGAGATGCTTTGCAGCTCGGAGAGACAAAAAAGCACTTACTTGTTACTTTCTTAAATAACCGTTCATAATGAAAGTCAACAAAAGTAGAAAGAGAAAGAATTACATTGAAATTTCAATTGGTAAATTTCCTTGTTCCCAAAACAATGAATTTATTATTTCTTAGTGAGTGTCCGCCTTATTGTAATTTTATTTAGTTTTTACTTGTTTAAAAAACAACTAAATGATTGACACGCTAAAACGACATTTTAAAAATATTTCAAGGGAGACAAAACAGAATGCGGAGAGATGAACTAAGAACGTAGTATAGGTGCATTTCTTGACAACAGGCAGCTCAGGATTTAGTCAATTGGAGAATTAGTGAAGAGGTTTCCCTCTTGAAGTGGAGTAAAACAGGTCAGAAAGAAGACAACCCAAACTAAAATGCTAAACCAGCAAATAGCAATAGGACAAGTACCTCCACCCCGTATTCCATCGCATTCATTTCTGGAGAAACCTTGAGCGGGTCTTTCCAGCAGATTGTCAAAATCATCGAAATATTGAGGGAGCTATAAATTGTTCCTATCTTGTGTTTTTACTCTCTGATAGCTCAGTGTACAAAATTGCCATTGGACATGCTTCACTCGGAACATCTCCATTTCCTCGTCGTTTTCGGAAATTTGCGACCTGAGAATGGCACCAACAAGTTTTGTGTTCGGATGCAGGACTATACTCAAGCTACACGCAGGTAAGAATTATGTCTCGCCAGTGTCCTCGGGAAGTCTGTTCCCCGGAGATTCTGTCCCAATTATGGGAAATTAACATGGGCTGGAGGAGAATATTTCAAAAGAGGGCGCTATCAGAAGAAGTTTGTACACAGTTTCGCCGTATTGGGGGACGGAATCTCTGGGGGAACAGAATCTCCTAACATACCGACATTTTTATTATGTACGTTATAGACCAATCATGATCTGGAGACATATTTGACCCTTTTACCGGCAGGCAATCTGGGCTACCGTTCACGTAGGATAGTTTCACCCAATATCGCGGCACCTCGGATTTCTCGGTCACCCCCCCCCATTTTGTTTTCAATAAAAAAATTTGGAGCGTCTGAAGTAATATTTTTCCTTTGAAAATATTGTTGCCACAATTGATACCCTGGCTTGAAAAAGGATAGACATCGAAGGTCCTCGTAATAAGCACCGGTTTGATGCTGTCTTGTGAGAAAATATGAGTAGGCACTGGTCGTGATTCGCAGAGCCGCGGCCGTAAGCCACGGCCGATAATTTACCATGGTACGCTGGAATTTCAGAACGCTCGGACTTCTGTTTTTTTGTTGTTGTCGAAAGACTGTCGTTTATTGTGGTCGTAGTAGCTGTCGTTTAATCTTATGTAAAATTCCCACGTGGGTTAAAATTATGCAGTTGGGCTGAGCTAATTAGTTGGACTATTTAATTGGGGGCCCCTATGAGTTATGGTTTGGGTATAGGACAAACATGTTTAAGAAAAAATTAAGACTGTACGATTTTACATTAAAAATATTTTAATTTGAATTTGGGCAGTCGTGTGTGTACATTGTACAACTTGTATATTAAATTCGTACATGGACTAAAATTATGCAGTTGTTTAAATAGTTGAGCTAAGGTAATGTGTGAACTAAATAAATAGAAGCACCCATTGGACCATGGTTTGGGATACAGGAAACACGTCTCAGGGAAAAACCCTACAGATTTTACGATTTGACGTTGTCAACACTTGAAAGTTAAACGTTTGCAATTGACCGTTGTTGAGAGTTGTGGACCAACTTTTGGAAATTGTGCTTTAGCAAAATATTTAGTGCTCTCCTCTGGGCCTGTTCGCTTGGTCCCAGCGCCTCACCCAAAGGCGCTGGAATGGGCTGACGTATGCACATGCGCACTGGACCATAACCCCTGACCTAATAAACCCCACGGTCACCTCATCCTGTTTATACCAATACCAATATTAATGTGTAACTCTAGTGTGTAAATCCATTCTGTGCATGCCTTGAATTGAAAATAGGGCTCGATCGCAACGTTCTTCTGGCAACTTTGCTTTTAGAAGATCATTCACGTTATGTTGCATCCATTTTCACTCACTAAGTTACTTCGTAAATTGAAAGTGTTTCTTATTGTCTTAAATTAACACTATTTAATTCATACATGTAAATTAAAGGTTTATTACAAACAGTTTGAGTTGAAGTTGAGCGCAGTTTACAACTTTTTGGGTCTGCAGACTGTTGACGACCCACAAAATCACTAAATCACTAAAATCACAAAATCACATAATAAATAATTAATTCTTGAATCAAATATTTTCATTTTATAGTAGCCTATCCACATATCAACGCAAACAAGCAGGACAGATTTCACTTGTCTGAGAACCCCCATTTGTTTCGATTATTAACACATGTAGTCTGTCAGTTTTCAACAAATCTGCACAACTATTAAAGTAGATCACATGGTGTTACTGCAAACCGGAATATACATACAGTTTCACCATACTTTAGTTGAATTTATATATACCTACAACTACTGATAAAATCATTTTAAGACTCATCGAAACGCACAGGAATTTGTTGCTAGTTTTTGTTCTCTTTTTTTCCCCGTTCATTGGCAACGAATTTCAACCTCTGTGCACTAAATCTAATGCAATGAGAATATTAAGTAAATCTTAAATCAACATTTTTGTTTTGCTGCGTTCCGTCAACAATAAAAGTGTAAGCTAAGACAAAATACACCAGGCAATACCTTTTGCCATTGTTCACTTAGTTCTTAGCATGGCGGGTGCACCCCACTAATAAACTCCCACAGCATACAGTGCAAAATTGTTAAAATATACTCAAATACTTTTAAAACACTTAAATATCTTACAGCTTTTCACAGTAAAGGGAAAATTATCCATTGACTCCTAAAGTTGTATTCTCTGCTCAACTCGACACGGGGTGTCCCAAGGCCCGTCGAGTTATTCGCCCTCTTAATAAAAACACCCCACACCTATGTACATTTCCAAACGTCCGAGCATCAATCTTGGAAAAAAACGTCCAAAAGTATGAACATTTTTTCAGGGCCTATGTCATCCAAAATACGTCAAGTTGAAAGTCAACAACCCCCAGGTCACGATTGGGCAATATTTTCAAAAACAACCCTTTTATTGGGCTCTCAAATTTGTCTAGTAAGGAATATTTTGAGGGCCTAAAAATATTCGAGAGGCCGTCGCTCTGTTTTCTCCCTTTTCAGTGTGGTACACACACAGGCACTGGTTTTACAGATCCAGATGATTTCCTGGATACAATGAGTTTTTTTTTTGATAAACGTGCTAGGACGTAAACCTTTACATCTGTGTTACGATTGGTCGAGGTTACGAGGCGATGTAGTTTGTCCAGCTTGCACTTTCGATCTTCTGCTGCATGAGCGTGTGCATAATGTTGTGTAAATCATGCGGTGTTGTTTTATGTAATGTGGACATGTACATGTACGTGTGAATCGACTGCGAGTCTCAGTGTGAAATGAATGCTAGGTCAAAGGTACATCTGGCAACATCTGGTCTGGCTGGTATCTGGCGTTATTCACGAGCCTCGAAGTGTGACGTCAGATGTTCAGGCTATAGGAACTGTTGCGGGAATCTTAATGCCACGTCCAAATGAACGGCTTCAGTGGTTCTTGCTAAATCCTGTAAAACGTTGCTGCGGCAGCCAGAGGATAGCCGAAGACAAAGTAGCTTGGGTTATTACTATTATTTGTTAAAACATATTTGTGGTAATAAAACCAAGGGTGTCATAAGTGAACTCCATCACTATAGCTCACCAGTCTGAGGAAACCTTCCAACTAAGGTGACTGCTATGTGAACCTGAAACACCAGGGTGTATATCCCCTTACTCTTCCACGATTAGTCGTCTGGTTTTTTTTTTTTGTGGTGATTTTTGCACTCCAACAACTCTAACGGCTTATTAATGTCTCATCCGAAGGGCAAAGCAATTATGGTAAAGTATTTTGCTTTTGGGCACAAGTGCCACGACTGGGACTAGAATCCACACGCTGCTGATCAGAAGCACCAGAGCTTGAGTCCAGTGCTCTTAACAACTAGGCCACGACACGCAACGACACAGCTAAACACCTGTGTCGCCTACTGGCAACTGCGTCGCTATTGTTGAGGGTCTCACTTCATTACTGCCTTCATCTTTGCATGAAAATAACTTCCTCAGTCCCTTTTGAAACTGCTTGTACTTCAGAGCATAAATAATTGGGTTGATGGCAGAGTTGGCTGCAACCAGGGCTACGGAAATAAGAAGAGGAGTAGACTTTGACGGGAAACCAAGAGTAGAGGCGAGCAGCAGTGACGAGTTGACGGTCCAGCATGCGACGTAGGCAATAAACACGATGAGCAGCGTCTTGAAGGTGTTATACGTCTGGCTCGCAGCAGAGACTCTTCAGCCGACTCCGGTGCCTGACCCGAAGCCCCGGCTCCTGCAGTGACGTTGGGTCCCATGATGCGAGCCAGCCTTTTTGCGCTTCGCTTCAGCTCCACGGTGATGTGGATGTAGGCGACGAGCATCGAGACTACGGGGATGAAATACTGAAAGCCCGGTACCATGATCCCGACAACGCGGAGTTTTTCGTCATAGAAAGGCACGCAACGGCCCCCTTGATAGCGGAAAATTTCCGAGGCATAGAGGGCAGTGGAGAATCCAGCAATCCAGACGAACACAATGACTAAGGTCGCCCCAAGACGGTGGCAGACTTTCTGAAACTTGAAGGGGTAAACTATGGCCAGGTACCTCTCAAAGGTAAGGGCCACCAGGTTGAATGATGACGTAATGTAGCAAGCCCAAAGGAAATAACCAGAGATCCAGATTCGACAGAGAAGAACTCCAGCCGTCCCCGAGGGTAGGATCTCAGGAACCGGAACAACACTGCTCAGCAACATGAAGATGGAACCAAGAAAGTCCACGGTAGCTTGGTTGAAGATGAAGGCGTTGGTGAGGGTGTGCATGGCCGGGGTTCGCCAGATGACAGTGCAGACCAAGCAGTTTCCCAACATGCCGATAACGCCCACAATACTCTGAATAATGAAGATCGGGGAGGTGTCGTTTGCCATGACCTTATTTGGGGTCTTTTTAACACTCCTGTATGAAAAAAGGAAATATTTTACCACAGATTCCCAAGGGGAGAAGTTCAAGGCAGGGTGTACTTTTGAAAATTACTCCACAGGTTAATGACCATAAAAACTTACTTTAAGTTGGTGAAAAGCACTGGAGAGCTGTTGATATTATAAACATTGTTAGAAACGATTATTCACCCGAAGCCTAACTCAGGCATATGAAAGCACCAGTTATACAATAAGGGTGTTTTTTTTTCTTTCTTTCATTATTTTCTTGCAACTTTGACGGCCAATTTGAGCCCAAATTTTCACAGGTTTGTTATTTTATGCATATGTTGAGATACACAGAGTGAGGGTACTGGTCTTTGACAATTACAAAAAGTATACATTGTGTACCTGGGCCCAATTTCATAGAGCTGCTTAAGCAGAAAATAATGCTTAACAATTTACTGCTAAGCAGAGATGAGCAGGATACCAGTCACAAGTTGTACACATGACATTGTAGTTTGGCTGGTAACCTTATTCTGGTAAGCACGATTTTATTGTGCTTAGCAAATTTTTGTGCTTAAGCAGCTCTATGAAATTGGGCCCTGGCCAAGGGCGTCGATCGTTACTGAAAAGTAGGGAGGACGGGCGAGCAAGTCTTGAAAAAAATACATCTTACATAACAGGCCCAAAATACCATTCTGCGCGTGGTCCAATCAGAAAAAAAATATGAAAATGAAAAAAACATTTCACCGTTTGTTCGCTATACTTTTATTTGAACAAAAATTTTAATGAAATATTAAATCAAGAAAATGGTGTATATTTTTAAATTGTAACCAACGAAGCGATTAAAACCATGTGCATAAGGCTGTGCAAGTCTCTCGCGCATTTGAACCATATGGAGTTTCACTTGGGTGAGATTTTGTTTCGTCAATTATTTTAGTTTAACGTAGTTTATGGCCATGGAATTTGTATATGTTGTTGGGAATGTATTGAAAGTAAAATCAGTTCAACAATATAACGAAGAGATCTCGAAAAATAAACTTGACCTCAGCTTCCGGTTATTGCACAAAAAAAAAATTGTAACTAGTGTAATTGTAAGAACTCTCTAGAAACTAGTTGCAAGTAATTTCTGGAAAATGGGGACACTTAAATACGGGCCGACAAAGATTGCGAACGGGACTTGAGGATATCGATATTTCTGTATACAATGTATCAAGACCTGTTCTGCTGCTTGCGACCCATCGTGGAGCGTTTGGAGAAAGTTTGCCTTGACCGAGTGAAGTGTTTGAGAGCTGAATTCAATTTCGGAGGAGAACTTTTTGTTGCATCTGAGAAAATTGAGGCTTAATGAGTGTTTACGTATATTAACTAATAATTTGGACACAATCTTTAAGCTTTTGTTTTAATTGAATATCAAACATTGCCCAGAAACTGCTTTGTATTGGTAAACAAAATGTACCGATAAAAAGCAACGATTTAACAATAATAACAACAATCTTTGATCTATATATAATCGTGATCTTATTTGATTTCTTGTTTGCATCTTAGAAAATTCGTGCTTTAAAAAAAAATAATAGTAATTTACATTTGATTTTGATCCCCCCCCCCCCGGACTGAAGCAATACACAAACTTAAGGTTGGTTGTAATTGAATCTCAAACACCGTCAAGAAACTGTTTTGTTTTGGTAAATACAATTTTTTTTTGAATAAAAAGAAATAATAAAACACAATTCATACCACAAACGAGAGGCACAGCAGTTGTCTTCTCGTCGATTGAATTTCCGGCAACAATTTGCACCCAGGAGCACTTGAGAACCGCAAACGCCAGTTTTTCGCTATCAGCTCAGTATACTTCGTGCCTTAAATCCAAAGTGAAGCTAAAGCAAGTTCAACTCGGCGCCTTTTCGAAGCAAAACAGCCATGGAGTTAAATAATTATTATATTGGTCCCGCCTACTTGGTGATATGGCGTCAGCAGCCTTTCATCTTGTGTCATTTTGGTTTAAAGGGGCACTGTAGTTGTGATCTTTGGTCAGACATTGAATATTGGGCTCTCACTCAGTTACTGCACATCCACGCGCAATAATGACGGTGTGGCAGGAGAATCTGCCCCCCCCCCATACGGCGACCTGTGTACAAACTTCTTCTGATAGCGCCCTCTTTTGAATCAACCTCCATAGGCCCATGTTAATTTCCCATGTGGAATATGGAGGACAGAATCTCCGGGGGACAAATTTCCTATATGAATGAGAGCTGATTTTCACTGGGTTTACAATTACGTACAGGGGGGCGTTTTGGCGCGTAACCAATAACTGTTATTGGCCATTGGTTAGGCTAATCACTAGCCATTGACAGAGCTGATTAACGGTAAGTAAATTTGTGTGCTAACTACGAAAGAGACATTTGCTTAAGCGTAAGCCTATGTCGCAGGTTAGCAAGAAAGTTAGGCGACCAGCTTGCGCTTTCACCATGGATTTGCATTGGTACGTCATTCATTTGCAAATACATGTAGTAAGCACCGGAAGGTTAACGTGCCTTTTCGTGTGCTTACGGCTAGCAGCGCTATGAAGTGGAAACAAAATCAGCCGTTAAAGCAGCTCTTGCATTTTGGCCCAGGCGCTAGTTTTGCTGACTACAGTATTCGCACGCGCTCAGTAAACAGCAAAAATTTACATTTTTGTACAGGAAATCTTTAGTTGTTCCTGAATTGGAAGATATCTTTGTTCAAAAAGATAATGAATTTTTGGCCTTTTGACTAACGCAAAAACGAATCTTTTAGAATGTACAGACCCATTTGTTGTTAACATCCAATGACGTCTTGTTTCAAATTTCAGAGTATCAAATAAAATGACACTTTATACCATTTTGAGCCGTGAGGGACTCTGTCTATTGGAAATGAGTGTAAAACTCAATTTGACCTCTGACCCTTTCTAGACGTAGGCTCCTTTGTAATTCACCGGAGGGTCTTTTCATCAGGTAGAGTGATACATAATTAAAAGCCCTCGACCTACTTTACTCACAACTTGATAAACTCCCCCCCCCCCAATGTCGACCGGTAATAATTCGAATTAGTTACTCCAGCCGTGGAGAGCTACAAGGCATTGAAAACAAACATTATTTAAATGGTGCATAATTTGTAGATTTTACAAAAGAGCAAGGACATTTTTATGCAATAATGTTTTTCCCTTCTGTAATGTCTTCCAATCATGGATACAAATGTTGTTCAGTTCATTTAATTTATTCTGGTTGTGAAGCCAAGGACTCTCAGAAAAGCGAACTTAATCACTGTAGGCCTACTAGCCAAGAGCCCAATGGAGAGAAGACAAGGAATGAAGTTTCAGTTTTAGACGTGGGCGGAAAACCCCAGAGCATTGTTCCAGGGAAAACGCATGCAGTCAGGTAGAGACTGAAAACCCAACCCACATAGTGCCCGGCGTGATTTGAACAGATGTCCTATAAGAGGTGGCAAGCGAGGCGAGAAACCACTACGCCTAACCTATTCACCTCTTTGTCCTGACAAACGTGCACATAGTTGTTCTCTATCGTGAACCTAATTCCCCTTTTTCTTCCAAGTCCTCAATTTGAATGTCACTACAGGTAGGCTGTAAATCTAGTACAGGTAGTGCGATACTCCCCATCGCTAAAGCAAAACTTCAATCAAATCTTAGGTGGAGTAATTGATTGGTTTTAGTGTCAACGTAATGCTAATTTATATTCCAAATTGTCAACAAAAGTGCAAAGTAAGTCATAATATGTGAAAGATTCTGCTGAATACAGAATCTCCTTGTTGAGAAAACAGAAAAAGGGGGATAAAAACCACAATACAGTATTTTCATCAAGAATGTCATCATCCACGTTCAGCGAGGTGACAGCGGGTACCAACCGCATCTCCGGCCGCAGCGTTCACAAGCAGACACCACGGAAGTTTGAATCTCCAAAACTCGCCTCGATTTGGAGATTCAGTTTTTTCAACATACTTTTATTGATTTAAATTTCTAACCAACGGGGGGCATTTCAGACGAAATGATTTCACAAGATGTCATTACAACCCAACCTCTTCCCCAGGGTGTGTCGAGAAGTACGAGGTTGACTGCTCTCTCACCCTGGTATTGGAACATTTGCATACCCAAAATGTTTGGATACGTATGCAAATTAGAATAGTCTGGCTGCATATCGAAATTCACATCTTCGCCATAGTCTCGTGGTCCAGTACCAGATTTAGTAGCTTGTATGTATTGGAAACATGTACATGTGCTAATGTTATGTTGTTGTCAAATCAGGGTCCAAGTGAGGAGTTTCCATCCCAGGGTTTACTATTTACAAATGGTTGGAAATAAAGTAAACCATGGGGACGAGGTTGATTACAACCTTTATCACAAATAGGTTTTCGGTTAAAAATCACACAACTCTTTTTCGAGGTCATTACCAAAGTATGACCCTATCTTTAAAAGTAAAGATGCATTTTTTTTTTGAAGACTCATTCAAACATCCTCTAGTTTCCAAAACCACAAAAAAGCAAACTACCTGAATAATTCATCAAATTTAGTGCAAACATAAACAAAGGGGAACAACTAAACAGAGGATGTTTGCACGTTCATTTCAGGCCCATTTTCGCTGAGGTCAATCGAAATCAATAACAGTGATGATAAAGGTCTTTTATAAAATGATATTTCTCGTGATATGCGCAGCGTTTTAGATGTAAATATTTACAAGTAACTCTCGGTATAAAAAAGTCGCCAGGACTGGCCAAATGCCCTCTTTATAACAGGAACGTTCTTATAAGAGGACAGCAAAATAAAGAAACACAAAGCAGGCATGAGATTTGGGACTTCAGAATGTACTCTTTATAAGCAGAAAATCTTTATAATGTGCTCTTTATAACGATGGTTGACTGTATATGCAGGTTTGGTACCGATGGGAACTTTATAATCAACGCAGAATGAAAACAGACAATTTTGCCGTATAATCTTCAATTATGTGCGCTATTTGTATTTAATTACGATGTACGCGTATTGTCATAAAAAAATTACCATTGGGCTACAAGGACATATGCTTTGACCACTGTATGGACATATCCTTGTTACACTGGAAAAGAAGACACAAGTAATTAGTTTGATTCAAAAAGAGGGGATTGACCGTGCAGTATTGTAATCTTAAAGTTCACTTTCTTAACCTTTCTGAAATGCTGCTGTTGGGGAGATTCTAATCCCGCTCTCTAATCAATATTGCTTTGTGCAACCCCAAAATTAGATTTCTATTTGGTCTAAAAATACGTACTGAGCGAGCTTTCTTCTGTTTGCTTGCCTTTACTATACGATTTATGTCAAGACTTAAATAATTTTTGGTATATTAATTGTTTTTTTCTTTCTTTTTTTCGGAAAAAAAAGTTTTAGCTGTTGCAAACCAACAACAAGGGCCTATTGTATATATATGCAAAAAATAGATAGTGGCCTGACGTTTCGACCCCCTTTTTTTTACAGTTAAAATATTCATGGTCCGATTTTCGCCAGAATAATTTTTTTTAATTTTTATAAAAACGAATTTTGACTGATGATGCCGTTTCAAGTTGAAAAACAAACAAAAACCTTCATTACGACGATGATGGACAAACACTAGAAAAGGTAACTTGCAGAATTGTTTAATAATAATGAAAACAATTTACTATAACTTATAATAATAGCATCTTACATCTAAAATGCAAAAAAAACCAATGTGCTAAACAATTAAAGGAAGGAAATATCGATGGATTAAACAAATTTAAGATAAGACTAAAAGCACAGGAAAACTCACTCCGCGGCAGTGAAGATAATAATGAGAAGTCTGCTCAATCCACTAAACGAAAGTAGTAGTCCCTGCCGGTAGTACTTAATAAGCAGGACAGTTCTTTTCAGAACTAAGCAGTTTCCCGAATTTCGCGGCAGTAAAATGAATAGCAAGTTCTATAAAAGAACAAAATCTACACAGCAAAGTAGATATACACACATGGTGTTTCCGCAAACCAAATATCCTAGAAGCACTGCGTTACAAACAGTTGAATAAAAGTTTAGATACAAAAATACAAAAAAAACAATACAATATTTTATATACGACTGCAGCAAGAAGTGTGGAAGCGGAATTAAGCCGTAGCCCAGCTCATTAAAAAAATAGTTTGTCATGGCTGATAATTGTAAGAAAATGTAGGGATCCCGACAGTATTTTTTTTAAAAGTCTTTAATTATCTATCACGTATCGTCCGTGGGTTGTTTATGCAATAACTTAAAGGGAAGGTATACGTTTGGTAACCACTCTAATAAGTAATGACAATAGAAACTTACTTTGGTACAGCAGTTTCGATAGTATACTATCGAAAGCTGCTGTACTTCTTTATATGTAAAGCATTTTGAGAAACATTTCAGTTCAAAATAATGTGGCTATGGAAAAAGATGTCAGTTTTTATCCCCCAGAATTTAAATCTGAGAAAATTTCTGCCAGAAACGTTTCCCGTGTATTCCTATTAAGGATTATTCTTCCTGCGTGGACAAAATCGCTCCGGATTTTCGGCGATATCTCAAAAACGCGACCACCTTTTGAATTGAAACCTTCACAGGTTAGCTTTATTGTTTATATCTACATTTTTTATAAGGTTAAAACAGTCGAACGGTTCCAAAAACCAAAGGTCCACTTTGCCTTTAAATGAGAGCACATAATTCCGTCAAATCAATAGAAATTAGCTATTTCAAAATTTTATTCAAAATTTACTGGTTAAATCTGAAAAAACACAAACAACAACAAAAGGATCTAGAATCTTTAATGGAATTTCTTTTAGACCGAACGGACTATTGTAACCCGATTGCGGGATAGAGGCGTGGTTTGTGTTTCCTTCAGAAGTTCAAAGCAAATTTCGATGTAGGAACCCAATGAAAGGGCTTCTATGAATGTTAAAACAGATTTTCCTGGCCGATTTAAGCGAAAAGTCATTCAATTTCATTAACACGTATTCAGGTTAACGCATTTTACCCTAATCCTCTCAAACTAGGGTTTCTCTTTAGCTATTTAATGCATTCAATTTCGTTTTCGTGCACACATGATTTCGTTCTTCTCATTCAGATTCGTTTCAGTCATTCTGTTTCATTTTATAGGCATTCAAGACTACACTTTGACCATGTTTAAGTTGAATTTCTACTGCCTGTTTACAACTGATGAAATATTTTCCTGTGCATTGTTTTCACAGGCCCTTTTCTTTTTCTGATTATAATACATTTCTTCTATTCGGTTAATTATACCTGAAGTTGGTTTCTTTAACCTTCAATGTTTCTTACGTGCTAGGCATCTCGGCATGTAATTTTGGCTGTGATTATACTAGTGTAGAAATGAATTCTCCTCAAAATAGCTGCCTTAAGTTTATATAGGCAAGTAGCAGAAAGCACATAACATAGAATTTGAATTTGAATGAACATACTTGGAAAATGTTTGCTCAAATTATTGAATGGTTGAACAGCCGTCGATTTCACCAAACTCTTCCTAACTTAGGATTAATCTTAGGACCTAGGACGAGTCCCAGCCTTGCACTGTAACATGTAAACCTTAAGATTAATCCTAAGTTAGGACTAGTTACTCGTCCTAACTCGAGATAGGATTAATCCTATAGCGTTTCGTGAAATCGGCTGCAGTTCTTGCTGCTGGCTTTTACGAAATTGAATGAGTCTTGCAGCCTTATGAAAGTGAATGAAACTGGTGAAATTGAGTTATACATCTTGACTGCTGAATGCTGATTCAACGGAGCATTCATTTTCAAACGAAATTAAATGAGCTGGGAGAAAAAAATGAATGAATTTTTGATGAAAATCGGCCGGGAAAACCTATTATACTAACAAAACATGGTCTTCAAAGTCGTCACCGTGAAAAAACGCAGACTAAACATTTCGAGCTCTCAAACACTTTGGATCTCTGGTTGTGCTCCCATCTATAGACCGTGCAAGTCTCGCGCGTATTCGAACATTTTTGGGACCACTGTGGTCCCACGTACGTTGCTTTAACGCGTTAAAGAAACAAACTCACGCGCTTTAACGGATCCCAATGTTCGTATACGCGCGAGACTTGCACAGTCTATTATGGGTCGATGTATAGCTGAATGCCATAATGTACCATTGCGTGTCTGCAGCTCAAACACATTGAAGCCGCGTCCTTCGCTATTCAGCTTCTCGGCTGCAAGTATTGAAAAGGATGATTCGCCTCGAGCTCCCAAATTATTATTATTATTATAATCAAAAACTTCCTAGTCCTTGGAACAGTTTCAGAGCTTCAAGCAATTATTTTAAAGGTCGATGAAAATGAAGAAGTACAATAAGCGATTACAAGAGCGCTGCTTGCCATGAGCAAGGCCATATTTGATTTTTATGCTTAATTTTACTTAAATCTAGTTTAATCACAGCCAAAATTACATTCCGAGATGCCTAGCACGTAAGAAATAATGAAGGTTAAAGAAACCAATTCCATCAACCATCAATGACAAAATCATTGCGACCGCGTTCGCTCGCTGTATGGTGTTTCCAATATTGATGTGACATTTTGGAAATAGGCCTTTTTCAAAACCGCGGCTGATGCTTTGGGCTCTGGCTTTGGCTCGGCAGTCATATTATTGAAAACGTGTGCTTTCGGTATCGGGGCTTCAAGCGGGCGGACGGAGTTTAAGCCAGAGCCCACAAGCCCAAGCGGTGGTTTCGAAAAGATCCAAGGACTGTGCAAGTCCTATAACCATAATAAGTTTTACGCCTGCCCGATTCTGTTTCTCCTCAAATACTTCAATAGTTTAGCTGTGGTTTGTGGCTCGTAAAAGTTGTATCATACTATTGGGACAGTAACATTTTGCCATGATGAAAGTTAAATAAATTGAACAAATCATCAAATAATAAAACCCGAGATTCTTATACTTGACATCTGTTTCCGGTTACTTGTAAACGGTTAAATGTTTTGCCACACTGACGCTCATGTAATCATTACACATGTGTGTGGTCGCCCAAAGCCGGGCGAGATTGGCAAATGGGGTTTCTTAAACAATAAGCATCCTTGTCCCAAAGTTAATTTTAATTTTTTACTTTTTTTATTTTAACGGATTATTTGTGTTTATATAACAGTTCAAATTACACTCATTACTAATAATATTGATGTGTTGGTATTTTCTTCTCTAGAATGTTGTACAAATAGAACTCAAAAAGAAGATTTGATTCCATATTAAAAAATGTATTGTTTGTTCGAGTTGTTTTCTCGATTTTGATACGCGCAAGACTAGCACAGTCTATAAAAATCAAGGGGGGGGGGGAGAAAAAACATCGCGGACGGGAGTATATTCTACGAATGATCGGTGCTGGAATGAACATCATACATGTAATCGGCTTGCATATTGAGACTTAGCGGTTTTTTGGGGTTAAACTTTTATTCGATAATTACCGAGTATGTACTCATTTTGCCAACCAAGGTTGGGAAACATTATGGGAAGCCATGCAAAGCAAAAACAGATCGCCACAGTTTGTAACAATGTTAAACAAAGTATTCACAAATAATGATGGTTGAATTTGTTGGAAACTATGAAAACAATCATGGGACATTTATTGTCATGTAAAGTGTTACATTTTATAAGCATAATGTGAAAACTAGTAAATTTCACAAGAAAAGGCGCTGAAAAGGGGCTTGCTTAAGAAAAGGGCAAACTGAAACTTAGCCAGAAGTGCCCACCCCCTAGAAAAATGGTGCATCCCTTGGCCCCCTTCTAGTCACGGCGCTGATTACACGGTTGTCCCCCAAGCTTGTTTTCTTTTATTACTTGCAACATCACCACGCAAAGATAAAAAAATCTTACTTATAGGCATAAATGGATAAATTAAGTTTTGTGTTTGATTTGTTTTTGTTGAGTTTGCGGTTCAGAGAACTGGTATTTTTATGAATGGTTGTGATTCACTTGACTCGCCCATTGAGGTTATTAGGCTTTATCGATGATAAATTTTACCTTATGTCCAATGTGGATTTTATTCTTTTTTTTGCAATATTCATAAAAATCCAATAGTACTGAAGCCGAAGGCATAAGCCCGCACCATTTATAATGATAATGCTGTAATTTTAGCTTTTAACGAATTTCGGCAAAAATCACTTGTTGCCGTTTTCGTTTAAGTAGGTCTTTAAACATACATAATTATGGTTTCGGAGAGAGCAAATCATAGATGCCGTCTCCGTCCGTCTGTACCAGCTTGCTTGCTGCCAACTGCTCCACGAACTCACTGGTACGGTACCAAAGCTTCGGCTTCTCACTGAGCACAGCTTCCTTGATGACGTTTGCCACTTGGTCTGGTACCTGCACCGCGCCAATAATCTTCTGTACCGGCTCTCGGGTTGCGTTGTACGCGAATGCCTCTGTAGCCACGGCATCGAAGCCCGCCATCTTGGGTACTTTGGTCACGAAATCTACAGGATTCTCTAGACCTTTGGTCATATCGGTGAGGACTATGCCGGGCTGAACAAGAACGGCCCTGAAAGGAGGGACCACAAGAATATTAAATTTTATTTTTATTATTATTAAAACATATTTATACAGGATACAGAAGTCAGCTCAGAGGCTGTTTTACATCATTCCTGTTAAAAAAGAGCAATTAAAAAAAACAAGCAACAAACTAGCAAAAAATACAAACAATGGAAAACACCCAAGTGGAATATGTAAAGGAAAAATACCCAATACACGAACTGTATACAAAAAAGAACAAACTACTTAAATTACACCTTCTTATACATGTTTTTAAAGCTACCAATAGAGGAGGCATTCTGGACATGAGTAGGTATTTTGTTCCAAACAGTAGCCCCAGCATAACAGAGGGATTGTTTATAGCATTGAACATTTGGCTTAGGAACAACAACATTGAGATTAAGACCATACGGGACAAAATTGACCTGGATTCTGTGTCCATTGGGATCTGACCGATTTCTAGGTCAGATTGACCCGGCCGGAAACTGGCTTAAAAAACGGGAATTTTGCCTCAGATCCTGCGTCAGTTTGAGACAGATTCCGGGTCAGACACTGACCCAGAAATGGGTCAGGTCATCTGGGACCTGGACTTCAGGTCAATACTGAACCGGGAGTGTAGATCTAGGAAACTAGCCTGAGTGGGGTTTTTCAACGAAGTGTGTGTGTGTGTGTGATTTTATATTCACTACCTTATGGAGACCGAGAACAAAACAGAAAAGGGAAAACAAAGGGTCTCCATAGGGAAATTCTAAAGACTGGGTTGCTCCACAAGGAATATTGTGTACAAAGTCTATGGGAGGTTCTTAACTACAGGGACAAAGGAAAGGACAAAAGATGTCTCCACAGGGACGCAAAAAATAGAATGTGTGTGAGTGTGCCCTTACATATGCCAACTTATGGGGTACTTTTAACAATGGAACAATGGACCCCACAAGGCAATTTCAATAGGAACAATAGGGCCCCACAAGGGAATTCTTTAGAAAAGGGAACAATAGAACAACAATAGCAGTACCCCACAAACCGGATCCGTAAGGTTGTGTGTGTGTGTGTGTGGGAGGGGGGGGGGGGGGTGGGGGATATTGATGTCCAAGTGCACATTATAGGCCGGGGTTGAGGGGTTAGTGGCTTCATCAGAAAGGGGGACGTACCCCAATCCAGGCAAAATCAGCCATGGAAGAAATTGCATAATGCGAAGAGGACAGGGGATGATACCTGCTGAACGATCTATGCTTTTTCCAGGCCGGGAACGGGGGAGTTGGGGCTAAAGGAGGGACTTAATAGTGTTTCTGTCCGCAAGTCAATCCCATTCCCGGCCTCTGGGACTACTATGGGACGTTTCCTTACCAGATGTTGTACAGCCTCAGCAGCGGGGCCATCGACTGGGTCATGCCGTCAATCGCGAACTTACTGGCCGCGTAGTAGGCCTGGAACGGAGGAGCTTTGGAAGAAGAAAGTCCGAGAAAGTCCGAGTCAAATACAAAACTAGACAAAACTTGTTGTTGGTACATCAAGATGTTCGGTGTAGACATGTACGAGTTAGCAGAGTTGGTAGTGTTGTGAGAAAATGTTGAAAACTTGTCTTTGAAAAAATACGCTTACACGGCTCAGAGCAGCAGGTTTTCAGGTGCGTGCATCACTGCCGTACGCACAATTTAGTAATGTTTCCCTTTCTACAAAAATGTGTATGCTTGCAATGGGAGTCTTTAGAACGACAGGTGTCAGCAGACTTACCAGGTAAATTTCCACTGTTTTATACGTACATGTAGTTCTGGCTTGCGTACATTACCAAGAAGAATGGATTTACCTGGTAAGTCCGTTGCCACCTAAGCGTCCAAAAAGTCCTCTATTGGCTAAGGGTTGGTTAGACTTGTTCCCTGTCTTTATCCGCAAGACAGGCACTTATCCAATTATATCAGTGGATAAACTTGCAGTGACGTAAGCTTTCAATTTCTGCGTTATGATTGGTCCGCTCCGCGTCCGAAGTGGCGTATTTTGTCAGCCACATACACCAGCAGTTAACTGTACTTTCGATCGTCTGCTGCTGCGTGCGCATAATGTTGTCATGTAATCAAGTGTAATGTGTGTACACGTGCGAATGGGATGCAAGGTCAAAGGTACATCTGGCAGGATCCCGTCAGGTGCTCAAGGCTGGTATCTGGCGTTATTCACGAGCCTCGAAGTGTGACTTCAGATGTTCAGGCTAAGGGTTGGTTTCCTAGCCTGTCTCTGTGTTTTAGCCGTACCCAGCAACTAGGCGTACGAGCTGTCATGTCCACGATTGACCAAAAAAAAAACCCAACCAACCTCAGAATTAGATTTACACCATACAGCCTCAACATTATTGATAGAGGTCACGATTCTTTCGTAAACACGTAGATGTCACCGGTGTTATTTAGGTAAAGGGAAATGGACCTTAAGTGTTAATGAGCCGGAGTTCCGTCAGCCTATATCCTAGTGCATTTTGTACATCATGCACTATGATCGAGTCAGTTTGAGGTGACCAATAATAGTACATCAATGTTTCTCTGTCTTTGATCTCAGTGCAAGGATCCCGGTTTGAAGGCAACCTGAACCCGGTTTGAACTCATGCTGGACCCAAGTTTCCAAGTGGATTGGCTTTTTGGGGTTCGTAACCTTCGTGTGGGGCTATACTCCATTTTGGAGTTAACCTCGCACATTTTAAACACGGGAAATGTATTTGTTTTTCTTTTTCTCTTGTATGGATATCTTTATTAAAACTCTTTGGGTATTAGTGCAATAGACACTTTTTCAGGATTCCTTAGTTTCTTATAAACAGGAGGTAGACCTTTAGGGCCATGTCACACGAGGCAATTTACAGGCAACCGGTTCCAGGCAATCTCCATGAAGAAAAGGCCTTCACATTTCAATGTTCATATATTTTTCTTGGGGATCATAAGACATTGTTTGAAAAATGACTCATGTGCTACCAAAAAGGTCCTGTAGCATGCACTGCACTTGGTTGCCTCCAAGTTGCCTGGAAAAGTTGCCTCGTGTGACAAGGCCCTTATAGACTCACATTCGAGCGTGTATAAACTGGTGATGTTGATGATTCTGCCAGACCGTCTCTCCTTCATTGAGGGGAGCACAGCTCTTATCATACGAGATACTCCCCAGAAGTTGACATCAAACACCTCCTGACAAGTCTCTATCGATGGTGTGTCAGTCGAATCCCAAGTGTTGATCCCAGCATTGTTGACTTGGAGAAAAAAGGAGAAAAAAACAGGAGGGGTACTGTAAGCTATGGTGAAGAGGGCTAGGGTTCGTGGCGTCCCCGTGGTATGGGATCCCTTCCAATCGCTTTGTCTGGAGGGTATCCTTTTGGTAATTACTCCAAAAACTAATGACCATAATAACTTACTTAGTAAAAGAGCACTGATGAGATGTTGATATTATCATGGAGGAATAGTTTCTTCCTCCATGATATTATAAACCGTGGTTAGAAACAACACCCTTCTGGAATGGCTTTACAATGGCTTCTCCCACAGTGCATTGTAAAATAATTGTCATGGAATAAAAACCGTGTGAGCTCCACAACAGCCGGCCACAATTTGTTGACATTGAAACTGTGTCAGTAACGACGGAAAAAGGAAGTTATAGTGATGTTTTTTTTTTTTTAGCAAAGGTGCTCTTTGTGAAACCGAGGTCAAAGAAAGGTATATAGACCTACATTTACCATTATTGTTCTACTAATTATATTCAATGTGAATCAATTGATTTGTATGATGGCGGAAGTAGTTATCATTATACATGTAGCGCTTTATCTGTGGTAAAACAGACACTGAATATCTCGGAAAAAAAGCAACGACAACTTTATAACCATTAATTTTTTTAAGCACGCATGGATCCTGGTTTCTATTTTGAGACAAGCAGGATCCAGCGAATTTTTAATAAAGAGAAACTATCTAAAATAATGGACAAAAATTAAGAGCAGGGAGGAGCGGAGGGAGGGCCAGAGTGACATTCCAAAAGGGGCTATGACTAAAAAACTGTGGGCGGCCCCGGGACTACTTCTCATAGTCAAGCCAAAAAGTATTAAACATTTCCGTTTCATGTGCATGCATGATACGCTTCCTAGTACTTTAATATTATTAGTCTGGTTTCCGATTTTGTTTGCCCATGAATTTTTTTTTTTAAATTGTGATTAAATAATATAGCCTGAAATGTTGGTTAAAGCCTGTACACCATATTGTGTACATAGGTTCCTTAAGTTATACACTCCAGCCCTAATTCATTGCTCGACCACGAAGTGACAAATACAAAATGGCAAATCTATAGTGAAACGTCGTTCATACTATATTACTGATTAAAAAACCATTACGTTTTGTAGGTACCGAAACTTGCTGAAAATTTAGTGATTTTTATAGAAACCAGTCTGCCAATTTTTTAAATATTTGTTTTTACAGGTCACTTATTGTTCTTCTTTTTTTCCCAAGGACCAATTGATATCATGCTTGATGTTTCCATAACCACATAGTATGTGGTCCTTGAAAAAGCGGATATGAGTTGTCAAACGATCTTGATTGGTTTTTACAATCATTTATTGGGATCTCTTTTCACGGCCTTTGATTCAGAGTTGGAATATTTTGAGGATTCTGCACTATTTTGCACCGATAGAAATAACTAACAGAAGTTTAAATGTTTGTTCTTTTATGGTTCTGCTTTGTGCGTATTTGTAAATGCTTCTTTTAAACGATAAAACTTCCCTACAACAGTGTTTTCAGGACACTTACCCAGTACATCAATGCGACCCTCCCTAGCAATAATCTCGTCGACCGCACCCTGGTGGTCCCCATCCTTGCTGACGTCGAGCTCCCGTATGAAAAGAGTTTCGCCAAGAATCCCAGCACCAACCCCACCGACGGCAGACTCCAACGGCCCCTTGTTATCAGTCGGGTCTCTCATGGTAGCGTAGACCGTCAAGCGGCGGTCAGGATCCTTGGCTAGAAGCGCCGCTGCGGACAGTCCAATCCCCGCTGAGCAGCCCGTGATTAAAACTATTACCTTTTCCGCCATTTTTGGGGTCCCTCCGTCGTTGTAGTGTACCGACCAGATCCAAAGCAGACGCAATAATGGTTCCCAAAGGAAATGGGGCGCGCCGTGGGTGAACTTTCACATAGAATAGAGACCGGCCATGTAATGCGATACCAAAAATGTGCGTTCATACGAGACGAGTTAAAACAACAAGAGTAAAACCGACGGAGGCAGTACAGGGGACTGGAGGGGCAAAGTATAGGTGGCATTTGCCCCCTAGTTTCTTGGTTAAGCCCTCATGTTCAATTATTGGACCCGGCGTGGCCTCCGTGGTGCAATGGACCTACATCTTCTTTCATTTTATAATTGCTATAGACAAAATGCTCCCCATACCATTGATGTTTTCTTTATAAGTCTTGTGGTTATTAGGTTGTTGATACATTGGAAGTTCAGATCGCCGAAAGTTCTTTGCACCTCACTTGCAATCCCCTACCCCCCCCGTACGCCCTCCCCCGTAGATATGTGGTGCCGCTGTTCTGTTAAAAACCGTTCAAGCTATCAATGTCGAGTGTTCGACTGAATGATTGTACGAATTCATTTCGGTCGATGAGGGTGTCCGCGTTCTTGAAAATCTTGGAAAATCAGATCTCAACTTCGGATTTAACTTAATTAACATCTACAAAAAGACTGGCGACACGCAGGCCGTACCATTCTTCTCTCAGTCACTTTTATTGCCAGTTGGTGTAATCATGTCACTGGGAATTAAAGTTCAGAACCCTGTAATGGATCTTTGTCTAGCTTTATTCCCGCACCGTGATTAATGTTCGTTGTGCCCCCTAATGTGCCCTCTGCAGACAAAACGTAGGTTCGGATTATAAAGTAATTGCTCTGACGAATGAGGGCGGTTGCAGTTGCTCTTTGTCTTGGAGGTCGTTCAGACACAGAGTACTAAAGTCGGTTTTCAGTCAGTTGTAACAAATTCGGGTTTAACTTTGTGTGTCTGAACGCGCCCTTAGTCTTAAAACTTAACCGAATCGGGTTGAACCCGAATGTGTTCAATCGGTCGGCGAAGGTTGTTTAACCATAGAGCAAGTTCCTTGCTCTATGGTTTAACCATGGAGCAATAAAAATTGCTCCATGGTTTAACGCTAAACCACTTCGAGTTTATCTTTTAGTAGGGTGTGCGGACAGAATTAAATTGAATAAGTTATACCACATCCGGTCTGATACATCTTAAATCTTTATAGAACATTCTGTGACCATTAAAATTATCAGGATTGGTAGAGCTTCAAAATACTCGCCAGACAGTGTTCATGTTTTTCGTGATCGACCAAACAATTTGAACTTTTTGGCTCCCGTTGGGTGGTGAGTCAGGGGAAAATAATGAAAAACAACGCACTCAAACCATGCACAATTTTCAGCATGTAAACATTCACTTGGGTTATCGAAATCAGCTGTTGCGGGTTTTTTTCAGATTATACATTTTTCTCGACTTCATTTCAGACGGAGATATTTTTACATAAAAACTTGTTAC
Source organism: Pisaster brevispinus (assembly GCA_023634235.1). Classification (NCBI taxonomy): domain Eukaryota; kingdom Metazoa; phylum Echinodermata; class Asteroidea; order Forcipulatida; family Asteriidae; genus Pisaster; species Pisaster brevispinus. Next base: position 3,321,437 of record JAMKCF010000014.1, on the reverse strand, counting down.
AGATGAACATCGTAATCAGTAAGCTTAACTAAATGTTAAAAAAACTAAAAAACAAACAAACATCCTGTATAATACCTTTGAACTGTACATTTACTACAGTCAAACGCAAATTCATCAACAACAAGAAATAAACCTATCTTTTGATAAAAACGCGGCCACTTTATGGGAACAATTAAATTCCACTTTTAGCAGTGGCGTATAAAACCAGAGAGATGGATGGAGGAGGGGGTGCTGCAAGTCCGCCCTGCCCAAGACCCCATCCCGTCCCCGTGCACCCCCGCCCCCCCCCCCCCCGCCCGTCCCACCGCTGGTACGAGCGCCCTCTAAACCCACCCTTCCCCAACTAACTGGTCACAAAACAGTCGTTGAAATTGTTAAAACTTAAATCATCACATGTCACATGATCTATAAAAGTCACCTGATCGAACCTCAACCAACAACCCACATGATCGCAATGGCTGCTGTTCACGGATCAACTTTAGTGTTCCTGTTTCTTCTATTCTTCGTGGGTTCCACGTGGTCTTTTCCGCGATTTCTCCATGGAAGGCCCCGGGGTGGAATGGTTGGAGCTCCCAGGAGACAGACAGACGATCCGCTGCCTCCTGACCAGTGGCTGCAACAAAAGTTAGATCATTTCAATGATGCAGATCTCAGAACTTGGAAACAGGTACGGAAGTCTCGTGATATGATTCGTGTCTGAACGCACTGCCACTGCAGTCTGCTACCAATGGCTACTGCTAGTGAGTAGTCACACTACACAGTACTATCGGTTGTTATTCTCATCCGGGGTTCAAATTCCGCATCCGGCCACCACTTTCTCTCCCTTACTTAATTTAGGTCAAATTATGTCCTTACCTGTCCAGTGACAGGTAAGGCATAATTATAAAATAAGTAGGTAATTTCACAAAATTTTTGATAATATTTAATGAGGTTGCTTTTGGCTTAGTTGGATAGGTCTCATTGAGACATTCAATTTAAACACCTCATTTGTTGGGATCGGGTCACCCAAGCCCAAATAACGCCAGGTCAAAGGTCAACATTTTTGCTATTATTTTTATAGTACAAAAACTGTGACCTTCAGTAAGGCCGACTACTGACTGCGCATTGTTGGCCAATCAGCGGAACGCGTAGCGCTGCCCTCCAACCCGTAAAATTTAGCAAAATCCCGGCGCAGGTCGCCGTCTTTGAAAGCCGATCACGACAAATCGCGGTGACCAACAGCTTTGGAAAAAGTTTTATTTGATAAAGAAAAAACTATTATTATTAACTGTCGTTTATGCATTAAATTTCCCCTTATGTATATGTTCCAAAACTGAGCTAAACACAGTTGAAAGTTAAATAGCTGCACATACCGGTCCTTTTTCTACCCAATAATCTTGGAAATTTTCGTCAAACGTCTGTAAATTGCGATTGAAACTTTCCAGCAAAACTCCATCTTGAATGTAGATGCGGTTATTTTTCATGAATGAACCGCGTAACATCGAATGAAATCCAATATCCTTGGGCATGTCACACCGTTCATTGAGTATTGTTACCGAACGACCAACTCGACCTTTCCACAATTTCCTATAAACAAAAAAGCGGCACGGCGCGCGCAGCGCCCTCTAGCGGTCAAGACCAGACCTAATTTAAGGACATAATTTTAGTATAGAACTAGAACTTGGGTTGACAGACACGACAGAATATGTACAAAGAGGCAAAAGGCACTTAAACTACAAACAAAGTGTCAACATGATCAAGAGCCGGCAGTCAGGTCGGCTCAGTGCTTTCTGTCCCTGCCTTTCACCTCTGTGTGTGGACCCCTGGTTCAATACCCGGACTGGAGCCTTGCATGTGGATTGGGTTTTTCAGTCCCTATCTGACTGCGTGGGTTTTCCCTATACTATAGGGGTTTTCCTCCCACGTCTAAAACTTAAATTTCTTCATTGTCTTCTTTACAAAAGTTGGTGTGATGTTTCCATCGGGATGCTTTGTCGACTATATAATTCAGATTCAGATGGAGAAAAGCCATTTTCGGGTCTATGGTAAAAATGGTGGTCTTGACAATGCTGCTGGGCTGCTACACTCAATTTTTGTTCCATTGGGCGTGAGGGTTACGAGAGTTCCATCCGCGTGTTGAAATGTGCACTTGGTTTTTTCCTTTTAAAGGTTACAATTTAGCGCTTCAGCTACCAATTTGACCCTCTAGAGGAATGTTTTAAAAAGTGAAACAAAGTCCAATATCAATTTTTAAAATCGAATAAATCCCTTAAAAAAAGGTTGCCGCATGTAAACATTTTTCTTCATCCGGGGTCGCATGTTTTACATGTACATGAATTTATGGCAACGATGTCAAAGCTATTTACATGTACTTCTACTAGAGTTAGAAATCTGTGGGTGTGCAAACCACCCACAATATAAAACAACACAACAGAATTAATGTCTCAGGTAAAATAGAAGTAAATTTCAGATTAAATTTGCATGTCGTTGCCGATTAATCAAGGGCACAGGACTTGAGCTCTTGTGTTTTTGATCATCAGAGTGTTGGTTCGAGTTCCGGACTTAAAAGTTGTTGTGTCCTTAAATGGTACTTAACCATTAATTAATATTGCTTCGTCCTGGATGGGGTGTAAAGCCGTAGGTCCCATGAACGAAGCAGGTACTGCACATAGAAGAACCCAGTTACACTTGACTTATCGCTAAGACTGGAGGAGGCTGTTTCTGGCAGTAGCTGCATAGTGCGACGCGTCATCTTGTAAACTCTTAGGTTATATTTCATAAGATGCTTCATAAATGGGTCTCATACTTATTCAACTTAAAAAACGGTCATAAAAAGTGTTTCTTTTTGTTCAAGCGCCTTTAGCACCTTTTTGGTGGATACATTCAACTTTCAGGAAGAAAATCATTTCCAGATTAAAAAAATTATCATATATATAGGCCCCTATAAAACGTTGTCAGTAAGAATTTCAGTGGTCAAAAGAATGCAGTTCTGTTGGAGCAATTGTAGAATACCATGCAATTTGGACAAAGTTAAATTAAAATTAAAAATAAACCTTATTTCATTTTTTTTTTCAGCGCTACTTTGTGAATGATACCTTCTACAAACCAGGCGGTCCTGTGTTTCTGATGATCGGTGGAGAAGGGACGGCCAACCCTATCTGGATGGTTGAAGGCACGTGGATTGTTATGGCCCAACGATTAGGGGCTCTGTGTTTAATGCTTGAGCATCGATTCTACGGTGAGAGCCATCCAACACCGTAAGTGTAGTCATGCTAAAGATTCGGCTTAACTCTGTGTGACACTATCGCTCACTTAAGTCGGTACTCAGCCATTTCTTTTCTTAAAAAAATCTTTAAAATTCCAAGTTCTACAACTCCACCTAGCCAAATAGCATGCCAAATGTCTTATTACCATCGGGGTTTGTTTTTTCACTAACACAATCTATCAATGACCAGCTCTCCAAGAATTCCCATAGGAATTGTACAACAATTACTCAGCCTTGCTAAGTTGTGTAAACAAAGGGTGTTATTCCAAAAAAAGGTTGATTATAACAAGAGCAGAAAGAGACACATGTGGGCTCTGCATCTAAAAATGCAATTTTGCTTGAATTGATTTTATTTAGTCAAAAGGGTCTATATCTAATGCTTTGGTTGATTTAAAAGGGTTTGGGTTCTTCACAAAAATGTATTACATGCTTAAATCAAACTGTTACTTTATCAAGTAAGGCAGGGTGAAATAGTGTGATTTTTTTTATGGTGTCACGCAGAGTTAAAGTGTAAACCCTCAAACATTATTACTGTTATTAGTGTAACACGTAATATTCGGGTGTTACAGGGTTTGGCCGATAAATGTAGAAAGAAAGAGGATAGCGGAAAAGTTCTTGAGTAGGCTGTATAATACAAGAGATTCTTTATTTAATCATGGCTAGTTACTCGTATAGAACGAAGAGTACAGAGAATGAGAATACTAGATTGGACCACAGTGTACAAGTGTGTCTCACCAGGTTTAAAACCAGAAAAGCAGAGAGTGACTAAGAATTAAATTATGGACAATATTATAGAGGATTGGTAAATTTTGGTCACTTACCGGATAATAGTGGGGGTCAGTGCAGGTCCATGGGGGTACCAGGTGGGCCTACCACATGGGTGATTTATGGACTTGAGTGCATGGTCAAGGAAGTGGACATGGGTAATTTATGGGTTTGAGTGCATGGTCAAGGAAGTGGACATGGGTAATTTATGTGTTTGAGTGCATGGTCAAGGAAGTGGATGGAAGCTTGATAATTGGGGATAATGGGGTTAAGGTTGGAAGGAGGCTGTGTTTCTAATAGGAACCATTATTATTAAAATAATTACTGATGGTTTATGACAGCTACATGTAGATTCAGGGTTTACATTAGTTTCGTTCATACTGTTGCCATACCCAGGCATGTAATTTCTCAGGATTTTTCCTGATTTCTAGTTTTTCTCAAAATCTTCTTTAGCCTTCAAATTGTCTTGAAAGAAGTTAAAGCATTCACCACAGGGAGAAAGAAATAGTCTAAGTTTCCACCTGTAGTTGTGTGTTTCGGGTGATGCAAAGAGTCTGTAAACCTCCTGAATTGTAACCTCTGTGAGGTTCCGGGTCTAGAATATTAAAGGGGAAGTGAGGCCCACGAGGCATTCTCAGGAACTATGATACTCATCAAATCTCATCATCCCTGTATATCTTTCTGGTAATGAAAATAAGGAAACACTAAAAGTTCCTTGCACTTTGACCCGTAGGCCTGAAGATACCTGTGAAGAGCAAGAGAAGATTTGGAAGAAGTCTCAGTTAATGGGAAGAAATGGTCTCTGCGGATCCGTAAAAAGTATTAAAAAGTCTTTAATAAATTGAACTATCCACAATTAAGGCCTTAAAAACCATAAAAAAGTATTAAGTTCAGTTAATTGAGGTCTTTGAAAAAAATGGATGAAGAGTGCAATGAATGTTCCCGCCGGCTCATAAAGAACTGAATTGTGCTGCATGTAAAAAAATATAGCGTAAAGTGTGATTGGGTATAGCTGTTTCCCCTGCTTTATTCACATACTTTTGGTTTTAAAATTTGTTAATGGTAGCATTAAAAGGGTCTTAAAAAGTCTTATATTTGACTTTTTTATAGTGTGCAGATACCCTGAATAAAGAACACACTGTAGAGTGATTTAGTAGGGTCTCGAAAAGCCAAATGAACCACTGGCCAGAGGTTGGTAAATATGGTTCTAGGCCAGTAATCCCACAACCTGAAAAGTCTTGCAGTCGTGTGTTTTTTCTAAAAACATACTTTCAAGCATTTAATTAAATGCATACTTTTTAGAATTTGAAGCCCAAACTTCCTCCTAAAGGTTGATTGACTATTAAAGAGGAGAACCACAGAGATTACATGTTGTATTTTGTTGGGTACATATATTTATGTTACTGTAAAATTTCAGAAACGTTAGTTAGACGAATAGCTCATTAGCCTTCAAGAAAGACTAGGGTAGAAACTTCCGGCCACTAACTTTTTTGTGTGTGGAAAAGCTCAATATTTTTATAGTGTGCAGATACCCTGAAGGAAAACTCCAACTGTGAAACCTCACACAATTAGATACATGAAGGGACTGAGAACGCACTCCACATATAAGGCACTACTTTGAAGCAGTATCCTAATTGATATTTAAAAGATGCTCATTGTAAGTGAGAGTGGACTACAGAAAAAGTTGTTGTGTTTCTCCTAAAATAGCACTTAAACTACACACAAGTTTGAAATTGTCAAAACTTTGTATTGCGCTTCAAAGTAGCCTGGATGGACACGTAAAACTGGTACGCGCAGAGATACTATTTTTTTTGCATGAAGCAATTTCATGCGAGGTACAATGTTTTTGCAAAATCGAGGTGCAACGTTTTTGCACTGACAGGGTAAATTTATATCATGCAGTTAGGCCAAAGGCTGAGTTGTATATGGGATGCAGATTTCAGAATATTGTACTGCATTTCTTTTTTTTTCATCAACCTGTTTTTGCCTACTGTGTGCAGGGATTTATCTGTCGAGAGTCTGAGCTTCTTGAGCAGCGAGCAGGCCCTGGCCGATCTAGCCTACTTCAGGCAGTTCATGGCGATGAAGATGAACCTCACGAGTAACAAGTGGATTTCGTTCGGCGGCTCATACCCAGGTAAATCCAGTAGGTCATGATAAATACAGGTTTTGAACGTAGCGGTTGCTCACTCACCAAACGTAGGTTCAATTAGTGGCCGGCATTCCGGCAAAACAAAACACTTCCATTGTTTCATGCGGATCGTTCGGCGGCTCATACCCAGGTAAATCCAGTAGGTCATGATAAATACAGGTTTTGAACGTAGCGGTTGCTCACTCACCAAACGTAGGTTCAATTAGTGGCCGGCATTCCGGCAAAACAAAACACTTCCATTGTTTCATGCGGATCAGTGAAACATCTTGCGGACTACTCAAAAGTCGGGATCACTTGTTCGACAGACGAATGATAAAAAACTTAAAAGGAAAACCCCTGATCTGCCAATTTGAGATGCATGGCCAGTCTACCCAGGGTGCTACTCTGGGGGTCAAATTTCACTGAAAGGGGCTGTGTCGCCATGATCGAAACAGGCCTGTGGCTGTACATGGAATTATGAACTCTCACCCTGTTACAGTTTGTGTGGGTGCACACTCTTCATAGATATGATACGGGGGAAGGCGCATGTACTCAGTAACTGGGTAAGAGTTCATAATGCCATGTACACCCCCAGACCTGCTTTGGTCATGACAACAAAGCCCCTTTAAGTCTCGGGGTATGATGCAACAATTAAGTTTCAACCAATTGCAAGATTCTTCAAATGCACTTAGTCAATCTGCAAAACCTTGTTATTGGACTGACAAAACTGATCGACCGAGGCAAACTGACCAACCTAACCGGACTGACCGACCTGACTGACCTGATCGACCTAACCGGACTGACTAACCTGATCAGACTGACTGACCTGACTTGACCGATCTGACCAACTTGACTGACCTGGCCGACCTGACTGCGTGGACCTGAACGCGTGACCTGATTGACCGACCTGACTGAGCTGACCGCCTTACTTGACTGACCTAACCGCTTGACTGACCTGGCCACCTGATCAACCTGATTGAATGACTGATTGATTGATCTTTTTTCTTGAAAGGGGCTGATGGGGAGAGATTCAGATGCTAATTTATTCATCTTGAGAGTGTCTCAGATGGCAATGTTTCTCTCGGATTGAAACTTAATAATGAGTTAACTTTCAGATTGAAAACTTATCAATATTTATAAATGCAAAGATATGGTATACTTGTTATGGATTGAAAAAAGAAATAAGAAGTCTACAACATCTTTAGTTTGTTTGTCTCGTGATAATAGGCTCTCTGTCTGCATGGTATCGCCTGAAATATCCTCATCTCGTTGACGGAGCTGTGGCTACCAGCGCACCAGTACTGGCACAGCTAGACTTCACAGGTAAACCAGACATTCCACCTTATAACAATCATGAAGAGACTTGAACAGCTTTCTTTTAATCCTGGTCTTTCGATTGCTCCTGTCTTCTACAAAACATAGAGACAGGCTTCAAACCCAAGAAAGAGATGGTTTGGAAATAAAAAGCGTAAAATTACACTGGGAAAAACACAACACTTCTTGGGTTGAGAGGTAACTACTGGCCCAGGGCTTAAATTACTGGACTAAGTCAGGCCAGTGGGTATTTTGGATCCTGATACTGGCCACTTATCAGAGAGTTTTCTACATATTTTGATATGGTTTTTGATTTAACCCTCGAAGCAGCTGAAGGGCGCGGGCGGAAGGACCAGCTTCATACTTTTTTTAACAACTACAAAATGTGTGGATCAATTCCGCTGAATTTTTTTTGGAACTATCCTTAAGAAATCTTCATTGGTATTTTGTGAATTATATTCCCTGAAGGGTACGTGTCAGTGGTCCGTGACTCACTGGCGACAACCCAACACGGCAGCGAGTGCAACAAGAACATCCAGCTCGCTACAGCTCAAGTAGAGAAGTTCCTGATGCACATGGTTGGGTGGTCTGTTATCTCCAAAACATTCAAGTGAGCCAGCCTTTTCTCATCTTCTTTTGTTGTTGTTTAGGTTTGTTTATTTATTTTTGTGTCAATTCAGGCTTTTAAATAAACAAAAACAAGCTTTGGGAATGACCCAAAGTGAGCCAAACCACAATATAAAAGAGTAATCCCCTCACCAAATCTAACCATGACAAGGTAACGGGGCATCAGGTTGTCTAAGTGGTTTCTGTCCTGTCTTTCACCTCTGTGGTCCCCGGTTTGAACCCCACCTCGGACCGGAGCCTTGCATGTGGATTGGGTTTTCAGTCCCTACCTGATTGGTGGGCTTTCTTCCAGGTTTGTCTTTATTGGCTGTTTAACCAGTTCGCTTTACTTTAGGGTGAAAAATCCTTTTCACATTACTCTTGCGGGATTATTTTCAGTCAAAAAAGAACTTTTGTTTCCAGCCATGAATAGTTTATAGATTTTAATATTACTTTATTATTAGCGCCTGTACGTTAACCCGTAGGTCATTGGTTCAAGTCCCGCTCCAGTCAATTTTTCTTTGTTCAAACCAAAAATATATAAAATTTACCCAGTCAGTTTCCTTTGTGGTTTATTACTTGATATAAACATGAACACGTGACCATCTTTCAAGCAATAGGATTGCTTTCTATGTTAGTCCGATTAATCATAAGTATGTCCTGAACTTTTTTTTATTTCAGACTTTGTAACCCGTTAAATGGATCCAATCCGAACGATGTTTCCAATTTCTTTGAGTCCATTGCTGGGAATTTCTTCGGTGTGGTGCAGTACAATAAAGATAATCGTGACTTTGAGGTAAGCAAAACACTCTCCACGGAAGAACTTGAAAATGATAAGAGACCTGTTCGTACTCTGCCACTGTCTGACCGCTCAATATCATTCATTGTGGTTTTGAATAAGGGAATAAAAGAGTAGTCGACTAGGTCTTCAATGGCTGTTTAATAATACAAATAATAATAATAATAACTGGATTTATATAGCGCCAAATTACCAAAGGATGCAAGGCGCTTAGGGAGGAAAGAAAGACCAAAGTGATGGGGACAACCAGCTACAGATTGGAGAACAGGTGAGTCTTGAGACACTTTTTGAAGGACAGAACAGTCTGAGCGTTTTTAATGGGGACAGGAAGACCGTTCCATAGGCGAGAGGCAGCAGTGGAAAAAGCTCTCTCACCAGCTAGTTTGCGTGACTTGTTCACCACAAGGGAGATAGCATCATAGCTTCGAAGGGAGTATGGGCAGTTTAAAACTGGCATGGTCATTGCCGTGAGATAAAGGACCCTGAAAGAGTCACCACACTTTTAGTTCCATTCAGAAATACCTTTCCGTTTAGAAAAATCCAAAAACCTTTAAACGCTGAGACCAAATCTTATGGTTTAGCCTTAGCTCCTCTCAACTCTGTGTTGAATTTCTATCCATTTTGCGCACTAACTGACTAAGTACGTAGCTCCTCACACAGGCACTTACGTTTCAAACTATCTCATTTAAGTTTCAAACTTGTGCAAGCCAAATATGTGACCTACCAATTTAAATTAGGCTGTGAACTTTGCGTGCTCTGCGCAATCATCTGACAGCGACCTCTTTTGACTCAAATAGGTCAGGTTATGCTTAATCACTTCTGTGTTTATGTTGCACGTTTAAACTTGGTCACATGATCTCCTCTCGACCAATCAGAATGGAGAAACTGTACCAGGTGTTTATGAATAATAGCTATTACTGCGTGTATACCAGCCTGCAATAATTTACATACTATGCGGTGAACGCATCTACACAGTGCACACATTAGTCCTGCGCACAGTTTTTGCCACCATACACAACCCTAGACTGGTAGACAAGTCATCAAAAGGCGTTAAGTTTTTGTCGCGGGAATATTGTAACGGCTCTCTCGTGTTTCTCGCAATGCTGCTGTCTCGGGGGGATTGCTCTCTTGAGACTACTGCTCCCCGCGGGACTGCTGCTCATGTTGGAGACTGCTGGCTCTCTACTACTGCCACATTTACGGTAGTCACGAGAGCAGTAGTCTTGAAGGAGCCAGCAGTCTCCCGAGATCATAACCAGTGTCGCAAGATTCGCGGAGAGAGTCGGTACACTGTCACCTCGTCAAACATTTAACGACTTGTCCACAAGTCTATCTAACACAACCCTTGCAGTTGAGTGGTTTCAAATGATTGGCCAACTCACTGGAAAAATCTTCACCAATAGTAAAAGGGTTAATTTTGCTTGTCTGACAGGGAGCTGTTGGCACAGACATTACTATTGACACTTTGTGTGACATCATGGTGAATGCGTCCATCGGTGAAGAAATTGACCGGTATGCTGCGGTTAATTCACTTCTCTTAAAGACGTATGGAGAGCCCTGCCTGGATATCTCATACGACACTATGATCAAAGATTTGAGAGAGACATCGTGGAATAGCTCAGCTTCCGAAGGAGGTAAGCTCTTTGGAACCTTGTACCTGTCCAACTGAACATGGCGTGTCGTGGCCACGCAGTCAAAGTTACCAAACGTGAGGTAGACTCTTGCATTTTCACAAAATGGGTAAGATTTTCTGAGTTTCGCCACAAAAACTAACAAACTATTCATCCTTTTCACCAGTGGGTGTGTTTACATTGAATTACTTTGGTCATTAAACTTAATGGATGCGCAGGTAATCTGCCTGGGACAGTCAGCAGCCCTTCTGATTTGCGCATGATCCTTCTAGGTCCACTGTTTGGAAAAGCTATTACATGGAGATAACAGGTGTGAGTTGTCAGATGAAAAGGATGTTTTATTCTAGCCTCTTTCTTTAATGGAACTTTCCCGTAATGATAAGGACTCTATATAATTGTGTGTATTGTATTTCCGCATTTTCAACGTTTTTTTGTGTTATTGTGTTATTGATCTAGTTGTTTTTACTGTAAATCATGTGCAATTCAGCTTTTGGCTGCGATGCTTGATCTTAATAAACCATTATGAATGAATGAATGAATCTATTGGAAAATGAGTGGTTCGTAAAGCTGAATTTAACCTTGGAGTCCCCTTCTAACAACAACAATTAAATCTGCAGATCCTTGTGTCGCAGAACATTTTTGGTTGCCTCGGTTTTTAGGTGGACTTTTGAGAACTCAATCATTTCAATCAACAACCAAGGATTTTTTTTCAATGTCGGTCAAAACTTGAGATCTTTCAGTAAGCAAAGCCGTTTCAAAATCTTTATTTATTTTTTTTAATAGGTCGTCAGTGGGTGTATCAAACATGCACAGAGTTTGGATTCTTCCAGACATCAGATGGTACAGATCAGCCATTTGGTCACCACTTCCCTCTAAGGTAAAGCAGTTTATGATAGCAGTAACTGTAGTTTAGGGAAAAAAAAGGAATCATCTCCGCTGTTACTGGTACCCATTCACTGAGCCGATGTGATTTCTCCGTTTTTTTTCCCGGAAATCCGTTCCTAACCCCCAATTTTTTGTACAAATTTTATTTTATTTATTTTTTTTTAAAATTAAGACCATAAAAACATGAAGATAAAATCAAATAGAATGCCCTAGAGTGCAGATTATGGTTTTAAAAACAAAAGATAAATGTATGTAAGTTGGCTTCGAGCTCGCAAATTTTCGCCCTTGCAAGCTTTCGCACTTTACCCTCACAGATTTTCTTTCAACAGCCTATCACATTTGAAATTGATCTGAAATTAACAAAACATCTCTACAGAAGCGTTTCAAATTAACCAGTTTTTATAAATAGTGTCAGCTTTTAGCTAAGCATTTTAACCAACACCTTCTTGGATACCAATCTCCACTAAGGCCAGTTGCTCGAGGTGTATTTCGGGAGATTGCAAAGAGTGCTTCCATGCGAGTTGGTTGTCTTTATCCAGTTTGTAAGTTCTTACCTCCTGATGCTACTCTCTACCTCTATAAGACAACTATACATCCTCTAATGGAGTACTGTTGTCACATTTTAGCCGGAGCTCGTGCCTGTCATTTATCATGTATTAGATAGAGTGTAGAAGCGTATTGTTAGTCTTGTTGGTGAAGCGTTGGGAGCAACATTACAACCTCTTTCCCATGTTTCCCTCCATCCCACAATCTAGACTGTTTAAAGAGGATTATCAATTCCTACCTTCAGCTCCCATAAATTGTTTTCATCTTTAATGTTTTCCTCCTGTAGCCCCTTACCTAGAGTGGCTTTTAACCTTGTTTTGGGCGAACTTGCATGAAAAAGAGAACAACCAATTTTTTTTTCAATAATAGCCAATACATCAGCACCATGAACTTCGACCCATTTCTTTAACTTGTTTTTCCTTTTTCTGTTGAATAGTTTTTCTCTACAGATGTGTTCAGACATCTACGGAAAGCAGTTCAATAAATCAACGCTAGCCCAAGGTATCGCTCATACAAATACCAACTACGGCGGCATGGGCATCCGAGCGACAAAGGTAATCTTTCCCAACGGCTCTATAGATCCCTGGCATTACCTCGGAATAACCAAAGACATCTCCGAGGAGGAGCAAGCAGTCTACATAAAAGGTAAATAATGCAATTTTGTATCATAGCATGGGATCAATTTACCAGGGCCCAATTTCATAAAGCTGTTAAGCAGAAAATACTGTTCAAAGTGAAAAAATTCATGGAAAACCAGGAGCTACAGTGTTAACTTGATTGAATTTTGGCTGGTAACCTGTTTCAACTAAGCAAGATGTTTCTTTCCTTAGCAAGTTTTTGTGCTTGCAGGCTTGCTATAATCAATCCATTAAGCCTGCCCATTCAGCTTCATCCACACCTGCTAGACTTTATATTTGAAAGTTTTTCTTGTATACATTTCTTCCAGTTCTTGTTTACATGTCTTCTGGTTAACTCTTTCAGCCCCAATGGTGGCTTTAGTCGACTGTGCACTATACCCTGCTTGAGCCCCAATGGCGACTTTAGTCCACTGTGCACTATACCCTGCTTGAGCCCCAATGGCGACTTTAGTCCACTGTGCACTATACCCTGCTTGAGCCCCAATGGCGACTTTAGTCCACTGTGCACTATACCCTGCTTGAGCCCCAATGGCGACTTTAGTCCACTGTGCACTATACCCTGCTTGAGCCCCAATGGCGACTTTAGTCCACTGTGCACTATACCCTGCTTGAGCCCCAATGGCGACTTTAGTCCACTGTGCACTATACCCTGCCTGAGCCCCAATGGCGAATTTAGTCGACGAAGATAACACACAAAAAAGCACTGAAGCCTGAGCATAAATGCCATTTGTTAAACAGCTGTAGTTTTGTCCAGGTTCACCCTCCATACCCAAGCTTGCCATCATTGGAAAGAAAAAGATCAGATCTTTCCAAGGGTAGTAAAATAAAATTAAGTTTTCATTATGCAATCCCTTTAAATTTGAGTGGAATGATCCCAAATGCCAAACACCTACAAAAAAGTGTTTGTGTTTACAGAACACACTAAGGAAACAAAGACCAAGAACTTGAACATGAACTGGCCAATTTGAATGATTTTGGGTTTAAATAAAGGAATTTCAGTAAGTGAGAAATTTGTTATGACTTATTATCCTCTAAAGTTAAATTGTCTAGGTAATAATAGAGTTTGAAAAGTTGACCTTTGAACATAAGCTTTCTGTCATGTCTGTTGTGTGAGATTGTGTGATTGAGTGGTCAAACAGTGTGGGCATCAGTGGTTGTTTATGTCAAAAGAATCTGGTAATGAGAGGGTTAACAAATCTGTATTTATTCCTATGAAGATGTTAACCCTTTCCTTACCATAGGCGACTTTAGTCGACTGCACTCATACCCCCTCTTCCTTACCATTGGCGACTTTAGTCGACCAAGCTTGCACACAAAAATGCACTCAAGCCTGAGCACAAAGGCCATTTGTAATAAAGTTGTAGTTTTGTCCATGTTCACCCTCCATACCCAAGCTTACCATCATTGGAAAGAGAGAGATCGGATCTTTCCAATGGTTGTAAAAAAAAATGAGGTTGCTATTATGCAATCTCTTCAAATTGGGATAGGAAGATCCGAAATGCCAAACACCTACGGAGCGCCATATGGTTGTGTACAAAAAAGTGTTTGAGATTATAGATTGCACTGAGGAAAGAAAGACATAGAACTTTGACATTTATTGGACCAATCTCAATGAGTTTTAGATTATATGAAAGGGAATTCAATAAGGAAGAACTTTTGTATTACTTATTTTGCTGTAAAACAATATCTTCAAGGAGATAATGGAGTTTGTAAAAAATGGCCTTTGAACGAAAGCTTTCTGTTGTGTAAGAATGTGTGCTTCACGCTTGAGTGGTCAAACAATGCGGTCACCAGTGGTTGTTTATGTCCAAACAATTCGGTAACAAAAGGGTTAAAGGTAGGGTCATAGATTGTTTTTTGTCAGTGTAATGCTGATTTATTGGCAATATTATCAAGAAAGATACAATAAAATTCACATGTGTAAGTTTCAGCAGAATAGTGTCTACTTGCTGAGAAAACAGTAAAGATCCTGTCATGGTATTTTCACAAGAGTGTTGACTCCATCCATGTTTAAGCGAGATGACAGGGGGTACCAACAGCATCTCTAGCCGCAGCATTCGCAAACAGACACCAACCTTCAGAAATCTGAGAAACGATTCATGCATGAATCATTTTTATTACAATCTGTAGAACAAGTAAGCTTTCAGATTACCAAAGTATGACCCTACCTTTGTTTTGTTTTTTGTTCTGCGCCTCGGAATAGGGTCTTGTACACTAGATAGATGGCGCATTATAAATGCATTATTATTATTATTATTATTATCATTTAGTAGAGTGATGATATTTTCATGGGTGAAATGCTTGCAGGGACTAAACTGTGAGCTCAGAATTCTTACCGGAGGACACTTTACTCAACTTGGTTTTGTTCTGGCTTGTTTGTTTCCGTCAGGTACTGCTCATTGTGCGAACATGTATCCACAGCTTCCATCAGACCCACCAGAGCTCATACAGGCCAGGGATACAATCTTCAAGGCGGTAGAGGAGTGGATCAAATAGGACTGATGTACTGTAATAAAAAGTTTATGCGTTGTACCCCTTTTCACCGATATCACTTGCAGCTACTGTCTGCCCGAAGTCGGCCATTTTTTGAGTAAAATTACATGTACATGTAGAGGTATGGTGTCACTACGTGAAACTCCCATTGGCCAAAAATTCGAAATTCTAAACACCAGTTACATCCTGACTCAGCTGTTATTAGAAAAGTAATTATAAGAAAAGCACTGCACCCTGGCACTACCAATGGTCATGAGCTTGGTAACACTGCCCCATGGCACCTTCACTTCCCCACTGCCAGTGACAATGAGCTGGGTAACACTGCCCCATGGCACCTTCACTTCCCCACTGCCAGTGAGCATGGGTTGGGTGGGTGACACTGCACCCTGGCACCTTCACTTCCCCACTGCCAGTGAGCATGGGTTGGGTGGGTGACACTGCACCCTGGCACCTTCACTTCCCCACTGCCAGTGAGCATGGGTTGGGTCGGTGACACTGCACCCTGGCACCTTCACTTCCCCACTGCCAGTGACAATGAGCTGGGTAACACTGCCCCATGGCACCTTCACTTCCCCACTGCCAGTGAGCATGGGTTGGGCGGGTGACACTGCACCCTGGCACCTTCACTTCCCCACTGCCAGTGAGCATGGGTTGGGTGGGTGACACTGCACCCTGGCACCTTCACTTCCCCACTGCCAGTGAGCATGGGTTGGGTGGGTGACACTGCACCCTGGCACCTTCACTTCCCCACTGCCAGTGAACATGGGTTGGGTGGGTGACACTGCACCCTGGCACCTTCACTTCCCCACTGCCAGTGACAATGAGCTGGGTAACACTGCCCCATGGCACCTTCACTTCCCCACTGCCAGTGAGCATGGGTTGGGCGGGTGACACTGCACCCTGGCACCTTCACTTCCCCACTGCCAGTGAGCATAGGTTGGGTGGGTGACACTGCACCCTGGCACCTTCACTTCCCCAAGGCTAGTGGCCATGAGCAGGGTAACACTGCACCCTGGCACCTTCACTTCCCCAAGGCTAGTGGCCATGAGCTGGGTAACACTGCACCCTGGCACCTTCACTTCCCTAAGGCCAGTAACCATGAGCTGGGTAACACTGCACCCTGGCACCTTCACTTCCCACTGCCAGTGACCATGGGTTGGGTAACACTGCACCCTGGTACCTTCACTTCCCCAAGGCCAGTGACCATGAGCTGGGTAACACTGCACCCTGGCACCTTCACTTCCCCAAGCCCAGTGACCATGAGCTGGGTAACACTGCACCCTGGCACCTTCACTTCCCCAAGGCCAGTGACCATGAGCTGGGTAACACTGCACCCTGGCACCTTCACTTCCCCAAGGCCAGTGACCATGATCTGGGTTAATGCCTATCAATTACATTGGTAACTTCTAAAGAGATCTATAGTGGCTGGGACTGGCTGGGTGTCAAATCATGGAAACGTTGAAGAACATTGATGAGATCTGAATGTTTCTTATATAATTTCTTGAGGCATTTTTAGTCTATTTTTTTGATTCAATGTGGCTGGCATAATATTTATAGACAAACAAGATTCTGGTAGAATTTTGTAGATACTTGTTGTCAGTGAAATTACAGGCAGTGGCACAATAAACTGCCTGTTGGTTCAAAACTAAGTCAATATTAGATAAGAGAGATCGTGTTGAAAACTGCTCCACCCCAAACCAGTGTGTACCGACCAGAGTTTGTCATAGGCAATCTCAGGTTCACTCCTAATGGGTGATTCACGTAATGGCATCATATGACAAAATGCTTTTTGAGTTACACATGTTGTCCTGTCCAGTACTAATTTGTGAAATTCTAGAAACTGAGTAATCAGGGATGAGTATTTTTGTTAGTTCTTTTTAGTAGTACTCCTGCCATGTAGTCAATATGAAGACCAATGTCAGTCTCGATGGATGATTTCAAGGTCATGTTGGGACGACCTCTAGGGCGAGAAGCATCAGAATTCCAGAGAAGGACACAATGTATGTAGGTACAAAATGCTCTGTGAACTTGCACACATCCACACACCATCAGTCGGCTGCACAGCAGGGGAACACTTTCTGTCTCTCATAGTCTATTTGCAGGAAACTACAGGATTCATATGGGAGATTAGCCCTGTACAACTCTCTAGATGTTGTTTAAGGTCTGCTTGTTAAGGCAGGGGCCAATTTCATAGCGCTGTTTAACGGTAAGCAAATTTTCATGCTAACTATACCAGAAATATTTGCGTAAGCGAATTTCACAGTTTAGCAAAATATTTACAGGGTAAGCTTATGCGTTCACCATGGATTTGCATTGTTACGTCATTCATTTTTAGTGAGCTCCAGAAGGTTAGCATGCCTTTTCGTGTGAAATGGAAACTCACACAGTAAGCACAAAATGGGTCGTTAAGCAGCTTCATGATATTGGGCCCTGGTGGTCAGTAAGTAGCCAAGGAACATGGGTTGTGATGCAACTTTAAACCCCTGACCTGAAACATGATGGCCATATTACTAGTTGAACTGGATTTAGCTCCATGGTTGCTGCGACGCCAACATAACCAGGTGATTTAGTCTATCGACTGAGCTCCCCTATCCCACCATTGCAGTTTTGTGTGTTTGAGGGGACAGGTCTCTCTCCTGTTATAGGTTACTATACAGGTTCACTCACATCCACACAGGGCAGTTTTATCCTTCGTAAAAGAATATTTCCAAGGGCACAAAAGGCAAGGTTCAAGGACAAAGAGGCACTGGCTTCAGTACGATCTGGATTGTGTAAGTTTTGGAGTGTAGCATAGGTTAAACTAGGTTATCACTACGTGCAGACACCTGGCAGACATGCGGTATACTTCTTGTACAGTTTTTATGGGGCATTTCAGTTCCTGTTTGATTGATTGAAGTACTGAGCAATGATTCATTTGTATTAGCTGAATGTTCCGATTCTGCAGAGAGATATGTGGAAATCTCAAGTACATCTTTATAAGTGGTTTTATGTTTTTTAGACAATTATTTTTTAGTAACAAAGTCTGCTTGTTTGTCGACAGATTATGTTTTTGACTTTAAAAGTTGACATAAAGTCTCATACTGTGTGTATGTTGCCTGTTGATGACCTATTTGAAAGTACTTAATAAGTATGGTAAGCAATAAGGGAGGTTGTATAGCCTTTGAAATAATTTTTGAAATAAATCGTATACATTTACTTCTCTTTTTGAGTTATTTCAGGTTTTTAATTTGTCCTTATACACGACTCAACATGACAATTACAGGTGGTTTACATCATTACCATGATTACTGGTCTAATTAATTCATATATACATATAGGTACAGCAAATTGTTTATTAAATTTCAGTTAAAAACCTCAGGTGTTTTATAGCACAAAATTTAGGGGGTAATGTTCGCTATCTTGTTTGCAAAGTTGGTCAAAGTCTGTGAAAAAGTGACAGGCTTACCCCTTGTGATTTTTCCACTATAACATGTTTAAGAGTGAAATTCGATAAAATTTGTACAAAAATGCAAGGCTTGTGATTTTTTTCAATCTTACAGCACAATTTGACGAGAAATGCTGGACTTACCCCTTGTGTTTTTTTTCAAAATTTAGAGCAAAATTTGACGGAAAATCCTGGACTAACCCCTTGTGTTTTTTTTTCAATTTTGGGCCGAAATTCAACAAAAATGCAAGGCTTACCCCTTGTGTTTTTTTGCCCAATGTAAGAGCACAATTTGACGAGAAATGCTGGGCTTACCCCTTGTGATTTTTTTAATTTTGGGCCGAAATTCAACAAAAATGCAAGGCTTACCCCTTGTGTTTTTTTACCCAATTTTAGAGTACAATTTGATGAGAAATGCTGGACTTACCCCTTGTGATTTTTTCAATTTTAGAGCAAAATTTGATGAAAAATGCAAGGCTTACCCCTTGTGTTTTTTTACCCAATTTTAGAGCACAATTTGACGAGAAATGCTGGACTTGCCCCTTGTGATTTTTTCAACTTTAGAGCAAAATTTGACGGAAAATCCTGGACTAACCCCTTGTGTTTTTTTCAATTTGGAGCCGAAATTCAACAAAAATGCAAGGCTTACCCCTTGTGTTTTTTTACCCAATTTGAGAGCAAAATTTGACGAGAAATGCTGGACTTTTGATTTTTTCAATTTTAGAGCAAAATTTGACAAAAAATGCAAGGTTTACCCCTTGTGTTTTTTTACCCAATTTTAGAGCACAATTTGATGAGAAATGCTGGACTTACCCCTTGTGATTTTTTCAATTTTAGACAAAATTTGATGAAAAATGCAAGGCTTACCCCTTGTGTTTTTTTACCCAATTTTAGAGCACAATTTGACGAGAAATGCTGGACTTACCCCTTGTGATTTTTCAACTTTAGAGCAAAATTTGACGGAAAATCCTGGACTAACCCCTTGTGTTTTTTTCAATTTTGGGCCGAAATTCAACAAAAATGCAAGGCTTACCCCTTGTGTTTTTTTGCCCAATTTGAGAGCAAAATTTGATGAGAAATGCTGGACTTCCCCCTTATGATCTACAGAAAAATGCAAGAACACATGAGCTCAATACAGACATAATGTACATGACTGGTAATTCTTTGCAGAAATATTTCCTAGTTTCAAATTCAAGAAAACTGCATTTTACTAGTTGGACTCCAGCCACAAATTAATGTACAAAATATATATGAACAAAAACTCTGACAAAAACATGTACCACTAATCAATATTTTAACTCAAAACATGAAAACCTGATTTAATAATTTCAAAGGATAGCGAAAACTAGAGGAAAGGAAAGAATTAACTTTGCAAAAAAACAATGGTGTTTTGACATGTATCTCTTATTGCACTTGAACCATGCCAAAAACATGTCAAAGGTCAACCTAGCTGGTAATTGTTCCTTTGCTGGATTCAGACTGTGATGACTAGAGTCAAAGGTCACATTATGAGCGAAGTTCCACATAAAAGCTTCATAAACTATCACTTGGGCTGCCAACTTACATGTCAAAGTTCAAAATGGATGGTTCATGGACTCCTTTGCTTGGTTCGGACTATGATCAAATGTGCCCAGGGTCAAAGCTCACATCATGAGCGAAGTTCCACATAAAAGCTTCATAAACTATTACTTGGGCTGCCAACTTACATGTCAAAGTTCAAAATGGGTGGTTCATGGACTCCTTTGCTGGGTTCAGACTATGATGACATGTGCCCAGGGTCAAAGCTCACATCATGAGCGAAGTTCCACATAATAGCTTCATAAACTATCACTTGAGCTGCCAACTTACATGTCAAAGGTCAAAATGGATGGTTCAAGGTCCCTTTGCTGGAGTCAGACTATGATAACATGTGCCAAGGGGCAAAGCTCACATCATCAGTAAAGTTCCACACGACATGTTCATAAGCTTTCACTTGAGCTGCTGCTAGAAGAATCAGTGGACATGACCTCGACGTCATCCTCGTTCTCTTTGTTTTGACCTGGAGCACCAAGGTCAAGGTTCAACTCTGTGGTATGATGGCTGACGCTAGAGGGAATGGTCAGGCTGGCGGTCAGCTCACTGGAGGGCTGCCATGTCATGCCTCCGGATGCTGTACCATCTGAGATTGAAGACAAACACAAAGAGAATTAAACTTTCCGTACAATAAAGCCAGACCTTGCGTTTAAACTTTTTGTAAAATAGCCCACCGGGCTAGTTAACTGTGCATTATACTCGCCCTCAGGAAATTTTAGTAGCCCAGATTTCAAACTTAAAGTTGTCATAAATGTATCTCTTTGATGTATCAATGGTGGCAATCACAACCAGTGTAATGGCCAAATGAGGTTACATTTACACATTTAAAAAAATGCAATTCACCTCTGAAAAGGAAGAAATATGAGCATTTTAAACGAGTAGTTTGCACAGTTTTAGTAGCCCACAGGGCAAGTTGAGAAGTGGTGTTTACTAGCCCATAGCAGTTTTTACTGGACAATGTATGCTGGGCTAGTGTTAAGGGCAAGCCCTGAAAGCTGTCATGATATAAGCCAAAGCCCGGAGCCAGTGTGCCCATGCTTAGAGGTAGGGTACTAGATTCGTAAACACTTCAAAAGCTTACTTGGTGAAAAGCAGTGTAGCTGTTGATTGTATAAACTATTCTGAGAAAGGATTCCCTTCGAAGTGATATGGTTTGGATAATTTTTCACCCCAAAAGATTTGAATCTCAGAAACGATTCATGCATGAATTGTTTGAGATATTCTGAGGGTTGACAGTTGAAACTTTCACAGGTGACATTTCAGAAAAGAGTTGTGGACATGGGGAAGGGGTTAGGGAGGGCTAGAGCCCCCAAAATCTTGTCTAGCCCCCAGCCCCCCCCCCCCAATAAAACAAAAAAACAACAACAAGAAAACAAACAAAAAACAAAGCAAGGGAAAAAAAGAAGACGATGATACATGCTGAATGCGACTTGACACAGGAACTACTCCCACATCCCGACAAAGTTGCCGATGTGTCTGCCCAAAAAGGGTGCCGCATTTCTATAAGTAGACAAGAGCTTTTTCAGACAATGTTATTATATGCCTAGCCCATAATATTCTTAATCAAAGTCACAAATTTGCAAGCTTTAGTTCTGTCCACTGTTGTGGAGTCAAAATTTGCACATAACTGCATCCTTGTAAATTGTATGATTATTATAACTTTCTTCAGAGTACGCGCCAAATACATGTAAAATGCACTGACTCCCACAAAAAAAAAGCAGTAGCTGAGGTTAGAGAGTGACGTCACGCGCGAAGAGTCTATCCCCCCAAAATATTGGTTCGATAGAACCGCCCCTGGTTAATCTTGTCGATTTTGTATGTGTTATTTTCAGGAAAAATGTCAAGAAAAATTAATCAAAAACAGAAAATTATATGGGTTTGCTTTAGAATTGTAGATTTTTCGTTTTTTTAAATTGGAAACATCGGAAATTGTCCAAGCGATACATTACCTTTTCTTTGACCTCTTGCTCTTGGTTGAGCACAAGTAAGTCAAATCTTGCGGCCGTTTGCGAACGCTATGGGCATTTCAGTACTAGCCGCTTGTGGCCATTATTGTTTCTGAAGGGTTAAACTCAGGTACTGATAAATTGATTAGTCATGCTCTTCGGGAAATTTTTGACAATCGCTAGAAAAACAGACCTAAATGTTGGCAGTTACAAAAAACAAAGAAAAAAGATGATTTGCTTGGTTTTCTACGAGTACTTTTGAAGAATTGTCTGTTTCAACTCCATGTACAGATAAAACTATTGTACTTTTCAGCAAATTTACAGACCTAAAACATAATGTTTGTGGTCACTGGAGATCTGCCGATTGTCTTCAAAATTGATCGTCAACTTTTTCTTGTAAAAGGGCATGCATAACATTGGCAAGAGTAAAAAACATATTTATGTCCATATTTATGACATTTGTCCACAGATTGGCACATAACTTACATTGGTCACTGTGGGAAACTTCCTTTAAATCATATTCGCTTGAAATGCAATAGTTTTTGAAATGAGAAATGAGTAAAACAACTAATTTTGATCTTGCACGTCAAAAACTCTATGTTTGAAAATAGTGAAAACATTTAAGGATTTTTCCTCCTTGTTTCTTGTGACTCCAATTGAGCTGAAACTTTCACAGTTTGTTATTTCATGTAAATGGTGGGTCACATCAAGTGTGGACACTGGTCTTTGACAATTACCAATATGACACATCTGCTTTAAGAAAAGCCTTTTTTTGGGGGGGGTAGGGACTGGCTGGTGTTTTGTTTTCACCTACCTCCTCCAGAGGCAGCTGTTGCTCCCTCCGTGACACCGTTTGTCACTGCAGCAACTGGGAGATTGCTGAGGCGACCCAGAATTCCCATGCGCATCTCCAGGTCTGTCGGATACGGCCTACGGGTATCACCTACCCAAAGAAAAAATAGTTACATGTATGAGACAGCTTCATGTTTTTTACAAATAATAATGATATAATAATGACTTCTTATATAGCCCTTATATCCATCACTCAGTGACGCTCAAGGCGCTTCAACATTAAGTATTTTCCTGCAAGGTATGTGGGACTATGTTTGAAGTGTGAGACCTACTCCTTTACATAGCGCCATGTAATGGTTTACAAGGTGCTGTGATGCAATATGCAGCCAATCAAACCAGGAACACCGGGCGAACCCCTTCTCTTTTCGATAAGTGCACTGGGTGCTTTTACATGCGTTACACAACACACGGGGCCAACGGCTTTACATCCCATCCGAAGGACGAAGCAATAATGGTTAAGTGTCTTGCTTAAGGACACAAGTGTCACAAACCCACACTCTGCTGAGTCAGAAACACCAGAGCTTGAGTCCGGTGCTCTTGTCCGCTCGGCCGAGACACGCCACGATTTTATGTCCACAGATTCTTTTTCAAAGGCTAAAAAGGATGAACAACACATATACTCAATGCTATGCAGGCCTGGTACTTCATGGAGGCTATGGAAGCACATTCGTGCCGGCTGGATTAGAGCAACAAACCCAAGATCGAGTGGCTGAGTCATCGGGGTCTGGGTTCAAATCCCGGTCAAGACTCTTGAGTGCTTTATAAAAAGCCACTATTATTAGTATTAAACATCTTTTAAATTTTCAGACCGTTGACATTTGTATGTACAACCTGAACTAACCTGATTCTAATTCAATTAAATTGTGTTAATTTTCAACTCCTGGGTTAAATATATTTCAACAAATGACTGCAAACATACCAGGTGCCCAAGACAAGGGAGCTGACACCGCATTCGTGGCACTAATGCGATGCGCATATTTAATGAGCTCCTCGGCAGAGATTGCTCCCTTATTGGCTCTGTCGATGGCTTTCAACTTCTCCTTGGCTTGGTAGATGGCTGTAGCCTGTACGGGTTTAAGACAGGTTAAAAAGCACATTTAAAAGGAAAACTTGTAACACTTTTCTGTTTTGTAAATTTTCAATTCCTGTCATGTCCACAGACTCCATTTTGTGAGGGGTCAAATTGCGTAACCAAGCATACTGATAAATTTTACATCGGGTACAGATATGTTTTGACTACGTTGCTTGATAGCACAAGCGTCAGCTTGCGCACCAACATTCAAACAGTGCGCTTAACAGGCCTTGAATTTTGCTCTTGATGGGGCATGGCATTTTTCCTCTGGTAAGGGCCACTCTATGAGGAAAATGTAAATTTGTACTGGAACTTTGCAAAAGATGCTACAGCAGAAGCACAGGGCTTCATGGCAATTGCTGTGGGTGCCGTGTGTTATTTCGAGGGCTGGTTTAGGGTTCTAACGATTTAATGTTTTATCGTAATTTGCAGACTGTAGTCCACAGCACTGAAAAATCTCTCAGTGTAATGAAGCCGACTGAAATATAAGTCGCCTTGGAAAAAGCATGAGTTTCATATCACGCAAAGAAAACAGGGGCAAGTCAAAACCCTTCCCTCAAAATTGCCCAAGCTTACTGTACATGTCAGTGATTAAGCCGCCCGGAAAATAAGTCGCGGAGCATGCTGAAGGTCTGACAATCATTCCATAAACCAAGGCTTATGGTCTGAAATTTACGGTATATGTAACAACTTTTCTCACCAGTATATGTTCTGCTTCCTTGAGTTGCCTCTGCAGCTGTTTGATGTCCTCGTCCCGCTTGTCTACTTCCTCTTGCAGGCATTCCATCTCCCGCCGCTTCTCCCTCTGCTCCTTTGTCTGCTTAAGCGTTGCCTCAATCTCCTCATTCTTCTTCATGAGCATGTCCATGATCTAATCCAGAGGGTGTAAGAATGAATGGTTTAGGAAAGAGATTCTGACTGAATAAGCAGTATGGTCAAGTGGTGTCAAACATAAATAAAGCCATCCTCTGAACATTGCTTAAGGGTAGTGTAATCATTTAGCTTTTGCCAATATAATGCTGATATATAGGCAAAAAGACCAAGTAAGACACAATAAAAGCGACTTTTGATAAGTTTCAGTTGAATACAGTGCCTACTTTATCAGGAAAACATCCGAAAAACTGTCAAGGTATTTTCATCAAGACTGATGAATCCATCTGCGTTTAGTGAGGCGACAGCGGGTACTAACTGAATCTCTGGCTGTAGTGAGGACGAACGGAAACTGCGGAAATTTCCAAAAGTCACCTGCAGGCGATCTTGGGAGCTTCAAATTTGTTGACAAACTTTTAATAATTTCTAATCAACGGGGGCACTTCAGATGCAATAGTTTCACAGGATCCTTACCACCATTTTTTATACCAAGTAGGATTTCGGATAAAAGTTACTCAATTTATTTTCAGGGACATAATACCAAAGTATGACCCTACCTTAATTGAGTACAATGGAACGACTGTAACAAATTTTTTCTAGATTCTATTTAAAATCTTGCTCAACAACATCAGCACTTTGATGTCAGGTTACTATTTAGTGTGTTGAATTGCATTTTATTGCGAGGTTGGTAACTCTGTCCCACTTTCATGAGGACTCTTATCTATTGGAAAATGAGTTCATCACCAAAGTGAACTTGACCTTGGAGCCCATCTTTAATAAAACTAACGACTCACCTGGGGATCCTCCAAAGCTGGCATTTTTTGCCTAACTGCTGCCGTCGTTTCAAAAAGATCCCTGAAAAAGAAAAATAGAACGTTAAGGTCACTAATAAGTAGGATTTGAAACTTTGCATGGTGGAAGTATAACTAAGTAAGGCTTGCAGTAACACCATGTGGAAATCTCTTTTGAGTAGTGTAGGTTCTGAACCACCGGTTCTGAGTCGTTAACCAACGGTTCTTTTCAGAACCTACACTACTCAAAAGAGATTTCCACATGGTGTTACCGCAAGGTCATTAATGATGCTCCTCCTACTCTGACATTATTTTTTCCAGCGAGTTGATCAACAATAAATTTTGCAATGTGCTTCTCCTTTTCATATTGAAAATTGGTACACTGCCATCTTCACAAAAAGAAAGATTTTTAAACAAATTTTCTTCCATTTCCTAAGTTGTGTACAGTTTGTGCCTGTAAGGTGTCCAGGGCCATATGCTCTCTAGTTTTTTGTCTCAAGTGATGTCATAAGAAACATCATCTATCCATACATGTAGCTAAAGTAATCATATGCAGACATAGTGCTTTAATACAATATGAGGGCGTCTCAAAGCGCTCATTAATTTTTCTACAAAGTATGCGAGCTGTGTTCAAAATATCAGACCTATCTCTTGACATGTTCTTGCATTTTCTTGCATGTTCAGCCCCAACTATAGTTGGGATCGCAGTAAACACAAAGCACTTCCATGATTAAACTAAAAACATAATAATAGTAAGTAACATACTTCATAGTATGAAGTTTTTAAGACCACTTCCCCTTGAGAATATTTGAGATTAATTAGAACTTTGGTTTTCCAAGAGAAGGGAAATTAAATGCGAAGGCCTATTTTGAGACTGAAAGCATCATCAGGCATGAGCATGAGGCTGCTGCCACTTGTCAGAACCCTCTAAAAAAGACTATTTACACCAGATTAGCGGTCCATTTAGCATGTTTAGGGATGAGAGTCATTGTTGTTAAAACGACACGTTGGATCCAAATTTTAGGACATAGGGCCTACTTGAAATGATGGCGTTTCTACCTTTTGGTAACCCCTAGGGAGGCTTTGGAAGTCAAATGGCTTTTAGGAACAGTGTCCTAAGCACTAGTGAAGTAGATCAAAGTGTCAGTCTTTAATTCTTTAAATTTTAATGCATGTGGACAAAATTAAGGTGTTTTTTTTTAGCAGGATGACATAAAAAGTCTGAATTCAGACAAAAGTCTGAAAAATCTCATCCCTGTCCATTATGAGCGATAACTATCAATCATTCCAAACCTCGTCCTGGGCACCGGCTCGTGACCGACTCTAGCTCCATCATCAGTTTTGACCATTAGTTTGTATACAGAGCCGAGACCCGGGTTTGAAATAAAGAATCTTGTTAATTAACGCTGATTGCATCAGCTTGTGCGTCTGCAGTAGTGTTACACAGTATTCCACACAAGATCGATCATGGTGTCCTGTTGAACTCTATGGGCGATCCCAACTATAGTTGGGACGCCCCAACTTTAACACTCAAGTTGGGACCAGTCCTAACTACAGTTGGGACAATTGTCAAGTTGTAACGGTTTACAATGTGCTGTGGCACAATCTGCAGCCAACCATACCAGAAAACACTGGGTTGAACCCCTCTTTCTCCTAACGTTAAGTGCACTGGGTTCTTTTATAGTGCAAGTTACACAACACTTGGGACCAACAGCTTCACATCCCTTCCAAAGGACGAAGCACTAACTGTTCAGTACCTTGCTTAAGGACACAAGTATCAGGCCGGGACTCTAACCCATAGGCCTACATGTACTCTGCTGATCAGAAACACCAGAGCGTGAGTCCAATGCACTTGACCAGCAACCACAACTTGCCAAGTTGTTGCAATGACAGAAACCTTCTATATGAAACTGAAAGGTGGACGTTTAGAATCTTCACAAATACATGTACACCCAACAGAAATTCTAACTTCAAATATTGACAACTTGACATTCTCCTAGAGCAAATACACTGGATTTGTTTGCCCACACTTGGCACAAAAACACACATAGGCCCCCTTCAATTTTTCATGTCTAAAACTTGGAAATAAAGAAACTAATATAATAACATATTACAAAAATGATATGCCAGCCAACTACATTTAGAAAAAAAAATTGCTGAAAATTTGTGATAATGTTTTAATTGTGTTAAAATAGATTCCCAAACTGCCACATTTCACGAGTTTCACAAATTCATAAACCAAATAGGACCAACTTTAAGTTAACATCTAAATTTATCATATCTCCTCAAAAGTTGAAGCACAGAGCTCCCAGGTTCGGATAGGTTGTTATATTTACAGATTGCACAATCTTGCATAACCCTCAAAACGTTATTAATCAAAAGTAACTGTAAAACTAAAAGTTGGGGTTTTTTTTTGCATGAATTTTGGCCTATTCAGTGTGTGTGGGTGCACCCATGGCCCACGCCGCACTCAAGTGACCATTTTGTCAGACACTATTTCTATTATGGGGGTTCGAGTGACTTAAACTACATGCAACAAATCGTTAATTCCGGTCCAGTCTAGTGAGACAATGAGACTTTGGCGGCATGACCCTCTCGAAACGAGGCAGAAATCCACAATTGGTAGCAGGTACGAAGTGTCTTATAAGAAGGTATGAAGTGTCCAGGGTAACGACGATGTACGAAGTGTCCAAAGTCACTTCGTACCTTAAAAAAGTGTCCAGGGTCAGAGGGTGCGAAGTGGTAAAACTAGACTGCTAGGTATAAAGTTACTCCTACCTAGAACTATTAAGGTTCGTTCCGCTATCGCCTCCACGTGGAGACAATGATAGCACAACCAGACAACAAACCTTTTTACTCTTAACTCTTTAGTCTTTGACTTTAACATTGTTTAATTTAGTCTTTAGTTCTTCTCTAGGTCAGAGCAGTTCTTTTAAAGTAAGAACTGACCTGACACCAAATATCCATAGTTAGTTTATACATGTAACACTAACACTCAACAGGTTATCTGGAGCTGAGGTGTACATCAAGTACTATATTTATGTAAAAAAGTGTGTACTTTAAATGATGTACGGCAACATTGTGTGACCAAAACATGACCTCCAGTGACCTTAATTGTCAATATGGACCAATTATGAATTAAAGTACGTACAGTACTAGGTGCGGTCTTGACCGCTAGAGGGCGCTGCGCGCGCTGTGCCACTTTTTTGTTTATAGGAAATTGTGAAAAGGTCGAATTGGTCGTTCGGTAACAATACTCAATGAACGGTGTGACATGCCCAAGGATATTGGATTTCATTCGATGTTACGGGGTTCATTCATGAAAAATAACCAGATCTACATTCAAGATGGAGTTTTGCTGGAAAGTTTCAATCGCAATTTACAGACGTTTGACGAAAATTTCCAAGATTATTTGGGAGAAAAAGGACCGGTATGTGCAGCTATTTAACTTTCAACTGTGTTTAGCTCAGTTTTTGGAACACATACATAAGGGGAAATTTAATGCATAAATGACAGTTAATAATAATAGTTTTTTCTTTATCAAATAAAACTTTTTCCAAAGCTGTTGGTCATCGCGGTTTGTCACGATTGGCTTTCAAAGACGGCGACCTGCGCCGGGAATTTGCTAAATTTTGTGGGTTGGAGGGCAGCGCTACGCGTTCCGCTGATTGGCCAACAATGCGCAGTCAGTAGTCGGCCTTACTGCTACGGGACAAGATATTTGAACATTACCAACATTAAAGTTAATCCCAACAGTCCAGGTCAACCCCTTCACTAATAATAGTAATACTAACAGATAAATGGAGTGCATGTGCAATGCAATTCAGTATGTAATTACTAATTGTATACTGTGTTACATCATGTTACTAATATACTATACTATAGTGTACATGTACATGGTCACCAAAATTTGTTATGTAAACAAGGTCAAATATTTTGAACTTTGACCTTCCATAAGTCCGGTTTTCATGAACCGATCCCCACAAGTAAAATAGCAAAATGAATGTCTCAAAGAGCTCTATCCAACTAGACTACTTACAACTCAATCAGATAAAATTTTTGTGATTTCCCCTACCACTAAACAGTACTCAGTATATAAGACAGTAGTCCTACTTATTTTATTAGTTTTACTAAAAAAAACCTCGCACGGACACGGCTAGTCAATCTATGATATACTCCAACCAAATATAGGTTATTCGAAACAAAATTAATACATTAATATAGCTCGTAATGTAATGACTATTTCATTGTAAAAAGTGCAACAAAACACTCACTTGGTGAGGCATTCAGCCTCCTCAACCAACGACAATAACTTCGACTTTGTTGCTGCACTGGCCGCCGCCATCTTGCCTTCTGAAGACTCGTTCTAAATAATTTTAAATTGACGATCGTTGGTTGCCGCCAAAGTTTATTATTATCTCTAATTAAATAAACACAATAAAATGTTGCTGATATTTTCTACGTTTTATACTTAAAAGAAAAATCTCTTGTGATACTAATTGCCTATGTTTTATAACAACGTCAATTTTAAATACTGGAACGAGCCTAGTAAATAAGTTAGTTGACGCGCTATACTACTGACCGATGAGGTTCTCCCAAAAGACGAGAGGCGAGACCTTTTTTAACAATTTGAAACCATTCCGTCCATATTTAAATTAATTCATTTCATTTGGTTTGGTTTGAAACGTACTCATTTTATACTTCATCTATGCAAAAAGGGAGATGAAGAATAAATTTGACATGTAAGTACAAATCTTGGAAATTTATCATCATGCCTAGCGTAGCAGCTACGCTCAGTCAGTGTACTGTAGTGTAAGTAGATCCTACTGACTGTAATTATTGTAGGGACAGTAGGGTTTCCGCCCCCTATAGTGCTGATATTTCTTTATGACTTGTGTCAGGCAAATCAATGTTTTGTAGAGTTCGAACCATGGTTACATGTAGCCTACCTAATGTTGGGCTGTTGTGGCTTTCTTTAGCCTTTTTAAAGAAAGCCATGTATTTTGTAACAACAGCCTGTACAACTAAAGGTGGGCAAGGTCAAGGACCATATGGAATTGTGCATGTCCTGTTGTTGTGTTGTACATGTGGGTCCATGTGTGGTATCTGGCTGGGTATATAGTGCAGCAGTACTACACTGCCAGTAAGTGATTCATTTGTGCTGCTATCCAATGATGTTCTTTTACCCAGTTGCAAATTTAACACAAATTGTTAAAATAAAAAATCCACATGCATATTACGACATTAAGGAAGGTGCTGTGTACAAAAAAAGATTGGTACTGGTAGTGCAGTGAAAAAGAACCCAGAACACTTATCGTGGAAGAGACAGTGTATGTAAGGGGGGGGGGGGGTAACCCCAGCCAGTGTTTCTTTTCTGGTTCACATCAGCACCCTTTTTTACAGGTTTCCTCAGGCTTGCGAGCCACAGTGATTAAGTTCACTTATGAGGTTTCATTACCAGAAATATGTAATATTAATAATCATAATTTTTGGGGTTTTTTTTCATGAAGGTTGAAGGATGAAGACAGTGGAGAAGACAAGGATGAAATTGAAGCGTCTAAAGATCATCATTCTGACAAATTCGTCTGGGTGAGGACTACTTTATTTTCTCGTACTCCGTCAACTTTGGCTTACCAAAGAAAATTTGGCTTCAATGAAATCAAAGAATCATAAACAGTGTGTAACTTTATATAGACCCTGTAAACCAATCAGTTTTATCTCCCGAGACCAAAATTCCATGTTCTAAACAGTGAAAATGTAGGCCTTTTTTCCCCACATTTTTCTTGTGACTCCAACGACTGATTTACCCTAAATTTTCCCAAAATGTTGGGTAACACAAAGTGCAGGTTTTCAACAAAAACCAATATTGTACACATGCTTTAAGAGGATGAGAAACCTCTTTTATTTGCCGTCGAAATTTTAAACTTTCTCATTTAGCCCAAGGTGAAGGTTGGTCAGGGTGAGCACCAGCTACAATACAAGTATTGCATGTGGTTCTCCAAACGGACACCAGGGAACAAAGCATCCTCAACCAACTACGAACAGAACATCAAGACAGTAGGCAGCTTTGCATCGGTTAGTATAATCCCCAAAAGCGAGACCCTTTCTAAAAAAGTAATTAAAATGGTTTCGTGTGTGCCCCTTTAACGTGCAAAATACTTGTATGTTGTTTTATGCAAGTTGTTTGTATATGGCCGCAGGTGCTGATTTCACAAAAAGCTAAGATTGATTTGTCTCAGCTACTAAACAACTCATCTTAAGACGAAGCTTTTTGCTTTCTGAAATCAAACCCTGTTATTATGAGATCATGTCAAGCTTCATTTGTACTTTCTAGCTCGTACTTTAAATCGTCGACTGAGTATTACATTTTTTCAATCAGTATCTCAACTGAAAGTTTATTACTTTAATTTTTCAACTACTCAGCTGACAAAAGAAATCAGGTGCTGCATCTTTAAACTTTACTGTTGTGTCATGGATGTGCACTTAAATTGAGTTTTGTGATTTGTTGGTGTGCAGGTGGAACAGTTCTGGACGCTTTACTCTCATCTTGCCAGACCCTGTGATCTCACAAGTAGCAGTGACTACCACTTATTCAAACAGGGTATCAAACCAATGTGGGAGGTGAGTTTGAAAATTGCAGACCTTTGTCTGAGTTGATGGCGTTGACAACTGTTATGTATATTTATTTGATTTAATAATAATGGTCGCAAAGCCAAGGATTCTCAGAAAAGTGAACTTAATCACTGTACTAGCCAAGAACCCCATGGAGAGAAGACAAGGAAAGAAGTTTCAGTTTTAGATATTGGAGGAAAACCCCAGAGAATTATTCCAGGGAAAGTTCACGCAATCAGGTAGGGACTGAAAAACCAATCCACCTAGTGCCCCGGCAGGATTCGTACCAGGGTCCTAGAGGTGAAAGGCAAGGAAAGATACCATTACACCGCCCCGACCGCCCCTGTGGTAAAACCAAATAGGTATCTTGCTGACAACTCAATACTTGTTTTCTTTATTCTTTTGTTTCATCTAGGATGATGCAAATAAGAGTGGTGGCAAATGGATCGTGCGGTTAAGAAAAGGTCTCGCCTCTCGTCTTTGGGAGAACCTTATCCTAGCGATGCTCGGGGAGCAGTTTATGGTGGGAGATGAGATCTGCGGAGCTGTTGTGTCCATCAGATTCGCGGTAAGCAAAATTTTCTGCTTAAGCAGCCACTATGAAATTATGACCAGGGGTATTCATTATAGCTAGTTGATTATGTGGTTATCTGATTGGTTTATTGATTGATTGGTTGATTTCAAATCTTGAAATCAATCATAATAATAAAAACAACATTCGTATTCATCAATGTTGTTGCCCGCCTTTCACTTTTACTGTAACTTTTAAACTGTATCTTTCTATAAAATGTTTTTACTTGCTTTAAATTTTGCTCAAATATCTTCCGTTTACTTTTAAGGTTTTTTAAATTATTAATTTAAATGGTCGCCGGACCGGAAATTGTTGAATGTTGTTAAATAAAACATAAACCAAATGTAATTTCATATTGATTTGTTTTGTTTATCAGGAGGATATCATCTCCATCTGGAATAGAACGTCGAGTGACGTCACGATTAGTCTACGTATTAGGGACACTCTGAGGAGAGTTTTGAACCTTCCTCCGAACACCATCATGGAATACAAAACACACACTGATAGTATCAAGTAAGTAATCCAGTTCACTTCTGCGGAGTGTTTTTATCATCAAAATCATGGTAGGTTAAGCTCAGACGAAACACTTGACTAGAGATAACCTGTTCTTAGTTTAAATAAAAATAAAAATGAGCACTTGAAAAAAAAACCCCCCAAAACCCCAGAATAAGGTGACCAGCCAAAATACCATTCCACATGTGCTGTCAGTGACTGGTTTAGTGTTAATTGTTTGCTTAGCAGAAAAATGTCACGCAAAACTGTTCTGTTTGATAAGTTCTATGAAATTTTGAGTCGTATGGAGACGTTTCTTGAAATTCAAGCCCTAATTTCATTTCTAATTTGAACTTGTCTTTATTTACAGGGACAACTCCAGCTTTCGAAACACTGAAATGTTCACCAAATAAAACATTGAAGTTTCACGTTTGATTGTTCATGGGTGGCTATGGAGGCATTAGCTTTCACGGTCAATGCCACAGTGCCCCTTGATATGTTCCTGTAGAACTTTACATAATACATGTACAAATGTACATTACAAGACTGCTTTAAGACAACCTCAAACCAAAACAGCTTGTACACTTTCTGCATTAATTTCCCACAAGAACATCAACTACTGTTGCCAGGAGCTTTTGAAAGTTTCAAAGAGACAGTAAGGGAACAGTGAGAGGGACTTTTGCCTGATTGTGTGGATTCTTCAATTCTCTCGCATGAAAGAATTAATACAAGTAAAACTATAGTAAAGTGGATTTACTGTGCAGGACATGTGCTTCAGATAACGTACAGCTAAACCTACATGGAAGATGAGAATAGCAACGGGGAGTTTATCATGGATTGGACTCTGTTCACAATGACTGGAGCAGTAGCTCTTGATTCCGTATTAATGCACAACTTTCTCGAAGCCTCCTGGACACAGACATGTGACGGAGGCTTGTGCTTCTGTCTGAGGACTGAAATAAGTTTTTCATTGAATGCATGATCTTCCCTCTAGGGAACTCCCACATGGGGAAATAAACACCGAACTGGCGACAGCCAATCTGTCCGATATAAACAGTGGTTTATTGTCTTGATTATGAGATTATTATTCAGTAACTAGACTCCTCTACTTGTTAAAGTCATCGTGAAACCAGTGGTTAGCTCGGTAGGATTCGAACCCACAACATTGTGATTGCAAGTCCTGCGGTCTAACCACTGGACCACAGTGACACGTTTTGCGTCATGGGCATTTATTGATTGTGCACTCGATTCTATGATCAATAATGCAAAGAAATGAACGACAGCGCTGATATGCAAAATAGCAGTAACAGCCATACATCATTTCAAGCTTTGTATATAAAAGAGTTCACACAAAAAAACAATGTTCACAAAACCATGTTTATATAAAAAAAAATGTATATAAACAAGTAACTGTTGCTTCATGATTATTCATTCTCAGTTTTTTGGATTAACTAATTCATTTATTGGTTTGGGAGATGCACTTTAGTGTTGAAAGATCCTTAAATTATACATAAAAGTACATGTAATTCCGAGCTTATGAAATAAGAGAAGACTGCACAGTTGTTCACCTCTCTCAGAATTCACAAAGCGCCTTGTATTGGACCATTCATTAATTTTCTTGGAGCAAGTTGCCAAAAGCAGTCATAACCTGCAAACCAAAAACCAGTTTTACTTTCTAAGACATAGCTCAATACAAAGTATATTATATGTTGCTTTATCCATGTTTGTTAAAGATAATAGAGCCTGGAAATTGTAGGTTCATTAGGTGCACTTGGAAATACAATGGTAAAAATTTCCACATCCGACCGCAACTTTTGTGTTCACTATCCTGACACTTGTGTCATGACACTTGTGTTCTTAAGAATGTCCTTTGAATAATGGAAGCATTTAAAGAAGTATACCAGTTCCTGTTTACGTAATTTAGTGATGTCGAATCATAGACAATCCTTTTTGTAAAAATACAAAAATGTGTCACATAATTAACGAATGTAAACAAAACCAAAAGCAGTCACAGGTCAGCGATACGCTTTAGCAGCCGCTGCAAGTGTCAAATTTACATGATATTGACCCTTTTCGAACCCGAGCTCAAGGCCAAGAAGGGCCCAATTTCATGGCTCTAGTTACTGTAAGCAAAGAATTACCGAAGCAGGGAATTCCACGCTTACGTCAAGCGTATTTCACGGGTTAGTAGGGAATTTTGTCTTGTGTACTCCAGATTCTAGGGATTCTTCGCTTACACAGCTAGTGTAGAAATTCGGCGCTTGACTAGTAAGCGAAGAATGGTGACCGTAAGTGCAGAATTCGGCAGTAAGCAGAGCCATGAAATTAGGCCCAGTTGTTTTTAAAAAGGGCCATTGTTGCGCAATGGTGTAAGTAGACTGGTGCTCTGTTTATGTTAATGTTATAACTATGGCGAGGCATGAGGATCCAGTCTGCATATCCATCCAGCAGAAAGTCATGGACTGTACATGTATGGGTGTACATCTATAAACAACCATGAAACAACCAACTACAAATAAAATTATATCACACGTTAGAAAGCCTTAACACCTAAGGTGGGCTAGAGTAGAGGAATATGGGCCCAATACAATGAGAATGTCACACATTTTTTTTCAACACTTAAAATGTACACAATTTCACCATCATTGATCATTGTCACAGACGTGGTCTTCATATGTACATGTACGAGCAATATAAATATTATTTAAATATCAACAAACTAAATAAATTATCAAAAAAGAGGGGAAAGTACGTACACAGATTTCCGAGGTAGCAGTTCTGCCACATCTCAGCGGAGTTGAAGAGCTAGGTGTACAGACTAAACCTATATAATAATACGTAGCTGAACAGAAACACTGAGCTTGTTGAGACCAGTGCATGCACTTGCCCGCTCGGTCATAACACCCCATACCTTTTGTATCTACGCCTCAATGAGCAGAGCGGTGTCCAAGGGTGTACGGAAGCCCATTAGTGTCATCGCTATTTTATTTTCAAAAGCATTTTCAAAAGAAGTTATTTTTATTTTCAAAAGCGGGTATTTTTATTTTCAAGAGCAGTTCTTTTGTATTTCCAAGAGCAGTACTTTTAATAAAACCGGGCTTTCGAAAAAAAAGAGAGAGAAAAAAAGCAACGGGTCACTGGGACTTGGACCCGATTGCCTCTTTTTACCGCTTTTATAGAATTAAATGTATACCTAATGTTAACAACGGGTTGAATGATGGTTGAAAACTACTTTATGTTGCACTGCAATTTCCCCTCGGGGAAAAAAAAAAAAAAGCAAACCAAAAACGATTCCAGATAATTTCCAGGTTTAATTTAAACTTAAACAGGCGTCAACTTTCGGTTCAAAAGTTAACGACTGTTTAAGTTAACATTAAACCTGTAATACTACAGTGGACAGGTTAAGTTACATGTAGTTTACCAATAACCGTTGAGAATTTGGTTGCTTTTATACCCTTTTCTATATACACTATTAGGACATGAAATAATTGAGTTATACCCTTAAAAACAATTACACTAAAAAAGACGAAGGTTAAATTAACCTCGCCTTTGTTTTGTTCATACGGCAAACATGTTACTTATTCTAAATGGAAGCAATTTTGTCGAATGGCTGACGTGGAAATAATAGCTGTGGACGACGATGGAAGGGAAGTCCAAGGCCTTCGATCTTTCTC
This sequence comes from Pisaster brevispinus, assembly GCA_023634235.1. Lineage (NCBI taxonomy): Eukaryota > Metazoa > Echinodermata > Asteroidea > Forcipulatida > Asteriidae > Pisaster > Pisaster brevispinus. Next base: position 3,284,509 of record JAMKCF010000014.1, on the reverse strand, counting down.
CATGCCGAATTTGGGCCAGTTCTTACGTCATCTCAAAGAACATGTAGTCCTGAAAATGACAAGAAATTTTATGATTATAATGAAGGTATTTTGAATTAATTACATTGAAACTTCGATTGATACACCTGTATAAAGTTTTCTTTATCACAGAACTTCATTACAGAACTTCGTAAAAATCAGTACAAATTGAATCAATCCCGAACCTGACTGCAAACCTCATACCAGAGCCAATTAACTTAGTGTTGCAGTTTGAAGTATGGGGCGGTCGATCAAGTAATGAACAACCAAATATCTGTGTGAATATAGAAACATGAAGTTTGCAGTGCATAAAACTACAAGCCAACATTCACACTTCAAAAAGCACCCTCACCGAGGCAAAATGAGATCAAGGATCGATTTCACGAAGATTCATCTTGAGATGAGTCGCGTGATTTCTATTGTGACCTTACACTTTGCTTAGCTGTTTAAAGTGTTTCACAGTAATAAGACTAATCTTAGCTTTTTGTGAAATTGGCTCCAAGGGTCTGTTACGTAAGCACTACTGTAAGCAATGAGCGAAATGCACGCCAGCCACTTGCCCGCTTGCCAGTTGAGTGACGCAACAATAAACATGAACGCGCACACGTGCTGTCAAATGTTTTCGATTGTAGCACACTTCTGCTTACACAATTTTGTTCTGCTTCAGTAACCGCAATAATTTGCTTACCGGTAAACGGCTTTATAAAATAGAGCCAAGCAGTGGTGACGTTAAGAGCCGTTTCTTGGCTTAAGGTAGGTAAGCATACTCATGAAAATAGGCCCACGTGTGAAAGGAGACAAAGTCGCGCACTTAACGGGTGCTTGTTCGAAAGCGCGCGAGACACCCTTGCGTAGTCTTTTTGACGCGTATGACGCGCGGGGGCGCTCTCAACGCCAACACTGCCATTGTACGTCACAGAAACAAACGCAACGCACTGCAACGAATGAACGCAGTTTGCAAACACAAACTTCTGTTCAGATACAACGTGCATAAAAAGTTCAGAACAAAAAAAAAAGTCTCTTGAGAGAACAAGGTCAGAAACTTGCTCTGATAATTGTTTTACCACGTCGCAATAATTTGATAATCAAAACAGTTTTATGATGGTGCTTTGCGGTGGTAATAGGAGCGAAGTGGTGGAGTTCGACTCTCCTAGGGAGAGGGAAGAGCAGCAGCCGGTACGTAAAACCGGAGGCTGGCGCTCGGTCTTCGGGAGGAAAATCCCGAAATACGGATCAGGGGAAAAGTATAGGCGTTGCGGCTGGAAAGAAATCATCCCAGCCGAGATGTAAGTGACGAATCTTTTTTGTGTTTTTTCTTCTCCAGCTTAAAACAAATCAATGATAATCCTTTTAAAATAATATTTCAGGATTTGCGGTTTTATAGCCAATTTTCTGAAGGACTGCTCCTTCTGAACTCAGTGCACAATATTACGTTACTTTGTTAAGGCCAACAATATACCAATGCACTGAACCAAAGTGCCATATTTAATTTCCACTATGTGGAAGTAACTATCACTGAGAAACTTGGTCCTTTAGGAGAATGGTTCAGATTACACTGCTAAAGACGCGCAGAGTGTACTTCTGAAACGCCCAGTCCACAAAAACAGCTGTTTTCAGAGCCAATACTCCTCCCATTATGAACTTCTTAAATGGATGATCTCTACAGACCTTCAGAAGAGAAAATATCTTCAAGAATGTGTAAACAAACAAACAACAAACACAAAACAAAAACAAAGTTTTTGATAAGTGTAAACAGCGCGTTTTCCTTTAACTGTCGACAAAACCTCGCAGATGAGTTGTGTAATTTCATAGCTCACAAGATTAAAGATAGCACAAGAAAAAAGGAAACTTACTACTAAATAAGTCGCTGATGCTACACGTTAGTAATGACACCGACATGCATTAAAAGATACTATGGACTGTAACATGGTTTTTATAAAAACATGCACACTTTTACAGGGTAAAAAATGAGGCATATTTAAATTTTAAAAAATACCTTAGGTAAATTGCACTTGGGAAAATTTAAATAATAACAAACAAACACCCCCTCCAAAAAAAGTGAGTTATTAAACATAACAACTAATAAATAATAAATGAACTAATACTCATTAAAAAAACAAGTTGTTGAACTCCTTTAAAAAAAAAAAACAATTCCCGAAACAGAACAGCCACCCCTGGACCCGGAGGTATCGCTCCCGTTGCCGTCAAGCCTGCCGTACAAGATAACATCCCACGGGCCAAGACCAACCGTGTGGGCGTGCAGGAGGACAACGCCGTGAAGAGCGACCCTAAACCCTTGTCCCTCTCCAAGCAGGTAAGACTATATAGCCCTGGCGGCCTTTCACCTTCCTATTATAATACAGTGACAGAGGAAGAGTCCTATATAGGGCTAGTAAGACTACAGATGTCAACATGAGACACTGCGTTGTTTATGAAACATCCCAAACGGGTCAACAGTGTTTTGCAGGCAGAAAGTGTACACAAGGAAGATGAAATCGATTTACATTTTAAGGAAGGCTAACCTTGTATTGCATGCTGCTATTATTATTCGAATTTTTTTTTTAATGTTTGTTCTTTCATGCCGTTTTCTTGTCCAAATTGGCGGCTACAGCTACGGCTATGGCTTGATCGCGGCTTCATTATGCATTGAAGTATAGGATGTCCTTAGCAACAACCTAAACGACAGTCATAGCCGTATAGCTGTAGCTGCCAATTCGGATACAGCCTAACACTGCAGGTGTTTGTTTGTTTGTTTGTTGGGGTGTTGGGGGATGTTTGTTTGTTTGTTTGTCTGTTTAGATGATCTTCCTGTGACATGGTCTAGTGGTAAGACCGCACGACTTGCAATCAAAATGTTGAGGGTTCGAATCCGGTCAGGCTAACTGATGATTTCATAACGATTAGAATAAGTACTGTAGTCACTGAATCACAATTTCTTGATTTTTGCAGTTAGACATTATACCAACGTTTGTCTGAGAGAGATTGGCTGTGGCTAGCTTGTTGTTTATATTCCCTTGTGGGAGTTTGCCGAGTTCCCTTGGATTGGGGAAGATCATAAACAAACATACACACACTCCAACAAACGCCCAACACCCCTACAAAGAAAGAAACAAACAAACACCCCAACACCCCAACAAACAAACAAATAAACAAACAGATATACAGACAGACAAAAACCCTAACAAACAAACAAACAAACACCCCAACAAACAATAAAAACACCCCAACACCCCAACGGACAAACAACGTTGGAGCTTTTAGATTGTGATTTGAGCATAAACAATCCACAGGTGAAAAACGCCGTGATGCGTGGATTCCAGCGGCTGTTTTCCAGAGGACGGCAGGGACCAGCTCCACCAGTAGAGGCCACTGCCGAGAAGATCGGGCCCTTTGGCGATGACCCTAATCCAGCGAAGGCCACCAATGAATCGAAGTGAGTACAACCCAAATGGTAATTAAAACAGTGATTAAAACGCCATGGCTTTGATTTCTGTAAACGAAAAAAACCCAGCTTTACGGAAGCACAAACAAGTCTGGAACTGACACAGGACCAGCCAATAATTAAACTACACACCACAAAAGGTACACTGAAGAGACGGTATTTCCACCTTTTGGTAACCCCTGGAGTTATAGATTATTAGGAGCTTTAGGGAACAATAACCTCATCACTAGAGAAGTTGCTCAGGGACCCTGACTTACTTTACTTGGAGAAATATATTACATTTTAACCCACAATATTAGGTGAATTAAAATAGTATTTCTCGGAAACTCTGTATTGTATCCCTGAACTGGTTTATAGAGTTTCAAGTCGTGCAAAACTGTGATATTGTCTCAGAAACTAGAAAACAAAAAAAGTCTTTCAACATTTTGATTACTGAATTTTGGTTAACAGGGAAAGCAAAGTAGAGTCAACATTTAATGGTTGAGTTTTCATTGGTTAACAGGGAACACAGTGAAGAACCAGACATATTCGATGGAACCGGTTCCCACCTGCCTCCAGGCGCCAGGATCTCCTTCTCTTCTATCAAGATCTCACCAAAGCCAAGTCTTCTCGGTGACCAGCAGGACGCGGAGTCTGTTCATACCGAGGTGAAGCCGGAAGCCAAAAGAAGGTTTCCCGAGCCTCTCCTGGTGAATGCTAAAAAATTCGAGCCGGACATGAAGGTGGAGTCCCGCAAGATTAAAGTTCGCGGGCATAACATGTGAGTTGCCACGAGAATTCTGAGGTTTAGATGAATTACAAATTCTTAGGATAATTATTCCATTTGATTCCTTGTGCCTCAAAAGCATAACATTTAGACGCTTTATTTTTATCTTCAACATGTTTGATTGCATAGTTGTGATGAAGTTTGAAAATGGCGGCCATTTTGAACGCCATCTTGGATTTCGGGAAGAGCAGAGGAATTTCTGATGACTTCTAGTGTATTATTCTAGACATATTCTTTGACCTTTCCCGAAAAAAAAAAAAATCAGGATAAAGCTATTTCCAGGTTAAAGCTAGTGCTGTTGGCCTAATAAAAAGAACTAGTTTATAATATTTTGATGAAGTTCGAAAATGTCGGCCATTTTGACCGCCATTTTGGATTTCGGAAAGAGTACCGGTGGGATTTTTGCGGACTTCTAGTGTATTATTCTAGACATATTCCTGGACCTTTCCTGGAAAAATTTTAGGATACAAGCTATTTCCAGGTTAAAGCTAGTGCTGTTGGCCTAATAAAAAGAACTAGTTTATAATATTTTGATGAAGTTCGAAAATGTCGGCCATTTTGACCGCCATTTTGGATTTCGGAAAGAGTACCGGTGGGATTTTTGCGGACTTCTAGTGTATTATTCTAGACATATTCCTGGACCTTTCCTGGAAAAATTTTAGGATACAAGCTATTTCCAGGTTAAAGCTGGAAAGCTTGGCATAGTAAGAAGAATAAGCCCTAGTAATAATAATAATGTGGTTTATTGAGGAAGAAAAATCGCCGACAAAAACAGAACAAAACACTCTTGACCACAATATTAATCTTAGTAATGTACACACAAATTTCCGCAAAAGATGTGATTTGACAAGTCTGACGCCGTTCAAGTTTCCCTCACACATAAATGTTTAAAAAAAATTACTGTATATCCAAATAGAACACAGCCTCTCCTGAAGATGTTGAGAGCACTAAAACTGATCGAAACGTCGAGTCGCAGCACCAACCTTTTTATCTGATGTGTTCTTCACCAGAACAGCCAACCAAAGAGCTCAGAGCAAAACAAACAAACATGAAGTTACAAATAGGTGATTCCAAAACAATTTTGAGATTAATTTTTCAACACAGGGAGGTCACCGTCCGATGCATCATGGTCAAGGAGGCTCCAGGCTGTACCGATCTCCTCGCAAAACACGGTCAGTCTACTGTGTCAACCATCACGGAAGGCACTGTCCCTCCACCAACCGCACCAATCACCAAGGACGAAAAGTCCGAGCTCGTTATCGAAGACATCGAAAACTTCGACTATAAAAAGAAGTAACTCACACAAGCAACAATAACTGTCCAGTCCTCGAATGGGTAAGTTTAGAGACTTTGCCATAAAGAAGGCCCTTGTGGATGATAAATGGACCAATTTATTACCCTAAGACATAACTCTGCTTGAGAAATTAACTGCAAACTAAAAAGAAAAGGGGGAGGTTTACAAGGTTAAGCACACATAAAGTAGTCCCAGCCGATTCTTTCCTCCCCAGGTAGTACTTAATAAGCAGGGCAGTTCTTTTCAGAACTGAAAAGTCTCCCGAATTCCGAAATCTACTCCTCGGCAGTAGAATAAATAGCAGTTGGAATTAAAGACAAGTTAACAAGAACAAATCTACAAAGTAGATATTTACGTAATGTTATCGCAAACTGAATATACATTGATACCGCACCATGCGATGCCTCAAAACCATTAAAACATAACTCATTGTAAGGTATTCAAAACTTGCACAAACTTTCACAGGTTTTTGTATGATCTGTCTTGTAATGTAGATGATTTATTCTCAGTATTCTCTTCACATGTCCATAACTTTTTATCTTTTGATCACCACACAGCTTAGGAAACCATTCTCAGTACTTCACATGCCATGGAGTCTGAAACCATCTCTAGCAAATCTGCATGCCGAGGAACCAGAACGACCAGGCGAATCTTCGGCCAAGAAGCTCTTCACCCGATCCCATGCAGTGTGGATGTGAGAATGGTTTTGTTGGCCATTGAAATTCCAGAGACGAAGCGTCAAGAGCTAACCTGCTGAAATGACAACTGCGGCAGGGTGTTAGAAGGTCAAGTTTGTTTAGACAAGTAATTTTCATTAAGGGTTCTGTGCTTGCTGGTGGTGAGCCAATGTCAAAGAGTTAACAAGCAGATTGCGGACCAGAAAAAAAAGCTAAGCTTCTTTTCAATGGCTACCAGTTCATTCTTTATATCCTTCCTTGTACCTTGGCTGGTAGCCTGTCCATAATTTATTTGTAAAAATGCTTAGCCGGCGGTTTGTTTCGTAGCTGGTTTGATGTTGGCTTACTGTTAATGAAGCTCGAGTGTACTTTTGATATCTCTAGTCTTTATGTACGTCCATCCTTCACGGGGGCCAGGGAACGTGTACAGAGACCAACTTGTGTGTGATTTGGTGAAATGAAAGCTCGCGTTCCATGGGTTAATCGGTGGGAAATCGTTCAATCTTTCAGGCCAAGAGTGTTGCTCTTGTTTCCGTTTAGTACTTTCTGCCCAAGTCGGGACATGGAGTGGTCGTTGAAGAATTGCGTTTCGGGTTCAAAAACTGGCAGCAAATTTGACAGACAAAACTTCTCTGGGACATCATGAAGGGAGTTTGTTGGAACAATGATGATTTCAATAAATTTCCGAAAGGAGGTACATAGTTTGGCACTTGTACCTCGTGGTGCGTTCTCGCTTGATGAGACGCATCTGTGTTTGTGGGAAATATTCAAAGGTGACCTTTGAATTTAATTGCTTGGCTGTGGGAACGTCAAGCAATGGTATGAAGTACTTCAGCGAAGTACAAGAAGGTTGAGCTCGAACAAACGGGTACGTCTGGGCAAACAAACGTAAACGTTTGGGCGAGAGGATCGGAGACCTTCAGTGGGCATAGGTGACAAACTATTGCCCTTCGCAGAAGGTGTTTAAGCGCTGCAACAGGCGGAAACTTTGGCATAAGACTAGCCAAAGTATGTCCACGTAGGGTATAATGAACGGTCTACCATTTGACCAACAGGGGACTAGTTCACATCCTAGCGCAGCAGTGCACACCACAAACATGTGGTGTACACTGGAATCGGGTGCGCAAATAACCACTCGACCACCGTGTATAAACGCTGGACTAGTTTAAGTCTACTCTTGTAGCAGTGGATATGGTGAGGCAACCACTGCCAAGTTTTGACGTGAAACCTTCAATCACTCGACCATCGAGTGATGGGGGATTGGCAGCCATTGCGAGTCGTGCAATGGCAACTGAATCCAGGCGTTACCCAAACCCTTCAAAACTCAAACCAAGTCAACGTTAAGTTAGGTCACATACAAGACCCGTTCGTTAGGGTCACTCTCTTAAAATTGAAGTTGTCGAACCAATCCTTTGGAGACCTGCTTTGTGACAACTTTTTATCAAGTGTGATAGACGGAAGTTAAATAAAATTGGCAATTGTAAATTTAACTTATCACAACTCGATGAAGATTTGTCACAGAGCAAAGTTTTGAAAGATTGGTTGAACAATGTAGTTTTTAGGATGCATGCCATTTAGCGGATTAGATCACTATGAAATATTCCATTTGAGTTGTGAAACGTCTTGGTTGTGTGAAGAACTGGTGGTGTACCTCGAGGGGTTCGATCTACGTGCAGCGACCGTCTTCGAGAGAATGTCTGGCCTCGGTGACTGGACACTACTCTCGTAGTGTGATGGGAAAAAGGACGCAGATTGTCCGGGGGATTAGCCCGGCGGAGTGCGGTGGCGGGAACTGGAAGCTGGATACTGGGGGAATGAATGCGTGGCGCGTGGTTCTCACTGTCGCCTGGGTGGGTCGATTGCGGGTGAGCGCAGGGACAAGAGAATGAGATGGGACACGGAGCGACCGGGCGACCCGTGGTTTACGGGACGGGATGGGTGGAGAAGACCATCCGACGGAGACGTGCAGGCAACTTGGCGATAGTGTTGGCGGAAAACCAACGCTTGAGGACACTGGGATTGAACTGTTTCTCTGATAATGTATTTAGGATGTCACGTATAGCTGTCGGAACATCCTTGCTATCCAAGAGGCGAAACCAGAATTTTGAGTTTTCACTTTGCCATTATGCTGCCAAAATATAGGGCCTTTAGTGCCCTGCAAATTATGGAACTCCGAAATACTATCGATGGGCCGAACTAGCATACACAGATCATGAAATCGTTTTCCACAGCAAGTTGAAACAATTGATAACAATAACTAAGGTAAAAGAGTAATCTTTGTCTTGGGGAAGTTTTGAAGCAACAAAGCCCACAATTTCGTTAAATAAAAATTTAACAAATATTGAGTAGGGAGTTACAACAACAAAATTACAAAAGCAACATAATAGAACGGTAAAGTTAAAGGAAAGAATCAATAATTTTGATCAGCATGATAATAAGTTATTACGTTAATAAAACACCCTCAACTTCAGATGTATTAACAATAGAAGAGTCAATAGTCACAGCCACTAAAAGAACAGTCAATAGCCACCGCCACCAATAGAAGAGTCAAAAGCCAGAGCCAATAACAGAACAGTCAACAGTCACAGCCAATAAAAGAACAGTCAATAGCCACAGCCAATAACAGAACAGTCAATAGCCACAGCCAATTACAGAACAGTCAATGGCCACAGCCAATTACAGAACAGTCAATGGTCACAGCCAAAAACAGAACAGTCAACGACAATAAACACATCCAATAACAGCCAAAGAGTCAATGTCACAGCAACAAATTGTTAAACATCCTCTGGTAACTGGTCATGATATCAATACACATTTAATTTTTTTTTTTGGGGGGGGGGGTTAAAGTGTTGTAACTTTACGGTGCCTAGAACTTTACACTTTGTGCTCGTGACAAAAGCAGTTAATCTATAATTTTATATCTCTCTTTGAAATTCTGGGTTCGCCTCAATTCCTTCTCCATAATTTCAGCTTGTCCTTCTTCTATTAATTTACCATCCCCACTTCTCCCCTATCCTTACTTCCTCCTTCTACCGCCCCTTATGATTTACACCGTCCTCTCATCTTTATTTTCATCTTCGCTCGTGCTTCTTCTTTTCTCACTTCACTTTCTTCTCCCGCATCCAAATATTTCATTTTAAAATGTAAGAGTTTCGTCGAGAAGTGACGTCTCCAACTTGCTCTGCTGTCTGTGTAACGTTATCTGCTGCCACCAAACTCAGAGTCAAGTTTGCTTTTTGTTTTCCAAAACAACGAAAGTCTCGTTTCTGAAATCACTTAGACAATTTTTTCCAAAGATATTAAAATAAACGAGAATACAAATATCGTTCCGAAATTCTGAAAAGTTATTCAATAAGTTGGCTTCCTTACAGCGTTGACTTTGGGATATTTGCAAATATTCAACATTTTATTTTCTGTAATACCTGATTCTCATTTGGAGGTGGCAGATAACGTTGTATAAAGCTACTGTTTCAATTTGTTGTTCACTAATAATTTAGGTCATGTTTAATAGTTTTTAAACAATGTAATTCATCCCTGCTTAATGCAAATGCAACACTACTGTACCATTGTATAAAACCACCAGCCAATCAATTTGTAAATGATTTGGGTGATGACTGAGACAAGGTAAGTTTTGGTTGAAATAAAGTACACGTATAGATATATCAGATTGAAAGGATCTGTGACTCGTCAGCGTTTTTCATAAAACCAGGAACTTCCATTTTGTCTCCCTTTATCACCTTAAGGTTTTTTATTTTCTTATGATATGTGAAGCTTCCGTCACAGGCATGATCGACAAAGCCCTTGCTACAATGACCTAAACTCAGTTTTATATTTGACGCGATGAAAAAAATTCTCCTTCAAAATGATGTAACATTCAGTGCAATCAGGAAATTCTTCTTCAGACCTGGATGGTATACAGCTACTCATTTTTCAGCCTTTTAAATATAATATTTGTTCGATCATACCTCAGTGACGTAAATGAAACCAACATGACAAGGTAAGGACTGCCGACTTCAACAACTTCTTAGAATGGCTTCCTCACTGGGCTCTGAGAGCAACCGAAAGTAAATCAACTTTTTGTTTCACCAGTTCATCTTTTTAAGATGAAATTCTCATAGTTACACGACACAACATAACTTCAACCCACCCTTCATTCGTCTAACCATCACACACTCGACAGGCATAGAAATCTCACGGACAAACCATGAGATTTGCTATCCAACGGTAAGAATGGTTTTCAAATTTTTGAAATCTCTCTTAACTAATAAAACACCCCTCAGTACATCACCACTGGTCCCCTCTTCCCCTTTCACATTCAAACGGTTACCGAGTCCACCAGCTAATACCCAAAGAACCTCAATACTATATAGAAGACAGCAACAAATGGCGTCTTGAAAACCATCCAAGCTAATACACCAACAGGTAAGCTGCAAACCCAACTCGTCCATCCAGTACATACGCATCAACAGGAAGTCTCAGTAACGACAACACCATCATTTCACTGTGTGGACAAATCTCCACACAATAATGAATATTCATGATTTTGTTTACCTTCAACGTGGTGTGTCACGAGATAGGTGACTATAGTCTGACCATAGTCAAGTGGGTTCACCCTTTGATTTGCTCTGCACTTGGTATATCAGATATCGGGTACAACATTGGGGTATAACTGGGGGAGCATTATTGGGGTGGGGCATATTTGGGGATGGCGCTAATTACCCTACACAAACACACGTAGACCTAAGTGAATATTTGGAAAGGTTTGGACGCAAGGTTGATATTGATGAGTGATTATTGATTCTTAAAGATTATTGATTATTGATTCTGGACAGATTTCATATTTTGCCAAATTTGTCCGAATGAACTGAAGTTTTGACAACCACATTCATCTTGCCTGACTGATGAGGGGAATCAACACCAGGCTGTAGGTCAAGGTAAGCCAGGTTTAAACAATTCTCTTAGAGAGACATTCATAAAATCCATTCCCGAACAAACGAAAAAGGAAGCAGTTGTCAATCCCGTTGTCCCAAACTCCAGGCACGTCGTCATCTGTAGCTCTGTGACACTGTATCTCTGGTTCCCACTCATCCAACATTGAGCAGTTGTTGGGGTCCCTTCACAGCATTTCAAGAAGAATCAAAGGTCCGCTTGGCTGCCAAAGGTAAGTCTTGAACTGGTGGAAGAAGACGCAACTTCCTATCCAGAATCAAGGTAAGCTCTGCACAGTCATCAAAGGAAATTGGAGCAGTCGACTTATCTCAAACTCCGACAAAACTCGACACTTGTACTATCCAGACGAGGCATCCCGGTTGCATTATTAGAAAGGCTGTTAAAATCTAGGTGCACCTCAGGGTTTCAAAAGACGTAGGTTTCCATCCTACATCATCGCCATTTTGCTTGCACTCTGGCAGTTGATCTTCTTCATACACGGCTCTCCAACTCGTCCCAAACGGGTCCCTCCAATTCCCACCCTATTTTCTCTCCCTTCTTAGCTCATCAACAACAGACACGGGGGAGTGAGGACACGCACCACGCAAACATTTTCTCGTATCCAGTTCCCAGTTTCCCGTCGTCGCGGTTCGTCGAGCCGATCGACCGTACAGTCTGTGTCCCTCACCACGCTGCGAGAGTCGTTCCAGCATCCGAGGTCGACACTCTCAAGAAAGACGATCGTTGCATGTAGATCCCTCGAGTTGTTACACACCAGTTCCTCCCAGAACCAAGTCTCACAACTCAAATCACATCAATATTTCATAGTAGGAAAATCTCCAGGTCTACGTGCTGTTTTTGCCCCGAGACAATTTTCACAGATCTGCCACGCGCAGACAATATTGCCAAGTACATGTACATCGATTTCCTAGGCAATAGAAATGCAGGGACCTGGCAAATCACTTGAAAAAAAATGTCTGGTAACCTGTCCCTGCTTAGCAAATCCTTCATGTGGTTAGCAACTTTGTGTGGGCAGTTGCAGCTCTTTGAAGTCTGCCCCAATGCAAAAACGCATGTATGTTCCATGTGGTACATGAAAGGCTAGTAGTGATCTAACGAAGGGTTTGGGATGCGCGGCCATTTTGGGGAACTACATTGTATGTCAATGGGGATACAGTACAGAGGGTTGAATGCAAATAAGTTTGCACTACCGGGCTACGTTACTTTGGGTATGTTATGATCACTCTATCATCGAGCGGTTAAAGGTCGAGGTGATGGCATCCCTAGTCGTAGGCCGTTTAGGCGAGTAACTCTTACCTAGGGTTAGTGTGACGATGACCCTAAGCTAACGTTGGTTACGGTTATCATTTCTCAAACGATACTTGGGGTCGAGGTGACAATGACTCTAACGTATGCCGTTTAGGGCCAGAGGAGTAACTCTTATCTAGCGTTACTTGGGGTTAATGTGATGATAACCCTAAGCTTACGTTGGTTAAGGTGATAGTAATTCTTATATAGCGTTACTTGGGGTTGATGTGATGATAACCCAGAGCTAACGTTGGTTTAGGTAATGGTAGCTCTTATGTAGGGTAACTTGGGGTTAATGTGATGATAACCCCAAGCTAACGGTGGTTAAGGTGATGGTAGCTCTTATCTAGCGTTACTTGGGGTTAATGTGATGATAACCCCAAGCTACTGTTGGTTAAGGTAATGGTAGCTCTTATGTAGGGTAACTTGGGGTTAATGTGATGATAACCCCAAGCTAACGGTGGTTAAGGTGATGGTAGCTCTTATCTAGCGTTACTTGGGGTTAATGTGATGATAACCCCAAGCTAACGTTGGTTAAGGTAATGGTAATTCTTATATAGCGTTACTTGGGGTTGATGTGATGATAACCCAGAGCTAACGTTGGTTTAGGTAATGGTAGCTCTTATGTAGGGTAACTTGGGGTTAATGTGATGATAACCCCAAGCTAACGGTGGTTAAGGTGATGGTAGCTCTTATCTAGCGTTACTTGGGGTTAATGTGATGATAACCCCAAGCTACTGTTGGTTAAGGTAATGGTAGCTCTTATGTAGGGTAACTTGGGGTTAATGTGATGATAACCCCAAGCTAACGGTGGTTAAGGTGATGGTAGCTCTTATCTAGCGTTACTTGGGGTTAATGTGATGATAACCCCAAGCTAACGTTGGTTAAGGTAATGGTAGCTCTTATCTAGCGTTACTTGGGGTTAATGTGATGATAACCCCAAGCTAACGTTGGTTAAGGTAATGGTAGCTCTTTTCTAGCGTTACTTGGGGTTAATGTGATGATAACCCCAAGCTAACGGTGGTTAAGGTGATAGTGGCTCTTATCTAGCGTTACTTGGGGTTAATGTGATGGTAACCCCAAGCTAACGTTGGTTAAGGTAAAGGTAGCTCTTATGTTACTTGGGGTTAATGTGATGATAACCCCAAGCTAGTAGTGGTTAAGGTAATGGTAGCTCTTATCTAGCGTTACTTGGGGTTAATGTGATGATAACCCCAAGCTAACGGTGGTTAAGGGGATGGTAACTCTTATCTAGCATTACTTGGGGTTAATGTGATGATAACCCCAAGCTAACGTTGGTTAAGGTAATGGTAGCTCTTATCTAGCGTTACTTGGGGTTAATGTGATGATAACCCCAAGCTAACGGTGGTTAAGGTAATGGTAGCTCTTATCTAGCGTTACTTTGGGTTAATGTGATGATAACCCCAAGCTAATGATTGTTAAGGTAATGGTAGCTCTTATCTAGCATTACTTGGGGTTAATGTGATGGTAACCCCAAGCTAACGGTGGTTAAGGTGATGGTAGCTCTTATCTAGCGTTACTTGGGGTTAATGTGATGGTAACCCCAAGCTAACGTTGGTTAAGGTAAAGGTAGCTCTTATGTTACTTGGGGTTATTGTGATGATAACCCAAAGCTACTGTTGGTTAAGGTAATGGTAGCTCTTATCTAGCGTTACTTGGGGTTAATGTGATGATAACCCCAAGCTAACGTTGGTTAAGGTAATGGTAGCTCTTATCTAGCGTTACTTGGGGTTAATGTGATGATAACCCCAAGCTAACGTTGGTTAAGGTAATGGTAGCTCTTATCTAGCGTTACTTTGGGTTAGTGTGATGATAACCCCAAGCTAATGTTTGTTAAGGTAATGGTAGCTCTTATCTAGCATTACTTGGGGTTAATGTGATGATAACCCCAAGCTTACAGTGGTTAAGGGGATGGTAACTCTTATCTAGCGTTACTTGGGGTTAATGTGATGATAACCCCAAGCTAACGTTGGTTAAGGTAATGGTAGCTCTTATCTAGCGTTACTTGGGTTAATGTGGTGATAACCCTAAGCTAACGCTGGTTAAGGTGATAGTAACTCTTATCTAGCGTTTCTTGGGGTCAATGTGATGATAACCCTAAACCTAACGCGGTTTGAGTCGGATGTGACAGTAGTAACTCTAGTGTTACTTGATGGGATCAGGGGTGAACTCCGATCTGGCAATGATTGGGGTCGAGGTGATGTGACTGAGTTTTGTTGTGTTCAAAAATGCATTTGGTTGCGAAATTTAAGGCAATTTCTACATAATTGCTTTCTATCCTGACTCAGACAGAAAGAGCAACATTCAAACAACATGGCTGTCGTGAGTCCATGTCCAATTCAGCAACCTCAGCCACAGCTATGGGCGTTGACCGCAGGGATAACGTTAAAGAATATTACCTTTCACCGTCCGGCCATAGCAAACGTCAACTAGGACACGGCCAGAGTTTTCACCGGTTCCCCGGGTGTGTGGTCTCCCACTTTGCGCCAAAGCATACCTAGGCTGCCCTCTGTACATTTTCGTTGGTTCCCGTGAAGTATGGGTGTATGTAATGAATTTTTTTTAATCAGAGGTGATTTCGGGCTTAGAAAGAATGGGTAAAGAGTGAGCTATCGATTGTAATATTATAGTCGGTATAACGGTGCACTGTGGATGAAGCACCAAAAAAGCACAAAGAACCAGAGAACTCGACAAAAACATCTGTTGACAACGATCACCAGTAAGGATTTAAGAAGTTATATTTGAAGATCAGGACAATCGGAAACCTCTTGGAATGATTGATTAATTGATATCTTTGCAAATGACATATTGACCACAATCGATTAAGGTATCAGTTTGTCGCTCATCACTGAGTGATAGGAGCAAAAAGTAATCACAATGGAATCACACAAGTGACCATCGGAGCAACGCACAATAGACCTTTATCATGCTGCCACCATCTTGGTCATGTTCACTGTATCCAACAACAGTAACGGATGCTAATATTCATTGTGCACAAGGAACCAGACTATTTCTTCTTCCAGCCTCGGTTTGGTTACATTGATTTGAATGGGAGAAAATCAAGATGGCCGCACCACGATAAAGGTCTATAAAGTGCGATAAGGAGAGCAAAATGTGGCATTAATTCAACGTCCAAGGTTAAAGTTGAAACAAACAATGTCACAATGATGAGATAAAAACAAAATCTGGATACAATTTGACTTGTGTACAGCCACAGTCAACTTCGGGAGAAGTCATAATCTTGACTGGTTTCACAGTGTTTTCTGCACATCATTGTGAAATATTTCTCTTTTTTATATGACAAAAGAAAATCTGGACATAATCTGACTGGTGTAAAACCACAGTCAACTTGGGGGAGAAGTCAAAAGTGTTGACTGGTTTCACAGTGTTTACTACACAACATTGTGAAATAGTTCTTTTTTATACTAAAACGAAAACAATTAATAAAATCTGGACATAATCTGACTGGTGTAAAACCACAGCCAACTTGGGGGAGAAGTCAAAAGTGTTGACTGGTTTCACAATGTTTACTACACAACATTGTGAAATAGTTCTTTTTTTTATACTAAAAACGATCAAACTACCATCATGCCAAGCATCGGCTAAATCCAAAAACAGGATTGACTTTCTCAGCTTTTCCACTGGAAAAAGTTAGACCAGAATCATTGTTCACAATGAGATCAGCCTCAGAATTCAAGTATATCACATCAAACTTTGTATTTCATTAAAAAAAAACAAGGTGCCGAGAATGGCGAATAAAGTATTTAAAATATACGCCTCCATGTGTCGCAGTCAATGTGCTTGTCTCATAACCACAACTGTGATAAGGTTGGAACTCTTACTCTTAAAACTGAAGTGTAGTATTCACACTTTAGAGAGAGCGACCTGTGACTACTCTAATAAAAGTAAGATTTAACAACATGAGCAATGTTAAATTAACATTGTCAAAGTTAAAGCTGATTACATAATGTTGTGACACATTTTTAATCAGGCGAATTAAAGGCCTTGCCACACGAGGCAATTTGCAGTCAACCAGTTCCAGACAAACTCCAATAAGAAATTACATAACATTTCAGTTTCTTCACTCCTCGGAGATAGTGAGTTACAGCTAGAAGAATGTCTCTTGTGCTGCCGAAGTTTTCCTCTTGCCCACATTGCAGTTGGTTACCTCCAAGTGGCCTGAAAACAGTGCCCTGTGGGATATTTTATGGGCTTTACTTTACAAAGCGTAGTCACTCACTGCACGCAGTGTTGAACTTAACAGTTAGTTTTTACAAAGTTACATTATTCCATTTGTCAACTCTGGCAAAGTATCAACATTCCGTGACCACAGCCGTGTATGTATCTATTTCTCATGACCTTTGAGGATCCAAAAAGGGTACCCTCTAAGTATGAACCTTACCCATAAACAACTTGCAAAAAATAGTTAATGGCCTGACGTTTCGACCCAAGCAGAGTCTTTCTCGAAGGCTAAAATGACAACACAACACACACACAAACAGGGATACTGTTGTAACCGAAGCAGTCAAGTGGAAAAAGAGGGAGAGACAGCTAGCACACAGAAATAGTTGTAGCGGAGAAGATGAGAGGAACCTGCAAACAGAGAGACCCCTTAGGTCATTGGGTACAGACCTGGAGCCCCATCAGAAGATCTGGTCCATGCCTGGGGTCCACAAAGGGGTCACATTCTGTTAAGCAAAATGTAGTAAAGTATACCACTCAGACAAAAATAATGCTCGTTTTTTGAAATGTACTGTGTAAGTGCGCGATGCTGTTTTCTTTAAAGCTATGGAAACCCAAAGTCAAAAAGGTTTTGGACGCCCGAAACTGGTTTAATGAACGCATAAAGGTATAAAGTATCAGTAAAATAAAATCTTTTTTGTAATATTACTTTACCATGAGGAAGGCTGCACCTATCAGGAGTACTCTACTCTTCGTGTCGAGACCAGGAGGAACTAGAAAAACAAAAAGAAGAAAAAATTGATCTAAAATGGTCACAAACAGTTTTAAGTTGGTAGCAAAAAAAAAATAAAGCCACAGCCTCTATATAAAGGGTGCATCCCACTAAATAAGCTGAGAAAGCGAATTCAACTCACAGTCAATATTGAACGTTTCGTGGTCCATGTTCACATCTTGCTTCCTCGATCCCCACTGCTTGCGAATCAAACCTACTTCTTCAGTGGCGATGCACTCTACCTGCCGACACAACAAGGGACACTTTTAAGCCATCAAAATGCCTTGCACCATTAAAATACTGAAACATCTCAACCTGTTCACCCATTGAGCAACAAATTGTGATTTGTGGTTTTGGAGGCTAATCATCCCTACTCGCAGCTGAGAAGCTCAAATGCGAAGGACGCGGCTACAACGTCTTCCAGCTGCAGGCGTGCAAGGTCAACTTTGGCAGCCAGACACATCGGCCCATCGGCCATGTGACCACGGAGCACAGCCAGATATTGATTTGTCCGGAGGGAGGAAAACTGGAGGGCCTGGAGAAAAAAAAACTCATCACACGAGAGAGAAAAAAAGCTCTACGCACGTATGGCCTTAGCTGGGAATCAAACCAGGGCCACATTGGTGAGAGGCGAGTGCTTTACGCATTACGCCAACCATGCCATCGATGATGCATCGGTGATGTGATGGAATTCGACCTGTGACGACTCGGCCATTTGAAATCAGTCCGGTGTTCGAGACCGCTTGAACACCACACGTCAAGACTAAACATTCAGGACTATTCACAACCTAACTTTCAAGATACTCTGACGAACACTAACTGTATGCTCTATGTACAGAGGAAAGCCCCGCCGGGTGCGCTGGAGTACCCCCGTCGGATCATGGAAGGACAATGCTCCCACGGCAGCTGGTCTGGACTTTGTGTGAACTGTGCAGTGACTGGACACATTATCCCACGCAGTGGCTGATGTATAACATTATATAACAAAATATGTAAAGATAAGATATTATCCAGGTGCGCTGGCAAGATGCGCTGTTTTGGCGCCCTTTTTCTAGCGTTGTGTTGCGTGTAGGTTTTTGTATTGTAAAGTAGTTCTAAAACTGACGTTGTCCAAAGCGGACGTGTTGCTGAGGTTGAATAAAGTATTGTTAAATTAAGTATTCTGATTGCCGTCGTGTTGTCCAGTCGTAGCCGTAGTTGTAGCTGTAGCCGCAAATTCGTACACATCCGTATAACCCATTAAACAAGAAAGGTTCCTGCATAATTATTGTGGTTTTTTTGTTTGTTTCTCTATTCTTTTAATAAAACCTCTGTGCAGCTAGAATATCTACTTCTAATGTATTTGGTTTGTACAAAGTGCCCCTCTTCACTGATATCAAACAGAGCTGCCAACATTTGCATCTTGCAATCAGGGAGATTTTGTCCAGCAATCACGGAGAAATTTAGATTTACATTAAAACATAATAGGTGAAAAGTTTCCATAATCAGGGAGATTTTCAAATCTGTTCATCAGAACGTGGAAAGACTAGTTTACTTTCGGGGAACTTTCTGCAGGATCGAGAAGAGTTGGCAACTCAGGATGTCAGCTTTGACAAGGCCAGGGATGTGCGCAGAACGATATGAATGTTAATTAATTATGTGGGGATACCATGCAAATCCACCGTATCAGTGACACTTACAACGATTTGAGACGGTGAAAAATATTAAAGCTAGAAAAAATGCTTGCTGATTTTGGTTACCTGTATTTCCATGTCTTTGAAGCAACGGCAAGGACAGCAAGACGTCCGCAGTGACATCAAGTGATTCTTATCCGAGTCCTCGATCTTCAACACAACACCGACAAGACTCCAACTGTTTTTTTTTGTTTTGTTTTTTTGTTTTTTTTGGGGGGGGGGGGCAAGTGTGAGATCAAATTAGTTGGTAGCACAGTGGAGATATCTCTTAAGAGTAACATAAGCTTGAAAGGAAGTTGGGTTGAAACGATCACTGTAACAATTTTTTTGTAATACCTTTTTGTATAAGAGATCGCCTAACATCACAAGGCCGGACGGCCACTTCAAGGTGAGGGCTACGCTTAACCAATGTGGGCTGTCGACCCAAATCAACTGCCACCAGGAGCACGTTGCCACCTATTCCTAGGGCTGAAACAGGGTTACCCCTCTTCACAGTCCGTAAGGATGTAGGCATGGGTTTCATCCACCAGAAGCCTGGCTGGTTTAGCAGAATACACTACCTTCCCAACTTTTAAAATATCCTGTTTGGGTCGAGGCAAGCCAAGCGATCTACAACTTTAAAAACACTACACAGTTGTACAATCTCTGGTGCTCATAGCTTGGGACCAACTCGACAATGTTTTTAAGAACTGAAAATGTCGATGGTGAAGATTCAAATTTTAGAGACTCATAACTTGTCAGAATAGTAAAAGCAAAGTGAAGTCTGTCCCCATCCAACATGGCTCAGCAGGCCGGTGGTTATATCTGGTTTCGTCGACTGAGAAGTTATATTCCTCCTAGACAGGAAGATGCCTTTCAAACTCCCCAGCTCTCACCGGTACCAACTTGTACTCCTGGGTGGAGAGAAGGAATTATGCTAAAGTGCCTTACTCAATGACACAAGTGTCGCGACTGACCAGGCCAGGATTTCAACCCAAATTCAGACCGTTCAGTACTTGAGTCCACCTCCCTTATCAGAACATTAATGTTTTTATTCCTATAAGGTTAACACGGTAAAATATAATAATTGAAAGTTCATAAGCGTATTGGAACCATTTTCCAAACATTATGATCGCTTTTTACATGACTAAAATAGGTCAAGTTGCCTGTAAGCATTTGGCAAACATGAGTACTGATAGACATCATGAAAAAATGGCCAGTCTGTTTTCATTCCAACATCGTTCTGGTTATCGTTGCGTTGATTTCAATCTGTGGAGAAACTGGGATGGTTCAGTCAAAGTCAAAGATCTTACGTTTGTTTGACGTAACCTATGACGTCACCGACCGGAGTCTGCACCATCAGTCTCATCATGCAACACGGGCAGCAGCAAGCATCACACCGTATTGGACGGACAAACACGATGACGTCATCGCTGTTCAGATTCCGGAGGGAGATGCGGAAAGAGCGGGCTGGGCCGCACCAGAATCGCGAGCAACATGACGTTTCTGTAAAAGACACAACATTCTCATTGAGTTCACTTAACTTATTAAATTTTCAAACTTTGACAAGGTTAACAAGTATAACAAATGGCAGCTGCGGCTGCGGCTAGATTTCTGCTTCATTTTGCTTTGAAGTAAAGTACATCCTTGGCAACACCCCTAACAACAGTCCTAGCCGTAGCTGTACCGTCCATTCGACAACGGCCTAGATAGAACTAAATACCGGTATACAAAAAACAAACAAACAAACAAACAAAAAACACCCAGACAAACAAATGAACAAACAAACACACAAACAGGCCTAAAAAGTTTAAAACATTTAGACGACGTCATCATTGTGGCAAGAAGCTTGAACAGTTCACGTGTCTACATGGTTCTTACCCGTAAATCTACTCAGTTCTTACTTCCTTTACAACATGCTCTTGCTAAGCTTCAAATCTTTTTAAGCATTTCTAAAGTTTCGAATAGTGGGGAGGTTTTCTTTGTTTTGAACCATTCCTTGCCAAGTCTTTGGTATGTTTAGAGTTAATTGAGGTCTTCTTTATTTTTATCGCAATCGGCCTTGTTGTTCAACACTAAGAAGTACTTCTCTATCCACTGAAAAAAAACGGTGGTGTTAAAATTGACACCATGGGTGTCGTCTCAAAGGCCATATAGATACCGATGAGAAAATTGCAATAAACAGTAATTAGTGTAATTTTAACACCCTATGGTGTAAAGTTTATTTTTTATTTTTAGCTGTTCCGACTTAGCAGTCGGAACAGGTTTTGTTTTTCTTGGGATTATTATTAGCTGTTCCGACTTAGCAGTCGGAACAGGTTTTGTTTTTCTTGGGATTATTATTTTTAGCTGTTCCGACTTAGCAGTCGGAACAGGTTTTGTTTTTCTTGGGATTATTATTTTTATTATTATTATTATTATTATTATTATTCTTTGTTTCTGTCAAAATTGCCATAGCTTTTGTACACGATTTTGTACGAACCTAAGCTCTAAAATAATAGATATGGGAGATTCAGATCTTACATCAAATTGAAGCTTAGAACATGAAATTATGCTAAGAGTAAAATTGTTCAAGTTCTTCATTAATTAGCTGAGTTTTAATGACATGAATATTTAATTAGGCAATATTGTTCCCACCATATCTCAAGAAGTATATGTCTGATGCTCAAACTGTTTTCAAATATAGACTCGTCTTATTATGTAGCTCTGTAGCGTGGCAAAAAATTCATAAAACGTCATCAATGACGTCATTTGTTGGCGCGTTTTTGTTCTGTGTACAAAACACTTGGCGCTGAAAGGACAAATGTTTTGACAGTCAAAAACACGATATTTTCAATTAAAATTACGAATTAGTTTCCTAAATTACATAAACTGTTTTGAAAAGTTAATTGCTTTTAATAAGAGATGTTCCTGGTCATTAAAACTTATCAAAGTAGAACAATTTCCACAATAATTAACGATTCAGTGACAAATCGGACACCAATGGCTTGGAGACAAGGTTCCGTTCATCGACTAAAAATGTAGTCAGGATGCCCTGCGACACAGAGAAAAATGCACGCGAAATGCCGTAACGAAATAGCCGACTTCTGGGTACCAGTCGCTGCACACTATTTATACAAAAATATCGATCTATAGCGTATTGAAACGGTGGCTTGTGCATGTGTACATGTACGTCGTGATTCTGTTGCCCAGGGCGCTCGACGATTTTGTCCCGGGCGCTACATTTGAATATTTAACTAGTTAATCTTTGCAGCACCATATCTCAAGAAGTACACAGCCGATTTTCAAACTTTTATCAGTTATAGACTCCTTGGGCATTGGAGATTAGCTTTGGGAAAACGTGACCCAATGTTGACCTTTATTTAGGGGTCAACCGGAAGTGGGACCATATCTCAAGAACTACACAACCGATTTTCAAACATTTTTCAGTTATAGACTCCTTGGGCATTGGAGATTAGCTTTGGGAAACCGTGACCCAATGTTGACCTTTACTTAGGGGTCAACCAGAAGTGGGACCATATCTCAAGAACTACACAACCGATTTTCAAACTTTTTTCAGTTATAGACTCCTTGGGCACTAAAGATCAGCCTTGGGTAACCATGACCCCATGTTGACCTTTACTTCCGGGTCAACCGGAAGTGAGACCATATCTCAAGAACTACACAACCGATTTTCAAACTTTTTTCAGTTATAGACTCCTTGGGCACCAAAGATCAGCCTTGGGTAACCATGACCCCATGTTGACCTTTACTTCCGGGTCAACCGGAAGTGGGACCATATCTCAAGAACTACACAACCGATTTTCAATTTCTTTTCAATTATAGATCCTTTGAGCATTAAAGATTGAACTTGGGTAACCCTGACCCCATGTTGACCTTTACTTCCGGGTCAACTGGAAGTGGGCCTATATCTCAATAATTACTTAGCCAATTTTCTTTGTTTTCAGTTATAAACCCTTTGAGCATTGAATATAAGCCTTGGGTTACCGTAACCCCATGTTGACCTTTAATTCCGGGTCAACCGGAAATTGAACCATATCGTTCAATCTTGAACTTAGGCTCACTTTAAATGTCTGGATCAATAAATCAAAGCACAACAAAACGGAACAGCTTTGTGTTTGTTCACAAACACTTAGTGTCTAGTTTTTATTATTATTATTATTATTATTATTATTCTTTGTTTCTGTCAAAATTGCCATAGCTTTTGTACACGATTTTGTACGAACCTAAGCTCTAAAATAATAGATATGGGAGATTCAGATCTTACATCAAATTGAAGCTTAGAACATGAAATTATGCTAAGAGTAAAATTGTTCAAGTTCTTCATTAATTAGCTGAGTTATAATGACATGAATATTTAATTAGGCAATCTTGTTCCCACCATATCTCAAGAAGTATATGTCTGATCCTCAAACTGTTTTCAAATATAGACTCGTCTTATTATGTAGCTCTGTAGCGTGGCAAAAATTCATAAAACGTCATCAATGACGTCATTTGTTGGCGCGTTTTTGCTCTGTGTACAAAACACTTGGCGCTGAAAGGGCAAATGTTTTGACAGTCAAAAACACGATATTTTCAATTAAAATTACGAATTAGTTTCCTAAATTACATAAACTGTTTTGAAAAGTTAATTGCTTTTAATAAGAGATGTTCCTGGTCATTAAAACTAATCAAAGTAGAACAATTTCCACGATAATTAACGATTCAGTGACAAATCGGACACCAATGGCTTGGAGACAAGGTTCCGTTCATCGACTAAAAATGTAGTCAGGATGCCCTGCGACACAGAGAAAAATGCACGCGAAATGCCGTAACGAAATAGCCGACTTCTGGGTACCAGTCGCTGCACACTATTTATACAAAAATATCGATCTATAGCGTATTGAAACGGTGGCTTGTGCATGTGTACATGTACGTCGTGATTATGTTGCCCAGGGCGCTCGACGATTTTGTCCCGGGCGCTACATTTGAATATTTAACTAGTTAATCTTTGCAGCACCATATCTCAAGAAGTACACAGCCGATTTTCAAACTTTTATCAGTTATAGACTCCTTGGGCATTGGAGATTAGCTTTGGGAAAAAGTGACCCAATGTTGACCTTTATTTAGGGGTCAACCGGAAGTGGGACCATATCTCAAGAACTACACAACCGATTTTCAAACATTTTTCAGTTATAGACTCCTTGGGCACCAAAGATCAGCCTTGGGTAACCATGACCCCATGTTGACCTTTACTTCCGGGTCAACCGGAAGTGAGACCATATCTCAAGAACTACACAACCGATTTTCAAACTTTTTTTCAGTTATAGAGTCCTTGGGCACCAAAGATCAGCCTTAGGTAACCATGACCCCATGTTGACCTTTACTAGGGGTCAACCGGAAGTGGGACCATATCTCAAGAACTATAAAACCGATTTTCAATTTCTTTTCAGTTATAGATCCTTTGAGCATTAAAGATTGAACTTGGGTAACCCTGACCCCATGTTGACCTTTACTTCCGGGTCAACTGGAAGTGGGCCTATATCTCAATAATTACTTAGCCAATTTTCTTTGTTTTCAGTTATAAACCCTTTGAGCATTGAAGATAAGCCTTGGGTTACCGTAACCCCATGTTGACCTTTAATTTCGGGTCAACTGGAAATGGAACCATATCGTTCAATCTTGAATTTAGGCTCACTTTAAATGTCTGGATCAATTAATCAAAGCACAACAAAACGGAACAGCTTTGTGTTTGTTCACAAACACTTAGTGTCTAGTTATTATTATTATTATTATTATTATTATTATTATTATTATTATTATTCTTTGTTTCTGTCAAAATCGCCATAGCATTTGTACACGATTTTGTACAAACCTAAACTCTTAAATAATAAAAATGGGAGACTTAATTCTTATATCAAACTGAAGCTTAGTACATGAACTTGTCATAACAAAAAAGTTGTTAAAATTCTTAATTAATTAGCTGAGTTACAATGACATGAATATTTAATTAGGCAATCTTGTTCCCACCATATCTCAAGAAGTATATGTCTGATCCACAAACTGTTTTCAAATATAGACTCGTCTTATTATGTAGCTGTGTAGCGTGGCAAAAAATTCATGAAACGTCATCATGACGTCATTTATTGCGCGTTTTGTATCTGTGTACAAACACACAGGATAAAGTGAAAACAAACCCGACTTCTAGAAAAATAATTTTTCAATTAAGCTCAAATTTAACGTCCTAGATTACACAAACGTTTCTTAAAACAAATAAGATTTTATTGACTTTCAGTTTAAAAGCTTCAAAACTTATTAAAACATAGTCAGTAGCAAAAAAAACAAATTCTCAGGCAAATTTAACGCCATGGGTACTTTGCCTATAATCTGTGAGTTTATAAATAAAAACGGACTCAAGCTTTAACAATTTTAAACGATTGAGGGCGCTATACGAGTTTAACGGTGCTCTTGCTTGCTTTTTTTTCAATTTGATCAAGTCTTCAACCCATATGATCTGTGTTTTTGCGATTTTTGTATGTAGAGTATACTATAAAGAGTCATTCCTGCGCCGACTGACACAAGTCTACGTTCATTCACAAGAATCGAGAAGATTTTTCTTGCTCTCAGCGCAGATCGACGTGTCCGCTCAGATCTTGTTGTTATTCAGCGTGAACGTTGAAAATAGAACGCCGTGAGTTGTGACGATGTTGCCCGCGTGTCAGTCTTGTCTGCGCTTGGGTCCCGTTCACCGGAAAACGATCTTTTAGGTTTCTTATGCAAAGGCATTACTTGAAGCTGAATCGTGAAGGAAACAAGGCTACCCATTCGCCTGAAACCACGTTTTTAAGGTTCTTGTGCGAACGCATTACTTCGGGAAATCACTATATAGCAAACAACAAACCTGTTGGGGTTGCAATGAGGCTCGAATTGTAGCTGAATGGGGAAAGGTGTAGAAAAGAAAAATACATTTTTCATGGGTGTGCATAAACCAAAATAAACAATAAAGTCATACCCAATATTTACTATTTTAGGGCTCATTCGTTTAAATGAGGGATAGTTCACGGGTTTTAAACTTAGAACTCATTGGAGAAAGATTACAGCAAAGAATATTTAACCCTTTCTATGGCTATAGGGTCAGTGTCCCATCACATCCCATATTTACTACTTCAGCCAAAGACTGTACTCAGTAACAACAAACAGACATAAAAATGCAGGTTTGATATTTTATTATAGAAAACATCAAACGGAAAAGATGTACCTTACATTTTATAGTATTCAAAGCATTTTCACATATATTTTCCAGGATAGTAGTATATTGTCAATGAACTACCCTAATTTGTTGATAGTTTAAACCCCCATCGATCTAATACTGTTGCAATGCCTTAAATGGCCCAAAGAGAGTTTTTGAGACCAGGTAGTAAAAACCTTGGACGATTTTCATGGCCCTGCTTAATGTAGGCAAAACATCAATGCTTGCAGAAGCAAATATTTCCGTGCTTACGCCAAGCATATTTTATCAGTAAGGAGGAAGTCGACAAACCAATTTCCAGATAATTATTGTGAAGTCTACAGGATACTAAAGTTACTTGTCATACCACTGAAGTGTTTCTTGTGCATACAGTTTTAGTAAGTAGCACCATGGAATTGGGCCTAGACAGTTGTTCAAAAAAATATTACAACATAGCTAATTTAGAAAGGCAAATAAATATTTTACTCAAAGGTTTGTCCACAATTTAGGTATCAAGCTATAATATGACAATGAGCAAACAAGTTTGTAGCCTCTGCCAGTGTACCTCGACAGACATTCACTCCTCCATCATATGTAATTAGTCATATGATTTAGTCATCTCTTGTATTGATTATGGCAATTTGCTTTTATGTGTTGCTACTGTATGTCACATGAATTGGAATTCATTGGAAAGATTTCAAAGATTACAAAACAACGGAGTTTGTTGGCAATTTTTTGGGTGTGCTATTTCACCGCACACACAAGGCCACAAAGCCGCTTGAAGGTGTGGGCTAAAGCCAACTGTTTACCAGGAGCTGTTTCCACCTACTCCTGTGGCTGTAACAGGATTACCCCCTTAACAGGATTACCCCCTTAACAGGCTTGGGTATCACCTACCAGAAGCCTAAATAGTAGAACAAAAAGCACTACCTCCCCAATTTGTACAAGGCAATTGTGGTTAAGTGCCTTGCCAAAGAACACAACTGTTATGTGGGGATTCTAACCCACAACGAAATGACTTAGCCATCATACACTGCTAAAAATGGTATTCTTGAAATGAGAAAAACATCTTATTTTGAGAAAATATTTCTTGTGTCACTCCCTAGAAAAAGTTTAAGGAAGTGACACAAGAATATATTTTTTTAATTAAGATTTTTTTAGCAGTGTACTACCACATTATTCACTGGCAACCACTTACTGAATGGATACATTTTACAATGCTCTTTTTGCTTTAACAAAACTACTTCTAGTTATTGTTTCATTTTACAGGCACATTTTCTTAGGTGCACGTTAGACATGTTCACACCTGAATGTTCCCAAAAGCACAAAGTTTAATCATATTTACTTTGCAAAAGTAACGATACATACAATGTATAAATCTTTAATAATGCTGATAGAACTTATTTTCTTATGTTGCTAAGCAGAAAATTACTAAGTACAAACTTAGTTGCTCTTCTCTGACCGGCAAAGAACTAGTAAAAAATAATAAGACACTAAATGTTAACTTGTTTCTGCTAAGCATACTTTACTTTCTGAGGTAAAAAAACCCTAGGATTCTTGCCTGAGTACTGTACTTGAATATATTCGAATTTAATACCATAGTATAACAATCAAATGTTTCAGACATCGGCCCAATTTCATAAAACATGTAAGCAGCCGTTTTGTGCTTAGGGAGCGTCCCTTAGCAGAATTTTTATTTCATAAAGCTGTTTACCGTAAACAAGGGTAAATGCTGGCTAACCCGCGGTTAGCGCACGAGTGACGTAACAATGCAAAGCCATGGTGAACTTAAGAAATTATGGTGAAGTATGTTTATGCTTACACACATTTTTCTGCTACAGTAAGCACAAAAATGTACCGGTAAATAGCTTTATGAAATTGGGCCATGGTCATTCATGCCCAATGGAGATGCCATGAGGTCTTTCACCTGATGAAGTCCTACACCCGAGGGAGATATGGTCTTTCACCTGAGTGATGAAGTCCTACACCCCAGGGAGATGATGTGGTCTTTTACATGAGAAAGATGATGTGGTCTTTCACCTGTGCTAATATAAATGATAGATATGTTGTCAAATTTTATCTTCATTATTTTCGGCTTTTACAAAGATCACTGTTAAAAACATCATTCCAGTAGATCTTTGTGTCTTCAAACAAACACAAATTCTACCAGATAATAAAATACACTGTATCTTGTAAAGAAAATGTACACGACAGGTGTAAAATATTTCAGATGAGTATTATGACACATGATAAAACTTATACTACAGCAACACATATGATAATTTTTAAACAGATATCAGACATGCAACTTTGTAATTGTGAAAAAAAGAGGAAACTGCCAACCAGCAACCACACTTAACTTTGTACAGTGTTTTTCAGTTTTCTATGGCAGTACTAGTAAAGAAAAAAGAGGAAATCAGCTGATCAGCTGAAAAGTTGCATGCCTGAGGTATGTAGATATGGTTCTCATATATCATGGAAAACACTTACCAAAACTTTGATGTTCACAACATCTATAGCTGTCACAGTGCAAGCGAATGTTCATCATGGTGACACTCTAGCTATGATGGTCAGTTGTACACTCGGGATTATAACTCTGAAATGAAAGTATAATTGGTAAAATTTAGCAAATGGTTCATGACCCAAATACTTCATAATTTCAAGCCCATAATACGAAAGAGCTCTGTACATTGACAGTTGATGGTTTCAGACTCTGTTCTGATGATATGCAAAATCACATTTTGAAAATCCACTGAAATAAGTTATTGAACATAAATGCCTAAAGAAAATGATTCCAAAATACTGGGGCCAGTAAGCCCAAATGACAAAAGCTTATCATAAGATAAAATAATTCAATCAAGTCCTAACAATTTTGGTCTGGAGTGATTTATGACAAGAACATTTTGAATGATTGGGTCACAAACAATCCAAACAACTATGTCTGAAAGGGTTATATAATGCATGATTACAAAAAGATTCTCAAAGAAAGTCTGAAATTAACACTGACCTTTGTAATGGATCTAAACCTCAGTGGCTCACAAAATAAAGTTTAACATGACTCCCCACTTCATCTGATCTCGACTCAGTCAGTGAAGAAGACTCTCAGGTGAGCAGGGTCATGATGTCACTCCACTTCAGTACATCAGACTCAGTAAGTGCAGTAGACTCCCTGGTGAGCAGGGTCATGATGTCACCCCACTTCAGCAGTCAGCACCCCAGTCTCAGTAGGTGATGTAGACTCCCAGGTGAGCAGGGTCATGATGAAACCCCACTTCAGTACATCAGACTCAGTGAGTGAAAAAGACTCCCAGGTGAGCAGGGTCATGATGTCACCCCACTTCAGTACACCAGACTCAGTGAGTGAAAAAGACTCCCAGGTGAGCAGGGTCATGATAAAACCCCACGTCAGTACATCAGACTCAGTGAGTGAAGTAGACTCCCAGGTGAGCAGGGTCATGATGTCACCCCACTTCAGTACATCAGACTCAGTAAGTGAAGAAGACTCCCAGGTGAGCAGGGTCATGATGTCACCCCACTTCAGTACATCAGACTCAGTAAGTGAAGTAGACTCCCAGGTGAGTAGGGTCATGATGTCACCCCACTTCAGTACATCAGACTCAGTGAGTGAAGAAGACTCCCAGGTGAGCAGGGTCATGATGTCACCCCACTTCAGCACACCAGACTCAGTAAGTGAAGAAGACTCCCAGGTGAGCAGGGTCATGATGTCACCCCACTTCAGCACACCAGACTCAGTGAGTGAAGTAGACTCCCAGGTGAGCAGGGTCATGATGTCACCCCACTTCAGTACATCAGACTCAGTAAGTGAAGAAGACTCCCAGGTGAGCAGGGTCATGATGTCACCCCACTTCAGTACATCAGACTCAGTAAGTGATGTAGACTCCCAGGTAAGCAGGGTCATGATGTCACCCCACTTCAGTACACCAGACTTAGTAAGTGAAAAAGACTCCCAGGTGAGCAGGGTCATGATGTCACCCCACTTCAGTACACCAGACTCAGTAAGTGAAAAAGACTCCCAGGTGAGCAGGGTCATGATAAAACCCCACTTCAGTACATCAGACTCAGTAAGTGATGTAGACTCCCAGGTGAGCAGGGTCATGATGTCACCCCACTATAGTACACCAGACTCAGTAGGTGAAGAAGACTCCCAGGTGAGCAGGGTCATGATGTCACCCCACTTCAGTACACCAGACTCAGTAGGTGAAGAAGACTCCCAGGTGAGCAGGGTCATGATGTCACCCCACTTCAGTACATCAGACTCAGTAAGTGAAGAAGACTCCCAGGTGAGCAGAGTCATGATGTCACCCCACTTCAGTACACCAGACTCAGTGAGTGAAGAAGACTCCCAGGTGAGCAGGGTCATGATGTCACCCCACTTCAGCACACCAGACTCAGTAAGTGAAGAAGACTCCCAGGTGAGAAGGGTCACGATGTCACCCCACTTCAGTACACCAGACTCAGTGAGTGAAAAAGACTCCCAGGTGAGCAGGGTCATGATGTCACCCCACTTCAGTACACCAGACTCAGTGAGTGAAAAAGACTCCCAGGTGAGCAGGGTCATGATGTCACCCCACTTCAGTACACCAGACTCAGTAGGTGAAGAAGACTCCCAGGTGAGCAGGGTCATGATGTCACCCCACTTCAGTACATCAGACTCAGTAAGTGAAGAAGACTCCCAGGTGAGCAGAGTCATGATGTCACCCCACTTCAGTACACCAGACTCAGTGAGTGAAGAAGACTCCCAGGTGAGCAGGGTCATGATGTCACCCCACTTCAGCACACCAGACTCAGTAAGTGAAGAAGACTCCCAGGTGAGCAGGGTCATGATGTCACCCCACTTCAGCACACCAGACTCAGTAAGTGAAGAAGACTCCCAGGTGAGAAGGGTCATGATGTCACCCCACTTCAGTACACCAGACTCAGTGAGTGAAAAAGACTCCCAGGTGAGCAGGGTCATGATGTCACCCCACTTCAGTACACCAGACTCAGTGAGTGAAAAAGACTCCCAGGTGAGCAGGGTCATGATGTCACCCCACTTCAGTACACCAGACTCAGTAGGTGAAGAAGACTCCCAGGTGAGCAGGGTCATGATGTCACCCCACTTCAGTACATCAGACTCAGTAAGTGAAGAAGACTCCCAGGTGAGCAGAGTCATGATGTCACCCCACTTCAGTACACCAGACTCAGTGAGTGAAGAAGACTCCCAGGTGAGCAGGGTCATGATGTCACCCCACTTCAGCACACCAGACTCAGTAAGTGAAGAAGACTCCCAGGTGAGAAGGGTCATGATGTCACCCCACTTCAGTACACCAGACTCAGTGAGTGAAAAAGACTCCCAGGTGAGCAGGGTCATGATGTCACCCCACTTCAGTACACCAGACTCAGTGAGTGAAAAAGACTCCCAGGTGAGCAGGGTCATGATGTCACCCCACTTCAGTACACCAGACTCAGTAAGTGAAGAAGACTCCCAGGTGAGCAGGGTCATGATGTCACCCCACTTCAGTACATCAGACTCAGTAAGTGATGTAGACTCCCAGGTGAGCAGGGTCATGATGTCACCCCACTTCAGTACACCAGACTCAGTAAGTGAAAAAGACTCCCAGGTGAGCAGGGTCATGATGTCACCCCACTTCAGTACACCAGACTCAGTAAGTGAAAAAGACTCCCAGGTGAGCAGGGTCATGATAAAACCCCACTTCAGTACATCAGACTCAGTAAGTGATGTAGACTCCCAGGTGAGCAGGGTCATGATGTCACCCCACTATAGTACACCAGACTCAGTAGGTGAAGAAGACTCCCAGGTGAGCAGGGTCATGATGTCACCCCACTTCAGTACACCAGACTCAGTAGGTGAAGAAGACTCCCAGGTGAGCAGGGTCATGATGTCACCCCACTTCAGTACATCAGACTCAGTAAGTGAAGAAGACTCCCAGGTGAGCAGAGTCATGATGTCACCCCACTTCAGTACACCAGACTCAGTGAGTGAAGAAGACTCCCAGGTGAGCAGGGTCATGATGTCACCCCACTTCAGCACACCAGACTCAGTAAGTGAAGAAGACTCCCAGGTGAGCAGGGTCATGATGTCACCCCACTTCAGTACACCAGACTCAGTAAGTGAAGAAGACTCCCAGGTGAGCAGGGTCATGATGTCACCCCACTTCAGTACATCAGACTCAGTGAGTGAAGAAGACTCCCAGGTGAGCAGGGTCATGATGTCACCCCACTTCAGTACATCAGACTCAGTGAGTGAAGAAGACTCCCAGGTGAGCAGGGTCATGATGTCACCCCACTTCAGCACACCAGACTCAGTAAGTGAAAAAGACTCCCAGGTGAGCAGGGTCATGATGTCACCCCACTTCAGTACATCAGACTCAGTAAGTGAAAAAGACTCCCAGGTGAGCAGGGTCAGTACTGCACAGGCAACCATTTTTTTGTACAAAGAACATTGTTTGTGACAAGGATAAACAGTTTCATTGTGACTTAGTGATTATTGCAATTACAATATTGTTCAAATGTCAGAGTTTTCATTAAGATCGTTACTAAGCACATTAATTGATGTTTCACATTAACCAACTTTAATTAATACTTACAGGTTAATGTGTCTTGCTTGACCAGAAATACCAACTGTTACGAATATCCCTTATGGAGCACATCTTCTGCACATTGCTATTGTACTGTGATACTCTATTATCTGTCCATTAAGAAATAATAATTAACATAATTATCTTCATTCACTTTACTTAAGGGTTGTGAGACTTCAATTCATTTAGCAAATTGATACATTTTAGCAAATAGATTCATTCATAATTCACTTTTAATGAAAAATAATGCCATAACGAAAAATAATACATTCACATATACTGGCTCTGATATTTTAGTTTAACTTTGATGACTCTAATTGATGTTTTCTTATTGATGATACATTTGTGTGGAATCATTTTCAGTGAGCTCATGCAGTCTGTTTTCGGACAAGTTCTCATTGTTAATTTGTTATTACGCTCTTGTTCTTGAATAGCTTCACCAGTATGCTACAATAAACTCTTTCACCTGATTTTCCTTACTGTAGCATTACTTTTGTGTACATTGTGTAAATATAAAATGTTTTTGTTTCACATAATTACTGCATTTTTACGATGTCTCTTCAAATACGCTACCTTTGATATGTCTCATACTTGCTCACATTGAATATTTACAGCCTCATGATAACTATAATAAGTAGGAATGACATCACACTGAACTGATTCTATCCCTCTGACATAAACATGATCAATTAATGTTCCCTTCTCAGTAGTGGCATTTACAACACACTGCTTATAACCATGCTCTCTCATCATATTCACAATACTTGAAGACTGTGTACTGTTGATTTTCAGGATATCTTCATTAAAGTCTCCCATTATTATACATCTGTTGGATACTTTGTGAAGTTCATTTACAAGGTTTTTCATATTAGATATGAATTCCCGAAGCACATATGAAACTGGACGATAGATAACAACAACTGTTAATGACACATTGGAAATTATCTGAAATGCAATATACTCAATGTTCTGTACTGGCATTATGAGTCTACTGGTTGCTTTGTCTCTTCTACTATATACCGCTACACCACCGTGACATTGTTGTTGTAACGTTTCAAACAGCCGAGTGGATTTATCATAGGAAAGACATCTTGGCTGATGGTAGCTTTTGAAATTCTCTAGGTGGAAGTCATACTGCTCTTGATCTTCAGTCCAGGCTTCTGTCAGACAAATGACATCTGATTTCATCATTTCACTGTTGCATTTCAAGTCCATATAATGTGCTCTCAAACCCTGGATGTTATGCAAAGTGATGGTTAGAATAGCAGGTGTGTTTGTACAGTCAATACCTTGTCTATCAGTAAATGATGGCATATTCTTCAAAGAATCAGCAACAGCTTCATTACAATATATGAATTTCTCATGAAAACCTTCAATGACAAGACCATTCAGTGATGTAACACGACTCAGACTCACATACGCCTGTCCTGCTGTAAATGTTTTATCAAGACATACTACGGCTTTATCTGTTGTCATTCCTTGTACCTTATGAGCTGTGCATGCCCAACATAACTTCAATGGAAACTGATGACGTACCCATTTTTTACCAATACATTCTTCCTGAATCTCAATTGGTACACTATTGCCTTCATTTGAAGATGATGCAAATTTCTTCGTCAACTTCATTCCAACCTTGTCATTATCAAACTTAACATAGATACATTTTACTTCATCAGATTTATTCTGTGACATTAGTAACTGTGATACAGTACCAAATACTCCATTAACAAGGCCATCGGATACATCAATATTCTTAGTTAGCATAACTCTAGCACCAACACCAAGTAATAGTGACTGTGGCAAGCTTCCAGACTTCTTTAGTTGTTTTCCTTGTCTGATTTCCTTAGCATTGTGTGAGTCTGTCTCGTAGTCCTTTGCTTCAATAAGCACACAATCAGA
Organism: Pisaster brevispinus; assembly: GCA_023634235.1. Taxonomy (NCBI): domain Eukaryota; kingdom Metazoa; phylum Echinodermata; class Asteroidea; order Forcipulatida; family Asteriidae; genus Pisaster; species Pisaster brevispinus. The sequence continues at coordinate 3,249,743 of JAMKCF010000014.1, read as the reverse complement.
ACACTTTGAATGCAGAATCTTCATATTTTGTTTATCCACTTGCTTATTACATGGGAATATATGACAAGCTTCATTCCATTCTTCACCTGTCTCACGTCCTTTCAAAATTGTTACATCATCATCCCGCAAGGCTTCACCTTTCTTTCTCACTCTTAGTCTGTTCAGTATCTCTGCAAACTTTGCATCTTCCTTTTGCCTCATTATTTCATTTAGTTCAACTAACTTGAAATTGTCATTCCACAAATCACATGTTGCAGTCTTGTCATACAAAGGTTTTGCTTTCACTGGAGGTAACTGATAAAAATCTCCAACAGCTAAAATGCTCACATTGCCAAAAGGGTTATGATTCCTAGATTGCTTAATCTGTCTTAACCGTCCGTGGATGTAATACAGTAATTTCTGACCAACCATTGAAACTTCATCTATAATCAATATCTGCAGCTGACTGAGCTTACTACGAAGTGTACTGATCTTCTCTTCACCAAGTGGTTGATATGGTAGTCTCACATCTATTGGTATAGACAATGCATTGTGAATTGTAGCACCGTTGATATTAAATGCAGCCACACCTGTAGGAGCAGTTAGCATGACAGATACATCATCAGGGTTTCTCATCATTGATCCCAGTATTCTTGTTGCTTCATAATCAATACACTTTACTAACTGAGATTTTCCAGTACCTGCACCACCAGTAACAAACACTTGAAATGCGTCAGGGTTTTTACCATTAGCCTTGTCTATGCACCATTGTCGAATGTTGTAAAATACCTGTTTTTGTTGGGCATTTAATGATCTCATCATATTTAATGCATCTGACTTTGCTACTCTGGATGAGTGAGCTTCAATGTCACAGACTCTCTCTTCTTTCTTATCACCTTTCAAGTCTGGAATACTCAATTCATCTTCACCTTCATCTATGACAGGCTGCAATTGCTCTCCACATTCATCTCTTTCCTGTTCAGTTTCTGGACTGATTAATGCCCAAGCATCTTCCTGTACACCAAAGTTCTCAAGATGTAGTTCTGCATTCTCAAGTGACTCAAGATCAACTTCAAATCTGCAACGGTTACTATCAACGATAATTTTAACTGACTGTAATCTTCCAAGTACATTGACAAATCCATTCTCATAAAAGTCACAATATGTTTCAAATTTTGGTGGTCTCAAATGTGCATCAACACGGTATGGGAGAAATAGCTGTAGAATACTTTGATAATATTTCTCAGGACATTTGGTAACTGAAAATCTTGGATATCTTATGACAGCTGGATCAGTTCTGGAGCGTTTCATTACATGTCCCAAGTCATTCTTCAATGCATACACTGGTGTTTGTCTCTTACTACTAGGTACTTTACAATTGTTGTACAACACTCTGTACTCTGAGCAAAATGTAGCTAGACACATTGATTCAAATGTATCAATATCCGGCCTTGCTTTATAACGATCAATTCTGCTAATCATCCACACACTGTCTTCATTCCTGTCACCATTATCATCATCATTATCATCATCATCATCATCATCATCACCATCATCATCATCATCACCACCATTGCGTGACTTGTTCTGAATAACACTCAACGGCAAGCTCATTCGAACAGGATTCTCTCCTAATGGTATAAACTCAACCTTTCTAGAACACTCTTGAAGTCTCAATGAACAACAACGATAGACTGCTTCTTGTGCTGACACTTCACGATTTTGCAGATAAACACTACCAATCTGTTTCATACTCTGTTTGGCGTCTTCATTGCCTTCTTCAGCCTCACTCTGTGCATGCTTTAATAGTTGTCCCATCTCACGTTCTGCTTTGCTCATGTAACTGATAACATAACATACACATGCATATACATCGGTGATGTACTGAATATCCATATTGGCATTCCAGCATCTTAACAATTCAGGATTGTAATGATTAACCCAGGCATCTTGGGGTTCTCTTTTCAACACAATATTCACTTTTTTAGTCAGCACATCGTTAGCTTCCTCAAAATCGTCCTGTGTTATACCAATTGTTGTGAACAGTTCATTAGTTGTCATGTGTTGATTTTTCTCATCATTAACAGCACTCCACACTGATTTCAACAATTCCTTAGCATCGTCTTCACTTAATGTATCATCACAGTTATCCTCAGGATTATCCATGTCTATTGGTTCTGGATTGGCAATAAATGTTCTCATTGATGGTGGCCTTGGAAAATTGAATCTACACTGTGTTCCTTTCTTCTTACATGACTTAGAATGTCTCTTACTATGTTGCTGTACACTGCTTACAATCTCATTCAACTCTTCATCTTCTTGCTTTGATGGCAAAGCACAACTCACATACTTATCAACAAACTCTGCCACTTCATCATCACTTCCTGTACTCAATTTAGGTGCGTCTTCAATCCAAAACAGGCAGTGAGTATGAGGAGAGCCTCTTTGCTGGAATTCTACTCGATAAAAATAGTCTTTCACTTTCCCAATCGGTGCTGCTTTTGACATTATCACATCTTTCAAAAATGTATGAAATCGTTTATCAAACATTCTCGCAACAGTTACAGGGTTACTCCTCAATAACAGACATTTATCATTCCAATCCAATTCATCAATACTCCTTGAGTCACCTTGTTGTCTGAGTAGTGTATTGATTAATTCAGGCCATCTCATATCAGCTGCAGAAAATGAACAAAACCATGTAGGTATGCCAAGCTGTCTAACCATTGCTAAAATATTCTTCTGACATGATTGCCAATAAGGTGGAGTTCCTCTGATGGGTTTTAAGAACTTGTATCCCTGGTCTGATCTCAGCATGTCTTTCAACTTGTTTTTGTCATTCAGCATTCTAGCAGTGACTTTCTGACCATCATTTGTTTTACCTGAGCCTTTTCTTACTGCAATAGAGACACTCGAAATTACTTGCTTTAATTCAGTTAGATATTGAGCATAAAAGATGTACTGTGTACTCTTTGCAAATCTGTTATCTACATTCATCAGTCTGTTGTTAAAATATCTACAAAGTGTTATGTCCACATTACGTTTATCACTGAATACTGGCCCACCTTTAGGGAACAATACTGGAAAACATTTACACTCATTAGATGGTTCCATAAGCACTCTGATTGGATTATTTCCTTCACATGGTGCTACACAATACACATCATCAAAATACTGATCCAAAACTTCTTGTCCAATATTTGCAGCCTGTAGGCAAGTATCCAAAGGTATTCCTCTCAAACGTTCTTCATCTGTTTCTACCTCATTAGCATTGACATCTTCAGTATTGTCTTCAACATTCTCTGTGACCTCACTTCCATTATCTTCCTCTTCCACATTCTCTGACAAGTCATTACTCCAGTCTGTATCTATTTCAATATCATGGTACCATTTGTTATTTTGTTTAAGGTACTGTAAAGCAGTTTGTATATGTTCCTTATTCACAAATTGATACTGGTAGTAACCTTTATAAGACAATTTCCGCTTGAGCTTAACACGTATTATCTGATCAACATTTTGAGGTCTTGGTAAGGATTTCACTGTTTCAGACACATCTGATGGTACACATACTACAGGTCCATGTACACCATGCTGTCCACCTTTAGGTAATGCCATTAACTTTACAAATGGTACATTTAGGGCAATTAGATGCTCTTCTAACTTGTTCAAACATGCTAACTCTTCAGGAATGTCTGGCAGCTGCAAATTATTACAAGAAGTTTCAGCTGGTATCTTACCATTCAATAACTTGCGATGACATGTATGACATATCCACAGACAAGACCTACTTGACTCACGTACAGTACATTGTAGTCTACAATTATGATCACAACTGTGTAGGTACTTTTTACTAATACAATCAATATTCTCATATTTATCCGTGTTACATTTGACGACTTGCTTACGAAACAACAGTCTCAAGCACACAGCACAAACGTACTCTGGTCCATTCAATATTTCCTTGTTAAACTCAGATATCACATGCTTCATATCTTGTTTCTTCACTTTCTTAAGCATTGATCGACTCTTACTCTTTCTTTTAACATTCTTCCTGAATTCTTCATTTCTCTCATACTTGGATGTTGAAGCATTCTTCACTTTATTTCTATAAAAAACATCAACATTGTATTTGTAAGCAGTTCTCTCAATCGTTGTTTTCTTGTACTGTGGGTTATGACGATATTTCAATTTGATTTCATCAATAACTTTATTCCTAAAAGTCTCATTTTGGTGATATTTTACTTTACTTGCATTCTTTACACAAGATCTGAATTCATAATTTTCCCGATACTTCAATTTGCTTGCATCCTTCACACCAGACCTGAACTCATCATTTTCTTGATACTTCACTTTGCTTGCATTTTTTACATCACTCCTAAATTCTTCATTTTCTTGATACTTCACTTTGCTTGCATTTTTTACATCACTCCTAAATTCTTCATTTTCTTGATACTTCACTTTGCTTGCATTTTTTACATCACTCCTAAATTCTTCATTTTCTTGATACTTCACTTTGCTTGCATTTTTTACATCACTCCTAAATTCTTCATTTTCTTGATACTTCACTTTGCTTGCATTTTTTACATCACTACTAAATTCTTCATTTTCTTGATACTTCACTTTGCTTGCATTTTTTACATCACTCCTAAATTCTTCATTTTCTTGATACTTCACTTTGCTTGCATTTTTTACATCACTCCTAAATTCTTCATTTTCTTGATACTTCACTTTGCTTGCTTTTTTTACATCACTCCTAAATTCTTCATTTTCTTGATACTTCACTTTGCTTGCATTTTTTACATCACTCCTAAATTCTTCATTTTCTTGATACTTCACTTTGCTTGCATTTTTTACATCACTCCTAAATTCTTCATTTTCTTGATACTTCACTTTGCTTGCATTCTTCACTTTATTCCTGAAATCTTCATTTTCTATATACTTCATTTTACTTGAATTTTTTACTTCTTCTTGAAACTTTAAATTAGTCTTGTACTTTCTTTGACTTTGACCAATTTTCATGGCCCTGTGTTTCTCACTTAAATGATATTTTGCTTTATTTTCAACTTTCACTGACCCAATGACTTTTTCTCTGTATTTCTCATCATATTTGTATTTCATCTTTTTATACTCCCTGTACTTTGCTTTCTTTGTCTCTCTAAACTCAACATCATTCTTGTATTTATGAATCTCATGTTTCCTTTTTTGTCCTTTAGTCAGATCACTTTCACTTTCACTAGTACATGTTCCTCTGCGTTTTTCTCTCATCCGTTCTCTCATTAACTTTCTGTACTTCACATCACTTACACGTTTTCTTTTCTTTCGAGTACATTTTTTCACGGATTCTTTCCTTCCTGTTGTCTGATCACTATTACACGTATCTTTTATTTGTGTCTCACACTGTTTAGATTGTTTGTCATCACTCTGTCTAGTGAACTCAAGACAGGCATCAAATGTCTTACAACAGCCTCCCTGTTCCTCATCAATGTCACTTTCTTGCTGTGGCAATTCATACACTGATGTGACAACATCATAGTGCACTCTGTGTTTGTGATTCAGATAAATTCCCATATTAGTTGTGTCAGCACTTCCCTCAACATTCTTTGCAGAGAATTTGTACCACTTGCATACTTCATCAAATGTATATATGTCAATACAAAGCATGTGTGTCATTGCCATGATTTCAATTTCTGTTGCCCATGTACCACTATCAAACATTCTTTGTCTCATTACGTAATCCTCAACATCTACAAATCCATCTCGCAGAAAACATGTCAATTTATCAGCATTCCTCAACAGATGATTGATACAAGCAACTCTCAATTGTACATGATTATCTTCAGTTCCTGACATGGCAAATGAAACAGCTCTGAAGAAACAATTACCATCACCACTTATATGTCTTACAGATTTGGGTTTACCCATGGCTTGACACTGTACATTAACTGTGTTGTAGTTCAAGTGTGATACTTCAAAATGATATGCATTACAAATAGCGACCTTTGCATCAAAATTTAATGGAGAGAATTTCATAAGACCTGGTCCAGTTACTTCAACTATTTCCACTTCATCACTGGGATCACTGTGTGCACTGTCACTACAATGATCATCTCTTCTAATCTGATTACTTGACTTATCAACATCATCTTCAACATTACAATACTCATCAACAGACTCTGCTTTTTGAGTACCAATATGTACATCTTTCCCAGTATTTGCGTCATCTTCTACTGATACACCAAACAAGTCACAGTCCTCCAAATTAAAACACAACTCCATGGTTTCTACTATGCCCTGTTGAACACTTGAACGGTTATCATCTGTACATGTACATGTTACAGCCTCACCATTGACACAGAGGGATAGACCAGTTAATTCATACTGCTCATTGTCAGACAGATTCATGGATTGAGCTAACTTAGTACAATACCTGTACACTTCCTGCCATGATCTTGCTCTCATCACAACACTTGTTCCATCTTGAACCATACAGCCATGGATACTTCTGGAATGGGAATCAAACACAAAGTACATACCATCTTGAGCAATAACACTAAATGTGTTTCCATTGAAGCTTATAAAACAGGCATAGTATTTCTGAGCATCTTGTTCTAATGCAGCTTTCAATGATTTCATATTAAATTCTTCTAAGTGACGAGCAGTTTCATTGAAGGTTCCTGATACAGGCTCATGATACTTCATACTGTAGTGTGCATCAAAAACATCTAACTCAGTTGGTAATTCTTGAATCAATAAGTAGTTATTGTTAATTGTTGTGCTGTCTTGCAAGAATCCATACAATTCATTTCCAGTTATCAGAATACTGTCCATATCACTACATTTCCAATTTCTGACATTCTTCTTCTTGCTAAACATCATTGATGCAAGGCAGTTGGCAACACACTGCTTTCCAGAATTATCACCAAATCTTCTATTACCTTGATGAAAACTACCCTGCGCAATTACTCTTCCATCTAATTCAACTGGGTTAATAACCTTAACAGGTTCCACACACGTACTCTGCTTTCCTGCCTCACTTATTTCATGTTTAGTTGCCCCGTTATGATTCTTTTTACATTTCATTGAGCAGGATCCAAAATACGTACTGCCATTTTTCATCCTGCTGATTTCATTTTCAGACTTAACTTTCAAATTTCTAGCTTCTTTTCTACTTCTCTTACTATCGCTGCTATCAACACAAAATACACCAGATCTTTTGCGACTTTGTAATTGATAATGTCTACTTTCTTTACCAACGCTCAAGACACTTTCGTTCAGTTTGCCCTTTTTCACATGTTTCCTGTTCATACTCCTTCGTCTTCTCTCAACGTTGGATATTCCAACATGCTTACCAACTTCTTGTACTCCACTCTGCTCTTCCTCAATTTCATCTTCTTCGTGATCACCCTCAGATATCGGATCAAATTCATTATCATCTTCTGCAATGCCAAATTCATGAAACAAACAATCAGTATAATTGGAAAAACCACATTTACGACATATCCACATTAGTCTTGATTCTGTTAGAGCACTACAAACATCTTGGGAAAAACCCATGCAATCAATATGATACCATATCCTACATTTACCACATTGTTCTTTCCTTTCTAGAGTCTTGCAGGCATTTTCACACAGCCAACAACTTGTCTGTTCATGAACTGTAGCTTGGAGATTAATTTGTGCTTCTTGACTTTGCGAGTTTTCTTTGCATCGACCTTCAAGAGAAACACATCTTTGATCTTTCACCGTTTCAGGTATTGCTCCAAAATTACCTTGACACCCGTTACCTTTACTCGTTTGACAAATTACATGTACCTCATTAGCTTTTACCTGGACTTCATCAGTACTTAGTGGACCAATTTCAGCTTTACCTCCACACTTTGCGTCAAATATTCTGTCTGTATTGACTTCTTCAACACCTTTGTCCAAAGATACAGGATTGCTCTCAGTTATACTTTCACATCTCACCTTTGTGCATTCTCCAAGTTCAACACCAAGCTCTACATCACGCTGACTGTGACACTTCAGTTCAGATTCACCTTCAGAATTTAATATTTGACATTTACTGTCAGTCTTTCTTTGAGCTTTACTTTCAGGTTTCATATTTTGAGGTTTACTTTCAGGCTTTATTTGTTGTGCTTTAATTTGAGAACTCAGTGCATCTTTTCTTTGATTTATACCATCACCTTGGGGAGGTGCCAACCCCAAGGCAATTCGTGAAGGAGGTGGAATGTATATCTCTGGAGGAGTCACAGGGGAACACACATAAACAGAGGGATGAAATGAGGTGGTTGTTGGGAGAGGGTGGGTGAAATGCTCTTTCTGTCTCTGTGCATCTTTTGGCTTTAACCCATTGCCTTGGGGAGGTGCCAACCCCAAGACAATTTGTGAAGGAGGTGAAATGTCAGATGGAGGGGTAACAGGGGAGCACATAGAAACAGAGGAATGAAATGAGGAGGTTGTTGGAAGAGGGTTGGTGAAATGTTGTCTCTGTACACCTTTTGGCTTTAACCCATTGCCTTGGGGAGGTGCCAACCCCAAGGCAATTTGAGAAGGAGGTGAAATGTCCAATGGAGGGGTAACAGGGGAAAACATAGAAGGGGAGGAGTGAGGTGTGGTGATGGTTGAGGGAGGGTGGTTGATATGAGACGACACATCAACAGACAAGGAAGACATACATGGTGGATCATCCTTCTGGCTGGCCCGCAGGCGCCTCATTGCATCTCTCTTGGCCTTGGCCTTGGCTCTTGTTCTCTGGTTTGGCATTTTCTGTGGAAGAGAAAAACTGTTGTCAATGTTGGTGACAGTTTCATTCATTACCATTCTGTGCTTTAAAAACAAACATCAAATTTCTACACTGGCTCTGTAAGCAACTAATGCCTAGTATAACATGAAGTATGCACACACAAGCAAAACATTCCCTACATACCTATGAAGTATACTTAACAAAAAGCATGGATTTTCCCTGCTTCTGTAAACACAGCTTCTTTCCATACAGAAACCAAGGACATTAAATTGGGTTCAGGTCAACTCAAACACAGACTGTCTCGTGCACATATAGGTTAGCTCTTACACACAGAGAGAGAACAAGTTGTCTTATAAACAATAGTTCTTGATTTAAGTTACCTCTTTATTTTCACAACTAACAACAGTATTACTACTTATTTCTAGCTAATTCTACACAAGGTACGATTAATGCTACATTAAAAAATTAAACAGTATGAAAGATACACAGTAGTAGTCATCTACCATATAAGTGTGACAACATTCATTTTAAATATTGAAACGTTGAATTAAAATAAATAGTTCTTGTGACATAGAAGTCTAATCAATAGAAATTTCTTAATAGCTGATGTTGAAGTAGTATACAAATTCACAAGCATAAAATTTCTCTACATATTCGTTGGCTTGCACACCACATATGTGCTATCTTACTATCCAAAGTATTCACAAGTTGACTTGAATTTAGTTGAAGTTTAGAAGAAAATTAGCCCTTCTAAAATATTATTTCATTAGCATTAGGAAGCTTCCGTACAAATCATAAAATCATGAAAAGTATCAAGCTGTGGTACAATGCCTATTAAAAAAGCACAAGGACTCGGTCAAAAGAGAAACTTTGAACAATGTATGATTTTACGTTTATAAATAAAAAATCATTGTGTACAGAAAATAATCTAACAAAAAGACACAAAGTACACTTGCAGCACCATGCTGCATTAATCAAACTTTAATTTGACAAATAGGGACTGAACATAAGGACTTAATCTATTTAAGACATACAATTTATTCACAGGGAATGTTATCATCATTCTGACTTCGTATTCACAAAATGGGAATCAAACCATTTTATCAATCACAGCCTTAATTTCTATAATTATTTCCCTTTAATCAAAAAAGATCAACAGGATCCAAAAACTTTTATAAAATGCAAAAGGTAATAATCTGCATTTAAAGATAGGATATACTTTGGGTTAACTACTGCAAGAGTTAATGACCATAAAAAATGTACTCGCTAAAGACCACGGCACTGTAGTATTCCTTAGTACTGCACAGCTCTTGATAACATAAAACATTGTGAGAAACAACACCCTTTGAAGTAATGTTGCTTTTTTATACAGACAGATCTAATTTTTCAGCCATAAATCTAATCTGAGAGACGCTTCAGCCATGAAGCCGTGGAACGTCTGTCATGACGTTAGCAGGTTCTGCTTACATGTACGTGACGAGTATACACCACTAACCTACACGACACAACCAACATCAAAAGGCATAAATGTGAACACTATTAAATTTCAGCACTATGACTTAAAGAATCTATCACTGAAAAAAACGACAAGAAATAAAACAAGACAAAAAAGAAAACTAGAACAGTGAAGCTGCCATGGCGAGCTGCTAATCGCCAGATAGAAGACCAATGACTAATTGCAATAAGGAGTTGTAACCATTTATGGTTTTCATTGTTTTAACTCATTCAACTGGAACCATTGATAAACTATTTGAGTTTTTACTTTTCATATGAATCTACATGTAAGAAGCAATATTTGATTCAAGTTTCAAGTCAGTATCATTGCAATAAGGAGTTATGACCATTTAAATTGTTCATTGTTTTAGCTCATTCAACTGAAACCAGTGACATAGAGTTTGGTTTTGTTTCAAACAATTTCTGCAGGTCTGTTGTGTTGTTGTTCAAATTTAGTTCTAAATCATCCAATGTTTAGTCTTAAGTTTTTTATAAAGTCCCGAGGGCACAATGTTCACATGGTAAAACAAACTTCAACATTTCTTTTTAAATTCTGAAAACATTTCTGTAAAACATTTGTTGAGAAACACAATACATGGCTGTCATTGTATAATAGTTCACTTAAGGCTTTTAGAATCCATAAAACAACTCAAAACATAAAAATGTTGAAGCTTGAAGCAAAAACTTTAACATTTACTAAATGCGGACGGACGGACGAACAGACGGACGGACGGCCGGCCCGACAAACGGACAGACGGACGGAAATTGTCAGTACATAGGCTCACTCTGCTTCGCAGCTCGCCAAAAAGAAATAAAGCATCTGTGCTACTTTGCCCACAACAACAGGATCATCCCCTCAGAAGAATACCCATGTAAGTTCTTAGTCTTCTTAATCATGGTGTCAGACCACGGGGAAACCCGCCAAAAATTTAGAGTGTGTGAAGCAGACTGTGTATCCAACAGCGTTGGATCTCTCATTGAATCTACCACACTGTCACAGCAAGCAGTCATGCAACAAAAGCCATTAGACATCCCCATGATGGTGTGAAGGACTCAAGTCAAAGTCAAGTGAAAATTTCAGTTGCTCCTATTGTATTGCATTGCCAGCATTATAGCCCCAGCTCAACATTCGACAACCCCCCAAAAACTCAATCTTCACACAATCCCACATAACTTACATGTACATGGTAACATAAACATCATGGTAGAAATCTTCCCTTGAAATATGTATGACTGAAACTCCATAGTTTAAAAAAATAAGTGACACGATTATTTCAGAGAGGAGAAAATTTTATGTTCTAAAAGTAAAACCATCAAAACCATAAGGAGGTTTTGCAATATTTGGTCACGAGTCTGATAACCAATTAAGCAAAAACTTTGACATATTTGTTATTTCATGTATGTTGGGGGCATTCTGTCAATAAAACCCCAAACATGCTACACTATTGAGTGATGTATCATTCCACCAATGACAACACAATCAACCGGTAGTTGGAGAATACCCTGACTCTAAGGAGAAGCCACAGTTACGGCAATAGAACCATGACTGGTATGCCTTCACAAGTATACTAATACTGTATAATACTATTAATAGGCCTGCCGTTCTTGGGGGAGAGCAAGTCTCACAGTAACCCAGTAGTCTACAATTTTCCAATTGTCCTTATGCTTTTTCATGGGCTTTTTTATTTACCCCAACACTTTCAAATGATGTCTCCTATTCCTATTAATTCCTAAAAGATATTGACACACACTATAATAGAGTTCCTTATCTTACCACATACTTGACCTCAACTCAGACTCCTACTCCTTCTCTTACCCTTAGTTGGGCCTAGCTAATCCGGTAAGCGCTGTATCATAAGGCGCTGGGTTGAAATTACCATAATATGGCAACGTCATAGAAATAGGTATGGCTAATTATAAATAAATTATTCATTATAACACTCACCAGCGTTAAATACACGCACCGCACTACACACACAGACACGAATAGGGAAATACTAGTACGGGATATGGTACTTTTACAATTACCAAAAGTATTCCCTGCCTGATGTTATTAGGCTTACAGAATATGCAAGAGTTGAACTTACTGGAAATGTACCATAATTTCTTGAAAGTGAAAATTTGTAAAAATGTTGATTTAGTCACAAAGACTGTCAACAAGATTGAATGCCTTGCTAACGAAACATTTGCGTCCATGCCAACCAGCGGGTTTGTTTGTAAACGAAGTGTACTGAACCATAGATATCACTGAACATACCACCTGTATCAATGCACACGTTTCTGAATGCTAATGTACAAGCATGCATTGTGTGCATTATACTGCACGTATGCACAAGACATGCGCTATTGTCATGTGTCATGCATATGCAATAAAAACCTTGTGACGTTGCCATCGATTATGATGATTTCAGCCCAGCGCCTTAAGTTTTTACACCTTATGATACAGCACTTACCTGTTGAGTACATAACTAACTGACCAGGCAAATTTAGGCCTACTGTCATTGACTGTAATGTTACTACTGCCTGGATGGAGTAAACTGCTCCAAGAAGGTCAACAATTTTTTCAATGTCACTTTTAAATGACACTGATGATGATGAGAGTGATAGATTTTATTTTAGATAGGCCTACAGTACTACTACAAATATGTAGTTACAACATTAGTACTACTGCAGACAATACAATGAGACATACAATCGGGCAATACAAAACTGATGCATGATGATGATGAGTATATAAACCACACCAACTAGAATAAATGTAAATATTTCCACGTTAGGCCTATTTTAAACAAATTAAGAGGCTATAACATGACTGTATGACTCATGAGTAGACATGATGACCATATATTATTACTATTGACCATGTTGACTACACACAGTATAAAGTCACGTCCCACAGTTTGCATGGACGGTCTGATGATTGATACTAACTAAGCGACTGATAATGGTGTGTTGTGAGTGTGACTGTAAGTGTGAGTGGCCCGAAAAGCTCCTTTTTCATGCACGTCAATATCATTGCCAACTACCAAACTACCTGTAATAACTATACTTTTAAATACAAAATATTTTACAATCATGTTTTCAAACCTAACTCAACAAAAAGACGCTTTTTAAATATATTTTCCCCCAACGTTTTGAGGTATATCCTTACCGTTCCTTCTTACATCAGGTCTGGTTCCCTTGTCCCAACGAACTTCCTCATGATGATACAACAGTCAACAGTGGTGTATACTTAGCAGTGTACCAGTCTAATCGCCCTGGACCGCTGGACCGCACGCAATTTTTTTTTCTGCAGCATGGATGCGCCTTCGCTCGGCCCCTGCGGCCTATCCAGGACAAGGCAAGGCGCTGGGGACGGGGACGAGCGAAGGATGCGCCAGCAATGCATAATACGTCATTTCAGTAGGGCGCCCTCACCCAGAGGTCAAAAGGAGGGTGTTCATTGGCCAATCCTGTGCGCCGCGAGTACAAATCTGTGCGATTCGATTGTTTCGTCACCGTTTTACCTCTAACATGGCGGTTGGATGACGTCAAGGCATAAGGTACATAGGGAAACACAATCCCTGAACTGTTGTCTCTATTGATAACGTTTGCTGCAGAAAAAAAATTGAACTCTAGACAGTATAATAGCAATAGAGATCAGCGACATTACCGGATTGATCTCATATAAAAATTATAAATTTCCCAACTTTCCCAAAAAGATGTCTTACTTCATGCTCTAAAAACAATGTCACGGCTGTTAAGAGTTTGTAATGCCCTTTTCGTCTTTTCAACAACATTTGCACATTTTTCTTTCCATAAAAGGTAGTGATCTTTTTTGGGTTTGTTACAACACTAGTCGCCAGACACACAAAGCATGAAGGTCACTTCAAGGTGTGGGCTACAAATCAACTGTTTTCCAGTGCCATTAACACATACTCCTGGAGCTGAAACAGAATCCCCCTTTACAGATGAAAGAGTTATATCATACATCGAATTGAAGCTTAGAACATAAGCGTAACTCTAAATGTAAATTTTTATAAAAATTCTTAATTGATTCATTTGAATATTTAACTAGTTAATCTTTGCAGCACCATATCTCAAGAAGTACACAGCCGATTTTCAAACTGTTTTCAGTTATAGACTCCTTAGGCATATGAGATTAGCCTTGGGTAACCGTGACCCCATGTTGACCTTTACTTATGGGTCAACCGGAAGTGGGACCATAGATCAAGAACTACACAACAATTTTTAAACTTTTGTTCAGTTATAGACTCCTTTGTCATTGAAGCACATTATCCAAGCAAAGCAACACGGAACAGCTTTGTGTTTGTTCACAAACACTTAATGTCTAGTTATTATTATTATTATTATTATTCTTTGTTTCTGTCAAAATTGCCATAGCTTTTGTACACGATTTTGTACGAACCTAAGCTCTAAAATAATAGATATGGGAGATTCAGATCTTACATCAAATTGAAGCTTAGAACATGAAATTATGCTAAGAGTAAAATTGTTCAAGTTCTTCATTAATTAGTTGAGTTATAATGACATGAATATTTAATTAGGCAATCTTGTTCCCACCATATCTCAAGAAGTATATGTCTGATCCTCAAACTGTTTTCAAATATAGACTCGTCTTATTATGTAGCTCTGTAGCGTGGCAAAAAATTCATAAAACGTCATCAATGACGTCATTTGTTGGCGCGTTTTTGTTCTGTGTACAAAACACTTGGCGCTGAAAGGACAAATGTTTTGACAGTCAAAAACACGATATTTTCAATTAAAATTACGAATTAGTTTCCTAAATTACATAAACTGTTTTGAAAAGTTAATTGCTTTTAATAAGAGATGTTCCTGGTCATTAAAACTTATCAAAGTAGAACAATTTCCACGATAATTAACGATTCAGTGACAAATCAGACACCAATGGCTTGGAGACAAGGTTCCGTTCATCGACTAAAAATGTAGTCAGGATGCCCTGCGACACAGAGAAAAATGCACGCGAAATGCCGTAACGAAATAGCCGACTTCTGGGTACCAGTCGCTGCACACTATTTATACAAAAATATCGATCTATAGCGTATTGAAACGGTGGCTTGTGCATGTGTACATGTACGTCGTGATTCTGTTGCCCAGGGCTCTCGACGATTTTGTCCCGGGCGCTACATTTGAATATTTAACTAGTTAATCTTTGCAGCACCATATCTCAAGAAGTACACAGCCGATTTTCAAACTTTTATCAGTTATAGACTCCTTGGGCATTGGAGGTTAGCTTTGGGAAAACGTGACCCATTGTTGACCTTTATTTAGGGGTCAACCGGAAGTGGGACCATATCTCAAGAACTACACAACCGATTTTCAAACATTTTTCAGTTATAGACTCCTTGGGCATTGGAGATTAGCTTTGGGAAACCGTGACCCAATGTTGACCTTTACTTAGGGGTCAACCAGAAGTGGGACCATATCTCAAGAACTACACAACCGATTTTCAAACTTTTTTCAGTTATAGACTCCTTGGGCACCAAAGATCAGCCTTGGGTAACCATGACCCAATGTTGACCTTTACTTCCGGGTCAACCGGAAGTGAGACCATATCTCAAGAACTACACAACCGATTTTCAAACTTTTTTTCAGTTATAGACTCCTTGGGCACCAAAGATCAGCCTTGGGTAACCATGACCCCATGTTGACCTTTACTAGGGGTCAACCGGAAGTGGGACCATATCTCAAGAACTACACAACCGATTTTCAATTTCTTTTCAGTTATAGATCCTTTGAGCATTAAAGATTGAACTTGGGTAACCCTGACCCCATGTTGACCTTTAATTTGGGGTCAACCGGAAATGGAACCATATCGTTCAATCTTGAACTTAGGCTCACTTTAAATGTCTGGATCAATTAATCAAAGCACAACAAAACGGAACAGCTTTGTGTTTGTTCACAAACACTTAGTGTCTAGTTTTTATTATTATTATTCTTTGTTTCTGTCAAAATCGCCATAGCATTTGAACACGATTTTGTACGAACCTAAACTCTAAAATAATAAAAATGGGAGACTTAAATCTTATATCAAACTGAAGCTTAGTACATGAAATTATGCTAAGAGTAATATTGTTCAAGTTCTTCATTAATTAGCTGAGTTATAATGACATGAATATTTAATTAGGCAATCTTGTTCCCACCATATCTCAAGAAGTATATGTCTGATCCTCAAACTGTTTTCAAATATAGACTCGTCTTATTATGTAGCTCTGTAGCATGGCAAAAAATTCATAAAACGTCATCAATGACGTCATTTGTTGGCGCGTTTTTGTTCTGTGTACAAAACACTTGGCGCTGAAAGGGCAAATGTTTTGACAGTCAAAAACACGATATGTTCAATTAAAATTACGAATTAGTTTCCTAAATTACATAAACTGTTTTGAAAAGTTAATTGCTTTTAATAAGAGATGTTCCTGGTCATTAAAACTTATCAAAGTAGAACAATTTCCACGATAATTAACGATTCAGTGACAAATCGGACACCAATGGCTTGGAGACAAGGTTCCGTTCATCGACTAAAAATGTAGTCAGGATGCCCTGCGACACAGAGAAAAATGCACGCGAAATGCCGTAACGAAATAGCCGACTTCTGGGTACCAGTCGCTGCACACTATTTATACAAAAATATCGATCTATTGCGTATTGAAACGGTGGCTTGTGCATGTGTACATGTACGTCGTGATTCTGTTGCCCAGGGCGCTCGACGATTTTGTCCCGGGCGCTACATTTGAATATTTAACTAGTTAATCTTTGCAGCACCATATCTCAAGAAGTACACAGCCGATTTCCAAACTTTTATCAGTTATAGACTCCTTGGGCATTGGAGATTAGCTTTGGGAAAACGTGACCCAATGTTGACCTTTATTTAGGGGTCAACCGGAAGTAGGACCATATCTCAAGAACTACACAACCGATTTTCAAACATTTTTCAGTTATAGACTCCTTGGGCATTGGAGATTAGCTTTGGGAAATCGTGACCCAATGTTGACCTTTACTTAGGGGTCAACCGGAAGTGGGACCATATCTTAAGAACTACACAACCGATTTTCAAACTTTTTTCAGTTATAGACTCCTTGGGCACCAAAGATCAGCCTTGGGTAACCATGACCCCAGGTTGACCTTTACTTCCGGGTCAACCGGAAGTGAGACCATATCTCAAGAACTACACAACCGATTTTCAAACTTTTTTCAGTTATAGACTCCTTGGCATTGGAGATTAGTTTTGGGAAATCGTGACCCAATGTTGACCTTTACTAGGGGTCAACCGGAAGTGGGACCATATCTCAAGAACTACACAACCGATTTTCAATTTCTTTTCAGTTATAGATCCTTTGAGCATTAAAGATTGAACTTGGGTAACCCTGACCCCATGTTGACCTTTACTTCCGGGTCAACTGGAAGTGGGCCTATATCTCAATAATTACTTAGCCAATTTTCAATTTCTTTCAGTTTTATACCCTTTAAGCATTGAATATTAAACTAGGGTTACCATGACCCCATGTTAACCTTTCCTTCCGGGTCAACCGGAAGTGGGATAATTACTCAAGAATTACACAACCCATTTTCAAATTTTTTTCAGTGATAGAGTCTTTGAGCATTGAAGATTAGCCTTGTTCTACCGTGACCCAATGTTGATCTTACTTCTAGGTCAACCGGAAGTGGGACCATATCTCAAGAACTACAGAGCCGATTTTCTTTGTTTTCAGTTATAAACCCTTTGAGCAATGAAGATAAGCCTTGGGTTACCGTAACCCCATGTTGACCTTTAATTCCGGGTCAACCGGAAATGGAACCATATCGTTCAATCTTGAACTTAGGCTCACTTTAAATGTCTGGATCAATTAATCAAAGCACAACAAAACGGAACAGCTTTGTGTTTGTTCACAAACACTTAGTGTCTAGTTTTAAATATTTTTTTTTTGTATTTTTTTATTTTTTTATTTATTTATTATTATTTTTTTTTTTTGGGGGGGTATCTGTTTGTGACAACACATGGTGTAAACACCCCAGTTTTGCAGTGAATCAGCTTCACAAACCCACCTTCGATTGCTAGAAACAGTTGCTCTCCCTTGTCTGTTGTTAAGATGTACGTATTAGTGACGTCACAGCCAGCTCCTACGGATGGAATATGAGAAATTACTTTCCTATAACTGACTTATTTGAAGCAAAGCATGGTTTCAACTCTCGGGATTCGATAAGGCGAAAAAGTGAGGTTCTAAAAGTTATTTTCTACGAGCCTAGATTTCGTTCAACAGTTTCTACACTAAAACGATATAAAGGAAGTGCGAATCTTTCAATGCTGTTTGAATGAACATAAAGTATTAAAACATTATGACATTTTTAGAGCTTCATAGATGACCCAATTTTCTAATCACAATCGTACATTAATAGAATTGGCCCGTGATGAGGACGCGAACAAGGACCTACTTTCCAAGAGCAGCTTAAGCATTTACTGAGCATAACAAAATTATACATACCAGAATAAGTTTACCAGCCAAAATACAATAACACAAGTACAATTTGTGACCGATATCCTGCTCATTTTTGCCAAGCAGGAAAATGTCAAGCACTATTTTTTCTGCTTAAGCAGCTCTATGAAATTAGACCCAGGTGTGAGCTACATTTTGTGAAGGTCCTCTACGGACTAACAACAAAGTACAGCATTTGTTGAATGGGAAATGTAAATACGCACGGTTTACTCACTTAAACTAACAGCATGAAGTGCTGCGTAAACAATGATTCCCTACAACGACAGCTATCCAAGCTCAGGAATGTTCGACCAAGGGGTCTGTAAGACTTTTGAGAAGATAGCGGGCGTTCCACTCAATGGTCGTTTTCCTTTTGTTCTCGTGGCTTAGAACAATGGAAAATGATAAGTGATTGGGAAGCCCGCGCTTTCGTCTCAAAAGTTTCCCATTGAAGATGAATGTACACCCACCCGCCCCATTGATCGAAAGGCTAACTAGAGTCTAAAACAAAATACGGATAACAACGATGAAGGCACGGTAATGATTTTTGGTAATTTTCGAGAAAATAATTTTAAGGAGAAGTTTGTCAAGTCCATCTGATGGGGCCTATCAATTCTCCACAGAAACATCTACGTCTAAAACACTGTCAAGGTCGTAAAGTAGCATTTAAGGACCCATATTACAGTTGCTAATTTCAATTGCCGCGATATGAAACGTGCGCGAAATTCCAATTTTATAGTCATAAAAAAACCCAATATTTTCTGAAAAGAGCTGAACATGTTTTTTTCCATTTTAACTGACTTAAAACCAGTACTTATCTTATTGTTCAGCTATAGTAATGTCTGATGTATTGAGTAAAATGAGATAAGATTTAGTTGCATTTGTTTTCTTTTATCGCAACAAATGTCTAAACGCCCCCACCCCCTAAAAAAATGTAATCAATCTCATAGAACTTTGAAAACTTTAAAAACGTATCATGAACTATGGGTCGCACTTTTGACCATTCTGTCAGCAACAATGATTGCTTCACAATTTGATCTATCATAAAAATATTTATATTAATTTGTTTTTAAAGTGCTATGCAATTACCTATAAGTATTTAATAAAAACAAACTTCAATGCACAATTCACTTCTGTTGAGATTAGCTTATTGTTGTTGACCACAGACCACTGTTGTTTACAGACCACCGATCTACATTATAGTTTCCAATACTTATGAAATTGAATAGCTTACCAACGCTTTCCACAGTTTGCTGGACTGTCACTCTATCGGTGTATTTCAAAACCCCAAGATCAGCGTGAATCGCGTCGCTTCTACCGCCGTCTAACCTCTCCACTCCACGGTCCGAAACCCGTGCATCCATCCGGTGCATTTCGGCCGACTCCGGTGGTAAAGAACGGGGCTGTTCAGTCACGGTTCCCAACATGTTCTCTATCCAGGTCTTTTTCAAACTGTGAAAATAAGTAAATTACGTTAATAGAAAAATCACGTTTGCGTTCGTGTGTAGCTATAGATCCAAGATAGACTTGGTTCCAAGTCTGTGATTGTGGTTTAAGTCTGCCTGTAACCAATACAGTGTCGTCTGAAATAGCGCCCTCTTGTGTATTAACCTTCGATCACAGACTTGTGAATAGAGTCCATCCGTTTGTACACACCCTACAAAGAATTACTCCAAAAGTGGACGGAACAATCTGATTGGTTGGAATCACAAAAGCCTTGGGACAAAATGAATATTCAAACTAAACCTTCTACTGTAGGATATAGCGCCGAAATGCAACACTCGGTGCGCAAGCATTAACGTTCAACCGCTTCTCAGTTATTTCTTGGAAGTTTCAAAATAAAAATAAATTCGTTACACAGCTCGGCGATTCCATTCAAACATAGGTGACACGTTTTTCGTCTAGTAAGAGTTATGTGATTGGCACTTTTTTCACTATCTTAAAGATCTCTTGGCAATACATTTTAGATAGCAAAAGGTTATCAATGACTAAACAAATTTAAATTGAAATAAGGCAGAAAACGCATAAGTGTGTCACCTATTAGTTGCCCATACGGGGGTCACGTCCTGATTATTGGCCATTGGTCTATCTGGAGTATATAAGGACTGTGACAGTTAACATGGACAGAATGAAGATTTATGAAGATAACTAGTCAAATGAAGATAATGCGGCTCGAAAATCTCACTTGGTTTATAAGTTGAATCCCGTGCAGCTTGGTCTGCAATGCAAACGTATTATGTGAACATCTTGTTTAATGCGCGCCGGTTATTAAAGGTATACCGATCGTACAAACTTGACTTGGTAAGAAGCACTGCAGTTACTGATAGTATGTGAGGCATAATGAGAAAGAATTCCCGTTGAAGTTATGCATTTTAGAGAAAGAGATATCTTTCAACATTCCAAAACAAGTTTAGTCTGAGAAATGATTCTGTATGAATCGGTTTTCAGAATTTTGACACGTTCTGACAGAATTCTGAATACTGAAACACCGCCCTCTAGTGTCTCAAATGTCTCAAATTATTACCGTCTGAAAAGTTGATTCATAATTCGGTGTTGTGCCGTTATCCATCCAATGAATGGGGGGGGGAGTTACAAAATGACTGGGGTGCATTTATGCATTTTCTCCCGTTAAGCTGGATCATTCCCAGTGACTATCATGTTTCATCCGAAGATGATCGA
The DNA here is from genome assembly GCA_023634235.1 of Pisaster brevispinus. Taxonomy (NCBI): domain Eukaryota; kingdom Metazoa; phylum Echinodermata; class Asteroidea; order Forcipulatida; family Asteriidae; genus Pisaster; species Pisaster brevispinus. The sequence continues at coordinate 3,228,356 of JAMKCF010000014.1, read as the reverse complement.
GCGCTCAGTAATCTCGAGATTTGTTTTAAAGAAGGTAAAAAACTGATGCCGATTATCGCACAATATGGCAGCGTAGTTTGCACTTTGATGATCATGTAGTGATCATGTTTTGCTGTAGAACCAAGCACTTATCTATTAATAAGAAGTATTGCCATACTTACACCTAAGGGATATAGGGTTCCTAGGAGGGCTCAACTTATACCCCAGTTAATCCTTCCCATGAAATATGCTAATTGCATTCACGCACATGCGTACAAACATTATTGGTTGGCAAACGCCATTGTGCACTAGGAGAAGACGCACAGACGCGTATATGTTGCACCACCATCGGCCCCATACCTACAAGGCGCGATGTTTCATCAATTTGCTCACTAGTAGTGATAATGCACACAAAATTCATAAGAAGGGTATACCCCCAAGCTTGCATTTTTTGTGCGTTTACTTATAAAGAGAACATATTTAGGGACAATTTATTTATAGAGGGGAAACCGACAATGACAAGGGCTTGGGTCTACCTGATATTGAACATTGTCACTTGGGGGAAAAGAAGACATTTTTTATAATGAGTACAACGGGCTGACCCACTAATGTACATCCAGACTTCTGTAATCGTTTTAGGCTATTTAATAAAAAAAATTGCTCAAATCAGGTTAAAGAAGGAATATCATCAGACCTGAACTAACCCTAGATTATTACCGTAACAAAAGCCATAACCCCACCAACAAGCGTACCAGGGTCAAACAGTTTTGAAAAACAACTTGTGTACTACATACATTATTTAAAAAAATAATAACCAGATTCTATTACACTCTCATATCTCCCCGGTCAGAATTGACCCACGTTCCGAGTACCAGGGAGACTGACCCGGAAAATGGTTTTAAAAAAGCACTTTCAATCGGTTTCCTCGTCATTTTGACCTATTTATGGATCCTTTTGACGGAGATTCCGAGTCATACTGTCCCAGAGATAGTCAGGCTTCACGGGAGCCTAGATCCGGGTCAATTCTGAACAGAAATTGTTGAGAGTGTATTGTCTAATGATAGTTATAGTTCAAATGCTGACTTGAAAACGACTTTTGTTTCCGTGTCAGCCTCTTTTGAGTTAAATTAAAGTCAACGGAATGGTGTCAACTTGACTAAAGCAAACCATATTTATGGAAACTGTAACAAAACTGTCATTATAGTTATACTTATGCAGAAATGAGTAAACTCAAACATATCGTCACTGTTTTCACGAAGAGGCATATTTGCCCCAGAAGCCAAACTTTCCTGTTTGGAGAAAATCGCGTTTGAAGTTAAACTATTTTTGAATTCATTGTTTGGGACAGTGTTTGCCATTTAAACTTTGACATTTTTCCAAACATGAAAGTGGAGATCCTAAGCCATGCAAATATGTTGTAATTTTAATCAAGTGTAATAAATGAGTAATTAACTGTTTAACACAAGTTTGCCTTTGCTAATATAGTTCACTGTAAAAATGGCAAATCTAAATGTACCTGTTCGTGAAAACGCAAAAGTGTGAGTTTGGTAAAATGGTCCTTGTGCGAGTTAGCGTATTAGAAAAATAAAACGATTTGAAATTTTGGGGAAATATTTTATGTCACTAATAATATCCACAATGTGTAAAAACACCGATTTGCCAAATTTGTGTGTGTGAAGAATTGCCTCTTTTTGAAAACACTGACAATATGAAAAACGTCTAAACAACTCTCCATATACTTCCGGACCAGAATAGACCCAGATCCAGATCAAATGGGGCCTGGCCCATTTCAAAGTCAGTACGACCCACAATCTGTGTCAAAATAACCACATAATGAGTAAAACTGCCACAGGTTCTGATTTGACATCCCATTTTTAAACCACAGTCCGGTCAGCCTGACCCGGAAATGGATCAGGCCCCCTGGGAACTGGATTAATCCGGGTCAATTCTGATCCGGGAATGTTAAGAGTGCATCAAACTAAAACAAGTTAAAGCAGTTAATTTGTGAACTTCATATAATGATAATACTTAAAACAAAATGTCGCCCAACAGCAAAATTACTGAAGTGTGCTCGTTCCGTTTTCCTGAAGGATCCTAATGCATCAATTTGTGAATTTATCCAATCTTAAATTATCGGTATTGAAAGCAAAATAGAAAAAACTTTCCCTTTTTCTGTTTAATATCATGGGACTTAATTAACATTAATTGTAGTCACAAGCTTTGTATTATCTCTGCTGGGCATTTCTTCCTGAAACGATCTGGTATGGTCCCGGAACTGATGCCAGTGAACCAATCAGGATACGTTGTCAAGGAAGGCTCAAGGTCTTGTTCCCTGGCACCTCGGCACGGTAATCGCCATTACTGCTTCCCGGGTGCCTCGTCCTTCGCTGCACCTTTTTCACTGCTCATTTTGGCAAGTCCTGCATATTTAAAAGAGGGAGAAAATAAGAACATCGTGTCAAGATAAAATCAACTGAAAGGGGCTGAAAACAATCAAAGAACTATCATGAGATCGTCTCAAAGTAAAGCAACGGGAATAAAGCAAGAGTGTGAGGTTGCTGCATAGTGGAAAAAGTGGGGGAAAAGCTTTGCAGTAACAATAAGAAAACGACCTTCAGTTGCCAGATTTAAGGGGACACATGCAGCATTTGGTAATAATCTATACACGTTTGCATGACTTAAACTACTTTTAGGATGCCTATCTACGAAATCTCAGATTAAAGACTTTTACATGAACGTATTTATAAATAGTGAACACAAGAAGTCAGGGTTTGTTGTAAGTTTCAACTCCAGCCCGACAGACCTCATCGAAATTTGCATGTACCCTTTGAATATTCTAATCTGGAGGACTTGTACAGCTTCTGACTGGCATCGAACAAAATTGTTGACAAATAGGGAGACCGCAAGTCAATATAGTGCTAGATAGCTCAGTTGGTAGAGCTTTGGCACACAAGCAGGATCAAATCCTGCTCTAGTCAAGTTTTCTATCTTCAACCCAAAATTGAAATACAAGTTGCTATATAAACAGACTTTCCAAATCATTTTACAATAATAATACAAAAATGGAAGTACTAGCACTAGCATTGACGCTGCCATTTTTAACACTTCAAACAGGCACACGTGGTACAAACGAACAGACACGAACCCAGACATGAAACAACTGCGCACGAAAATGTTTACACGTGGAATAGAGTGAACATACAATTATGATACAATGCTATTTGCACTATGAAAATCTTCCTCTTGAAAATCCAACTTTTCTCCTTGAAATTGTAAAATCCCCCTTTTCACATTGTTTTCACGAAGTTCTCATATAATTACATGTGTAGCCAGAGTCCAAGTGTTTCACTTTATTTTCACTGTGCTGTACTGCTGAAAACGGCCCAATGCCATCTTGGGTGCTTAATTCAAGGAGTATTCACTGAGTTTTCAAAGCGTCCTCGGTTATATGAACCCAGCTGGACAGAATACTGTTTGATGAGGGGGAAGTCAACCTGTATTGGTCAGGCTTTTGGTTTCACCTTGTTTCAGATCAGCAGTACTGGTCAGCACGTGGAAAAACCATAGAGAGTGGACAGACCAATGTTTATGGTTGGAGTATATTTGGAGCAGATCATGGTAGCATTGCTAGTCACCCTTACGAGACCGTGGAGTGAGGGAAGTGGGAAATGACATTCAAGAGAAGTATCCACCAATTCAAGAGGTCTGGGCTTCGACGGAGAGCATTCCCTGAAATCAGGATGAATTTCATGGAGGCCTGGCAATGGTCTGGAGACTCCCTTTTTTCCAGGTGGTTTAAGGGAATTGCAATTCCATTATTGGACCTAAAATGGATTCTCATCACAAGTTGTCGCAACTCTCCCACTATACGGCTCTGGACATAAACATTGAAGGGCGCCACCATTTGACACACTTCGAACACGCACGTATAAACAGGGTAAAACGACCAGACCCAAGCTGCGCTGCATGAGAAGTACAAAGGTTATACCATGGTTATACGTGGTACAGTGAAACGAGTACAATGCATCCTATGTTTGCATTGTATTATAACCGGGGGTTTTAGGTGAACTTGGCATACAAATATGTGGATAATGAATTGAAACCATGTAGTAAAGGCAGACAGACAATTTGGTTTGCCTTTTACAGACCAACGCCCCTGCAAATGGGCTCAGTACACCCCGCTGTCTACCACATCACAGCGGGCGCGAGGCTAGTGCTCATGGATGGCAAACAAGTCTCCATTATAGGTTTGTCGCCATGACCGTATGACTGGCCATGCGCACTGAACTTGCACTCGTTCCTATTTTTCTATTGATCCTACAATGGATGTATTGTGTACGATGTATAGTATAAGGCTTCGTGCTCACAGGTACACATGTACACCTTTCTACTGAGGTCCCTTAATTCTCAAAACTTCTTTTTTTTAGCTGGAAATTTCCTCTAGAATCCTCTAGCCTATGGTAAACAAACACACACTGTTTAGACATGACTGGTATTCCCGTTTAAATAGTGTTTCGGGCTTGGGGTACCGTACCCTGCACAGTCAGGCAAGGTCCTGAATACAATTTTGGGGCCGGGGAAATATGGTTAGGTGTTGAATTACAGATTAAACACCAAATATTTCAACTCGTTAATGAAAAAAAAACCATGAAGTTCGCTCAGTATAGAACTGAGCTTCAAGCCCTATTCACACGACAGCATTTTAGCAATGGTTCCTGGTTTATGTTGAGCATAGTTGCGAAATTTGACATAATGCACCTCTTGTGAAAGGACAACAATATTTATACACGTGTCCCATAAAGGACAGCAAATTTGAGATTTCATTAGGAACCTTGGAGAGTCCAAACACTGTTTTCACAACAAGTACAAGTGCAAAATTTCACAACCATGCATATATTAAGTGAGGTGCCCCTGCTAATTTGCTGTCGTGTGAAAAGGGTTTAGGCTTGCCAAATATACCATTGACAGACTGAATTAAGTCGCCATATTGAAATTGAATCAATTAATGGATGACTGGTAAACATTTGATACTACAAAACTCCATATATGTCCTTCTAAACATGGACACGAGTACAGTAGGAGACTCCCACACACATCCGTTTCAAATGCCCCAATACAAAACTGATATCAACAAGGCAACAAAACCGAAACTAAAACCGCTGTCTGAGATATCTTAAAAGTGACCAGTCTGAACACCGGAAACAAGACAAATCAGTCCCCAGGGTTGCAGACTCTACACTTAATAAACTCTAATTTAGAAAAACCGCTTAACAATTCAAAATAATTGGAAACCTCTATTAATAACTTCCCCAATCTTACATTAGTCTGAATCCGGAATGATTTGGAATAATTGAACAGAGGAAGGCATTGCTTGCCGGTTCCAACGTGTTTTGGTGGTCGAGTGAGCTGGTAGCGAAAGTGGGCAAATAGTTTAAATTATCGTTGTTAATATCAAGAATTGACCAGGTGAAAGGTCAACTGGTCACCGGTCTATGGTATATGCTATCCTGTGTGTACAAAACCAACCACAGTTTAACACATGTGCCAAAAAAACTTGTGCTTAGGTAGAAATTAATCGCTGTATCTTAAGACACATCGAACCGTATTAACAAAAGGAGTGACCTTGTACATTCCACGGTATTTCCTGGCAGGCAATCAAGATTTGTAAAAAAAAATAATAATAACAATAATAATAGCTGAAAGAGTTTAGTGATGTGCACCATAGGCCTCTGGATTGCCTTTCGAGTATCTCATATATATCTCAATGGTTTGAGTGATAGTCTTAAGGAACATTCAACAACCAGAGCTCAGAGACTACAAGCTGCTTGAAATACCCTATAAGCTGTTTTCTAGACAAAACATGGCCCAACCCATTACAATATTGAGATTGCAACCAACTTCGTCAAAATTGTTGTTTGACGAAGTTTTTTTGCAGTCACCTTTCACTTGGTCTTCGGTGCCTATGAGTTCCCGATGAAGACAAGTTTTAGGCAGTAACAAAAGACCCAGCCAGTGTCCCCTTTACATGATGATCAATCGGCCCTAGTTGATAATTCCGTCGATATCGAGTACTTGACTTTCCTGACAACAAACACACTCGACTTCTTATCATGCAAGATACTAGGGAAAGAGTTCAAGCGATTTCCATCGACGTCTACCAGTCTACACAAGGATTCCACGTGGTAATAACAAACTTCCGTTTCAAAGATCAAAATGTTCAGTCAGAGGAAGCATCGGACCGGTCAGGTTGGTGTAGTGGTACCATGCCTTGCCTTCCATCTCTGGGACCCCGGTTTAAATCCCACCGGGGGCATTTTGTGGATTGGGTTTTCAATCCCTACCTGATTGCGTGGGTTTTCCCTGGAATTAAATTCTCGGGGGTTTTCCTCCCACATCTAAAACTTAAACTTCCTTCATTGTGATCTCTCCATTTGTTTCTTGGCTAGTCTAAGTGGATCAAGTTCGCTTTTCTGAGAGAACTTCGCTTCACAACCAGAATTAATAAATGAAATGACCCAATAAGAATCAGTGGATAGTAAGTCACACACAATTCTCACCAAACGAGAAAGGCTACAAATGTTATTGTGATGCTCATCGTATCAAACACAGACACAGACCACGATTATCTCAGTCATGTCTCTAAAAGTCATTCCCATGAAGTCAGAAAGAGAGAGAAAAGAAACTTTGATAGAAAATGCTTTGTAAGTTTAGTCAAACTAAAACAGAAAGGGCTACAATAATTATGAAAAGTTCAGACATAATCTAAACATTAAATTACACGTTACACAAACATAGTCTCTCAAGCCCAAAGCCCTATGTTAAGTTTCCTATATTGTACAATCCACGTCACATTACCCTTTTTATGATCTTCCATGAGCTCCGGATCCATTTCTAATCTGTCACTTTTCTCAGAAGGCTCTCTGGTGTAAGTTGCTGTCCCTGGCTTGGGTACAAACGGCTTGTTCTCGCCAGACAATACACAACCCGAGTCACCGGGTTGGCCTGCTGTGCCCTCTGTATTTTGACTACTGTCAGCCATTATTTTCTTTAAGCTTTTCGTTTGACAGGGGTAAGCACAATGGATCACACAGAGACGTATGAGCTGCAATGAACATGCAAGTATGTTGCCCGCTACAACTGTACAGGGTTGTGGGCCGCTGTACGGTGTGTTCGCACAGGGCCAGTCTTAGTCATATCCTGTCCAGACCAGTATCAAAAACTCTAGTTTAATAAGTTTGTACTTTTCCAACAAAGCCACTTCCTAACGCAGTATTAATGGACCATGACCTTAGTAGTACAATGGCAGTGGGTTGTCTCTATGTACTGGCCAGCAAGGTCATCCTAGCGCAGTTTATAACCAATGGACCATACCCTAGTATTAGTACATGTACACATAATATTATATTGAATGAGCCATGCTTTGTCTAGAAAACAGTTTACAAAGCAGTAATTCAAGCAGCTTGTCTAGTCTCTGAGTTATGGTTGTCGAATGTTCCTTAGACTATCACTCAAACCATTGAGATGTATATGAGATACTCGAAAGGCAATCCAGTAGCCTATGCTGAAACAGCTACTCTTCTCTTGAACGTAGCATGGTTGTCATGCTTTTCTTTTGTTTTTTGCCATTGGTCTGCTTGTGCATTTTTGACTATGTAGGTTTTTAAGTTACCTCCGAGGTAAGATCCAGGTTTGAAGCGATTGTCTTGGCTTTATAGAAAGGGCTTTGCGTTTTGAAACGAGTGGAACTGAATTCAAACGAGTGGGTTTGATTTTTGCGCGGAGTCAGATGTTTTGACTGTCAGAATTGAATAGTGAACTCTTGGGTAAGAATGAGAGCTGTAAAAATTGGAGTAAAAAAACAACAACAACACACGATTGAGCAGAAAAAACACTGTGCAAGGATATTCTATACTATTCATTAACCAAGGACACTTTTGAGAGAGAAAAAAAAAACAAACAAAAAAACCGGGGAATACCGGTGACTATTGCCAACGCAAAATCATCCGCGATTATTTCATTCGCTTTTATGGGTGAAAATACTCAACATACCCAAATATATTATGTTTAAAATCGAACAAAACCACAACATTCAGACTGATGTGATCAAAGAATGGCAGATTTGAGAACTGTTTAAAACAATTTTCCATCCCAATCAAAGAGAAAAACGTTGTAGAACTTTCCCTGCAAAAAAACAGTCCACCTCATGACATCAATGCGCAGAATGCTCAGACCCCAGAGTCACGTGATCCAAACAAAGGAACAAAACAAGCCGTGACATAAATAAGATTTTTGGTTGAATTTTGCAATCATTTCGATCAAAGTATTACGAGTTGCTAAAAGAGTAACGCATCTGAAAGTCAAAAAAATGGGTAGCTCAAGCTCCCGAGAACCTGTGGAAAGTATGAAGTTTGTCTGGCCAAGCCTGATTACTGGAATGACCTGTCATGAGACTGAAGAAATGGGTATGTGCATATACGTTGTGGTATAGCTTTGCTCACCGTACACGCAACTGGGTTGACGACAAAGCTTGAATAGCATAGATTAGATTTAAAGAACTGCTCTAAGGTAAAATTCATTTTGTGATGCACTCTCTTTTTTCCAATCGATAGAGTCCTAATGAAATTAGGAAAAACAAAACACAGGTCTCTATTTACACCTCATGTAAAAATGATTTGAATTGTCATTAATTTTAATTCGATACTCTTTCAGACTAGAGTAAAATTTAAAACATTACGTCACTGGATTAAAAAAAAAGAGTCTGTACATGATTTTAAAGAAGAACTTTTGCGTCTTAAACTTAAATTTCCCTGTACACAAATTTAAGTACACATTATTTGGAGTGTAACGTCAATGAATATTTTTGGATGTTGACAAAATTCGCACTGGATTGATATCGAATACCATGGCATTTAAAACCGCTGGAAGGAGAGACTTGACACTTTTCATGTATCTTCCCACTTTTAGACAGACGCTGTCTAGAGGAAAATGAGTGCCTCACACAACTGAATTTGAGCCCCATTTTAAAGAATAAATCGAACGGGGATTGTTTACATTTGCTAAAAAAAATGTCTGCATAAGTTGCATGAACTTGGTGGCAATTCTCGTGTTAAAACTAGAGTGACAATGATTGAATTCTCATTACCAAAAGAATATTATTCACAGTTCTAACAACTGTGATCAAATGGTTTTGTTTGTTGAGGTCTTCTCCTGCCGTATAACTGTTGGAAAATCCACGATCACCAGTTACCACTACAAGTACATAATACATGTATTAACAAACACCGAATTTAACACGTTCAGCAATTAAACTCGTCCTAGTCGCCTCTTTGCATTCTTTTTGTCTGGGTTATTAACAAAAGAATCCTTTTTGGAGCATGTGGGTTTTTTTTCTTTCGGTTTTTAAATTTGATTTGTAGAGGATTGGTAGAGCTGACGAAATAGTCGCAGGCAGTGTTCATGTTTTGTGTGTCACCCATGAAATAACAAACCTGTGAAAATATGGCTGTAATCTGTTGCGTGCATCAGGAAAAGAAGTGCAAATTTATGCAAAATTTACGACATCTAAACAGTCACATTGTCCTTAATTTTGGTTGTCACAACCGATTCTGTTACTTTTTTTAAGGTACTAAGATACAGTTTGTCCACATATTATGTCTTTATTTCAGAGGAAAATACTTAACAGAAAACTGGTTCTAGCATGACCTTCATAATCAGTAAGATTTCAGAATGAAATTTAACAATTATTTTTTATTCTCCTTACCAGGCGTGAATAATACCTTGAACTATACTGTTTGCCCGTTTCCAACCAAACTATTTTTCTTCAGATCCCGTCATTGAATCCAGTGTGCATGACACAACCTTAAACCATGGCGAAGGTCAGACGTTCTACGTCAGGTATAAAGCTTACAGAGGACCGGTGACCATTACACTGTACCTTGAGCCAAAAAAGGGTAGAGAACAGAAAAAGTTGATGAGCAAGTCACGACTAGTCCCCCAAGGCACGTTTGCGTTTCGCATTCAGAATGTGCGCTCGTTCCACAACGGGACATACACCGTGGAAGTGCTGGACAGTGGACGTTGCGAAACATGTTCCGCAAACCCAGTGAGGGTCGCTTGGGACGTTACCGTAAGAACACACAATTTCGTTTAGTGATACCTTTAAAAAAAAACAGTATTTAAGTAGACTTTTAGTATGGTGCTCAAGGGAAATCTCTGAAAAACATACAAGTGAAAAAAATAATAATTTGAAATTAGTGGTTGGTTGAGCCCCAAAATAGCCCAAATTGACTGGACTAAAAGGTAAAACTCACAATACCTTTTCTGAGTATTGAATTGAATTGAAAGGCATAATTGCAATTTATATACAAAGTAGAAATTGCCACCTCTCATGCTTATTACAACCCTAAAGTGAGAGAGTAATTACCCCAGAAATAAGAAAAATTGGGGAAGGTTCCACTAGTTACTGGCTCCCCAGTAAGCCCAAAAGTCGGATTGGCAGGAATAGGGGTTTGAAAACTTGATAATCTAGCACAGGCTGCCAGCAAGACATCTGTAAGCCTACTACAAAGAACAGATGGCTCCACTTTATCAGAGGGTTAGATCTGGGTCTGTAATTTTTGTAGGTGTTATTTTGTGCACGAAGTATACGAGTTCAAATAATTTTTAAGCCCCTGAAAAAAACCTACACAAATCTGGGACCTGATCCCTCCTTAGATAATGTGAAATGGTCCAGTCTAGGATATGAGGGACATTGACTCCCCCAGGGCATTGCACTTTGGAGAAAACAATGAAATAGATAACATGGGCCAGTGTTACAAGCCCTCATTCAAGGGTAAGAATTAATTAAGTGGCTAAATTAAAACGTGATGTCAGAATAAACGGATATGTAATTTAAGTGAATTATCTTCTTTTGTTTTAATCGCACCACAGGTTGAGAAGTAGCTAAACCTACAGCCCAAGAATCAGACATGGTCACAGCGAACATCTGCATCAAGATATCCAACATCCAGCCTCAAAAGTATTTACAACACTGACGCAGACCCCGCCCCCGTGACGTCACAGGACAATTGTAATGTCCTTTTAATGTAATCATAGACACTGTTAAGACGGGTAAAACTGACCCATCCGGGTCAAGTTCATTGCTTCGTGAACTCTCATCACACAAAAAGTCTTCCAGGTCGGAAACACCTTTTTTTTTCTTCACTCTGACACAGTGCACTATCTTTGAAGCATACACTCCTACTAGTGTCACACAACCGTAGGGATCATGTTTGTGGGGTCTTGCTATTGTTGTTCAACTATATTTCCCTTTTCTAAAGAATTCCTCTGTGTGGTCCAAGTTGAAAAAAAAAAATGTTGTGGAGTCTTTTGTTGTTCCATTGCGTAAAATACCATACAGGACCTTTCTGTAAGCCAATACTGACTAACCCAGATGTGAATTTAGTTAACTTTGTGTATAGAAGCCCCAAAACATCTCCACGATAGTTTATTGCTTCAAGCATTAAGAGAAAGGGTCTGAATACAATTTCAAGCAAGTCTTCTACAAGATAAATCCTGATAAAAAAATCAGCAGGGTCAGTCCTAGCTTGAAAACTTAACAGCCACAGTCGGCTACGTTTGACCAAAATACAAACACAGCACTGGGGCAAATAACTACGGATTTTATACAGCAAACCGGGCATATTTTTGAAGAACAAAAAAGGGAGACATAAAACAGGAAAAGTTAGTTATATTATTGTATATGGTGTAATCTCCACATGATTATTCTAATAATTAAATGTTTATTAGGCCATATCATGCAAGGTAACTTACAAGCAACACATTCCAGGCACTCTCGTTGAAGAAAAAAACATTCACATTTAAGTTTTGAAGTGAATTTTGATGAAAATTAATTTACTCTGTTAGAAAAACAAATCTGTTGTAAAACTCGCATCCTTTATCATCAGATGCAGTTGATTTGCTTCAATGTTGCCTGTTAAAAATGCCTCGTGTGCCATGACCATTCAACTGCTCACATCCCTGACATTTTACATGATAATTAAGTACTTTATATGTTAAAAATTGATGTTAAAATATTTCATTATCAACTGAAGAAAGTATTAAAGAAACTTGTTTATATAATGAGGGTGCGTGTTGTCAGCTGGGAGAGGAGGTCGTTGGTTGAAATCTAAAACAAGAAGGGAGTGGGTCATTTTGTGTGAAACAGTGTATTCACATCATATACGTGTCCAAACAAATTTAGAGAATGACTCTTGTAGAGACGTGGACTGGGAAGCTGTCTACGATTGCGAAGAAGAGCAATCATGGGACGTCGATATTAAAAAGTACGGTTTGCGGTGACACCATATAAGCAATCTCTTTTGAGAGTAGTGATGGCTCTGAGAAGAGCGGGTTTCTGCTCGACGTTTCGATCAGTGTGCTCTGACCGTCTTCTGGAGAAAGACGTCAAGCAACTTATTTTCAACATGGCGAAATTGTGTTCATCAATATGGGTTCTCAAACAATAGGAACAAAAGGTGTGCCCTACAATGAATTTCAAACAATACTACCCCACTCAGGAGTTTCCAAGGACAAAAGAGAAACAAGAAAGGACTCCCCTTTTTCGATGTTATTGAGAGCATATACAGTATGTGTAAAAAAAGTTGCTTTCATTTATGTGTGCTGCAGCCAACCTACTCAATGTTCACATACCTGTCTTTGTAAAAGGCCCAGTGTAACTTGTTCCACACAAACGTGACCTAAAACTTACAGTGCAACCCAGAACGGGGTCAATGATCATGCACTCAGGGTAGAGTCAGTTTCTTGGTTTAGTTTCAGAGGCGCCGTGAATAAATTGCAAACTAGACTGTACATTGTTAACAACCTCCAATAGGGCTGCTATATTTCTATGGGCTTGAAATTTGTATTAAGAGCCACTGGGGTCGATACCCTCAGTGCAAACAAAGTATACAATATTCACATTAAATATACACCGCAAAAGCTGGGTGTTAAAAGTGACACCATATAGGCGTTGTCACATATAGTATACAAAATAAAATATATAAGTTTCATACTAGGGTTGAAAAATAACACTATCTTCTGACAACACAACTACATTGGTGCTAATTAACACCCCATTCTCTCTAGGGTGTCTATAAATGACAACACCCATGGTGTCAATTTTAATACTCCACTTTCTGGCAGTGTAGAGGGATCAGTGGGAGACGGATTTCCCCAAAACGGTCAGCATCTGAGCTCAACTTCGATTTAAAACATAATCTGCAGGTGTGAGGCTCATTGCTAACAACAAGGTCTGAAACTGGGATCCAACTTTAAGGATATCTGTTGAAATGATGGCATTTCTATCTCTTAGTCACCCTTGGAGTTAGATCAAGGAGCTTTTGGGGGAATAGTCAGTTTTAGAGAAGTAGATCAAAGAGTACTAGTTCATTACAATTTAAAGACAAATGACAGTTCATTCTTCAATAGGAAGACATAAAAAAGTCTGAATGCAGATGGTAAGTCTAAAGTTGCTCACCCCTGATACCTGATATTCTTTAAAGACCTACTTGAACGAAAACGGCAACAAGTGATCTTTGCTAAAATTCATTTAAACTGTTTTCAATCAAGGACTTTGAGTTCACATGAGATCAAAGAAATTTTATTGAGTAAAATAAAAAATCCTTTTGAATACCCTTTTCCGGTGCTTTTTCAGAAAGATTCGTGAAAAGTTCTGTGACGTCATCACTCATGATAAGACATAATGTGGGAGCTGCGTTTTGTATAGCCGCTTTGTTGCAGCATGGAGGTTTAACAAAGCAAAATTCCACAAATGGCTTCAAAGTATTGTCATTTTGATGCATGCCGTCACGGGCAGAAGTGTTTCTAGTTTTTCAAAACCTTGAAGTTGGGGGGCTAATTTTTAGATCGATAATTGCGAAAAATTCAGAAGGGTACAAATATCAAAACTCTTTTTAAATGAAAAACAAACAAAAAATGAAAAAGTTGGAATAGCATTCCCGTTAAAAAATCGCTCAAGCAGCTGTTTCAACACGCACAGATCAATCATAAAGCTCCTCTTAGAAAAAAAAACCCACCACAAAAAAAACTTTTTCGTTTTAAAGTAACTGCTGTCTGCAACACACACACACACAAACCACCTAAAACCCTCCAAAACCCCAAACATACTAGCAATTGCCAAGTGATCCCTGAGACGGACCTCTAACTTAGATTAATGACTCCTGACGCTTACTTCAAAAGTTGAAACGTGACTCGTGACCGCAGTTACCGTTTTTCCTCGCGGGTTTGGAAGGTTTCCCGCTAAACCACGTACTAAAACGAAGGAGCACATTCATATGATAATTGGTGGTACACCCCTAAAATTGTCGAACGATCCACTTCGACCACGGGGGTGGAAATAAAAACAACAATCCAGTCATTCCAGGTTTGAATCGATTGTATTGGCTTTGTAGAAAGGGCTTTGCGTTTTGAAACGAGTTGAACTGATTCCAAACGAGTGGGTTTGATTTTTGCGCGGAGTCAGATGTTTGGACTGTCAGAATTGAATAGTGAACGCGTGGGTAAGAATGACAGCTGTAAAAATTGGAGTAAAACAACAACAACAACACATAATTGAGCAGAAAAAACACTGCGATATTCTTCGGCTGATAAAAGTGAGCAGCCATTAACCAAGGACACTTTTGAGAGAAAAGAACGGGGAATACCAGTGACTATTGGCAACGCAAAATCATCCCCGATTATTCCATTCGCTTTTATGGGTGAAAATACTCAACAACCCAATATATTATGTTTAAAATCTAACAAAATCACAACATTCAGACTGATGTGATCAAAGAATGGCAGATTTGAGAACTGTTTAAAACCATTTCACATCCCAATCAAAGAGAAAAACGTAGTAGAAGTTTCCCTGCAAAAAACAGTCCACCTCATGACATCAATGCCCAGAATGTTCAGACCACATGAGTCACGTGAATCAAACAAAGGACGAAACAAGCCGTGACAATTAAAAATAATTTTTGGTTTAATATTGCAATCACTTCGATCAAAGTATTACGAGTTGCTAAACGCATCTAAAATGGGTGGCTTATTCTCCCGGGAACCTGTAGATAACATGGAGTTTGACTGGCCAGAGCTATTTACTGGATTGACCGGTCGTGAGACCGAGGAAATGGGTATGTTCATATACGTTGTGGTATAGCTTTTCTCACCGTTTACGCAGCTGGGTTCACGACAAAGCTTGGTTAGCATAGATTAGATTTAAAGGGACACACCGGCTTACTGTTTACCTAATTTAGTGATGTGGAATGACAGACAATAATTTTAAGATGGTTGTTGTAAAAACAAAATCACTAAAATATCACTTAATTAACAAAAAATGTGAAAAAACAAAACGCGGTCAAAGGTCAGCTTACACACTTTTCCAGCCGTTGCAGCTGTCACGTTTACGTGACAATGTTGCGCATTGTTGTAAGTAGACTGGTGCTCTGTTTATTTATCAATTATAACAATGGCGAGGCATGAGGATTCAGATTTCATATCCATCAAGCACAAATTCACGTGTAAACAAAAAACAGACATAAACGGACATCAGTCGTAATCGAAGTCCGATCGCGAGAACGTTTCTTCGACATGTGCGAAGCGAGCCTCCCGCCTTCGCTGCAAGCGGATTGCCTTTCTCCTGGCAGCTTTATCGATGGCATTCTCCCGAAGATCATGTGATTTATCCGAACCACTTTTTGGGGTTCGTATTTTGAAAAATACTCGAAACGGCAAAATTTGACGGTTTCTTTTAGGAACCGTTCTTCTCCAATCCTGGAAGACCTTTTGAGTCATATTTTAGTCTATTTTGTAGCCAAATAGCCTATTTCAAATAGCCAAACGAAGCCGCTGTGCCCCTTTAAAGACCTGCTCTAAGGTAAAATTCATTTTGTGATGCACTCTTTTTTCCAATCGATAGAGACCTAATGAAATTAGGAAAACAAAGCACATGTCTCTATTTACAGCTCACGTTAAATTGATTTGAATTGTGATTAATTTTAATTCGGTACTCTTTCAGAGTAAAATTTAAAACATTATGTCACTGGATTCAAAGGAAAAAAAGAGTCTGTACATGATTCCAAAGAAGAACTTTTGCGTCTGTCGAGAGGTAACAGTCAATGCCAATTTTGATTGAATATCATCACAATTCAAGAACAACTTCCCCGTACACAAATTTAAATAAACATTATTTGGAGTGTGACGTCGATGAATATTTTTGGATTTTGACAAAATTCGCACTGGATCGATATCGAATACCATGACATTTTAAACCGCTTGAAGGATAGGCTCGACACTTTTCATGTATCTTCCCACTTTTAGACAGACTCTGTGTAGAGGGAAATGAGTGCCTCAACCGAATATGAGCCCCATTTTAAAGAACAAATCGAACGAGTGACAATGATTGAATTCTCATTTACCAAAAGAATATTATTCACAGTTGTAACAACTGTGATCAAAGGGTTTTGTTTGTTGAGGTCTTCTCCTGCCGTATAACTGTGTTGGAATGTCCACGATCACCAGTTACCACTACATGTACATAATATTAACAAACACCGATTTTAACACGTACAGCAATTAAATTCGTCCTAGTCGCCTCTTCCCTTTCTTTTTTGTCTGGGTTGTTGACAAAAGAATCCTTTAAGGAGCATGTGTTTTTTTCCTTTTGCTTTTTAAATTTGATTTGTTGAGGATTGGTAGAGCTGACGAAATAGTCGCACGCAGTGTTCATGTTTTGTGTGTCAACCATGAAATAACAAACCTGTGAAAATATGGCTTTAATCTGTTGCGTGAGTCAGGAAAAGAAGTGAAAACCATGCAAAATTTACGGCATGTGAACAGTCACATTGTCCTTAATTTTGGTTGTCACAGCCGATACGGTTGCTTCTTTTTTTAAGGTACTAAGATACAGTTTGTTCACATATTATGTCTTTATTTCAGAGGAAAATACTTAACAGAAAACTGGTTCTAGCATGACCTTCATAATCAGTAAGGTTTCAGAAAAGAAAAAAAAAACAATTATTTTTTATTCTCCTTACCAGTCGTGAATAATACCTTGAACTATACTGTTTGCCCGTTTTCAACCAAACTGCATTTCTTTAGATCCCGTCATTGACTCCAGTATGCATGATACATTCTTAAACCGAGGCGAAAGTCATACGTTTTACGTCAAATATACAGCTTACAGAGGACCGGTGACCATTACACTGCACCTTAAGCCAAAAAAGGATAGAGAATGGTCAGCGTTGAAGAGCCAGTCTGATTTAGTCCGCCAAGGCACGTTTGAGTTTCGCATCAAGAAAGTGCGCTCGCACCACGAAGGGAAATACGCCGTGGAAGTGCTGGACAGTGGACTTGGCAAAACACATTCCGCAAACCCAGTGAGGGTCGCTTGGGACGTTACCGTAAGAACACACATTTTCGTTTAGTGGTACCTTTAGAAAAAAGATATGTTCAAATAGTCCAGTATTTAAGTAGACTCTTAGTATGGTGCTCTTGGGAAATCTCTGAAATACATAATGAAAAAAATAATAGCTTGAAATTAGTGGTGGGTTGAGTCCAAATTGACTGGACTAAAAGGTAAAACTCAAGATACGTAGAAATTGCCCTCATGCTTATTACAACCATTAAGTGAGAGAGTAATTACCCCCAAAATAACAAAAATGGAGGAGGGTTCCACTAGTAACTGGCTCTCCGGCAGTAAGCCCCAAAAGTCGGATTGGCAGGGGTAGGGGTTTGGAAACTTCATAATCTAGCACAGGCTGCCAGCAAGACATCTGAAAGCATACTACAAAGAACAGATGGCTCCACTTTATCAGAGGGTTTGATCTGGGTCTGTATGTAGTTATTTTTTGCACGAAGTATAAGAGTGCAAATATGTTTTAAGCCCCTGACAAAAAAACCTACACAAATCTGGGGGCCTGATCCCTCCTTAGATAATGTGAAATGGTCCAGTCTAGGATATCATGGACTTTGATTCCCCTTGGGCATTGCACTTTGGAGAAAACAATGAAATATATAACATGGGCCAGTGTTACCAGCCCCCATTCAAGGGTAAAAAGGCATTAAATAAAATTCAAATGCCCTATCTCATGTTTTCAACAAACGTAATGTACATGTATACTGAAAGTTAGTATATTGTCACAACCAGAGTTGGTCAAAAATTCATTTTGCTTTTCACCTTTTCACCTTACATTTCTTGTTTTTCGGCCTTTTAAATCGAATTAAGAAGAACAGAAATGCAACAGATATGATGCTCATCGATAAGTTTTCTTTCAGAAAAGATTTTAATTCAATGAAACTTCTTTTAGATAAAATGAAAGAGAACATTGATTCTTATTTAGTGGCTAAATTAAGACGTGATGTCAGAATAAACGGATGCGTAATTTAAGTGAATTATCTTCTTTTGTTTTAATGGCACCACAGGTTAGGAAGTAGCTAAACCTACGGCCCAAGAATCAGACGACGTGGTCACAGCGACGTTTGCAGCAAGATATTCCATACAACATCCAGCATCAAAAGTATATACTAAACTGACGCAGACCCCCCGTGACGTCACAGAACAGTTGCAATGTTCTTTTAATTTAATCGTAGACACTGTAAACAGGGTAAGACTGACCCATCCGGGCCAAGTTCATTGCTTCGTGAACTCTCATCACACAAACGTTCTTCCAGGTCGGATCACCTTCTTTTATTTTTCACTCTGACACAGTGTACTAGCTTTGAACCATATGCACTCCTAACAGTGTCACACAACCTTAGGGATCATGTTTGTGGGGTCTTGCTATTGTTCAACTATAATTCCCTTTTCTAAAGAATTCCTCTGTGTGGTCCAAGTTGAAGAAAAAAAATGTTGTGGGGTCTATTGTTGTTCCATTTTGTAAAATACCATACAGGGACCTTTCTGTAAGCCCATACTGACTAACACAGATGTGAATTTAGTCAACTTTGTGTAGAAACCCTAAAAAATCACCACGATAGTTTATTGCTTCCAGCATTAAGAGAAAGGGTCTGAATACAATTTCAAGCAAGTCTTCTACAAGATAAATGCTGATAAAAAATCAGCAGGGTCAGACCTAGCTTGAAAACTTAACAGCCACAGTCGGCTACGTTTGACCAAAATACAAACACAGCACTGGGGCAAATAACTACGGATTTTATACAGCAAACCGGGGCATATTTTTGAAGAACAAAAAAGGGAGACATAAAACAGGAAAAGTTAGTTATATTATTGTATATAG
The DNA here is from genome assembly GCA_023634235.1 of Pisaster brevispinus. Classification (NCBI taxonomy): domain Eukaryota; kingdom Metazoa; phylum Echinodermata; class Asteroidea; order Forcipulatida; family Asteriidae; genus Pisaster; species Pisaster brevispinus. The sequence goes on along the minus strand of JAMKCF010000014.1, from coordinate 3,209,103 downwards.
TGTAATCTTTACATGTTTATTCTAATAATTCAATGTTTATTAGGTCATATCACGCGAGGTAACTTACATGCAACACATTCCAGGCACTCTCGTTGAAGAAAAAACAATCACATTTAAGTTTTGAAGTGAACTTTGATTATAATTATTTTACACTGTTAGAAAAACAAATCTTTTGTAAAACTCGCATCCTTTATCATCAGATGCAGTTGATTTGCTTCAATGATGCCTGTTAAAAATGCCTCGTGTGCCATGACCATTCAACGGCTCACATCCCTGACATTTTACCTGATAATTAAGTACTATTATGTATTAATTGATGTTAAAATATTTCATTATCAACTGAAGAAAATATTAAAGAAACTTGTTCACATAATGAGGGTGCATGTTGTCAGCTGGGAGAGGAGGTCGTTGGTTGAAATCTAAAATAAGAAGGGAGTGGGTCATTTTGTGTGAAACAGTGTATTCACATCATATACGTGTCCAAACAAATTTAGAGAATGACTCTTGTAGAGACGTGGACTGGGAAGCTGTCTACGATTGCGAAGAAGAGCAATCATGGGACGTCGATATTAAAAAGTACGGTTTGCGGTGACATCATGTAAGCAATCTCTTTTGAGAGTAGTGATGGCTCTGAGAAGAGCGGGTTTCTGCTCGACGTTTCGATCAGTGTGCTCTGACCGTCTTCTGGAGAAAGACGTCAAGCAACTTATTTTCAACATGGCGAAATTGTGTTCATCAATATGGGTTCTCAAACGATAGGAACAAAAGGTGTGCCCTACAATGAATTTCAAACAATACTTCCCCATTCAGGAGTTTCCAAGGACAAAAGAGAAACAAGAAAGGACCCCCCTTTTCGATGATATTGAGAGCATATACAGTATGTGTAAAAAAAGTTGCTTTCATTTATGTGTGCTGCAGCCAACCTACTCAATGTTCACATACCTGTCTTTGTAAAAGGCCCAGTGTAACTCGTTCCACACAAACGTGACCTAAAACTTACAGTACAACCCGGAACGGGGTCAATGATCATGCACTCAGGGTAAAGTCAGTTTCTTGGTTTAGTTTCAGAGGCGCCGTGAATAAGTTGCAAACTAGACTGTACATTGTTAACAACCTCCAGTAGGGCTGCTATATTTCTATGGGCTTGAAATGTGTATTAAGAGCCACTGGGGTCGATACCCTCAGTGCAAACGAAGTATACAATATTCACATTATATATACACCGCAAAAAACTGGGTGTTAAAGTGACACCATATAGGCGTTGTCACATATAGTATACAAAATAAAATATATAAGTTTCATACTAGGGTTGAAAAATAACACTAACTTCTGCCAACACAACTACATTGGTGTTAATTTAACACCCCATTCTCTCTAGGGTGTTTATAAATAACACCCATGGTGTCAATTTTAACACTCCACTTCTTGCAGTGTAGAGGGATCAATGGGAGACGGATTTCCCCAAAACGGTCAGCATCTGAGCTCAACTTCGATTTAAAACATAATCTGCAGGTGTGAGGCTCATTGCTAACAACAAGGTCTGAAACTGGGATCCAACTTTAAGGATATCTGTTGAAATGATGGCATTTCTATCTCTTAGTCACCCTTGGAGTTAGATCAAGGAGCTTTTGGGGGAATAGTAGTCAGTTTTAGAGAAGTAGATCAAAGAGTACTAGTTCATTACAATTTAAAGACAAAATGACAGTTCATTTTTCAATAGGAAGACATAAAAAAGTCTGAATGCAGATGGTAAGTCTAAAGTTGCTCACCCCTGATATCTGATATTCTTTAAAGACATACTTGAACGAAAACGGCAACAAGTGATCTTTGCTAAAATTCATTTAAAATGTTGTCAATCAAGGACATTGAGTTCACATGATGAGATTAAATAAATTGTATTGAGTAAAATAAAAAAACACTTTTGAATACCCTTTTCCGGTGCTTTTTCAGAAAGATTCGTGAAAAGTTCTGTGACGTCATCACTCATGATAAGACATAATGTGGGAGCTGCGTTTTGTATAGCCGCTTTGTTGCAGCATGGAGGTTTAACAAAGCAAAATTCCACAAATGGCTTCAAAGTATTGTCATTTTGATGCATGCCGTCAAGGGCAGAAGTGTTTCTAGTTTTTCAAAACCTTGAAGTTGGGGGGCTAATTTTTAGATCGATAATTGCGAAAAATTCAGAAGGGTACAAATATCAAAACTCTTTTGAAATGAAAAACAAACAAAATATGAAAAAGTTGGAATAGCATTCCCGTTTATAAAATCGCTCAAGCAGCTGTTTCAACACGCACAGATCAATCATAAAGCTCCTCTTAGAAAAAAAACCCACCACAAAAAAACCCTTTTTCGTTTCAAAGTAACTGCTGTCTGCAACACACACCCACACACACACAAACCACCTAAAACCCTCCAAAACCCCAAACATACTAGCAATTGCCAAGTGATCCCTGAGACAGACCTCTAACTTAGATTAATGACTCCTGACGCTTACTTCAAAAGTTGAAATGTGACTCGTGACCGCAGTTACCGTTTTTCCTCGCGGGTTGGGAAGGTTTCCCGCTAAACCACGTACTAAAACGAAGGAGCACATTCATATGATAATTGGTGGTACACCCCTAAAATTGTCGAACGATCCACTTCAACCACGGGGGTGGAAATAAAAACAACAACAACGTCATTCCAACAAAACAAATCAAGAATTACTGGACCATAAAAGTAAACATGTGTTTGAGTACAGTAGTTGAGCTTTTTTCGATTTTGACAGAAACATTCACATCAGTACTCCCATAGGATTTGTAGGGTACTTTTGCTTCCCCTTTGACGAAATGAGTTCCTCCAAAGTATACAAACACGTTTTGCCTACACACCAGTTACAAACTGTTCACGAAGTCTGCAGACGTTAATCTTCTCAAACACTGAAACGGTAGTATTGGTGCCGTAAGCGGGTATGGTTAACCACGGTGATCTCTTCGAAATGGTGAACATTCAATTTCCCCCCGGGGTCGGCTGCCACGAGGAACGGCTTGCAGGTGAGTGAAGTGAGAGAGCTGCAAGCCTTCTCCCACAGTTAGAACGTGAAATACAAACTGAGACAACAATATCTTTGAGTTCAAATGGGTTTGGCCCCGTAAATACTTGATAAGCTACCAGTACTGCTTCTATGTGCTAAACCTTTAGAGAGCCACTCGTTGCACTGTGGTGACATTAAGTCTGTTCCCCTCACTATTTAGTAAGAACATTCGCACACTGTTTGGGTAGGCTTGTTTGCATGTATATCCTAAAGGAAGTGTGAGTTTGCTTATTCTCTTTGAACCAAGTTAAGGCACTGCCAGTGATAATGGTTGCAAAACTGTTGCTACTGATATTACGTAATTATTTTGAGACAAAATAACATTAGACATTAGTAATTACTGTGCTTGTAATTAAAATTATGCTTTCTAAGAGAGAAACCGTACATCATTGGCAAATCTGTTGCTGTGGGTTGGGCTGTAAAGTCCAGATGACGTTATCATTGTGGTTGTGGTTATGGGTCACTGAAGGCAAGGTATAGGTGTTGGCAAAACTTATATAATTACCTTTTTAATCAAATAAGATGTAGCATTGTATGCAATAACACATACAAAAAATTGCTGCTACTGCGTAGCTTATTTAAGCCAACATAAGGAAAAACCATAAGTCATGGCTAAGGTGTATGGTGATTTATGGCGAGGTGTATGTTGACAAAAGAGTTTGGCTACCGTCTTTGAACCAGGCCAAGGTACAGCATCAGTAATGCTATAATAAAACTGCTACAACTGATATGGTTAGTCTCTAAATTTCAACAGGGGGTAAATCATCTTGTGTTATGTTGTTTTAATATTCGCCACCTTTATGGAGACCGAGGACAAAACAAAAAGGGGACAAGAAAATGCCTTCATTTGAGCAATTCCAAAGACTGCGGTGCTCCACAAGGAATGTGTGTACAAAGCATAAGGAATGATGTTTAGTACAGGAAAAAAACCGATGTCTCCACAGGGATGTACAAAAATTAACACTAGTTGACTGTTATATGCCTGCATTCGTTTTATAAAAAAACATTTCAAATATGGTATGTAGGAGAAAGTGATGTTACATGGATAATTATCTATATATAATTTCTTTGAATCACGAAAAGAGACAACGTGGGTATTATTTGTAAACCTGCGGCAACTCTCTGCTAAATGCACTAGAAAGGCAATACGGCACAGCTTTGAAAACGTTGGTAGAACTTTTTTCAATCGAGTGATTTACTCGCATTGAATCAATATACAGTATAAAAACGTAATACAAAAATCAGAACCAAAACTAAGGGTTCTGATGCATCTTAATGCTTTGAACAGAAATGCACCCCCCAAAAAACATGTTTGTGATTTTTGTTGGTATTTTCAAATGGGTACAAACTTTCAAAGTTTCAAAAATGAACTTCTGTTTAGACTAGTTGAATTCAACACTTCTATTGTCCCTTTTGGAATAAGAACTATCTATTCTTCACAATCAGTTCAACATACACACACACAACAAATTATATGAACATTCTTGTACTTTCAGGCCCAACAGTCAGCATACTGAACAATCGGATAAAAAGGAATTTTAATCCAACGCTGCTAAAGGTCGAATATGAAGCACTGAATCCCGTTACAATCAAATGGTACGTAGACGGAGTCAAGGTTGGCGAGGCCATGGATAGAGTCAGGTCCTCTAGCACTTCCCTGAGACTCAGTACGGCGTGGTTATCCCAGCATCCGCAGAGCAGATACAAGGTGTCTGTGTCCGACCAGCTACTCGGGCGAGTTGAGGGCGCCAACCCGGTCACGAGATCGTGCCGTGTAAAGGTCGTACTCGGGGACCTGAGTAACTACAACCTATGTGTCAAGGGGTGAGCCAAGTGTTAGATACAATAATTCCAAGTCAGGTCATGTTGCTTTAATGGGCGATGGACACCGAATCTCCATCCCTCAACCCCGCCAGAGTATAGTGAATAGTATTTAGGTATCTGAACAGAACGAGAACAAAAAAACATCCACAGAGAAATTGACCTTACACATTGACGTCATCACACCGCCATCTTAGAAGTAAAGCGATTAAGAAACAATGCAAAGCACACATCACGTACGCGCGGCGCAAAGGATGAGCCAATGAGCAACCTCCCTTTGACCTTTAGCCGAGGGTGCCCTACTCAAATAAAAATGACGTCATGGGCCTAAGGCTCACTCCAGTTCAAATCTGTAACAGCTTAACGTTACTGTTGTCACTGATGTTTCTCTTGATGTTCTTTTGTTTACAGGTTTTACAGGTGCAACAGGTCGAGTCGTGTACGATCAGGAGGAATGTTCAGCGGACATGTCTTTAGGATATTCAAAAAGACCCCTCCTAGAGACAAAGTCACTTATCTACACAGGGAGACTAACTTTCAAAAAGCCCATCTCAACCTTCAACTCAAATTTCACGGACCTCTAACTCACCTATGAGACGTACAGTATTAAACATAGAGTTAAAACACGAGTATTTGGAGACTCAATAGAGTTGGAGTATTCGAGACGGTAGGTGACACATATGTCGTTTTCGTTGGTCGAGACTTTGGGTTTGCTGATAGTAGCGTCTCGAAAGCCCCCCATCGTACCATTGATACGTACAGCTAAAATGTTCACACGAAGTACCATTTGAAAAATTGTATAGCTTTTGTAAAGTAGAAAAAAAAGTAACGTTTTCGGATACAATGACAGTTGAACATTTCTTATCTCGTCAGTTGCTTTTTTCATTATAAAATAAAAAAATACAGTAAACTTGCTGACTACATGTGTCAGGTGGAGCATCTTTAAGAAAAGCCATTTCAAAATTTTGGTTTTGTAATCATATCAGAGTATGTAAAAATAAGTATACCAAATCATACCTTAATGAAATATGACGTGCTTTTATTTTACCTAGAGACACTAAAACAAAAATGTAATCAAAAATCATGCGATTGCTCCAAAATTGAAGCTTTACATGAAGAATTTTTTTTTTGTATTACAACCTTTTTCAATGAATCTCTTCAGAACCGAGGTTAAGATAAGGTTTAGTTTCGACGTTTAGATCAAGTTGAGGCACGTTGCTGATAATCATTAAATGTTGAGTCTCGAAGTTGAATACAAGTCGAGTCTTGACATTGGTGTTAAGTTGAATCTGGTTGTTAACACAACGTTGTGCATGTACACATTGAGACACGTTGTTGAGTCTCAAGGTTGAGTAGAGTTGAGTCTCGACTTTGATATAAAGTTGAGTCTTGAAGTTCAACACAAGTTGAGTCTTGATGTTGGTATTAGGTCAAGTCTAGACGTTTAGATAAGGTTGAGCATCTATACGTTGAGACAAAGTTGAGCCTCGAGGTTGAGATCAAATTGAGCCTTGTTGTTGAGAAAAGATGAACCTCGACCGGGTGATGTAAAGTTGAGTGTCGACGTTGAGAAAAAGTCGAGTCTCGACGTCGGTATAAAGTCGAGTCTCGACGTCGGTATAAAGTTGAGTCTCGACGTTGAGATAAAGTTGAGTTTTATATTGATATAAAGTCGAGTCTGGACGTTGAGTCTACGTTGACCACCTGTACGGTGAGCTAAAGTTGAGTTTCGAGGTTGAGATAAAGTTGAGATCTCAAAGTTAAGACAAAGTTGAATCTCTAAACGGTATTGTAAAGTTTAGTCTCCACGTTGAGATAGAAGTGAACCTTGAGGTTGTGATAATGTTAAATCTTGAACGGAATAGGCTCTTCTCCTAAACATCACGACTTAACATCTAACCCAGGATTCTTCTTAGCACAGATTGTTCAATCTGGTATTAACGTTTAGTAGACATTCAAATTTCAATTGAGTGCATCATAAATGTACACAGGAGCCTGCGTCTACGTTTCACAAAGACCCATGTTTTCCGTAGACGAGATTGCCAAGAATCAGTTTAAGCGAATAAAATTAATATGGTGTCACAAAGGACATGTTTAAGCTTTAATTCTTAAGATTTTTGTGCACAAATATGTATATTTCTTGCGAAAAAAGTTAACCAATAAACGTTAACGCGGGAAAACTGAGGTGTATGTTTGATTTGTATGATGATTTAAGTTGCTGTTGCTGTTGCTGTTGCTGTTGTTGTTGTCGTTGTTGCTTATGCTGCTGCGGTTGTTGTTGTTGTTGTCGACGTCGTCGTCGCCGTTGCTGTTGCTGCTGTTGTTGTTTTTGTTGTTATAATTATCATTATTATTAGTTATTTCTTGTAATGAAACCAAGGATCATTCATAAGTGAACAAGCCTGAGAAAGCCTGTAAACAAGGGTGCTTGCTATGTGAACAAGAAACACTGTGGTTAACCCCTACTCTTCCACGATAAGTCTTCTGGGTTTGTTACGTGCACTACCAATCCTAGTACATGGGAGCTACGGCTAAATGTCCCATCCATCCGAAGGTGCCACGACCGGGACTTAAATCCACACTCTGCTGATCAGAAACACCAGAGCTTGAGTCTGGTGCTAAAAACCGCTAGGCCAAGACACGACCAATGTCACAACGCGCAAGATAATTAAAATGCAAATCCTGTCCGCCATTTTGGGAGTCAAAATCTACGCAAAGGTATTTGAATCCCGTAATGGCACCAACTGCTGACGCATATTATTAAGGGTCGTGCAAGGGGGTCAATTCCCAATGACGAATGAAATACCCTATCGTGCCTTCTTATTTCTCTACACATAATTGAACGGTAATGTTGCCAGTTATAGCGGCGCTGAGACAATAAAAACACAATTCAGCCAACAATCTCGAGCTGTATAATCAAGGAACGAGCAGGGCTCAATTTCATGGGGCTGCTCATCCACTGTCCTTCGCTTGGCCCCAGCGGCCTATCCAGGACCGCTGGGATGGGCTAATCAGCTTGCACAGATTCTTGTTCAGGAAGTACGTCATGCGTGCAGTGCGTGCAGTGCTTGCAGTGTGAGTGTGATGCATGATGGGACTGAGCATTAACCAATGAGCGTGCTTGATACGTTTGCCCATCCCAGCGCCTTTGGTTTTAAGGCAAGGCGCTGGGGACGAGCGAAACACTGTCCATGAAGTCAAGCACTAGAGGGCGCCGTATAAGCAGAGCGTGGTAAGTAGAGCATGAAATAAGGCCCGGAGTTCTCATCCTGCCAACATGTTTGTCGTTTCTTTTCGAACTTTGTTGCCCTGTCAACAATGAGATTTTTCAACACAAATTTAACGATTTCACGAAACACTAGAATTAATCCTATCTCGAGTTAGGACGAGTAACTAGTCCTAACTTAGGATTAATCTTAACGTTTACATGTTACAGTGCAAGGCTGGGACTCGTCCCAAGTCCTAAGATTCAGTCCCTACCTGACTGCGTGGGTTTTCCATGGAACAATTCACTGGAGTTTTTCTCCCACATCTAAAACTGAAACTTCCTTCCTTGTCTTCTCTCCATTGGATTATAGGCTAATACAATGATTAAATTCGCTTTATTGAGAGTCCGGGGTTTAACAACACCATAATAAATTAAATGAAATGAGGTCTACAGAAAGTGCTACCCCCCCCCCCAAAAAAGGATACATTTCCATGTGTATTAGTTTATAAAATCTTTCCCTCTGCTTCCAACATTTAAAACATATTTTGTGTAATGGATTTGGACGAGCTTAGTAATATAGACTCATCACGTAGAAACATTTTCTTCACATCCTTGCACTGCATACGACCGCGTAACGCCACACTGGTGATGGGACTCCACTCATTTATATAAGGTCAAAGTCAACCAAACACATACCGTGTAAGCATGGTCTTTTGAACGTGAACACAACAATGTAGAATAATATCGCATTGATATTGTGTATTTCGCTCCAACAATTATCGGTTGGCCCTGTAGGACGGCACTATTATGGGAAAAGGTGTTTAAAAAACGGTGCTGATTTGTGGTGGAAAAACATTGTAAAAATACTAAACAAAGATGTACATAAGATAGTTTAATGTAGTGACAGGGAATAAATTATTAAATAATAGTTACCATTAATTCAACCAAACAGAACATCTATGAATATAATTTGGTAACCGTCTATTCCAGTATTAAAAACCGGGCTCCCCCCATCCTTAATGGACAAACCTGATTACGTGCTTATACTTTTGTGACGTAAAAGTAACAAGTCTGGTTAAAAATACTAAGTAGCAGACAATTTGGTTCATTTCAACCACACTTTCTCACTTCATGTTTTCAACATGGCATCAGGAAACGAGACAACCGAAAACTTCAGCTTCCATCTTCGAACACTTCCTTCTCCGGGAGGAAGACAAAATGAACCGACGGAGCAAGGTATTTATAACCCTGGATGCTACTACTGCGTTCACTGTTCACAGACCACTGGGGAGTGTTCATCGCAATTCTAAAAGCTATTCACAGGGTTCATGACTAATGCAATTTTGACTCTTTCTTCTCCAGATATACAGATCTTGTCAACTTATCCTGAGGAGACATTCCCAATCGCAACAATAATACAGCAAGGCAAAACTACAGAATTTAAAGTAGAATATCAGGTGTTTGAAGGTCCGGTGAAGGTAACCTTGACCTATGTGGACCACAAGGGGAACAAGACAAAATGCTTCAAGGGGAAATCGTACCGACGCAAAAACGAATTTGCGTTTACTTTAAAAGAGGCAAACGTTGAGAACGAAGGAAAATATACCGTCACACTTTCCGACAAGAGCCGTCGCAAATTAGAGGGAACGAACCCAGCAACCATCAACTGGCAAGTGAGGGTAAGTGGGTTTGTGATACACTTTAAAAAGTCCAATTACATATAAGGAGCGTGCGTTATGGGGAAACAGTTGACAAGACTTGTGCAATGCTACGTAGAATTCAAATAAAAAGTGAAAAACGTGTCAAGTATTAATAAAAAGCAGAAAGCAGTCAGCAGGCCGTGACGGATCTCCCATGATGTACATGTACGTTTTCTAATAAATGAATTTAGGAATACACAATGTACAATTCAGCATTATATGAAAAGAATATAAACACCTTTAACGAGTACGTTTATAGTAAGCAAGTAGTTAATTCCTGTTCAATTTTGTCTCTTTTTACTCAAGGTCGTCCGTACCCGTCCAAAGCCATAGGATGCTCATCAACTCTACGCTTGGACCTGGAACTTTAACACAATCCTCGGACCACCCATCAACCCCATTTTTGAAAGACTCTGCAGTTCTGGTTTTTCAAACACCTAGGTACACTGTTAAAAAAACTGTATTTTTAGAGAGAACAATTTACTTCTATAAACAAGCAGTAGAAATTACTGAGCCCACTCATGACCTACCCAGGGAACCATTCCAGCTACAGTAACTGGTCGTTGTGTCTTTCTTGGTGCTATGCCTCATAGTCTTTGTTATGTACACAACTTGACAACAAGCACGCAAAAAGCAAACATTTAAAAAAAAATTGTCAGAGACCTACTGTTGCAGGGATTTGGTACCTGGGTTGTTTTAAAATGTTTCTCTGTCCTCTTTGTGATTACTCAACTCTCTCCATCACAAGCTATTCAAAGCATTACAGAGTACCTAAAAACGTGCACAAATTTTCGGTTTCCATGAGACCAACTCATATGCTGTTATACTGAGGTGCAATCAATCACGAGGTAGTGAGAAACACATTAACATTGACATTTTTGAATTACCATACATTTGAAAAGGTTTTAATTTTTATTTTCTACTTAAATCTTAGGAAGAGCCACACAAAATTGTATGTTTTTTTTAAGTTGAAGGAAGTTATGCCTACTTCACCCCCCAAAAATTGTAGGGTTTTTTTTAGTTGAAGGAAGTTATGCAAACCTCACCCCAAAAATTGTAGGGTTTTTGTTAAAAGTTGAAAGAAGTTACGCCAACCTCAACCCAAACAATTGTAGAATTTGAAGGAAATGTCAAGTAATTTACATGCAGCAGATTGATCTCGCCTTCATATTTATTTTGGCATCTTAAGTTCCCGCTGTTTTTTGTTATGTTGTTTAATTTTTTAACTTGGAACAAGGGGATTTGCATGAACAAATTTCGGGGGAGCCGCGGCATCCAGGGGTATAGTGTTATGGTTAATTATAAATCGAGATAATACATTTTTGAATGCATTGTCGAAAGTAAAGTTATCGAATCAAAAATGTACATGAACTCTTATTGTGACCAACATGTCTTTTCATTGTCGTGTGTGAGGCCGGTGTGCCTAGAGATTGTGTGTGTGTCTCCCCCTCCCGATTATTCAGTGCCCCCCCCCCCCAGCGAATTGTGTACAAATTTAGTCTGATAGTGCCCTTTTTAAAACCAACTTCCTCCTCCCATATATTGCACACACCGAGAGACAAAATTCTTTTCCACACCGGTTGCTGATCATTGTGTTTTGTTAATACGGGGGAGTGGATTTCAAAATCTCGGTTCAAAAAACAAGGGTGAGAGTCAAGCCTGACAAATAGGTCTGAAACTTTAGGAAGTATGTTAAAATGTTTGCATTTCCATGTTTTTGATAAAAATAACCTCTGTGAGCCAGATAAGTAGATAAAAAAGCATGATAGTTTAACCAAACAGATACAATAGCCAAGAGTCTGAAATAAGACAAAAGCCTGCCATTTTCAATCTACCTTAATGAATACATGTACTTGGCAAATGTTCCGCTGAAAGTGGTCTAAAAAGACTGAGAATTCTACCCAAAACCTTCACGAACCATGAACACTTCTAATCCACCGCTTCCTACACATATTCATTTCTGGGACTAAATTGTGTACTACATAAAGATTGCCAACAAAACCCAACTTGCATACATCATTGTGGCGCGACAATGGAGATCAATGGGCGCGACACTGCCTGCTTTCGATGTGCAAATTACCATGAAGGTCAACATGCGTGCCCGTCTATCTCCGGTTTCTCTACGCGCTTCCAAAGAGGGAAAGGAAGACCATAGCAAAACGTAAACAGCGCCATCATATTTTATCGTCAAGCATCAGTCACATTGTATTCTTTGAACAAAGAAATACTCAGCAAATCAACAAACTTATTGCTTTTAAAATGGAAAAATAACTAGTGTATAAGTGCAATACTATGAGAAATAGAAGGTTGAGCCACAACTGAATATAGCCTTTCCAGTGAAACAATGACGCACGTGTTAACAGACCTTTCTGATATGTCAGATTTCTCCATTTTGGACCGTACCAATTAAAAAGCGGTTGATAATGACGTCACAATAAAAGGGGGAATAAACTATTCACATTTGTTTTACTTTTATTCTTGTAGCCGTCGAAAACAATCAGAACAGATTCAACTCACACAACAAGCATTAATTTGGGGCAATCGTTTCTGCGATAGGCTTGCAAAAGTAAGCTCCTTAAATAAATCTCCCATTGCAATAGCTTACACTCGCCAAACTAAAGTAAAACAAATATTCCTCCGCTACTGGACGCAAACAGGCGACCAAATAGAAAGTGTAGGGCCACATTGACCTCAACGGAGTACATTAACCAGTTCAGTCAGCTCCTGATTGTGGCAATTTGAAGTTCCAGTTCAACGCCTCTCCTCTACGCACCAAAATACCGGGAATATCCTAGGAAATGAGTGAACCAGGTGAAGTGGTAGTGATTTGGCCTCAACCAGACACTGGAGGTAGTAATGTTGAACCTCAAGAGAAAGGTACGTAGGCAAAGCATAACACAAAAGTTAAGTTTTTCCTATAATTTTAATCGGTTAAAGGCAGGAAATACTTTTAATAATACTCTAGGGTTAATGACCACAAAGACTTGCTCGGCAAGGAACACTGAAAAGCTACTGATAGTGAAAAAAAAAACATTGTTAGAAACGACTCCCTTTGAAGAAGTTTAATTTTAAAGAAAGAGAAAATTTTCACCCATGCATATGTGCCTTTCTCAGGCACCTGAAAGCACATATTTTCAGGCAACAAGGATGTTTTTTCTTTAAGTATTTTCTGATGCATACAAAATGGGGATACACCAAGTGAGGATACTGGTCTTTGACAATCACCGAAAGTATACCCTGCTGTTATCATGGATAATTAGTTACTGCAATGTTCATTTTTTGTAAAAAAAACCCATCGCGTTAAATATCACACTTTCTCTTTCTATGTGCCTCTAAAAACGGCTGTAACTCAAGACACTGCCCAACCAACCCCCTTTCTATTTTTTGTTTTACATGTTGTGTTTAATGCTTTCAATTTCAGACCCCGAAATACAAACAATGTATGACGTCACAATGGAGGCCGGAGAATGTATCACATTTAATGTGCGATATAAGACCTTTAAGGGTCCTGCGACCATCACTCTTGAGACCCCGAGAAAAATCTGCAGAAACTCCGGTCTTACCCGGAATGGAAGTCTCCGATTTAAAATAGTCAACGCCACCAGAGCACACAGTGGATATTACTCAGTGGAGGTATTGGATAAACGCCGTCGGCAGGCATACTCACAGAATCCGGTGCGCACTTCATTCAGAGTGATAGTAAGGTACTGTGCTTACTCCACAAATATTACCACACCCAAAAGGCAGCCTATGGGCAAGAACTATTTCTGTACGAGACGTGGTTGTGGTTATTTTACGAGTGCACACGTGTTTTTGAATGAAAATTCCGTTTTGATTTGAAGGGGCGGGGTTCGGTGTTCCTCAGTAATCAAACATAGTTACAATATATCTCAAACACGGACTATTCCAAAGACATAGACATGTTGTAGTATGAGAGACTGAAACCATGCAATGGCTGTTACAGACACAACCCAAAAGAGAATAAACCGGCCCGTAAGAATCTACAGCAGATTTTGTTGTAGCATGGAGGTATTTCTACCTCCACGGTTGGAGATAGTACCCCCTTGTTTCAAGAAAGTAAAACTTGAAAGATCATCGATATAAATAATATATCTTATATCTTATATATACTTAAATATTCCCATCACAAACAGTGGAGTTATTCACACAGTATACTTCTGGTTGACTATATTACAGGTAAATAAACCCCGGAGTGACTGTAGCCTCCTCTAAGGAATGAAGCTTTGACTGTCTCAAAACGTAAGTTAAAACATAAACCGGCAGCAACACTTTATTAGTTAATTCATACATTTAAACATTTCCATGTGTCAAACTTTTATTCAAAGCAACAACCCGCAATAAGTATGTGTGTAAACGTTCATTTTGTTGAATAGGTATACTTCAACTGATGAATATTCAGCAGATGCTGCAAGGAGTCGAGTACAACAGACTTCTGACGATAATCCAGATCTGACAGTGAACCTTGAACTTGTCGCTGAACCATCGACCTTCTGCTGAAAATTCCACACCAGTATACTCTTCCAAGAAAACAAAGATTTTTTTAAAAGTTCATAAAATTGTGTTCAATAACAATTTTTTATCAGACTTCTTTGTTTGTTACTTGAGGATTACCAATTCAGAGAAGAATTTTATAGAGCTGCGTTAAAACCGGGGAACTTATTGTTACCAAAATGACACTACTAATCTGCAGGGTATCTGTTGCCGACAGTCAACCTTAAGACGCGCTTGTTACAGAAGTCACACACATATTTAATAATCTGAGGGCCTGCAGTCTAAGAAAAAATAAATAAATAAATAAAGTTTCATTTCGAGAGGCTAGCATTTTTATTTTTTTTTGGAAAAGTATGTGACCCTCAGGAATCTGTAAGCAGAGGCATTGGGGTCAAGTATTCGCAGAGTTGTACAGGCTGAACGAAGTTTCTCAGACGATAAAACTGTTCCTATTGGTTTACGTTGATATGAAAGTTCAATACAACAAGTTTAAATAGCTGATTAAAAAATGTCCTAGTTATAACTAATGGAGATGTCAGCTAGAATTAGGGTGCCAATGCACAGTCGGCGTAATCACTCAAAAATTAGCTCAGCTCAACAAAATTATGCTTTTGAGAATAATATGTCACATGTTCCATCTGTGACTTGTATCCTGCTCATTTTGATTATTATAATATTTCTAAGAGATAATTCCCTCTTCTCTATTACATTGAGTGTTTAACGTTTCGAATGAATGCTATCCAAAGCACCATTCTTCTTAATAAATTACTGGTAATTCTCATCAATTGTTTTGTTGTTGTTTTACATTCGTGTGTTTGGTATCCTTTAATAAACGGTATTTGATTACATAATTAAAACTCAACCGCCACATTATGACTATAAATCACTATAACATGCAACAATTTAGAAACTTATTGTCAGAAATTAACCTGGATCAGTATTTTATCCATCAGGGGAGGGGAATTGTTTTTTAAAAGAGAAGAAAATAATAGCGTTATTATTATTAAAATATATTTCTGATAATGAAACCAAGGACGTGAGGAAACCTGTAAACAACAGTGCTTGCTATGTGAACCAGAAACACTTGGGTTAACCTCTACTCTTCACTGATAGGTGTTTTGGGTTCTTGTCAAGCACTAACAATTCTAGTACACGGGACCTACGGCTTAATGTTCCATCCAAAAGACACAGCAATTATGATAAAGTATCTTGTTCAAGGAAACCAGTGCCACGACCGCAACTCAAATCCACACTTAGCTGATCAGAAACACCAGAGCTTGTTTCCCATGCCCTTAACCGCTAGGCCAATACACGCGATGTTATGTCATAAATACAGTGATCATTATGCAGAAACCTACGTGATTGAAATCCACTGTGACACACATGTACTTGTAGTGTGTGGCAGGCTGCTGATCATTGTGTTATGTCAATATATCGGGGTAAGTGTTCCGTTAGAATAAACAAAGGAAACCCAAGTTCAATAAAAAGGGGTGAAAGGCAAAACTGACAAAAGGTCTAAAAATTCAACCCGGTCCTTCGAGTTCTCCTCTATCTTTTCCTTTTACTTCTTTTCCTTTCTGGGTCAAATTCACACGACGAATCGTCTACATAATTATTATTCACATCAATGGGGCAGACATCACTACGGCGCAAAACTGAACCTGATTTTGTTATGCATAATACTATAAAGGTCATACTGCAGTAGCTGTACGCGAGGGTAAACCATTGCAAAACGCAAACAGCGCCACGAGTAGGAACATCAAGCATCAATCACTCTAGACTGGTCCCCTGTTCTAATCCGTTCGGGCACTGGTCTTGCAAACCAAATGGCTTCATTGGATAGACATGTAAATGAAATGACGCGTTATAAATCACCCTCAGACGGCTACTACACACTTGGGCCATACTGCATGCAAGGTCAAAGGTACATCTGGCGTGCAACCAACAGTTTTTCAGGCCGGTACAATTCGTTATCCACGCGTCTCGGTGCCGTCAGCTGCTCAGGCTAGGAATCGTGGCTTTGAAGGACTGTACTAGTTAAAATGGGGGTAAGTTACTAGACAAGGAGGGGCATCAAGCTCTTGCAATTCTTATTTAGCGTCTACAACAGTCCAAGTATAGCACAACTAATAGTATGGGACCGCCTTTTCGGTAATTGGCTCACAACAAGCTCATTTTTAGAATGAAATCTTCATTTGCAATAGCTGAAACTACCTATCCAGAGTAAGTTGTTCTTTTGACACTGGACGCAAACAGTCGACAAAGTAGAAAAAGTAGGACCACTACGTTGTCACCGGAGTAATACCAGATCAGTCAGTTGCTGATAGTGGCAATTTAATGGCAACAATGGCTGAACCAAGTGGCAATGTGGTAGTGCATTGGCCTGCACCTGATACTGGAGGTAGAAATGAGGAGCCAACCGAGAAAGGTATGACACGCAAATCATGATGGAAAAGAAGACCGTCTTCATTAAAATAATTAATCGGTTGACCAATGTGGAATTCTCAACTGGAAAGTTCATCTTTTTTATTCATGGTATGAATACTGTTGACAATTTCAGATCCTCAAGTTCAAACGATGTATGACGTGACTCTACAGGTCGGAGATAAATGGACATTTGAAGTGGAGTACAGGTCATTTGAGGGCTCAGCCAAAATATCAGTAACGACCCCTACCGAACGTCGGAGTATGTCAGGTCGTTCCCGGTATGGACGCCTCAGATTCACAATAGAAGCAGCCACTACAGCACACACTGGCATTTACACCGTGGAGGTCTTCGATGAAAGAAGACGAAAGTATTTTTCTCAGAATCCGGCGAAAACAACTTTCGAAGTGACAGTAAGTACTGTGCTTATTCCAAAGATTACTACATCCAAAAGGACAGCCTATAGGCACGAACTGATTTTATACGAGACGTATCTGGTGGTTGTGATTTACTGTTCTATTAACACAAGTGCACACGTATTTTTGAAAGACTAGTCTGTCGAAGGAGCATGCAATATTCAAACATTATAGTTATAATATTTCTCATACACGGACTATTCGAAAGACTTAGACATTTTGAAGTGCAACACTATAAGAGACTGAAACCATGCGAGGATGTTACAAACAAAACAAAGGAAACAAAGCAGTTTGTAATAATCTACAGCGGAATTTTTTGGAGCATGGAGGTGTTTCTACCTCCATGGTTGGAGATAATACTAACTTGTTTCAAGAAAGTAATACTTGAAAAACTAACGATTTAAGTGTTAACTTAACTATTCCTATCACAAGCAGTGGAGTTATTCACACAATATACTTCTGGTTGACTATATTACAGGTAAATAAACCCCAGTGTGACTGTAGCCTCCTCTAAGGAATTAAGCTTCGACTGTATCAAAACGTAAGTTAAAACAAAAACCTGCAGCAACACTTTATTAGTTAATTCATACCTTTAAACATTTCCATGTGTCAAACTTTTATTCGAAGCAACAACCCGCAATAAGTATGTGTGTAAACGTTCATTTTGTTGAATAGGTATACTTCAACTGATGAATATTCAGCAGATGCTGCAAGGAGTCGAGTACAACAGACTTCTGACGATAATCCAGATCTGACAGTGAACCTTGAACTTGTCGCTGAACCATCAACCTTCTGCTGAAAATTCCACACCAGTATACTCTTCCAAAAAAACAATTATATTTTTAAAAGTTCATAGAATTGTGTTCCATAACAATTTATCATCTTTCAGACTTCTTTGTTTGTTACTTGAGGATTACCAATTCAGAGAAGAATGTTATAGAGCTGCGTTAAAACCGGGGAACTTTATTGTTACCAAAATGACACTACTAATCTGCAGGGTATCTGTTGCCGACAGTCAACCTTAAGACGCGCTTGTTACAGTAGTCACACACATATTTAATAATCTGAGGGCCTGCAGTCTTAGAAACAAAAAATAAATAAATAAGAATTTCATTTCGAGAGGCTAGCTTTTTTTTTTTTTTTTGGGGGGGGGGTGAAAAGTATGTGACCCTCAGGAATCTGTATGCAGAGGCATTGGGGTCAAGTTTTCGCAGAGCTGTACAGGCTGAACGAAGTTTCTCAGACGAGTAAAACTGTTCCTATTGGTTTACGTTGATATGAAAGTTCAATACAACAAGTTTAAATAGCTGATTAAAAAATGTCCTAGTTATAACTAATGGAGATGTCAGCTAGAATTGGGGTGCCAATGCACAGTCGGCGTAATCACTCAAAAATTAGCTCAGCTCAACAAAATTATGCTTTTGAGAATAATATGTCACATGTTCCATCTGTGACTTGTATCCTGCTCATTTTGATTATTATAATATTTCTAAGAGATAATTCCCTCTTCTCTATAACATTTAGTGTTTAACGTTTCGAATGAATGCTATCCAAAGCACCATTCTTCTTAATAAATTACTGGTAATTCTCATCAATTGTTTTGTTGTTGTTTTACATTCTTGTGTTTGGTATTCTTTAATAAACGGTAATTGATTACATAATTAAACTCAACCGCCACATTATGACTATAAATCACTATAACATTCAACAATTTAGGAACTTATTGTCAGAAATTAACCCGGATCAGTATTTATCCATCAGGGGAGTGGAATTGCTTTTTAAAAGAGAAGAAAATATGTGCGTTATTATTATTAAAATATATTTCTGATAATGAAACCAAGGACGTGAGGAAACCTGTAAACAACAGTGCTTGCTATGTGAACTAGAAACACTGGGATTAACCTCTACTCTTCACTGATACGTGTTTTGGGTTCTTGTCAAGCACTAACATTTCTAGTACACGGAACCTACGGCTTAATGTTCCATCCAAAATAAAAAAGCAATTATGGTAAAGTATCTTGTCCAAGGAAACCAGTGCCACTACCGCAACTCAAATCCACACTTTGCTGATCAGAAACACCAGAGCTTGTTTCCCATGCCCTTAACCGCTAGGCCATTACACGCGATGTCGTTTCATAAATACAGTGATCATTATGCAGAAACCTACGTGATTGAAATCCACTGTGACACACATGTACTTTGTAGTGTGTGGCAGGCTGCTGATCATTGTGTTATGTCAATATATCGGGGTATGTGTTCTGTTAGAATAAACAAAGGAAACCCAAGTTCAATAAAAAGGGGTGAAAGGCAAAACTGACAAAAGGTCTAAAAATTCAACCCGGTCCTTCGAGTTCTCCTCTATCTTTTCCTTTTACTTCTTTTCCTTTCTGGGTCAAATTCACACGACGAATCGTCTACATAATTATTATTCACATCAATGGGGCAGACAACACTACGGCGCAAAACTGAACCTGATTTTTTTATGCATAATACTATAAAGGTCATACTGCAGTAGCTCTACGCGAGGGTAAACCATTGCAAAACGCAAACAGCGCCACCAGTAGGAACACCAAGCATCAATCACTCTAGACTAGTCCCCTGTTCTAATCCGTTGGGGCACTGGTCTTGCAAACCAAATGGCTTCATTGAATAGACATGTAAATGAAATGACGCTATATAAATAACTCTCAGACGGCTGTTACACACTTAGGCCGTACTGCATGCAAGGTCAAAGGTACATCTGGCGGGCAACCAACAGTTTTTCAGGCCGGTACATTGCGTTATCCATCTTAGTATTTTAAAGACCCATTTGTTTTTGATGTTCGATGACGTCTCACAACATCTCATAACATGACATTTACACCGTTTTAACGTGAGGTTAAGGACTTGAACTGTTTCCCCGACTTTTATGAGGACTTTATCTACTAAAAGTTGAGTGCATAACAAAACTGTACTTGACATTGAAGCCTCTCTAAACCTAACGGACCAAAAATGTACGTAGGGTGAGGTAAGGGTTGAAGAGTAAAGCTTCTCCCCACTAAAACGTTCAGCAAGCAAAATTTGACAAAACAAACAAATCGACTAACAAACACATAGGCCTACAAGGTCAACCTCCATGACTGTCGACAAGCGAGCAACCAAGCTTGTGAAATACGCTGTGTATCACTGTATCGTGCTTGTATGGAAGTTGTGAGATTGCTGTATTTAAAAGACAGCTACTTATTGCAACATGAAGGTGGCGTATCCAGACAATTTTATTAGGGTCTTTTTCAATCCGTTTTGTTTTTAGTATATTTTATATAAAAAAAATAAAAAAAAATTAAAAATCGGGGAATTTCATGTATGGGACCATATTATTATGTTGCTCTCTTTATGTGTGTGTGTGTGTGTGTGGGGGGGGGGGGATTCTGAGAGCCACCTCCCCAACGCCACTGCAACAATAAAAGATCAGCTATACCACCATAAGGGTTTGCCACCACGTTACGCGTGCGCAGTCTTCGTGGAGGGAATCCCCTAACCAACGACTTATTTCCTGAATTTTCTGAATTAGCATAATAATTCATTTTAATCATGAATATGCAAGCTGCACGTTATTGGCTGATATCGGTCGAGTGTATTATGGATTTTTATGTATATAAACGAAAGAAAATAAAAGGAGTCCGCGCAGCATGAAAACACATTACATTTGCAATATCACTGCGCATACATTGTGCACGCACACATATACGTCCCATCGCATACTGCTCAAGATAACTGTACAGCGATCTCAGCAACAGTTTGCGGGTTGACATCATTAGAACCAGCTTATTATACAGGATGTATTAAAGATGTCATACGAAACAACAGACAAAGAGATTTTCTCTGCAAAATCTCGTTCGAGCTACATCCCCTTGAGAGAGCCTGCAGAGAGTGGTAAATACTAAACTTGGCACTACATGAATTCCACAAACATTTTGATAATGTTACTCTTGTCATTGCGATGGAGGTTGTCCCAGATTAAAATGCCTAGTACATTTTCCTAGTCTCACCATGTGTAGCTTATTTTAGTAGTACGGGTCAATGTCAAGCCAATTACAGTACATTGACGTGTAATGTCATTACAGTTAGGTGTGTGGCAGGCATTAGTTCCACCTGCCGTTACAATAACACTGCCACAAATCTTGTGAAAGTATAAATGTCAAGTTTTACCATCACTCTGATTAAAACAATATTTACACCCTTCCTGAACCACTTGACACTGCCGGTGCAAGGTGTTAGTTAGTTCTTCAGAACTATACAACTAATTTTTTTTTAACATCTCCAACCTTATACTTTTGCAGATCCAGTTATTACAACTCTGTATGACATACAACGGTCACACGGAAGTCGAGTTGAACTAAGTGTTGAATACGAGGCATCATCTGCCGTGGATATTATGTGGCAACGAAATAACTCCAATTATGTTTCGGGTAATGGTTTCCGGAGAACTGGCCAGACTTCCATGGTGATAGAGAAGGCTGACGTTGGCTTGCACAACAATAAGATATACAAAATTTCCATCACTGACGGCAACGGACGAGAGTGTTCATCCTCTGCCAGGGTGTTTGTGCACTACTAGTGCCCCAGCCATACATGGTGAGTCAGGTTCACAACTCAACTGAATATAACTGCAACTTTGCATGATGAATTTTTTTGGTCTAAAAACCGAACCTTTTTTTATGTGAACTTTGGTGACGTCAAATGCAATGTAAACAATTGCACTGTAAAGTGTTTTGGGCATGCGAGAAGTAATACTTGAAAAATTAATAACAAAATAATCACACATACCACGCACACACACGTTTTTAAATGGTGTAAACCGAGGGCATCCCATGGTTTGGACTTCGTTCCCATTGGTTTTGTACTCGAAAAAAACGAGGGCTGCCCCCGATATGTCATTTTCCCGGATCCCTATTGTTACAGTCCTCGGTTTGACTGCAAAGACACGTTCACACACACACAAACGCACCCTTACTATTATTCCCTTTTCTAAAGAATTCTCCTGTGGGGTCCAGGTTCCACAAAGAATTATCTTGTGGGGTCCATTGTTCTGTTGTGTTTTGAACCCCACAATGATCGGTTGGTGTGTTCACACACATTCTATTTTTTGCATCCCTGTGGAGACATCTTTTGTTCTTTCCTTTGTCCCTGTAGTTAAGAACCTCCCATAGACTTTGTACACAAAAATTCCTTGTGGAGCAACCCAGTCTTTAGAATTTCCCTTTGGAGACCCTTTGTGTTCCCTTTTCTGTTTTGTTCTCGGTCTCCATAAGGTAGTGAATATGAAGGCACACACACACAACCAGGGAGCGAGTTTAGAGCTAGAAAATGTGTTTAATTGAAAATGGTTTGTGTGTGTGTTGTTAATGGCTTGAAGGATTCCAGCAAGACTTGGAAGGGAAGGGGAGATAGTTGAAAACAACAACGATTCTGAAAGAACCCACACAAATAATTGGTCTAAGCAATCTAACGAGAACTGTTATTTTGTGTTATATATTCCACTGTACAGGGAGTCGCCACACTGACAAATCATCTATCCATCCCCAGAGGAACAGCATTGACCTTCTGCAACGAACACCAATACAAAACCTGTTTTAACAATCAGAGCATGAAGTGTAGTCTCATGGAATAAAACCACACTACTTCCCCCTCACTGGTACACAAAAAACGAACTTTACCGGAAGCAAAAATTACCATCGATCTTAAAAGTACTGACTTACTTTACAACACGTGCCTCGACTTACATCATTTTTCATTGAGCTGACAAACTACTCGGGACTAAAATTCTAGACTAGTACAGTATTATCTCAAAATGTGTGTACATGTACATTCAACCTTCGTCGTATAAAGTGCGGTCACGAGGTTCTGCTTATAACGAGCACATTTTGAAGTTTTCCGAACATAAAAATCTGCTTTGTGTTTCTGTGATTTGCTTTGTGTGTCATTGAAAATGTAAATATTGGATTAAAAAGTAGTTACTAGTTATGTATTAACTAATGGAGATTTTGTTGGGTGCCGATCAAATAGCCAAGCTCAACAAAATTATGCTTTTCAGAATAAGGTACAGTTTAAAATACCATTTCACATGTTCCATCTGTGACTTGTACCCTGCCTAATTTTAATTAGCGGAAAAGTTCTTAGAAATATTCATACTTCTCTTTAACATTTAATTCTGATTGTAGCGATTTAATAATACTGAAAGCACCTTTCTTTATAATAAATTATTGGCTATTTTCATCACAATTGTTTTGATGTTGTTTTACATTCTTGTGTTTGGTATCCCTTTAATAAATGGTATTTGATTTAATACTTAAAGCTCAACTGCCCACAGTATGGATATATTTATACTTAAACGTATTGTCAACAATTTACAAAGATCTGGATCAGTATCCTACAGAGGGGTGGAATTATTTTGTAGAGAGAACAAAATATTTGCATTAATATTCTTTTTTTCTTCTTCTTCTGATAATGAATCTAAGGATGCCTCATAAATGAACTTAATCTTTGTGCCTCGCAAGCCTGAGGAAACCTGTAAATAAAAGGTTGCCTGCTATGTGAATTAGAAACACTGCAGTATGGGGTTAAACTCACTCTTCCACGATAAGTGTTCTGGTTTCTTTTACGTGCAATCCTAGTAAACGGGACCTACGGCTTAATGTCCCATCCTAAAGACAAAGCAATTATGGTAAAGTATCTTGCTCAAGGACACCGGTGCCACCACTGGGACCCGAACCCATATTTTACTGATCAGAAGCACTGGAGCTTGAGTCGAGTGCTCTTAACCGCTCGGCCATGACCCACGATGTTGTGTCATATAACTACAGTGAACATTATGCAGAAACGTACGTGATTGATCTCCACTATGACAAGCATGTTTTTTGTAGTGTGCGGAGGAGATAGCGTTTCGTTAAAAGACACAAAAGAAAAACCCCAGTTCTCCAAACTGGGTTTAGGGTCAAGGCTGAAAAAGGGTCTACAACTTTGACCCAGCCGTTCGGGAGTTATTCTCTATCTTTTCCTTTTAGTTCTCTTCCATACTGGGTCAAAATCACATGACAAATCGTTAACATCATTCAATAGTGTTTGCAACAAAATGGGAAAAATCACTATGGCGCAATACCGACCTGCTTTTGTTATGCATATTACTATGAAGGACAAACTGCAGTATCTCTACGCGAGGGCGAGACCATTAAAAAGCGCAAACAGCGCCACATCCAGCATTCACCCTAGGCTGCCCCCCCCCTCAATCCATTAGGGCACTGGTCTTACAAGCCAAATGCTTCCATTGGATAGAATGTACACGAAATGACGGTCATAACTACCAGACGGACGCTGAACGCATGAGCATACTGCATGCCAGGTCAAGGGTACATCTGGCGGGAAACCAGCAGTTTATCGAGGCCGGTATAATGGCGTTTTTTTCACGCGTCCCGAATTGTGACGTCAGACGTTCAGGCTAGGAATCATCGCTTTGAAGGACTGTACTAATTAAACGGGGGTAAGTTACTAGATAAGGAGAAGGAATCAACCTCTTACATTTCCTTTTTAGCTTCTATTACAGTCCGAAGGGCATCAAATTTGAGTACAAACATTAATTTAGGGCCACCTTTCTGTGATTGGCTCAAAAACAAGCTCATTTTCTGAAAATACTCTCAAAGTCCAATATCGTACACCACCTCGTCTAAAGTAAATTGTTCTTTGCTACTGGACGCGAGCTGGCGACCAAGTAGAAAATGTAGGGCTATTTTCAACACAGCCACACAGTTGAGTCAGTCACTGATTGAATTGCAACGGCATTTGGAAGAAGCAGTTCAAAATGAATGAGCAAACTGACTTAATAAAAGACATCGTTTGGCCTCAACCTCATGTTGGGGGTAAACACGTGGAACCTCAGGAGAAAGGTATGACACGCAAATCATGATGGAAAATAACTTCTCCACACACAAAATTTAATCGGTAAACCAATTTGGAATTTTCAACTAGAAACTTCACCTTTTTATGGTATGTTTGTTAATTTTTCTCACTTTCAGATCCTGAAATTTACACAATGTCTAATGTCACTATGAAGGCTGGACAAACATGCGAATTTAAAGTTTGGTATAAGACCTTTAAGGGCCCTGCGACCGTCATGCTTCGCGACGCTCAACAAAATGTCTGCAGCAAATCCGGTCGTTCCCGAAACGGAACTCTGGAATTTAACATAACCAAAGCTACTACGGAACACAGTGGAGTATACACTGTGGAGGTTCTGGACGAACAGCGCCCGAATGTAGAGTCCCTGAATCCGGTGCGCACTCAATTCAGAGTGAATGTAAGTATTGCGCTGTTTCAAAAATGATATCTACTAATGTTTTCAAAAACCAAATCCAAATCCGCATGGTTTACTTGTAAATCATACATCCAACGTTTAAGTTATAATTGACTATTCCAAAGACTAGATATAACAACTTTTGTAGAAATATAAAATGGAAAAAGTGTAACGATGCTAGTTGTTTCAAAAACAACCCCTGTGAAAATAAAGCAGTGTGTGTGTAAATCCACTGAAGATTCTGTATGAGAGAGTACCGACCTGTAGAGGTAATGCTTGAATAATCAACGACATAACTTCGACCTTAGATATTTCAGGAATTTTTTTTTTTTACACTATGATAACTCCCGGGTTAGATTAATAGATCCTAATTTTGAGTCCCAGTGGGCCTGACGTGGTTTACTTCTTTGGTCTTATTACAGGTAGAAGACAGTGGGAGGTGGTGGTGGTGTACTTTTGTATAAAGAATGAAGCCGTGACAGTCTCCCCCAAATGGTAAGTAAAAACACAAAAACAAACACTGCAACACGTTATATCTCAAAGAACTCTTTAATTTTTATTCTTTCCATGTGTCGAACCAACATCCCTTGCTATTTATGCGCTTAAATATTTATTTTATGGAACAGGCATTCTGGTGAAGATTCCAGCAAACACAAAACCATCAACCTGATCCGACAGTAGACCATCTGGACCATTGACCTTCCCTTCTGCCTCCTCGTATTCAAGATCCTTCACGGCTGCGTTCCTCGGTATCTCCGTGACCTCATCTCACTCAAGCAATCTGGTCGCGTTTTAGGATCTTCAACTTCATATATGTTAGCTCAACCAAGATTTAGAACCTCACGCTATGGTCAGCGTGCCTTTGCCAATGTTGCACCTGCCATTTGGAACAAGCTCCCTGCCACACTACGCCAGACATCTTTGAACATCTTCAAGAGAGAATTAAAGTCCCATTTGTTTCGCTAGGTGTTCTCTTCATTTGTTTCTGGCTGTAAACCTCGGCCATTTATGTTATCATTAAAACTATGTAATTGTCGCACACATTGGGGCGTGATTGGCAAAAGGGGTTTTCAAAAATAAAAAAAATAACAATAAAATGTAGACACGTAGAAAAATAAACAACTTTATTATACATTGTTGACTTAATTTCCTATTGTGTTTTGGATAGTAACAATCATTTGGTTACTGCCAAAATGTTTACAGTTGAGCAACTCCATATAGAGACTACGGCGTGGTACTTTTTGTTTCAATGATTGTGAGCCGAACACACATAAGGAGGGGCTCCAATGTAAAATTCATTTTTTTGATTCATTTATTTTTCTATTTTTCTATTATTTATGTAAATGGGGGGAACTTTGAGGTCTCTAACCTCAAGTTAGAACAATGAAAAATTCCACTATGTTCGATATACATTGTGTACTTCAAAAGCAATTTATTTTCAACAGATAGAGTAGACCAAAATGTGTGGCCGATTATCGTGCAGTTTCGTGACGCATATCAAGCATGAGCATTTTTATTATCTTGAATTTAAAAGAAAAATATGGTTAACAACGTACCATAAATCCACAATCGATCTTTTGGCCAGTTTTCTTGTAATGGGCACATTTAACTGCCATATTTTCAAAGCATAGTGCGAGGCTGGGGGAAAGCATGACCTCATCAATGACCAATCAACGTTGGCTTTACGAGACCGCGCGGCAGCAGTTGCGGTGAGTAAACCAATAGCTGTAGAGCTGTTATGTTCACGAGGTCATGACCTCTGCACACCTAACGATAGAGACGCACAACAATTACATTACTGCATTATGGCTGCCCTTCCTTGTCTACAGAAAAGATGTCGCAAAGAAAATGTATTTTGCATTTGTCTAGCGTTGGAACGAAGGTTTTACAATTTTCGGAAAAAAGTTGGAGAAAGTTCCTTTCATGTGCAAGAAGATGGAAAGAAATAGATGGTACTGTCGAGCGTGAAATTGTCACCAAAGCAGAGGCATGTCTTGGGCTCTTCGAGCTCGAGCTCAGCGATCGCCATGTCGAAGAACACAACGTCGATGATGAACAACTGTCACAAGATCTCTCTCAGGTAACGTCCAACGATACCTTTTTTCTTCTTAATTTAAAAAAATGTCGGAACCCAGTGATGTTTTTAGTCTTGATTTATTTTATTGGCTTTGTTTTTTCTATGGCGATTTGTTTCCAAGCGCTCCATGTTTACTTTTTGTCCAGAGAAAATAATAAATGGTACTGACTTGCATATCCTTACCTTAGAGTTAGACTAGAGGCCTTACTATTAGTTACTACGGGAAGATCCTCGTGATGTTTTTCAGAAGTGACTTTTCCAGGAATTTATTTATTAATCCTTTAAAGATTATATCGTGGACTGGTGATTATTCACAACGTTTGTCCTTATTTTAAGTTAGACCAACAACATAAACTATAAATATAATTATAAAGGCAGGGTGTTTGTCATTTTTTACTACACTTGCAATGTTGCAGTACTCTAGTACTACTCTTATCTAGTGTTAGTATTTAACTAACCATTTAAACAAATCTTTTTAATATATTCTTCCATTCAAACTTGTGAAAAATGTTGTCTTTATTTATTCTGGCCTTTCATCTGACAAAAATAAACATGGAAATGATTTTTATTCAGTTGAGCTTCTTAATTTAATTTTATTGTTTTATTCTTTGATTTGTTTTACTTGAAGATGGGGATGACCTCGGGAAAAAATGTATGTTTGTATCTGAAACTTTACTTGTTATGAATATGAGGATGTCAATTGTAGGCATCCTGTGAAATTATTTCATCTGAAATACCCCAGTTGTTGGAAACCAATAAAAACATTTGAATCTGATTAACAATTCAGGGATGAATTGTATTAGATTTCTGAGGGTTGGTGTCCGTTCACGAATGATGCAGCCAGAGATGTGGTTGGCATGTTTGGTAAACCTGGTTGGTTTCAACATTTTTGTGACAGTACCGTGACAGTTTTTAGCTGTTTTAGAATGTATCCAGCTGAAACGTTCAGCTGAAAAGGTATTGGACTGAAGACTGGTGGTAGTGGGATTGGTTGAAAGATAAACATGATCGACCAATAGTGTGGATCGACTGAACATGCCCAACATATACACTCGATGGATGCTGGTTTTTATAAACTTTTGGACTGCATACGCAAAACCATATGTATGTATGGATGATTAGCCAAAGAAATTATATAGTTTTTATAATTGCTATTACTTTTTTTATTTGATTTACAGATTTATGGGTACCACTCGTGAGTGCTACAAGCGTTTTTGTGACATTAACCAGATTTCAAGGGCTGAGAAAAGGAACGAGAAGAAACGGAAACATCAAGGTAGGCAGACATTGAATAATTCAATCAAGATTTAAATGTGCAGTAATATTAAGTTTCTTATTGCTTTTCAAATCTTCTTGCATGTGTAGTTTTGTTTTTTCACCTCTATTTCTGATCACGATGCCCATCCCTAAGTCACTTCATTCCTCTGTTTCTATAATATATTTTGTTTTTTCCTATTCTCATTGTTTTTTTCTCTTCATACATATTCAGACCAAGATGAAGTTGAGCAGGGAAAAGGCAGCACTGAACCCCAGCGAAAAAAAACTGAGTTCATCATCAAACTTCCTCCCTGGCAACCCAGAAAAACCTCATGTTCTTGCACAGGTGTGCATTGTCTGCAATAAGAAAGACAGATGGAGTAGAGAGAAAATATCGAGGAAAACTGTGCGTGACAAATACTCACAGTGCCAAACCGTGACTGCAGGCCAACTGTTAGAAGCAGCACGGCAAAAGAAGGATGAGAGGCTACTAATGCAAATCGAGAATAAAGATCTCATAGCTTTAGAAGTATGCTATCATCGTCTTTGCTATAATGAGTATACCCGATTCTTGACACGGTCTGGTCCATCGGATGAAGCACCCAGGTTCAAGGATGCTTACACAAAGTTCTGCGAAGAAGTCATCCAGAAAAGAATAATAGAAAATAATGAAATTCTGTTCCTAACGTCACTGCGTCGCAAGTTTATCAAGTGTGTACAAGAAGTTGAGGAAGTCGACTGTACTAATTACCAGACCCACAATCTGAAGAAACGCCTGAAAAAAACATTCCCCACACTCATAATTCAAAGGTCATATGCTAAAAATACAAGCGACTTGGTGTACAGCCAATCTCTTGCTGCATAAGAACTGGTGGAGGCAGTAGTTGGCTCAGATACATCATGTACTGATACTGATAGTAGATACAGACAGCAGTGAAGTAGCTGTAGAAGCAGAGAGATTTCCACATGAAACTGCAAATTTTCACACACTCTTCACTGCATCAGCTGTACTACGTAATATAATGAATAATTCACCTGTCAGTCACTTCACTACCATGGCCATCAACTTCAGATGATTTATCCTTGCAGACTGAACAGTGACTTTATCATGTAGGACAGGGAGTATTTGTTATTACAAATGTATATATCAAAATAGGATGGAAAAGCCCGAAAAGGGGTCACCATGACCATGACAGAATAAAACAAAATAGTGTCATACAGTAATAATTTTGTTTTGCGATTCCTTTATTTAAGTAACTTATTAATCATAAGGATATTAATAAAGATTAAGGGGCCGTCCCAAAATTGTCGTAATTTTCACTGTCATAATAAAGAGTATATTAAGACACTTAAATAATGTGCAACATGGGGGGGGGGTCTCAAAAGTAGTACTCTATGACCTGAAAAATGTTGACATCAGCTGTAGACGGTCTCTAAATGTGTTAACACTAACAGTTAAATTTGAGCAAGAAACTAACAGTTGATAGGTATAATCTTTTTAAAGATAAAATAATTGGCCTTTGGAGTAGACAGTGGTAGATCCACCCCCCAATGGGCAAATTCTTCAGCTCAGAGAAGGGGGAAAACATAAAAAGATAGCTATTCATGATAAACATTTCTTACAAAAATTACCCCATTGAAATGTACACAGTTTTCTAAAAATGGCCAACAGAGGGCGCTATTTTCATGATGCTTAATTAAAATGCAAATAACTGCCTAACTGGCAAGTTTCATGATTGTGGATTTATATGTTAGCAATCCACATGTAATTATCTATGAATTAAAACTGTTTCCACGCTCATGCATGAGGTGCGCCACGAAACTTGATTTCTAAGCACCTTTTCACTGCACGCCCCATGGTCTAGAGAGACAAACAAACATTCGATGACGTCGCATTTCAAATAATTTTTGTCTGGAGCATTTTTAGTTCATTCCTGAACTTTGATTCAATCAAAACAGCAATTGATTTCAACTTTTGACTGGCACAAAAAAAAATTCCCCTTTATATTGTACATACCCATTCGTTTTTGACAATCGATGACGTCACGTTTCAAATTTCGCTATGAAAGAGTGTCAGATAACATGACAATTACATCGTTTTAAAGTGACCTTACAGACTAGAACTATTTTCCTGACTTTCTTGAGGACTGTACCTTTTGAAAAATGAATTTGAAACTGGAATCTCTTTTTAACCTAACGGACCAACAATTTTAAACTGTAGCATGCCAGTTATGGACAAAACAAACAAACAAACAAACACCCCCAACACCCCGACAAACAAACAAACGTACACACACACGGTAACCCTTAACCCGTAACTGTTAATAAATGAGCATAATTAGGCTTAATTTTAGCCTTCGAGAAAGACTCAGGGTCGAAACGTCTGGCCACTATTTGTTTGCAATTAAGTATTCTTTAAAGTTAAGACACTAAGCCTGTAGTGTTTTCGATGCTTTTTAACCCCAATTAGTGTACACAATAAAACTACCGACTTTAACAAAAATCATACTTAGAGATGGTTATCTCGTTTTTATCACAGGATTTTAAACCCCTTTTAGGTTCCTTTAAACGTGGTGACTCCCCAATACCATTATGCTTTGCCACACTGCAACAATTAGGGTGTTAAAATTGACACGATGGAATTGTCATATATAGATACCGAAGTAAAAATTGCAAGGATTCTGATCGGAGGAGGGGGGGGGGGGTGGGTCGCTGGTTTTCCTACTACAACACTAAAATATCAGCTACACCGCCACTATGGCGTTAGGCATACGCAGTCTTCTTTGGGAATCCAAGTAACCGATGAATTATTTTAGTGAGTATGAAATTCTCTGAATTAGCATAATAAATCCCGTTTTAAACATGAATATGCATGTTGCCTGTGATTGACTGAAATTAATCAGAGTGTATTATACATTAATTATGTATAAAAAGAGCCTGCGCATCATAAAAAAACGCACTACATTTGCAATATCACTACGCCTAAAGAGACAAAAGAGCTTAAACAATTCTGACACGCACACATTGTGCAAGCACACATACACGTCCCATCGCAAGAAAACGTGCTCAGTAACAGTTTGCAGGTTATAATTATAAGAACAGTTTGAAGGAGCATAATTTTGAAGATGGTGCTTTTGCATGAGTCACAAGAAGGAGAGAGTTTCTCTACTGGCTATCGGACAACCAGCACACCCTTGAGAGAGCCAACGGAAAGGGGTAAATACCTTCGACTTCATTCGGCAGTACATGTTACTCCAAAATGCATTTCAATAACACTCTTTTACAAACCGATATCTTCCTTTGGGGTGGGGTAAGGATGGTTGGGCAAGGGTGGTGGGCTAAGGGGGTTGGGCAAAAGTGGGATTCTTGTAACTCGTTTTCTTAGGTGGGATTAAATTACAAGTCTTTTTGACTCCTTGTGTTTCCTTCACAACTTGTATACATAAGTTGTAATATTTACTTGGTATAACATTCGCATTGTTGTTTGCAAGTAGACATTGTGTTAGTGGTACAGACTTAAGTTATTTTAATTTCTCTACTGGAGATATTTGTTCACCTTATTGCAAGTGTGTGTGTAAAAAAGGCTGAAATTGTTCCATCTATCTATCAATAACTACTATGTTATGTATCTGTATGTGTGTGATGAGCCACCGCATGGCTGCTCACGTATACCCTCCGTTTTGGTCATTGTGGTGTTAAAAGGGCGATGTAGGGTCGTCCAAGACAAGTAGGTTGAGTAATTTTCCTTAGTCATACCATATGTGTATAGCTTAAAGTAGTGCGGGTCAGCAAAAACACAGAAATTACAAATTAATCACGTAAGTATAAAGTTATTACAGTTAAATGTGGCAAGCATTTAGTTCCCCCTGCCGTTACAATAACACTGCCACAAAATAAATAATGTGAAACTAGTAGTACTGTAAAGTTTAACATCCATCTGATTTCAACAATATTGACACCCTTCCTGAACCACTTGTCAGTGCCGGTACCAAGAATTAGTAATAGTTCTGAAGACACTAATACAACTTTAAAATGCCCCAACATTTCAATTTACTTGCAGATCCAGTTGTGACCTATCTTGACGACAAACACACGCAACACGGAGGTCATGTTGCACTCACAGTTGAATATGAGGCAGCATCTGCCGTGAATATCATGTGGCGACGAAATGGAATAAATTGTATGCCGTTTACTAGGATCTCAAATCCTTCTACTGGCCAAACTTCGATGGTGATAAAGAACGCTACCGTTCAACAACACAACAATAACACTTACACTGTCGTCATCACTGACAAAAGCGGACGAACTTGCTCAACCTCTGCCAGAGTGTTTGTGCAGTACTATACTACTAACCCTGCATGGTGAGTCGGGCTCACAATTCTACTGAACATAACTGCATCTTTGCATGATAAAGTTGTTTTTGTCTAATAACTAACTTTTTGGGGGTGAACTTGAGTGACTTTTTATGCAATATAAACACGTGCTCTCTCACGTCGTTTGCCATGAGAAAAGTGATATTTACATATTTTTGCCATGAAAAAAGTAATGCTTTGTACAATTTAATGTACATGTATACCCAAATGTACAAGTGGAATTTAAATGTATTCAAACAAAATACAGAAGTGAATGTTTGAAGCGTGAGAGAAGGAAGCTGAAAGGGTTTCAAATCCCTTTAAAACCCTTTTAAAATATTTTGTGCGTCTTTTTTCAAACCTAAATTATTTTAAATGTACCCAGTCAGTTCCCCTTGTGGTTGATAACTTGGTATTTACATTATAAAGACTTCCACAAGAGGCAGGGAGCTGGAAAATGTATTTCATTGATAAATAAAATCATTTACATTTTTATTGAATTTTAGTGTTTAATGGCTTGAAGGATTGCAGCAAGAGTTTGAAGGGAAGGGCGAGTGTTGAAAAAGCCAACGATTCTGCAAGCCCCTCAGTAAGCTAAGGGATTAATCACTCTGTTCTTTTGTGTCTTATATTCCACTGTACAGGTAGCCACCACACAGACAAATCATCCTCCATCCCCAAAGAAACAGCCTTGACCTACAACATCAAACACCAAGTGCATCAAGTGAAGTCTCCTAAAACCTTCTTCTTGACCCGGAACCTCCTAAATGTTACAGAAGGGGTACAGACTCGGTGCTTCACCAGAAATACAAAACTATCTGTTTGAACACAATGTGGACAATTTCTCTCTCCCTTTTATGACTGCTTACTTCTTTCAAGAATAGGCTCAAGGAGGTTTGAGAAAAGCCCGATATCAGCCAAATTCTTTTGAATTCATATAGCCTGTGCCTGCTAGTTATTATTGAACCCTCTGTGACACTATCGCTCACTTATTGAGTAACAGTTTTTAATTAAAAAGTTGGTACACCGCCATTTCCCCCCCCCCAAAAAAAAAATAAATAAATAAAAATCTTTAAAATTCAAAGTTCTACAACTTCACCTAGCCAAATCGCAGGCCAAGTGTCTTATTACCATCCGGGGTTTGTTTTTCACGAACACAATCCAACAACGACCCGCTCCCCAGGAATTCCCATAGGAATTGTACAGCAATTACTCAGCCTTGCTAAGTTGTGTAAACACATGTGGGCTCAACTCCAAATACAATTTTGCTTGAAATGATTTTTTTAGTCAAAAGGGTCTATATCTAATACTTTAGGTGATTTAAAAGTGATTGGGTGATTTAAAAGTGATTTGGTTCTTCACAAAAATGTTCATGTATTACACGCTAAAATCAAACTGTTTCTCAAACAGTAAGGCAGGGTGAAATAGTGTGATTTTTGTTATGGAGTCACGCAGAGTTAAAGGTGAGGGGGGTATTCTTCCACAAAAGTAAGACATACTAAATGTTTATAGGTTACCAACCAACAACAAGCTAAATAAGAAGTTTAATATAAAATATATTTCAGTAAGGTATGCTTTCCTGTAGTGCCAATAGTGTCAACTGCTACAATACAGTTCAACATATAATAATTTCTTTGAGTGGCGAGAGAAGCATAGGTAATCAATAGCCCCATATGTTTGTGCACAGCCTATTACTGCACTAGACAGTCCAACATCACCACTGTCCATCATTAACAGTTACTTGTTCAGTTTTCATATTATGTATAAAAACTGTACCAAACTTCTTTTTCTTTTTTTACGTATTTGCTTAATTAAAATTGTAAGATGACACTTGAAACTCCAAGAACACTGTGAATGTTTGTGTCTTGTCCATATTTAAAAACTCTACATGTACAAACTGCTGTCAGAACCGGGCAATCCTAGCAACACGAGTGGCTACTTTGTTCCCAAATAATAATAGTGTACGAGACATTTATATGGCGCATAATGCAAGAGCCTCTATGCACAACACATATCATTAAAAAAAAGTTAAAAAAGTAAAAGCAATTCTTTGACCATAGAATTTAGTGCGAAAAGTAGTTTGAGTCAGTAGGGATTGGCCAGCAGAGCAAAGAGGACGAACAGGAATGTATTTATGTATATAGAAAATCAGATATATAGACAGGAGATAAGTTCATGGAGAGCTTTGAAAGTGATGAGATTTAATTTATATGCGATATGTAATTTGATCGGGGAGTCAGTGGAGTTCCAGATAGGTGTAATATGCTGAGAACGAGGTGTACTTGAGATGAGGCGACAATATTGGTCAATGATCCTGATAATTGACCAAGTAGTCTTTTTGGGGGTCATGGGCAAATAACTGGAACTCAGAGAGTCAGGTGGTACATGTACGTCGATAGATATGTTTCCCCATTTTCAGCGAACACTGTTGAGGATCTGCAAACTCCTTCGTTCTGTCAAAGAACACTGGCAGTTTTGTTTTTAATTTGGCGCTGCTCAGATCATGGCATTTTCATCAACATAATTTTGATCAGCAGACATCCAAAATACTGCATTGCGCAATACAACCACTACTGGGGAATTCCTGATCTCTCAAATAACCTCAGCAGCTTCAAATGTGCATGCGCATGATGTCATCATGTAAATGATGGCTTAGATATCACACGAAATTGAGATCGAAACATTCGAGAAATATTCAGCTGACCTTTGTCTCACGTAAACACAGCCTTTAACAACACTTTAACAATTAACAATAAAAAAAAACAGGTTTGAAAAGTAAATAAATAAATAAATGAAAACAAAACAACAATGGATACGTTGATTATAAATTGGGGGCTACTTTTCCACCGTTTGGCAACCGAGTATTTTGTGGTTATACGCCTTTCTTAATATTTATGCATGACGTCATCATTGCAATCCAAAACGAGGCTACCGGCGCAGTGCCCCACTTTTCATTGACCAATCACAGCCACGAAATATGTGATAATCATTTGGCCATAAACCGTGGCGCCAAAATAATTTGAACATCGCAGCAAAGCCATTACACAGAAGTACAAGTTCAGACGTACACGTAGAAAAGATCTGTCTGTAATTTTGACGAGACACCTGTAAATTCGACAATATGCCTGGCAGAAAAAAGGAGCCCCAGGACAAAACAGTCCGCAGGAAGTCCTCCGGAAGCAAGAGTACAGCGTCCTACGTCCGGGAACCGTCCGAACGGGAAATTATTGAAGCAGGTATGCATACAACGATGCCAGAGAAAACTCTAACCAGGTTCCAAACATGCCTATTATGTTGAGATTGTTTATGCTTCTTAACAAAAAGCCGTTTACAGCGCTCACACTTGCAAAATAAGACAACCATTATTGCATAGCCTAAACGAAGCCAAATTGAACTATCACTTCCTCCCTTGGTAGTTATTGCAGGTAGCATACAACGATGCCAGAGGAAACCCTAAACAAGCTCCAAACATGCCTATTATGTTGAGCTTGATTTTGCATCTGAACAAATTGTCGTCTACGGAACATACACTTGCAAAATAAAACAGCAATTATCGCATAGCCTCAATGAAAACAAACTAATACAATTGTTTTCCTTGATAGCAGTGATACTTGCTGCAGCTCTGCTTAAAACCAACAAGGCAAGAGGCTCTGGTATCAAGACTAAAAAGTGATCCCCGAGAAGAACGAGAGTGTTCGGCAAAGGTATGGTATAATTCCCCTTTTGTTTTCCGTCAACAATTAACGTTAACTAAATAACTGGTGTTTAGTCCAGAAAAAAAAAAACAATGGAGTCTGGCAAATAATTTCCTCAAAGACAAACTCAGCAGGAGTTTCATTGGTTGGGGGATGAACCAGCATATACTATTTCCATTAAGAAAGTAATATTACTACATGTATACGTTTGAATAGTTAAACGGGGGTAATTCTTGCACTCACCGACTCTTTTTCTAATGGTACGCTTTATTATTCTGTTTCGCTTTGCAGGGTCCACGTCAAGAAACAGCGTTTACAGATCAGTGCGTCAGACAATGACTCTTGACGAAGATGCCTAGAAGAAGGGGCAATCAAATTGTAGTTAGTCTAAACCAGATTTAGATTTAGATTAATCGTAATTCTTTTGACGCTATAAACAAATAATAATAATAATAAACATACTAGTCCTGCATGTACACTGTACATTACAAATGATAACAAATTACAAAATAAGCCTACATATTATAAAACTGGTCTGAAAAGATTTATGTCACACCCTTGGTTCCAGGTTACGGGGCCAAGGAGACCCATATCTCAAACAGCCTGACCTGGATCGGATCTTGGCTAAAAATGAAGACCAATTTAAGTTGAAATACCAAATCCCCATAGTCAATTGTTCCAATAAATTGTATTGATTATTGGTTTGTGTTCCACAGCATGGTATAATAGTTATTATGACATTGGCTGATTATGCAATTCCTTATCAAAGCTATTTGCTTCATTTCTTTAAAGGATTTGTACGCTATGTTTGCCCCTACACCTAAATAACAATACATGCGTAATTGGTCAAACTAACTTGAGCAAAGACCATAATCGAAAAGAGAATGCTACCGAATTAATTGGTTGCTACTTGTTTAAACATTTCCTTCAACAACCTGATGAGATGCCAAGAAGATCCAATAGATTTACAACGTTTGTCCATACAAGCTGCTTCAATATTAATTAAAATATCCAAAAATTCACTACGAAATTTACTACCATGCTAATTGAAAGACTTACTGTTGGGTTCCAATGCTGAATCTTTAGCGTCTAGGAAAGTGTATGGATTAAAATAAATCAGCTTTTGCAGTGATTGATAAAAATCCTTTCCATCTGTAATTTTACTGAAATGTTTGGGTCTGATGTTTAATTAAGTCGACATCCATTATGTTAACTCTTGTCCATTTGCATTCCGCAAAATTCCATAAGCCCCCCCCCCCCTCCCCCACCACACACACACGTATAATTATCTAGTGGTTGATGATCGTGCATGTAGTCATTGACATAACGAACTAAAACTTTGTAGTTTTTACAAAACGGGCGACCACCTTATTATATATTGATGAAATTCTTACAAATTGAATGTATGGAGTCTTTATTATAACGATGGGGGTTGCAATGAATTTAGCCCGCCCTTATTCTACGATTTAATATCTCTTCAGACTGTGACCTGCGATTGAACTCACATGTAAATCTGTGTCATGCAAGCCTACACCTCAACTGCCCAACATTTACTAAATGTCTACACCGTGGATGAATACTGACGTGACGATCAAGTGATTTGGGTTTGCGCGCAATAGGGCTTTTGTTGACTATAAAAGAAACAAGTTAGAAAAGTAGGAGAACATTTGTTGAAAAGAAAATCAAAATGCCTAAAGAAGAGCCATCGGATATTGTGAAGCCTGTAAAAGTACAGCAAAGCTACTCCGCGCCGCCCCAACAGAAATCAACAAGCACTCCAGCTCGAGAGCCACAAGAAAAGAGTAAGTGCTATTTATACATCTGCTCTCGTCTTTGTTGTGTCCCCTGTTCGCAATATTACTAGAGCCATCCCACCTTATTGGGCTGTTAATAGAGGCCTTGTCAAAAAGGGCACTTTTTTCAGGCCACTAACGACACTACATGCAAAACTCCAATTCGGCTGCACAAGAGACATTCTCCTATTCTAGCTGTAAATCACTGTCCCCGTGAAAATAACGAGAAAACTGAAGGGTGAATGAATTTTCTTCTTGGAGATTGCCTGGAACTGGTTGCTTGTAAATTGCCTCGTGTGACATGGCCTCTAGCTCTCTTTAAAAAAATTGGTCTAAATATTATCATAGTCGCCATTACAGCCACCCGACACACGATGTTTTCAAAGTACGAACAGGTCGTCCCACTTATAAACATAGCACATTGCTCCTACATACCCCCATCATGTACCACAGTATTGAACAAATGTAAGAAATAAGTACATGTATGCAGTATGTAGGTGCAATAATGCGTGTTTTAAACATGGGGTGGACTGTAAAAATGGCCACTAGGATAAGACCGATGTCTACGGGACACGTTGCCTTGAACTGGGCAATTCGGGCTATGAAAAGCGTTCATAATGAAATGAACAAGGTTGGAAAGATGTTTAGAAAGTAGAATGATCCACACAAATATGCCTCGAAATTGTGTGGTTTTCTTTTTACTTCGTAAACTAACACGGTCCGCTGTTGTGTGGAGTCAAAAGAATTTTTAAAAAGCAATAACACAACCCAACAACGGTGGGCTAAATATAACGTACCCATAGGCTACTCATACTAAAATTGGATCACACTATTTTGGCCTTCCAGACTCGGTTTGGAAACATTGCTGTTTGTGTCAGTAAAAGAAAACATGGGGAAAACATCCCACCACAATTTTTTAATTGTGAATTAAAATAGTATCTTATTTAATCAAATGTGATATTGCTTTTGGAGAGAACAAGTGGTGGCCATACAGATACGGAAATATTTCCAAAACATGGTTGCACAATGTGGTAAAAGCCCTCTATGATCCGTTGTATCTTGGGTATCTTACTAGCAAAAAGGGACACCACTTGAAGATATTTAAAGGCAACCTGTTTGTATTTGGTATGTTTTACAGACATGAGTGCAAATAACAGCACCGAAAAGGGGCAGAAAAAAGGAGGCAAGTAACCATCCTTTATACCACCAAGGTAAGATATCATCTGAATTTAAACACTTTAGCCACATTCGTCTGATTACTGTGTGTTTATATGATCAAACGTTATCACACTATTATTTCAAATGGGCCAATATACTTTTTCATTTGGTGAGGTATGCGGCATGGTGTACCCCCCCCCCTTCTTACTGTGTCTTCATTGTAATCTCTGATTTTTTTTTTTTTTTGGGGGGGGAGGGGGGAGGGGTACTTCTTGTACTTCTCTGCATTATAAGATGAAAAGAGTGTGTTAAAGTACAGGAACATTTGCGGGGGGACACCCTCTGCCACATATCAGCATGGTATGTACTTTTTCACCAACTTTTATGTCCTTTTATACATTTGCTTCTACATATACATTTAAACTGACAAATAAGTTGCATTTTGCAAGACTCAGTTTTTGTTTGATTTTCAGATTTTATTTTCTAACACGTCAGGAGCAACAAATGGCAATAAAATTGTCATCATTATCGAATGAAGTCATTGAATTTAATTATTTCTCGGCAAATTTGACCTTTTTAATGTTCGGTCATTTTTCAGTTCTCTTCTTACTCAAAATCAATATATCCACCCAAGACTGGAACTGCCAAAACATTTCAAAGATGACTGCTAATTAAAATAAAGCACAAGTTTTTTTGTGCCTTACTCAACTAGTCATGTCAGTGCAAAATTGTTTTGTCTCCTAAAATAGCACTTACATTACGCGCGAATTTGAAATTGTCTAAACATTGTATCTCGCGCTTAGAACAGCCTGGAGGTACACACAAAACCCCAATATACGGCATTTTTGCAAAGAGAGCTTTTTCATGCAAGATACAACTTTTTGCAAAAATTGAGATACAACCCTTTTGCACGGACAGAATATCAGTGATAGAAACATGTACTCTCAAGGAAACTGAAAACATTACTCACCGAATAATCAACGGTTATATTTTTCCACTCTTTTTCACATAGGGATGTTGCCATCTAAAATGTCAGATCAGTCAGGAGTATAACATCCACAGAAATCTTCAAGTGTTTCGACATCATAGTCATCAGACAAGAAAACCTTCCCAAGGCATCCTCTCTGCTGCAATTTATAACATGAATCCCCTGCAGAAAAGAAGAACATTAATGTCGCCTTTACTAAAAGGTGCTACTGAAATTTTACTTCTTCAAAACAACAAATCAACATGGAACTAAACTTATCCAAAAGGAAGATTTCTGTCAACAACTCTTTATTAATTCAACATTGACATTTACACAACCTGATGCTGGGGATAGAATATTTCGTTGCATCAGTGCAACATGGTCGTATGTCATATTTTCTGTGAAGTTGAGTGAGAACACACAAGAGGTGCTTTGCTTTTGTCTGAATAAACTGTTAAAGTTTCAATTTTGTTCAAAAAGTAGTTTAAAAACATACAGGTCATTAGCAATAAATGGTGTCATATTTTGTTAACAACATATGTCTCAGACACACAACCTTAATGCACTACGAAATATGACGTTTTTCCCCATTGATTGCACACGATGCAGGTTTGTGCAACAAGGACATATCTCCAAGATACGACCTTTTGACCAGTCTAAAACCCACAAAACCACTGAAATTGTAGTTTTGACCTTGTTGCACTGTCGCTACGTTGTAATGTGGTGTTGTCATGTTGGTTATACAGAAGTTTGAATGACGGGTACATCTAACTTTCAAATTAAGCATTAAAATACACCTAAATTATCTATTGGACAGATTCCCGCTGCTCTGTCATAAAAAATACCACCGATATTTAACAGTGAACCAGACTATTTTGTTAAACACAAAGTTTGTATTGTGCTAAATGTGAAATTTAATCTTACAATAATGTTGTTGTTGTTTTTTTAATCAAGCGCAACTAGCCTTTTTGAGGTATGGTGGACTAATTATGCAAGTGCACTCTTTTAGGGTTTATACAAACAAATTTACTCCAACCTAATAGTGCCCTGGTAATGTGTCCACCATATCTCAGAATGACTTGTGTGCCATGTTACGGTGTCTTAAAGACTGTGTAAGTCTCGCGACAATAAGGTCACCATCCGAGCACCTCTGAGCCATCAGCTATGGGAGATTAATGTGGGTGCAATTTTGTGTGACTTTTATTTCTGTCACATAACTTTTTCCAACCCCCGAAAACATATTGGTGGAATGATTACATTTAAAACTAAAGGTGTAACGAATAAAATATAAGAAAACACCTGCCAAGCTGTAGCTGCCCGGAAGTCCAGATTCTCGCGAAAGCTCGTATGTTCTCAAGGTCAACTTACACAGTCTATTGAAACACATGTCATTATAAATTTTAAGTGCTTATAAATTCTTCAAAGGAGGGTATACCATTGGTAGTTACTCTGAAAAATAACAACCATAAAAACTTACTCCATAAAGAGCACTGGAGAGCTGTTGATACATTGTTAGAATGGACACCATTTAAAGAAATGCAGTTTTAGAGAAAGAGGTGAAAAAAAAAAGATTCTGAGAAAGGCTTCAGGTCAGGCATTTGAAAACACACAATTCAAGGCAACAAGGGTGTTTTTTCTTTCATTATTTTCTTGCAACTGTCGAGATACACCAAGTGAGGATTCTTGTCTTTGACAATTACCAGAAGTATACCCTGCTTCTAAACCAAAGAGAATTTAACCATTTGAATTTGTTAACTTGAAATAAAGATATTTGCCTTTTGAAGTCATAAACTATTGTGAAGTGTAAGTTCCTGTACAACTGTGTTACTAGTTTAGTAGGCCTATATCCCAAGTACAGACATTTTGCTTGACATTGCGTATGAGTTCAGTGTTCGGATTTGATTACGGTCTATGACCACTGTAGCCAATGACAGCACTTATAAGCCAAAAACCATTGATTTGTAAACAACCGTACTACTAATGTACTCATCATACAAATCATCAGAGTAAAAAATCATTGCCTACTTTTGAAAAGCTGTCAAAAAGAAAACCTTGCTTAGCAAAACTTTTGCTGGAAACAAGTTACAAGAGATGTACAGTATATGGTATGTTGCTGGTAAACCAGTTCTGCTTAGCAACACATTTCTGTGCTTAGCAAGTGTTTGTGTATGAT
Organism: Pisaster brevispinus; assembly: GCA_023634235.1. Classification (NCBI taxonomy): domain Eukaryota; kingdom Metazoa; phylum Echinodermata; class Asteroidea; order Forcipulatida; family Asteriidae; genus Pisaster; species Pisaster brevispinus. The sequence continues at coordinate 3,166,150 of JAMKCF010000014.1, read as the reverse complement.
GTTTGGCCCTGATTGAGCCGCCACCTTGGCAAGCAGCCTAAGTGGCAAACCGAAAAACTGATAGACCGGAGGGTGGGGGTGAATAATGGCCAAGCACCTGACAGTCCAAGTAACTATATTAACCCTTACTCCCTACGCCCACTTGCCCTTTATAATTGTGTCAATTTGTAACAGTTGTAATCAGTTGGGAATATTTGCCTACATGTTAGCTCAATCCCCCAATGTCTTCCTTCCCCAAATTTTCCCAATCAGTGTCCCTTCTGGTACTCTTTATCCAATTTAAGGGGCAATGCCCCCAGCTTTATCGATGAGTTCTCCGATAGCACTACAGGGCACACAGATCTGGTTGATGCACACAGTGGCCAGCCAGCCTCATATTCTGCTGGCTGGCCAGAAACCCTGAGAAGTTCCGAACATACTCGTGTCACTTCGTAACGGTTGGGATCAGTTGGGAATATTTGCCTACAGGTTACATGTACCTCGATCCTCCAATGTCCTCCTATCTCAAATTTACCAAATCAGTTTCCCTTGTGGTACTCTTTGTCCATTTAAAAGGGTACTGTCATCATGATCAAAGCAGGCCCGTAGCAGTACATGGAATTAAGAACTCTCACCCAGTTACTGCACGTGCACCCACCTCCTTCTGTACCTTATGTATCTATGAAGGATCATGGCGGCACAGTCCCTTAAGAGATGTTAATTTTGCATTGGGGATAAAGAGTATTAAATTCGGTTTTACCCTTACACCGATGTGTGTTAGCACTGTATACTCGGTACTTTCCCGAGTTCTGTGAAAAAAATCACTAGGCATATTACTCGGGTGGGATTCGAACCCACAACCTTTGCAATTCTAGAGCAGTGTCTTACCAACTAGACCACCGAGACAGTCCCTTAAGTTAATAAATGAAAAAATGATAACCAAAAGGTTTTTCTTCTTCAGGACAAACCTCCGATTTCTAAGTCGACATGCATCTTTTGACTCTCAGTTGTCCTGTAAGATAGATACATGTCTCTCAAACAGAAGAAAAACAAGCTCTTTCAACTCGTCGTCTATTTTCAACTCATCTAGTTATAACCCACCTTGGACATCTTTGTGGTAAAGATAAGAGTAATCTCTTTCAACTTCAACACTCAACCTTCGTCATCCACACCCGAGGCTCTTCACAATAACGTCTTCATGATCATACGAGCTCAAGATGCTAAAACATCTTCAGTCCAGGAAGACATTACGGCCAGGTTCAAAATGAGGAGAGCTTTGGCAGTTGCTAAGACCAGAATGCAGAAACGTCGGCAGTAGTATCATTGCAGCCACTGGTCATAGCCGTAGCCGTAGTGGAAGTCTTTTTTTCAGACACAGCATATCTTCTAACCACAGTGCGGGTGCAGCCATTGTTGTCAGGTTCCCTGTAAGCACAGAGAAAAAGACAGTTCTGTGAGAATGGGCCAGACTTTTTTCCCTTCAACCTCAGTTTGGTTGGATAGAGTTCAATCAAAGAATATGAAAATGGCTGTACCATCAAGATACCTCTATTCCCCACATACATGTAACTTCAAACTTACACACCATTCAGTTTGTGAGTAGTGGGTGGCCTTGCTGGTCAGTTAATTGCTGAAAGGAAAATAAATTGTAGAACTTGAGTAACTACACGTACAACAGTTAAGAAATATCTGCTTAAGATTTTGCAGCAAAAGCTACTTCATCAGATGCAATGAGGAAAAACATTTAAACCTTGATTGAATTTGTTTCCCTTCATTGCATCTGATGGAGTAGTTGTTACTATGAAAGCTTATGCAGATATTTGTTACTCGTAAGTCATGAAAGTGGTACACTTTATTCACATCATACAGTATCAAGGTCTATTGTAATGAAAATTTTAAAAGCATTACAAAGGATGATTTTGGGTTAAAAGGAGCAATTGTTCAAAAAACTTGTGATCTTGTTTTAAAAACTACATTCACAAAAAATCACTGAAGCTTTGCCTACCCCCCCCCCCCCCTCCCAAACATGATATATGTATAACACAAAATAAACTAGGTTTTGTTTGGTTTTTACAATGAAAACATTATTTTATGTACAACCTGTAAACCAGTAAAGACAGTTTGTATAATAAATTTAAATGTATGGGTCTGTTAAATTTACATAGTAGGTGTATGACTTCTTACAAATGGTTTTTCTTGGTAAGGTAGAAAGGCCGACAAATATTTCTCTTCCCCCGTCCCCACACCTGCCTCAAAAAAATGAAAATGTCCAAAGAAGACAAGAGGTTAGACATAATTTTATCTAGCAGTAGAATGAAAGAGGTCTTCTTCAGTCGCTGCCATTCAGGAGCCATGTAACCATCGAGCTTCAGTGATACGAAAAGAAGGAGAAGAAGAAGAAGGAGGAGAAGGAGCCTCTGAAGGTCGCTTTCCACGCATCCCGGTCCAGCATCAGCATCCTCAGCTCAGTGGTTTCTTGATGCGCTGTGTCCTTCTACAGTTCGCCAACATACATGTGGGCCAGAAACACTTTGAAAAAATCTGAACATACTTGTGTCACTTTGTAACTGTCAGGCATGCAACTGTAACTTCACAAAAAAAGAGGAAATTACAAAATTCAATGATTTTGTACAGTATTTTTCAATTTTGTATGGTAAAACTGAGAATAAAAAAAGAGGAAATCAGCTGATCCGAGGAAAAGTTGCATGCCTGAATGGTTTGGATCAGTTGAGAATTTGTGTGTGGGGGTCATAGTTGCCCAAAGTCTCATTCAAATTAATATGGTGGTAGAATATTGTGACGAGCAAATTTGTATTCTACACATAAATATTTGTTGCATATCACAAGGGCGTCGATGGGTGGGGGACGGGGGGACATGCCCCCCTCACTTTTTAGACTGGAGGGGACAGCATATCAGATGTCCCCCCACTTTTTGATTGACTGTTCATTAGAAATATGCAACAAAATATAAAAATATACACAATTTTCTTGATTTAATATTTAATTACAATTTTTGTTCAAATATAAGAATAGCGAACAAACGGTGAAATGTTTTTTTCATTTTCATCTTTTTTCCTGATGGATCACGCGCAGAATTATATTTTGGGCCTATTATGTAAGCTGTATTTTTTCAAGACTTGCTTGCCCGTCCCCCCTACTTTTCAGTAGCGATCGACGCCCTTGGCATATCATGTGTAGGGGACACACAGTAGAACACAGGACAAGGAGAAAGCAAAAATCTTACAAGATTATTTCAGCCATACCTCTTACAACATACATGTATACAATTTACATGTACATGTTTGGGGTTTCAATGGCTTTTACAGACCTGGTTCAATATATCAACAATTAGTACCTAAGTTCACTTGTAATCTTGCTTGAATTGCTTTTAGTTCATAGGTACATTCTACATGTATCAGTGCATCGTACATGCATTGTGCTTTGTTACAGGTACACTGCTACAGTACATGTACATACATGTACATGTACATGTACATGTAAATTGTACATGTACATTGTACAACGATTTACCAAGTGATCATTATGTATTTTGTTTAGAAATGGCAGCCGTCTTAGACTGTGCCTTCAACACTTTAATACAAAAGACAAGTAATTATGTGTAAGCCTACATTGTACATACCCTCCCCCGCCCCTAAAGAAATTAGTAAAACACTATTTAAAAAGAGAGCATACTCTCCTGTATGATTTGTAAAATGTCAAAATTATCAAACCAAGAAGACTAAGGGGTGATCTCTTAAATTTTATCTTTTCTGGGAAATATTGGTTCAGTGAAGAACTGGGGTTGATCTCTTTAAGCTTATCTCTTCTAGGAAGAAACATTGGCTCAGAGATTAATCAGGTTGAGCTCTTGATAATCTCTTCAGGGAAGAAATACTGGTTCTGAGAAGAATAAGGGGTGATCTCTTAATTTTAATCTCTTCTAGGAAGAAATATTGGTTCTGAGAAGAATAAGGGGTGCAGTGGCGTAACTAGACATTTTCATTTGGGGGGCAAGTGGGGGCAAAGATTAAATTTGGGGAGGGGGGCCAAAGAAGTGCAAGATTATCATTAAATATGTTAACTGATAGTTGATACACACCAATGCAGTTCTAAAACAGTCTACATAGTTTGCAGGTAACAAAAGATTGCGAAAACAACCAAATCTTAGAGAACTTGTCATTTTTATAACTTAAGATAAAACTTTTCGACTGTATATAGGATTAAATTACCAACAGTGATTACCAGAATCAGAATCTTCTGTATTTTCCCGTCTCTGCCTCTTAGGTGTTGGAGCATGACGCAAAGACGGGCGCTTTGATATGGAGAAGAAATGGTCTAAGCTACCTTTTTCTCTGGCAATTTTGCTGTTTAAATCTCTGTTGTGCATCTGACTACGTTGTGTTAACGGAGCTATTGGACTGCGTTCAGACCACCATGTATTAAACTGAACTTTGTGACTTCACTCTCTGTAACCGCAAAATCACAACATACATTTACCGCCAATACGATCGCGCGTGCGTTTCCATGCATTTGTCATAACTGCGTTATAGTCCACATACTGATCATGAGTAAAAGTTGTCCTTTTTACGGCAGCATTTTCTGTGATTGCATATGGGGGGGCAAGAGGGGGGGGCAAGGGTTCTGAGCGGGGGGGGGGGGGGTGCAGGCCCCCCCTACCCCCCCCCCCCTTCTGGTGGCGCCACTGAAGGGGTGATCTCTTAAATTTTATCTTTTCTGGGAAATATTGGTTCAGTGAAGAACTGGGGTTGATCTCTTTAAGCTTATCTCTTCTAGGAAGAAACATTGGCTCAGAGATTAATCAGGTTGAGCTCTTGATAATCTCTTCAGGGAAGAACTATTTTTTCAAAGAAGATCTTGGGTTGATCTCTTTATGTTTCTATCTTCTAGGAAAAAATATTGGTTTTGAGAAGAACTGGGGTAGTTCTCTTTATGTTACTCTCTTCTTCGAAGAATGAATTAGTTTTGGGAAGAATTAGGGTTCAGTTTCTAATGTTGATCTCTTCTGGAAAGAAATACTTGTTTGAGAAGAACTGGGGGGTTGATCTATTTAAGTTAATCTCTTCCAGAAATTAGTATTGGATGCAAGAAGAACTTTGGATGGTCTCCTTAAGTTAGTCTCTTTAGGCAGAAATATTGTTTCAGATAAGAACTGGGGTTGATCTCTTGGTTCTGAGAAGAATCAGGGTATGTCGCTTGATTTTATGTTAATCTCTTCTGGGAAGAAATATTGGTTCGGAAAAGAACTAGGGTATGTTAATTGATGTTAATCTCTTCTGGGAAGAAATACTGGTTTGGAGAAGAAAGGGGGTTGATATCTGTGTTTTAATCTTTTCCGGGAAGAAATATTGGTTCTTAGAGCAACCGGGGTCTTTTAAAAGTAAATCTCTTCTGGGGAGAAACATTGGTTCAGATAGGAACTGGGGTTGATCTCTTAATGTTAATCTCTTCTTGGGAGAAATAATGGTTTTAAGAAGAACCGCGGTTGATCTCTTTAAAAGTTAATCTTTTCAGGGGAGAAGTATTGGTTTTAATAATAATAATAATAATAGTGCCTTCTTATATAGCACTCATGAGCACTATATAAGAAGGCACTATTATATCCACCACTCAGTGACGCTCAAGGCGCTTCAACATTCAGTGTTTTCCTGCAAGGAATGTGGCGCTACGTTTGAAGTACATGTATGAGACCTACTCCTTTACATAGCACCATGGAATGGTTTACAAGGTGCTGTGGCACAATATCAAACCAGGAACACCGGGGCGAACCCCTTCTCTTTTCGATAAGTGCACTGGGTTCTTTTACGTGCATTACACAACACATGGGAACAACGGCTTTACATCCCATTCGAAGAACGAAGCAATCATAGCTAAGTGTTTTGCTTAAGCACACAAAAGTCATGACCGGGAATTGAACCCACACTAGCTGATCAGAACCACCAGAGCTTGAGTCCACTGCTCCGCTCAGCCAAGACACACCAATATCAAAATCAGGGTTGATCTCTTGGAAGTTAATCTTTTCTGGGAAGAGTTTAGAGAAACCCCAGGGTTGATCTTTTGGAGAAGAACAGGGGTTGAGATAAAATGAGTCTCGACTTTTCACATTTCACACTTTCTCCTGAAGACGATTAGAGTGTACTGATCATTAAGTTCAGTTGACAAACCACCTGAGAACCTTCTTCTCAGAACCACTATTTTTTTAAAGAGATTTTACACGTGGTGTCACTGCAAACCTCATCTCATTGTACTCCCACCAAGCATTGTTTCAAATCCTACACATGGTGTAAGTCGCATCTGCTCGGGAAAATTGAAGAGCAGAGTATATTCACCAACAGGTAAGTGTGGTGGCCTTGTAGTTAAGACTTCTGCTCTTAAATATTGGGGCTTGTGGGTTCGAATCCCACCCACGTACTGCGGACTTTTGTCTACAGGTCTCGGAAAGTACAGAATACATGGTGTTTATCACAAGTAGGTGTAGGGGTAAAAAAAAAAAATCACCCTACTCTACATCCCCAATGCAATTATAAAAACAATTACAATTGTTTGCAGCACATGTACCTGCTGCTAATTTCAGAATTTGAACTGGCCTCAAACACACGATCAATTGCCAACAGGGGTTGGATCCAGGATTTTTGTATGGGGGGGGGGGGGAACGGCTTCAAGGGCTAATTTCAAAGTTGATCTTAGAGAACAAATGCTGATGACCTATTTCGAATGATAATGTATGGATGAGGTGTTGAGAGACAATGAAAACAAGCCCATAGGAAGCTCCAAATCATTGGTCGGTCGAATCTCAGATGCGGATACAGAAATAATTACTAAATTTCTCCCGTAGTAAATGTGAAGCGTGAAAAGGCCTGCTTAATGGCCACTGATGTTTTTGTATATTTTACATGCTCTACATGTAAATTCTCTCAAACACTTTTTAGCCTTAACACAGAATGCTTGATGAGGGAGTGGTATTGCCGTACAACACAGCCCCCGAGGTGAGTGATCTCTACATCAAAGAGCTGAGATATGTTGCTATCTGGTCCTGATGGCTCTCTCTCCAGAAAGCATGCTGAGGACATGCTTGCCATTCTTGGTGATATCTCAGAGTACATGTATGGCCTTGTAATACATGCAGGAAGACAGAGTACCTCGTCATCCAGAAGATGATGACAGATGAGACAATCGCTTTTCGTGGAGCCATGATACTGCGTGTTAGCAAGTTTCGCTATCTTGCCGCAACAATAACTCATAATCTCAGTGACAGCGAAGAGGTCCGGGTAAGAATAGGGATCGGAAAGGGTGCACTACGGAAGTGCAAGTACTTGGCATCTTCGCGTGTCTCTCTTGACACAAAGTTATCGCTTGTACAGTCATTGGTGACTGCCAAAGTACTGTACAACTCCACTACACTGACCCTCAAGACAGCTGACTTGAAGTGCTACGATGCTTTTGGCAGAACGATTTGGTAAACCCTGCTTGGCATAAAATGGTCAGATTTCATCACGAATGAAAGGGGGTCGTTGGTGTCTTACAGGTGACCAGGTGTTCGAGCAGAAGGCAAAGTGGCGTGATCATGTGATGAGACAGGGAGGTCTACACAACGCAGTCATAGATGGTCTGCCTATGGGTACAAGTCGCGGCAGAGGTCGCCCTAAGCTGCGTTGGATAGACAATATGACAAAGTGGAGTGGTAGAAGTGTGAGAGAGCTGAGAATAGCGGCGACTGAAAGAGAACAGTTAATGGCGGCAACTCCAGGAATACGCCCCCATTACAATTTGAGGATGAAGTGGCCACGGACGCAAGTCTATACCGAATGATGATGTCACTCTGCGGTACAATCTGATGCAATTCCTGGCTACTTTTCCCCTCAACAGAAATAATCGGACACCAGCGTCACGTGAATTTAGTGGATATACAATGTAAATAAACCAAGTGCGGTGTGCATGGAAATTTAAGCAATGGCTTCATCAGAGTGTCACTGCTGTAAGACTCATGATTCTTGTTGCATCTGTTGGTTGCAAAACAATTTTTACTTTACTAAATCCATCGCACGTGCGCCCAAGTTTAATTTCCAAATGTTGTCGGAAAGTTTTTTGTACAAAATACTACCTTCAACAAAATAAGTACCATGTACAGTATACCATTTACTGTATATGGTAGTTATCTTGTTGAATAGGTAGTATTTTGTGAACTTGAAGAAGAAAAAAAACTTGCTCTTACAATACTAAAGCGTGGAAGGACAGCTGTGTCTACCAAAAAACCCTTACTGATTCTAAACACTTGTGAAAATGCAGCATTTATGGACTAAAAGGTTTTGATATGTATGTAAAAAATGTTTGTGCACAGGGCTAATTTGAGTTGATAGAATGTAACGCCGACATGACCCCCCCCAAAAAAAAAATCAACAAAAAGTAAAATCACTTGTCTTCTCCATGCTAAAACGCTGAGCACATGTCGCGCAATGGTTTGTTACATCTTTCGTACCCACTACACGTCATGTGACCACCACTAGCTCGGAGTCGCCGCTTGTGTCTATTAAGCAAAGGTTTTTAATAACGAGTATAAAGAGTACTCCTTGTTTATGCTAGGTTCCCACTATCACGATTCGCCCCACGATTGAAATTGTGGTCTTAATCGTAGAGTAATCGTGGTGATCCTATCAGATCTTATCAGAACTTGAGGTAAGTCGTGGCAATAGTGTTGATCGTAGACAAATTTCGGACATTTCAAACATTTTCTACGATCAACACTATTAATTTTCAATCGTGATCATTGCACCAGATCGTATTGGATCATAACAAAGAGTGACGGATTGCATCTAATCGTGCTTCCAAATCGTGGTGATCGGGATCAACCTTGGACAAGACAAACACCACGATCTGTAGGAGTTCAAGAAACAATGAAGTCCATGGTCAGTCGGGCTGTATATGTACCCGTCAGGGTCCAATCAAGGCTCAAGTTGTGATCACTCTCGATCCCGATCTTGAAAGACATCGGGACCACAATTACATCCGTTCGCAACAGAGTGCATCGGTTCGTGATGATCGTATCGGTTCGTGATGATTGTATCGGAACGTATCCCAACTTATATGCACGCACCAGATGGTCCCAAATCGGGGACCCTGATCGAGATGATCGTGTCAGATCGGGACCTGGTCGTGGACTCAATCAGAACAATCCTATCGGAACGTCACCGATCGCATCTGAATGAGAGACAAGATCATGATAGATGGTGTCACCTGAAATTTACCATTTGTGACTATATCGCATCCAAGCGCACCAAATCGTCCTAGAACATATCGATTCGCATCAACTTGTATCCAAACGTGAAATTTCAGAAAAGGAAGCACAAATTCCACGATCAGCTACAGTACAAATGGCCAATCGTGGCGTTCACAACGGATCGAACGACAGTGGGAACCTAGCATTATTGGTTTACACTCTTTAATTAAAAGTTATTTTTATAAGAAATGCAACAAGGAGTGATTTTCTTGTAAATTTACACACAAATGTCTGCCAGCTTTGGGCATGCAGCAGACACACGTACCCATGCGCGTGACACAATGACTTACCAACGGGACTAACTTTACACAGACATGGAACTTGGACAAAAGTGAACTCGGATAAAAGAGGACTCAACTTAGTGGGGAGGACTCAGACTTGGACACGGACTCGGACAACAGGGACTCAAGTATTAGCACTGGTCATTATCAGGCACAATCTGTGGTTTAGTGGTTGAGGCACCGGGTCTAGAATGTAGAGGTCATGGGTTCGAACCCCCAAAAATTTGATTTTTGTCCACAGGGGGTGAGGGAAGTGCTCCAAACAATCAGCTCTATAATCACATGCTGGATTTTTAAGGTGCCCACACACCCATTCCCTTTATTGACAGAAAATCTGGGTAACGCAAATTAGCAAGTAGCGGTGAGAATTAAATCCTCTTAATCGTATGGACTTTGGGGTGAATTAAATGGGTTTGTTGAAAAAGATGAAGAGTGAAAGAACAATTTTGAGTTAAGTGTGGGGAGGGAGAAGGTACAGTAAATAATCTTACAAGGACTACCGGACTAAGTTTTCTGAAATCCCTTGGGACGAATTCATAGCTCTTTTAAGTACTGGGATTTATTATATAATTGTGTTCACCGGGCATCCAAGGTTTGCACTAAGCTTTGTACATGTACTAGTCTGACGCTTTTTCAAAGTCCAGAGAGACACTCTAAAAAAAATTGAAAAGAAACTAAATTAATTAGGCCTATTTTAAAAATTTTTTTTGTGCGAGTACTTTCTCTTTAGTCAATTTATTTCTTTTTTGTAAGCCCCAAATTTGTATCACTGGCTCCAGGCAAAATTCCTAATTGCCCCTGATGATGGGATAATCTGGAACCTGCTTGTTACCCCACTCGTATACATGCAGTCTAAGTACATGTACGCAAAAACAAGTCCCGATGAAAAGGGAGTTAAAGGGCACCTCATCGTGATCACAGTGAGTCTGTGGCCAGACAATACATTCTGAAGTCTCACCCAGTTACTGCACACACGCACCGGATAATAATGCAATGCCCTTGAAACCTTTTCTTTGTGATAAAACGGTCAACGCGCTTGCGTGTAGTAACTGGGTGAGGGTTTATGCTTCCATGCCCAGCCACAAGCAGACTATATTCACAACGACAGTGGCCCTTTAAGCCTCACATGTACTTAAGTCCATGTACATTGTAGGTTGGTAGTGCCAGTATTTTTTAAGAGCAACCTGTAAATAAATTGAGCATACTGCGTATCTGTTTAGTAACAACTCACTTGTCAAATACAGTAATTGCATAGTTTTACAACAAATTGAATAATTTGATGAGACACCCACACACTGATTGATTGCCACTATGATCGGAAGTCATTCATAAACCTGGGTTCATGGCAATCATTAAAACATGTGTATTACACACGGATGTGTATTACACACACTGCACACAGTGAAGGCTACCAGCTGTGCCTGATAACATTTTTGTGCTTAAAGCTTGCGCTCTATGAGGTTGGGCCTAGACAGCTCCGCTGCCTGTCAGTCACAAGTGCAAATGCACATTTTGATGATTACTACAGTGACAAATGTAATATGGGACTCTCACAAAAACGAGAAACAAATGGGGGGGGGGGGGCCTCTAAGAGGCCTATGAAATTTTGATAACAATTTAATAAACCTTCACAAATCATAATCACAAAACGTAACAATTAGCATTGTACATGACTGCTCATTAAATACACATATTTTCTTTACAATGTGTACACAGCAAATATTTATTATAAACACCTATTTTAAAAGAATTATTCTAAATTCTTATTTGGACTTGCAAATCCTCCATTCTAAACAGTGCATTTCCTTGTGTAATACATTTTGGGACACAGTATGGCAGACTGTTAACTGCAAATAAAAAAAAAATGTAAACATACATGTACTATAGTAGGCATGTACAAGCAGGTGACAAGTGTGCATTGCTTCAGAGTGCAAAAGCCATCTCTGGCGTATGACCTCGTCTCTGCATGTGTGCATTGCTTCAGAACAAACAGCGCAGAAGCCCTCTGCCTGACCTCTTCTTTTCATAAATTATGTTAACTATTATATTCAGGTGTAGTAACACACTGTGTGCACGCAATGTACCAACTGAATGCTGGATTGCTGCATTATGTGCATAGAGACCATGTACAAGTGTTAGGTGCATGCATGAAACCATGGCTAGAAAATGAAGTCAGATAACATTTAAAGCCATTGTCGAAACTGAGCCAAATTCAACAAACATTGAATCAAACTGACATTCCTCGCTATCTTTTTCCACACACTGGCACGTGCTAACAGAAATTAATTTGAAGAGATAGCAAACAACATTACAGCTAGGAAAGCTCCATTAAAAAAATTCTGAGTTTTGGCCACAAAACTCAGAAATAATTCATCCTTTTCACTAATTAGGTGTGTTTTACTGAATTACTTGGGTCATTAAATTTAATAGATGAGTAGGTAATCCGACCGGGATGTCAGCAGCCCTACTGGTTTGTGCAAAGTCCAATTATGCCTGGACACTGTTTGGATACAAATTACCTAGAGATAACAGGTGTGCCTTGTCAGACGAAAAGAATGTTTCTTTCAGTAATTGCATAGTTATTACAACAAATTGAATAATTTGATGAGACACCCGCACACTGATTGATTGCCTCAATGATCGGAAGTCATTCATAAACCTGGGTTCATGGCAATCATTAAAACATGTGTTCACTTGGATGTGTATTACACACACTGCACACATGCTGCGTCAGTCATGTCAGTGAAGGCTACCAGCTAAGCCTGATAACTATACATGTAGCCAGCAAATAGTCATTGACCATGCTTGAGCCCTCGAGCTCAACACAAATTTGCTTGAAAGCCTGGGATCGGGTTGGCTCAGTGCTTTCTTTCCCTGCCTTTCACCTCTGTGGAACCAGGTTTGAATCTCACTCCAGACCAAAGCCCAATAGCGGGTGAATTGGGTTTTCAGTCTCTACACATCTGCGTGCGTTTTCCCCATTTGTTATTGTTTTCTATTCATCCTGTTATTTGTTATTAGTGCTAATTTTGCTGTTGGATGTGTAATATAATAAATAAAAATCAAGTATTACTTGATATTTATTATTTAAAAAATTGCATCCCCTTAAGGTGATCCAGTGGCTGCCGCTTCCCAGATTGTAACGTAAACTTGGTTGTGATCCCTGGCTACACGGCAGCTAACAGTTGAATGGCTTCTGACTGGCATCCCCCGAACAAAGATATTGACTAATTGGGAGACCGCCAACATAGGGCTGGATAGCTCAGTTGGTAAAGCGCCGGTACGTTAATCCGGAGGTCGTTGGTTCAAGTCCCGCTCAGGTCAATTTTCCTTTGTTCAAACCCAAATTATTTAAAATAAATAAAAATTTGAAACTTAGGCATTTTTGCTGAACTTTTTGGTGGTTAGCACAATTCGTTTTTTCGTTGCTCATTTTTGTGCATAAAGCTTGCGCTCTATGAGGTTGGGCCTAGATGCACATTTTGATGATTACTATTGTGACAAATGTAATATGGGACTCTTTCACCATTGCTACCCTGAGTCTAACCTTGCTAACTATAGAATGCTCAGACTGTCACATTTTTTAAATATAAACGTTTATGTGGTCAGGTGGTTGGGGGAAATTTTTGTTTGTTTTTTCCTGTTTTAAAATTTGTGCATAAAAAAAAAAAATAAATATATAAAAATTAAATAAAAAATCATTTGGAACCAACACCAAATACTTTATTTTATTAAAAACAATAATGAACACAGTTCTTTGGGGGGAGGCGGAGACTTTACTCACCGCCACCTCCACCCCTGACAAACTTGGGGAGGCAAATAGAAATGTAAAAATGCAAATAGAAAAATAGAAATGTCGTAAATATTTCTCCAGAGAATTACCACTGCCTTAATAATAGTAACCAACACTGAAATCAATCTAGATTCTTTTGGCTATATTTTTTTTTTACATTTTATTTATGTATTTAGGAACTTCTGTGTTCAAATGGTAAACATATTTAAGTGTAATGTCGGCCTTTCTTTAAGTCTGACTAGATGTACTAAGTAATGAAAACATTGGAATCTTTATTTCAGTTGTCATCATTTCTTTGTACACAGTGCATGCACAGCATGTGTTAGAACATTTTTTGTAAAAGCACAAAAAACGAGAAACAAATGGGGGGGGGCTAAGAGGTCTATGAAATTTTAATAAACCTTCACAAATCCTTCACAAATCATTAGCATTTAGCATTGTTCATGACTGCTCATTAAATACACATATTTTCTTTACAATGTGTACGTGTACAGCAAATATTTATTATAAACATCTATTTTTAAAGAATTATCCTAAATTCTTATTTGGACTTGCAAATTCTCCATTCTAAACAGTGCATTTTCTGGGGTTATATTTTGGGACACAACGTGGCAGACTGCAAAACACACAAAATATGTAAACATACATGTACACATGTACTTGATGTGTGCATTGCTTCAGAGTGCAAAAGCCATCTCTGGCTGACCCGACAGACCTCTTCTTTTCATAAATTATGCAAATTATTAAATTCAGACATATAGTAGTATATACATATAGTATGCACACAATGTACTAACTGAATGCTGAAACGCTGCATCTACATGTATGTCATGTATGTGCATAGAGACCATACATGTAGTAAGTGTTAGGTGCATGTGCATGAACCCATGGCTAGAAAATGAAGTCAGATAACATTAGCCGAACTGAGCCAAATTCAACAAACATTGAATCAAGCTGGCATTCCTCATTATCTTTTTCCATACACTGGCATGTGTGTATCTAAACAAAAATTAATGTGAAGACATGGCAAAAAACATTATGGGAAAGCTCCATTTTAAAGAATTTCTTAGTTTTGACACAAAACTCAGAAACTATTCACGTTTCGACACCCCTATGTTCCAATAACCCTCTTGTGATCTTCACGCTAGGGAGGGATAGGGTAAGGGTTAGGAAAATACATTAGGAGTGTCAGAACGTAAGGGTGTTGGAACATACATGTAGGTGTGTAACTGTTCACCAGCAGCAAAAAAAAAATGTGTTTATAGAAAATTGCGACAAAATGAACTGATTTTCAACTGCTCACATTAAATTTTTAAAAAGTTTAATACTAAAGTAAAGCCGACTTCTCCCTCAGTACAGAACTTTTAATGTTTTTTCAATATTGCAACTGTTTTGATGAGATAAACACATGTTTCACTTTGTGAAAAAAAGAAAACATTAACAAGTGCATGCAGGCTGCTGTATACAAACCAATTCACACATCACCTCGTGAAATTGAACAAGTCATTCCTATGTTTGGCATCAGGCTAAAATGGTTAAAGGGGCACACCGGCTTCGTTGGGCTATTTGGGCTACAAAATAGGCTAACATATGACTTTAAAGGTCTTCCAGGAATGGAGAAGAACGGTTCCTAAAAACCATCAAATTTTGCCGTTTTTGAGCATTTTTCAAAAAACGAAGGTCCCGTGATTTATCCGAACCAAAAAAGTGGTTCGGATAAATCACGTGATCTTCGGAGATAGTTTTACTTCCAGCAATATAAAAGTAAATTAATGAACCAAATTTAAATCTGTTTTTTTTTAATTATTCATGAGTATTTGACAAAAAAGATTATGTATTCAGATTATTGATACAATTTGTAAATAATGTTGAAAAATCGAACGTAAGATTCGCATTCAGAGAGTCCGTGCAACCGAAGCGTGTTTTACGGCACACCAGCGTGGGAGCTAGCGGAACGTAAACCTTGGGACATATCCTGTATAGCCGGTGCCGTGTCTCGTGGGGCCAGAGAGACAAGCCCTGGGCATGAACTCCCCAGCTCGCCGGTCTAGCCGTGAGCTTGGAAGCTTGTCGGAGGGGTAGGGAGCCAGACCAACAATTACGTTTTTTTTAGGAGGGTTTTAGTCTGATACCCTAGCTATTATCCCCTAACTATTGCAACGTGTTGCCTGCGCTACACATGCGGGACGACGACGGGGAATATTTATCCCATACAGCTGGTCTACTTCTATGATAGCTGCACAATGTCCTTCCCCCCCCCCCACAATTGCTGCTTTTGCTGGCTTTCCCTTTGGATTAATATCGTGTTGGTTTTTTTTACTTTTTAATTTTCGTTGGACCACCTTCTGGGTGTTTTTCCTTGCGATGTTTTTTGTACCGATCCTTGGATGTTGAAGCCTCTCCATTGCAAGTACACAGAATATAGTACGTCGTCGTACACAGAATACAGGTTGGGGTGCGTTTTCGCGGTCGTAACCAATAACTGTTTCAATGGTAAGTTCAACCGAAACAGTTATTGGTTACATGTACGACCGCGAGCGGACTTCGACTAGGACTGACCATAGAGCAAGGAACCTTGCTCTATGGACTGACGTCCGTTCATGTCTGTTTTTTTTATTTACACGTGAATTTGTGCTTGATGGATATGAAGTCTGGGTCCTCATGCCTCACCATTGTTATAATTGATACATAAACAGAGCACCAGTCTACTTACAAAATTGCGCAACATTGTCACGTAAACTTGACAGTTGCAACGGCTGGAAAAGCGTACAAGCTGACCTTTGACCGGGTTTTTTTCTTCTTCACATTTTTCGTTAATTACATGATATTTGGATGATTTTTTTTTTACAACAACCATTTAAAAATTGTTGTCTGTCATTCCACATTTATACTATATTAGGTAAACAGTAAGCCGGTGTGTCCCTTTAAAGTGGGGGTATCGTAGATGCCGCTTTGTGCAAAATGGCAAATCTAGTGATGCCAGTCATTCTAATTAGTGTAACTAAAAAACTGCTGTGCATTAGGTCCTGAAACTTGCTGTTCAAGAATGTTTATTAATGAATATTTTTCCAAATACCGATTTGCAAGAGTTTGTAATTTTTAAACTGGCAAACGTCACTTCATGAAAACAGTGACAAGTTTAAATAAAGAATTCTGTAAAAAAGTTACTTTTTATGGGCATTAATAGAAATTATTTAATGTATGTTTGTTTTTATGCTGGGACTATCAACCTCGCAGTTACAGGAAATCAACTCAACTGAACTAAAGGAGCTTTCTTTTTAAAGCACGAAGTTAATGGGATTTTAAACATTGTCAAGCATCCCAACTCAAGAAAACAGTACATTGGCAGCAAGAAAACATTGCCCCCATTGTGTGCTTGTCATGAGTACCTGTGTACACAGCACTATTTTCATACAAGACACTCAACAAATCTCATTGAATGTTTTCATCATTTTTTTTACAGAAGACATGTTAAATTAAATGTTTAATTATGTTTTCAAAAAAATAAAAACAAATTATGAGATTACATGTACATTGTAAAATGTACATTGTAAAATATACAATGTACGTACAGTGCATTGGATACATGTACATTGACCTTCATGACCTTACATATGTACATTGCACATGCACACAGAACCAAACAGGCTTAACCATGTTTACATGCTTTCGTGATCAGTTTTTCAACTACTGGTACAAAATACAGCCTTTTGGTCCCACATATCTTTCACCTGGACATTATGCAAATGAGTACATAAGTATCCAACCGTACATATAGTTGTTTATAATTTGCCTTAAAACAAAATTTAAAGGTCAACAGCACTTAACCTTTGTAGAGTGGTTTAAATTTTCTATTTCATCTTTATTAAAGAAAAACAGTCAATCAGCTGATCGGCTGAAAAGATGCAGGCCTGTGCAACATGCTGAATGCACAAAAATCGTCCATTTTGGGGGATTACATTACAAGAATTGGGTCTATATAAAACACTGTTTGCTCTGAAATGATGAGAGTCTTAGTTCTGACATGTCCATGTACATGTATGTACATGTACATGTGTATGTACATGTATGTGTATAAATTTATTGCTATCTATGTGAGGACTTTCCTTTGTCCCTCTAACTTAACACTCTCCATAGACTTAGCGCATGAAAAAATGTGAGAACACAAAAATACAAAGGATTCCAATGTGAGGACAGCATTGTCCCTTTTGTATTCCTTTGTTCTACTTTCCCCACTCTGATGGTAATTACCATTATATGTACATCCACACGTACGTACATGTACACACACAATAATGGGTGTACGGCGTGTACATGTACATGTATTGTAACCGTGTTTGTTGTGAGGATTCTTAAATATTCGTCATAGTTACAGCAGGCCTGTAGCTGTACATGGAATTATGAACTCTCACCCAGTTAAAGCATGCACGCGCTAACTCCATACATGTAGATATGACACGGGGGGGGGGGGGGGGGGGGGCATGCGTGCAGTAACTAGGTGCAGCCCCTTCAACATGTTCGAGTGCATGATAATCATTGTTTTCATACAAAACAAGTCATCAGGCTGATGTTGAATCAACAATGGCTTATATACAAGCAATTTATTGCTCATAAAAACAATAAGATAGAATTAAAACAAACCCGTTTTCTAACAATAGGCCCTAAATAAATAAATGCCAGTGAATAGCCAGTTGTTGTGGTAACACTAACAGTGTAAAATGTCACCTTAGATGTAAAATAATCCTTGTAAGCTTTGAAATGTACATGTACATGTACCTACTGTATGTAACGACACGTACATGCAATATAAAAAATGGTGGCTCTAAATTAACTACTTGTTGTTCATGCAGTGAGAAAAATGTATGGGCCAAGACCAAAGACTAAAAAGTAAAACAAAAATTGAAGTGTTCATGATTAAAAGCATCCATATTATTTGTTTTAACATGGGCCTACTCTCTCCATTTTTAATTCTTTAGGGGTGAAAACAAAGCCACAAAGCAACCCTGCATTTACAAAACCCAGCTATAGGTTTTATAAGGTGGTCCCTTACAACATAGGCCTATAGGCTACTGCACTTTGCTCTTAAAAACTGCAGTTTGGAATGACAGGCATCCCTTGCTTAATATTCATTAACATACAACACAATTTTAAATCTCATTGGAAGGTGCATGAAATTAAATCTTGTGTTGTGAATGGTTTTGTTATGTTTTTTGTTACACCCTTTATTGAGAGTGTGAATTTTCATGGCGGTCCCTGTAATACAAATATTGTGCTGAAATCCAGTGTGTGACCTATGTGCATAGGAGCTGCACTACCTCAACAATGATCAGGTGACCTATCACATCCCTGTGTGGCATGCATAAACTGAGGTCCATATGTAAACCATGTGCACATTCAGTCTGGCTTCCTTCAAGGATTGTCTGACTGGAACATGAACCTAAAAATAGAAGTTTGTTTACATCTGGCAGACCATGCTTAGCATCAATGTTGGTGGTTAATCATTTTTAGTATTTTTGAAACCAGTCAGTTTTGGGGACACTTAATAAATGAGTTGTTTCTAGGTCTAGGCCCCCTATCATTTCAAGGGAAAGTAAAATCCTGACTATAATTTGGTTCTCTTTTATCTTTGACCTAATTCAAAACCACTCTTTAATTGTTGGGTATAGTTGTTTGAACTTATAAGAACTAGTATTAACATTGATTGATATGTATATTTTTTTAATCAGGTTTTTGTTCCTCGCATTTAGCCTTTTTTATAAACCATAAGAGGTATGCACAAACTTCAGGACTGCCAAGTCAAGCAGGGACACAACAGATTACTGTTTTGATATTTATGTAAAAAATACCCCCCCCCCCAATAATTAAAATGTAGCATGCACTACACACATCTTGAAAAGAAAACACACACACACACACACACACACATACAAAATGTTTTGTATCAAACAATGTACAACATTTTATTTTCAAATTACTTGAACAATCTGTGTCAATTTATAACACTATTTTTGCTAATTTGTTTATTATAATAATAGTTAGAATGCAACAAAAGTAACAGTGCTCTGCACATGTACAATAAGACATCTATTCCATATTTCTTTTAATGGTGACCACATGTGACAAAGTGTATATTGTGGGAAATGTTCAACTTCGTGATATTTTTGAAGATATTGCTTTCAAGTTCAGATAAAATAAGCCATGAACACTTTTAATACTACATTTTCGTGTGTATAATTTAAACATTTGGGTATCAATTAATGATCGATTATTGTGAAAAGAATGAAAAAAAAAAATTAAGCAGTGGATTTTTAGTGCCACTCTTGGGCCTCATGAAATCCAGTCAAAATTAAATTTGTAATTTTTCCAACATGAGGCCCGTCTTTGTGCAAAAAAAATATGAACATTACAAAGCGAAATACCATGTGTTAAAAGATGTCAAATCTACATACCAAACTGGTCGAAAATTGGGGTTCTGGTGATCCATGTGCATAAATAACAACTAGCACATGAAGTACAGTACGAAACCACAAGCAGTACTGTTTTTGCGCGTGTGAAATGTTGTTTCCAACAGGAAATTTAGACGGTCCAGGAGAAGGTTTTTCTTCAAATTAACACATTTTGAGAAAGACTTTTAATTAAACTTGACTTTAGTTAGCACAACAAACATTCAAAATAACATACTTTACCATGCTCTGTTGTCCAAAGTGCAAGAATCTGCAGTTTTTTAGGAGAAATGTCCTTACAAAACGTCTAAATTCCGCAATTTGTCAGATCTCCATTTTGCCAACAGCATTTACAGAGCATGCTCAGTATATTTGTTTGTTCTACGATTGTCAATTTACTCCAATAAGTAAGGAATAAGCGCCTGATGCAGAGTGGGGCTGTTTCGGGTGAAAATACCGCAACAACCAGCAAATCAAATACAAGCATGGACCTAGAGATTATCTTGGAAATTTGTACTCCTAAAAGACAAAATATAAACCTAAAAACATGAACATATGTGTATATCCATAAAAATAATAAAAGCAAAATACATAATACAAAACCAAACACAACCAAGACAAGTTTGTGTAACATTTTAACAACTTAGTGTGGGCTGCATAAAGTAGGTAACTTTCAGGACAGGTATTCGGTAAACAGTAAACTTAGGTGTCTCCAACCTGATATCAAGAAAAAGTTTCCTCTTTTCCAGCTGCATTTGGAGAAGAATTTGGCCAGATATAAAATTATAAACTTGTAGTGTTACACAACCCGTCATTTGAAAAGGGTAGCCTCATTATTCACGACGTGGTTCTACAAAAATAGAACCATTGACAACTAGGAACTCAAACGGTCTCGCTCACACGTTTCAGTTACTGGACCCAAACTGTTGTTAACATGAATTAAAGCATGAACCCTGACAATGATTGGTTCAATTTGTGTTAGTGGCCGATAAAATGACCCAGAGCCAGAGGCTTTAGTCACCGGCCGTCCATGGGCTGCATGGTGGCACGTGTCCAACGCGTGTATGGTCCCCCGCACTGTCAACTCCAATAAAGATCATGGTGAATAGAAATCTTATGGTTTTCACCTTTGTCTTTTGTCTGTATGGCAAAGTGGTAGATACAACCGAAAAGCTACTCTTGTCAAATTGATTTGTTTTGAGAAATCTTGAGAAATGTCAGTGGGACTGACATGGAATAACTTGGTCGACTAATTATAACATTTTCAGCAACTGTTCAAAATCTGCATGGAACTTGGGCAGTGGTGAATAAACGGAACATGATCCGAAATGACTCTTGAATGTTCTCATAATGTTCAGTTCACAGGTCAAGCATCAGTGTCGGGTTGTGCTGGTGGTGTGCGATGTCTGACTTTCCACGCGAGCAGGGTTGAAGAGGTTGCTAGTCAGCGTACCGTCTATGTGTCGCCGTTGAAACCGTTGTCCAACCCATTGGTCTCGAGACCCTGAACGAACAAAGGAACGACAAAGAACTACATTAGGCTGTTTTACAATGAACTTTGGTTTTAGTATTTGCATTTTCGCAGCTATATCACGCCACTTCGGCAGTTTAATTGTTTTTTTTTTATTAGATGCTGATTTTGTTTCTTTCTATATGTCTTTGAAACATACTTTTCTTATAGCGCAAGCTTCAAAGAAATGGCACACTTATTGACGTTATTTTCTTGTTTTGTTCTTGAGGAAAACCTACACCGTAGAGATTTCTGGAAGATTGTGCCTAGTCCACTTTGTTGGACTGTCATTGCTCTCTTTCATTATCGGTCTTATCATATTGCCGACTAGGATAAGACCGATGTCAAAAAGCAGCCATAACAGCCGAACAAGATGTGTGCTAAATTGTCCCATGACATGATTAACCTTTTGCACACTAATAATTATACTTTCTCCCGCTCGCGGCAAAGGCTTTTCTACCCTAAGCTGTAGATACAACTGAGATGCACTTTACAATTTGCTAAATTTAGACACGTCATTGTGCATTCTGGTATACTTAAACAGATTTTTTAAAATAACTGTTATAAAGTTTAACTTGTTTCCCGTGTAACGGCAATGTGAATGTGAAAGTATTTGACCATTGATTACAATACTAATAAATATACATCATTGGGAACGCTTGTCGGTTTAGTAAATTACCCACAAGTGTTTGGTTACGGGTTAATTTTTGATTTCTAAAATTGTCGACAAAGGCATGTTTGTGTTTGTTCTAGATTTAACGCACTTTATCGGGTCATTTGGGGGTGTATAATTGAGGTTTGCAAAGGAACATACATTTGTGTATAAAAACCTCAATAACTTTACATTGGTAATTATGGCGCTTGGTTGTGAATGTAGACATAAGAACGGCATTTAATTACCTTGGACGGGTTTGTCTCTCTCTGATATCTCAAACATGCGTCGATCGTACACACCAGACATGCCACAAGAGTACGGGTGTTTAGAGTGAGAAAGCTTCACATCGCATGTCTCTAGATCGTACGACGATTCTTGCCGATTATCTGATGTCATCTTTAGGGTACAAATGTCTAGCTTATTGGTGAACGAAGCTATAGTTGCGCCGTTGACGGCACGGATTTCTTTGTGTAGGCGACGAGAAACTGTCTGCTGGGCGATGTAGAACACAACAGCGGCAAGCGGAACGTTTTCGCGTGACACAAGATTTCCGTGTATGGACCAAAAATACCCTTTACCGTTCTTTGTTATGAATTTGAATATTGTACAGTTATGATATGTACCACTGCTTGAAGTTCTAGGTTGTCCACATTTTGATGCAAGCTTGCATATAACGATGACTGTGGGACACCAAGTCTAAACTCTAACAGTTCAAATGTCACCATTCACAGATGCGACGCTTGGTTTGTAGTGAAGTAGTAGGAAGTGGTATGCTATACTGCACCTTCTTTGTCCGCACAGTGCAATCTGGTTGAATTTTGATGGGTGATGAGACTGCCATAAAACTACAATCCGACTGAAAACGTCCTCAACAATTATCTTAATTGAAGAATGAGTTCTACCTTGAAGTTGAAATCATTTTAAAAGACAATTTATGTTGGTGGGAATGCTTTCGACGTAAGGCCTCGAACCAGCGATGCTTAGGGTGCGGCTGGGGCTAGCGGGATGACGTAGACACGACCAACCAATCGCAAAGTGACAAGTACACAATAATTGATTTGTATATTATTTATGCGGTCAGGTTCATGACTGTGCCAGTAAACACAGGATGAAAACACACGGACCAATCATCCATTTTGTTAACAAAAATGCTTACTAACCAGTTTTGTGCTGTTTAGACACGTGAATTGTTTTCTTTCTTCTCATAATTTGTAAAAAGAGAAGTGGCGAATTTGGAAAAGCTAGGCAAATAAACCCCGGTAAGGGTGCACCCAGTGTGAATAAACGTCATATCATCGTATAGGTCAAAACACAATTACAAAAAGAGTGAAAACATAGGAGCTATTAACAGGGTGGCATTATGCATGAACTAATGCGTGAACGAAATAACAAGCCAAAAATACATCTCACGCTCGCCATCTTGTTTACTACCGGTGACAATGAAAAGAATAGAACAGGATGCTGCACGAATGGTAACATATCTGAGCAAGTATGGTTGATTCGGTGGACATTGAGGTAGGCAATTTTGAAAATGGAACGATTATAACTTTTCACTTAATTGTAGTTTTTCGGGGGGGGGTGAAAAACGGACTTAATCTACATTGCTCAGTTTCAATTTCCTGTGGCATAAATGGGAAAACTTTTTGATGAAGTTTCGACCAGTTTGGAATATGGTTGCATTGGACGATTGGGACAAGGGGAGGACATGGAGGAGGGTGGGGGTGTTGGCCCAGTTACGTATATGCTATAAAAAGAACTGGGAATTTCCACCGGGTTTACGGGAGGTTTCGACATCATGGAAATCCCGTGACCGGGACTACTTTTTGCTATCCATGAATGAATTGTTTTGCAACCCCTATGGGATTTTCCTGTGGAAAGAAATTCATTTACGCAACGTCTAAAACCTCATAATTGTTCTTAAAAAAACCACAACAAAAACACTGGACATGAAATGATGGAGGGGTGAGAAGGGAGGCCTGTCTTTCTTTTTTTTGGGGGGGGGGGTACAACCCCACTTAGGACCGGGGATGGTAAAAAAGGACCATTTTCCACGGGCAACGTGGTAAAAAAAGAATGAGAAAAACTAAATGAGAACGAGGTAATCGACGTGTCTCTCAATTGATACACCTCATTTTAAAATGTATCTCGAATGCAAACAAAACTAGCTTATTGTGTGCTGTACAAAAGAAAACAAATAAAAAATACATAAAAAATACATCCCCACCAGTTTTCATAACTATTTATGCTGGTGAAGCCATGAGATGAAAGTCTGCTTGTGTGGAGAGTTGTGTTGGTGGGTTTTGTTTATGGTTGGCGGAGTTGAAGGTATTACGGAAATTAATATATAAAAGAAAAACACCCCCAAAAACCAACCCAAAACAGATTAGGCAAAACTGTAACAAACTAGTCTTGATACGGCATTGAAATTTTGAACTAAATACATCTCTCGAGAAATGATGAAAAAAAATATCCAGTTGGGGTGATTGGTAGCGAAGATGGGGGAGTGGTGTTTCTAATAATAGATTTTAATGACATAATGGAAATCCCATAGACGGAACTATTTTCTTTCCTTAATTTTTTTTATATATTATTTAAATTTCGAAAGGCATCGAAAGATCTAGAAGCCCGATGACGTTATGTTTTCCGGGGGAATTTGTTTTTTTATTGCAAAATGCCTCGATGAGAAATTCTCGTGATAATGGGATCAATCTCTACAAATGACACGTCAGTTTAAATTAAATAAACAGCAGCTTGTGGTATAAATATTTTTTTCAAAAGGTATTTTGATCGCTATCTTTATGTTCGAATTATTCTAAAATTGGAAAAAAATCTTCCATTTTCAAACGAAAAGGTGTGCCCATTATCTAAACCACCCCACCCCCCCCCAAACAACAACAATTATAAATAAATGATTGGTTTCTACTGACCCTCAGAAGAGAAAATAACTTTAAAAGATGTTTTGTATTAATAAGTGCAAACAGCACATTTTCCTTTTGTCTGACTGTTGGCAACATTACAATGCCCTGCAGATAAGTAGTGTATTGTGATTCTATTAAGCTCCAAGGTTAATAAGTTGAATGTATCTAAATTTTAGTGAATGGTAAAGTTAAATTTTAGTACAAATCTTAAAACAGACTTTAACTTTGAAATACAAAAAAACAAAAACAAAACAGACATAGATGTACGTTCAAATTCATGAAAAATGTTACACCCGCTAGGCCTTGTGTAAAAATTACAGTTACGAGAAAATTAATTAGTATAAAATCTGCCCAGCCCAGGCAATAGTAAAAAAAAAAAAACAAACAAAAACCCACCACCACCACCACCAAACAATAAAACGACAATCATAAAAAGACAGTTTGTGATTTGTACAGTGAGCAGCACAAAAGAGACAACCCATTCTGTAAAAAAAAATAATAATAATAAATGCTGTTGCATATGATAGATTTGTCTAAAAGTGATCTTACAACCCCCCCCCCCGAAATTATGTGAAAATTATAATTTCTGAGTGAGTTGTTTTCTTCTTGAATGTTTTCCCGAATGTGGTTGCTCGTAAAATTGCCTCAGTCTTCAATGGACAGTCCTCTTTTGGTGCACCACTGCACCTGGGTCGTGGTACCTCCCTTCCCCAATCACAATCGGTGCTGCATCTGAGAACTTTGTCTCATTTTATAAGTACCATTGTCCATTCAACTAAAAACAACCTCATATATAGTTATTGTTTTTCCTGTGAAAAACTCAAAATTGATTAATATCTCATGTAGCCATAGAGTAAACGTGCCATGCCATGATGCCGACCACCGACTTTATGGTGGCAAACAAGGACGCCCTCTACCGATCCAGAACTCCAATAATAGACCAGTTGACAAAGCTTGAAGTATCGAAAATAAGAACTTTTTTTTTTTCGTAATAAAAAATGTTTGATTTCGATTTAATATAATTGGAAATGAAACTATGTTCTTCAAACCATCTGTTAGGCAATACTTGCACACCGTTCTTTTAGCGCTACGTCTTTTCTCAACTAATAAAGTTTGAAAAGTTCTTGTTTATGAAAAGACAATCTACAGAGGGCGCTCGACCAACACAACGGTGGTCGTCGTCGGGTAAAAACAAAGCTTGCGCGTAAAGGTGAGTGGCACGGGCTAATTTGCTTGATAAACTAGTTGTTCTTGTTATGAGCATGTCCTACTATAGCACTAGAGTACTGTATTCTACTAAACTGGTTACCAAACATTTTTATTCCCCTGGAGAGCTATGCTGGCTGGGTTGGAACTGGGATTAAGAGCACCTGATTTTTTTTTTTTTCCCCAGTTTTTGTTTGACAAAAAAAGTGGGCGGGGGCAAGGGGAGTGTGACAGAGATACGCAATCACTCTCTTTCTTTCCGAAATATTTGTGTAGTTTCCTTTACCAATAACTTTGGCAATTAAGACGATAGAATCTTAATAAAACTATAGGGCCAAATGCGTCATTTGCATGATAAAATGGAAGTAGGTTGGGCGGGGTGGGGTGAGATTTGTTACTGTTGAGCGCAAAGTAGAAATCCGCGCAAGTGTCAAACTTGCGCAAAACTTGCGCCATTGGTGCGCCATTAGTGCGCGGGCAAGCTAACAACTTGCGCGGGTTTTTACTGTGCGCTAGTCTCCATCTGAACAAAATGCATGTCAGACTCGGAGTGCCGGTATTGGATAAAAAAAATAACTCTTCTTTATTCGGCCATTAACATTCACATACACATTTCCATTCGAAAGGACAAAATATGAGCATTTCAAACAAGTTGGTTGCACAGTTTTGAGGAGACCAAAGGGCAGGTTGAGAAGTTGTGCTAGCCCATAGCATTTTTCACTGACACAGACAAAAAACACATGCTGGTGTGGCAGGATATTCTGTCCCCCCCCCAAGATATTCTGCCCCCCCTCCCCCCGATATTCTGTCCCCCCGTACGGTAAGCTGTTTACACATTTCTTCTGATAGCACCCTCTTTTGAATAAGCCTCTTTCAGCCCATGTTAAATTTCCCACAGGCGGGACAGAATCTCGAGGGGGACAGATTTCCCTAGAACACCGGCTAATGTTAAGGGGGAGCTCTGCCTGCCTTGCCCTTCCTCGCCCTCAGAGAAAGTCTCTGCTAATGCTAGGCTCAAAGTGTGAGGGAATGAAACATGTTTGCAACTTGAGAAAAAGAGACAACCACTATGGGGCCTATTACAGTGCTAAAATGCTGTTTTTATATTTCGTTCACAATATTCACAGGTTCCATCATGGCGATCGTACATGAAGCAATCCAACCCTTGACTTGGCTTCTAGGGCGCTGGGACTCATTTGAAGCTAATGGGGAGTTCCCAACCATCGGACCCTTCACCTACAGGGAGACGTTGGACGTCTCACATGTCGGTCAGCCGATGTTAAATTTCTTGTGAGTTGAGTTGGGGATCATCTTGAATCCATGGGTAGGGAACAGGTGTGGGAGACTGGGTAAAAGAGCTTTATATAATCTTGACCTTGATCTTGATTAGATGATTTCTCTAAGCTCCAACTGGAGCAACACAAAATGCAAGATTGAGATGGGGATTAGTCAGCAGGTGTAAGGACATCAAGAATCTCAGTGGAGTCTGGGATACTGTTGGTGGAGTATGGTAGCTGGTTCCATTTTGGGAAAAACGACTTCCGGTGGCATTTTGTCTTGAGTGACGGTATTCGGAGCGAATGTGGATTGTGATTTCTGGTAATCGATGCTGATAACCCTGTTTTGTTGACCTTAAGATGCTCGCCCAAACTGGAGGTCTACATTGTTTTATGAACGATTTTGTGCAATGTGACAAGCCGCTGAATTTGGCGTCGCTCTTGCAGAGTTTGGAGTTGGAGTTCACTCGACATGGCAGTTACTGAGCTCTCCCATAATGCAGCCATTGTTTTGTCCCATTTGAAGTCAACCCTCGTTATAAATCTAGCACTGTTATGAAAAGGTTCTGCTCATAAAGAATACAATCTGAAGTCCTGAGTCTGTAGTTCTTTGTTTTGCTGTCCTCTTACGACTTCTCTGGCATACCAATGTTTGACTCTAAAGAGTTGGTTTTTAAATATGCTCATTTTTTCCTTGTAGCTCAGAAGCATGGGATACCAAGTCCAGTAAGCCTCTTCACAGAGAAAGTGGATTCTTCCGTATCAAGCCAGGAACTAAGGAGGTAGCGTACATCTGTGCACAGAATATTGGTGAGCCTAGAGTAAGACTTTGTTTCGACGACATAACTGTGTTCTACTTTAGCTGTTATTATATTATGCTATTATTTCTGGTAATGATTTCTGTAGCTCGCAAGACTGAGGAAATCTGTAAACAAGGGTGCTTGTGATGAACCAGAAACACCGGGTTAACGCCTACCCTTCCATGATAAGTGTTCTGGGTTCTTTTAGTGCATGAAACATGGAACTTGCAGTCCATGTATTTTTAAGTTTTTCAATTCCAGAGCTCTTCCTGAAAGTGAAGGTAATAGCTAAACTTCCGATTTGTTCCTTAATTTTTTTTCAGGCCTTGTGGATTTGGAAGAAGGAGAGGTTGACGGGACGTCAGTGACATTTGGGACAAAGTTTCTCTGTAGAATGAGCTTCGCAAACGAGCCGGAAACAACCGAGGTAAATAATCAACTTTTTCAAATCCTCCAGAAGCCATCACATAAATCCTCGGCTCAGGACTATAGGGTCGTTAGTAAAGTTTGTGTGGATTTCATAAATTGCTTTTGCATAGTTTGGAGCTCCTGGTAAATGGAGTTTACGGATCAAGAGTGGTCCCCAAAGTTATTGTTTGGCAAGAAGAACCATTCAGTTTCTAAGAAAAACATTTACTGGTGGATTTTGATTTATTTATTCAAACTTATACACATTTTTCACGCAACGCCCTTTTGACTATTACGGATATGAAAATGCAATTACTGACCAGTAGCACTGAGAGGACAACTTTTTTTTCTGAATTTGGTAAGTTTTTAAAAATATTATTTATGTGTTTTAATTTTTTGTGTTTTTAGATCAAGAGGACATTCTGTCTTAAGGATGATGTCCTAGAGCAAATCGTCTTCATGGCGACTAAAACTACACCAACTCTCACCAAGCATTTACATGTGAAGTACAGAAAGGCAAGTGCCACATCCTGAGGTGGATGGACCTCTGACCCTTGACCTGACCTCCCATGCAAATACATGTGATGAAATAGAGCAGGCATGATATTCTTCCTTCCTTTAGTTTGATTTCCTGTTGTTGTTTTTTGCCCATTGGGAAAAAACAGAAAAAAAAACTGGGATTAATAGCTTGAAAAGTCTATTAAAGCTTCACCATATGAACAAGCAGGTCAGCCCTTGTGCTCAATAAAATGTTTTGAATTTTTTACCAAGGACCAAACATCATGCCCTATGGAGGTTAACAGTGATACAGGCTGCTTCCATTTTGAGTTACAAGTTGATGATCAAACAAGCATACAGAAAACCCAACGTTTTAGTGATTTCCATTTCTGTTCTGTAGTTGCCGTTTTCAGAACTCTTGTTATGCCATTTCCTATTTTTTTTATAAAGATAATATGATGCGAGTGTACAGACAAATACACTGTCTACTAGGAAATGGGAAAATAGTTTTAACAGCGTTTAAGTTATCACATTAAGGCATATAAAATGTAACATTTTGACTTTGGTAATTGTTAATCTCAAAAGGGCAGATTTCAAATGGTTGTGGGGGAGCACCCAGGAGGCCGTAAACATCCGCTTCAAGGCCCCCTCCCCCTTAGTTATTGGGCTGTATTGGTCTAGTATAAAAATGTATTCAGCTGTAGCCTAGCAGTGCCATGTATAACATATGTTTAATGCATTTTAAAAGCTGTTTAAACCTCTTTAATCTGAAAATTACAAATAAATAATAATACAAAAAATACCCCCCCAAAAAACCAGATATTTTTGTTTGTATTCCTAAGCCAAGAAGACTCTTAAAGGGGTATTCTCTAAAAAATATATATTTAAATAAACAAAGATAGTTTTGTTTAAGTTAAATCTATTCGCTCCTTGCACGGATCCGCCATCTGCGTTTAGAGTCTCGACTTCATGCTTCATTTGTATTGTATATTTATGCATGTTTGGATAAAAGTTTCATTACCGTGACAACAGAGTTATATTAATGCTTCTAGTCACTACTGTCCCCAAATTAGAGACTCTACACCAGGGATGTGATAGGCTGTTGAGAAAAAAACCTGAACTCTTGAGCGCAAAGAGCGAAAGCATGCGATCTCGAAAACTTGCGAGCATGAAGCCCAATATTAACATTTATCTTTGGTTTTAAAAGCCCTACTTTGCAATCTGAGCGTTATATTATGGTTTTATCTTCATTTTTTTTATGAATTTGATCTAAAAAAAAAAAAATAATAATTGTTTTTTGTTTTTTTTTTGGGGGGGGGGCAAAAAAACCCGGAATTTCTTTTTTTTTTTAAGGAAAAAAAAAAAACGGAATTCCGGTTAAAAACGGAGAAATCACATCCCTGCTACACGCAAATGGCTGACCGTGGAAAGGGCAAATAGAGACCATAGCAGCTGCAAACAGCTTGTACCAACACGCCTACTGTATGCAGGCATGATATTCTTCCTACTCGAGTCCGATTTCCGATATTTTGACCCTTTGGAAAAAAAAAAAATACAGATAAACTGCAATTGAAAACTAAAGCCTGGAAAGTCTACACCAGTGGTCATGAGTACATGTAGGTTAATCCAGGTACTCGATGAAATTGGCAAATTTTTTTCCCCCAGGACCAACCAAATGTCATGTTTGGGTATAGAACCCTTGCGGTTATGGTCTGTCATTTTGGGAGACACATTTCCATAAAAGTACCGTTGGGCTAACAACACCAAGTATGCAGCGTCTAGAAACACACAGGGAATCCTAGTTCTTTTACATTTTTTTCTCCTCGGACCTGGACATGATCATGTGGCGAGCGATGATTGAATTAACAAATTAGGTAGGATTTGAAAATTTGCATGGTGGGTGTACAATCGGGTGAAATCTCCAAAACGTCAAGTTTTCAAACCACCGGTTCTTCCACCACTACTCAAAAGAGATTTTACACATGGTGTCACCGCAAACCATACCTGAAAAGTTTTGCTTAAAGTGTCAACAGTAAAAAGTATGAGCTGCATTCTGTGTGTGCATAAAATAGCCCAATCAATTCTCTGTTACGTAGTGCAACGGAGACCAACATCCTACCAGGGCTATGTTTAAAAGTATTAACTGAAACGTGTGTGTGTTGTATTCAATACTGTTGCTAGACTTGAGTTCAAGTCTGATATGTATGCATGCTATCATGTCTTTTTAAACGTTTGTGCACCGCCTTCTAGTGGTCTTGTGTATGTAATAAGTAAACATGTGTATATTGGCCAATGTTACATGATGCTATGTAAACAAATGGGTCTGGTATTTCGTACATAGCTCTGCATTCCTTGTTGAGAAAACAAAAAAAGCACTTTGAGGTACCTTCGGGTGTGATAAAGCACTAGAACTGCGTATTATTATTATTGACAATTGTTGACTCTATGTCGTAAACATTATGGCCACTGTAGTATCTTGCCTGCCAGGAAATGCCCCGGAATGTAAAAGGTCACCGTTTTCGTAAAACAAGGTGGCATGGTTTATTGGTTGTGTAATTTTATGTGCAACTATGGTTAATAATGTGAATAAAGGAATGTATGCTATAAACAAGAATTTCATTTAAAAAGCTTTTTTATTTACACAGTACTCTTTAAAGCTTTTAGGAATCTGTACTGGACTCAAGAAAAACAGACAATTTTTAATCACTGCTTGGCCCTAGTCCATCAAGACAAGGCACAGACAGGGCTGGGGCTATGGTATTATTATTGGTCTTTTTTGCAAGTATATACATAAAGTTGTTTGAGGTACCTCGCTGCTATGTAAAGGATCCAAACATGCCTGTCTTCACCAGGCAAGCTCAACTAGTGGTTCAGACTACTATATTTTACATACTTATTCATTCTGGTTGTGAAGCCTCTCTGAAAACCGAAGTTAAATCACTATACTAGCCAAGAACCCCCATGGAGAGAAGACAAGGAAGGAAGTTTCAATTTTAGATGTAGGAGGAAAATTGAAGAGAATTTTTCTTGGGAAAACCTATGCAATCAGGTAGGGACTGAAAACCCAATCCACATAGTGCCCCCGGTGGGATTCGGACCAGGGTCCTAGAGGTGAAAGGCAAGGAAAGATACCACTACGCTAACCCAACCCCACCTATCCTACGGCTTCAACAATAGGGATCCTGGTAATGTGACAGACTCAGTATACAGTACCTATCCCACATTAGTGTTCGTGTAAACCTAAATGATAAAGTGAGTACTGTACATCAGATGCAAGCAGACTGGACCCCAATTTCATGGCATTCCCATACCAAAAAAAATTGCCAGCAAATTTTATCTACAAACAAAATTAACAACTAGCAGGAAACTCATCAAAAAACAATTAATACATGAGACTGTATTTATTCAGCAAAGTGTATCTGTACTTAGCAGATTTGTACATTTATACTTAGCACTAGAGCTATTTCAATGCAAATTTTGTTTGTGAAAGCCACTTCCTAAGCAAATAACAGTGATTTCAAGCAATGCACAAATGTGTATTATTTTTGTCCTTATTGTGCTGGACAGCTCTATAGAATTGATTCCCAAGGCCAGATGGCACTATTAAAAAGCCTTGTTGTTACTTCAGCCGTGCTATACAATACAGAGGTGTGCTTTGTTCCCCCGTGTGTGTGTGGCCCCCATACCGTAGATTTACATGGGCTGAAGGAAGTTGAGTCAACAGAGGGCGCTATCAGATGAAATTTCTACACAATTTGCTGTATTGGGGGAAAGAGAATCTCTGGGGGACAGTATCTCCTGCCACACCGGAATGAAAACGTCCTGAAAGTGTTTAGCGGTCTCCTTTTAGTCAAAAGATAAACCTCTCTCAAGGCATCCAGGGTACAGTGATAGATTTACAGACTCTAAATCAATACAAATAGGAGACTAGAGGTTTAATTTGGTTTTCTGAGAGTTTCTGAGAGCACTGAGCATACAGTGGCTTAATACACATCGGTGTAAGGGTCAAACCATTAATTAAATTTTGTATCCCCAATGCAAATATTAACATCTCTAAAAAAGACTAGAGGTTCAGTCACGTGCCCACCTCTCCAAGAGAGTTCAAAGGCAAAGGAGGACCCATGACAACATCCTGAAACTGGGTAGCAGTCTCCTTTTGGTCTACATATAGAACCGCCTTGATTGATAACTTTGCCTATAAATCAGCATTACATTGGCAAAAACCATTCTATGACCCTACATTTAAAAAGTAAGCACCAAAACAGCTTTATAAAATGGGACCCCCAAATTCTTTGTCTGGTAAACACGGAAGAGGTTCTAGGTGCAGTTGAAAGCTGTCAAGTTTCACAAGGTGGCTTTCTAGGGGCTTGTTAATTCACGAGACTTTCTTCTAGTAATGGTACACTTAGCCATTGCGCTTCACAGAACTGGGTCCTAGGGTGAATTCAGAATTTGTTTCCCAGTTAGGGGTCCT
Source organism: Pisaster brevispinus (assembly GCA_023634235.1). Classification (NCBI taxonomy): domain Eukaryota; kingdom Metazoa; phylum Echinodermata; class Asteroidea; order Forcipulatida; family Asteriidae; genus Pisaster; species Pisaster brevispinus. Next base: position 3,132,616 of record JAMKCF010000014.1, on the reverse strand, counting down.
TGGCCTTGTGGAATCAGAAGACTTTCTTGGTGCGATTGTAGGCCATGGGGCTTCGAAGCATGGGCTCCTTGGCTTTGTAGATCTCGTTGAAGTCCAGCCTGACGGCGAGAAGTCGTAGGCTGTCATCGGAATGACCGGTCAACATCACCAGAAACCGTTGCACCATGTCCTGAAAAAAGAACCAGTGACCTTTTAGCTATCACAAAAAATGCCTTTTGTTAGCCTTTCACTATTTAACTGTTCAGTAAGTTGCTATTATGATTATTATTCTTATGTGTTCATGTGTAACAGACAATTTAAAACAAAAAAGCAGAAGACTAAAATTGTCAAATATAAACAAAAAAGATATCATCAAAAGGTAAAAGTGTAATAATCTGTAAAAACAAATGATAATAAAACAAGTTAATACAAATAAAAACACTTAACCAATTTCACAGAACCAAAAGCAATTTAAAATAACATCAAACCAAATACAATATCACATATCTATTACTAGAAGTAGAGGTTTTTAGTTGCACCATTTACATGAAAAATCTCTTTCTCTGATTTGTTTTGTTAGTCTGAAATGAACTGGTAGTGTAAACATTATTTTCAACAGCTCACAAAGAGATCATTTTCATGTCCATGGTGTCACTGCATTTCCTGACAATTCAATTCAATTCAATTCCACATTGACAAATTTCCATATTGGTGAAAAATAAAGAACATATCTGCAAATTTAGAACAAATCAAAGACAATCCAGAACTGATTGAAGAAAACAAATCAAAATAATGAACTGGGTTGGGAGCGAAGCCAACATGGGGGCATTTTCAGAAGCCAAAAGGAGGCTTGTTTTGAACTGCCCACTGACAGATACAAACAGATGCAATTTACAGCAAAAACAAAAGCAACAAAAAAACGAATATTAACAATTTAACTTAAAGAGGGGTATACGAAAATGATAATAATAGTAATAACAGTAATATACTTAAGATAATAATAATAATAACAATGACAAGAAAAAGTTATTAAAGCAGAATGATGATATGAATATTACATAACACAACAGTTTGGCAACAAAGCAGAAAATGTATTCAAGAAAGAAATTAAGTTAAGCTGAGTATTGGGAAGCCAACATTCTTTTCACAGTAGCCTTGAACCAACCAGATTGTACTTCCACCATAAAAAGTTTCAGAAACTACTAAATGCATTATTGTTAGTTATATAAACTGACAATCAAGTCGTAATAAGTTATTGAAATTGGTAATGCCATCGATTTTGCTTTTTTTTTCCTGCAAAAGAAGAAGTTCATTCAATTAGGAGTAAAACCTTTTGGTCAAAGTTACTTTTCATTTATTGCTTAAAACGGTTTGTGTAAGTAAAAGAGAACTTCATCACCAACCTGATAGGATTTCCTGAGGACCTTCAGCTGGGCTCGACTCGTCGGAATGAATTCCCGTAGAAACTTAGCCTTCCGCTTCTTCTGTTCTTGCTCATTCTGTGCCGTTAGACCCCATTCACCCTGCAATGGACATCAGACAAGGACAAATGTTCGACCCGATTAAACTGATGACATCAGCACAATGCTCCGGTCCTTCCCTATGGAACTCACTACCCATCAAACTGAGAAAGGAGGACTTCCTACCTCACATTCAAGAACGAACTCAAAACCCATCTCTTTAAATAAGTTGTTTCTCCTTCTGTTTATTTGTATGTAGTTCCAAGATGTGAGCTTAGTTAGGGCTCTGCGCCAGGAGTGTCACTAGTGACAGACATTATAAGTCTCCATTATTATTATTATTATTGTTATTGTTGCACCCGGTATGACCTGCAGTCACACACCGGTGGACATTAATGATTCTGGAAAAATAAAACAAAGGAAACTTCAGTTGGCTGTCCACTGATCATTTACTAGTATCTTCAAGTCACTTGTTAGAATGACTTGAAGATAACAAGTACTGCCAACCCCAGCTCCCCATGCATGGTCTCCAGGTACACAACTGCTGTTTCATGCTGGTTCAGTGTTAGTAAGTACGAGTGTTAGTGTGAACCTGGCATGAAACAGTTGAAGGCTAAATCAAGGGCTCAAAATTGTATAGGGGTATTAACACATGTCCTTGTTGTGACCACTGCATTATTAATCTGGTCATATTTAATCTTATATTTATGTAATTTCTCGGGCAGATAAAGAGTACAATAATGCACATTGGTAAAACAAATATTAAAAGATACAACAAGAGCCATTAAAATACAGAGGAAAGTAAGAGAACCAGCTTTAGCCTGAAGGATTGCCTAAAAGAAACAAAGTTCCTGTCTAGAGGCTCTCCTCTCCAGCTGGTCTTAAAAAAGAACAATAAATTGAAAATAATATATATCTATACAAAATATACAAATAAGTTATACACACAAGATCATTCATAAGATTGATAAAACATTAATGATAAAAACCTTTAACAATGGGATGGTTAACACAAAGCCTAAAACATAAAGTGGGCAGCGTATTGTAAAAGGAGAGACAAAAAATAAATAAATAACCGCATATTGCATCAAGAAAACACATTATACCTGGACCAGCCAGTGGGGAATAAAATACAAAGAAAACCAAGGCAAAAACAAGACTCACCGTAAAAGTACGACCTGCTCACTAAAACTAAAAAGCAACACAGGTCCAACACAGTGCAAATAGTAAAAACGCCCTCCCCCCAGCCCCACGAACCCCCCAAAAAGGCAGAATAATAAACAGAGTGAACAATTGTAATCAAAGGAAAAATCCACAATAGGCATAGAGAAAGCAGTTAATAAACCTAGATGAATGCTATCAGGATTCCCAACCTGTTCTGTTTTGGCCGAGATGGTTTCCTTGTCGACCTCTCTGAGTCGTAGCTCTTCGCAGCTTTCACTGTAGAGAGATTCTTGAACCATTTGGAACTGTATAATCAGGTCAAAGATGGCTCTCAGCTGGGTCAGGAGTGGCTGGAATGAAACCATAGTCATTTAATCAACAATTAATAACTCCGGTAATAATCAATTTACATATTAATCAATCAATCAATCAATCAAGTACTAATCATATAATATCTAAATCAATTAAGAAATCAATCAGTCAAGTAATGATCAATTAAAGTTGATCAATTAAAGTAATGGCCAATTTTTTGCTGAATTATTCCTTAAATAAAAAAATTAAAAAAAGATTTCTTAAGGCATTGCATGGTGAGGTATCAATGTATATTCGGTTTGTGGTAACACCATGTGTATATCTACTTTGCTGTGTAGATTTGTTCTTTGGGGATTAGCTCTTGCTTTTTATTCTAGTGCTGTGGAGTAGATTTTGGAGTTCGAGAGACTACTTAGTTTTGAAAAGGACTGTCCTGCTTATTAACTACTACCTGGGCGGAAGGTAGGACATCGGCCGGGACTACTACTTTTTACTTAGTGGATTGAGGGGACTTCTCGTTATTAACTTCACTGTCGCGGAGTGAGTTCTTAATTGGTCTCAACATTTCAACTAGCCTGCTCTAGTCATCGCCAGGAGACATTTTTTTTTAAAATGACGTTTGTCTCTGAAAAAAAAATTGACAGATGCTGCTGTTTAAAACAAAAAACAAAAAACACACACACAAAATCTTGCATACAACGGACAAAGCACAAAATACATGTAACATGCAAAGTTGTTTGTACATGGTTGATGAAAATGAGATAGGGTCAGAATTAAAACAAATAAAAACCAAACAAATAAGCAAAAGAAACCCTGGCAGGGAAAGCCAATGGTGACAGAAAGCCACTTTCAAAGTGGCTGACCATTTGGTTCTCAAGACAATAAAGACCAAACAAGCCCAGCCCCAGGAGGGGTGTGCGTTACCTACAATCAAGCCAAGCGGGGCAGCTCTGAAAAAATGTACAATGAATACAATACAAATGTCAAGTTAAATACTGTATTCACAGATTAAAACTTTCACTATTTATTTGTTTATTTAATTTATACACTTATTTATTTATTTAATTATTTATTCATCCAACAGCACTATAAATGCCAATAACAGGAATGAATATAAAACGGGAATAAATATTCAGTTCTCAATTTTGTATCCAAGTTAAGTTGTACCTGAGACTCTTCATTGAGGAGGGAGCCTTTGATGATGGCGTCCAGGAAGACCTCGTGGGCAGCGATGATGTGATCCATGTCTTCGGCTTCGGTCACTTTCTTCCATAATTCATCCCACGAGCACGCCATGACCTGCAACCAAAATATCCAGAGTTCAAAACGCTGTTCAGTGGTTGGAGCAGAGCCGTTTATCGAGAGAGTTGCGACAACTTGCGATTAGGAGCCATTTTTGGTTTTAAAAAAACCTGCATGTGCAAACATAGGCTGTGGCACAAGACTGCACATTGCGTTGTGCTGCTTTCTGGCTTAATATGTCAGTAACCACGTGACTAAAGAAAGCTGGGCCCTCCATTTTGCCACTCTCCCACTACACAGCTCTGAGTTGGAGTCAAGTTGCAGTGGAGTAAAGGGTTGTTTGTTTGTAATGGTTTCTATAGATAAACCTCATCGCAGCCAGAGGCCAGTTTAAAATAACTTTTTACAGATAAGAATATGCACAAAAATAAATATGTAAATATAAAATAGACATAAAAAATACAATGGAAAGAAAAATAATTATATCAAAAATAGATACATTATGACTATGTTACAAATGCACTGAAGAAAACATGAATGAATAGGACAGTATTTGCAAACTAAAAGCTATTCAATAAAAGTACTATTGACACAGAAACAGTAAAAAGAGAGGGAACAACCAGCCCAAGAACAGCAACTTGGAATGGCTAAAAAATAAAGCCCATGTTAAAAATAATACTACATAAATAAAAGCACATTAAACATTGGTAATTTTCAAAGATCTGTATCCGGAATTTATAAGAACCAACATTAACATGAAATGACAAAACTGTGAGAATTAAGGCTCAATCGATCATTGGAGTCATACAAAAATAGTGAAAAACCCACTTGTATTTTGTTCACTCTGTTACAACCAGGCATGCAACTCTTCAGCCGAAAAAAAAGAGGAAAATTACAACAAGCTTATATTCGTTATTTTTCGAGCAAACACCTATCAATCGCATGGTTCACTTGCACTCTTACAGCGTCTGGTTCCCGCCGCATCCCTTATATAAAAAGCAATAAAAAAACACTACGGAGCCAGACTGTGTAAAAAATAGTGTAGAAGGTACACGTATGCTGTACGAGGAGAACTTGTGTCTGGACTGTGTAATGCTTTTGTATGTGTAAACTTCCGTGGAGCCAGACTTTAAGAATCCTGAATCTTTATTTCTTTTGAATAAACAATGTTTCTCTCAGCAACGCGAATTTAAAAAAAAAAAATTCATGCAGCGTGAGTTTTTTTGTAACGACAGAATTCTATTTTATAAAACGCGGAAATCCGCAGATCCGCGGAAGAGTTGCATGCCTGTACAACGTCGAGTTTTGGTCTCGCAAAATCAAAACAAACTGTTTAACTCCATTCTCAAAAGCTATAGCATTTCAGGCAAAAATATTTCAAAGGGAGTTTGCCACTATGAATATCTTTATACTGTGTAAGTTGTGTGCAAATCTGTAAACATTAATTTGTTCAATCTTTGCATCTCAAAAATCGGAATGGTAGGAACGTTCTAATTGGATCGGATAACTTTTTCAGCGCGTGCACATGGACCGTGCCATTTGACCGCCGGAGCGTTCAAAATCGTAAACGTGCGTGTTCACTTGTGTAGTATTGCTCCACTGCACTTTGGCACAACGATGGGGTCCAGCAGATTGCTCTGGCGGTCCAATGGATTGCGGGCAAGTGCCCATGGGAACATTTTTTTGCGCCTCCAATGTGCCCGACATTCGAGACGCTCCCTAATCACCATGAGATACAAAGCGTTTGTAACTGGTTCTGCTTTCATTCTTGCTTTATAGCAAATTAAAGTTTCCAGCAAGGATTTTGCTCAGCAGCTCTGTGCTTGTTTGGGGGTCTCACCTCAAAGTTGATGTAGTACTGCATCTGGTTGACAAAGTGGACCATTTCAGCCGTGAGGATGTGACACTGATGGAGGATTGGGGACAGCTCTGCCAGAAACAAAATTGAAACAGAGAAATGATCACCAACAACCCATTAATTATTTCACTATCCTGTTGGTTTGCTGCTAAAAAAACAAGGGGAAAAACCAGAGACTGCGGTGTGGCCTCCTCTTGGTCTAATGATGACAATCTCTGTACATCCAAGGAATATTCAAACACTCACTTCACCGCCACAAAAACTTTAGAGAGGGCTCCAAGGTCAAAATCAGATTTGTAACCACTCTTTTTTACCAATAGATAGAGTCCTTATGAGAATGGACAAAAAAATTACAGTTCTCTAACCTCAGGTTAAACAGGTAAACACTACCACTGTGTTTGATACCCTCCAACTGGAATTTTTTTCAAAATCCAAAAATGTTCAATGACCTCACATTTCAAATAACTGTCTGTCAGGCTGGGCCTGTACATTTTTGGGGGCAGGGAATTTTCAATTCATCCCTGAATTTTGATGATATTCAATCAAAATGAAATTGTATTTGACCTTTAGAATAGCGCATATATTCCTCTTTGGAATATACAAAACCACTTTTTAAACCAAGAATATTTACTTCCATGAAACTTTGTCAGGTTGGAATCCAGCATTCTCCTGAATTGAAACACTGTTTTTTTTTCTCTTCTCAGATCCACACTTATTCAATTCGTCATTCACTTTAGTGTCAGTGCAAACCTATTCCTTATTAAGTATATGTGTATTATTAATCAATGTTTACACGTTACTACCATGTAAACACTTCCGTTTATTATTCAATGTTATTTATATCGTTGTTGTTACTCCCCGGGGTTATGGAGGTACGTTCCTGAATGGAATAAAACAGTCAGTAACCTGCTGACATTTCAAATTAACTAATCACCACACAAGACCTTTAAATGGTATCTACACTTCCATCATCTCACCTTAAATTGCTTCAAGTTTCCGTGTGGTTCATAACATAACATAACAATTACAATTTATAAGGCGCTATTCCATCAAGATCATAGCGCACAAAAAGCAATCAACATGGAAAAAAGGTGAGTCTTTACAGCTTTACGAAATGTAGATAAAGTAACAGATTCCCTAATGACAGTAGGAAGATTGTTCCAAATCATTGACCCAGCTACACTGAAAACTTTTTGACCCAGAGCTTTGTTTGCTCGGGGAACATTCAAGCGAGTGATGTCAAGTGTGGACTGAAGAAATCGTGGTGGAGTGTAATGTGACAGTAAAGTGGAAATATATCGCGGAGTAGTTTTGTTCCCATCTCAGCTCTCCACACCTGTGCCATATCCACCACACAAGACCTTTAAATCGTGTCTACACGTCCATCATCTCACCTTTGATTGCTTCAAGTTTCCGTGTGGTTCCCATCTCAGCCCTCCACACCTGTGCCAGGACGTACTCCATGCGCTTTGCCCTCCACAGGAAGTTGAAGACGCGCAGGTAGAGAATCTTACACTGGGGGGTGAAGACCGTGCTGATTGGTCCGTCCACGTGGTAGTCCAGACTGAACACGTCCCAACCGGTATCGCCCGGTGATAACTGGTTCCAGGGTCAAAGGTTACAAATTAATTCCGCTTTTGAAGTACACAAATTAATGCATTTTGATGATATTTCTGCAGTTACTCTTATTACATGTATTACAGATTGTTGGGATGGTTTTTCTGTCTTGAAATCCAAAACCAGACAATCCTGAGAGTCTCTATGGGTATGTTCAGACAGCGTACGAGGTTAGACCCGAAACGGTTTAACTTTACGAGCAGCGGGGGGGCTGTCGTAAAAATTAGTTCCCCTTGCGTTCAGACAGCACTGAGTTAAACCCGATAAGGTTTATCTTCGGTTTTAAGAGGTCAAAGCAGACGCCACCCCATTACTCAACATCCGGTTTATTCACGGAAACCGTGCGCCGAGATACTGCTGCCGAGTGCCTGCTGACCGTATACCAGCGCGCTGTTGTGAGTTAAACCGGATGTGGTCTTTTTTATTCTGTCCACGCACAGTGTTAAAAGATAAACCCGAAGCGGTCTAAAGATAAACCCCCCAGCTCGACGGTCTAACTTTTCCGGGTTAAACCCGATTCGGTCTAACTTTAGAACCGTTCAGACACACAGAGTTGAACTTGATCGGGTTGAACCATGAGTTAAACCGACTTTAGTACTGTGTCTGAACGACCTCTACATGTAGAGATGAAGCCCCCTGAACTAATTTCTACTTTTTACCCCCCCCCCCATTTCATTTAAGTTAATTACTCAACTCAAAATTACGCAAAAGTAGTTAAAAGTACTAAAAATTTACGTACAAAAAATGACACGCAATGTAAGTATGTAAGTTAAAGACGAAAAATGTAAAGCGATAAAATAACAAACAAAGTGGTCAAAAATTTATAAATTTCATCAAGCTGGTTATCACCTAGAAATCTTGCTTAGCACAAACAGATTACCAGCCAAAATATCAAACAGGTGCTGCAGCTGGTGCCCCGGTAATCTTCTGTAAGCAGGAAACTTGCCAAGAAGTACATTCTGCATCGGGTTTTTAAGAATTAGGGCCCTAGTTGAAAGAAACTTTACCTCAAGTAGTCGTACATCTACCCGGTTGAGGATGTCGGTGTCGTCGTATTGTGCATTGGTGGCACGGATTGCCGTCTCCAGCATACCAGTTAGATTGTGTAGGTACAGCTGATTGGCTGGTTTAGCTAGATCACTCCTAACGTGGCAAGGAAAATGTTTGTGAAAATCGGAGGAACATAAGTTTATCGCTTTCCCCCCGATGACTAAAAAAGATAATGTAGGGACGAGAGACCTTGCTGACAAAAAAGTCGGAGACTGCGATCCAGACCTTGGGGTACATTGTAATGACGGCATTTCCGCTTTTTGATAGCCACTAAATCTACAGATTCCAAGGAGCTTTTGGGCACAGTACCCCCAGCACTAGAGAAGTAGATCAAAGAGCAGGGCTTCTTTTATTTGGAGAAAAATACAGCACTTTTTTGTTTACCAGGCAGACGCTAAAAATGGCTGATTTCAGATAACAGTCTGAAATGTCTCCTCCCTGTGATACTTGGTTCTTAAGTGGACCATGTTAAATTTGTTTACAGAGTGGTGACCTTGTACATTACAATGCATTTCCTGACAGACAAGATACTTACACAGGCTATATGGGAAAATTTCCATTTTGTGTCATAATTTTCACATAAATTAAAAATTTACAAAAGCAACAGCTGTACAGCTTTTGAGATGTCCCCCCTTTCTTCATATCAAAAGTCGAGAAAAATCAGGCGGTGCGATCTCCATAAAACATAAGATTTGTTGTATTCTTCCATTGAGCTGTGTACAAATGTGCCTGCAGGAAGTCCAGGCTCCGTGGCTCTTTTGTAACCATGTGATGTCACAGGTCACATGGTCTATGGTGGACATTTCTAAGTCACTAGGGCCCACTTTCATAGAGCTGATTTTGTGCTTACTGAGCGAGTTTCCATTTCGTAGCACTGCTAAAAACCGTAAGCACACGAAAAGGCATGCTAACCTTCCTGTGCTTGCTGTATGAAAGTGAATGACGTAACAATGCAAATCCATGGTGAATGCGCAAGCTGGCCACTTTGTTTTCTTGCTAACCTGTGAAATACGCTTTAGACTGAGCAAATTTTTCTTACCATTAAGTAGCGCTATGAAATTCGCCCCCTGATTAAGGCACTTTATAATTCATCATTATCCCTGTTCATCGGGTACACTTTGACCATTCCTCAAACTTTCACAACTCCCTCTCGGGAGCATACAACCCCAAGCTGCTTAAAATAGCGCAATTTTAGGGGTTAATCCAACACAATACTGTCTCAGCCTTCTCCGGTCACCATTTATACACCTTGGTTACGAGAAGCGTTATGGTTAAGTGCCTTGTTCAAGGACACAAGTGTCATGACCAAGAATCGAACCCATACTCTGATGAATCAACCATCACAACTTGAGTCCATCGGACTCAACCACTGGGCAACGGCAAGCCACAGTTCCTTTTTCCCCACATCAAATAGTCAAAAAAAAATTCACATTCTTATTATTTTTTAAAAAGACAAAATGCACATTCCTATAAATCCTAGCCTTAATTAAAACAGCCCCAAGTACTGATGACATCAGAGTTTGTTTACCACAATATGCAGTACCCAGTTACAGCACTTCAGCATTGCAGTCGACAAACCGTGACTTCGTTCAGTACAGGGGTCGATTGAAATGACCCGCACCAAAACTTACTCAAGCAAATCCATCAGGTGCTGGATGAAGTCTCCTTGACCAAGCAGCAAGTATCTTCTCATGGCCTGCAGAGATTAAAATGTAAGTCACCCACGGACCCAACTGGCAAATAAGTCTGTAACTTTCCGCAGGGATGAGATTGGATGAATGTGAAAATTCCTGAAAAATGGCTGGCGGGTCTTGTTCCCTCGTGTTCTAGGACCCCAAAATGGCTTGTGGGTTTGGGTCTCCCTTGTTCTAGAACCAAAAAATGGCTTGAGGGTCTGGGTCCCTCTGGTTCTAGAACCGGAACCTCTAAGATGTTACAATTCAGGAGGTTTTGACAGACTCGGTGCATCACCAGAGGTACAAAACATATTTGCACACACTGTGGACTATTTCTTTCTCCCTTTGGTGACTGCTTCACTTCTCTCAAGAAAATCTGAAGGCTCGGGGAGATTCTGAGAAAATCCCTTTTGTGGAGTTCCCTGCTTCTGTAAGCACCGATTCTTTGCTTGGGCCCAGATCTTTTTCCTTGTGCCCAGTCTTTTTTAACTGCTACAGTCTCTGCTAAGTTGTCTTTTTCTCTATGTAAAGTGTTTGCTTAGTTGTACCCTGTATTTGACAAGGTGGCCCTTCGATTTCGCCCCCCCCCAAAATGTAAGATTTACTTGGAAGACACAAAGAGAAAATTCACCCATTTTAAAGGCCGGAAAACTACAAGATGGGGGACGGGAATGGCAAAACTGCCAACATTTGTATCTTGCAATCAGTGAGACTTTGTATAACAATCAGGGAGATATTTAGAATTACATTCAACATAACAGGGACAAAGTGTCCATAATTAGGGAGATCTTCAAACTTGTTCTTCAGAACATGAAAAGACTGGTTCATTTTCAGGGGACTTTCTGCAGAATGGCGTAGGTGCCAACGGGGTTACCTTAAGGTGGTCCAAGAACTTGTACTTGGTGAAGAGCACATGCAGTAACCTCTTGCTGGTGTCGCGGTAGGCGTTGTCGATGACCTGCTGGAAGGACCCGTCAAGATCCTGATCCAACAGCATCGCAGCTGAAGATCAATCGAGAAACAGAAAGCGTGTCATCAGTGCAACTGAAAATATTCTGCTGTACGATCACTTGAAAACCTTGCGTGCTGGGCCGAGTGGGCTAATGCACTGGACTCAACTTCTGGTTTTGGTGGAGGGTGGGTTCAGATCCAGGTCATGGCACTTAAAGCAAGACACTTAAAAACCAAAATTGCTTTAAACTTTGGTTAGGGTATACAGCTGTATGTGCTGTATGTTGTGTAATGCTTGCTTGAAGGGTGATCGCAATGCAGCGGTTCGGCTACTCGTTTGAGTGAGCTCCTGGCAGAAAAAAAGTATGTGTCGAAGGAAACTTATATCAGCGTTCCGCACCGGGATTAAAGTTGCACTCGTCCATGAATTTTCAATTTTTGGAAGGGCGATCAATTACTTTGAAAGGGCGGCAAATACTTCTGCAGGGCGGCCTGAAATTTTAGGAGGGCGGCTTGCCCTCCAAAAACTCACATGTGGAAAATACCTTGTTCGGACACAATGTGGACCGTTTCTCTCTCCCTTTAGTGACTGCTTTACTTTAAGAAAATGTTTATGCTCAAGAAGATTTTGAAGACATCCTAAAATCAGGAAAAATCCTGAAAATTCACACACAATTTAAATAAAGCTAGTCAACACTCACTGTCTTCATATTTGCTCCTCGTGGTCGAGACACCTTCACCTTTGACCTTGACCTGGCTGTTGTCTTTGCAGACTTGATGGAGGAAGTTGATGGATTTACCGATCAAAAGGATCTGCCCCCCAAAAAAAACAAAGAAAGAAAATTTGTCCAGTAATTGTAAAACCAGTGTATCCACCAGTTGCAATAAAATGTCAATAGACTTGTATTCCACCATGTTGAGGTCAAACAAAGACAACTGAAATGTGTGTAAACACAGCGGATAACTCGTAGCTTATAATAAGTCTTCCTTTGATCGTCCTCAGTGAGGGCGCTGTTTGAGCTTGTGACATCATATGCAACGGGACTATTTATTTATATTTATTTATTGATTCTGGCTGTGAAGCCAAGGATTTTCAGAAAAGTGAACTTAATCACTGTACTAGCCAAGAACCCCATGGAGAGAAGACAATGAAGGAAGTTTCAGTTTTAAATGTGGGAGGAAAACCCCAGAGAATTATTCCAGGGAGAACCCATGCAATCAGGTACGGACTGAAAACCCAATCCACCTAGTGCCCCGGCAGGATTCGGACCAGGGTCCTAGAGGTGGAAGGTGAGGAAAGATACCACTACGCAAACCTGACCACCTAGTCGAAACAGTACATGTCTGAATGAGCAGTGGTAACACACTGAGTTTTTTTTCTTCCTACGTCCGGCTCCAAAAGCAAGCCCATATGTTTATTTGATCTACAGTCCTTCATTTCACTGTTTCAAAGCAAGGTGAGACTTTAGGAGACACAAGGTGGCAGCAATTTTTCCCGGTAAATCCAGTGTTCTCGGAAATGTGTGCATGTTTAGAACTACACCAAAGAGCAAGTTTGACCGAGGACCACAGTTAACCATCGTTGGACTAACTCTGACAACGATGGTTGGAGTAGTCTAGTCAATGATTCGTGACCAGCCTATCTGGGCTGGTCGCTTCGCTGGTAGCTGTTTTTACAAACACAGTGCACAGAGGACCACGTCTCACAAAAGTGGCAGAAAAACAAACGATGTAAAAATTTATTCAGCAGCAGTCATCGATCATCTCGTTTTCAGAATCTTCTTTGTTTCTGTTTATAACTTTGTCTTCATTTAAAACAGTGCAGCTACTGCCACTTTTCTCCCTATAAACTACCTTAAAATTGATGTGGATATACTGAACAAATGTCGCTAAAAGACAAAATTTAATGTACAGCCCAACAAGAAAGGAAGAAAAACAAGAATACAGGAAAGACGATTTTTACTATATTTAAGTAAAAACAAAATTAGCTCACAATTTTATCTGAATTCAGTAGACATCAGAGGTCACTCACCTTTCTAGCTTGCTCCATCGTAATGAATGAGGGGATCATCGATTTCCGGAGGGAGTATTTGTCATGCCACAATCGGTCATCTTTTACCAGTGGGTCGGAGGCAACAAAAAACTGCAATTGAGGGTAAAAAAAAAAGGTGAAAGTATAGTAAACAAATTACATTTCATTACATGTTACAGTCGACTTTTGTTAATACGAGACGCCGGTTTATACAAGGTATTTCACCAGTCCTAAACTGTCCCATGCGTGTTTCTATGTCTTAAAAAACGGAAGATACGAGCACGGTTGTAAAGAGAACACGGATAATACAAGGTATTTTTGGGGCCCCATGATGACAAGATGTATTGTTTTTCATACTTTTGTAGCGAGATCTGAAAAATATTGTTGCGTAAAAGCTTACCATTCAGTCAAGGTTCGGAAATTATATTCTTGTTGCCAAACTATTTATCGGATCGGACCGGCCATGCGGTTCTGTCCGATCCGAAAACCAGAAACGTTTTACTGGTGACCTTTGCTTGAAATGCTACTTCGCTTACACGCTGACAGCTACCAGCGAAAACAACCTTCAGCATCGAATCTGTCACATCATGGTCACATTGAACGGCAAGTTTGACATCACTTTGCACTATGATTTTTATCTTGAGTTATACAAAATATCAAATTTCTATGATCATAGTCAACAAAAATGCATTTATCATTGATATTTTTGTGTACATGATGCTCGTAAGAACTGTACTAGGAAGCAAACCGCTCCGTTCTAGCCTAGACCATGTGTAGTGCATGCACTATGATGACGTGTGTATACATGTACGTGTAAATAGTGCACTGCGTTTAAGACGAGGTTCGGATAATACGAGGAAAATGGGCCAGTCCGGCAGACCTCGTATTAACGAGAGTCGACTGTATTATGAGTTGCCCCGAAGCAGATACACATAGACAACCCGCAAATGAGTCTCCATGTGGTAAACGCACCTCATGGAATTTATCGTCCAAGTCTCCATCTTGGATCCATCTATCCAGCATGGTCCTGATCGGGAAGGCTACCAGCTTCAGAATGTGCTTCATGACGGACTTGACGGAGGGGTCGCCGTGGAGTGTGTAGGAATGAACAGAGGAGGCCAGGGCACCGCCTTTTTTGTCTATCGAGACAAAGGGGAAAGAGCTTTAATAGACAAATATAAATTGCTCTCCCTTGCTACTACTAACCACTTGTGCATCAAAGCATCTTTCAGACACCTCGTTTTGGAATTCAGCCATTTGCAAGATTAATTTGAATATCGTCTGGTACAATGGGTTGCTGAGTAATCGCTTAAATTTGAATTCCTCGGACTATAGAGACAGTTGCAAAATGTCACATGTTCGAGGCAAGCTTTTGTATAGCAACCTCCAGATGAGCAAACCCCGGTACCATTGTGCCATACACATTCATTCAGAATTTGCCCCGAGTCATGTGACATAGCAACTGCCTCATCAGTATGAGGAATTCAAATTTAAGCGGTAACTTGGAAGCAAGTCATTGTAGCAGACGCTTATCCTTCAAATCTAACTCGCAAAACTGCTTAGGAGTAGACCCCAATTTTCTATTCTTTTTCGAGTAAAATACCAAACAAGTTTTGTGGCACTACACGATGGAGTTTGCAATTGTAAGTATGAACTTTGACATGCGGCAATGCCACAAAAATATTCTTAACTAAATTTGTATGATATTCTACAAGATGTAACAAAGCCGTTAAATACTAAACTGATGATTGTCTTAAACTTGCACTTGGTTCAAACTACAAAATAAACTAGAAGGCCTACCTTTGCAGCCGTCCACTAATATGGCCAGATACTTCATTCTGTGGATGGGGTCATAGGTCCAAACCTTTAACCTTATCAAGGTCAGGTCAGTGTTGGGGTCACTGACCCCTGGATCTTGCTCTTGCTGCTGTTGCTGGAGTAAATATAAAATGGCCGAATCTGGTGTCAGCAGACGTGTCTGAAATGGTTGTTTGTTTGGATGATCTTCCCAACAAGAAGGAACTCTGCAAAGCTCACGCAAAGGGTAAACATGCCAAGCTGGCAACAGCCATTCTCTCTCATTAAAAACATTGGTTTTTGACGTCTGTGATTATGAATTTAGAGCTGCCGACATTTGCATCTTGCAATCAGGAAGATTTTGTGCAATAGTCAGGAAGATATTTAGAATTACATCCAACATAGTACGGACAAAGGTTCAAGAATCAGGGAGATTTTTGAATTTGTTCATCAGAACATGAACAGATTGTGTATTTTCAGGGAACTTTCTGCAGAATCAGGGAAAGTTGGCAGCTCTGACAAACCAAAGTCAACAGACGTGTCAGAATCTTTTGTTTGTTTGTTTGGATGATGTTCCCAACAAGGGAACTCGGCAAAGCTCCCAGAAAAAAGATAAAAATGCCAAGCTGACAACAGCCAATCTCTCTGATACAATTATGGGTTTAACATCTAGGATTATAAATTGCACAAATCAATAAATAGTGATTCAGTAACTAGACAACAATACTTATAGATACTTCCCAATGGACGCCATCTTTACGGGCAAATTGCTTTTTGGCTTGCAGGCGCGTCAAGCGCTCACATTATTATACAGCCGCGGTGTTTACTAACCAATCGTGTAATGAGTTGTGTGAAATTTGCGCTTGCTGCACGCCATTCTCACGCGAAACGCATGACTGTGTGTTCCAAATTGCCCGTAAAGGTGGCCGATTTACGTCATATTGCAACCTATCTATTAGAGTTATTGCCAGGGTTTGCCCTTCCCCTTTTTGGTGGCTGGCCGACTGGGCCAGCTAGCTTGTCATTTCACCAGTCCACCAGCTTTTTCACTATTCCATATTCCAATCAAAACATGGATGCTTTCTAGCACTGAGCTAGTCAGCCGGACCCCTTGGAGAAAAATTGTGACTGGTGCTCAGTTGTTTTAACTGGCATTTGGCCAGCAGACCACTGTTAAGGGAAAACGCCGATTGTGAAAACCGTATTATGCTTGGCTGGAATCGAACCCACAACTTTGTGATTGCAAGTCCTGCAGTCTTACCACTTGACAGTGGCTATGACTAAAATTATCGAAACTTCCTTTTCTGTTATGTTGTCCTTGCAGCCAATGGCCTAAGCTATGAGACTGTGAGACAAAAACCAAACCAAAACTATGACTCAAGAGTGTTTTACCTGTGCTTCCAGTACAGCCAGCAGACGATAGTACTCAGTCAATTCTTGCTGAAGAGCAGCACAGAAACTCTGCCACAAAAGAAGAAAAGAAAAATTAAGTGAGCAGTGGCGTAACAGCTGGGGGCCCTGGGGCTGGGGGCCTCGGGGCTGGGGCCTTGGGGCTGGGGGCATATAAAACACCCCCAGCCCCCCTCCCAAAAAAATGTATCAATAATAATAAAACAACAACAACAACAAAAACAAAAACAAAACAACAAGAGACAAAAGATTCTTTGGTAATGTTGTCTTTCTTTCATAAATAGTTTTACCCTGTTGAGCAGTGGCGTAACAGCAGGGCGGGGGGCTGTAGGAGATGGGGGAATTAAAACAAAAACCCTGGGAATACTTCTGTGTGAGAGACAACAAGTCTGGCTGGGCAGCTCTGAGGTTGTATCTTACCTGACCAACGATGCCCAGTGCCTTGTCCTGGCTTCGGGAATCCACATACTTCCTTATCCTCAAGAACAACCATCCCAGCTCGGCCAGCTTATGAACAAGGTCCCTCGTCGGTTTAGATACGCCAACCTGAAAATGTTAGAACTAATCATATTTTCATACAGAATTGACACAATAAACAATTTCTAAGAGAGGTTTGCGGTAACACCATGTGAAAATCTCATTTGAGTAGTGTTGGTTCTGAAAAGAACCGGTGGTTAACGACTCAACGTTTTCGATCGGTATGCTCTGATCGTCTTCAGGAGAAGGCTGGACTTGTTGCTGGATGCTGCTTATGTACTGCCTTGTAGGGGATTAATTCAACTCAATTCAATTCAACTCGACATTTATTTCCATATTATTGCAAAATGAACATACACGTAGGGGGATAAACAATTAAAAAATATATTGTTGAGGTGCTCTCTGCTAAAAATATAGGATTCGAACTACCTCTAGCTACCGGGCAATCTCGACGGTCTAGTTGGCAAGACATCAGCTCTTGAATGGCAAAGGTTGTGGGCTTGAATCCTACAGAGTAATATGCCTGTGGTTTTTCACAGCACTCGGGGGGAAAGTATTGACTATACAGAGCTTTGCACATATCCGTGTAAGGGGTAAACCAAAGTGAAATAATTACAAATCATTATTTCTTGTTATTTATCATATTTAATTTTATCTTTAGCATAAAATAAACCTACTTACCATAAATGCTCCTCTTAACCCAGGTGTATAAATGGGAACCTGAGAGGGCTGAGACAGCATAGTACTGGCTTAACCCCTTAGTATGTCCAATGAGGAAATAATATTGTAAAGCGTCTTGATCTAGCTACTAGGATATTTGTGCTATATAAGAACCAAGAAGTATTATAATTACTATTAAGTGTGTCTACCTACCTGGTGGTCAATGCAGAATGCATCTTCTGCCCGATGGAGTCTAACATATTGACCGTCAACTCCTTGGAAAACATAGACCAGATCCCTTACAAGGTGGGCCTCGGGAACCTCAGCAGCGGCTATAAACACAAAAAGGAAAATTGTTTACTCCTTGTGAAATCAAACACAATGGGAGATTTTCAAGAGAGTCATGGCTGACGAAAAAGTCTGAAACTGGGAACAAGATCTCAGATGGCGTTTCCTCCTGTTGGTAAGCCCTGGAGTTATAGATTCCAAGGAGCTTTTGGGAACAGTATCCGCAGTACTTGAGTCGAATATCAAAGAGCAGGACTTATTTTATTTTGAGAAAATTACAGCATTTTTTGGTTTACTCGTTAGACTTTAAAAAGTCTGAATTCCGATAAATGTCTGAAACTTCTGATGCCTGAAAGACACTCAATGACAGCATTTATTTTGTATCATTACTATGATGATGATGATCTTTGTTTTTGTGGCGTGGAGTGGCCTAGCGGTTAAGAGCACCGGATTCAAGCTCTGGTGTTTGATCAGCAGAGTGTGGGTTCGAGTCCCGGTCGTGACACTTGTGTCCTTAAGCAAGACACTTAACCATGATTGCTTCGTAAAGTTGGGGAGGTAGTGCTTTCTGCTCTACCAGCCAGGCTTCTGATGGATGATACCCAAGCCTACATCCGTATGGACTGTAAAGGGGGTAACCCTGTTTCAGCCCCAGGAGTAGGTGGCAACGGCCCCTGGAAAAAATAGTTGATTGTAGCCCGCACCTTGAAGTGGCATTCAGGCCTTGTGTGTCTGGCGACTTGCAAAAACAAAAATAATAAAAACAATATTTCCAATTAGGGAGCATCTCAAAAGTCGAGTACGTTCTAGACACAAAAGAATGTTCCCGTGGGCACACACCCGCAAGCCACTGGACCGCAAGAACATTCCGCTAGACTGCATTATTGCGCCGAAGTACGGGAGCAGTCCTACACGAGTGAATACACGCATTAGTATTTTGAAAATGGAACATTCTGGCAGTCCAACTGAATTATCGATGAAACGCCCTGGAATATTTATCCAATCCAATTATAGAGCGTTCCTACTTTTACGATTTTTGTGACACTCCCCCGTTGAAAACCAAGGAACCCTAAAAAGTGCCTTGCACTGTGACCCATAGACCTAAAAGATACCTGTGACGAGAAGATCTAGTAAAAATCTCAGTTCAATTAGAGGAAACTCCTACTGGGGTAAAAACCTGAGCAATCATGTGGGGACTGAAAACCCAAGTAAGATGCAAGGCTCCGGTACGAGGCGAGATTCCAAGTGGTGTCCACAGGGGGTGAAAAACCAAGAAGAAACCAACGAGCCAACCAGCATCATCATCGGCGATCACTCGCGAACGCATATGATAGTCGACCAAGTAGACTTCAATTTAGTTAGGGTTTCTGTGGACTCTGGAGTGGCTGAAAAGTCTGATCCTTGAACAGCACCTTTGGCCGCATACAAGGAAGGAAAGTCCTTAGTTAACTGGGTGTCCTTGGAACTGGGTGCTTTCTCTTTTTCGGAGGATCCATTTGCGCTTTTCCTCTGGCTCCCAAACTAATTTCAACCGCACTACCCATTTAGACAGTCACTTCCTCTGAGAATGTCGCTGCAGTGCAACCCGCATACCCAAATTGACAAGACCTAATACTCACTGTTATCGACACTATCTACATCACTCCTGGCAAAGGTAACAGCAGGTGTGGCCCTCATCCGCTGGTACCCCGCGCTGGAAGCATACGTCTGTCCCTTAGTACTGTCCCCGATGAGCATTCTGGCAAGGCGTGTGCTGACAGGCTGTGTATCACCTGCTGGTGTGTACATATCACCTGGTGTATTGAAGTTACTGCAATGAAAAAGTATATCAACGATCAAACCAATTAAGATACCTAAAGATAGGATCATAAATTGGTTTTTGTCAACGTATTGCTTATTTATAGGCAAAATTGTAAGAATGATACAATAAAAGTCGCATGTGAAAGTTTCAGCTGAATACGGTGTCTACCTTGCATAGAAAACAGCGAAAAACTGTTACAGTATTTTTACAAGAACGTCAAATCCATCCATATTTAACGAGGTGACAGTGTGTACCAACCGCATCTGTGGCAGCAGCATTCGTGAATGGACACCAACAATCAGAGATCTGAGAAAACCATTCATGCATGAATCGTTTCTCAGATTCGAATGGTTTGAGGTGAAAGTTTTCCAAACCATATTACTTCGAAGGGAATCCTTTCTCAAAATAGTTTCAGCTATCAACAGTTGCAGTGCTTCTTACCAAGTCACTTTCAACAGTCATTAATTGTTGGAGTATTTAACAATCTATGACCCTACCTTAAATTTAGGATTAACCCTCCTACTGTCTGACCAATCAACATCATCACTAAGGTTTTGAAAAGATAAACTACGCAGCCTGCAACATCATATCATGTGGCGAATGCATCTGCACGGTAGATAGTCAACCCTCCTACGTTCTGACCAATCAACATTATCTATTGAAGTTTTGAC
The DNA here is from genome assembly GCA_023634235.1 of Pisaster brevispinus. Lineage (NCBI taxonomy): Eukaryota > Metazoa > Echinodermata > Asteroidea > Forcipulatida > Asteriidae > Pisaster > Pisaster brevispinus. Next base: position 3,112,171 of record JAMKCF010000014.1, on the reverse strand, counting down.
TAGATGAACTATGCAATATGATGCCATGTGGTGAATGCGTCCACACAGTACATAGTCAACCCTCCTACTATTCAACATTGTCCACTGTGGTTTTGAATAGCTAAACTATGCCAGCCTGCAATATGATATCATGTGGCAAATGCACCTACACCGTACATAGTCAACCCTCCTACTTTTCGCCCACTCAATGTCACTTTTTCTTTAAGATTCAAGCCCCGCCTTACCCAGGGGATATTCCTGTGTGTCCATGGGCTGATATGCTGCTGAAGGTACTTCCTGTTTAAAGGTAAAAGATGGGATTGGTTACAAATTTACAAATTTCTTAGTTTCAATCTGGAAGCTAACTGTCCAGATTACAAATTTGGTCCCAATTCAGAAGATGGTACTCAAGAAATTGTTCTGCTAGGAGAATCTGAAAAGTCGGAACAGTAGGATTGTTCTAATTAGATCGGATAAGCATTCCAGTATGCGCTCATGGACCATTCCGTTGGACTGCCGGAACATTCCATTGCCGGAAAGTTTCACTCCCGTAGTAATGCACCAGATCTTCAGCAAAATAACACATTCCAGCGGAATGCTCTGCCTGTCCTATAAATTGCAGGCATGTGCCCAAGGGAACGTTCTTTTGTGCCCATCTTTTGAGACGCTCCCTATTAAAGCAAAGCCTGGCAGAATACCAGGCACAAAATAATACACAAAACATGGTATTCTGGATGGTAACCCCCTCCAGGTAAGCAAGGTTTTTCATGCTTAACAATTTTTCTTTTCGCTTAACAGCAATGTGAAATTGGGCCTTGATGTAAAAAGTTGTTGATTTAGCTTGGGGCGCTACACCCTTGGCAACACAGGCTGCATAGTCCCAAGGGAGCTGAGATGGTTTAAGGAACGAAACAAATGGCCCAGTGACTAGCGGTAACGATCTTCGAATGCCATGAGCGTCACTGAGTGACGGATTTGAGGGCTTTATAAGAAGCCACAGTTGTTATTATTATTTTACCTATACCACTGCTTTGTGAGTGTTCTTTGATCACACTGAAGGTGGCCTCTCGGGGCGTAGGTTGACGACTACCAGGTCGCGATCCGAATGGCGTCGACGTTGCCATGCGTGGCAAACCCTGGCCAAAGATTGCAGCTCCTTCCGCCATCTGGCAATTGGAATATAGAACATGCTCGTTAAAATTTGGCACCCCCGAACAAAGATATTGACAAAATAGGGAGACTGCCCAACATTGGGGCTAGATGGCTCAGTTGGTAGAGCGGCAGCACGTTAAATGTGGAGGACGCAGTTTCAAGTCCCGCTCTAGTAAATTTGTCTTTAATTCAACCCCAAGTTTAAGTAAAAACAAAAAGGTTTACTTACTCTGTTTTTCGTTGATCTTCGGTCCTCACTAAGGGACATCAGGAGATACATTGTTGCCCATCGATTCTTCAGTATGTTCTGTTAAACCAAAATCATCCACATTCTTAGGCTCATGTCACATGAGGCAAGTTACAGAAGCGTTATCCCTTAACGGGGGTGGGGGGGGGGGTCTGCTGGCCAAATGCCAGTTATAACTTCCGAGGACCGGACACAATTCTGCCCAAGTGGTCCTACTGGCTAGTGTACTGCTTCCAAATGCTACAAATGTAGTTACCAAGCTGAGGTTTCAAGCTGGGGTGCCAGACAAAATGACAGTTGAAAGAAAACTGTAAAAGACGTGGAGCAATGAAAAGATACCGACTAATAAGGAGACCGCCAACATAGGGCTGGATAGCTCAGTTGGTAGAGCGCCGGTAGCATTAATCCAGAGGTTGTTGGTTCAAGTCCCGCTTGAGTCAATTTTTCTTTGTTGAAACCCAAATTATTTAAAATTCACCCAGTCAGATTTCCTTGAGGTCTATTACTTGATATTTAATATTAAAAAGTTGCATCCCCTTAAGGTGATCCCCTGGCTGCCACTTCCCAGGTTGCATCGTAAACTTGGGTGAAATCCCTGGTTACACGGCAGCTAACGGTTATATGGCTTCTGACTGGCACCCCCGAACAAAGATATTGACTGATAGAAAGACCGCCAACGTAGGGCTGGATAGTTCAGTTGGTAGAGCGCTGGTAACGTTAATCTGGAAGTCAATTTTTCTTTGTTCAAACCCATATCAGTGAATCAGTGAAAAGGCTGGCGGACGATTGAAATAACAAACTAACTGATCTTGCTGGCCAGTCACTGAAAAAGTTAAGGGCAAACCTTGTACTAGCAATCACTTTTAGGCAATCTTCAAGATGTAAACACGCTATTTCTCATCTCCGATAGAAGCAAAATGGAGGACAAGAATAGCCCATATGCACAAGCACCATCTTTAAATACCGCAATGCATCTTGGGAAACTGAGTACAGTCAAGACCATAGAGTTATATATAGGAACTACAGAGCGCACTAGCCTAGGTACGCGGCCCGACAAGGGCAGCGCGGCGGCCATTTCTTAAGTAGTCAAAAACAACGTCTAAACTATTTGTGCGTGTTGCAACAGAGCAATGGTTAACAATGAAAGGGTTTACTGTGAATTTTATGAATGCCAGTGAAGACCGTTTATAGTACTAAATAATTCCCGAATAAATATAATATTTTAGAATAATATTCCTTCATTGGACAATAAATCGTGATCGTGGCATGTGTGTGTTCATCCTCTATTGAAACAAATAACTTAAACCCCACAAAACAACTTTAATACAGCCGCTTTTTTTTTTAGACCGCATAATGTGTATTTAGCAAGCACACCGCATAATTCGTATTCAATGTTGCCATCGTACAAAATGGCGCGCGTGTCTCCTTGCGGTCCCGTCGCGTTTGTGCACGTAGCATTACCAGTGCGCCCTCTAGTTCCTATATATAACTCTATGGTCAAGACATAAATCCAGCTGCCAGGATGGACGCCATGCTGTAGTTTGCAGGTGACTATGTCAGGTTTTATTTAATTGGTGTACCGCAACACTTCCAAATCAACGCATCACGATGGTTGCCGGTATTGCTTGGACTCGGATTTCACCCAGAATCCTTTGCAAGCCGATCATGTGCATTGAGACATGCATATGGGCAATTGTTTAACAGGTTTAAAAAAAAAAAATGTAAGTTACTGAACTAAATGCCAGGGGGCTACTCAAAGAAGCAAACCACAAAAGAGAGAATTGATAAACATGGGAGGGATTTCTAGTTTTCTAGTTTACTCACCTGGGACTGTAACTTCCTGTAGAGCTCTGAAAATCTGGCTGCGTCGACTTCCCTCCCTTCTCGAGCCACTGGTAGTAAAAACAAAAAAACAAGTATGTCTAGTTACCAGTACTCCGTTGCTGAATGCCTCAACATAAATTATGCAGGTAAGCCTCATTTTGATCAGCCTGAATTACGCTCGGGGTCCTGTGCCAAATTTGTCAAGATGCTAGTTTCAGGGATGTGATAGGCTGTTGAAAGAAAACCTGAACTGTGAGTGCAAAGTGCCAGATCTTGCAAGCGTGCAGCCTACTTGTATACATTTATTGTTGGTTTTAAAAGCCCTACTATGCAATCAGGGGGACTTTGTTTGATTTTATTGGCATGTTTTTATGAATTTCATCCTAGTTAAATTTTTTTAATTTTATTTTAATCTTATTTATTTTTTTTTTTGGGGGGGGGAGGTGTCAAACAAACCGGATTTCCAGAAGAAACAGAGAAATCACATAAATGTAGTTTTGAACCAGTCGCTGTTGCGCCCTCTTTTGGCAAAAAATAGCTCCACCAATCAAGACTAGACCAGAGTTGTATATTGGGAAAGTTGCGACAACTTGCAATTAGAAGCTATTTTCGGTACAAAAATGCATGAGCGCACACAGGGTGCCAGACTAGTCTGGCATTGGGTTGTGCTGCATTTGGACAGAAAATGGTATCCAGCAACCACATGATCAAAGAAAACTGGTCCCTCTGTCGCAACTCTCCCATTTTATGGCTCTTTTACTGGACATAAGTGAAACTCTGATACCATGAACCTCTAAAACACACATCTCACTTGTGCTTGAACAATGATGTTTGTTTCCTTCCCATGTTAAGGCAATGTGCTTGGTAAACCTAGGTCACTGAAATTGTATCTCAAGTGCAAGTTTTTACAATTATGAAAAGCCGTTTACTCACATTTTCGTTGGATGCGTTGGGATACCTGAAACTCATCTCCTTCAATGGATGGTGTGAAATTGCTGGAAATGGAAGACCAGAACGATTTAAGAGAGGTTCTGATGACATGGCTGTTAGTAAATGGCATACCTCACTAGGAAAGAGAACCCTACTTATTGTCATCAAATAAAAGGTAGGGTAATACTATAGATTGGTAACTACTCCAAAAATTAATGACCATAAAAACTTACTTGGTTAGAAGCACTGCAGTTGTTGGTGTAAACTATTTTGCGAAAAAGAATCCCTTCAAAGTATACGGTTTGGATACTTTTTCACCCAAAGCAGGTACCAACCGCATCTCTGGCCGCAGCATTTGCAAAACGGACACCAACCCTCAGAAAATATGAGAAACGATTCATACATAAATCGTTTCTCTGATACAAATGAGTTTAAACCATATTCCCATATTCTCAAAATAAACTGTCAAAAGCTGCAGTACCTCTTACCAAGTAAGTTCTTCATGGTCATTAATTTTAAGAGAACTTACCAATCTATGACCCTACATTTAAGCACACAAAAAAGGCTGAGCACAACAAAATTATGTTTACTTGAAAAAGGTTACCATCCAAAGTACCAATTAACACACTCACCTGTGACTGGTATCCTGCTAATTTTTGCATAGTAAACAACTTTTGAGCAATAATTTTTTGCTTAAGCAGATATATGAAACTGAGCCCAGGGCCCAATTTCATAGAGCTGCTTAAGCAGAAAATATTGCTTAAACACATTCTGCTGAGCATCAAATAGCAGGATACCAGTCACAAATGCAACGTGTGAAATGGTATTTTAGCTGGTAACCTTTTTTTGGTAAGCATAAGTTTCTTGTGTTTAGCTAGTTTTTGTGCTTAAGCAGCTCTATGAAATTGGGTCCAGGTGTTTTAGGGTTACGATGAGAGTCAAGATGAGAGCCTTTTGAAGTCAGGACAAAGTCCTGAGATATTAGTGTCTTACCTACTGATGACCCTGAGGGCATACTGGTACTGAGAGCTGACATCATCATCTGCAATACAAAGGACGAAAATCAACGGAATTATGAAAGACCGCCTGAAGATAGTTTAACTTCGTAAAGAGTTCGAGTCGAAGTGAAGTAATAAACCAAAAGGTGTTCCCTTATGGTGATCCCACTGCTGCTGCTTCCCAGGTTGTATCATAATTTCGACAGTTACAGGTTAAATGGCTTTTGACTGGCACCCAAAACAAAGATATTGACAAAATAGGGAGACCGCCAACATCAGGGCTAGATAGCTCAGTGGGTAGAAAGCCGGCACAGTAGTCCAGAGGTCGCAGGTTCAAATCCCAATCCCTGTCAATTTTTCTTTGTTCAACCCAAAGCTCTAGTAAAAAAATACTTTTGTTTCCTGTAACCCGACCAACCGTAGAAATACTTGAGGACTGTAAAAAATGTTATCTGTAATTGAAAGATAAAACAAAATCCTTACTTACTGCATGTTTTGCTGCTATAACGCCAAGTTTGAGACTTAACTATTCAAGACTGAAATATTGTATCGAATTTGTAGTCTCTACTAATTTCCAGATGTTCAGAACATCCAATTCTGGAAGTAAAGATTTGTACTTCCTTTTTATAGTGCATGTTATTGTTGCACAAAAATTGCAGGTAGACCAATGTCTCCTTTATATACAGCCAAAAGAATTGGGCATGGGGGGGGCTTGGATGGGGGCGGGGTCATCCTTTGGGAAGGGGGTTGAAATTTAACCATTTCTGGGTACACCACCACAAGGTATGCCTTTATTTTTTTCAATGACTAGCCAGTAGGACCAATTAGCTTGTCTTATCACTAGTCAGCCAGCTTTTTCTACTAGTCTGTGGTTCATATAAAATAGGGATGCTTTTCTACACTGGACTAGCCAGCCGCACCGCTTGGTGAGAATTTGGACTGGTCCTTGGGTGTTTTAACTGGTAATTGGTCAGCGGACCACTGTTAAGGTAGAACATTGCTGCCGCTGCTATGCAATCCAGTTTTACCTTTTGCCTTTCCCAACATATGTCTGACCAGCTGAAGTAACAGTGCTGATGGGTTGTTGGCGGGATTCACAGAGCCGGAGGCCATCTTGTTCGCTGTTTAAACCGGGGGTCAACTGGAACGGAAAGTTTCACTTTGTAAAGATGGTGTAGACTTTTGTACACAATCAAAAGACATTCAAGATTTTAAAAAAATAGGATTGTACATGTACCTACATCATATGTAGCCTCTTGTGAATTACTTTAAGTCCATGGGAAATCGTTAAAGGGGCACCAAGGCCAAGAGCAGGGCAACAGAGGCTGTGGGCCCTGTGTAACCAAAATTGTTCTCTCACTAGTCACTTTCAATTGTAATGCAGGGCAAGTGAACATTTGGGAGAAAATTGTGGCGAAAAAGCAAGCTCTCATTTGAGAAATAAAGAAAGGTCATCAAACTCCCTAATGAGTGGGCTAAAACTGTGTTACTGTACTGTTGCCTGTGTGGGGGGCTACCACTCCAGCCAGGGCTCAATTTCACAAAGAGCTAAGATCGATCTTAATTGCAAATCACTCTTAATTGCTAAGCAAAGAGTGATGTCACAATACAAATCACTATATGGTAATACTAGTAGTACTAGTAGTACTGACAACTCATCTTAATTTAAGACAAATATAAATACTTTTATGTTTTGTGAAACCGGCCCCTGCCCCTGGAGTGGTAGCCTACAGCTCCTGGTAGTCTGCCCTGGATGGAGTCCAGGGCAGACTGCCAGTACTACTTGTTTTTAACAGGGCCAAGAAGCAGAGCAGAGAGATTCTTAATTTTTTGTTAAATCAGCAGGAGGGGCTATCATTCAATATCATTGATGATTGAATCAAGGATCTGTTGTTAACTTTGTTATGCATTGAGTTTTGTCTGCACTTGCTTAGTTGCACCTCAACCAATGTGCGAGTATACTCCGGAGGAGGTTTCTGAACAGTGTAGGAAGTTGACAATGGAATGAAGGAAATAAAACAGTTAAAAACTGTCAATATCATGACTGTCATTCAGTGTGTACAACCAGATCCCTTCTTGTCTGCTTGCCAACACTAAACATCCCTCCCCTACCCTATTCAATGGATTAACACACTGACGACAGCAGAGAGAAAGATTTGCAAACTTACACATGTTAGAGACTCAAATCAAAAACAAAACAAAACAAAACCTGTAGTACTTTTAGTAAGATGCAAAAAAACAACAACCCCAAAACACCATCCCATGCCATGTGTGTGGATGTGAATGAAGAAGCCGGAACAAAAAGAACCCCAAATCAGACAAAGATCCCGAAAACCCTGCATCAGCTTCATCTAAAAGAACTTAAAACCCTCCAAATTCACACTGTTCCTAATATCCACACTATAAGGTTCGAGAACATCTATTCTTAAGAAATTGAACAATTGTCGGAATTAAACGCACTTCTCATGATAAACGTGTGCATAACAAGTTCTGCAACCAACCTGAGCAATGTTTACATTGCACACCCCGCTGTTTCAAAAGAATTATCAGCAATATTTGGACAACCAAATTGTACATAAGTGCTTAAATCCTCAGTGTGGTTAGTTATAAGATGAAACACTCACACTAACTCGTACAAAATTCACCTTCACTTCAGCTGTCAACAAGTAACCGAGACGAAAGTTTCCGTCATTTTCCTTTTTCGCGCCACGTGTTTGTTTGTTCGTAGAACAAGTTCCTCTCCTCCAATGTGTTGACATGTTGCTCGTTTCTGTGGGTCCCTTGATTATTTGTTTTCTTCTTCTTCTCCCCCGCTTCACTCCATCACTCCATATTGTACGTCTTATTAATTAACTAATTTAATACCCTTGATTTTCTGTTTTGTTTGTTTGCATGCTTGTCGTTGTTTTCTCCCCCTTGACTAGGGGTAGGCCTGTGTACCACTGCCCATCTGCCCAACAAAATTGAACCGTGTGCAGTGTTTTAGGTGTTTGGGCACCCCCCCCCCCCGCCTGAGAACACATTAAATTTGTTTCTGTTCGTTTTTTTCTTTTCTTTTTTTATGTCCGTAGCAACGCTCAAAACACCTATTGTTTTTGTACGTTTTTAAGGTGTTCGGGCACTCCACCCAAACTTATTCTAAAAAGAAAAGAAGAACAAAAAGCAAGCAATTAAACACAGACAACAAACAAACATACAAACACCCCAACGAACAGAATAGTTGCAGGCCTAGTGCATTAATGTCACCTGTAGCAGTTTTAATTCCTAGTAAATGATTTTGTTTATCTATCCATAATTCGGATACATTTTTCTGTGGGGGAGATTGTGGGCTAAATAAAATGTTACTAAAACGTCCAAACTTCTTTTGCTAAACTAATTATTTCATGTCTGTAGATGTATCCAGAAATGAGTACAATGCTCTCCATTTCCTGTTCAGCCTCTCTGGCAGGAATCATACATTTTATTACAAAACTGAATTGAAATGGTTTATTGAAAAAAAATAGTCGATAAAAACAGCTCAAGGGTTGATAAAATTTGAATTTATATAGAATAAAATTGATAAAATATAGATAAAATTTACCACTTCAGTTAGGCATAAAGACGAAAAACAATTGAGAAAATAGTTAGTAATAAATGTAGCATATAAAAAAGAGTTACTCGAGTAATAAATCAAAATAAAGAGAATACTCAGAGATTAAATATAAATGGATCTGCCCCTTAAAACCCGTTTACAAGATCCACGAATTATTCAATGGACGTCCATGCAAAATATTTTGTTGAAATGATTAAATGATTAAACTTTCCTGAATAGAGGCAGGTTCATCAATATGGGTAAAAGCGGCCATTTTGAATTCATGCAAATTGAATTTTCCCCAATTTCCCCATGTTTACCTTTTTGATATGTCATTTGGGCCGGGGGGGTGGAGGATTCAAGAGACTCTTGCGACAGAAATAATTTCTGTTGCATTTTTTTCCAGGTCAAACCATATAGATTGACTAGGCTTGTATAAAGTACAGCTACAGCCTTGTTTGAAGTAGAACGAGTTAAGCCTACATACAGTACAAAGGTTCCAAAACGTTTGTTCAAAATCAAGCGCACTAACTTTTAGCTACAACCAACCACCACTGTTTCACTTTGTCAGTCCCACCCCACCCCCCCCCCCCACCCCAACCTCGCCTGTGGATCACAGGGTGAGGAGTCATCAGTGATTGATGATGTAAAGACCGTGCAAGCCTTGCGCATTTTCAAACATTGTTGGTCCCACTTTGGTCCCACGTACATTGCTTCAATGCATGAAGGAAACAAACTTGCCCACTTTAACAGGTCCCAATGTTTGCAAACACGCGACACTTGCACTTTCTATTCTATTTTACACATCAATCTGGCAGTGTCAAAAGTCATGATTACACAACAAACCATTGTTCCAAATAGATAAAGATAAAAAGACCCTGTAAAATATGCCTATATAATAATATAAAAATACACTTTTCATAAGTTTTTTTGTCCCTCTTTAACTAAGGCAGAGTTTAACTTTGGTTTTTGAAACCGTTCGATTGCATAATTCCTTTATAAGCGTAGATATAATATACAATAAAACAAGGTGAGAAGCGTTTCACGCTTGAAACGTTTTTCGGGAATAGCAAGTGGCCCAACCGCCACATGTTACTATCATTATCAATATTATTAATATTATAATTTTAAACTACCATTTTATCGCTCCCTTTTATTTTTAATTCAATTCGACGGCCACAACAAGAAAAGACAGAATCATTTTAACAAATTTATAGAAGTACAATACAAGCAAAGAGTAACTCAATGATAATTATACTGAAACAATTAACAAACTAAGCTTTAAGGTGGCTGTTCAAATAAGCCGAGGCTTGTAGGGAACAGCCCTAAACATAATACAAAAACAATAAGCACATACAACATAACAAAACAAAAACAGGAGAGGAGAGAATGCAACATTTTAAAGGCATTGACAAGAAATACTCTTTTTAGTCTTTAAGAATCTTCAGAACAGGAATCTTGGCATTCTCCTTGGGACCAAAGTAGTGATCCTCGCGAATCTCGACTAGCTCCCATAAACCCGTCTTGCTGACAGCCTCAATGGCACCCTCCAACCTCTTGTCCCATTTGAATTCCTGTAGAACTTTGTCACTGACTGTGAACAGGAAGTAGCCACCTAGTGGATGAAACAATCAACAACACCAAAATAATATCAATTATAATAACAATGACATTTTGTGGTCCAAATTTTGTGGACCGACTCGTTTCTAGATGATGCCTCCATACTTATTTAATTTTCTGCCTTGTAAATAATGCTTCTTTGGTTACTTCTTTAAATCAATGTTTTGGCTATGTACTGTTTGGAAATATCATAAAGTATGGAAATAAATATGAGTTTGTATTGAAATAAAAAAAAGGGTTCAATCCGACGTCTTCTTCGGTTTATTGAAGTTTTGCATGATTTGTAGTATTATACACATTCTAGGAGAACATTTCAAACATTAGGCTGTTTCGCAACAGCAACAACATAAGAGAGAAAAATCACAAAAAACAGTCGTAAAAATTTCCCAAAAAATATTTGAAGTGAGTTTTTCTTCATACCTGGTTTGATAATTCGGATGATTTCTGGGAAGCATGCCTCGTCGATGTGACCCGGAATACCGAATGCCCCCGCAATCACAACGGCATCGTAGCGATCTGTTTAGGTAAATCAATCTTAATGATTTTAAAGTATACAATTATGATTTGCAAGATAAGTGAGGGTGTTTTTTTTTCTTCATTTCCGGTATACACTTAAGGCCATTGTCCCTTCAGGGGGAACGGGTATGGGCATAGTGCTCTACGCCTATAAGATACTACCCCTCTTTAAGCGAGCATCCGATTTTCATAAAACTTCCCAAAAAGGTCTCACGAGATAGGCAATTAACATGTTCAAATTGATGTCTTTGAAATAATTTTCAAAATTAAGTTGTCAGAATTGATCCAGATCAGAGTCCTCTGGGGCCGGCCTGGTCCATTTCTGGGTCAGAAATCTTTTAAAATTCAAGTTCTACAACTGCACCTAACAAATAGCATGCCAAATGTCTTATCACTATCCGGGGTTTGTTTTTCACTAACACAATCCAACAATGACCCGCTCTCCATGAATTCCCATAGGAATTGCAACAATTATTGTCTAGGTCAGCCTGACGCAGAAGTGTGCAGCCCACTGCAACCTGGAATCCGGGTGAGTTCTGACCCGGAATTTTTTTTAGAAAAGTGTTCAATTTTGTCCCATTCGTATACTATTGAGCTTTACTTGTTCCGTTTCTTCAGGAATGATATTTGGTTCCGTGTGGAAAAGTAGGAACATTTTAGTGAGTACAAGGGTTGACCTACATATCCTACTGCAAAAACTGGGTTGTTAAAATTGACACCATGGGTGTTGTCACATACAAGTTTGAGTCTTTTTTGGTATCTATACCAAAAAAGACTCAAAATTTACATCATAGGGTGTTTAAATAACACTAATTTCTGCCTATCCAATTACACTGGTGTTATTTTAACACCCCAGTTTTTGCAGTGCATGCTTTAATGGGCTTTTCCAGGTTATTTAATCATAGTTTTTCTGACTTTTTTCCCCAAGGGGCAAAACAAATCAGAAATCAGACCTAAGAAGGAAGAATATCATGTCTGTTTCTTAACGAAATTCAGTTTAGCGTGGGTTTTGATTGTAAAACTAACCGTCTGGGATCTTGGTCTGGTGATCAGGTTTCAAAGCGTCGCATATATACTCAGTGTATGCGTCAAGTTCTCGACTTACGTCAAGCGACTTCTGTGACGGATCGAAGGCGTGGATGCTCGTGTAGCCTCGCATCTTAAGCTGTTCAACCAAAACCGTGAAGAAAATAGCGTCACTTTCAACAGATTCATGAAATATGTACACTCTTGTGATCTTCAAATCAGCAAATGAAATGAATGAGTCGTAAACCATTATCAGTGCTTGTTAGCCAATCAGTTTGTGGGAACACCACGTGTATAATACTTGGAAAATTTGGTGAGGTATACCACCGATGTGTATACCTTGTAATGAAATTAAAATGGTTGGAAAGATGTTTTAAGAGTAGAATATAATGATCCACACAAATATATCTCCAGGTTGTGTAGTTTTTCAATTTTCACTTCGTAAAATGATGATTAGTTTGGCGCATGAATTTCGGCCTATTTAGTGTGTTGCACCTGTAGGAAACCTGTAGGGAAGAGTGCGCCCTCAACACTTTTTAATAGCTGATTTACAATAAAAAAAGTTTGGAACAGTGACCGTTGGACTCGCCTGATAATCTGACGTCACACTTCGAGGCTCGTGAATAACGCCAGATACAATTAACCTGACCGGATGTTGCCAGATGTGGCTTTGACATAGCATTGATTTTAACGGAGACTCACAGTCAATTTACACGTACATGTTCATGTAACATTTTAGTGAATAAAACAACACTACATGAATGCACAACATTATGCACACGCTGCGCCATTTGCGCGCATGAAGACGATCGAAAGTGCAAGTTGACAAACTAAATCACCTCGTTACATTAGCCAATCATAACGCAGATGCGGAAAGCTTACGTCACAGCACGTCTATCCAATGAAATCATTTTATCCAATGAAATCATTAGGCCTGTAGACCAGTATCTGTCTTTATCCTTGCGGATAAAGACAGAGGACCAGTCTAAGGCAAAATCTCAGCCTCCTTCCTGCGCCTATTTAGAGAAAACTTTACCTCTTTTCCTACGAGTCCTGTTCCAGATGCAAGATCTAGAATGTTGTGGGATTTACAGGTAACGTAGTGACAAAGAGTCTCCACTAGCCGCTCGTAACCAACGTAGCCATTCGAACTTGTTTTCTGTCATATGAAGTAAAATGAAACGACCACAGCAATCTTATACATTACTGGACCATGATTTGTATTGTTAAGACATTCAGTTTATCTCAATGGTTTCTTCCCTGCCTTTCAGCTTGATGGGCCCGGTTCGAAACCCAGACCAACGCCTTGCATGCTGTCCATGTGTTTACTTTTTCTCTATTCACAGGTATCATCAAGCCTACGGGTAGCCGTGCCAGTCGCTTTTGAGAGTTCCTAATTGGTTTCTTGTAGAGACGCTTTAGATACGCACGGACGGCCTCAAGGACAGGTAAAGAATTGAAATGGTAAAAAAAAAAAAAATAATAACAAACATTTCGTTCCTTCGATATGTTATTTCATTCTCTCGAAATACTGTTTCGTCCCTCAAAATCAATACATTTCCACACACAAATATGTTTGTTCCCTTAAAAAGTATTATGAAGTTCTCTCGAACCATTTCGGGGTGAACAAAATAACACTTCGAGAGGGAAAACAATTATTTCGCGGGAAATAGTATAATAGTTTCGATCCCTCGCATTGTTACTTGTTCCCTCAAAATTATGGCATTTCTTAAATATTTCGAGAGAATCAAATATTATTTCAAGGGAACTAAATCATTTTAAGGGGAACAACATTTTATTTCGATGGGATGAAATGATGTTTCAAATTCGAGGAAACAATTTGTGTTTAAACTGGCTCTTTAGGCACCCCGTAGTTACGATGGGGATAAAGCAAACTAAAATAATGGGGAAAATATTATGCTACCAGTTGTTACAGACCTTTCCATTGTTGATAAACAAATTGCGCTGGTTGGCATGGACGGCCGAATGTTATCAAAACATTGAGTCGTGTTAACAGGATGTGACCAAATTCAAAATTTTCTGCAAACTTTCAATTAAGTAAAATACTTCCCATGGCTGGTTGCTTTGTTTCCAACCAATTCAACACTATTTTTGAATGTTCATGTAACATTTGTTACAAACTGTGGATTTCTGAGTTTGCTTTGCATGGCTTAGACCTTTAGGCATTGCATGGTGAGATATCAATGTATATTCGGTTTGCGGTAACACCATGTGTATAACTACTTTGCTGTGTAGTTTGTTCTTTGGGAACTAGGTCTTGCTTTTTATTCTACTGCCCGGAGTAGATATCAGAATTTGGGAGACAACTTTCTGAAAAGAACTGTCCTTCTTTATTAACTACTACCTGGGCGGAAGGTAAGAAATCGGCCAGGACTACTACTTTCGCTTAGTGGATCGCGGGAACTTCTCGTTATTAACTTCGCTGCCGCGGAGTGAGTTCTGATTCGTCTCAACGTCTTGACTGGCTTGGTCTAGTCATCGGGCTGTGACATTGCAACAAAAGGTATGTAATGTACGACTGAGAGCAGACTATACTTGCCTTGTTGTAATGACTTGAAAACTCATCATACTCATCAATGAGTTCTTGGCCACCCTTGGGGAACGTGTAAATTGCTGTCCTGTGACGAGCGTACATGTAATCTGATGCAGAAGCTGCGTCTTTATTTGTGGCATCCATCTGATCGCAAGGACAGAGAACCTGTGAATAATTTCAAGCGTAAAACGTTGTTATAATCTGGCCCTTTAGCTTCGACCCTCTCAAGATACAATAATATAATGGTGTTACACTTTCAAGTTGTACGAGGCACAATTATTTGTTTGGGTAGGGACCTTGAACATAAATAATATCAGTGCCTTCACAAAAATATGTACGTGATGAAGACGAAGTTGCAAGACAGCAGCTTTAAAGCTGCGCTCAATAACAGACTCACTGACATTGTAAAGCTTTTTTAAAAGCTTAATACTGAAGACACGCTTACTTAATTCCAGTCACCTGACCCTGTTACCTTTTCTCATTCAGTTGAGGTGGCAGATACTATTTTTAAGAGGCTGCGACACATATAAGTTTTTAATAGACCTTATGCATGTGACGTCATTTTGAGTAGGGCGCCCTCACCTAGAGGTCAAAAGAAGGTTTGTCTTTAGCCCGAGCATCTGACGTCACACTTCGAGGCTCGTGAATAACGCCAGAGACCGGCTTTGAGCGTTTGGAGGGATCCTGACAAACAGACCTTTGACCTCCCATCCATTCACACGGACGACAGAACAACATTACATACACATAAAAAATGTCTGTCCAATAAAAGCACCGGATTAATAGACCGGTGCCTGTCCTTATCCTTGCGGATAAGGACAGGGAAACAGTTCAGTTTTTCATTGGCCAATCCTGTGCGCCGCGCGTACAAAACTGCGTTTCCATTGGTTCATCATCGGTTTTCCTCTAAGATGGCGGCTGGATGACGTCAATGCAGAAGGTCTATTGACCTCTATTATATAATAGAGATCAATGATAAGGTCTATAATAATAATGATATTATTAGTGGCTAGCGCTCAGATCCGTCATTCAGTGACGCTCATGGCGCTCCAACATTAAGTATTTTTCATGCAAGGTATGTGGAGCTACGTTTTTGAAGTAGGAGACCATTTTCATATCACAATGTAATGGTTTACAAGGTGCTGTGGCACAGCTGCTGATCAAACCAGGAACACCTGGCCCTGGGCAAACTTCTTCTCTTTTCTGTATTATGGGTTGTTTTACGTGCGTTACACAACACACGGGACCTACGGCTTTACGTCCCATCCGAAGGAAGCAGCAATAATGGTTAAGTGTCTTGCTTAAGTGTCACGACCGGAACTTGAACCCACACTCTATTGATCAGAGCAAGTTTTGATAGGGGATGTGATAGGCTGTTGAAAAGAAACCTGAACTGTGACCGCAAAGCGGGAAAGCTTGCGAGGGTAAAAACTTGCGAGCTCGAAGCCTACTTACATACATTTATCTTTTGTTTTGAAAGCCCTAATCTGTACTCTGTGGCATTCTATATGGTTTGTGTTTGTTTGTGTTTGTTTTGTTTGTTTGTTTGTTTGTTTGTTTGTTTGTCGGGTGTTTTTGTTTTTTGTTGTTGCTTTCCTTGTGTCTTGTAACTTGTCGATGGACTTCCAAGTAATTGTATAGGGTACATATGTTGGGATACACCAAGTGAGGATACTGTTTTTATTTACACGCAGTTCGATTTACCTCAATTTAGAGTTAAGTGGGCAAAACAGGGGGTAACAAATTCATATGGAATATTAATGGTTTCTTCCCAACACTGCATTGAGATTTTAGGAAATGTATTAAATTAAACATCTGACAATTTTTGTCTAAACGTAGCGACTTCACCGATGTGGGTCCAAGGTGGTAGGGTGATCGATCCTTAGTTTTATACTTATATAGAGGAAGGGGAAATGTCCAATAACATTTTGTGAAGTGCTCATTTCCCAATAGATAGAGTCCTCATGTGAGTGGGGAAAAACTTACAAGTCTCTAGCCTCACATTAAAATGGTGTAATTTTTGTCAACATCCAAAACATCTGGTGACATCATTCTGAGCAAAATGGGTCTTTACATTTTTGTACAGGGATGTTTTGGTTCATTCCTGACTTTCAGTTAATTTATTCATTATTTATTTTGACTGATGAAATATTACTCCTTGGAATGTGAAGAACTCAAGCTTAGTTGTTGATGACGTCACTCGTGTTTTAAAATGTCGCCTTGAAAAAGTTAAGGAATGAACCAAAACATCCCATAAAAAAGTACATTCAATGCACTACACGCATTACACACAAGTACAAAATGCTTTAGTAGTGCAGTACCGAAGGCCTTCGCCATTTTGCGCCGTCGACCGTAGAAAATTCATGAATTTTTGCAACCTTATTAAGTTTTGTATCGTAAACACTAATCATACATGACATAAAACTCACCCCAACTTCGTTGTTGTATGGGGACAGGGTGTTGTAAATGATGGTCCAAGATTGCTGGGCTGCATTAAAAAAAACTGAATTTACAACGATTTAAAATACAGCATTTAACGAAAGGCCTGCCCACTTTTACTTGTTATACCACGGTAATAGATTGTGAATTTTCATGGGTCGAGAACCAATCATGCGATATGATACAAAAACGCTTGTTACATGGCTCAGAGTGTAGCATGAGAAGTCATGTTACCCGGCGTGGGCTCCATCACCTTGATCGTTCCCACCGTTGGTCGTTTACAGTGCCTTGTACAATATAAGAAATACGCCCGGGAATGAGCAGAGCAAGGGTACGAGGTTGTAGTTACGCTGGTACTAGGTAAATTGATCTACATTCCTGAGCGATGTGTCATTGGGAACAGTGAAGCAATATTTCTGCAATAAAGCGACCGCCATTTTTTACGTTCGCTGTGTTATCATCATCATCATGCCAGAATTGTCTCAGAAAATGAACAAATCAACAGACTGTCAATTAAGAATAATTTTCTCAAGTAAATTAAATTATATAATTTGCCTGTTAAAGTGTTTGAATTTGTTCAACTTAACAACGAAATACAATGTTCAATAATAAATTAAAGGAATATAATTTTGTTCACTCAAGTAATGTTTGTTTCCCCCTCCTGCAATCAATAGTATTACCATATGGTATAACAAAACAATTGTTGCACGCTGTGATGGGGTCCATGGGTTTTGTACACCCTCGGGGGCAAATGGCACCCGAGGCTTCCCGAGGCTTCCGGGTGCCATTTGCCCCTCGGCTTCGCCTCGGATGCCATTTGCCCCTCGGTTGTACAAAACACCATGGACCCCATCATAGCGTGCAACAATATTGTATAATGTAACTTGGCCATGGCAATCATGTGTGCAACCAACCACAACCACTCCCACAAGGTCACAGACACAACCATACTGCATGAATTATTATTTCTGCATCAGCCACGCACCCCCCCCCCCCGCGCAGCTAGCCTTCTGTCAAGGCCTTCGTGGCTTGGACAGCTTTATAAACAGCAGAGCAACTGGAACGGGAGACCACGCGCGCGAGCCGAGTGGCGAAGCCACGAGGGCCTTTTCAAACTTGTTTGCGGTTTTTTCTTTAATGAATTATTCATAACGTATGAACCGTGCATTATTCATGACTTGTATGCAAACAAGTATCTGATGCTTAATGTTATTTTTGCTATACTCCATAGTTACATGTACTTGTTTAAATCTATATATGTTTGGTTTCGTTTGATATATATATATATATAAGTGAAGAGTCATAGCACTGGCTCTTCTTACAATATCAAGACCGACTCCCTATGTAGCACACCCAATGTGGTATATGTTATATCTTGTAAAAGATGTGGACTACAGTATGTGGGAGAGACTAAAATACCAAACTCAGTCTTCGCTTTGCGAACCATGTCTCTTCCATAAAGACCAAGAAACTGTACCCCGTCTCCATCCACTTCAACAGCCTTAATGGCTTGCAATGGTGACGACACACACCGCAAACTCAGAGAATCACACTGGATTCACCAACTCAAGACAGTCCAACCCTTTGGATTTAACACTGGTGTTAAATAAATTCCCATCACCCTCCTTACACTTTTGCTTGTTTTTTTCTTCGATATAAAATAAATACAATAACTATAAATAACAAGTTCTCTTCACTGGTCTAATTTTACGCTTCTTTCTCTTGCCTTCTTCTTTGATGTAAAATAAAGACAGTTATTGTCATTTACATGTTCCATCCAATGGTCCATTTCTACGCTTCTTTCTCTCAAGAAGTTTTTAAAAATCAACCCGTCAATAACCTATTCCCTTTGCAGAGGATTTAATAACCTGCTCTCTCCGCAGGTTCCTCTTGCCCAGTTTTTACTTCTTACACTGATTCTTTATTCTGTAATTACTTTGATCTTGCCTCCTATTGTTAGTTGCATTATCTTATGCTTGCCCTCTAATCCTACCCTTCCATGCTTCCCCCGCATTGTAATGCCTACAATGTGGTACCACCTTTATGGTCCAGTGATCCAGCCTTTCACACTGACCATCCTTTGTTCTCACTTCTTTACTCTGATTGGTTCTTAGTCACCACATTGTTTGTAAATTTACAACTCTGATTGGCTACATTTTCCCGCTTCTTTCTGGATACTCTCCCTTAATCCTTTGCTCCTCTTTTTGCTATAAATGGATATGTTTGTGTTTGTTCTTGTTTATGCCTCCGACGAAGGTCCGGATTGGATCGAAAGCTAAGGCCATCTCCCCTACTAATTATATACATATATAAATTGGTTTCGTTTCAAATATAAGAGTTTCGTAATAAAGTCATAAACGACACACCATAGAGGGATGTGCTACTTAACGGAAAAACACTTTCCTCGTATTAAAACGAAAGTGTACAACGAGAAATGTATTGCGCGTCTGTTCTGTTCTCGTTTGTTGGATTAGTTGGTGTTGTGTTGTTGTTGTTGTTGTTGTGTGTTTTTTAAGTTTATGAAATGGGTTACTATATTGTTTATTATAATTGTCATTTTTTTTAGACCAAACGTTTGTGCATAGTCTTATAACTTATAGTCTGCAGTGATCTCTATGATAAATAAACTAGCTAAAACATTGTATTTCCCGTGCCATCCTATTAATCAATTTATTTATTTATTTATCTATTAATTTGTGCGCTTCATCAAACTAATTATTTACTTTTTAGCACACCAACAAAATGAAAAACGAAACAACAAAAATTCACTACCACTAATACATTTATTTTCTTTTTTTTTTTTCTTTTCTTTTTTTTGGGGGGAGTTACATTTCCACCAAACACCTGATACAATTTTTTTAAAGTGCATAAATTGATTTTTACTTATTTTAAACATATATAAAGCATATTAGTTATTGAATCATAAAATACAGTTTTAACAAACTGCAACGATTATTTAATCATTTAATTAGAATAAATAGGAAAACGTATGCACGACAATCTCTTTGTACAATATATCCACAACTAATTAAGTTTTACGCAGCTTTTTTCTCGTCTTAGAAAACAGTTTTAACTAAGCATTTGCATAATAATTAATCTTTTAATCTGAAAAACAACAACTTGTTCAATATTAAGACACATCTCATTACAAACTATACACAAAATATTATAAATATATCTAAAAAAAAACACATCGTAGTCTTTGTAAAAAAATATCATAGGGAATGTAAAAAAGGTTGAAAGTTTTCTTTTAAGTTACATTGTATTTACCATCCATCACCGTGGCAAGTCAGACAAAACAGAGTGTCTTTGGGTTTTTTTAATTTTTTTATGGCTGTCGACGTAAGATAAAAACGTTCGATACCTTGAATGAACTGTTGGATATTGGTTTAACAATACGGTCGTTTTCTTAAGCTTTTATATTCCATTCAGACCTAAATTTCCCTTAAGTCAGAAGGAAGCAATTTTTGACCTCAAAATTCGAATAATGAGAAGACATTTGAAAGCGCATAATTCTATGGAACAAGTGTGTTTTTCTGTTAATATTCTCTGGCAGCTTCGATGACCAAATATTGAACCCAAATGTTCAAAGGTTTGTTATCTTATGCATTGGGATACACCAAGTGACGACACTGGTCTTTGACAACCACTAAAACTATACCCTGCCTTTCAGAGTAACAACTAATTTTTACTTTTAATTTTTAAGATAATTGTTTGAATTGTAGTGAACAGGCCAAATTGTACTCTGTACAGAGGCAATCACCACTTATTGCTACAATAAAAAATGTAAAATGACTCGAAAATTATTGCATTTTAGAATTACAAACCTTTAACAACATTATGCATAGCCTATATACATTTCATTAATGTTCCCATAAAGGCGAGATATATTTTCGGTAATATTGTCAAAGACCAATATCCCCTCCTCACTTGGTGTGTCCCAACGAACGCTTAAAATAACAAACCTGTGAAATTTTGGACTCAATTGGTCATCGAAGTTGCAAGAAAATAATAAAAGAAAAAAACACCCTTGGTGCATAGAATTGTGTGCTTCCAGATGCATGAGAAAGGCTTCACGCCTGAAGCCTTTCTCAGTTTGCAATTTTGAGGTGAACAAAAATTACCTCTTTCACTATGATTACAATACTTCAAAGTCCTTTCTAAAATGTTTTTTAACATCAATCTCCAGTGCTTTTTACCAAGTGTTTATGGTAATTAACTTGTGGATTACTCACTAAATGTACACCATGCCTTCAACAGTTTACATTATTTTGTTTAACATGCTGCAACAAGCCAATAATTGCGCGGATTACGTTTCTTATCACTGCAGCGTGTGTTTTGTGACCAAGGGCTTGGAATTAGCTTGGTCGGTGACCAGACCTGCTTATGTACACCGCCGTAAGTCTGGATCTACATCTATACCACTACTCTTTGACAGCAGGAACGCGCCAAAATAACTGGCCTGCCCGTTGTCTTTTGTGAAGTATTGCGAGCCTCCTTGAAGAGGGCGCACTCCAACTCGATCATTGGCCGCAAGGTAAAAAACGCCACCTCCGTATCCACTATCACCAGGCGGCGTCTGTCCAGGATTGGGGGTTCTGTATGAGCAAAAGGGGGAAAATAACTAATGTTATCCAAACTGCAAAGTTTCCTTATGGACATTATTTTCGAACTGGATACTTTTTCGGTGTTCATAATCATTAACGGCAGTAGCACATTGGTTGGTTCATTGTAGCTTAAACAATTGACGTCACACTGAATAACGCCAGATACACCAGCCTTGAGCACCTGGCGGGATCCTGCCACATGTACCTTTGACCTTGCATCCCATTCACACGTATAATTATACATATTACGTTGATTACATACAAACATTATGCATACGCAGCATGCAGATGATCGAAAGTACAGTTAACTGCAGCTGGTGTATGTATAGGCAACAAACTACGTCACTTCGTCACAATTCGGAGCAGCCCAATCAAAACGCATAAATTGAAAGCTTACGTCACTGTAAGTTTATCCACTGATATCCGCCATTGGGCCTGTAAACACCAGTACCTGTCTTTTTCCTTGCGGATAAAGAAAGGGGACCAGTCTAGGTTCGTTACCACTTTGGATCATCAGATTTACATTAATTGCACTAACAATGGGGGACTTTTGGGACGCTAGGTGGCAGGCGACTTACCAGGTAAATCCTTTGTTCTCGGTAGTGTGCACATGCTCAGAACTACGTAAACAATGGAAATTTACCTGGTAAGTCTGCTGCCACCTAGCGTTCCAATGCCCCAACTGCACTTTTACACTTACACTTGCCAAGCTCTGGATTCCAGAACAGCGAACTCGGTACCGTCGCCACAATCAGGTCTAACCACCACTTCATGGCCGATAAAATTGTTTCCTCGTCCTGCATAGCTAATCTGACTGTACACGAAGTAGTAGCCAGGCATCGTTATCTGTAAAACAAAGAACAATTCTTTTCAATTCCTAAAAACAGGAATTAACGTTGTATTGATTTGCCAAGTTTTGGAGAAGGCTCTAGAATAAAGGTGATCCTATCATACTTAGTGTCGTTATCTGGCTGCTTTTCTTGAAGCTCAATTCTTCTGATTTTGTTTAACTGTAGCTGAAAAAAATGTGTGCTTTATATTAATGTAATTTTTGTATAATGCAAAAGTAGCGTGGTTTATCAGAACAGCTGCCTGTAGTTACAGTGTTTTACCTCTATGAATTGGTTGTGCACAAACTTGAGGCTTTCGTGAGAGATTCTGCCCAACATCCCAGTGTCACTACTCGTATGAAACGAAAACCAGCTCTCTGAAATCGATACAGAAATACAACATTATTTATAACAACAGTGTTTACCGATTGATCGATTGATCGAATGATCGAATGAATGAAAGCACCAGTAAATAACTAGCTGTAATCCTCCCCGAGTGAACTGCCTGTGGATTTTTTTCTCACAGAACTCGGGAAAGTAGAGTATCCAGTGCTTAGTACACAATCGGTGTAAGGGTAAAAACAAATTATATTCTTTATCCCCGACGAAAAATTAACATTGAAATCATTGCGATACCCACTGCTAAAATATTGAATTCAAACTGCCTCTAGCCCGGTGGTCTAGTGGTAAGACATCTGCTCTAGCAATCAAAGGTCGTGGGTTCGAATCCCACTCGAGTGATTTGCCTGTGGATTTGTTTTCTTCTTCACAGAACTTGGGAAAGTACCGAGTATACACAGTGCTTAACACACATCGGTGTAAGGGTAAAAGCAAATTATATTCTTTATCCCCCTATGCAAAATTAATATCTAATAACATAATTAGTGATGAGAAGTACATTATAATGTGCTATGATACCAGATCATACCTGTACTTTGTTCCAACTGGTCCTGCTGGTTACCAACGACGTGCAGTGAAGGAAGGCCATCACAGGGAAGCTATAATTAATACAAAATGTAACAAGAGTGCTCACTATTAGCTGTTTTTCAGTACTTTTATAAAAAGCTGTTTAAAGACCGGCTCGAACGGGAACATCAACAAGTGATCTTTGCTGAAGTTCAATTAAAATGTTTTCAAACCATAATGAAATTGAGTTCACATAGATGCGAATAAACAAATGTTAATTGTAAAAAAATATGTATATATAATAAATAATTATGTGGAATGCCCTTCTCCGGTGCTTTCAGAAATCACTAAAATGTTACGTCATTATTTTGTGAGAGCTTCGTTTTCTTGATGATGTAGCCGCTGTTTTGTTGCAACAAATGACTTCAAAGTATTGTCGTTTTGACGAACGCTGTCAACTGCTAGCTAGTTTTTCAAAACATTGAGGTTGGGGCCTGATTTTTTTGATCGATAACTACAACAAAATCAGAAGTGTAAAACTATCAATAAAACTTATTACAAATAGTTATAAATAGCATTCCGGAAACATTGCTTTCGCTCAAGAAGCTGTTTGGTTTCCACAGCTTCTTTCGTATCATTTTATGATGGCTAACCGGAACTAAAGAGGTCTCGTCTGAAACTTTCATTCTGAATATTTCTTTCATTTCCTAAAACTAGTATAAGTTCTTCTAAAGAAATCGTACCCCATGAGAAAAAAAGTAATAGTTTAATTGCAGCTTACCCTACTATGATCCAGGTATGAATACGTATCTGCAAAAATTAAATAGATAAAAAAGAATAATAAATAAACATAAAAGTAAATAAAACAAGAAGTTAAAAAGACAAGAATTACAACATGCCTTTCTATGTAAAAAAAAAATCAATATTTTTTACGGATCAAAGTGTAGTTGAAAAACACATAAACAGCATATACTTTTTGAGGCTTTGGATGGTGAGGTATAAATGTATATTCGGTTTGCGGTAATTACTATATGTGTATATCTACTAGCTGTGTAGATTTGTTCTTAGAGAACTAGGTCTAGCTTTTGATTTTACTGCCGCGGAGTAGATTTGGAAATCGGGAGACTACTAAGTTCTGAAAAGAACTGTCCAGCTTATTAGCTACTACCTGGGCGGAGGGTAGGAAATCGGCAGGGATTACTACTTTAGCTTTTAGTGGATCGGATCGAAGGGACTTCTTGTTATTAACTTTACTGCCACGGAGTGAGTTCTTAATTGGTATCAACGTTTCGACTAGCTTTCTCTAGTCATCGTCAGAAAACATACAAAGCATACACACACAAATCGTCAACACAACAAAAACTATCGCAGTCTACACTGGATAAAGGAAAATTTTGAACAAACTGTTTCAAATAGTTGGATAAAATCAATCAATGTCAGTAGCCGGAACTATACACGTGCTGTTGGCGTTACCGTTTCTCAGAATAAATATATATATATAACTTTTAATATTATATTTTTTTTCATTTCACTTTTTTTCTGAAACAGAAAAGGAACAAAATGATTTCCAAGAAAGCCAGCTAGGAAGGGGACCCCCCCCCCCACCCAACATTGCCATAGACCCCTTGCACTGCCCGCCTTCTAACCATATACACTTACCTAAGTCACCGACATCTTGCACCTGTCTCCTCAATCGTTGTCCTGGCTTTGATTTCACATGGGTGTCCTACATTGAAACAAGAACATTATTTAAAATGAGGACAAGTTAGACGTTTGAAACCGTCACCTTGAATTTTTACCGGATACGGTAATTAAGGGTAGAGTCATCGAAATGCTTAATTATTGGCAAATTATTAAGAAAGATACATTAAAAGTCACATGTGAAAGTTTCAGCTCAATACAGTGTCTTCTTGTTGAGAAAACGGTAAAAACTGTCACTGTACTTTCTCAAGAGCGTAGAAACCATCCACGTTAAGAGAGGTGACAGCGGGTACCAACTGCATTTCTGGCCGCAGCATTCGCGTACGGACAGCAACCCTCAGAAAGCTGAGAAACGATTCTTGCATGAATCGCTCCAAAGATTCAAATACTTTTATTGATTTCCAATCAAGCAACGGAGGCATTTCAGAGAAAATATTTAGCAGGATGCTTACTGCATCGGGTAGAAATTAACCCCCCAAAAAGCCAGTCTGGAAGTTCATAGGATTTCGTCCGAACGTAATACAAATCACAAATACCAAAAGCCCACACACAAAAACTAATCGAGAATCAGTACATATAGTGTATTAAGGTTACATTCTTTCTTTCTTTCTTTTTGACAAACAGTATTTTTTCTCACATAAAATTTTATAAGTTAAAAATTCTCACGCTGATCTTTTCTCATTGGTATTTAGGCCTGTACATTCTCCAGAAAATTATTTCCGTCTGAATGCAGACAAACGTCAAAACCACAATATTTGAAGAGTTTACAACATTCTGGATTTATTTGACGTGAGTTTATTTGAAACTGGAAGATTGAAATAAATAACTCTTTTTAAACCCTTCAATGTAACATAGGCCTGCCTGTAAAGAAAATCAAATGTAACTTACATGAGTAATTTCTGCATCTGCTTGTTGACTTGGCTGAGGTTGACCATCGTACCGACCGAAACCTCCAATCGTGGCGTTCTCGTTCCGAAGCAAGACAAGTTCATCCCCGAGTTGAACTACTTGTACGATTAACCAAGTAACGGCTGTAAACGAGACTACGTGTAGGAGGAGACTCGGGTGTAGCCATTGTTTCACCCCTGTGTGTTTATTAGGATCTTCACCGTGTCTGTATGTCTTCTCACTGGTTACTGCGTCTTCATGCACAATACACGCCTCCACATTGCCATTGGTGTAAGATGATGCCATCATGCTTTCAGAAAGATGTACAGTGAGTCAAGTCTGCTTAGGTATAATACTGCCAGGAGGTTCTCGCCCGCCATATATACCCTCTAGATTTTGAAAACGATCTTATCATCTCAAAATGAAACGTGGTTTACTTTGTGTCCAAAAAAAGATTTCTGATTGCAAATGGGGAAATGGCTGAGAGAGAAAGTGCCCCTTTCCTCGGTGTTAAGTAATCACACAGAGCGAAGCTCCATCGGATGTAAGCGGGAAAACCCCCATTTCTGACGGAACACGCATCCAGTGGGCGTTTTGCAATCGATATGTATTGCCGGGTTGCTTCACAGGGATTGCACGCGCGTCAGAGAGTTGACGGCCAGCAATGTCGTGTGACCAATATTGAACACACCGTTGATGGGAGGCGATTAGTGTACACAGATGGCCCCGTATATAGCGTAAATCTAAGTAGCGCTTTTATTCACTGAAATAAATGTAAAATAAACAATTTAGATATTCATTCGGTTTTCTAATATAAACCTAGGAAGGGTTTATTGCGAGGGGTTATAAAGTTCTTACCTCATTTTGATCAGTTCTTATTTCCATAATTTGTTATTTATTGGTTTTAATAATTATTAATTTATTTTTGTATCTATTGATTGATTGATTGATTGATTGATTTTTTATTCTTTTATTATTATTTATTCTTATTATAATTATTTATTTTTAACTTTTATTATTATTATTATTTTTTATTTATTAATTTATGATTTATTATCATTATTTTTATATATAAAATTAGTAGGGGAGATGGCCTTAGCTTTCGATCCAGACCGGACCTTCGTCAGAGGCATATTATTAAAAAAAAAATATATATATATATATATATAAAATTAGTAGGGGAGATGGCCTTAGCTTTCGATCCAATCCGGACCTTCGTCAGAGGCATAAACAAGAACAAACACAAACATATCCATTTATAGCAAAAAGAGGAGCAAAGGATTAAGGGAGAGTATCCAGAAAAAAGCGGGAAAATATAGCCAATCAGAGTTGTAAATTTACTGGCTAAGAACCAATAAGAGTGAAGAAGTGAGAACAAAGGATGGTCAGTGTCAAAGGCTGGATCACTGGACCATAAAGGGGGTACTGCATTGTAGGTATTACAATGCGGGAAGCATGAAAGGGTATATATATATATAAATAGTTTGGGTTTGAACAAAGAAAAATTGACTGGAGCGGAACTTGAACCAACGACCTCCGGATTAACGTACCGGCGCTCTACCAACTGAGCTATCCAGCCCTATGTTGGCGGTCTCCCTATTAGTCAATATCTTTGTTCGGGGTGCCAGTCAGAAGCCATACAACCGTTAACTGCCGTGTAGCCAGGGATCACACCCACGTTTACGATTCAACCTGGGAAGCGGCAGCCACGGGATCACCATAAGGGGATGCGACTTTTTTATATTAAATATCAAGTCATGAACCACAAGGGAAACTGACTGGGAAATTTTATTTAAATAGTTTGGGTTTGAACAAAGAAAAATTGACTGGAGCGGGACTTGAACCAACGACCTCCGGATTAACGTACCGGCGCTCTACCAACTGAGCTATCCAGCCCTATGTTGGCAGTCTCCCTATTAGTCAATATCTTTGTTCGGGGTGCCAGTCAGAAGCCATACAACCGTTAACTGCCGTGTAGCCAGGGATCACACCCACGTTTACGATTCCCAGGTTTTATAGTATAAAACTCGAACACCTGTAATGGCGATTTAGTTAATATCACCAGCAACTTCAATCTTTTTCATTTTATTCTGTATTTATTATTTACCATTATTTTAATTCTTTGCTTTATCAAAAGTCCTACTTTCGTAAAAATCTCAGGAATTTCCAAAAGCAACACACCACTCTTTACCAAAATATTGAGTATTAAAAAAATGAAATAAAAATAGGGCACACTGCACACGTTTTGTAAAGGAAATGACACTGTACTCAGTTTCTATTTTATTGTGTAATGGAACCCAACGTCATTTTCTATATTTGAATTTCCCTTACTTTGGTGGTACTTAGTCTAATACTGTGTTGGATAGACAAGGAAGCACTAGACATCACAAGCAACGCACAAGTATGTACCATATTAGTGAATGTTTAAAACAACATAAAAAAATGCTCACGTTTCGTAAAGGCACTCACGGGGGAAAGGTATTGTGGAATCATTTGCAATCACGATTTGGGTACACTCCATTTTTAACAGAGGTGATTACAGTTAAAAAGGGGAAAAATTTAACAATTTTATACCGTTGAAATACTCTCTTTATCGACATTGAAAACATAACAGTGTAAGTTTTGCGAACATTTTCACTTGTTAGTTAGTTTTATATTAAATGCATTAAACAAATATTACAGAAAATGTTGTGTCGGCTTCTTCAGCGGCGAACGTGTGTGTGGGTTCATATGGGAAATTCATTATAAAACGCCTCCCCTAAAAGGCGTACAAATATAGACAAAATGTGAACAAACTGTGAACAAAATGTATCCTTCTTCCTCAAATGTTTTCTTCACTGAACGCAATTAAGGATAAATCTTACGTTCCTGAAAGTTTCAACAGAATCCGTCGGTGTATCGTCTAGATATTTGACGTTTCTAAAAAAAAAAAGGGGGCCTTCTTTTGAGAAAATGGTTTCTGCCAATACGCTCGGTTGCATGCCAGGCGACCGCAACATATTAATTCACGGACGGGAACATTTGCCGTAGGTAATATTAATTATGAGGCAACGCACACATCTTAAACAGGTATACATGTATAATAAGTATCATTTATGCTAATTTATAAAACTACTGAAGCAGTAGGCCCCTAACATGCGAGAAAAAAATCCAATTACCAAAGTTCTCTGTGTAAGATTTAGTGTTAATAACATTTTGAATATATCAGTTCCCTCAAATGAGATGGACTCGACCAGGCAATCTCAACGGCGGTCGGTATCGACAACGTGTGCACACGTAGCAGGAGTATAGCGGGTTTTGTAGGTGGAGCTTCGTAAAAAAAAAAAAAAAACCATAAATATTTCACATAACGACTGATGTGCTGTTAGTGGTTGCCGGGCCTTGTCAACAATTATTGTGACGTATTGGCTGATGGTAACAGTTTATAATTAGCATTGTCCGGAAATATTGTGGTAAATGTTGGAATGTACAAGGTGGTGACGAAATCAGAATTCCTTCACTGATGCATGTCTCAGGGTAGGCGGGTTTTGGAAGATGGGGACAGTGACAATCAATGAGCATGACGATTGAATATGATATTTTAAGACCAACCTCTGTGGTATTGAGATATTGTTCAGCTATTTTTACCGAATTTCACAAAGAGTTACGATTGACCTTCCTTCTTTATTGCTATGCAAATCACTGTATGGTAAATACTGACAACTCATCTTCAGACGAATCTTAGTGCTTTGTGATGAAATCGACCCAAGGAAAGTTATATGGATATTACACGAACACATTTGGCGAATATTAATATGATAAGAGGAAGGCCTAAACATGAATTAGGCCTTTGGCCCCGTTCCCACTGGACCCCGCATTGATCGCGCAATTCGAGAAAAGGGCGATCAGACCCCGCAATTTCTCGAAAAGGGCGATCAAAGGGCGATCAAGCGTAAGTGGGAACGCGAGGGCGATCAGGATCAGACCCCGCAATTTTGATCCACCTCGGGAGTAGGATTAAAGCGGGATCTGATCGCCCTTGTGGATTAATGGGCGATCAAAAGTCTAGTGGGAACGCAAAGGGCGATCAGACCCCGCAATTTGAGGGCGAACATCCGGTACGGTAGGCCCGAATGGCGCGAGTGTTTATTTGAGAAAATGTTTCTTCTAGTGTAGTAGTACCTGTCGACTTGTTGGTGATGGTCTTCAGTGATTGCCGTTTCGAACATGAGGGCATACATGACGAATTTTCGTCGCAGAAAAAGCAACCGTCGCTCATTTCTCCGACGTCTACAATGTCTTCGATGTCGAGAACGAAGCTCAAAAAAAGCTGATATTCTAATACTATTCTGAAGACGTAGATGATGGCGCAACAAAATAAATGGCACAAAAAAGTCCATCATGTCGGTCAACAGTAGTCAGTATACAGTAGGGCCTACATGTACTATCATGACAAAAAAATGGCGACTGCCGCGCGCGCGTAGTAGAGGAGCCACCCAACACTGTGTGGTCGCCATAGATACGTTGCGCCTGCGCACTGCCCACTTGGTCGACCTGCGTTGGTGAACTTTGAATCCACTTCCGTTCCCAAAAGGGAGATCAATGCGCGATCATACTCTAGTGGGAACGCGACCGCGATTCACGTCTGCGACTAATCCTTTTGCGGGGTCAGGATCTCGTAATTGTGGATCCAGTGGGAACGCGGTCTTTGTCATTTTTAATTGATAGTCATTACGAATCTTTCGTAAACAGGAAGGGGTGACCACGGGGTCACCCAAGCAAGGGAATGGTCGAGTAGATGCGCATGACGTGTACACGTCAGCCCATCCAAGCACCTGGGGGGGGGGGGAGGTATAGGCAAATCCCAAGGCATGGCCCGAACCTCTGGCGTCACACTTCAATGCTATTAAGGACTCGACCGGGAACCAGTCTAAATCATGCAACAGTTTAATGTATGCGACATCGAGGCTCCTGCAAGATGGATCAGTGAACCAATGTTTACATTACCAACTAAAGTAAATTAAAAGAGACAACAATTAGACTTACCTGTTGAAACTCTGTCTTCTAGACTTTTAAACTACGACTGATGAATCGTCGTGGCCTTGACCATGGGTTGCTCCATGCCACAATGGGTTACTCTACTGTTGATCCTGAGAAGTTTCGTGTCCAAGTTTAGAATACTGAAAGTCTCAAGTGGAATTAGTTTCTCCGTTATATGCTAAATGGGACCCGAGGGTTCCGATCCGGGGCTAGGTACCGATTGGGTTATAATGACACCGACCATTACAATTGGACGCGACTTCTCGCAGTTCATCTGATCTTCTTAAACACATCATTTCACTAGATGTAAAAATACAATCTCTCGTACTTCTCCAACCGCATCTCCTTTCCTTCCAGCCTCTCACACGTATGATAAGATTTAGAAATAGTAACATTTAAATGCATTGTCCCACTTGGCTAGATTACCGATAAAAGGCAAAGTGTTCTCGATTGTTGATTCTGTTCAAACGGTCTGGAGTGGTCTGATGAATTGTACCGTTGGGTCATTTTGCATACTATAGTTCAATGTGGTATGAGCCCCCCCCCCCCCGTCACTGTAACATACAAAACCTCTCTTGCCCCGCCCCCAATATCCCCTAAAGAATTCTTGAGATTCCCGGAACGCAATGAAGACAGGTGTGCATGCTCACTTTCGGTACCATAATGGAGACCAATGACAAAACAAAAAAGGGAAAATAAAAGGACCCCACAGGGAAGATCTAAAGACCGGGGTGCTCCGCAATGAATTAGGTACAAGTCTATGGGAAACTGTTAAGTGCAGGGACAAAGGAAGGAACAAAAGAATGCTCCACAAGGATGCATTTTTGAGAATGTGTGTTCTTACGTAACACGCGCCAACTTACCTGGTATTTTTTTTTAAATGGGACATTACTACCACCCCACAAAGTTTTTTTTCTCGTTATAGTGTTACCCTACAGAGAATTCTTCAGAAAAGGGAATACTAGAAAGACAATAGCAGGACCCCCACGAACCGGATCCGTAAGGGCGTGTGTGTAGGGGGGGGGGGTTACAACAACATCGCCACAAGTCTTCAAGAAAATCACACACACACAACATTTCATTTAAATACAAAAATGAATACCAGGGTGTCAAGAATGCATAATTTAGAGGTATATTACAGGATTGGTACTGAGCTGACAAAATAGTCACAGTTTTCATGTTTTGTGGGATCAATCATGCATTTAGTTAGGCGAACAAGCCTGTACAAATGTTGGCTCAATCCGTTGTGTGAGTCGGGCGAAAATGGTATTTAAAAATAAAAATTAAACACGCACATTGTCCTTAATTTTGGTTGTAAAAACCAACCGAAATCAACTGTTGCATTTTTTTTCCAGATCGGTCGGTCATAACTTGTTCATTGTAGCATTGAGATATTGGCTTGACTAGACTAGCTTCTGAGGAGATTGGATAAACTTAGGCTTTAAAAAGTTGGTCTTATTTAGCGTGGGAATTGGAGGAGTGCCAATCTCGTCCCCATGGTTTACTTTATTTCCAACCATGTTTGTAAATAGTAAACCCTGGGATGGAAACTCCTCACTTGGACCCTGATTGGACAACAACACTACATTAGCACACGTACATGTTTCCAATACATACAAGCTACTAAATCTGGTACCGGACCACGAGACTATGGCGAAGATGTGAATTTCGATATGCAGCCAGACTATTTTAATTTGCATACGTATCCAACATTTTTGGATATGCAAATGTTCCAATACCAGGGTGAGAGAGCAGTCAACCTCGTACTGCTCGACACACCCTGGGGAAGAGGTTGGAGGAGTGCCTCATGAAAACTGGCAGCAGGTCGGTTTAAGAAGGAATTTTTTTTTTTAACATTCGGGGGTGTTTTTCTCTAGGGTAATTATCAAAAATTCCAAACGGCTGACCTGCCAAACAAATGAAAAGAAATCTGACTTCTAGTTGTCTGAAAATATATTTGATTTTCAAGAGGCTGAGAGACTTTGAATATGTTTTGTGTATTTAGCATTAGTAATCAGTAGCTATGGGAGTTTATGTGGTGCAAAACTAGCGCCGTCTATCCTTGCGTTGAAAAACTTATACAAGTGAGTTTACGCCTCGAACACAGACTAGCTCCGCAGGGGCTGCAAGCGCAGAATGCATGCACAGCAACGGCTGTGTCAGTGCGGCTGCGCACCTGTGCTGGTGACTCGTAAGTTGACCTTGTGAATGGCTTCCGCTTTCTAAATCTGCCTTTATCACCAATCACGTGACCAAAGCCCCTGCGAATCAGCTGATATTGTTTACAAAAAGGTCGGACCCTATTGTGTGTGTGTGTAAAGTGCTAATGTCATAAACATTGTGATATGATTGTGACTGAGAAGAAAAAGTAGTGACGCAGTGCGAAATAACGAGCTGAGAGTTCAACAATCAAAGTCTTGTTGAATCAACCGTCTCGATTAACGATTGTTGAAGATAAAGTCTAAATAGGGATTTTTTCTCGCGATTTATTCGAGACAACCCTTTCTTTCTGGACAGGGACTTTGGACTTTGCTGACAGTGACAGAGGCTGAGCGAAGTGGAGGGCAAATGAAATAGGTACCTCTCCCCTGGCCCTTGCGAATCTATAAATTCTTCTGAGGAAACTGACGGTTTCGTCTCAATTCTCTGAAGTTGGGAGTCAATATTACATTTAAATTGGACTGCACAGAGGTAAGACAGTTTGAGTTTGATTACAAAACGGACTTTTCATGCAAGTGTTGCTTGGGTATTTTATTCATTTTATTCACTTTATTCACATGTTCGGTGCCACATGTTCGGTTGGACTGTTTTTGTTTGTTTAAACCAATTTTACCCACTGACATTAGCTTGATCTGTGCAATTTGATAAAAAGTAGTAATTAAATAAAAATACATGTACATGTATTTCAAGTGACATTTCAAATGCCTGCATGGTTTAACAAACTTGAAGCATTTTAAAAAACGTTTTTAAAAGAATGTGTACACTTTCAACCAGACAATTGATATTTTCATATTATTTAATAAATATGAATTTTTAAAAAACCACCACCAACAACAAAAAGATCATTAAAACATGAATGAGTTAGAATATTAACACCTGTTGCACTTCATGAGATTAACTGACTAAATTTTCAGAAACAAAACAAAAAACTACTACAGGTTTGGACACAGTGACAGTGTGGAATGTTTCTTTCTCCTTTTGGTAACTGCTCTACGGAATCCACTGCTCTACTACTACTTACTAGCGCTGGCATGATAATCACAGTCCTGCTCTTGTCAATTTTCTTTGGTCAACTGAGCTATCCAGCCCCATAGATAGCTCAGTTGGTAGAGCGCCCATACGTTAATCCAAAAATGTTAGTTTAAGTCCCACCCCATTCAATTTTTCTTTGTTCAAACCAAAATTATTCACAGTTTTCCTTATGGTTTGTCTAATTTTAAATTTTAGCCGGATAAATTTATCACATAAAAAATAAATAAATAAATAAATAAAGTCATCACATTTGCACTTCCTGCTTTTGTTTTCAACAATGTTAGGTTACCTGTCGGTTGTGGAACAATCACTGTGGTCATCAGGGTTTCTCTCAAGTTTTTTATTTTCTTCGTTTGATCTCCATCATGTTTTTTTACCGCATCTCGTGGAAGGTTGCAGCTAGCTGATATTTGTTTATTGAGATTTAAACTCTAGTCCAGAAGACATGCACAAGTACCAGGACCGGCGCTACTTGTGGAAACAGCAGCTTGTGCACAGGCTGCACCTAAAGAAAACTCAGTTCCTGTCAAGTTTACCCAACGATTCCTTCGCAAATTTAACCAGAACTATGAGGAACCAAATGATTTTAAGAACTACAGGGGAGATGATTCTCCCTGGAAAAAATAGACACAGCAATAAACATTTCTTTTTAGCAAGCAGTTGTTAGGAAAAACTGCTTGCTTCGCTTCGGTGAGGAGTCAAAAGAAGGACCAATTTATTTAGTGAAGTGCAAGATTGTGTGTTTTTAATGGACCCTTGGATATGCAATTTTAACAATGAGTGGGAAGATTGTGGGGAAACTTGGGGAGGGGGGGATCCAGCGAGTGGACAATGGGAGGAAGGTGTTGATTCTTGGTGCAGGCGCTGCGGGGCTGGCTGCGGCGAGCACTTTTTTGAGCCAGGGTGTTGATCAGTTTTTGGTCCTTGAAGGGGCTGACCACATCGGCGGGCGGGTACAAGATGTTGAATTTGGTGGAATTCAAGTTGAGAGGGGCGCCAACTGGCTACAGCCTGAAGAAGGTCCCATGGAGAAGATAGCGGAAAGAGCTGGCCTAGCAAGTCGAAGGTTGTCTTTCGCCGACTCCTTGGATGCAAGAAGTAGGGATAATGAAGTCCTCCCGCAGTGGGAGGTAGAGAAAGTCATTTATGAGTTTAGTAACTTCATGGAGGAGGCGGCAGACTTTGCCGTGAAGTGCCCAGACGATGGTGACATGACCATGAGAGATTTCCTAGTGAATAAGAAGTGGTCAGTCAGGTCGGATATCATCCACAAGGCCATCGAGTGGTACCAGTTTGACTTCGAGTACTCGATTCCACCGGAGCAAACTTCAATTTTAAGCAGTAACTGGGAGCACTGCAGTGACAACAGCAGGTTCGTCATAGACCAGCGAGGTTTCAAAGCGATTTTCGCTGACGTGGTCACCCACCTGGCTCAAAAAAATGCTCTCCGGTTAAATAAGCGGGTCATCTCAATTGATCAGTCACAGAAAGAAAAAGTGTATGTGACATGCGACGATGGCTCGGTCTTTTGCGCAGATGCAGTGTTGCTCACATTTAATTTAGGCGTGCTTCAAAGCCGCCTGGTGGCGTTTAACCCACCTTTACCAAAATGGAAAATGGCAGCCATTGACCATATCCCCGTCGGCGCCTTCACCAAGATTTTCCTCAAGTTTCCCCACAAATTCTGGGACGACAAGGAGTGGATCATGCACATGAGTGACCAGCGAGGCTACTATCCAACCTTCATGAATATGGAGGTGAGTGGCCTTTTTCCTCAAGGTACCAACATCCTTGTGGGTTTCGTCGTTGGTGATGAAGCACGTCGAGTTGAGAACCAGCCAATCGAGGAAACCCTCCAAGAGGTCGTCTCAGTGTTGAAGGATTTATACGGGGAGCAAACGGTACCTCAACCCACCGACATTATGCTGTCTGGGTGGCTGAATGACCCTCTTCAGATGGGCGCCTTCTCGGTACCACACACCTCCAAGAGGGTCATTCACCAGCTTCAGACTAGTGTTGGGAGGGTCTACTTTGGAGGGGAGGCCACAGATGAGAAATTTGCGGGGTATGTGATCGGGGGAATGAGGAGTGGACAGAGAGAGGCGAAGAGAATTACACGCCAAGTGTTTGGCCGTAAGATCAAAAGAGAAGGATTCAGCGGTTAATCAAGCTTTGAATCCAGGAATGATTTCATACAGCTCTTAATATGAAATTGTGCTTATAAAACAAGCCAGAATTTAAAAAACCCAAACACTAAGAGTTTATCTTTCAGACAAGGTGTATTTAAGCGGGCTTTGTCTTAGCTCTTCATGCAAAATTTTGGCTGTATTTTACCTGTCTATTGTGCAGAAAGTTTTTCTGTCTTTAGGCAAGTTCATTTACTTTGAAAGCCAAGAGTTAAAAAACAACATGTTGAATTAAATTGCCAGTGATATAACGGAAGATATTGATTTCTTATTTGAAGGTGGTGGTGGGGGTGCTGAGAGTAGCATCAGATCTATGTATTGAGAGAGTTGAGACAACTTGCAATCAGAAGCCATTTTTCGAAAAAAAGAAAACAAACACCAAAACAACACAAATGCACACACGGGGTGCCAGACCAGACTGCACATTGGGTTGTGCAGCATTTGGACTGAAAATGGCATGAACAAAGAAAACAGGTCCCTCCATATCGCAGATCTCTCAAGAGACCCCTTGCATTGGCCGCCATTGCTGAGACCAAACAATGGTAACATGCACGCAACACGCACAAGTCTGAGCAAATGATAGGTCTTCCTTTGACCTCTGTGAGGGCGCTATTTGGGCAAGTGGCGTCTTATGCGAGGGGGCTATACACAGCTAGCTCTGAGATGCACCACTTTGATATAAGTATGAAAAGGTGACCTAAAGGTCGCTTTGTGCTTGGATTATTAATCAATACCCTAACCAAGGTTTATATTTCTTTTCTTAAAAAAAAAAAAGAAAAAAAAAAAGAATTGGATGATTTTAAAAAGTTCGCAAATTTGATTACGCCACTCTGTCTTTTTTTGATTTTCTGTGCATTTCTTTCTCATGTGTAGCCTTCTATTATTCATTGTGAAGTTTTAAATTGCAGTCAAAGAGGAAATTTGATGACAAATGAATTTTTATATTATGTCGCACACACCATGGTACAAAAATGCAGGTTTTTGTTCTTTTAGTGTCAGGCAATGGCATCTCTACCTTGGAATCTTGTTATTCAGTTTGCTAGTTCACAAGGCAAGGTAGAATTTGTTTATTTGTTTTAATTTTAAGAGGTCTCTTTTACTGCAATTTAAGGCTTGTATGCAATGAATGTTCCAGTAGCTTGAGGTAGTTGAATCGAAATCTGAAAAAGTATTTCCACTGTGTAGGAAATCGCTGTTTAAAAGGAACTTTCAAATTCTTTCAAATTTTCCTCAGTAATCAAGTTAATCAAAAGTATAATTCTTAGTATATTTCTTGTAGTGAATCATAAACATGTAAAATAATAAAAACAGACATGGGGAAAAAAACAGTAAGGAAGATTTATCTTCAATTTTTAAGACTGGTTTCTGTTAGACTAAAACAAAAATAAACATGGGGGGAA
Organism: Pisaster brevispinus; assembly: GCA_023634235.1. Taxonomy (NCBI): domain Eukaryota; kingdom Metazoa; phylum Echinodermata; class Asteroidea; order Forcipulatida; family Asteriidae; genus Pisaster; species Pisaster brevispinus. The sequence goes on along the minus strand of JAMKCF010000014.1, from coordinate 3,074,526 downwards.
AAAAGGGAAAAACAAAGAACTATTTTACATTTTAAACCAAACGGCAGAGAAAAACCTTGCAGATTTATTTTAAGTTTCCAGTAAAGTTTATTGTTAAATGTAGAGTCGTAGATTGGTTTCTATCAACGTATGTAATACTGATTTATAGGCCAAATTGTCAACGAAGATAAAATATAAGTCACCTGTGAACAGGTGAAAGTTTCAGCTGACAACAGCGCCTACTTGTTGAGAAAACAGCAAAAACTGTTCTGTTATTTTCAAAGAACATCAAACCCATGCTTGTTTGGCGAGGTGACTGGGGTACCAACGGCATCTCTGGTCGCAGCATTCCCAAAGGAAACCAAGGATATTTGATTCCCCAAAATTGCCTTGGGGTGAGTTTTGGAGGTTCAAATTTTGACATTTGAGATTCAAATTTTGACAAACTTTTGTTGATTTCTTATCAATTTCAGATGAAATAATTTGCATGATGCTTGCCACCATTCCCATCTTTATAACAAGTAAGCTTTCGGAGAGAAACTACACACAGTTTTTTGGTCAATGTTATCAAAGTATAACCCTACCTTTATAATTACTCATCGACCTTTAGTTTAAATTTACAATTTCTACATGTAGATTTTATTTTTGCACCTTGTATATTTCAGCACAGTTTGCATGTATCTAGATGTAAGAAAGGAATGAATGATGCATTTCAAGATTTAAAAAATAATAATTTTCACAGAGAATCTGTGAAAATTAAAAACTTTTTAAAATCTGTTTACTCTGACATAAACTCGGTTTTCTTATTGATTAACTACATTTTTTAAATGAATTTCAGCAAAGATCAGCTGGTCTTTAAAAAGATATTGTGGATCTCATGTACTGTAGTTTAACTTATTGACCATTTGGAGACAGTGATCTGATTTAGGCACATGTATGTTTACAAAAATAGATTGGCTGTTTGAAACTGCTTTACGATATCGAGGACCGATCATAAATGCAATTTAGTGGTTGGTGACCTCAAATCATTAAACAAGCCTTAAATTTGAAACTTCCTGGTGAGGGCCCAAGAGCTGCTAAGCAGACAATATTGCTCTACAATTTACTGCTAAGCAAAAAATCACAGAATACAGTCGTAAATGGTTCATAACATGGTATTTGGGCTGGTAACCTTACTCTGGTAAGCAAAACTGTTTTGTGCTGTAGTTACTTTTTGTGCGTAAAAGCTGCTCTTAGAAACTGTGCACAGGCACTGACGCAAAAGTTACTCTCCGAGCCTTCTTTTTTATTTTAAAATAGTAGCCTGGTCTCTTGCTTAAATTCAAACAAAACCTTGGGCATTAAGACTCTGGGTTGTTCAAGGTCACTGTCGTCGTGGTCACAGTCTGCTTGTGGCTGGACATGGAAACATGAACTCTCACCCAGTTACTACAAGCGCGTGTACGTTGACCGTCACATCAGGGCACCGACATTATTATTGTGCGCAAATGCGCAGTAATTGGGTGAGAGTCCAGACTTTAATGTCTGGCCACAGACTCTCTGTGATCACTACAACAGTTACCATTAAAGATTTCTTTCGAACTGTTAATTATTTGTCCACTTAAACCACCCTACTCAGCAAAAAAAAAAAAACATTTGCTAGGAAAATATCTGTTGCTTTTCCTTGCCCTGAGCACGTAAGATATTTATATTTTTTATTTAAAAAAAAAAATAAATAACTTGATGTTTACATTTATCGTACCACCATTTATAATACTTATCACAATTGTATACACCTGGAACTAATTAAAACCAGTATTATTAAATTGACAATTTAAACTAAGGTTTAGGTGTGATTTATGGGAAAGTAATGTTTACACTGCAAGTTTATTCAGTCGTTAAGAAATATGATGGTATTAACAATAAATGAGGTAAAACTAAATATTTTGAATTTGTTGATGGAAGAATTTTTCTTTGTTCAAGGTACTACTATGAGGTAAGATTTCAAGCTTGCAAGGTGTGGGGAGTGCATAAGATAACAAGATAAGATGGCATGAAAATGAAAAAATCCTGAAAATTTGATATTAATTTCATCTTTGTGTGGAAACGAAGCTCCCTGAATGTACAGAGTGTTAAATGTCTGAGCCCCTAACATGTAACATTCTGTACAGTCACACAACGGGTTTGCAGGGATGTGATAGGCTGTTGAGAAAAAAACCTGAACTCTGAGCGCAAAGCGTGAAAGCATGCGAGCTCGAAAACATGCGAGCATGAAGCCCAATATTAACTTTTATCTTTAGTTTTAAAAGCCCTACTCTGCAATCTGGGGCGTTTTTATATGGTTTTATCTTCATTTTTTAATGAATTTGATCTAAAATAAAAAAATAATAAAAAGTTGGGTGGGTGGGGGGGGGGGGCAAAAAAACCCCGGAATTTTCTCCTTTTTTTTAGGGCAAAAAAAAAACACCCCAAAACGGAATTCCGGTTAAAAACGGAGATATCACATCCCTGTATTGTTTTTCTATGATTCTGTTTTCTAAAGAATTCTCTTGTGGGGTCCAGGTTGAACAAAAAAATTTCATGTGGGGTCCATTGTTGAAAATACCCCACAAGTGTGCTCCCAAGGGAGCTTCGTTTGGAACACGGTCTGTAAATATCTCGGATATAATGTATGAAGGTTTGGTCACAACAAAGGTCAAGCCTTTTCACCTCATTGATGGCAAGTTTGCCTCTTTCAAGAAAATCTGAAGGTGCATAGATATCATCAGTGAAAAATCCTGAAATCAGGAAGTAGCCTGACAAACCCCATGCCTGAAAGAGAGGGGGGGGGGGAGAAGCTTTTTACTGGGGTTGCCCTGTAATAAGCTTTTTTAGGATGTTAGTTCTTGAGAAAAATTGCGGTTCTGATATGGTAAAAGTCAAGTGTCAACGTTTTGAAGACACAATCTGCACTCTCTCCTGATGACGCCATCCCATTTTGAAGAAAAAAAAATTGGCAATCGACACCCGACTTTAATTAGTATCTTGTTCCTCTTGGATTGTAACCAACATTTCTTCCTTGAAGAGACAAATTCACATGGCTGTATGTCATGAAAGACTTGGCTGTAAGGCCATCGCAGATGTGTCTTTTGACAAATAATACAGGTCAAATGACAAGCAATTGGCAGCCATTTTGAAAATGTTGAGTTTTTCTACCTATTTTCTTGTTCAAAGGACAAATCTGTAATGACCCTCTAGGCAGCTATCTTTCTCATATCATACGCTCACTGTGTGCCAAATTCTATGCATGTATCACCCAAGGGCAAGGAACAATTCCCTCAAATATTTCCCCTCTCTGCCCCCCACTTCAATCGCTTCATTGACTGTGCTTTGACCTGTTTTTTTAAACCCTCCCACCCCAACCAAAAAACCCCCCAATTAAGACCATAAAAAACATGAAGATAAAACCAAATAGAATGCCCCAAAGTGCAGATTAGGGCTTTTATAACAAAAGATAAATGCATGTACGTATTATTAAGTAGGCTTCATCCTTGCAAGTTTTCACCCTCGCAAGCTTTCACGCTTTGCGCTCACAGTTCAGGTTTTTTTTTTCAACAGCCTATCACATCCCTGAGCAAAGTACAATTGAATCTGGGAATGAAATTTGAATATTTGTAGAGTTTGTGTGCATGCAAGGCAGATGGCCGAAAACAAAATACAAAAAGTTTCAAGGATTTGCTTTTGCCAGCTAAACAAATCCAAATCAAAAGTGCACGTTATCATTCTGTAGGCTGTAGGAAAGCACATCCTGTTTTTCTCAAAATGTGAAATCACAATCGGTCCCTCACCAGTCAAAATACTCAGTTTCCTGAACTTAGGCAGTAAACAAGGCCAACCAAATTGAAAGCATTTCAAATCAACTATGACGGCATTTCATGTAGTACATTAGTCAATTGTCTGTATGGGTATTTTGTGTTTGTTATTACTCAATAGAATTTAAAAAGTATCAGAGTCAATATTTGAACACAATTTGTTTCTGTTCCAGATATTACACGATGAGTTGTGTACGGAATTGAAAAACACAAGACCACCAAATTTGTTTGGTCATGAGTTTACTGGCTCAAGGCTAAGACAACCTCCTGGGTCCATTGTAAAATTCGAGCCCTGCATTGTGCATTGTGCATTGTGCATTTGTCACACAATGGAGTAAGCCCAAGCTTTCACAGGTTTGTTCATGTAATGGTTGATCGCACAAAAGATGAACACAGTCTGTGACTATTTTGTCAGCTCTCCAAATCCTGTATACCTTTAACTCTGACCGCACATGTAGAATGGAAGGGGTTGGGGGGTGTCAATTAAATAAACAACATATGAAGCATCTTCTTGACTACTTTCCCCAAAAGTGATCAGTTATTTATTTACTGTCTACCAAGGATAGCATTTATTTACAATGTCTCTCAGTCAACTTTATGTGAAAAGAAACACTACCAATCAAAATTAAAGATAACTGGAGAATAGGGGCTAGCATTATTCCACAGCAAAACTTGCTAAAACAGGGTCTAATTACATGGCACTACTTGGCATGGAATTCTGTGCATTGGAACACTTTTGCTGTAAACACATAAATCCAACGGCGCCATGAAATCGTTTTCTGTTCTACACTTTTATAGTCAATTTTTTACAGATATGTACAGAGAGGATTTTCCATGGACAAATTAATTTGTAAGAACCATGATTCAATTTTTAGCTGATTCACAACAATTCATTCTTTTTAACAGTGGCCATTTCCTCCTAACCAATGCCAGTTATAAAACGCCAAAGTTCCGAGGGGCGTCGGAGTGTTGATTTGGCAACATTGTTTCTTTAAAAGTAAGACCACCTTATAATGTATTGGTTTTCAGTATTGGTTTTCAGCTTTACGGGTGGCTCTAACTTCCAATGGGGGCTACTTTCTACAATTGTTTTTGCATTTTTGCTGTTTCTCTTTGTTCTCTGTTCGGGGTTTCCCTGTTGCACCACGTTGTATTTTAATGTTTGTGCAATAAAGATAACAAACTAAACTAATCTTAGTTTGGCCATCAAAAACCCACTCTCCACTGGGGCATTTGGGAATTCGCCTACCTACATGGACATTATGTTGGTAACTTGCATCAACCTTAATCGCCAAATACTGGCCTTACAAGTAAGCCATGTCATAGGTTTCGAGTTTTTAGTCTACATGCCTGAAAAATGAACGACAATATCTACATTTATTTTGACACAGGACTCCACAAAAGTTCTGCGTATGCAGAGCTAATACACATCAGTGTAAGGGCAAAAACCAAATTGAATTCTTTATCCCTGATGCAAATTTAGCAGCGTTGCGGTACCCGCTGCTAAAATATTATAGTATTCGAAATGCCTCTAGCCACCGGGCGGCTAGCACGGTGGTCTAGTGGTAAGTCATCCACTCTAGCATGGCAAAGGTCGTGGGTTCGAATCCCACCCGAGTGATAAAGCCTGAGGAATTTTTTTTCACTGGACTCGGGAAAGCACTGTGTATACAGTGCTTTATAAAGTGCTTCGCTCCTCAAATAACTTGCTTCTAAACATTCCAGGCTCCAAATTCATAAAGCTGCTTAAGCACAAAAAGTAGCTAAGCACAACAAAATTATGCTTAACATAATAAGGTTACCAACCAAACTACCATGTCACCTGCACGATTTGTGACTGGTATCCTGCTCATTTCTGCTTAAGTAGAATATTTTTAAGCAATTTGTTCTGCTTAAGCAGCTCTATGAAATTGGGCCCAGGTTCCCTGCACTCCTGGAGGTGATGGTTGTTTTTCACATGACGGGCCATCTCTTTGGAACAGCCTCCCAGTTCAACTCAGAAAAGCAGATACAGTATTTGTTCTCAATTTAAAACACACTTCAAAACCTGTCTATTTCGGAAATCATAGCTTCGGCCTTTGGTTGTCCTTTGTGTATAGCAGAGTTCCTGTTATTGTTTGCGCCAGGAGTGTCATCCTTGACACACAAGGCGCATTAGAAATGTTCAGTATTATTTATAGACATCGGGGTGTGGGTAAAGCCAAATAATAACATCTACATTGTATTTACAAAAATCTTAATCTATAAAAAAACACAAAATGCATAAATAAGGACTGTCTCCGTTTCCTTAAATAAAATATCTTCCCACAACCCTTTTACCAAAATACCTATCATGGATTTCTTAAAAATGAATCTTGCCGTCAGATTTGTGTTTGTGTCTAGTCGTTTGTAGGTGCACACAAGGTCAACAAATGTTTTGGGTGGTTTTAATAAACGATAAAACAAAATTGAATGGGAAGGGCAGCGGAAAAACAAGGTAAACTTTTTTCGCTGTGTTGGAAATTACTGATGCGTGGCTTTAGAACCGTATATGTCTGCTGCCACCTTGTGACCATTCAATGAAACGAAGCAATAAGGAATGGGCCCACCTTAGCTTCAAGTAATGTCCTAGCAGACGAGTTGCTGTTGAGAATTCTGCTGTTGTTGCTGCTGCTGCTGCTGGGGTTGCTGTTCAGTCAAGGGTTGCTGCGCAGCAAGTTTCCGTGGGTTGATGGACACCGTCTTGGAGCAGTTATCCGTCTTGTAGATGCCTACCAGACGGTCGGCGAGCTCAAACATGTTATTGCGGAGCGAGATAACGATGAACTGAGCATTCTTGGTGCGCTCCTGGAAAAGTTAATGCAAAATTCACAGTATTTCTTTATAGCTTTCTGTACAACTGACGTGTAGCGAACATGTGTATACTCAGTTCTGTCAGTCTTGTTGAGACATATCTACGTGATGAGCAAGCTTGCCTGATGACGAGCGACTAGTTGGGTTCTACTTTATGAAAGGAATTTGTGAAATGTTCTTTTAGAAATGTTTCATTTCGGGGGAGAGAGTTTAATAATTTTTGGAATGTCATTGATGAAAAACTAGAGTCTCAGCTCTCAGGCGCCGGTAGCCCGATTAAAACCCTCCTACAAAAAAGTCCTTCTAAACCAACATGCGCCATAACTTTCTCTCCTTGAACAGCTTCTTACTGAACTCGTTGTCTAGACTGTAATTGTTCAGACATCCCTATTATCCTGTTGTTTAAACAATGCTTGTTATTAGTTTTCCTCATGTAGTAATCATACTTGTCTGTCCAGTCCAATGTCTGTCTAATCTTTTGTCATTCTGGCCGTCTTGTCTTGTCCCTGGGCTGATTTCTACAAGTTTCAACTTACTTAATCATCCTCCATCCCCTTTTTATACTGTACTGTTTTAATTGACTTCATTAACTGGTTATTTACTTTGTTTTGAATCATTCCATTATTTGCTTTTGTATGAGAGTATGTAAGTAAATATTTTCTTGAATTGAATTACAGCTGTGTGTTCTTGGGTCCAAAAGACCCCTCAAATATGACATCACAAGTCCAAAACAGCGCCCTCAGTAAGGTCAAAGGAAGACCTATCATTGGCTGAGACTTGTGCGCGGCGCACACACGTTTCCATTGTTTGATATCAGCAATGGCGGCCAATGCAATGTGTCAATAAATTCCTCCACCTCACTTTGATCTATGGGATTTCGTTGGCTGAAGTGTTTGAAAATGGTTGAGGGTCTCTTACCTTGATGTAGTGCCCAACGATGGAGACATTCTTGAAGTCCAGTGCAGCGTCGATCTCGTCCATCACATAGAGGGGGTTTGGTTTGAACTGATGCAGGGCAAAGACGAGAGACAACGAACTCAGCGTCTTCTCTCCGCCGGACAAATTGCAGATATTCTTCCAGCTCTTCTTGGGCGGACGAACACTAGACAAAACAATAAGGTAGAGCGGGACATTATTGGGTTGCGCAGGTTAGTGGAAAATCAGAAAAAGATAAATGGGTTGTATCACACAATAAAGAAAAATAAATCCACTGGGGCTCACCCTTGCCACTAGCCTGGTGTACATTGTCGAGTATTAAACTGCTATGGGCTAGTAAACACCACTTCTAAACTTGCCCTGTGGGCTTCTAAAAACTGTGCAACCTACTTGTTTAAAATGCTCATATTTCTTCCTTATCAGTTTTGTATAATTAACATGTTTAAAATGTGTTAATTTATTTTTGATCATGTGTGAATGTATTTCATTCGACCATTATTAACCGGTTGTGATTGCATCCATTACATGTATCAGAAAGAGATACATTGATGAGAATACATGCTATTAGCCCGGTGGCTACTTTACAAAAAAGCGTAAGCACAAGGCATTGTAAAATCCTTACTATCAAGTTATCTGGCTCAATCACAAGGTTATCTAGCTTGGACAAGTTTAGTTAATTTAACTTCACCCCAGGAAATTGCCAGGGCTGGCAGTTGAAGTGTGGACGATCAACCAAATTGTCACGGAAAAAGTTGTCATTTAACCTTTGAGAAAGACTCTGCTAGGGTCAAAACGACAGGTCATTCACTATGTTGGGGAAAAGGTTTCAGACAGCTGAAAGAAAAAACAATTTTACCTGAAGACAATTCCTTCTGAGAATGGATCCAAGCTGTCGACGAGCTCCAACTCGGCGTCTCCGCCGAGCGTAATCATCTGGTACATCTCTTTCAAATACTCGTTGATGGAGCCGAAGCCCTTCATGAACATGTCCAGTCGCTGTTTGCGCATGTCCTCCAAGGAATGGCGCTGGGAGTTACGCGTCTCCGTCAGCTTGTCGTACTCGCCGACCCTCGCCAGGTACGTCTCTTCCTGTGAGGAATAAACAATGAGATTTGTAACTTTCAAACATGTGACTTACCAGCTATGAAACTTTTGAGCATTTCTTTTTTTTGCGCTTGCAGGTTGCTTAGTACGCGCATGTCAAAAAGCAAGTATTTTGCTGCGATTCCATTTCAAATTAATCATGTTGTTACACGGTCACCCTTTACTGCATACAGTTAGACACATCACAAGATCAAAGAAGAATGAGATGGGACCAGTTGCTCTTTGACGCGATGCCTCTTTTGTGGGCTACCATACTTGAGTGCGTGGGTAGAGTGGATCAGCCACAGGCCTAACGGGAGACTTTGGAACGCTAGGTTGCAGCAGACTTACTAGGTAAATTTCCATAGTTCAGAGCATGTACCCATCACCAAGAGCAATGAATTTACCTAGTAAGTCTGCTACCACCTAGCGTCCCAAAAGGCCCCCATAAAAATATGCTATAAATACGCTGGCACATTTTAATAAACCAATTCCAGGGGTTATGAGCGAGCAGCACAAGCAGGGGAAAAACAATGGAGCTGATCACCCCTGGGAACAAGGTTGTTCATGACCCTTCACACCCTGTTTACCCAGGTTTACCTTTTTCTTGTACTGTTGTATAGCCCCCAGGTTTGGGTTCATTTTCCCCAGTTGTTCTTCACACACAGTGATCTCATACTGTACTTCTTCAGTGTCCACATTGGCTAGCTGCCCCTCGCTTAGTTCCTCCAGGGTCTCCGGATTGTCACGATCGATGACGTGCAGCTCTAATTTACCAAGCTGCAAGAAAATAAAGTCAAAACCTTTTCAAGTCTACTGTGAAGTAGAGTTTAGACCTAATCCACTGTTACTGCCCTTAGAACAATAATCCAGCGTCAATTTCGAGCCCTCGTTGTTTTCTCTCACCTCTTTCTTCCAGTGTTTGCCTTTCTGTTGGTTCTCCTTCACCACCGTCTCGTATTTCTCCAGCTCGTGTTTGACCTCCACCTGTTTGCTCTTAATTTCTGCTTCCTGCTTCTGGAGCTTGGACAACTCGACTGTTGAGAGGAACAAAAAGTGCTTTAAAAAAAAAGCTCTCCTCTCCAAAAATCCATGATAGCTTGTTCTCAAACTATTAGTCAGCAAATGTTGTCGTTTTACACTACTTGACTTATCCCGTGTATTATTGTTTTTCATAATTTCTGTCAACCCTCTGTCCATACGCTCTTGTTCCTGTTTGTCTGTTTGTCTGTTTGTCTCTCCATCAGGCATCTCACCACAAGCCCAGGCTTCTACAAGAAGCCTCCATGCATTTATGGGTACTTCTTTAATTCAATTTTTGGAGGGGTCATGTTTTGTTTTGAAATTTTCATTAAGTCTGGAAATAATAAGTATGAATTGAAAAAAATTAAAATAAGACATTTTTGACATTGTCCAATACGAGGTTATTAACCCTCTCACAGTTTGGACATTCAAAGTGCACGGTCAACCCTCTCACCGTCTGACCATTGAATGTCCACTCATTTTGTAGCAGTGAATGTGTAAGTGAAAGACCGCGGACCATCAATCGACCTTATTGCCACAATGTGACATCTACTAACCTTTGCTTTGTTCCAGTTGGCCTTCCATATCCTTCATTTGCATCTCTGCCTCGCGGAAAGCCTCCAAAACCTGAACAGAACAAACACAATTAGAAGATAAAATATTTGAGGAACAGAAAGGTCTGAATCTGAAAATCCTTCCGAGTCTAGATTGATAAAACTGTTAAGTAGAAAACTGAATGTAGAGTTTGTAGTTTTCAAACAACACTCTGAACCGATTCGTTGAAACTCGTTAAAAATTGTTTTCCTTCAGAATATGTCCGGAAATTTTTTATAGAAAATTAGGTTTCTGATGCCTTAAGTTGACGTATAAAAAAGAGTAGGATTGCACGCCTGATTTTTATCGATCCATTTTTGGCGCTTGTGCTGTGGATGCTGTATGAAAACAAAAAAATGGATTTATGTATTGAAAATTAAAGTAAAGTACAGTCTGTCCCATGCCAATATGACTCATCAGGCTGGTGTTTATATCCAGTTTTCTTGGCATTAATCGACTGAGAATATCTCTATTCCCCCGGACAGGATGCCGGTCCATTGCAGGTTACTCCCTAGCTCTTGCCGGTACCCATTTGTACTCCTGGGTGAGGAGAAGCAATTGTGATAAAGTGCCTTGCTCAAGGACACATTAGTGTCGTGACTGACCAGGATTCGAATCCACATTCTGTAAAGTACAGAACTAATTGCACAACATCAACAGGTAATCAGATTACAGTCAAATGAAATATAACTTTGTGGATAGAAAACTTCTGTTCTCGGTACCTCTTGAAACTTTATGATGGACCTTACTTTGCGTTTTGGCTGATGGTCACCTACTTTTCCCTCGGCAAAAATTTTCGTAATGGATGTAATATTTTGCATTGGGACAAAGAATAACATTTTTTTGTCCCACATATGTGACGAGCACTGCACACTCGGCACAACCCGAGTCCCGCAAACAAACCCACTGGCATGCTAAGCTTTGTTGTTAGGGAATTTATAGTCCAAGTGATTTTCTTGGGTGTGACTTACACTGGTGGCATCGTCTTCAAGACGCTTGAATTCCACCTCGATCTTCTTCACAGCTTCGGCGTTCTCCTTCTCTTCCTTCTCCATGTTCTCGACACTCTCTTCCCCTCGTTTAATATTCCTGAAGAAACAACCGTCAACAAAACTCTTCGTCTTAAAGCATTTTATGTAAATTCAGGCATGGAATTGCGACGAGGTCACAAAGGTCATGACCTGTGTTGCCCTGGTCATGCCCTTGGTGCCTCTTGAAAAAGTTTCACAAATACTTAAGATTTTCCTAAAGAAGTGCCCTTTGCAAAATGAAAAGGGCCTTATTTTACCCTCTTAAAGATGAAACTCCAGGCCTGTAAATTCTAGGTCTGGTCTTCGGAAAAAAATACATGCAAGTTTAGGGTCTTGCTTTCAAATAACACTCTGAACTGATTCACTGAAATTTGTTACAATTTGTTTTTCTCCAAAATATGTCTGGGAAAAATGGTATAGAAAGTTAGGTTTCTGAGGCCTTCAGTTTCGAATAAAAAAGAGTAGGTTGCACGCCTATTTAGCGCTGGGAGACGTGTTAACACAAACAATTTTCAAGGATAACAATTTCGGAACAGCTGGACTGAAGTGGTTTTAGTGGTGATTTTGGTTCAGCTCTGCTAACCTTTTTGCATTCTTGATGGCAACTTTAGCCTTGTTGATTGCCGTGGTCGTCTCATCAATCTCCTTGGTGACCTTGTCCAGCCTGGCCTGCTGTACCTTCATCTTACTGCTCCCGATCTCCATGATCTTATCATGAAGAGCTTTGACCTCTGCCTCGACCTTGGCAGCCGCATCCGCCACCTTGTTGTACTCTACATTGAAGGAAAGTCACAGGTTAGATTTCAAAGTCTGGTACGACGACGGTGGGGTAGTCTAAAGAAAATATATAGGGGCAAACTTACTTTGAAAATGGATCCAGGCACGGGTGTGCATATATATTTAAATTACACGTTATGAATATAAATACACAAGAAAGCCGTTTGCTTGTTAAATTGGAGTTAAATCAGGTGCAATGAATTCCTTGAGTTATTGTTTAAGGTGGAATCCAGGGGCGAGAATCATGGCTGACAAAAACGTTTGAATTTAAGATCCAAATTTTAGGAGGCGGCATGTTTAAATAACAGCAATTATCTTTTTCAGTCAATCTCCAGCTTTAGATTTGACATAGCTTTTAGGAACAGTGTCCTCAGCACTAGAGAAGTAGATCAAAGAGCACATTTCTATACATGTGGACACAAATTGTGGCTGATTTTCTTCACCAGACTGACTCCAAAAGTCTGAATCAGGTTGACGTCTCAAATTTTCTTTCCCTGGGAATCTTAAGGGGTTATGGACCAGCCTACCTTTTGTGAACTTGGCTGCATCTTTCTCCAGAGCAGCCATGTCGATGTTTTTGCCAGAATCACGGAACTCAATCTCGAGTTCTTTGATCTGTTCTCGAAGAGAAACTTCTTGCTCGGATTTGGCCTACGAGAGAGAAGACAAAAAACCAAAGTTGAAAAGAGCTTTTTGTCATCTTCAGGAAGAGACGCAGAGTTTGTTTTCAGTATGAATAAATTAAAGAATGCAAGGCCTTGGGATTTTCATTTCAGGAATCCAGTCAGTTAAAAAAAAAAGTCTTGACAAATTAGTTCTGGGAGCGTCTCGAAAGTCAGGATGGTAGGAACGTTCCAAATGTTAGCAGTTAAGTATTCTAGTGGGCGTACAAGGCCCAGTCCGTTGGACCACCAAAAGGTTTTCAATGGAGAGTTCAAAATGCTATAGTGCAGGATTACTCCCATTGTACTGCACAATGTCGCGGTCCGCCAGATTGATCTAGCGGTCCAATGGATTGCGTGGCGGGGCGAAGCCGAGTGGTCAAACAGATTGGATTCAAGTTCCGGTGTTTCTGATCAGCAGAGTGTGGGTTCCAGTCCCGTTCATGACACTTTTTGTCCTTACGCAAGACACTAATAACCATTATAGCTCGGTCCTTTGGGGGGGGGGGGGGGGGGGGGACTTAAATTCGTAGGTGTGTGTTGGGTAATGCATGTAAAAGAACTCAGTACAATTATCACTAAGAGAAAGGGGGTTTGCCGCAGCGTTTCTGGCAATCGCTGCTGAATGCACCGCAGCACATTGTCAACCATTAAAAGGTGCTACTTAAATAGGTCTTATAAATTAAAACTGCTTATCCTGTTGAAAACATATAATAATAATAATAATAGCGGCCATTTATAATGCGCCATGTCTGTCTAAAAAACACTCCTGGCGCAGGAGCAAGTGGTCCTACAATAAGTTAAATAGATGACATCTTAAGCACAAAAATACGTTTTCAAATGAGTTTCGAAGCTGGTATAAGTAGTGACTTGTCGGAGATTGGGGGGGCAGTTCATTCCATAGAGATGGGCCAGAGTGAGAGAAGGATCGTGTTCCCCATGAGTGGTGTGTATGTGGAATGTGAAGAAGTCTGGTGTCGGATGATCTGAGCTGCCTGGGTGGTGCATGAAGATGTATCAGGCTCTTGATGCACCCCTAGGGGTGTGATAAAGCACTAAATCAGAACCCAGTATATTGTTCCTTTGCGACTAGAACGTTTCTGACTTTTCAAGATGCTACCCTCTTACCTTGATATCCATTTGATGTTTCTTCAGGGTCAGCTTGGTCTCGTTCAGCTGTTTCTCCAACTCATGGGTGCTCTGTTCCAGCTCACGGAGCCTATCGCGATGCTCGGCGGTGCCGCTGCGCTTCGTCTCCAGCTCTCGCTCCATGGCTGCCAGCTGTTGAGGGGTTACGTCGACGACGACCGCGCAACCCATTCTCCCTTTGGAGACTTGCTTACCACCTCCGCTCATCGTTCCTTAGGAAGGATGGGGGACAGGGAGGTTTAATAACTTATAAACATTTTTTGGAGGATCATACTTTCCTCACGGCTGAGAAGCTGAATTGCGAAGGATGCTGCTACAGCATGTTTGAGTCGCAGGCATGTAAAGATGCCTTTAAGAGCCAGCTGCATTGACCCATATATGACCAAGAAGCACAGCTTGAGATCGAAAATTTTTGATTTTTCCAGAGGGAAGCCCTTGTGGCATAGGAGAGAACCTACATACATCTCTACTCACTTTATAGCCTTAGCCGGGAATCGAACCAGGGCCACAGTGGTGAGAGACGAGCACTTCACACAAAAGCCAACCATGCCACCCAAATACACTGCTTCAGTATCTTTGACAATAGAGAAACAGTTCAGCCGTACCAAGGACCAAGCTTTTAGAGCTGCTTTAATGTTACTTAGCAGAGATGGGTTACCAACCAAAATACCGTACAATCTATATTGCTTAATACTGGTTCTCTGCACACTTCTGCTTAGCAGTCAAAAGGTACTGATGTAGTATTTTCTGTGCAAATTAGGCCCTGGATTTACCTGTAGCCTCGATGAGTTGTCCGTTTAGAGTCACCACACGATGGCGCTTGCTTCCCTGTAGACCGATCCTGGTGGCCTGATCGAGGTCCTTAGCGACTAGGGTGTTCCCCAAGGCGTAGTAGAAGGCACCGGCATACTTAGGGTCTTTCATACGAACCAAGTCATACAGACGGGGGACGTTCTCCGGGCTGAGTAGGGAAAACAAAATAGTGACCATTATTCAAAGCTGATATGGATTTTAATATCACAATGTGACAATTTTTTTAGAGCCTTGTCATATTATGAATGAGTTTTCTTGGTGGAGATTGCCCGGAACTGGTTGCCTGTAAATTGCCCAGTGTGACATGGCCTTAAGACCTCAAAGGGTCAAACCCTAAACAGGCACAAAGTGTAAATAACTCTACACATGACTGGTGTTTCAGGAGAAACTTATTAACAGTGTTCTCTCTAAATAATCGTTCACTTTTAAAACACTTGAGGACTGGTCAAAGTTTATGTCGTAGTGGTCCAGCTGGCTAGCTCATTGCTTCCAAACAACATTTCCTGTAAACAACTGCCTGCAGAGATTCACAAGTTCACTACAATTAATAACAATACTGAAAATAAAACTTACGAATTGAATTTCGCTTGTGCATTCCTGGCACGCTCAACCATCTAAAAGAAAGTTGCGAAAATGATTGATAATGAAAAACAAATTGATAATGAAAAAGTATCAAGTCGTCATATAAAAGAAATCATAACAAAATATAAATAGTAACATAAATGTGCATTTCGGCCTCCTTGCATATGGGAGGCACCTGTACTATATTTCTCCAGATTCCACTAAAAACAAAAAGCAGCTTTGTGTCTCCATATAAATTTAAACCCGTTTAAAAAAAAATCTCCCCCGACCTTTTATTTTTTAAAGGAGTAAGGAAGCTTCGAGTACGAATTTCTTCAAAATCTAAGGCATTTTTAAAAAACATACTTATTTATTCTTGCTGCAAGATTTGTCGTCAAATTAAAACCCTCGCCATGCCATGGATGTAGGGCCTTGGTTCCCCCTTTATTCTAGACCTGGAACCTCTGAAATGTTACAATTCAGAAGGCTTACAGACTCTGTGCCTCACTAGAGTTACATAACTTCATGAACTATTTCTTTTTCCCTTTGAATGCTGCTTTATTTCTTTCAAGAAAACTTGCAGGCTCTGGGGCGTTTCGAGAAAATCCTGAAATGAGGCAAAATCCCGAGAAATCACACGGCTGGTCTTGCACGTACCTTGTCCATAGCAATAAAGGTTGCAACACCGACGTTGTTATCGCGTAGGAACTTGACGCATTTCTCTGCCGTCTCGATGTTGTCGACCACGATGTTATCCAAGGCTCCGCACGCTGTGGAGATCGCTACGTCATACTTCTCATCAATAGCTCCTAAATCGCCCTAAAATTAACAACGGAACAAAATCGCTCGTTTGACAAACAAATCTCTTTTTTGATCCTTTTGTTTAACATGAAATGCGAAACTGTCTCTGGAAAATGGCAACAGAAGATTTACGCTTTTGCAGCTTTTCAGATTTCAAGAGAAATAGTTCATTGCTGACAAAAAGGTCTGGGCCCACTTTCATAGAGCTGCTTAAGCAGAGAATTATGTTTAGCAACTTTTCGCTCAGCAAAAATAACCAAGATACCAGTCACAGGTTCTACTTGTGACATTGTACTTTGGCTGGTAACATTATTCTGGTAAGCAACATTTTGTTTGTGTTTAGCTACTTAAGGCTTCAGTTGCGGCTACGACTGTTGCTAAGGGTTTTGCTATTAGGATGCCTTTACTTCAATGCATGATGACGTGGAAATCCAGTTGTAGCCGTAGCTTTAGCCGCCAATTCGGACGGGGCTTTATTCTTACCAATCTGCCGTGGACACCCTGAATCTTGCCCTGCCTGGTCTGCTCCATCAGTCCCTCTAGGACAGCCCCACGGTCTCTTGCGGACTGTAGGGAGCTGCGAGCTTCTTCCACCTTGGTGACGAGGGAACGCAGGTCCTCGGACATCTTGGCCTCGGCCTGCTTGATGCTCACTAGCTCACTCTGGGCCTTAGGAAGCTGCTTGGTCAACTCTGGGATTTGACATTCTAAATCCTTAATTGAACTGTGATAAAGACAAGGCAAGATAATTAAAAACAATGGGAAATAATTGAGACCACAGCTGGCGTCCAGCTGAGCGGAGCTTTTCAGCGAACATTATTTAACGCCCGGAACAACTTCTGACTTTCCTCAAATATTTGCCGACAGCCAGATGGCTGACATTTATACTGTGCATAACCCTGGATTCTAGACCTTTGTGCTGTTGTTGTACTAATGTGGCGAACAAAAACGGACAGGCGGCTACCGTTGTTTGTCATTATATTCGGCTCGATGGGAGGTAAGTCTGCGTGTTCCAAGATTTCAGCATACCATGGCAGATTTTTGGCAGTGAGGTTCTGCGAATCACGGAGAGTGCCTGTGGATATTTTTCACAGAACTCAGGGAAGTACTGAGTATACAGTGCTTAATACATATCGATGTAAGGGTAAAAACAAATTATATTTTAATATCCCCGATGCGAAATAACCATCTATTAAAGGTGAGTGCCTAATCAATTTTCTCGCGCGGCAACACCAAATCCCAGAGTTTATTATGAGAACCTTTGTTGTGTCAAATCAGGGTTTCATTGTGGCAACAATATTTTCACAGGAAAGCGATTACTCAGGAAACAAAATCAGAAAAAATAATACCGCAGCTGGGCACAGAATTGAATTTGTAAATACTGAAGCGGTTAGGCAGTTTACCTCTTGCGTTCTGCCAGTAATGCTGTAGCGTTCTCCAGGTCAAGTTTGGATTTCTCAAGCTTGGCCTTGGCTCCCTCTTTCTTCTTGACCTGGGTGTCCAACTCAAAATCTGCCTCTGCCTTCCTCGATTTGGCCTCGTTGACTGCCTTCTGCATCCCCATCAGCTGTTCCTCTTTTACCTAGGTAAGAAATTTTAGAGGTGTGATTATACAAAACCTGAAGATTCCTGGAAAAGGGTAGCAGTAGTAAACTGCGGTCCACTTTTGTTTCATGAACCGATGAAGTGCTTCTTACGTCTTTCTCTTCTTGTAGGCCTTTCGTCTCGGTCTTCAAGGAGGCCATGATCCCGCTCATCTTCTCTTCTTCTACTTTCAGCCTCTTCTCAAAGGTCTGCATTGTAGCCTCCAGGTGCTCAATCTGCTCTTCGCTGTTTGCCGGGACGGCTCGCAGCTCCTCAAGCTAGTAGAAACAAAGAGGAAACCCGATCAAGAATTACAAACATTTAGAATAATACAAGCCATTTTTAAGGCACTTTTAAAGCAGGTGTCAAAGCGCTGTACACTATGACTGCACTTGTTCATTGGGGCATGCATGAAACCATCTCAGCTCCTCAGGAGTATGCAGCACCAGCAGCCAAATGGGCACACAGGCTGCTTCAGTGACACCAACATTCTCTACCCTCCCAGAAATTACTTCTGGGTGATGAGAAGCAATTAGTGTGGCGTGTTCTGGCCGAGCAGTTTAGTGCATCGGACTCAATTTCTGGTGGATAAGTCATCAGGATGTGGGTTCGAATCCTGGTCATGACACTTGTGTCCTTGAGCAAGACAGTTAATTATTATAATTTCTTCTCTTCAACCTGGGGTAAATGGGTACCTGTGAGGGCACATGTGGTTCTTGTGATCAATTTAGCTTGGTGCGCTTCACACTTGGCAGCACAGGCTGTAAACTCCAAAGGGAGCTGAGATGGATTAAGGATCAAATAAATTGCCCAGTGACCAGGGGTAATAATGTTGGAGCACCATGACCATCACAATGAGTGACGGATTTGAGTGCTATATAAGAAGCCACTAATAGTAAAGCAATTGCCTAAGGACACACACCCATACATCAGAACGGTCTAGCATTGGGCTCCCTGAAACTGTTCATGGTCTTACTTTGGCTTTCTCCTTCTGTAGGCTTTTCATCAGCTTCTTCTGTTTTTCCTTTGTGTGTTTGAGGTCCTCTCGACATTTCACATCTTGCTGCTCAAAATCGGCGAAGTCTGCCTTCTTCTTTTCCGCTATGTCACAGAGCTTCTCGTAAGTCCTGATGTAGGAATTGTGCCACAAATTAAAACTCTAGGTCAATTTCTCTTTGCTCAACCCAAAATTAATAAAAAATTTACCCTGTCAGTTACTCGGTTTCCCTTGTGGTTTATTACTTGATATTTAAAAAAAGAAAAAGTCGCATCCCTTTAAGGTGATCCTTCTGCTGCCGCTTCCCAGGTTGTATTGTAAACTTTGGTGTGATCCCTGGCTACACGGCAGTTACAGGTTGAATGGCTTCTGACTTGGCATCCCCGAATGAAGATAGTGATGAAATAGGGAGACCACCAACATTAGGGCTAGATAACTTAGTTGGTAGAACGCCAGCATGTCAGTTGGGAGGGCGCAGGTTCAAATCCTACTCAAGTAAATTCTTCTTTTGTCCAAAAAATAAATAAATAAATAAATAATAAAAAATTAAATTCTTAACTTGACTCACTGTGGAGCTTTTATTTTTTAAATTTGTGAACACATTGAAATTCCCAATAAACAAAACGCTTCGACTATCAACATTTTGCAAAGTTAATTTACCTGAATATTTTCTTGTTATCTTTCGTCTTGGTTTTGTTCTCCTCGACAAAGCGATCCAGTTCCTCTTTCATTCCCTTGAAGGAGTCCGCCACCTTGTCTCGTTTCTCTACAGCCTTCTTCTCATTGTTGTCGCACTCCATTCTTTACAGGGAACACAAGAGATTTATTTTAAAATTCGCTAACGTTTGTTAACATCATCCGTTTAGTTTTGCTTATGTCGTTGCCTTTAGCCTTATTGTGCGCAAAAATAAAACAAGAAGCGAAGGAAAACTTACACGTATTTGTTGTAGAGCACGTGTTTCTTCTTGGTGATGTCATTCTCCATTTTAAGGAATTCCTGGGCCTCCTTCATCGGCTTCTCAAGTTGCTCCATCTCCGACTCCACTGCCTTGACTCGTCCCAACTACAAACAAATGATCATAAATAATAACTTGGCATATGAAATCACTGAATTCTGAAACAGTTGAATTGAAGAAAAAGTAGAGGACAAATCTGTACAGAAACCGATACAGGGTTTACTTTTAACCTTTTTCAGTGACTAGCCAGCAGGACCAGTTGGCTTTTTATTTAATAAGTCCATCAGCTTTTTCACAAGTTCATTTTAATTTATAACATATTAAATGGCGATGTGTTTCAACACTGAGCCAGTCAGCTGGACTGCTTGGGAGTGAATTTTGCTTGGTCCTTATATGTTTTAACTAGCCATTGGCCAGCGGACCACTGTTTAAGGAGATCACAGCAATGAATCCAACAATAGTTTACTGGAAGAGAAAAGTGGAGGAAAAATGATACAGTATAACAATTACTTTTATTCTGAACTCTCACTGTAAAAAAAAATTGTAACGGTACCACTTCTCAACCACTGCTCATTTTGATTCTGTTCTTTTAAAAACTATTCTGGTCCAGTAAACATTTTGAGTAACAAGCCCTGCAGTCTTGTGGATTTTCCCCAAAAAATTTGAGCCCAGCTTGTGGTGCTTCATATTTACTTTTTCTCCCCTCTCTTCGTTGAGTTGCTCAACAGTCTTGGCCAGCTCCTCTATTGGCTCCTTGAATTGATTACTGCCGATGATGTCTTCCAAGTATTCCAGCATTCCTTCCTCGTGCTCGGTCAGAGCCTTGGGCTTCATCATCGCTATCTGCTCCACCTCGCCCTAAGGTTGTAGAAGGGTGTGAAACACAAAAAAAGGAAATATTTTGAGAAAACCTGGCTGCTGTCTTGAGACCAAACTTTCGATCTTACAGGATGTTAAATTTTTTAAAGGATTTACAGAGTCTTTAAATCAAAAACAAAACAAAAAAATGAACAAAGGGAAAAAGGAATTTGTGCATTATAATATACAGGAATGAGATTTTCTAAATATGAACTATTGCTGAAATTGGCTTGCCCGACCTGAGTTCCCAAGATACGACACCTCCCAGATGTTACAGCTCAGGAGATTTTACAGCCTATGTGCATCACCAGAATTACAAAAACTAAAGGTTTCGACAAAAAGTTGGGACAAATTGTCCCTTCTACCTTACTGGTTACCGTTTTACTTCTTTCCATAAAATTTGAAGGCTCAAAAAGATTTTGAGCAAATCCTGAAATCAGGAAAACTCTTTTAAGAAATCCCATGCCTGAAAGTATTCAATGACATCCACTATCTTTTAAGTTGTTGTGGCATAATTAACAAACACATCATTGCATTTACCGATCAATTTAATCGATATCTGTTCGTTTACCTGAAGAATGAGAAAGCGATTGTGATCTAAATCGACACCACTCAGCCTCAGCAGGGCCGTCACATCTTTGAACGTGGCTTTCTTGCCGTCTACGTAGTAGCTGCTACTGCTGTCCTGATGCGCCGTGCGAGAAACGACAAAAGCGCTGTTGGGGACCACTTTGTAGTCATTATCACCGGGCTGTAACAAGATGAACAAAGTTGGGAGTCAACCTCAGAAATAACAGGGATGTGATAGGCTGTTGGAAAAAAAACCTGAACTGTGAGTGCAGAACAAGAAAGCTTGCGAGCTTTCATGCTCGCGAGCGCAAAACCTTCTTATGTATATGCATTTATCTTTGGTTTTAAAAGCCCTACTTTGCAATCTGGGGCGTTCTATATGGTTTTATCTGTATGTTTTTTATGAATTTGATAAAGCTAATTAAAAAAAAACCCACTTTTTCTCCTTTTTTTTTAAGGGGAGGGGGTTAAAAAAAAAGATTTCCGGAAAAAACAGAAATCACATCCCTGAAATAAGTTCTCAAAGACAGAGGACAGGGATAGGATTTGAAGAATGTGAAAGTTACTAAGAAGTTGCTTTTTGAATTCCAGTTATTCTAGAAAAAAAAAATACAATTCTGGAGGTTTACAGACTCTGTGCACCATCAGAAAGACAAAACTACAGGTCTGGACACAAGGTGGACTTTTCTTTCTCCCTTTGGTGACTGCTTTACTTCTTTCAAGAAAATTTAAAGGCTCAAGGAGGTTTGAAAAAATCCCGAAATCAGGATTTTTTTTTGAGAAATACATTGTGGAAAAAGAAAGATTTTTATCTGAGCTGACTTTACCCCAGTATCGATGATCTTCTGGAAGTGAACGGCCACTGTACAACTCGTCAGGTTTTTGTGGTTTTCCGATTTATGGATCAGCACCGAGAGCTTCTTGGATCGGATCTTGGCTGCTCGATACCCGAAGACGAACAACATGGAGTCGATCACGTTGGACTTGCCGCTGCCGTTGGGTCCGATGATACAGGAAAAACTCTGAAAGGAGAAAGTGAAGTTTGAATACTCAAATTGTATCATAGACCGTGTCAATAATAAAGTTTTCGGCTTGTGAACAGCTGCAGCTGTGCTCATAGTTGTAATGTCTTGAGATTAACACTGTAGTTGTTGCTTTGATGCTTACTTCGTGTATTGTGTCCCACACATGTCTTGTTTGGTACATATACATGTAAGGTATAATGTACTTATCAATAGGCTACTGTTTCAAGGGTACAATCACTGCATGGAGTGGAGGGTCCTATGCATTATTCATTAGTTAGGTTGAGTCATGATTGGAATATTGATGAGGTAATGCCTAGACTTGGGTAGCTCTATCAGTGTGTAGGATACTACAATATAGTTGCCAAATTGGTCATGGCCATAGTGTAACCTAAAAGCAGTTGGATTTAAAAGAAGTGAATTTAAAGGGTCATAGATTGGTAACCACTCTAAAAATTAGTAACCATAACAGCCTTGGTGAAAAGCACTGCAGCTTTTGGTAGTAACATCCAAAGAAATCCGCTGTCACTTCACTAAACGTGGATGGATTCGACGTTCTTGTGAAAATACTGTGAGAGTTTTTTGCTGTTTTCTCAGCAAGTAGGCACTGTATTCAGCTGAAACTTTCACATGTGACTTTTATTGTACAATGTATCTTTTAAAATAATTTTGCCAATAAATCAACATTACATTGGACAAAAATAAATAAATAAAAATCCTTAAAAACCTTATGAAAAGGTCCGAGTGAGACTTTCCCCGCATAAGACTTGAAGTTGTCTGTTACAATCTTGGAGATCATAAGCCGAGGTTCATCCGGGGCTGGTGGTTTTGAAACGCTGCTCCTAGTGCTGGTCTGTGACGTGTCCATGGGTGGGTCGACCGGTGTGTCTGTAGGGGTGTCTGGGAGTGGGATAACGTCTTGTGATGAGGCACCCTGCTCTGGTTCATTTTCTTCGAGAAAGAACAGCAATGATTTGTTACTATTTTATGTGTGACAAACTAACTGAACTTCAAAAAAATTCCATCATTACTCAACCTAAAATAATTACTCATTTCTATTGAGTGTTGCTCCAATTGTAGCAGCCCTCTCCAACAAGATTACAATAGTTTAACATTTGTTTTAGTAAAGAATGATGCTTTTGCCAAAGTTTGCCTTTTATATGCAAAATTCGAGCCCTGCCACTGCGCAGACTGCAGCTGCAGGACATACCTTTATTTTCCATTGTCTCTGTGTTTAAATCCTCCATTGACTCTCCACCTTTGTTCGCCATCTCCCCAGGCTGAAGTTCAAGACAAAAATAAGAAAAAAAATCCAATAGATTTTACATCTGGACATGTCATTGCACTATTTCTTGTCAGTCATTATTATTAACACTAAACTAAAAAGTAAAACTAAAAAAGTAGAAGTAAATAAGTATACCTCTTTTTATTTTTTTTTTAAATTGCAAAATGAAATAATAATGACGTTGGGTCAATATTTGGATCCCAATGCAATATAGTAAAATATACATCATTCATCAAATGAAAGCTTGTTTCAATTCATTCAAATTGGTTTTTTTTTCAAGACTAAATAAAAAAAATAAAAGTTATAATTACAATGATTAATGAAAATTGAAAGAAAAAGTAATTCAAAGTAAGCCTAGCTTCCCCACCCGGCTCTCTCATCCCCATGTATCGATGAATTGAACTGAAGCAGTCGTCCATGCTATGACAGTCATTATGAATGAGTCTATGACAGATTATAGTTCGAGTTTGATGCCATTTTGTCATACTCTCATTGACATTCATTCTTCTATTTGATTGTGTGTGACTGTCACTTGTCAGTGAATCAGAATAATACTTAGTCAGTTACTTGAGTTAGTGATTGTTTTGAATTTGTTAATCAGATTTACGTTGCCTGTAACTCGGGTATTTCTGATAAAAATGTGATCCTAAACTAATTTTAGTATAAAATACGTAGCCCAAACTACAGCACGATTACACAACAATACAATAAATGTAGATTCAGTTATTAAAATAGTGATTTTTGGTCGGAAACTCACCTGAGTTTGACTTCAATAACACGATTGAAAATGGCGCTGTTCGTTGACCGCCTTTTTAACGAAAGATTTGATTGGTCAAAATTCTGAATGTCAGGCATGTTCAACAGCTTTGCAAAATAAAACCCATTTGCAGAATATCTTATTAGAAAACTTAAGTACTTTTCAAACAACCGGCTCAACATTTAGTTTTTGATATTTTATACATTTACAAAAAGGATGCATAAATCTTTTTCAAACATTTTAAAATTTTTATATTCATATGTTGTAAGACGTGCACTTGTTGCAAGTTTACCTTCGAAACTCTCGACCTTTGTTTAGTCGTCCCTGACACTCAGTACCAATTGCACATGGGACGAGTGAAGACTTTTGATTGATATAAACTTAGTAGTTGACAACTCGCCACTTAGAATTACTGCTCGAAGTACCAGCTCGACAAAATGTTGGAACCCTGTCGTCTCCTAATCCATTCCCAAACACTGTGTAAGGGTTGATAACCATACTATTTAAATTACATAAGAATCGAAGATGGCAGCCTACTGCGTTAGACAAATTATCGCAGCTTCACTCAGAAAAACGCTATGTTTTGTTTCAGCAGAAACGGTAAAATTGTATTTAAATGAAACTAAAATATTTGAGGGATAATGTTTTGTGTGTTCAAAGTAGATCACGATATGCAGTCGATGTACCGACCACGTATTCACGTTGACTTAAAAATCAGAAATTGTTTGTTTACGTTACGTTTCATTCAATCCATTTGGAACTGAGTGAACTGAAAGTCCCTTTTTCTTTTTGTTTCTGGAATTGGAAAATGTTGGTGAACACTAAACTATTTGTCTTTTTGTTTCGTATGCCTATATTTATGTGTAGTTTGGTTATTGTATTTTAATTTCATTTACTGTCGATCATCTTGAACATTTTCGGGTGGAAGAACCAGGCACTCAGGCAGAGCTCAGTCTGACGCACTCACACTGTACTAGGGAGTAGTACTAGTAGTCTGTGACTGTGAGTGACAAGTAGTCAATATTTTTAGCCCTAATACTAATAGGAATTAGGACTCAATAGGAGTAGGAATTAATTTAGGACTTAAACTGCAGAACAAAAGTATATGAATTATGATAAGGATTTTAGGAATCTAGCCAAGTTTTAATTACTTAAATATGGTCAGGAAGGATTGTTACAACAATAATTTTAACTGAGTGATAAGTGATGATAGTTAAATTAAACAGTAATTTGAGAAAAATAAACAATCTTGTTGTTTTTATGTTTAAATCATATCTTTTTCAGGTTCATCTGAGGCCATTGCATCGACTCTACACATCATCCAGTGGCCCTCCTCCAATTGACCCTCCACCCATAGAAGAAATATCCATCCCTGAATGGAAGCAGCCGATGAATGAAGATATTGAACTGCAGCGAGCCAGACTACTGTACCAGAGCCGTAAGAGAGGCATGCTGGAGAATGGTCTCTTGCTCAGGTACAAAATCTTGACATAAATATTGTGGTTCATCTATCTTTAACACTTAAATTAAAGCGGCCGCAAATGGCTTGTACCAAGATGTCCCTAGCGGCTGCAAACGGCTGCAAACGGCTGCTAGATCGATGTGACCTACTTTCACTCAACCAAAAAGGGCAAAGTTGAGGCCATGACCTGAATTGACATTTTCCAATGTTTCTCTTGTTGACATAGTTAAATATATTTCTAAAAGAAAACCAAATTTATGTTTGATATCATTTTTTTCAGACACTTTTTACAAGAAAAAAGTGTTTCAAAAATTCAGCAATAAAACAATGTCTGGGAGTATGGTGATGATTACATGTATACAGTTTATAGTCTCTAACGGGTTCAAACCAGCCAAATCATTGAAGACCCCAAAATGTAAGCTATGGAACATGCTAGCAATTACAAGTTTGGGGACTCAACACAAATATTGGCAAATAAAAGTAAAAATCATAACATAAAACCATTTAAAACGCACCAGAAAGCACAGAAGAGCTTTCAGAAATGAGCATAAAAGTGAGGTAAAAAACATTCAAAAGACTTTGTTTCAATTCAGCGTGCTTCAGCCAAACTTGAACAAAATTAGTTTTCCAGGTCGCCCCAAAGTTTGGAAAAAATTCCTGGGAAGAAACTTGTAGAAAGTATTAACATGTAACATAAAACTATGATTTTTCTCTTGTTTTTCAGCACTTTCGCTTCGCGGTATCTTCCAACATTTGACAAGTCACAATTAGAGCAGTATGACTTCATGATCAACAAGCCCAATAATGACTGGGATATATTCCATTGGGTGACAGGTAGGGGGCTAACTGATAAAAGCGTTTGTTTTGTGATCTGTAAAAGAAATTGACAATTTCTTATTCCATTTTTCTTTTTGTCATCAGGGTTTTGGGGCTTACATTTTTTTCTCTAAACCTGTTTTTAAGATACATTCAGTACATCCCCCTTCCTGAAGTTTATTTCTCAGTGTCGATGTCTACAGTTTTAGTGAACTCTTTATTTGATTAATTTTGAGTTGAATTAAGAAAAATTGACTAGAACGGGACTTGAATCACCGACCTTCACATTAACGTACCAACTGAACTATCCATCCCTATGTTGACAGTCTCCCTATTAGTCAATATCTTTGTTCGGGGTTGCCAGTCAGAAGCCATATAACCGTTAGCTGCCATGGACAGTGCTGTCTTTATTTACTTGTAAAGTTTGGTTAACTCGGAAGAAGTATGAAAAGAAACTTATTTCTCTCCCCTTTTATTTGCTGTGGTTAGATCACAAGCCAACACCAGACGAGTTCAAGGGTGATGTGATGGACCTGTTGAAGAAACACGTCAGCAATGTGAATATGGAATCAAGAATAAGACAGCCAGATCTTCCAGAAGATGAAATCCGACAGTAAACCTAAAAGCTCTACCTCAGGAAGTCAACCGGAATGGTAGCCAGATTTTGTTGTGAAATACAAAACAAAGTGTGTATACAACAAATTGTAAAATTGGGTATCACAACTTAAAAACAGATGGCACTTGAATAACCGGACCCTCTGATTTATCCTTAATACTCCCAACCAATAGCTATCTTGAAACTGGTTTGATGGACTTTGTTAATGTGATTGCTGCACAGTCAAGCACATCATACTTGGGTTAGAGGAAGGGACAGATACCAACAAAATCAGACTCCAACAGATTTATGTTGCATTGAAGAAAGCGTCGGGCGTTATCTTAGTGAAGGAAATCTAGTTTCTTGTTCATGAAATTCATGATGTTGATGGAAATTTCATCTGGCTCACAGTAACTGTATAGGAGGAACAGGGTCCAATTTAATAGAGCTGCTTAGGCAGAGAATATTGTTTAACAAGTTTAAGCAGAAATTAGCTGGAAACCAGTCACAAATGGTACATGTGGCATGTCACTTTGGCTGGTAACCTTATTCTGGCAAGCAAAATTGTTTTGTGGTTTGTTACTTTTTGTGCTTAAGCAACTTTGTGAAATTTGGCCCTGGACAACATACAATCGCTGGAAAGGGCTTGCACTTTGAATTAACTAATTTGTAAAAGAAAAAGTAACATTTTCTACTCCTTGACCCTTACACCCTTTTTGCCTACAGGTGAACTCAATCCACCAATAGCCTCCTCTCATATGTCACTCCACACCAAATTGTTAGACTTGCATAATATCGGTTTGCCTGGTCCAGTGATAAGCAATTGTTATTTGGGCCAACAGCCCTCAATCCTCCACTATCCTCCACTCTGTGGTCACTTGATACCAGGCCTTGAAATTCGCTCTTGAAGGGGCACAGCAATTTTCCGTAAGGGGCACTTCTATGAAGAAAATATAAATTTGTATGAGCTTTGCAAAGGGCACCACATCAAAAGCACAGGGCACCACGGCAGTTGCTATGGGTGCTGTGGGTTATTTCGAGGCCTGCAGTACCCAAATTTCACTCTGTGGTCACTCAACACCAAAGTGTGGACCTTGATAAGATTGGAATTCCACTCCAATGACAAGCAATTGTTATTTAGGCCCACAGCCTCCAGTCCTTTCTGAATACATGTACATGTACTTCATTTTGGTAGGGAGGATGTAGAAGGATTTTGGAGGGTTAAGGAGCAATGGTTAGTTGGTTTGTTATTTAAATTTCTTTGTAAATATTATATGTGTAAAGGTTTTTTTAAAGTAATAAAATCTCACACGGAGGAAAAGTAAATTAGGACACTTTGATTTATTTGATTACATAAATATTTATATTATTTATAACTCTTCCAGAATATAAAATTAATATACATGTGAAAGTACTGACCTTATGTCAGCTTAATCATTAATCATTGATTTGATCCGGCTTAAGCACAAAACAGTCTCTTTGTTCTACATCTCAGCAAAGTAAGAGTGTATGGATGAGAAGCAGCAGAGAGCTTGGTTTCAAGCTCAAACACATTCTGATAGGAGGAACCAGGTCGGACACACTGGTGGCACACTTACCATGAAATACAACTACACAAATAAAATCAATGGTTTCCTCTAAAATGAACACAGATTAAATAGTCTGCATGAAGCGACACTTGACCTCTATTGTTTGGAGACCCTCTTTAAATTGACCCCCTGACCTCTACTGTTGGATGACTCTGAATGGAGCCGACATTTCATCAAGTGTCTTCATGAGTTGCTCTTTCGTCTCCATCTTGGACTTTGTCCACGCGAGAGCAAGGTGGGTGGCAACAGCTTTGCGATCTGCAAAACACAAGTCCATATTAATTGAGGTAATATGGTAGGGATTGGTAGGGGTGGGGAGGGGGCTTTTTTTGCGTTTCTACCCCATGGTCATCAAACCAGTACATCACATCACACACAAAATGCACAACACAGCTAGTCTCATGGGGGGAGCTTGTTAAATTTTTGGAAAGCGATCCAAGCGATTCCGCTTTGGGGCAAACATTGGTTTTAATTGGTCAATGCATTAGGGATGGAGTTTTAAAGAAGGGCTCCCCAAGGTCAAATTGGGTTTTGTGATGCACTCAGTTTCCAAAAGATAAGAGTCCTCATGAAAAACTTATCCGCCTCTTTTGTTAAAATGGTGTAAAATATCATTCTATTTTACACTCTTTCAGAGCGAAATTTAAAACATGATGTCATCAGACAGCAAAAACAAATTGGTCTGTACATTCCAAAGAGGAATTTCTGCGGTAGTCACAAGCTCAATTCAATGTTGCTTGATTGAAAATCATCAGAATATCAACTGCAAATTCTCTGTACAAAAATGCACAGACCCTGATATGTTTGAAAAATGACGTCGTCAAACATTTTTGGATTTTGACAAAAGTACACTTGAAGGGTATCAAACACAGTGGCATTTTACACCATTTTAACGTGAGGTTTGAGACTTGTAACTTTTTCCCATTTTCATAAGAACTCTATCTATTTGAAAATGAGTGCATCACAAAGCTGAATTTGACCTGGGTGCCCCTTTTATAATTGGTCAATGCATCGGGGATGGAGTTTCATAAATTCATCAAATACACACACGTAGATCCACACTCACCCAAGTAAAACTGCCCACTGGGTTGACTGAGCACAGCTTTAGCGATACACAGCCAACTGATGGTGTCACCTCCTTGCTCTGGTGATCTTAGTCTGTCCTTGAATGTCTTATGGAATTCTGGCATGGAGGTTCGGACGGCCGGTGTGTCGGCCCAGCCTGGGTGCATCACGGAGAAGTGCACTTTGGGATAAATTTTAGCCCACATCTCCGTCATCACTACTTGCTGACGCTGGAAGGGGTAAGAATTTTTCAATTTAGATTTGTGCCCTTAAAGGTAGGGTGT
Organism: Pisaster brevispinus; assembly: GCA_023634235.1. Lineage (NCBI taxonomy): Eukaryota > Metazoa > Echinodermata > Asteroidea > Forcipulatida > Asteriidae > Pisaster > Pisaster brevispinus. Next base: position 3,044,615 of record JAMKCF010000014.1, on the reverse strand, counting down.
ACTTATTCCGCAAGTTAAAAGCAAGGTAGACTTTTTGTAATTGTCAAAGACAAAGGGTCCTCACTTGGTGTATCCCAACTGGTGCATAAAATAACAAACCTATGAAACTTTGGGCTCAATTGGTCATTGAAGCTGCAGGGAAACAATGAAAGAAAAACAACCTTTGTTGCTTAGAATTGTGTGCTTTCAGATGCCTGTGAAAGGCATCATGCTTGAAGCCTTTCTCAGATTCAAATTTGTGGGTTAAAAATTACCTCTTTCTCTAAGACTACATTACTTCAAAGGGTGTCACTTCTAGCATTGTTTTATAACATCAACAGCTCTCCAGTGCTCTTTACCTAGCAAGTTTTTATGATCATTGACTTTACGGGGCAATTACCAAAATATTCCCTACCTTTAATGACCATAAAAACAACTTACTTGGAAGACATATGAAAGGAAATACAAAACAAATACTTCAATAAGTTAATCCACAAGCTTCAGTAGTGTAGTGTCTTGACCCTGGGTAGGATTTCTCCTGGGTCCTTTCTTCCAACGTGCGGAATAGTCATGGATAATCGGATGACCACCAATGATCCGACACAACAGATGAATATCTCTAATTTCTGAACAAGGTTTTATTAGGAGCTCTGTTACTTTCCAGGGTCTCCCCCAAACTGCCTTTCTATTCTTGCAATTTTTTGTTTTCTTCCAATCTTTGTTATTCCTCATTTTCCAAATCAAAATATTATTACACTATTTATAAAAAGAAACCAACCGCACATGCGCTCACGCTTTGCAAATAGCTCGCGCATGCGGTTGAGTTATTTACATATCACTACACTAGCTTCCTATGGGCTTCTGAAAGTTGACGGAGCTGACTTGTGTGAAGAGAGTGTGAGCTTATACTAATGAACAAGCTTGACAGTTACCTTGTTTTGTGCATAGACCATCGTGCCGTCAAACTTGGACATACGCTCACTTTGAAGATCAGTGAGATCCAACTTCTGTGTGTACATTCCTCCAGAAGAAACTGTTATCTGAAATTGTTATCATAAAAAATAATCAGCTTGAGGACATTTAAGGCTTTTCTTTTACAACAAGAACCTAATACAACTTTGAATTTTTCTGCATTTTCCATGAAAATTACGGAAGTGGGAAACGAAGCTGGTGGTGGTGGGGTTAAAATTCCTCCATGAATTGACTGGGTCGTATTTCTTGAATGGCTTCTGACAAGCATCCCCCAAAAAATATATTGACAAAATAGGGAGATGGCCAACATAAGAGCTACAATCCTGGCCATATTTCGTTGGGCATCTGCCCCCCCCCCAGCCCCCGCTCAATGTTGGCTCTCATTGCACGGTCTGCGCTCCTAACAACACTGATCGGGGGAGTAGGGGAATGGGGGAGGGTATGTTTAGTGTCACCTGGCCCAAGCATTTTGGCCGGGATTGTAGATAGCTCCGTTTGTTGAGTGCTGCCATATCAATACAAAGGCCACAGGATCAAGTCCTGCTCTGGTAAATCTTTCCAGTGTTTGGGTTAAATAGCTCAGTAGGTTAATCCGGAAATCGCATGTTCTTGCTCGGCTCTCGTCAACTTTTCTTTGTTCAACCCCAAATTAATTGGTTTACTTACAACTCTGGACCCTTGTGCGTTGCTGAGCAATGGAATCAACGCTGTCGTTAATAGAAAGGTTCCTATGGTGTTGGTGGCAAAGTTCTTCTCTAAGCCGTCCTCCGTAACCTCGCGGGTGTTCACCATACATCCTGCATTGTTCACCTGAAGAAGAAAAAAGCTCAGTCGGTAACGTGGGGTCCTGGTAGCGATATTGCAAGCTGTGAGGGGGGTCTGTGGTAGCAATGCCATTTCCTCCCCCCACCCTTTCACCAATACTTTGAGTTTGGTCTCTTTCATAGTGCTACTTCAGCACAAAAAGTAACTAAGCACAATACAAGTTATGCCTACCGTAATAAGGTTACAAGCCAAAATACCTTGGCACATGTCGACCTCTGACTGGTCCCCAGCCTATTTTTGCTTTGCAGAAAATTGTTAAGCAATATTTTTGCTTGAGCAGCTCTATGAAATTGGGCACTGGTTTTAACCAACCTCGTTCCCAGTGGTGTACAACCAGCATCGTTTTTCCCAGAATGCCTAGCTTGATCATTACCCCTGGAAGTGTGACTTTGAAATATCAAAATAACTGGATATCCTAATTAGTCCTGTGGTTGATCCATTCTGTGTTAGAGATGTACGCAGATCACGCGTCAAGTCATAGAGCAACTGGTCCTCTCTCATTCTTCTTTGATCTTGTGATATGTCTAACTGTATGCAGTTTAGGGTGATGATTCATTTGAAGTGGATTGTGTCAAAATACTTTAATTTTGACACTCGCAAGCTAAGCACCTTACACGTGCTCCAGCGTCTTTTAACATGCCTGCGCACAGAGCTGTCACTTTTGGTTAGCCAATCAGCATTGCTTTTCAGTATTTCCCTTCCAGGGGTAAGTGACGAGAGGTATCAAAATGGCCAAGTGCCCGTGGTAGCGAGGCTGGGTTTTAACATTCTATTCTTACCAGTGCGTTGAGTTTGGTCTCTTTTTCTTTGAACTGCTCAGCGAATGCATAAACTCCCTTCGGTTTCGACATGTCCAGTATGTGAAGGTGAACATTCTGAAATCAAAGATTATTGTGAATGAATAAAGAAACTGCAGGCTGACACCTTCTGAAACCTATCCGTTCGGGTCCCGGCCGTGGCACTTGTGTCCTTGAGCAAGATACTTTACCAAAACTGCTTTTTCCTTTGGATGGGATAATAAGCCGTAGGCCTCGCGTACTAGGATTGGCAGTGCACGTGAAAGAACTCAGAACACTTATCGTGGAAGAGAAGGGGTTAACCCCTGTGTTTCTGGATCACATAGCAAGCACCCTTGTTTACAGGTTTCTTTAGAAACCAGAAATTTATAATAATAATAACCTTTCAAAATGCCTATCATCCCTCTTGGGTGGACCCATGGAGTCATTCTTGGACACCAAAGAGTCATATGTCTGGGGTGGGGAGGGGGCAAGGAGTGGAGGGGGGAATTGAGCAACTGGTCTATGTTAATTTAACCTTTGAATCTATTATCATCTGTCAGACTTTTCAAAACTAGAGCAACTTATTACAAATATTTGTCTCCACTTTGTGTGCCCAAAGGGTTTCTCCTGAAACACAAACCTCATTCCCACTGGCCTCGGTGATCTCTTTCCGTGCCTCCTCCCCTCGCTCTGCATTTCGACACACCATGTGCACAGTGCCACCTACGGGTAAAAAATGACAAAGTCAAGAAACGTAAAAAATATTGTTTACCCAAACTCGAACAAAGAATCTTGGGGTCAATTTTTCAAGGCACTATTAAAGATTCATTTTTTAAACACGAGTTGTCAGTGTTACCATAGTGATCTGTATTCTGACATCACAATTTGATTAGCAGTTAAAAGCAATTAGCAGTTAAGATCAATCATAGCTTCTTGTGAAATCGAAACCTCGTGCTTCTAACCTGATTAAGACCAATGCAAGGTGTTGGAGTAAGGTTTCTACTGTAGAGTCACCCCAGGCCTGGACTTACATAGAGGCCGCGGAAGCTACTGCCTCTGTTGCCCCCTGGTCTTAGCCTTGGTGACCCTTCAAAAATTTCCCATAGCCTTTATGATCTTCCAATGGAAACGCATGAAATGTTTCTCAGATTGAAATGTAGTCTTGGTGCAAGACGTTCTTAGCGTTTTTTTCCCTGACCGATTGGTCATAGATTCGGCTCTGTCACGCTTCACCAATAGAGGGCGCTCTATACATATCATTGAACTCATGTTCACGGCCACGTCGCAAGACGTTCTTAGCGTTTTTTTCCCTGACCGATTGGTCATAGATTCGGCTCTGTCACGCTTCACCAATAGAGGGCGCTCTATACATATCATTGAACTCATGTTCATTGCCGGGATGGATCGTAGCTCCGTGAACAGCGCCCGCTAACGGTGAACCGCTGCAGCGCGCTGTACAGTGTACATGTATGAGCATTGATGTTCAATAATCGCTAGGTAGCAAAGAAAAAACGCCAAGGACATCTTGCACCAAGACTATTATTGAAATGTTACCAAAAGTATACCCTCCCTCCAAGTACCATCATTAGCAGAGTTCTTTTTCTATTCGCCAGGAGTGTCTTTCAGACATACACGGCACACTACACTACAAGTGTCCAATATTATTACTATCTCTTTTTGAGGCTTTGCATGGTGAGGTATAAATGTATATTCGGTTTGCGGTAACACCATGTGTATATCTACTAGCTGTGTAGATTTGTTTTTAGAGAACTAGGTCTTGCTTTTTATTCTACTGCCGCGGAGTAGATTTTAGAATTTGATAGTAGTAGCTAATAAGCTGGACAGTTCTTTTCAGAACTAAGTAGTCTCTCAATTTCCAAAACTATCTCAATCAGTTCAAACCTCTTTTTGCTAGTTCCAGAGCAGCACATTTTCCTATTCCACTGTTAGCACCAGTGATCATGAACGACTGTGATGTCAAGTCAACATCGAGAGCTCCAGCTTCAAAACTCTTAGCTGCGTGCTCATAACCACTCCTGAAATCATCACAGGAAAATAAACAATTAACTTATTTGCAACTATCATCAGATGTGATTTTAAAATTTTTTACTTCACAATGTTTCTCTGGAACTTTGATTGGTACGGATAGATTTATAATCAGTGACCTTCCAGAATAAACTTATCTTATTTATTTTGATGAACTGATCACTATTTCCTACTGTACCTTTAACTTTGTGCTTTTGAATCATCATTGGGCTGATTTGCTTATTTTTAAGCTTTTGTTCTTCAACAAAAATATCTGGGAAAACAATATGAAACCAAATCGTTGTGATCTATGAATAACAGGGCTCGAATCTGACACTGGATCACCGGCCCGAGGCCACTGGTTTGAGCCTCGGGCCAGTAAACTCATGACCTGACAAGTCCGGCGGTCTTGTGTTTGTCAATTGAAGACTAGCCACTGTGTAATATCTATAACAGAAAGAAATGATGTTCAAATGTTGACCTGGGTCTGGTATCTATACAATTCTGTTGAGTATCAATATTACACTAACCCATAAGACAAATGAGATAAATCTTCACGTAGTGCTTGTTCAAACAAAAACAATTTACATGATAAAGCACTTTTTCATAAAGATTCTGCGGTCTTGTGAAATTTTGCCCCAAATTTGGTCCTGAATAACTTGTCCCTCAGTTGATGTACTTACTTGCAGAATTCTCTAACACCTTTGATGATAAACACGGAGTTTCTGTACAAACTCATCGTGGCGGTCAGAATTGAAACAGCGAGCTATCAAAGGAAATGGAGGACAATTTCAAAAAAATCACTTAGAAACCACTTTCAATGAAATTTTTAAAGATTGTTTAATTGTTGGACTTTATTTCCTATTTCATAATATTCTTTTTGAGGATCTGGTAGCCAAAATGCTAATATTTGACCTAAAAAAAGAAAAAGAAAATTCAAGATGTGATGACAAACGTGCGGCCGAAACTTTTGCGCACGAAGAAATTGAAATTGCATTAAGCAAGTAGCCTTTTCAAGACTACCATGGACCAATTATGGCTTATTTTTTCATGATTTCATTATTCAGGGCCTGTGATAATTCAAATCCTTCTGGACAGGTAAAGATATAATTTGACCTAAATAAAGGGAGAACACACAGTCACGTTGGATATGGCATTTTTGCCAAAATGCTATTTAATTAATTTTCTTTTCAAAGGATCTTAAACAAATAGTAATATAATTATCAATGTCTGTTGTAACCATAGCCTTAAACCATGTCAACCCAACCACATTATTTGTTTTACAACATTCTTTAATGTTGACCATGAATGATGGTCAAAGCAAAATGGCATGGAATGGTCCAGAGGAAGGAATGGTCAGTGTTAAGAATGTCATTAGTTTACTTTTTGGGTGGCAGGGTCAAAGTGCCAGTTATGTCACAGCTCCATGGTCACAGCAATCAATTTATTAATAATAATATTATAATACCACCCAGGAAGTTATTGCAAGCAAATTGAAGAAAACAAATTACTTGCAAAATTGCAATAACTTTTAATTATAATATTATTAGGGTAGTAATACCATGGAGGTAGAATTCTACCTCCATGGTAATACTATAGCATGGATGGAGGTATAATTCTACCTCCATGACTATAATGTCAACCATGTTTCAACAGCCAAAGCACTGTGGGGGGAGGGGGCTGAGCTGAGTGAACGGGATGGATGTACTACTACTACTAAAGTACTACAACAGTATACGACTAAAACATACTCAGATACTAGGTAGTACTTACTGACTTAGTATTAGTAGTGGGGCTTACCCATAAATAGTGCCAATACGCTGGATTCCTCGAGGGAGTCCAGCGTATTTACAAAATTTTAGGGCTGGGCTAACAAAAGTGATAAGAATTAGCATTAAGATAGATAAGACTCCGAAAATCCGAATGGTTTACTTCTTCCTAATGCCAATGCCTGGTTCTATTTTAATTGCAACGCGCAAACGGTCAGCCCTTCGCTCCAAAATTCACCAAACCAAACTGAAACAGTCAATACACTTTCTAAAACCTTCTATGAACTGATTGTTGAACTTATCAATAGGCCTACTCGTACGGTTAGTTAATATTCCCAACTTAGATGAAATCAGTTGGCAAACACAGACAGTTTTGGAGACGACTTACCACCAAAATCCACACTACGCCGTCTACACTAGTCAGCAGCAGGCAAGAGTCACCAAATTATCACATCACTAGACCATTACTTTTGCTACTGATAAGTCTGGGTGCTAGATTAAATTATGTAACCAACCCACTGGTCTTGTTCTGTTCACTTTGGCGTTTAACTTTGAGAAGAGCCAGACTACAAACTCAGACCTGTGTTTACAATGTGTAGCGCCCTCTTTCAGTGGATTGTAGAAGTGAACCATCTTACTTTCAGCAGACCGAAGTGAGAACATTATTGGAAAGAGTGGTATTATCAGTTTGAACAGGACAACTTGTAATATCACGAACAATACTAACGAGTCAAGTTAATGACAACGCGAGAACCCATCAGTGTGACATAATTAAGAAAATAGAAGGGGTGTAGGCCTAGCAGTCTTCTAAAATCAGAGCTCTTTTTTTCATTCCAAGATTTTACAAAAAAGCCTCCAAAACAAATAAACAAACAAACCAACAAAAAAAAAAGAAAAAAAAAAGACAGATTAATTGTTATACGATGGTTTGCCGATTGAACAAGGCACCCAGCGAAATTATAAACAATTTTTTACAATTTTATGGCCCATACCCGTTGATGCCTGCTATCAAACTGTTTTTCCGCCTAATGTGACTACGCTGGCGTACACGAAGGCGCACAGGTTTCTCGCGTACCACAATTGCGTCACAAAATAATCGTGAGAATGGTCGCATGCCGTTTGACGCGCACACTGCACACTGCACTCGGCGCGATTCGAAAATCGCATTTTCAGCTTCGGATGGTCTTCGGATGTTCGGAGCGTGTACTCGGGCGTCCGATCATCACACGCTCCGCTTTGAAACTGTGTGTTTGAATAATGTAACAACAGAACTTTTTTAAATTTAAAAGCGACAACCAGAGTGTTAGCATACAGTGGGTGCACATTATAAAAATGAGAGGAGGTTTTGGCGCACTTTTATATTTAAAAAAATGTATATATATAAAATGTCTTCGGCAAACTTTGGACCAATCACCAGGCTAGGAGTACGCGGCAGCCCTCAGGTGACGTCAGTGGCTGTTGCTAACAACTCGGCACACTTGCGCTTCCAACTTTCTACCAACTGCAAGTGTCCCGCTTCACCGCTGTGTTTTCCAAGCAAGATCTTCGGATTTTTCTCGCTGCAAATAAGATCTTTTGCACTTGAAAGTCTTTTGAGATAAAAGGCCCAGAAATCCAACATCATGTCCGGAAAAGGTTTCGACATGACGTCCTTCTTGAAGGATTTGATGGCCGGTGGTACCGCCGCCGCTATCTCCAAGACCGCAGTGGCACCGATTGAGCGTGTGAAACTGTTGCTCCAGGTAGGTTCAGTCAATTTTCATCCGCGCTTTTATTATTAAACAAATTATATTTTGTATTTTTTTAAGTCTGAACTTTGTTTTGTTTGAGGATGTTGACAAACTTTGCTTTTTAAAGACCCCTTCCCACCCTTTGAGTAGTTACTACTGTTAATGTTATGGTTAACATTACTAATATTATCACTAACCGTCTCTTGTGTCATTTCATTGACTGTATTGTCATGATTCTGTGGAAAATAAAATAAAGTAAACTACAATGAATGAATGAAATACTGTGCTTGAAAATGTTGTTAGTAGAATTAGAAGATTATACATTTCTTTATACAAGAATTTGTGCAAAATAGAAGTGCACGTTAGTTGTTAGGGATTGTATAAAAGTTACAAAGTATTTTTGCGTCACACAATGAAAAAACATTGCGTAATGGTTGTTTACGTCACGTAACAAGCTGTCCATTCCTTGTTTTGTTTTGTTTTGTTTTTCTTTTTTTTTCCCACATGAAGTATGGTTGTTTATTGTGTGTTTGCGCCGGTTTACACATTTGCGTGTGACGCAAATGCAAAAATAATCCGTGACGCAAACAACTAGTACGCGCTGTTTTACATTATTAGATGTTAAACTGTAATTTAAAAAAATGGGAGCACGCAGCTATATGTACGCGCGGCGCACAAGAAGAGCCAGTAGGCAACCTTCTTTTGACCTCCAGACGACATCATTTGCATGAGGTCATTTATCTCCATGGCAAGGAGATTAGTGCATATGATCTATGCCTTATAGAGATCAATGGATCTACGCACCTGATGTCATCAAGCCGCCATCTTAGAGGTAATCCGACGATGAAACAATGGAAACGCACAGATTTGTATGCGCAGCGCACATGATTTGGCAAATGGGAGCCTCGTTTTGACCTCGGAGAGGGCACCCAAATGACAGCATGTGTATTAGGTCTTTTGTTTAAAATTTTAGTTGGGTTATTGGGTAGATTTGATTGTTTGTATGTTAGCGAGTGGAGTTGACTGTTTTGTTGTTTTGATTTGAATTGGGTCGGTTGTTGACTGGCGTGGTCTTTCGGTTTGACATTGATTTTGTTTTCTCTATTCATATCATCGACAGGTTCAGGCTGCATCTACTCAGATTGCAGCCGACAAGCAGTACAAGGGCATCAGTGACTGCTTCTCTCGTGTGACCAAAGAACAGGGATTCACCTCATTGTGGCGTGGCAATCTAGCAAATGTCATCCGCTACTTTCCAACTCAGGCTCTCAACTTCGCCTTCAAGGACAAGTACAAGCAGATCTTTCTGAGCGGTGTGGACAAGAAGACCCAGTTCCCCGCTACTTTGCCGGCAACCTCGCCTCCGGAGGCGCTGCCGGTGCGACCTCCTTGTGCTTCGTCTATCCTTTGGACTTCGCCCGTACCCGCCTGGCTGCTGACGTCGGGAAAGCTGGTAGTGGTCGTGAGTTCAAGGGACTAGGTGACTGCCTGAGCAAGATTGTCAAGTCCGATGGGGTGAAAGGATTGTACCGTGGCTTCGGTGTGTCCGTTCAGGGTATTATCATCTACCGAGCTGCCTACTTCGGCACTTACGACACCCTGAAGTCACTGGTCCCAGCCGAGTACAACAACTTCTTCGTAAGCTGGATGATCGCCCAGGCCGTTACCACTGGGTCTGGTGTGGTCAGCTACCCATTTGACACCGTTCGTCGTCGCATGATGATGCAATCTGGACGCAAAGACATCCTTTACAAGGGCACCCTGGACTGCTGGAGTAAGATCTTCAAGCACGAGGGACCATCTGCCTTCTTCAAGGGTGCACTCTCCAACGTTCTCCGTGGTACAGGCGGCGCCTTGGTGCTTGTCCTATACGACGAGATCAAGAAACTTCTTTAATTTTTTCCATCACCTAGCCTCGCCGGGCACTCTTCAAGAACTCTGAACTTTTTTTATATAAATTTCTCAGGACTCGGACATTGGTGAAACAGGGATTCTTCGTGCACCTTGGTCAAAACCTTCAATCAGTTTTCTGAAGTTTCAAGCTCTTCACCGTTTACCTTGGATTCTTGTAGTTCACACTCTACATCCATAAAAACCTCACCCCATCACCATGGGGAAGCCAGCTGGTTATCCCACGGTATCTCAGTCATTAGGACATTGTTTCTTTTTGAATTTTAGTTTAACTTTTAACAGAGAGTCAGCATTCAAATAGTCTAGCTTTTTAAAATCATTTTTTATCAGGTTTAAAAACAAAATAACCCATCCCCAAACCTGTTTACTTACAACAGGACACCCAATTACAGCATAGACACTGATTTTGTAGACCTATCTTTCCTTTTTCAGTTTTGGATTTCGGTATCTCATAGTTTCGGCTAAATCCTTTCAAAGTCACTAAATAAAAAAATAAATAAAAAAATTAAAAACCAATAAACACCATTAGGGAAAAAAAAGAAAAAAATTCTGAAAATGAAAAAAAAAATTCAAAATTTATACAAAATAAAAAAAAATAATTTAAATACAAAAATAATCCAAAAAAATCTACTAATGTTAAACGTATCCACCATCATGTGGGTCTTACTTCAAACTCATTTTAAGGGGCCGTGTTACTCCCAGTTTGTTTACTTATGGAAATATTTTAAGTTTCCGATACCGTTTTCATCTGTGAGCAAATCTGGTAGAAGTTGCACCCCTGTTTTTGTAGGCAATGAACTCTGCTTTTGGTATGTTTGTGTTACCCTCAAGAGTTTCATTGTCTTCCATCTCAATTACCTTTTACGAACAAATTATTTCCCAAAATACCAATTCTTTCTGTTTGTTCATCTTTGGACGAGATCATTTTTCCAGCAGTGGTGATTGTTTTGGTGGAGGCTTTGGCACTTGATCGAACCTCCATCCAGCATCCCCTGTCATTATCTTGAATTTGGTCCTAACTCTGAGGCTTGATATTTTGGGAAAACCATTACTATTTCTTTACAGTCAAGACCCGGCGGTCATTTTTTTTAACAGTTCGAGTCCTGTCCCTTCGGGTAAATTATTCATCTTAGATCCGCACATTTTCTCCTCTCCATCAGAATGCTGACTCTCGCCCCAGTTTTCCCTGTACTGGGTTAATTTCTAGTTTTATTGTAGGACAAATAAAATGTTATCAACCGGTTTTTTGGCGACACTATTTTCTGCGTTTGCTGTTTGAATTTTATTTCCAGAGTTACTCGTCTTTTCATTTTCAAAGATTTATAGCTGTTAGATCAAGGATACTTTTGGCTTCCATCCAGAACTTGCTCTTTTGAGGTTTAAATTGAACACTTCATTCAATAAGATTTTTAGAAGGTTCACACTCACACAAGTGTGCAATAACCTCCAATTGTGGACTCTCCTTTGTTCAACTCCTGACAAAGGTGGACCCATTAGCCCTTTGAGGTATGTACATTATAGGAGTAAACTGTTTGGTATTGGTGTACACCTAAACAAAAAAATGCTTTAGTATCTGTCCACCATATCTCGAAATGGCTCACTGCTTTCCTTTGTGACAGCAATAGCGCACCTATTGTCCCTTTTGTTGTAAGTCCTCGGTATAAAAGTCACTACAAACTCACATGTGCACATATTAAACACATATTAAACACCTGCAACCGGGGATTGTCCCTCTTTTGTTTGTACTCTTTAACTTTTTGGCAACAGCTAGCTCCCATTGGTTTAACATTACACTCTCCGATTGAGGTCCAGGTTTGTGTAGAGGTATCTTTCCTCAGCACCTTCCACCACCTGGTTCGAATCCCACCGAGGGTACTATGTGGATTGACTTTCTGTTCCTATTGACTGCGTGGGTTTTCCCGGAATAATTCAAAGCTTAAAGAATGGAAAGGAATCCTAAACAAACTAGAACAGCGAAGCTGCCATGGCGAGCTGCCGATCGCCAGATAGAAGACCAATGACTAATTGCAATAAGGAGTTATGACCATTTAAGGTTTTCATTGTTTTAGCTCATTCAACCGGAACCAGTGATAAACTCTGAGAGTTTTATCTTTTCATATGAATCTACATGTAAGAAGCAATATTTGATTCAAGTTTCAAGTCAGTACATCATTGCAACAAGGAGTTATGACCATTTAAGTTTTTTATTGTTTGAGCTTATTCAACTGGAACCAGTGATAAACTCTTGAGTTTTATCTTTTCATATGAATCTACGTGTAAGAAGCAATATTTGATTCAAGTTTCAAGTAAATACATCATTGCAATAAGGAGTTATGGCCATTTAAGGTTGTCATTGTTTTAGCTCATTCAACTGGAACCAGTGATAAACTCTTTGAGCTTTATCTTTTCATATGACTCTACATGTAAGAAGCAATATTTGATTCAAGTTTCAAGTCAGTACATCATTGCAATAAGGAGTTATGACCATTTAAGTTTTTAATTGTTTTAGCTCATTTAACGGGAACCGATTTTATGCTCAGCCTGTCTGTTGTCAATTGTAAGTCAAAGTTACAACTTAACTTAGTTCAAAACTTTAACATTATAGTTTGAGTTTGGTTCGTTAAAATCCAGATGTCAATAATTGAGCCTGAAAAAAAAAACTTTAACATTTTTTTTATTCCCAAAACTTTAACATTTTTTTTATTACCAAAACTTCAACATTATTGGAAAACATAGTTGAAAATTACAAAAAAAATGGCTGGGAATTATATATAACAATCTAACTTGGGCTTGTACATACCATAAAACAACTCAACTCAAAGACTGATACTTAAAACAAAAACTTTAACATTTCCACTGAACGCGGACGGCCGGACAGACGGACGGAGGACGGACGGACGGACGGACGGACAGACGGGACGGAAATTGTCAATACATAGGCTCACTCTGCTTCGCAGCTCGCCAATAAAACTAAATAACAACATTGGGCGAGGGAGCGGGGGAGGCTACCATTGATTGTCGGCTGGCGCCCAAGCATTTTAGCCGGGATTGTGAATCAATAATTCAGTATAAGACATTTCACAAAATTTCATGTCAAAAACTGCTTACTGAACGTTATTACCTGCCAAAAATGTACGAACAAAATAAACAAAACAAAGCCTTTCATCTGATTGCCCGTTTTCTAAAGCATTTCTGCGAGGAACATGTGCAGCTGAGGTATGGGGACACATGGTTGGTTTAAACCACCAACCCACGCCCCACCCCTTCTGTAGGGTAAACACCCTGATCGCTAAAGTGTAAGCTGCACGAGTGAATGGGATGGATGTACTACTACTTAGTAGTACAGTGGGGCTAACCCATAAATAGTGCCAATACCCTGGATTCTTCGAGGGAGTCCACGCGTATTGACACAGTTTTAAGGCTGGGCTTAAACAAGAGATAAAAATTAGCATTAAGATAGATATTATAAGACTCCGAAAAATCAGAATGTTCTTCCTAATGCCAATGCCTCGTTGGTTCTATTTTAATGGCAACGCAAACGGTCAGCCCTTCGCTCCAAAATTCACCAAACCAAACTGAAACAGTCAATACACTTTCTAAAACCTTCTATGAACTGATTGTTGAACTTATCAATAGGCATACTCGTACGGTTAGTTAATATTCCCAACTTAGATGAAATCAGTTGGCAAACACAGACAGTTTTGGAGACGACTTACCACCAAAATCCACACTGCAACTTGCTAGTCCACACGCCGTCTACACTAGTCAGCAGCAGGCAAGAGTCACCAAATTATCACATCACTAGACCATTACTTTTGCTACTAATAAGTCTGGGTGCTAGATTGAATTATGTAACCAACCCACTGTGTCTTGTTCTGTTCACTTTTGCGTTTACCCGATGATTAACTTTGAGAAGAGCCAGACTACAAACTCAGACCTGTGTTTACAATGTGAAGCGCCCTCTTTCAGAGGATTGTAGAAGTGAACCATCTTACTTTCAGCAGACCGAAGTGAGAAAGTTATTTGAAAGAGTGGTATTATAAAAGATAGTTTGAACAGGACAACTTATGACATTACGAACAATAAACTAACGAATCAAGTTAACAACAACGCTAGAACCATTCAGTATGTTACTATTAAGAAAATAGAAAGGGGTAGCAGTCTTCTAAAATCAGAGCAACAATTTACTAAGCCCTACAGCTTCTGAAAATCATGATTTTTTACACAAGATCTCATTTGAATTTTTCATTTTAAGTTCCAAGACTTCACAAAAAAGCCCCCAAAACAACCCCCCCCCAAAAAAGACAGATTAGTTGTTATACGATGGTTTGCCGATTGAACAAGGCACCAAGCTAAATTATAAACACTATTGTTTACAATTTTATGGCCCATACCCATTGATGCCTTCTATCAAACTGTTTTTCCGCTAAATGTGACTACGCTGGCGTACACGAAGGCGCACAGGCCTAACTCGCGTACCACAATTGCGTCAAAATGATGGTGAGAATGGTCGCATGACGTTTGACGCGCACACTGCGCACTGCACTCGGCGCGATTCGATAATCGCATTTTCAGCTTCGGATGGGCTTCGGATGTTCGGAGCGTGTACTCGGGCGTCCGATCATCACAGGCTGCGCTTTGAAACTGTGTATATTTGAATACAACACAGTAAAGGTAACGGAAATTAAACTTAAAACCGACAACCAAAACGCTAGCATATCAGAGGTGCACATTATAAAAAAGATGGAGGTATTGGCGCACTTTTATAACAAAATATTTTTAAAAAATGTCCTCGGAAAACTTTGGACCAATCACCAGGCTAGGAGTACGCGGCAGCCCTCAGGTGACGTCAGTGGCTGTTGCTAACAACTCGGCACACTTGCGCTTCCAACTTTCTACCAACTGCAAGTGTCCCGCTTCACCGCTGCGTTTTCCAAGCAAGATCTTCGGATTTTTCTCGCTGCAAATAAGATCTTTTGCACTTGAAAGTCTTTTGAGGTAAAAGGCCCAGAAATCCAACATCATGTCCGGAAAAGGTTTCGACATGACGTCCTTCTTGAAGGATTTGTTGGCCGGTGGTACCGCCGCCGCTATCTCCAAGACCGCAGTGGCACCGATTGAGCGTGTGAAACTGTTGCTCCAGGTAGGTTCAGAAAATTTTCATCCGCGCTTTTATTATTAAACAAATTATATTTTTTATATTTTAAAGTCTGAACTTTGTTTTGTTTCAGGACGTTGACAAGCTTTGCTTACATACTAATAACATTGTGTTCTTTCATTGACTCTACTGTCATGATTCTGTGGAACATAAAGTAAAGTAAACTATAATGAATGAATGAAAAAGTTGTGCTTGAAAATGTTGTTAGTAGAAGATTTTACATTTCTTTATATGAGAAGTTGTGCAAAATAGAAGTGCATGTTAGGTTGTTATGGATTGTATAAAAGTTACAAAATAATGTTGCGTCACACAATGAAAAAACATCGCGTAATGACTGTTTACGTCACGGAACGCGCTGTGCATTCCTTGTTTTGTTTTTGTGTTGTTTTTTTACGTGAAGTATGTTTTCTGTGGGGGTTTTTTGGCTGCCGGTTCACACATTCGCATGTGACGCATATGCAAAAATAATCCGTGACGCAAACAACGACTAGTACGCGCTGTTTAACGTATTAAAGGTTAAACGGTAATTAAACATTGGAAACGCGCAGCTATAATAATGTATGCGCAGCGCACAAGAAGGGCCAATGAGCAACCTTCTTTTGACATCTTTTGCATAAGATCATTGATCTCCATTAATGTTGACATGGATATCAATGCATAAGGTCTATGCATTATAAAAATCAATGGGTCTACCCACCTTATTCATTGACGTCACCAAGCCGCCATCTTAGAGGTAAACTGACGATGAAACAATGAAAACGCACAGATTGTATGCACAGCGTACATGATTTGGCAAATGGGAGCCTCGTTTTGACCTCGGAGAGGGCACCCAACCAAATGACATCATGTGTATTAAGTCTTTTGTTTTAAATGTTAGTTGGGTTATTGAGTAGTTGTGATTGTTTGTATGTTAGCGAGTGGAGTTGACTGTTTTGTTGTTTTGGTTTGAATTGGGTTGGTTGTTGACTGGCGTGATCTTTCGGTTTGATATTGATTTTGTTTTCTCCATTCATTATCATCGACAGGTTCAGGCTGCATCTACTCAGATTGCAGCCGACAAGCAGTACAAGGGCATCAGTGACTGCTTCTCTCGTGTGACCAAAGAACAGGGATTCACCTCATTGTGGCGTGGCAATCTAGCAAATGTCATCCGCTACTTTCCAACTCAGGCTCTCAACTTCGCCTTCAAGGACAAGTACAAGCAGATCTTTCTGAGCGGTGTGGACAAGAAGACTCAGTTCCCCCGCTACTTTGCCGGCAACCTCGCCTCCGGTGGCGCTGCCGGTGCGACCTCCTTGTGCTTCGTCTATCCTTTGGACTTCGCCCGTACCCGCCTGGCTGCTGACGTCGGGAAAGCTGGTAGTGGTCGTGAGTTCAAGGGACTAGGTGACTGCCTGAGCAAGATTGTCAAGTCCGATGGGGTGAAAGGATTGTACCGTGGCTTCGGTGTGTCCGTTCAGGGTATTATCATCTACCGAGCTGCCTACTTCGGCACTTACGACACCCTGAAGTCACTGGTCCCAGCCGAGTACAACAACTTCTTCGTAAGCTGGATGATCGCCCAGGCCGTTACCACTGGGTCTGGTGTGGTCAGCTACCCATTTGACACCGTTCGTCGTCGCATGATGATGCAATCTGGACGCAAAGACATCCTTTACAAGGGCACCCTGGACTGCTGGAGTAAGATCTTCAAGCACGAGGGACCATCTGCCTTCTTCAAGGGTGCACTCTCCAACGTTCTCCGTGGTACAGGCGGCGCCTTGGTGCTCGTTCTATACGACGAGATCAAGAAACTTCTTTAATTTTTTTCCCCCTCACCTAGCCTCGCCGGGCACTCTTCAAGAACTCTGAACTTTTTTTATATAAATTTCTCAGGACTCGGACATTGGTGAAACAGGGATTCTTCGTGCACCTTGGTCACAATCTTCAATCAGTTTTCTGAAGTTTCAAGCTCTTCACCGTTTACCTTGGATTCTTGTAGTTCACACTCTACATCCATAAAAACCTCACCTCATAACCATGGGGAAGCCAGCTGGTTATCCCATGGTATCTCAGTCATTAGGACATTGTTTCTTTTTGAATTTTAGTTTAACTTTTAACAGAGAGTCAGCATTCAAATAGTCTAGCTTTTTAAAATCATTTTTTATCAGGTTTAGAAACAAAATAACCCATCCCCAAACCTGTTTACTTACAACAGGACATCCAATTACAGCATAGACACTGATTTCGTAGACCTATCTTTCCTTTTTCAGTTTTGGATTTCGGTATCTCATAGTTTCGGCTAAATCCTTTCAAAGTCACTAAATAAAAATAAATAAAAAAATTTAAAAACCAATAAACACCATTAGGGAAAAAAAAGATAAAAATTCTGAAAATGAAAAAAAAAATTCAAAATTTATACAAAATAAAAAAAATTAATTTAAATACAAAAATAATCAAAAAAAAATCTACTAATATTAAACGTATCCACCATCATGTGGGTCTTACTTCAAACTCATTTTAAGGGGCCGTGTTACTCCCAGTTTGTTTACTTATGGAAATATTTTAAGTTTCCGATACCGTTTTCATCTGTGAGCAAATCTGGTAGAAGTTGCACCCCTGTTTTTGTAGGCAATGAACTCTGCTTTTGGTAATTTTTGTGTTACCCTCAAGAGTTTTATTGTCTTCCATCTCAATTACCTTTTACGAACAAATTATTTCCCAAAATACCAATTCTTTCTGTTTGTTCATCTTTGGACGAGATCATTTTTCCAGCAGTGGTGATTGTTTTGGTGGAGGCTTTGGCACTTGATCGAACCTCCATCCAGCATCCCCTGTCATTATCTTGAATTTGGTCCTAACTCTAAGGCTTGATATTTTGGGAAAACCATTACTATTTCTTTACAGTCAAGACCCGGCGGTCATTTTTTTTTAACAGTTCGAGTCCTGTCCCTTCGGGTAAATTATTCATCTTAGATCCGCACATTTTCTCCTCTCCATCAGAATGCTGACTCTCGCCCCAGTTTTCCCTGTACTGGGTTAATTTCTAGTTTTATTGTAGGACAAATAAAATGTTATCAACCGGTTTTTTGGCGACACTATTTTCTGCGTTTGCTGTTTGAATTTTATTTCCAGAGTTACTCGTCATTTCATTTTCAAAGATTTATAGCTGTTGATCAAGGATACTTTGGGCTTCCATCCAGAGCTTGCTCTTTTGAGGTTTAATTGAACACTTTATTCAATAAGATTTTAAGAAGGTTCACACTCACACAAGTGTGCAATAACCTCCAATCGTGGACTCTCCTTTGTTCAACTCCTAACAAAGGTGGGCCCAATAGCCCTTTGAGGTATGTGAACTGTTTGGTATGGGTAAACACCCCGAACAAAAAAATGCCTGTCCACCATATCTCGAAATGGCTCACTGCTTTCCTTTGTGACAGCAATAGCGCACCTATTGTCCCTTTTGTTGTAAGTCCTCGGTATAAAAGTCACTACAAACTCACATGTGTGTGTATTAAACACCTGCAACCGGGGATTGTCCCTCTTTTGTTTGTACTCTTTAACTTTTTGGCAACAGCTAATTGGTTTAATATTACACTTTCCGATTGAGGTCCTTTACCCAACCGGGAACCCTATTGTCCTCTTTTGTTACAGGTTCCCATTCTGTGTACGTGTACATACTCACGCACGCACACAGCCGTACGGATCCGGTTTGTGGGGTACTGCTATTGTTGTTCTATTATTCCCTTTTCTAAAGAATTCCCTTGTAGGGCCCAATTGTTCCTATTGAAATTACCTAGTGGGGTCCATTGTTCCATTGTTGTCAGGACCCCCACAAATGCCCTTCCGTGTGTCCACACACACACACACAACCTTACGGATCCGGTTTGTGGGGTACTGCTATTGTTGTTCTATTGTTCCCTTTTCTAAAGAATTCCCTTGTGGGGCCCTATTGTTCCTATTGAAAGTGCCTTGTGGGGTCCATTGTTCCATTGTTAAAAGTACCCCGTAAGTTGGCATGTGTAAGGGCACACAACCTTACGGATCCGGTTTGTGGGGTACTGCTATTGTTGTTCTATTGTTCCCTTTTCTAAAGAATTGCCTTGTGGGGCCCTATTGTTCCTATTGAAATTGCCTTGTGGGGTCCATTGTTCCATTGTTAAAAGTACCCCGTAAGTTGGCATGTGTAAGGGCACACAAGCTGACAGATCGGATTTGTTGGGGACTGCTATTGTTGTTCTATTATTAAATTTTCTAAAGAATTCCTCTGTGGGCCCAAGTTAAACAAAACCAAACTTTGTGGGGTTTATTGTTCCATTGTGAAAAAAACACAAAAACAAATAAAAACAAAGCCCGTGTGCGTAAGCCCGTGCGCAAACACGCGAGTTATTAATAGGCCCTGCTAAAAATTTAAAAAAGACAACCAATTTTCAAGCCAACTTCTCAAAAATGTTTCACCATCTTACACGCTGTTGGCCAAAACCTGGAGTGGTTTTAGACCAAGTTGTTAAGGGCGATTAAAAACACGAAACACAGTCCCAGAAGAAAATTTTTCCTTTCTCACCGAAGTTTAACGAAATGCAAACAAGCAAAGTAAACTAGAATGAAGTTTGATTAATGTTAATATTTATTATTTAGTTTATTTTTCAATTAATACATTTTTAAAAGGTAAGTTAAACGTCTTTCGATGGTGTATTCGTACGCAGAATGGAAGGTCAAGTCTTAAAGCTCAAGGAAGACCGCAATAGCTGGCGTGACCCCGGTAACTGTCGGTAACATTGATTGTTGAGGTATAATTTGAAGAAACTATAAGAACGCTAAAGCATGCATCAATAACAGACAAACTATTGCTATAAGTCATAACCCGATTATTTTGTTTCTCTCATTGCGCGGTCTGCGCTCCAGCTCGAGGTTACTAACTATTAGTACACTCATCAGGTTTGTGTAGAGGTATCTTTCCCTCACCTTCAACCTCTGGGACCCCAGTTCGAATCTCGCCGTGGGCACCATGTGGATTGGGTTTCAGTTCCTACTTGACTGCGTGGGTTTTCCCCGGAATAATTCAAAACTTAAAGAATGGGAAAAGAATCCTAAACAAATAAATCTAAATAACAACAAATGGGCAAGGGAGAGGGCGAGGGAACGGGGGACGGGAAGGCTACCATTGATTGTCGGCTGGCGCCCAAGCATTTTAGCCGGGATTGTGGATCAATAATTCAGTATAAGACATTTCACAAAATTTCATGTCAAAAACTGCTTACTGAGCGTTATTACTGCCAAAAATATACGAACAAAATAAACAAAACAAAGCCTTTCATCTGATTGCCCGTTTTCTAAAGCAATTCTGTGAGGAACATGTGCAGTCGATTATTAACAGCTCAGTTGAAAAATTGTGTCCAATTTAAAAGGAGGGGGGAGGGCAATCCACTCTTTGCAAATCCTTTTCTTTAATAACTCAGTGTAGTATGCGTGATGCAATGATTGCGTGACTTATGACGGGGTAATGCATGCTTTATGACGAGGTGATTTCGTGACTTATGACGTAGAAATCACGCGACGTATGACGTGCTGATTGCGTAACTTATGGCGTAGTGGCATACAGGAGGAAACCATTGAAGGTCGTGTAGTGTGCACCATCACTGTATATTCCGCAGTTATCTGATGGTGGCATGCGGAGCCAGACTGAATCGCCCTCCGACAGTTTCACAATCTGTCACAACACACAAAAAGCATAAAATGTTAAGCTAAAAAAGTCACACAAGTCAATACAATCACAGCAGTGGGTAAACATCTCATGAATCTTCATCAGTCTGTCACTATTCTGTCGTGTTCCCAGCACAAATGAATACCGCTTATCACTGTGTCCAAAATGGGCCAGACTATTTAGCCTTGGAGCCTCGGTTTAAATACTTTGATTTTAATGAAAGTAAAATCACGATGGTTTTACCATGAAGGTAAAACTGAACCATACGTCAAGCCGCCGCCCCTTCCCCCCACCCCATCCAAGGTGTGCATGGCATCCTGAACGACAATACCAACTTCCACAACTTAACAATATAGAACTAAACACAGTAAACAAGTACAGTGTATCTTGCTCCAAAAGAAATTGGTAACCAACCTGTATAACGTGTTGTGAACAACAGTGCTTCTGACTGGTGCCCTACTAACTTTTGCTTAATATGAATAGTCAACAATTCTTTCAGCTCAATATCTTTTCGAAATTGATTCAGTTGATAGTCTTTTTTCGTGCTGAAAGCAGGCATGATATTCGGATCTTTGATAAAAAGTAGGAACATAATATTGAGTAAGGGCATATATTCAATAGCCCTGGCAGAAAATCAGTCTGCCTGGCTGGCACCACTGAGTGTAGAGGAGACTGCCGTCCAACAAAGTCTCGGGCTGAATGTTTATGTTTCGATTGGCTCTTTTCGGTCTATTTAATAACAATTTAATATTACTTCTGGGTTCATAAAAACCTGGTAATATATATGAGAGGGACACGTTGCCCTGGGCTGAGCGTCTTAATAGGCTTTAATAAGTGTTTTAAAAGTAGAATATAATTATTCACACAAATATCCCTCGAACACGTGTGGTTTTTCTTTTACTTCGTGAACTAACACGGTCCGCCATTTTGTGGAATCAAAAGTTTGGTTCTGCAAAATGGCGGACCGTGTTAGTTCACGAAGCAAAGAAAAATCACACAACTTCGAGGGATGTTTGTGTGTGAATCATTATATTCTAAAGCGTCTTTCCAACCATACTCATTTCATAGGAGACGTTTTCTTGTATAGCCCGAAGCGCCCAATCCAAGGCAACGTGTCCCTTGGGTGAATATCATTCTTGAAGCCCCCATCATACATCCGGCCACTTTATGGGGACCACGGGACCTCATCAACCTACCGCAGTCTGTGAGCAGCTGATACTTCTGTCTGATTGGTCAGTATTGAGAGCAACTAGTTGCTCGTCATTCTTCATCATCACCACGGATAAAACCCTATGATCGTACGTGCGCATTCTGTACCAACAGACAGGGGGAAAAATAGATAGACACATTTAATGAATTTTAATGTAACCCATCACTACTCGAAGGCAGAACACTGTATCAAGAACCTGCACCCCAAACAAAATCCCACCGGGATGCTACTATAGTTATAGAAATTACACAATATTTTTCGTGTTCATTAAGAAACGATGACCCTATATGTTTAAGCGAAAATGGGATCTATCGAATAAATGCTCATGTTATTTGGGGGAACAGTTTGGTATAATCCAGTCATTGCTATTTAAATAAACTTACGAAATGACTCAGTGGGTCGATTAATAGTATTTGCATATATAAATCATCTTTCATTTTCCAAAAGCGATGTAGAGCTCCTCCTTTTTTTCCTGAATAAAATAAAATTGTTTAGCGAAAAAATTTGCCTTACGCACAAGCTAAATACGAATCCCAATCAGCTAAGGGTCGAATTAATATAATTGTTTTGACGGACTCAAACCAGTGGTTAGTAAGAAGAAAGAAAAGAGAGAGAGAGAGAGACCGCCGAAGTGGGGCTAGATAGCTCAGTTGGTAGAGTGCCGCGGCATGTTAATCCGGAGGTCATTGCTTCAAGTCCCGCTCAGTCAATTTCTCGTTGTTCAACCCAAACGTATCACTCGGTGTTAATTACTTGATATAAAAATAAAGTATTTCTTACGTGAATGTGAAGTAATAGAATCCTGGTAGTCTACAAAGGAACGTGTCATTGTTCAAGTGGAAATCGCCACCCTTGTTTGTGAAGCTGTGATCGAATGCGACGTTCTGTGCAATTCCTTCAAGGCCAAGTTGCGGATGGGAAGAGGCGACGGTGAAAGCTGATTTTCTCGTGACTAATAAATAAGAAATATACAAATATTAACTGATTGATTGCGATTGATTAATTGATCCAATTCGACTGATTGGTTGAATGGTTGGTTGAATGGTTGGTTGATTGATTGATTGATTGACTGATTGGTTAATTCGATTCGATTGATTGACTTGGTTCGATCGATTGATTCGATTCGATTGGTTGGTTGGTTGATTGATTGATTGATTCGATTCGATTATTTTGTTGATTGATTCGATTCAATTGGTTGGTTGATGACTGATTGAACGATCGATCGATCAAACAGTTGATTTATCGATCGATCGATTGGTTTAATAATGTATTGATAATTTATGTATGTTTCTGTATACGATTCAGTACGACGTGTGACGTTTGACGATAAGTTATTGTTTGCTCCAAAAAGTAAACTTATACCCTTAATGTGTAAAACGTTAAAAAAAATATATATATATTCAAACAAAACAAAATAAAACACAGCATCATCTAAACGTGACTGCCTACAATAATATGTAATGTTTGTAATAAAATAGCCATGTAGGCGTCAAGTGAAAATTTCAATGCCACCATTTTATTTGTATTGCCAATTAAATCGAACTCATCTGTATTTTAGCATCCTTTTTGGATGTTATCGGCATACTTTGTGATGAAATGGCCGAAATTAATTTCCTGCTGGGGATAATAAGGTGAATTAAATTGAATTGAATCCTTGAAAACAAAAGGGAGATACTGGTAGGAGACAAACTCGTCGGTTTTATTGCCGCAGTTCATTTAAAGGTAGAGTCATATACAGGTTTTTGTCAACGTAATGCTGTAAAGTATAGATACAATAAAAGTCACACATGAAAAAGTCAGCTAAATAAAGATAAAAAACAGCAAAAAAGGAAGGTGTCACTTTTACAAGAACGTCGAATTCAGCCAAGGGCAGCTTATAGGTGACGGCGGGTACCAACTGCATCTCTGGCCGCAGCATTCGCGAACGGACACCAACCCTCAGAAATCTGAGAAACGATCTTGCTCAGATTCAAATGTTTTGGGTGACAAAATTATTCAACCATATTACTTTGCAGAGAATCTTCTCTTTTAATAGTTTATACTACCAACAGCTGCAGTGCTTCTCACCAAGTAAGCTTTTATTCTCATAATCTTTTTTTTAGTATTTACCATTTACAATCTATGAACTACCTTGAAATACAAAGTTCATGAATGAGATAACTATTGACAAAATTATTGAAAAATATGTACATTACAGTTCTGTCAACGCCGAGAAAAAGATAGCGTCTTTGTTTATTTCGATAAGTGGTGATCTTGCACAAAATCCTGATGCAAAAAGTAGCCCCCCCCCCTCCTTTACAGAGAGGGTTGGTAATTGTCAAAGACCAGTATCTGCATTTGGTGTATCCCAACATATCCATACAGTAACAAACCTGTGAAAATGTGGGCTCAATTGGTCATCGAAGTTGCAAGAAAATAACGAAGAAAACAAACACCCTTGTTGCATAGAATGTTGTGTGCTGTCTGATGTCTGAGAAAGGCTTCAGGATTCAAGATTTATTTGTGAAAAAAATTACCTCTTTCTCTGAAACTACTTCAAATGGGATCGTTTCAAACAATGTTTTTATAGTATCAACAGCTCTCCAGTGCCCTATACCAAGTCAGTTTTTTATGGTGATTAATTTTTGGAATAATTACCAAAGTCATACTCTCCCTTTAAACTGTTGGTACGCAAATGGAAATGACTGTGTACTGAGACTTTAAAACCAGGCTGCGTCTACGTGATTAGAATGCAAGGCTGTGGAGTATGTGACTTTTTTTTTCTCTCATGAATATTTTTAATGGTCTAAAATTAGTGTCTATGTCGATGCAATCTCAAGTAGACGTGCAAGTTACAGATACCACGAGACTCAGTTTGTCTGTATACAGACCAGGCTAAAGTGGAAACATTCCGGATTAATTTCCATCAACTTAACAATATGATTATAGGTTTTAAAATGTCATGACCTGTGCTTCAGTTTAAAACTTCGGTGACAAATTGGGCCTCTCAGTGTCTGGTCCATTGCAAAAGTGGATTGCACTACATAATTACATGCACTGCAAGCTCGCATTCACGGGAGTGGCGGTCTATACAACAGTGAGATTCACAATGCCACATGCATAACAAATTGTTGTAGCTCAATGGTTAAAACGAAACAATATCAATCAAAGGCTTGTCATATCAGAGCCCCCCCCCCCCCCCCACATGACTCCCAAGCGGCTTATGTGGGTCAGGACACACCAACGAATTCGCCGCCCTCACAAAAACAACCCTAGGGGAGAACACCGTGCTAATGGGTATGACTACAGAGTGACCTAATACAAACAGTTGCCTGTACGGAACCTAAATGTCAACACTACAAAAGTACAATGTCATACAATATCATGGTACCTCAAGAACTTTACTTTCTACATGGAGACCTATAACTTTTGTGCTTTCCAGGCAAACTTCACGATAGTAATTTGGAACTGTTTACCTTTATCATAGCAGCGTACACATGGAATTCTGTACAACACTAAAACATTAACCATTATTTATGTAGGCCTTTTATTAAACAAAATGCACAGAGGCAGATTATCAAAGGTGTTTTATAAACTTACCGCTTGCTCTGATTTCAACTTGTTTATTTTTTTCAACCGTCATCTCCCGAACGAATTCCTCCCGGACAACGTTCTGTTTCTCCTCGTGACCAGCACTCGTACCCTGAAACCGTTTCAACTCGTCAACCTCTTTAGACAGCTCAACATTCTTATGGCTTAGATGCCGAAGAGCCAGACCAACGGTCTGGAGATCGATGTCCTTGTCCTTAGCGTTGCCTCGTAGGCTCTCCCACGGGGCAAGGTCCGGCCTCATAACGGCAAATTCTGCCTCTCTGTTCCCGAGGTAATCCCGGAGCACTGCCATCCGTGATTTCATCGTCGCCTTCTCATCATCCCAGTCGGCTTGGTGAGTGTCACCACCATCGGTCGTGAAGTCCGGGAAAAGAAAGGTCATGCCCTTCTCCATCTGGTCAACGAGTTGCTGAAGCACTATGGTTTGTTCGAGATCAGTTGAGGACTGTTTGGTGACCAGCAATTTAAGCTCTCGATTGTGTTTCTCGAGCTCCTGAACGCGGTTAGCAAGGCTCCCCGATAGACGCTCCAAGTCGTCGAGGCGGTCGGCGAGCGAGCCCTGGTGGGTCTCGTGGGTAAGTGCTTCGTTAGCGCGGAACTGGACGGTCTGCTGCTTGATGATCGCATCCCTGCCAGCGTGCGGACCAAGTCCTGCAGACACTGCGAGGACAAGCCACCCCGCCCACAAAACTGAACTCACAATCAGCATGACTAGGATCTTCTTGTTGCACCGACTGTGTGTGGAATCATTACTGATACCATGCACACAGTGATGGCATTTTATAGTAACAGCGTTTGTTGTGTGACTTGGGAGCGGCACCATATGTTTGTTTAAATCGTTATCATAACTGTCAATAAGGCACTTGTCAATCGTTTCTTTTGCTTTAGTTTCCATCAGTACGCTGAGTTTGGAGACCCAGTTTTGAGCGCTAACTTTCTGCAGACTTGGAGCTTAGGATGAACATGGATGAACTAAGGGCCACGCACTTACGCAAAAGCAAATTTTGACTCTAATAATAACATCAGCCTCGATTACACGTAACTTCACACTGGTATGTCGCCCAATTAAAACAGTTT
Source organism: Pisaster brevispinus (assembly GCA_023634235.1). Lineage (NCBI taxonomy): Eukaryota > Metazoa > Echinodermata > Asteroidea > Forcipulatida > Asteriidae > Pisaster > Pisaster brevispinus. The sequence continues at coordinate 3,017,906 of JAMKCF010000014.1, read as the reverse complement.
GTATGGCTTTTGTGAGCTCTGCATGGGACAAAGTTATTGAATTTTATGCCCGAAAAGGTCACGTTTACGTCTTCTGTTTTCTGACGCTGACAATGGTTAATTTCCCGCTGCAGTTGGTCAACCCTGCGGCGTTAGGTATGTTCCCTCTCAGTGAGGATACTGGGTTGTGTTGGGTAACCTTCACGTATAGTCTTGGTTCAAGACCTTCCTGTTGTTTATATTCCACGATCTACTGCACGCTATCAAAAAAATTGATACGCCCTCTACCCGGTAGAATTGAGCCATGTTGATGTTTCGGTAAATAGCACAATGAGCGTCTAGAAAGCAACCGTGCAAACACGTTTGAGTGTGTAGAGGTGACAATTCACACTGTGTGTTGTGTTTTACCGAAGCATAGTGCCGCCACATGAATTAAAAATCTCTCTTTTATGTGTACGTACACGATGACTCTCATGTACGTACACCATAACTATCATGTACGTACACCATAACTATCATGTACGTACACTATACATTGTGTGTATACACTATAACTATTATGTACGTACACTATAACTTTTGTGTACGTACAATGTAACTATTATGTATGTGTAATCACGTACGAACATTATAACGATCATGCACGTACACTATAACTACCATGTACGTACACTATAACTATCGTGTACGTACATGACAACTCCAGACTAGTCATGTATGTACGCGATAGTTATCTCTTACGTACACATTGTACGTACGTGATGACTATCGCGTACATACACGTGGCATGGTATTTATATCAGAAGAGTGGGGACAGTAGGTCAAAGGAACACAAAAGAAACAAAGCTGTCCTCACGTTGGAATCCTTTGTATTTTTGTGTCCTTACTTGGTCTAGGGAGAGTGTTAAGTTAGAGGGACTAAGGAAAGTCCTAACATAGATAGTAGTAAACATTGATTGATGTGTGTCCGTACACGATACTATCACATACGTACACGATAATTACATGGTATGCTCTTTTAACACCCAATATAGTACAGCCATAAGCAGCCTCGCTCACCTAAATATAAAATACATCACTGAAAACCATCATTTTCTTCCTCCATGCTGAAATACAGAGAACGCTTTCGTCATGAGACGGTAAGAAATGGTAGTCTTGTTTTCAGTCGCTACTTTGTATTTTTCGTCCATCCTTTTTGCTTCGAGACTATCATTCGGGAAAGAGTCTGGTAGCTATGGGTCGAAACGTCAGGCAGCTAACTATAGTTTGCAGAATTAGTATCGAGACAAACGTAGTCTCATATACATAGCATAGCGCCCTCTGCCGTTAGTGTTGATGATTAAAAGTCGAGTAAAATGTACGTCATCACAACCCACACAAACTGGCAACGACCCAGGTGAATTTCCCAGAACAATGACACACAGCGACCCGTTCATCTCAAACTTTCCACTCAGTGTTAGAAACCACAATATTTATAACCCAATTAGACCGTGGTGGAAACCGATGTTTTATTGAGGGGGTAACCCCGCTAACTGGCGGTTCTATCAGGAGAGAAAATGCCGGTAAACCAATTATGTGGTTTTGTCTTCAAGGACAACCATGGCTTATTTTGTTCGGTGCTGGGGTGGGGGTTTTCCCGAAGGGTAGACCTACACCGCAACAAAAAGACTGTTTATTCATGCAAAATGACTTATGTATTTTTTACTTTTTTGGTTATTTGTTGTGACTCATCGTAGTTCGGTCCATTTCCTAACACTGTGAAAAGCGTTTCGGTGCAAACTGATGATTTATTCACTGGGCATGAAGTTTTTATTTCTTACAGGCGTCGCGCGTGATGTAATTGGCGCAATGTACATGTACATGTACATGTATGTACGACCACGGAGTCCGCAGAAGCAAAAAATGAGCACTGCAATTTATTGTGTCAAAAAGTAACAGACCTGCATTTTGGTCTTTGAGAGGGCAAGACCATTTTCATTTTGCAAAGGACACTTTCACTGGGAAATGTTAAGTTCTATATGGGAAACTGTGGAAGGGGGCACCAAGACCAAGGTTGCGCCCTCTACCGGTGAAAAAAAACCCAGCGTCGCCAATCAAGACTACGACCAGACGTGTTGTAACCCCTTTGCTGCTTTGGAATGTCGCTGGTGGTCTGCCTGTTCAGTTTTTCGTTTTCGTAAAAGTCCACCTGTTCACGTTATACAAATTGTTTTCACCGATGGGAGTTGGCACAGACCTAGACTAGGGTAATCGCGAGTGACCCGTTCACCATTTTGATGTACTTTTACGATGGTTTTCTCATTAAATGGTATAAAATAAGTAAAGTAGTATACACGTATAAAGCAATTCACTCATGCATTCACTCATTCTTTTCAGTCCAAAACAGGAAAACATTCCTAAAATGCAAGACAATAAACTATTGTTGTTAAAGTATACAATTATATATATGATACAAATAGGTAATGAAAGTACAAAAAATTATATTTAAAAGAATTACCAAAAGACCGTACGATTTTGACAAGATGGGAACGGGCGAAGGAGGTGATAAAAAGAACAGTACAAATAGATGCAGATTATTACAACAGACGAACGGAATAGGGGACAAATGAATTTGAGTATCTGCTTGTTCTGGTCCCTGTATACTGACTGTACTCTTGTAAAACCGCCAGGCATTCTATGATCGAGGTGGGTGGGGGAATCATTGGTAAGTGCCTTGAACCCCTTCTCTACGCTTGAACCATGAGTCAATTTATGTAGCATACCACATGGACCCGTCACCATGATGACAAATCTCGTTTATGACAAATCTCGTTTGGGAGACGATAGCGGCTATATGTGTCTGTTTCCATAAATACTTTTTAACAAATCAAAGGTTTAGTAATATATTCAAAAATAATAAAATCTACAAAAGCTCACTGATATAACTTATAATTCCCGTGCCGTGTGAACTGCAGTGGCTTAACCAAACATTTTCGGGGGGGGGGGGTGGCAGGCAAACGTTGGCATGCCATAATTATTGGGGCCACTTCATTGTATCGAACTGTTCATTTGTACATTCTGTTGGATATCAGTTGGGGAGGCGGGGGGCAGCAAAGGGTTCTGAGGGGGGGGGGCTCCATCCCCTCCTGCCACTTCTGGTAATGATTGCCAACGTTAATACACTAGCACTGAAGAAAAAAACACGTCCCAAAAACATACTAATTTGCCACCGATTGAGCATCTTTCTTTTTCACACAAGAGTTTTCTGAAAGGAGAGAAATGAATTTACCCATCTTTCCTGCGCTTGCAATTGCATGCTTGAATATCGCTCCTTCCATCTTCTTCGTTGTGTATTAACCGACACACAGGGCAGCTATGACCCCGTTTGGTAGATATCGACAATCACACTAGTATACACTAAAGCAAGGTCAGGAGGATGGTTTCACAGTAACCTCGTCCGGATTGACTGTGAATTTTGTTAACAATGAGAGTTGTAAATTACCTTGTAGTAACTTGATTGATTATTGTATATTAATTAGGTCTCCTAAACCAGACAGTGTCGTTGTGCTCTAATTATTATAATCATCATTATTAGTATATAATGTGTGTTATTGTTATTTTTTTATAGAGAAAGGAAACGCCTATAAGTTGTTGTTTTTCAGTAACGATGGAGGGGCCACTTCAATTCATTTGTATATGAGTTTTAGGTTGACAGGGAGGTCAGTTTACCATGCGTCCCCATTGGATTTAAATTTGTCATTCTACAGAAAAGTCGCGGTACTCTAAAACAGTCCAATGGGAACACGGCTTTAGATATGTGCTAAAACCGATGGGACTAGAACCTCTGGTTTAATGTTAGGCATGTGTCATGTAAGTCCGGGATCCACAAAGGATAAAGCAGAAAATGGTACCTTATTATAATTTCAAGTTTTAGATGCAGTATGAGAAATGCCTTTCCTGTTTTGATGTACCCTTTTCTCTGCTGATTTTTTGTTTGTTTACAAATGGACACTCAGGCCCGCTTTAAAAATGGCACTTTAATTATCACACCTCTACGCAAAGAAAGTTTTCACAACCTAAGTGTACAAAGGCCCACCATAATCCAGTGGGGCTACCGCGTTCCCACTGGATCCACAATTACGAGATCCTGACCCCGCAAAAGGATTAGTCGCAGACGTGAATCGCGGTCGCGTTCCCACTAGAGTATGATCGCGCATTGATCTCCCTTTTGGGAACGGAAGTGGATTCAAAGTTCACCAACGCAGGTCGACCAAGTGGGCAGTGCGCAGGCGCAACGTATCTATGGCGACCACACAGTGTGGGGTGGCTCCTCTACTACGCGCGCGCGGCAGTCGCCATTTTTTTGTCATGATTGTACATGTACTGTATACTGACTATTTCGCTTACCGGAAGTACGTTTCAATGCACACTGCTACCTTTCCTCAATGCTACCCGTTCTTGGTAACTTCAGTCTGTTTTAATTTTCAGTGAATTACTGTTGCTTATATTTTTACCATTATGTCATCGATGTTTCGGAAGGCAATCCATGACGTCAGTGCATATTTTGGCCCCTTCTGATTAATCCCTGAGCAAAATAAACATTCCTGCTGGTTAATTAACTACCGCAATGATGCATCCTGGAGAGGCTAGATTCGTCATGGACCTACTTAAAGGCAGGGTGTACTTTGGGGGTAATTACTCCACAAAATAATGACCATAAAAACCATGAATGCTCTGTCCTTGCTCTAAAAAAAAAAATTACTAGGTAAGAGTGCTAGAAAGCTGTTGATAGTATCCAACGTGGTTAGAAACGACACCCTCTGAAGCATGTTTGAAGCATGGAGGAAGGAAATAGTTTTAGGGAAAGGGGATTTCCACCGTATTAAACTTTGAATCTGAGAACGGCTTCAGGCATAAAGACTTTCTCATGCATCTAATTCTATGCAACAAGGGTGTTTTTTGTTCTTTCTTTCGTTATTTTCTTGAAGCTTCGATGACCGATTGAGCCAAAGTGTTCGCAGCTTTATGATGGGGATACACCATCCTTGTCCTATGGATACACCAAGCGAGGACTGCCCTCAGTACCTTTAAGCCCTCTGCGCTGTAAATTGGCCACATGCAGAGACGGCTCTGGCTTCAATTACTCAGTTACTGAGCAACTCCAATAGAAGCGTCTGGATAACCCATTCCCCTATGTTTTCGTGTGAAATATTCTGCCATAGCCCAGTTCCATAAAAACTGTCCGCTACACACTGAGTTCTCATTGCGATCAATAGCCAAATAACAAAATGCAAACAACAACTGAAACGAAAAGCCATTCGGGTTTCAAGTATGGTGATTGCGATTAATAGCCAAATAAAATCAAATGCAAACAACAACTGAAACAAAACGCCATTCGGGTTTCAAATATGGTGATTCTCAAATATTGGGGTGAAATTTACCCCTTTCTCTAAAACCACACTACTTCCTTACTCCATGTTCAAAGGGAGTCGTTTCTCACAATGTTTTATAAATTATACTATTATTCCTTCCTCCGTATATCAACAGCTCTTCAATGCCACCAAACCATGGAAGAATGAACCAAACGTCTACCGTGCATTTAACTCGTTTCACGGCAGACCATAACTGTCAGCTCAGGCTACAGTTTATAAATTTACCCAGTCAATTTCCCTTGTGGTTTATTGTTTGCTACTGTATATCTTTTGTTCAATTTAAATTGAGTATAAAAATGGTTGTCGGTAAAAAAAAAAAGAACAACAACAAAAACAAATAAACGAAAACCCAGCAAACAATTCAACAACAAAAAACAAGCAAACAAACAAACAAACAATCTAGATTAGAGTTTTTGTAAATCGAAGACCAGGCGCGTGAAAAGTGACACTGTTTTCCAATCTCAGGATATCCTCATTTGTTTACGCCCACATTAGTTTGAAGGATTGATGAAATATGAGAAAACTACACAACAAATATCAATATCAGCATCTTGTGAAACAATATTTCCCGTTCTTCCTATTTTTCTGTCCCAGATTTTGCCTCGGGACAGTGACCCTCGGTCGGTGACTCCAAGCCGAAACAAAGCCGACTCACCCTTTTAAGTTTTCGGAGCGCGTCGACCGACCCACGTTTCTGGCAAAACAGTGGGGAAAATTTGGGCACAGCAAGAAGAAAAACATTGGCCAGAGAAAGCAACAAAGACTTTATATCCGATTAGAAATCGGTACATATGTTTTTATCTGTGTACATTTTTTGGTAAATCAACCCCCCTCCTAATTAACCAAAGAGTCCCATACGCCCATATAGGGAGCAAGCATTTTTACCGCATAGTGAAAATTCACGTTGCATTCACAGTAGAATGTCTGAATTATGAAAAAACAAATTTTAATGAGTCTTTTTCGATTATTTTAAAATTCCTTCCAAGTTAACAAGTTTATCAAGCGTGAAAGGGACTGGGAAAAGGGTTACTTTTGAGTGCCCCCAGACTCTAAAACCAAATCAACTTTGAGTAGCTTCCTTTTATGGTCCTATAACACAATTGAATGTTTTAAAAAAATCCCGGCACTCCCACTCAGTGGCGATTTCAAGATGGCGTCCGGCCACCAAAATATGGCGTCCAAATTGTGTTTGTTTACATCTCAAGGGTATTAGGACCAGAAAGAAAGCTTTGGTTTCGTCATGGAGGTAGAAATATATCTATTTCTACCATGGAGGTAGAAATATTTCTATCTCTACCTCCATGTTTTGGTAAAGTCCATGTGGGGGCTAACGCCCCGTTTGGCACTCGCCTCCAACTGCGGCAAGTTTATAGCGATTCTGTGGTTTGGCAACTGCGACAAAAAGTGACTTGGCATTCCAAAATGACTGGTTTTTATTGTTAAAACGACAGCAATCAAGGACAAACATTTCCATAAGATTCATACATACTATTACATGGTTTCCGATAGCGTTTATTCACAGATCTAAGCGCTTTACAGAACAACTTACATGTACAAAGGCAACAATAAAACAGAACCAAACAAAACATTTGGTTATGCAAAATACGAGTTTTCAACAACGTCTGGAAGAAGATGACAGATGGTGCTTTTCCCCACTGGTGCTGGTAAGAGCGTTCCACAAAGGTTAGGGTAAGGGTTAGGGTTAGGGTTAGGCCCTGCAACGGAATTGTCACATAAAGAGCATCTATTTTTGGGTGACATGTAGCCTGGTGTGATCAGCATGAGATCTGACGATCATGGAATATCATTATGTTTGTATATTCACCCTGTGTCGGTCCTTGGAGCAATACACATGTACTCTAGTTTATTGCTCCATGGTCGGTCCATGGTGGTCCCACAATAGTTATAAGTTAGTCTTAAGTCCCTTAACAGACCCACATAAGGCACTGCAAAACCCAGGGTGTTAAAATGGACACAATGGGTGTTGCCACAAATACCAAAGAGCTAATCATTCTACGGTGTTAAAATAACACCAATATAATTGGCATAACTAAGTGCTATTTTAACACCAAATGGTGTAAATTTTAAAATCCTTTTGGTACATATATGACAACACCTTAAACCATGCTTACACCACTTTCTCTATAATTAAACACACCAGTTGTTTGCAGTTAAGCCTGGTTGCTCCACGGACCTATTTCTTTTAGTTCTCACGGAACAGACATTCCAGTAGGGAGAATTCATGATCCGGTTTTGAACATTGAATTAGTTTCGCTCGACCTCTCGCAACAACCCGGTCGAGTTTCACCTCCGTTCCGGCCTAATATCACATTGCGCGTGTTATTGACAAGCGGTAAACACGTAAACAATGTCCAACCACGCGGAACAAACAACATCCAATCTACACGTGTCAAGGAGAAAGGAAATTGTGATCCCATTTTTATTCCCATCCCACCCAGGAAAAAAAATAGTTTCAAAAAAATTTACGATATTGAAATTTAGTAGTATCGGAAATCAACACAGGATAAACGTCATAACTTTATCCATGGAGGTAAAAGTACCTCCATGTCTTGCTTTATCCAAGCAAGCTTTATCCAAGGTTCAATATAAATTTATCGATTTATCGTTTTATCAATTATTGATAAGTCCGAAGATCGATTGTTACTTTATAATTGTTAGACATTAAAAACGCAGTTCTATGTATGAATTGGTACTACAAGTTTATGTCCTTCAATGTAAAACAGTACATTTTGAAAGTTAAGCTTCAACTACATTACAACTAGGGTTACAACAGATTGACCAGAAAACAAGTAGATGACCTACGTAGCGATATTTATCTTCGGAACATCTTTTTTGTCCTTAAACGTTTCCGAAGTTTTGAATGTCATTGTTGCCACATTTGGAGGGCACTACAAGTTCAACGAAACTGTCAAGATTATCGAACTCGAGTCGTTGACCAAAGCAAAACGTATGTTGCCATACTTACACACTAGCAAAGAATCAAGCGTTTTATACAGAAAAGGCTCTCGAATTTCTCCAATTTATGGGGTGTTTTTATACCACAAAATATTAGTTTTGTCCTTTTTGAAGAAACATGCCTTTTTATTCATTTTGTCCACGTTTAACCACATCTTGACACTGTTTGTTTTTTAAACAAAAGTGTTCCAGCTGGTGGGCTGTAGTGTAACGAATGATTAATCAATCAAGTGGTGACGCAGCATGGCTCTGTGACAGCACGGTGAAAGCATGGAGCTCCATGGCGCAAGTAATAATTGATTTACAGAATGTCTTTTACTACGTTGCTTCATTTTCTTTTATTTTTTAAGGTGTAATTACATAAAGAAGAAAGAAAGATCGATACAATTTAAAACAGAAGGGAAATGTGTAAAATGAACGGGGTCGTTGTGTCAAGTACCGGTGCAAAAAAGATGTTAGTATTATAATCACACAAGCAAAACAGGTTTTCCAGCTCAACAACACAATTGCTTAGCTGGTTCCTGCAGTTGCGTATCCTGCAGTTGGGATCGTGACTTTGACGTTACATTGAAAATTTACACCACTGGTGTTGTCGCAAAGAATAAAATTAACATCTTAGGGTGTTAAAATAACACCAACGTTGTTTTTTGTAGAATAAATTAGCGTTGTTTTTACACCCTATGGTGTTAATTTTATTCTCTCTTCGGTATCTATATTTGACAACACCCATGTCATTATAACAACACATCTTTTGCAGTGTAGTTTCAATCTGAAGGAGCACTTTAATTAGTTCATGCCAGTATCAATTTTCCCACTACAGAATAAAATCGTCTGAAATACTGAAGTTTAAAGTTGAAGAAAAGAAGACACCAAAACTACGACTTGCTTTGTGCACTCGAAATAAGCCGTGACATATTGAACAAAATCCCAAGAACGAACTTGGATTATTTTGTGGTTTTCTTTCTCCAAAGCCTCGCAGCATCATGATGCGAGTTCTGACAAGTTCTTTATTATTATTGTATGGCGCATTTGATAAAATCTGGACAATGTGAGGTAGTTACTGTAAAGCTGCATCTTCGTACGTATGTACGCATGGGCAAGCGCTACATACGCAGTGTGGACCTGAGAACAAAAGAGGTCCACATAATGTAGGGATCTGAAGCACTATGTGGACTTACACACGTCCACACAACGTTATTTGCAGCGTTGAGGAATAGGATTTTCCTTAAGTGTACAGAACAAAGGAATGTCCACACAACGACTGCAACACAGAGCTGGGTGCCCTTGTGTGTGTTTACAGCTCTTTTGAAACATACCCCTGAATATGATTAAGTCCTTTTTCTATGATTTAACATACAAGTGCGTCTTCTCCGACTTTTTACAATCCGTGCTTCGTGTTTACAGCTCTTTTGTAAATAAAATACCATGGGGTCCGTAAGAAAAAATGCACAGGGGTGGTCTCGTTCGTTCGTCGTTATTTGTGACAGAAGGATATGATATCCCGGAAAGAGCACAGTGTCTACTAAAAAGCAACGCCACATTTTGTCATAACAGATTTTCTGGGCGAGATTTCATTTCTATTTCGATTTCGATTTCATTTCTATTACAAACACATCAGTGATTTAAAACGTTTTTTGAGGCAGTCAAAACATTTCCTTTCATTTGATCTATTCTGATTTCTGGTTGTGAAGCCGAGGACTCTCAGAAAAGCGAAAGCCAAGAACCGAAAACCCAAATGGAGAGAAGACAATGATGAGGGAAATCTCAATTTTAGATGTGAAAGGAAAACTCAAGAGAGTTATTCCAGGGAAAACCCATGCAGTCATGTAGAGACTGAAAACCCAATCCAAATAGTGCGCCCGGCGGGATTCGAACCGGGGTCCTATAGAGGTGGAAGGCAAGGAAATACACCACTACCCAACCCCACAAAGAAAATAATCTGGTCTATCAATCTACATGTATAGTCAAACGAGGGGAAAAGGTTTGACAATGTTTTAAAAACATACGTATTTATTGTGTTCCTTTTAGGATATCGTATTGTACCTACAATTTATGTTCACAGCAGGTGCGGAACACATGTACATAACCTGTGACGCTGTCAACCTTGTTAGTAACGTCACTGGCATATCTATGTACCCTCGAGGTCGGGAAGTTTCTAGTTTGGAAGAGCAGAGATAAACAAAATCGTCCATTTAGCATTTAGGGGTGGGTATTATTTTATTTTCCCTTAAGAAATATCCCCTTATTGAACATTATATGGTTTTGATGAAGGTCAAATGAACTTTATATGGCTTTATGAAGATCATTACCATTATTGACTCTTTTTAAATATTAGACAGTTTTGACGTTGAACTGAAAGGGCAAACTTACAGAAAGATAATATGGCTATGGATTAGTTTGTCTGTTTGTCCCTTTTTGGAGAGTGGAATAATCCAAAATCACCGCCACATGCTGTTACGTGACAGTCCCCGTGATTTGGTGATGAAACCCTGGCAACACACAGGCTATAAAGGCCAGCAACTTGTACTCTAACAGTCCATAATTCACTTCATCGGAAGAAATCGCATTGCAAATAAATAATCACAGCTCAAGGGTGTGTGGTGTCGTTATTTCACTTGTCACAATATTCGCACTTAAGACATTGTAAGGACGAATACAAAGCTAAAGGCTTACCTTCTTTGAAGACGCTGACTACCAGACCGGTCCACTACGCACCAAACCACCGGTCGTACGCGTCGGTGCATCATCAACCAAGCGTCTGTTGTCATTCTTCCAATCGCTGTCCTCCTGTAATAAGCAGTTTCTGAAGTGAGATTGTACAACTGAACTCGAGTCCCTGTGTGGAAGGAAATCCTGAATTTAGTAAGTTGTGTAGATTAGTTTCTTAAAACAGATACCACTATATTAAATATTTTGCACAATCCATTCCATGACGTCATTCCTTTGACCCAGTCTTTAAAAAACTACAGTAAAATTTACAGAAAATGTACAACAGTCAGTAATCCAAAAACACAAACTGAAAAAGAAAACTGAAGTTCTTATTAATATTATATTCTGAAAATGTGTTTGTCGTTTGTTATACGTTCCTGACTGTAGCCTTTATTTAAAAAGAAGATCATTTCAGTGACAGGCGAAATACACTGCTGGTATACGGGAAATTTTACAATTACATCTTGAGTCAAAGTCTAGTGATATTCGTTACCCTCCATCCTCCTGCCCGACGGTCGCAGCCTAGACCGGACGGTTCTGCAACCGTCGGGAGGATGGCCGGAGGGTTACGATTATCACAACTAAACAAAACCATTTTAAAAACAAGTTTAAACATTCATTTTTTTAGATATGCCCCCTCCATTTCATCATTATCAAAAGTTGATACGAAAAACATCAGTGCTATTTTCATGAATTATTTTGTGTGTGTAGTTTTCTTCCATTGTGCATGTTGGGCTGTATACTGAGTACAAATTGTGCCTCTGGAGGATTTCTGTCGGCTTTTGTAAATATGTGATGGCGTGGGTTATGGTCTAGACGATTCTTTTCCCTATTCGATTCCCTTTGGTTCAAGATGATGTCCGTTTCAAATCAACACAATATAGGTGGAGCAAATGTACATTTGTAGTTTTGAGGATGCAAATAGTCAAACACATTACACAGTCATTGTTATTATACCAAAACGTTGCGTGGCCAAAGTAACATGTACATGTATATAGTACTGAAGTAACGAGCACATAAGGAAAATTGCAAGAAACGTATAATGCTCGAGATTGGAAAAACGTCAATGGATAAGGGTTGTTCATTCAGTATTGGATAACAATGAAAATAATAGTAAATTTGTTAGTTTTCTTGTTTAACCATTAGATGAATTGAAGCAAAGTTCATGAATTTGTTTGATTTTCGTACACCGTGCATCTTTAGTTGGTCGGTCGGGTATTCAAGTTAAAATTATATCATTATCAAATTTACTCAATGAATCAAACGCAATTGGCTTTGCCTTCCGCTTTCAAGAAGAGTCTACCGAAATGTGGTGAAGTTCTGACCGAATTTTGTTTCTTGACGAATGTTGTTTTAGTGTAAACTCAAAAGTTAAAAGGCAAAGTATACTTTTGGTTTTTGGAACTGTTCGATTGTTTACGTCAGGACTGATTACATGTATATAGACATATAAGATAAAACCAACCTGTGAACGTTTCTATTCAAACGAAGGGCGCGTTTTTGAAATTTCGCCGAAAATCCGAAACGATTATTGTCCACGCAGGAAGAATAATCCCTAAATACAAATACACAATCTGAGAAACGTTTCTGACAGAAACTTGAACTCGGGTTCAAATTCAGATATACAAATCTTTGTCCATAACCACATTGTTTTGAATTGAAATGTTTCTCAAAATGCTTTATACTATCGAAAGCTGCTGTAATTCCACCAATGTCGGTGTTGTCGGTATTGCAATTATTGCCACAAAAGTTTTAGAGTGGTAACCAAACGTACAGTGTACACCTCCCTTTATTACGTGCGACTTCCAACGTCCCAAACAAAAGTCAATTGTACGAATGGTGGGCCACTTTAGAACAAGGTCCACTGTTAACAATTTCTCACCAGAAAGAAGAGCATGATATAAAAAACATATTGGGACGTCTGGAAAATGAATTCCAATCACATCAGGCGACGAACAATTTTCAAACTGATACTACATGCGTTATAATTGGGTATATAACCTTGGAAGCAACAGGTGCTGTTCCCATTTGGTTGTCCGTCTGAACTCAGAGATCATTCCAAGTTCTATTTCGGAGTTAATACATCAACAACATATGCCGACATTGGTACATAATCCATGCAGAGATTGGTGTGCATTTGACTCAACTCAAACATGTCAACTCGTGCAATACTCTATTACAGTCAACCCTCGTTATAAAGAGCACTTTAAAAAAGAAGTTCTGCTTATAAAGAATGCATTCTGAAGTCCTTAATCTCATTTCTGTATTGTGTATCTTTGTTTTGCTGCCTCGTATAACAACGTCTATAACGATCTTTTATAACGAGAGTCGACTACTTGTACATGTACATGTAGTCGTCACTGACAATCCCAAACACCTGTTGCTAGTTTCGGGCACACTTCTTCAACAATCCGCGTAACATAGACCCATGCATAGACCATGTATAGACCAACAGCTGCTCCAACCATGAAGTAGAGCAAAGGTCAGCTTCCAGGCTGGACAAAAGAATGAAATCCTCCGCTCATGCGTCCACTTTGAAATTGAAGATGTTGGGTTTGATTTTGGGCTGATTTGACCCAAAAAAATTACATTTTACCACTCTTTTTTGTATGATTTGAGAAAGTTAGCTTTCGTATAAATAAGGCACGGGGCAAACATCTCACGTCCGTCAACAATGTTCAAAGCTGCGTGTGATTTGTGCATTGTCCGTGACATCGTTTTGAAACATTATTGACTATCAAATTTTGTTCGGAGAAAATTTTCAAAAAAAAAAATTGACAACGAAAATCGCCTAGTACCAAAACTTGTAACCGTCCACTGAGTGACAAATGTCGGTTACAAGTAAAGTAACCACCGAGGTGGAATGCATTGTTTGACCTCTGAGTGCCTTGACGGCTGTTGATTTACCTCAAGGTATAACTTGTTTATTTTCCTTCCTCAGATCAGGTTATACTGTCTTGCGTCGACATACCAAGATGACTCCCGTAATTCCACGACTCCTCGTTCTGATGATGGTGGTCTTGAGCACCGGGGCCCGCAAGCCGTTCATCCCAGGGAAGGCCAAGCCCGCACCCGCTACCACCCAGGAAAGCCGCGCGATGGACACAAACATTGTAGACTTTGAGAGGCGCATGGCCGAGGTGGAAAAGAGCACGTCTGTTATGAAACAGGAGGTAAGGTCAATTGTTCAAAGTTCATGGAGCATTAGTATTTATAACTTTGTCAACTGTTGGTACCGAACATGAATGTAATTGTCACTAAATGTCAGCATTCTCCGTTAAAAGTGGTTCGATGGCAAACACAGTCATTTACTTATACGCATGGGAGAATAAGCACAAAAGTCAGTGTAATAATGGTCGCCAGCGTGCTAGCTACATTGCTTCCGAAGATACACTCATACATTTTAAGGATGTGAAAAAGGCGTTTAAACACTAGACTGCATACATGTACAAAGAAACTGCACACCCTTTGCTTGCCACTGAAAAAGAATAAAGCAAATAAAGCAAATCTGAACAGCATTCAGATGTTTTTTTCTCTTAATTTTTATGTCTGCAGATGGTAGAGGTTGTATCTGAGAACAGAGAGCTCAGGGAACGGTTAGGAAGCATGAGTACCACAATGGCAGATTTGCACAGAGCTAATGAGCGCGTTCAGGAACTTGAACGAATGCTCACGAAGTTCGAAAACTTCTTCGGCGTCCTCTACACAGAACTTCCTGATGTTTTCGCCAGAGAGATGCAGATCGAGAAGAGGATGTCTAGGCTGAACGACTTCCTTGGAAACAGGGAGGCTGAGCTCAGGGCGCTTCGGACTCCTCCGACGGTCGCGGCCAAGCCAGGGGAGTTCCCCATCGACGAGGATCTACTTGGAGCTGCAATGCGACAGCTCAGCTCTGAAAACAGCAATCTGAAGTTTAGACTGGATAGCATGGAGACACGGATGAGCGAGCCTGCAGCGGACCGTGTTGCTGCTGGAGGATCCTTCAACAACGGCGGTTCTGACGATGGTGAGACGGCAGAGCGACTGGAGAGGCTTGAACGCTTGATGGCGCTGCAGTTGGCCCCTCAACTGGATGAGGAGGAGGACCAGCCCGTACATAGGATGTCACCCGGTGGTGCAACCACCAGTACGAGATTGGCTCTCAGCGATTCAGATACAGAGCTACTGAGAGATGAGCTGAACAGTGTCCGTTCAATTACAAGTAAGTTGCATCATCACTGATTGTAGTCTTGATTGGCGACGCTGTTTTTCGTATTAGTCACCTGTAGAGGGCGCATCATTGACTGGCTCGGGTTATGGCTTGTACGGACTGTGCAAGTCTAAGAATCTGGGCCAAAACAGCTATGTTTGTTGCGATATCGGCAAGTGCGTTAACAAAATAAATGTCGCCATTCAACTCAGATTGGGAAATTTTTAGAAGCTAGGTGACAGCAGAGCAGTACCGCTGGATATCATTTAAATGAAACCAACAAATAGAAACAAAGATAACAGACCGTGTACACTTTATGACAATGAACAAATTGAACAGTATAAATAAAATGTACGCGCATGGTTTATTTGCTAGTTTCTGTTTCCTTTTTGGAATTTCAATTAAATCGGGCACGGTATTCTTCCTATTTTAGTCTGATTACCAATTTAATGTTTCGGCCTTAAACTGCCCATAAAAGTCTACACCGTCCATGTGTATTCAAAAATATAGGTAGGTTAACCCTTGTATTAAAAAAAATATCCCCATTTTTTCCAAGGGCCATGCCTGTTAAATTGTCAATTAATTTATTTAATTTGGGTTTTTTTTGCTTGTGCAATAACCAGGTACCCGGAAGTCTCTATTCTCTGCCGCAGCAACACGGCATCTCATTGGCCAAACAGGCATTTATCAGACCATCGTCTTTGACGACATCTTAGCTAACAAGGGCAACCATTTCCAGGAACATAACAGCACTTTCGTCTGTCACATCAATGGTTTCTACTTCTTCTCATTTACGTGAGTGTTGTTATTATTGTTGTTGTAAACTAATTAATTTTAGAAATCTATATTGGTGACCTACATGTAAGTCAACTTTATGTGGTGCTAATCACCGTTTTGGGGGACTTCAATTTTTAACATATTTGTTTGACTGTTAATCAATTTTGCTTACCTTTCTTATGCAGGGTGCGCTCGTACGACCACAAATACATGGGCGTCACCTTAGTGAAGAACGGCAATAGGGTCACCAGTATCGGAGGCGAACCCGGAGAAAGGAATCAGATGATGACGCAATCAATCGTGCTTCAGCTGCAACAGGGTGACCAGGTCTACCTGGCCCTCACACCTTCAGATGGGTACGCCATATACAGTGACCACAGCAAATACTGCACGTTCAGCGGCTTCCTTCTTTACAAGGGGTCATAAAACAGTCGTTGATGTTGCACGTATTGATAAACTGTTTTGCTTTATGGTGTTATTTTGTTTTATTCGAACAGTGTTATGGTCACCGAACTGCTTGAGGTTTTCATGTACCGGAATGCACCATTACTTCAAAATCATTATACACATGTAATTTAGTAATTTCACCCTTTTTTGAATAATCTACTTGAAGCGTTAAAGAGACTTAGGGGAAACATATGACTTGTACTTGAGTCATAATTATGAGTTGTAAGTCATCATAACTTTGATTTTCTTTCTATCAATGCTCTTATAACGTTTCTTTAATAATAATTATCATTGGTAATAAAGGCACGGTACACATTTGGTAATTTTTAAAGACCAATTTCCTCACTTGTTGTATCCCAACCTATGCATAAAATATTAAACTTGTAAAAAAATGGGGCTCAATTGGGCATTGACGTTGCAAGAAAAACAAGAAAATGAGAAAAGAAAAACAACCCTTGTTCCAAAATATTGTGTGCTCTTAGGTGCCTGAGAAAGGCTCAGTCCTAAATCCTGTCTCAAAAAAAATTGAGGTGACAAAGTGTCTCATTCTCTTCAACTACATTACTTTGAATGGGTTTGTTTCTGACAATGTTTTATGATATCAAAAGCACCAGTGCTCTTTATCAAGTAAGGTTTTGTGTTCACTATAAAGGGGCCTGGGCCCAATTTCCTTTTAGAGCTGCTTAAAGCACAAAAAGTGGCTTAGCACAACAAAATTATGCTTACCAGAAAACAGTTACAAGCCAAACTACCATGTGACATGTACATGACTGGTATCCTGCCCATTTCTGCTTAGAGCAATATCTCTCTGCTTAACAGCACTTTGAAGTTAGGCCTTGTTGTTAATGACATGTTGCCTTTATGTTCTTGTTTTAAGCAAATGTCCTCAAAAATTGCTCATTCAAGGTTCTTTAAAATGAGCTGTACTTAAACACTTGTGTATTTTGTATTTATATTTTTAATATTGAAAATTTACTATATATTTTTTATTTTTGTTTTATACAAAGGCAATTTCAGGCTCTCAATATTGAGTTGAGTTAAGAAAAAGGAGAAAGTTTCTTAACACCAGTGTGGAAGAAATTGTATGTGTAGTAATTTCAAAACAGCTTATGTTCCTGTACTACTTGTATGTAGGGACCTCATGAAAACCATAGAAAACTATGCTGAAAACACGGAAAACTAAGTTTTCTTGGCTAGTGTGAGATGAAATTGCTCGTCGAGGCTTGACTGAATAATTTTTTCTTTTTCCTCCCATGTCATTTTGTTTTTCTTTTTTACGGGTGGGGGAGATCATTTGTGTATGATTTTTATTGGTTTATTTGTTTTTTTATTCTATAATTTGTTTTGTTTATAATTTTAGTTTTTTTAATTTGTGTTATTATTATGTACTTATATATTTTTGGGGGTGTTAGATGTAAACATACTTCTAATAAAAATCATCGATACTGATTTTGACACATTAGCAAAAAGGAATAACGCACTACATTAATGTTATGTAAACCATGGATTTAAGTTTATTAAAGTCTTCAGTGTACATGAAGTAAATGAAGATGCTGATGTCGATTCAATTGATTTGGCATGGTGCAACCGTGCCTATGACATAAACAGCCTGGGCGACAAAGTCAGTCAACTAGTTAACATTTATACACATAATCACAACTGGAAAACTTTACAGCCTGTCGATAAAACTTAACAATTATATATTGCATTCCCCTCCCCAATGCAGAGTTTGCCCTTATTTTTATCAGTGACTACACCGCTGGATCAGTAAGCTTGTCATTTCACAAGTCCGCCAGCTTTTCACCAGTCAATATTGACAATATTTCATACAAAATAGAGATGCTTTCAAACATTTGAACTTGCCAGTCTTTACCATCCTCGTTCCCAGGGGTGATTGATCTCGCCGCGCCATTTTTTCCCAGCATGCCTTGCTCGATCATAACCCCTGGAATTGGTCCATTAAAATGTGCTAGAATCTAGCACATTTTAATTAGGCCTTGGCCGATCCATTCTACGCGCGCGCTCAAGTATGGTAACCTGCAAAAGAGGCATCCAGTCAAAAAGCAACTGGTCCTCTGTCATTCTTCTTGATTTTGTGATATGTCTAACTGTATGCAGTTTAGGGTGACCGTGTAAAAACATGATTCATTTGAAATGGAATCGCGTCAAAATACTTGCATTTTCACACGCGCGTACTAAGCGTCCTACATGCGCCATGATGCGCTCAAAAGTTTTTAACAAGCGTGCACGCAAAGTAGTCACCCATGGGAGCCAATCAGCGTTGTTTCTCGGGTACATCCCTACCAGGGGTTAGTGACGAGAGGTATCGATACGGCGCGCTGCCCATGGTAGCGAGGCCGAGTCTTTACCAAAAGGTAAAAACACACGAACAAGTATGATAAGAATTAATTTGTTTACCCCAACATTTGACTGGCATTTCAGTACAAAAGTCTTAATTTCATAAACAATGTAACTTCTTTAAATAATTTCTAATACTGCAATACATGTCATTTCAAAACATTAAGTAAATTGTGACTTAGCAGTCTGGCTTTGGACAACAAGAAAAAATCAAAAGAACAGACCAGTCAAATAACTCATGGTTTTTGTTTCAGGGAAAATGACCAGAGGGGCACTATAGGGATGCACTTTTTCTAGTGGGGTACACACTGTACTTCTAGCCAATGAAAACTGGGTTATGTTTGCATTTCTCTCAACAAACCCCTTATAGCACTCGCTTTGCCATACTGTTCTTTATAACATAATCGTTCATGGGTATAAAATTACCCCATTAAAGCTTAACAAATGTAACATTTTAGTTTGGTTTGGTTTTTTATCCTAAATGTCGAATGGGGGTGGGTGGGGGAGGAAATCAATTGGCCCCCCTGTGCCCCTACACCCTCTGAAAGCCATTGATGTGAACAGGGATAATGCGATTTGGTAAACATTTTATAAACCCTTCACCATGGTATCTTGGAATTTAAGACTCAAAAATTTCCTTGATTGTGAATTTTGTTTTTCTACATGAAGTTTAAAGGAGCAATAGGAAAACATTTAAAACTTTTAGTTTGGACAAACTTGTCTTTGTACATAATGTAATTATTAAACATTCAAACAAAAAATGTTTTCAAGAACATAATCAAATACCAGCTGCTGGAACAAAATAATACTTAAATAAATGTACATTCATAGATGCAATCAAAAGAAAATTGTGGGTACAGTCAAACCTCATTATAAAGAGCACGGTAATAAAGAGGTTTTCAAGAGTACATTCTGATGTCCTGAATCTCATTTCTGCTTTGTGTTTCTTTGTTTTGCTGTCCTCTTGTAACAATGTTCCTGTTATGAAGAGGCAACAATGTTCCTGTTATGAAGAGCTAATTTAGCAAGTCCCGGCCACTTTGTTTTAACGAGAGTCGACCGTATTTAAAATTGTACATTGCTGGTGTTGAAACTTCTTCAGGGTAATGGGAATGCCCTCATTATCATTGCAGGCTTCAATTACATAGAATTACACTGAAACTACAGTAGCATTTTGGGGGACACAAGGTGGTGTGCCTTTTTTTTTTTTTTTTTTTGGGGGGGGCACTTCTGGCAAAGTTTTTGTTTGCTTCATTCTCAAGCACTTTTCAGCGCTCTTGTTGTACCATTTGCTACTTTTAAAAAGATAATCTGACGTGAACGTAAAAAAGATATATTTTTGTCTGCGTGTAAATGAAAACATTGATTTAATAACATTGAAATTATCACATTAAAGCTTATGAAATGTAACAATTTGCAAGTTTAAGTGGTATCTTGGAATGAAACCGTAAAATGGTGCATTTTCACACTCAAATACGCAGAAGCAGAATTGGTTTGTTAGGTGATAACCATATCTGCTACGTATAGTTGGGTGGCTTAAGCACTTATAATGTAAATAGGTGAAATTAAGTTTTCTGATTTTTCATGCATAAATGAAATATATTGTATTCGTATTTACATATAATACAGAAATTGCATTCAAGTTAAACTACTACAAAACAATCAGTATTTAAAAAACTTTGACTGGCCGCCAGTAAAGTACCCACTTATTTCAATGGTTCAATTGTAACATTTTCGTCTTTGTAGAAACAAATGTTTCTCGTGAGTAAACCAACCATTTAAATCATTTAACTGTATGTGTCGTGTACGGCGATACAACTGTACACAAAACTATCTACATACATGTTTGTATATATACATTCATAACATGATATCATATTGCAGGCTGGCATAGTTTATCTATCATTCAAAACAATAGTGGATGATATTGAATGGTCAAACAGTAGGAGGGTTTACTGTGCACTGTTTAGATGTACAATGTACATGTATTTATCATATGATATCATACTGCAGGTTGGCATAGTTTATCTTTCATTCAAAACCACAGTGGGTGATATTGAATGGTCAGACAGTAGGAGGGCTGACTGTGTGCTGTGTAGATGCATTCATCACATGACATCATACTGTAGTCTGGCATAGTTTATCCATCATTCAAAACCACACTGAATGATATTGAATGGTCATACAGTAGGAGGGTTAATAATCTGTACATGATCTTTGTCCGGTCTCTTCGGAATTCTATTAAATCACTACTTACATTGTTATTGTGAATACAGGACACCTACATCTCCATAGAATTAAAACGATACCTTTGTCAATATCAATGATGACATGTAAATACACCAACAGGAGACTTTGGGGACACTAGGTGGCAGCAGACTTACCAGGTAAATCCGTTGCTCTCAGAAATGTGCGCATGCTCACAACTACGTAAACAATGGAAATTTAGTATGTAAGTCTGCTGCCACCTCGCGTTCCAAAGTCTCCCAGTGGGGGAGGCCGCAGTTTTCACACCGCACATGAAGCCCAAATTCGTGATGGAATACTTACTATAATTTTGGGCATCCTGTAAGATTAGGTAACCTTGCACCACATGCTGGTTCGAATCCCACCCCAGACTGTTGAAGGGGCTGTTGTTGCCCCCACCTGAATGTGATTTTACCTAGTTAGGACTTTCCGTCACACTATTTGTGTATTAATTATAAAAGCTAAAACTAATTTTATAAAAATGTAATGAGTATTTTTGTTTCTCAGATTTTGTCATGAGATATACATGTGTGTAATTTAAAAACAAAGATTGATTTCACAAAAAAGTTCTTCGTTTGATGTGATTTCTCGTTTCGGCAAGCTCCACACTTGTAGTCTATTAATCGAAGACATGATTAAATATATATTTTCTTAATTAAAAGAATCGCCTCTTGGCAATTTGAACTGTGGCAACTAAAATTGGCGACTGTACCTCCATAAAACCCTACAGCAACTTTCCTTTCCATTCCATCATCAAAGACTCCCCCCCCCTGTTACCTAACCAAGCCACCCCTTACCTCATCAAGAAGTGGCCCCATTTACCAATATTGTCAACGGCAATGATGTATAGTATACATAATAAAGTTTACAGTTCCGATTTGATTAAAAATGAAATAATTCCTGTAAGATAAATTACAACTCTAGCTTTAAAATGGCACAACAACATTGCTAAAATTAATACTATGAATTTTTTATTGTAACAACTTACAGAGTCGTGTCAGCTCACGTCATCTAATTTAAAATTCCTTATATATGCCACAAATTTATCCTGAACATGTATGGTTATTTCTAGTGGATAAGTAAATTTTCATTGCATTACTACCTGAGCCACTTCTCAAAATTCTCTGAAATCAACAGGTCTCAAAATTTACACTGGACCACCGGCCAGAGGCCAGTGATTCTAGTGTCGGGCCACTAAACCCATGACTGATCACGTCCGGAGAGTTGTGTTTTATAACTGAATAAAAATACCTCAATGTGAAATAATTTCAATTTAAACAAAAAATTGATGTTCAAATGCCCGATTAAAGTCTTTCAATTCTGGTTAGTTTCAAAGTATACCGAAACATTTAAGATCATTAAGAAAGTTCCCATGTTCAAATAAAAAAAGTTCACTATGGTCTTTTCCCATTTTGATTCTGGTCTTGTAAAAAGAATTCTAGTTCAGTGACATTGCTGAACTACACCCCCTGCGGTCTTGTGGATTTTTCACCCACACCCGAGCCCTGACACGTCTCATGGTTTCTGATGGATTTTGATGGATTTGGTAAAGTGTTGACATCAATCCTCGTATGTGATTCACAAACAATTTTATTCCCGACTTGAAGTGTTTCACCCCCTGGAATTAAACCAGCAACATCATTTTATGTATTTTATTGTTGTTGTAAGGCAGGGAATACTTTTGATAGTTTTCAAAGACCAGTACAGCGACGTAGCCAGGACCTTTTCGGTGAGGGGGGGGGGGGGGGGGGGGGAGGGGGGAGACAGGGCTTTGAAGTGGGGGGGGGGGGGCCAGGGAGAATGGGTTTGTCAGGGGGGGGAAGGGGGATGCTGCAGTGGGCCACCATTCTATTAAGGCATTTTGTGGCCGCGATAGCAATCCCGATTGCGATCGTTCACCACATTTTGATGATACAAAAACGCATTTCCCTCTTTTTTTCTGTGAGCACCATCGTGATTTTTTTCATGGGGGGGGGCACCTGGGAATTTATAGGGGGACCTGGCACCCCCAAGCTAAGCTACGCCGCTGGACCAGTATCCTCACTTGATGTGCCCTAACATATGCATAAAATAACACAAGTGTGGAAATTTGGGCTCAATTTGTTATCGAAGTTGCATGGAAATAACAACAGAAAAAATACCCTTGTTGCATAGCATTGGTGCTTTCTGAGAAATGCTTCATGCATGACACCCTTCTCAAATTCAATTTTGTGGGTGAAAATTACCTCTTACAAAACTATATTACTTCAAAGGGTGTCGTTTTATTGTTTCAACAGTGCTCTTTACCAAGTAAGTCTTTATGGTCATTAACTTGTGGAGTAATTACCAAAAGTGTACCCTGCCTTTAAAATGTTATCGATGTTTTGT
The DNA here is from genome assembly GCA_023634235.1 of Pisaster brevispinus. NCBI lineage: Eukaryota > Metazoa > Echinodermata > Asteroidea > Forcipulatida > Asteriidae > Pisaster > Pisaster brevispinus. The sequence continues at coordinate 2,994,446 of JAMKCF010000014.1, read as the reverse complement.
GTTGTGGGGGAAATCTTCTGTTAATTTCTTCCTTTCAGCAAAGATTGTCACGAGTATAAGCTTTGGCTTGTACAATGAATTTAATTACAAAATAAAAGCAGTACTTACATTTATACAAAATGTTTACATACCACCAGTAAAAATAAAAAATCTGAATTAAATTAAATTTTTCAGTTAATTCAACTTGTAAAAAAAAAAAAACACTGTACAGGAAAATATGTTTGTTTGGGGTTATTTTTTTTTATTTATTTATTTTTTGAGTATTTTTTTGCAGTTTCTTCTTTTCCCTTATAAAAAAAAAACCGGAACACTGGTCTTCAAAGTATTAAAAAAAAAAGTTTTCCCCAAATAAAAAAAATAAAAAAAAATAAAAAAATGTTTTTGTTTTAATATAGAAAAGGTAAACAACTTACTCCGACCGAGCTTCAAGTAGTATTCAAAATGTCTACTCGATGTTAGGTGCACTGGGTGTGACCTGGGTGGTAGGATATGGGAGCTCACTGGCCCCACTGGGTGCAGACTGGGTGGCGATTGTCTGCTGATTGTCACTGGGTGGGGGATATTGGAGAGAGGGTGGGGGATATTGGAGAGAGGGTGGGGGATATTGGAGAGAGGGTGGGGGATATTGGTTAGAGGGTGGAGGATGTTGTTGAACAGATGGGGGATAGGGCATCTGAGCTTGACTGGGTGGAGGGTAGGCTGCAGCACCCTGACTTGGGTATACGGGTTGTGCGGTTGGAGCGCCAGGGTATGCCGGGGTAGCTACAGGGATGGTCACTGGATAAGATGATGGTTTTGAAATCACATCGTCATAAGCTGGTGGTGGGGGTTCATTGTATTGGCCCGACGGGTTCAAGGCGACTGTATTTTGGGCAGGTGCGTAGTAAGCAGCAGGTGGGTGCGTTATCTCAGTTGGGTCTTGGGCGACTGGGATATAACCTTCTGCTGTTCCGCCTCCGTTGCTGACCGGTGCTGCGACAGGGACCGTTGTCGTTGTCTGCAAAGGTAACATTACCAGAGGTATTAAATCAAGCCAGTATGCTTTATAGCAACTACGAGGCGTGACAGAAAACTTAAAGTTGGCAGCTCTTTGCCTAAAGTTTGAAAATGGAAAAAAAGAACAAATCTTGCCTAACTTGGTTTTTAAACTCGTCCAATTTTTTATCTCATCAAGAGGTGGGAATGTCTAGATTAGTTCCTCCAGGGAAAATATTCTAATCTGAAGAACACTCAAAATCACGAGAATAGTAAATGAAGACCTGCTGATTATTTTGATTGACACAATCAAAATAAAGCACACAAAATCCAAGACAACACATAAACCATTTTTTGTGAAACCAATATTCTGAATCTTACCTCTTCTTTTGAGGAAGACTTGCAGCAGCACCAGCAGCAGCAGCAAAGGAGAAAAATGCCAATGATAACTCCAAAGACGATCCCTAAAATCTCAGCCATAGTCATCTCTGTTCAAGACATGAGACAAAATGTCACAGTCAACTCAGGGTTTTAAAAACATTCGCTTATGTCTGAAATTCAAGCAACAGAAAACTTGAACTCTTAAGCCTGGTTCATACTTCACGCAACAGCAAATGCGAAGTGGTTTTTGGTGCCGCAATCGATTGGTGCCGCAATTCGCTTCGATTTTGCTTTCGAATGAAGTATGAACCAAGCTTTATGGTCTGCAATCCACTGCCCACGGTGCTTGGAAAATGTTTGAGCTTTGTCATTATTTTAGTTCTGAATGTCCAACTTTGACTTTCTCATACCGTCAAGTATGCTTACAGCCCCTTTCACACCAGGGCCCAATTTCATAGAGCTGCTTAAGCAGAAAATAATGCTTAACAATTTCCTGCTAAGCAGAAATGAGCAGGATATCAGTCACAAATTGTACATGTGACATGGTAGTTTGGCTGGTAACATTATTCTGGTAAGCAAAATGTTATTGTGCTTAGCAAATTTTTGTGCTTAAGCAGCTCTATGAAACTGGGCCCAGATGTTGCAATCCAGTCCATTCCCCAGAGGATGTAGTTGGAATTTCCACACCCAAATTGCTAATATTTTCAACCACTCAAAGGGAATAGGTACCCCTGCTAAGGTTTGAGATTGAGGAGGACCACACCGAGTGTTCTTTTTTCCCAAAGAGCATTTTGAAACAAACATGGGGTATAGGTAGGGGTAAAAGTTGGACCAAAGTGTAAAAAGCGGCCAAGAAAGGACATGTTATATTCAAAACCATCCATAGTATGCCTTTGAAACTTTGAAATTTGAATAAGTGCCCTCAATTTACCCAGAAATGATCTTACATTTAAAAAAAAAAACCACAATTTTCAAGTTGGGCTGTTTTGCCATGAAAGGGCCAGGGGGGTTGGTTTCATACTCACGTGAGCTACACCTGACAGCAACATCATTGTCATGGCTACAAAAGGTATGCACTGTGTCGGATGTTCGACAATCCCCAAGTCGCTTTTCAGCGCCAGTGCAAAGGACAGAAGAGAGGGCGATGAAGTCAGTGCTGGTGCCAAAATCACCATCTAAGAAAAACCAAAGTGGGTAAATATATTGACGTGAACATTTGCAGCAACTTGTTTTCTTCAATTTATAGCCTCTTACCCCTTTGACCCCTGTGACCTCAATGAAGAATCCCGAGTCAGTCAGAATAACCTCAGGGAATTTATATCCCTACTGCCGGAATCCTACAAAATCAAACATTTACACTGTATAGCCTAAATCCTCTAAAAATATCTATAATGAGTCTGATGATCCCTACTGCCTTTATCCTTAAGAAGGAAAATTAACACAAAGCACATAATATTAAATAACAAGTAATAAACCACAAGGGAAACCGACTGTGGATAGATTTTAAATAATTCGGGTTTGAACAAAGAAAAACTGACTGGAGCGGGACTTGAACCAACTCTCTGGGTTAAAGTACCGGCGCTCTATCAACTGAGCTATCCATAGGGCAGAATAGCTCAGTTGGTATAGTGCCATACGTTCATCCAGAGACGTTGGGTTCAAGTCTGCCTCCAGTCAACTTTTCTTTTTTCAAACCCAAATTGCAAAATACAGAAATCACAAAACTTCACAAAAAGGAAGCATAAACACGAAAGCAGCAGAAACAACTGTGAATTACTGGGGTTTTAGCACAGGGATTTGAATTGACTTTCAGTCTTGGCAGTTTTTTGGTAATGTCTTAATCCTGCAACAGATCCTTTCAGTTAATGCCTTGATCCTTCAACAGATCCTTAATGCCTTAATCCTTCACCAGATCCATGATGCCTCTATCCTTCAACCTATCCCCAATGCCTTAATCCTTCAACAAATCCCTAATGTCTTAATCCTTCAACAGATCCCTAATGCCTTAATCCTTCAACATATCCCTAATGTCTTAACCCTTCAACATATCCCTACTGCCTTAATCCTTCAACAGATCCCTTATGCCTTAATCCTTCAACAGATCCCTACTGCCTTAATCCTTCAACAGATCCCTTATGCCTTAATCCTTCAACAGATCCCTAATGCCTTAATCCTTCAACATATCCCTAATGTCTTAACCCTTCAATATATCCCTACTGCCTTAATCCTTCAACAGATCCCTTATGCCTTAATCCTTCAACATATCCCTAATGTCTTAACCCTTCAACAGATCCCTAATGCCTTAATCCTTCAACATATCCCTAATGTCTTAACCCTTCAACATATCCCTACTGCCTTAATCCTTCAACAGATCCCTTATGCCTTAATCCTTCAACAGATCCCTACTGCCTTAATCCTTCAACAGATCCCTTATGCCTTAATCCTTCAACAGATCCCTAATGCCTTAATCCTTCAACATATCCCTAATGTCTTAACCCTTCAACATATCCCTACTGCCTTAATCCTTCAACAGATCCCTTATGCCTTAATCCTTCAACAGATCCCTACTGCCTTAATCCTTCAACAGATCCCTTATGCCTTAATCCTTCAACAGATCCCTAATGCCTTAATCCTTCAACATATCCCTAATGTCTTAACCCTTCAACATATCCCTACTGCCTTAATCCTTCAACAGATCCCTTATGCCTTAATCCTTCAACATATCCCTAATGTCTTAACCCTTCAACAGATCCCTAATGCCTTAATCCTTCAACATATCCCTAATGTCTTAACCCTTCAACATATCCCTACTGCCTTAATCCTTCAACAGATCCCTTATGCCTTAATCCTTCAACAGATCCCTACTGCCTTAATCCTTCAACAGATCCCTTATGCCTTAATCCTTCAACAGATCCCTAATGCCTTAATCCTTCAACATATCCCTAATGTCTTATACCCTTCAACATATCCCTACTGCCTTAATCCTTCACCAGATCCATGATGCCTCTATCCTTCAACCTATCCCCAATGCCTTAATCCTTCAACAAATCCCTGTCTTAATCCTTCAACAGATCCCTAATGCCTTAATCCTTCAACATATCCCTAATGTCTTAACCCTTCAACATATCCCTACTGCCTTAATCCTTCAACAGATCCCTTATGCCTTAATCCTTCAACAGATCCCTACTGCCTTAATCCTTCAACAGATCCCTTATGCCTTAATCCTTCAACAGATCCCTAGTGCCTTAATCCTTCAACATATCCCTAATGTCTTAACCCTTCAACATATCCCTACTGCCTTAATCCTTCAACAGATCCCTTATGCCTTAATCCTTCAACAGATCCCTCATGCCTTGATCCTTCAACGTATCCCCAATGTCTTAGACCCCGTTTACACTAGATCCAGAAAGGTGGATCAGACCCGGGTCTGATCCGGCAATGTGGATTAACGGCTAGTGTAAACGCAAAAAAGACGGATCAGACCCGGTTCAAGATCCGGCAATTTTAATCCACCTTTCGAGGAGGGTTGAATCCGGCAATTGGTGGATCAGATCCGGCAAAGTGGATTCCAAGTACAAGTGTAAACGCAAAGGTGGATCAGACACCGCAATTCGATGTGGTCATTTCCGGTTTCGCTACGAATGGCGCGCTTTTTGCTTGTGCTTTGGTGGGACATCCGTTGCTGTTTGTATTTTTGTGTGTGCTGTGTGCACATGGACTGTGCGTGTGTGAAACGTTTTGTTGTTTTTATACATACATCGTTACGCCTTGTTGCTGTATTTTGTTAATTCCCATCTACAAAATATTTCTACCTGCATGGTCGTTGTTATCCGTATTATTTGCTGTACTGTATTTTCTGCATTCTACCTTCGCATTAATAATAATTATTTCTAGAAGTGGCGCGCTGAAATCGTGACCTTTGAGCTCTTTGCGAGGAGCGGTGACGTCGTGACCAATATACATCCGGTTCAAAAGTGGGATCGGAGCCGGATCAAGCGCTGGTGTAAACGCGACACAGGATCTTGATCTGCGGTCGTAAAAAAAATGCCGGATCTCAATCCACCTTTCTGGATCTAGTGTAAACGCGGTGTTAATCCTTCAACAGATCCCTAATGCTTTAATCCTTCAACAGATCCCTAATGTCTTACAATGACTTTAAAGGACTCAGGGCCCTATGAATCACCATAGTTTGAAGACTGGACACCAGTAAAACCAAGTTCACGACAAACGACTTCTGCATCATTCTCATCCCAATCCATATCACAGACCGTTCCCCACTCGTTAGTCGTATATATCTCGAGACGTCCTTCGCCCTGTGAGTTCCCGCCAGCCAATCGTATATCACCAATCCCTGATGGACAAAAATAGATAACACAACGATTCTTAAAAGCTAATTGTTATTCAATGATGACATAATTACAGTATGGCTTACTGTGAACATCTGCAGTCCATGGTCCAGCCCATCTGTGGTTACTCACTTACAAATGGTCATATTACTTGGAACTGTGTCCCTTCTTGAAACTTCAACTTGGGCTTGGGTTCCGGCTTAGGCACGGTCCTAGTTATTGAAACCCTGTACCGAAAGCATACGTTTTCAAAATCAACTGAGGGAGCCGAAGCCATAAACTAAGCCAGTGACTAAGCCAGAGACCAAGTTGGAACCAAAGCTCAAGCCGTGATTTCGGAAAGGGCCTGCAACATAGTCACAAAAACTCCTGCAACACACCCGGAAAACACTTCAAAAGCACAGAACAATCTTGTCTGCAGAAATGTATACAGGTTACCAGCCGAATACTATGTAATCTAATGTTGCTTGTGATGGGTTACCTGCTGACGCCAGCAAGTCTTTTTGGGCTCAACAGCTTTCAGATTGTTGATCTGGAAATTCATTCTTATGACTAGGTTTGACTCACTTGGTGACAAGCAATCCACTCCAGCATCTTCAGCGTGGAAACAAGCCGGTGAACCACTGTGGACACAGTCAACGATTCTAGCCTCACGCCCAGTGCAGGACACATCGGTCATGGCAATTGGACCAGCCCCACTCGGGTAGTACGCATTGGTACGATAACTCTCAGCTCCTTTGTAGCCCAACTGGTAGCAAACGACGTCAGCATCACTGAGATCCCATTCGTCATCACATATTGTACTCCACTGGCCGTTGTAGTAAACTTCAACTGTGCCGACATTGTCAGTTGACCCGCCAGTAAGCCGAACCTGACCCCATGTATCTGTTTGACAAAAACAGGGATGAAATTGGACAAATGTGAGAATTCCTGAACAATTTCTTGCTGGTCCGGGTTCTCCCTAAACTCAAGACCCAGAACCTCACAGAGGTTTACAGACTTTGTGCATCACCAGAAATACAAAACTACAGATTTGGACGCAATGTGGACTATTTCTTTTTCTCTTTGGCGACTGCTTTACTTCCTTCAAGATAGTTTATAGAGGTTCAAAAATGCTACTCCCTTTTGAAATTAAAGTTTCCCTGGTTAATTTATTGTATATCTACATTTATATAGATTTAAAACAATTGATCAATTCCAAAAACCAATTCTTTAAACCAGACTATAAAATTGTTCCTACATTCTTGAGTAGTTAGGAGTCATTCAAGAATTTCACAGTAAAATCTATTTTGGAAGGAAAGTAAATTATACACAAATAATTTGGTTTTTACCTATACACCAGGATAGCTTGGTGGAATAGGGACAAGACAGCTGCAATTAAAAGGTCATGGGTTCGAATCCCACCCGAGTGATTTGCCTGTGAAGTACTGAGTATACAGTGCTTAAAACACAATGGTCCAAGGGTAAAAACAAAATTATATTCTTTATCCCCGATGCAAAAATTCACATCTATTATCGTTGTAGTACCCACTGCTAAGGATTCGAACTGCCTCTAGCTATCGGGCTAGCTTGGTGAAGTTGGTGGTCTAGTGGTAAAACATCTGCTCTAGCAATGCAAAGGTTGTGGGTCCATATAACACCTGAGTAGTTTACCATGTTTACCTGTTGCTTTTTTTTGTTACAGAACTCGGGAAAGTACCTAGTATACAGTGCTTAACCTATGTGGGTGTAAGGGTAAAAACCAAATTATATTCTTTATACCCACAGCAAAAATTAACATCTATTAAATTCTACGCACTTAGAAAGTTTCCTTCTTCGTCACTGCAAACAACCCCAGCATCTTCTCCATGACCGCAGTTGTGTTCAGTTGATGTGCATGCCCCTAGGTTTGATTCAGAACCAGAGCAATCCACGTTGTCAAGAAGAATCTCCCCAGTGCCTTCCCCGAAATACGCCGAAGATTTAGCATACTGTGCCGAGGGAAAGCCCAATTGTCTACACACTACTTGGGCGTCATTAATGTCCCAGTCGTCATCACACACAGTGCCCCATGCACCGTTCAGATACACCTCGACTCGACCTTCATAAGTAGAGGCACCCCCTTGAAGTCGAATGACATAGTCCTCTAAAAAATATACAAATACAGAGCAAGGAATGTTATGATGTATAAAGATACTTCCGGCTGTGCCCAATTATATAATAATAATAATAACGAACACTTATATAGCGCCAAAGTCCGCCTAATAGACGCTCAAGGCGCTTCATAAAAATACAATTTAAAAAGGTAAGGCCAAAAACACTTTATCTAAGTAAATAACCTAAATAACTAAGAAATACTTAAACAACAAAACAATTGTAAAAATCACTAAAAAGTCTTAAAAACATTCCTCAAAAATCTGGACCAGCCAGAAGCAGAAGGAAATCAATTTACAACCTGAATAACACTTAAACTTAAAACCCCACAGTAACCAAAACCTGGAAGGTAGTACAATCATTTAAAAAACAAGTGGGCTTTCAAAAGGGTCTTGAAGGAAGCAATGGATGTGGACGAGGAAATTTCAGTTGGCAGGCAGTTCCAAAGTGAAGAGGCAGAATGGTGTATTGAACGGCCTCCCCATGAACGATGGACACGGGGAACAACGAGCGAAACAGATTGAGATGATCTGAGATTACGTGATGGTACAAATCTGGGTAAGGCTTCTTGTAGATATGCAGTGTGCTGATCCGTTGAGTGTGTGGAATGCAAGCAGGAGAATCTTATAGACGATGCGATTTTGTACAGGTAGCCAATGGAGGGACCTCAACACTGGGGTGATATGATCCGAGCATTTTGTCAGTGTAACAAGCCGAGCAGCAGAGTTATGGACTCGCTGAAGCCTGTTAAGTTGATACTGGGGCAAGTTATACATAAGTGAGTTGCAAAAATCAAGCCGAGAGGATATTAAAGCATGCACAATCTGTTCAGTAGCTGTGCGTGCCAGGTATCCACGAATGAATCCTATATTGCGTAAATGGAATCTGACCAACTTACACAAACTGGATATATGATCATTAAAGGTCATTTGACTGTCAAAGATGACCCCCAGATTACAACATTTTGGGGAGGGACTAATGTGGCTAGCACAAATGCGCACAGATGATATGTTTAACTTTGTAAGATTGTTCTTGGTGCCAAATAACATGAAGGTAGATTTAGTCTCATTCAGCTTTAGGTAGTTTGAGCTCATCCATGTTCTGATGTGATCAATGCATGCCTCGAGCTTTGCCATGGCTGCTGATGCACTGGATTGCAGTGGACTAAAAGATGTAAATAGCTGAAAATCATCTGCATAGCAATGATATTGAATGCCATACTTGTGAATTATCTGACCGAGAGGACTGGTATATATGGAGAAAAGAAGAGGCCCACCAACTGATATAGAGCTGTTTTACGCACAAAAAGTAGCGACGCCCAACAAAATTATGCTTACCAGAATAATCCTGCTCAACTTTGCAGAAAATATCGCTCAACACTTTTAGCAGAATACCAGTCACAAAGGTTACATGTGACATGGTATTCTGGATGGTAGCCTCAACAAAAATCCGCTGCTTGTGCTTTTAAAAGCAGCTCTATGGAATTGGGCCGAAAAACTCACAAGATAACTAGAGGTTTATTTTTAAATCGTTTCCCACAGACGTTCCCAGTGTGGACAGAGTTCAACAATTATTTACCTGTGTTGAGCGTGATAAAATGAATACCAGTAAAGTGTCATTAATACCACAGATGGGTGCTTATGGTGCTGATATTCGGTTTTTGTTTTTTGTTTTGTTTTTCTGACAGAGTATGAATTTTTATTTTCTTTTCTTAATAATTGATTATATTAACAAGTTGAATGCCGGTCATAGATTCGTAGGGCGTTCCCATTTGCCAAGTGTGGTGCCATGCGTGCATACCACATAGGTACTTTTTTGGTGTCTACATGTTGTAATTCGTTCATTTCTAACCCTAACCGTCACCACTGCCAGAAGCGTATTTGTTGCGTTCTCAGTGGTGCCAGTGTATTCAATTAACAATACAAAAACCTTTCATTCTCTACGAGTATACTCGTAGTGGCAGAATACGTTACACCTGTTACTTTGAATATACTCGTAGGCGGCAGTTAACGTGTTAATTGTTTGCACCTTGTAAGGCTTCACAAGCTCCCTTGAGCTCACGCGGGACATGTGGCTTTACATGGAAAGCGTGGGAAGGTTGAAGCAATAATGATTTAAAGTGTCTTGCTCAAGGATATCGGGGTCAAGACCATGACTCGATCCCAAATGTAGAGCTGACCAACTTCCGGTGGCTACTCCAGGTCTTTGGAGGCCGGTCGTGGCCGAGTGTGGCGTGTCGAGCACCGGTTAAGAGCGCCAAATTCAAGCTCTGGTGTTTCTCATCAGCAGAGTGTGGGTTTGAGTCCCGGCCGTGGCAGTTGTGTCCTTGCGTAAGATACTTTACAAGAATTGCTTTGTCCTTCGGATGGGACATTAAGTTATGTAGGTTTAATAGGGATGGTAGTGCACGTAAAAGAATCCAGAACACTTGTCGTGAAAGAGTAGAGGGTTAATCTCGGTGTTTCTGGTTCACATAGCAAGCACCCTTGTTTACAGGTTTCCTCAGGCTTGCGAGCTACAAGGATTAAGTTCACTTATAAGGCATCCTTGGTTTCATTATCAGAAATATATAACATAGTCAATTAAAACAGAGACCGATCATGCATATAACAGTGAATAAATAGTGAACTTAATTACAACAAAACGGTTTGGCATAAAGGCTGAGATAAGAACACTGAAACTCAAGCCCTGGTGTTTCTGATCAGCAGAGAGTGGGTTCAAGTCCTGGTCATGACACTTGTGTCCAAAGACACTTAACCATTATTGAAGGTCCTTCAGACAAGACGTAAAGACATAGGTTCTGTGTATTGTGTACTGCACGTAAAAAGAACGCAGTGCACTTATCAAAAAGAGAAGGGGTTTTCCCCGGTGCTCCTGGTTTAAATGGCTACATACTGAGTCTTGTGAACCATTACATGGTGTTAGGTAAATGAATAGGTATCATACTTCAAAACGTACCATGCAGGAAAAAAATACTGAATACGCTTTTAGATGCCAATCGGGTGAGATAAAGCGCTTAATAAGAACTCAATATTATTATTTTTACCATTCATTTCGCTCCTTTCGCTGCAAATGACCCCAGCATCCTCAGTGTGTGCACAATTGCTGCTAACAATTTTCGCATCACATTGTCTCAAAGTTAACTCGGTTCCAGCACACTGAACATCGTCCAAAACAATGTCACCACTGCCAGCTCCAAAATGTCCCGACACTTCGGCAGTTGCGGGGCCCAGGTATCCGAGCTCTCGGCACACCACTCTGGCATTGTCATTGTCCCAATAGTCATCGCAAACGGTCCCCCATTCGCCCAGATAAAATACCTCCACCCTGCCCTCTAGTGGACTGTTACCTCCTTGAAGACGAACAGCCAAAGTCCCTACACAAGGATTAGGAAAGGCAACTTTTGAACTAAATAAACTGTGGTTCCAAAATAGTTTCTTGCATCAAAATGGGAAAATAGCACATAATAATGCACAGTTGTTATATACAGGGATGATATTTGCTCCTTGTGAAAAAAGTAGGAACATTTTAATTAGTACAAGGGCTGACCTAAACATGTGTAGCCTTCAATAGACTTTTCAGGGTATTTATTTACAATTTTTGTTTTTTCCCCCAAGGCAAAAAAAAAAATCAGAATTCAAACTAAAGTAGGAAGAATATCATCATGCCAGTATATGTAGCACTTTACATGCATCTTCAAGCAAACTTGAATCCTTGATTCTGATTGGTCGACCCATAGCAACAAGAGGTGTGCTATAAACCTACATTGCATGGCCCATATCACACCCTGCAGATTGCGCTCTTCTAACTCTGCGTATTGCGCTATTTTAAGCTAAGTATACACAAAGCGTACAGCTGTTCCATCACCTAGTATTGCAGTAAGCTTTATTTTACCGTAGTCCAGTCACGCTTGTGTGATATCACACCCAAGGGCATCTCGCAACGCTCACAATTTGTTTCTATAATGTATGCACAGCTGTTTGAATTAGGAAACCCATTTATTTACATAGCACTATGAAATGGTTTACAAGTTGCTGTGGCGCAATCTGCAGCCAACCATACCAGAAAAAACCGGGTTGAACCTCTTCTCCTAGCATTAATTGTACTGTTCTTTCTCATGCATTACATAACACACGTGACCTATGGCTTTTAGTCCCAAATAGTCTCCTAAATTATGAAATCTACTCCACGGCAGTAGAATAAAAAGCAAGACAGGTTCTTAAAGAACAACTCTACACAGCAAAGTACATGTAGATATACACATGGTATTTTTCCACAAACTGAATATACATTGATACTCACCACCCAATGCCTTAAAACCCAGATATCATGTGGATTGGGCAAGTACACAATTTTCTGTGACCAACCAAATTATTGATTGGATCGATGAGCAAGGTGTTAATGTTGTTAAGGTAAAACTTTGAAACAAGGGAAGTTATTCAAAGCTGTAGGAGTCTATGCTACATGTCCATCTTTGTTTCAATGAACACCAGTGTTCTCCGACATGTAAAAAAAGCTTGGCACACCACCCTGCTTTCTGTGGCACTTGCCTTGTTTAAGAAGTCGCCGCAACGGTCCGTCAGGCACATTCCCCCTCCCACTTGTTTTCAAGTTCATGCATTTCAACCGCAATCTTTAAAACGTTTGCTCAAAGAAGTCAGGAGAAAGTGACCATCAGGAATCACCTTAGAGTGCATCACCATGATCACAGAGCATGTACAATCAAAACTGCCCTTAGGCTGGCCCCGGACCCCACGTCATAAAGGTAAGGCGCTTCGTGCTTGCATAGGCCCCCCCCCCCCCCCCCCCCCCCCCCCGCCCCCTGCGCCAATCTTTAATGTTCAAAGTTGGAGAACACTGGAACACGAATGTCAGAAATTGTTTACCGAGGTTCCTGCCTGACATACATACCAAATGCTCCAGTTTCATTGTCTGTGCAAGTCACACCAGCGTCTTCATTATGACCACAATTATGCTCAGTTGCAGAGTGGCACAGACTTAAGTAGGTTTCAGTGCCTACACACGCAACTTCGTCCAGAACAATATCTCCGGTGCCGGCTCCGAAAAATGATGACGTTCTTGCAGTTGCCGGGCCGAGGTAACCCAGCTGCCGACACACCACTGTGGCATCTCTGGTATCCCACGAATCATCGCAAATGGTTCCCCATGAACCCTTATAAAACACCTCCACTCGGCCTTCTAGAACATTGCTGCCCCCTCTAAGACGAATGGAATACCCCACTACAAATGGATGAATACATAAATATGAGATTAGTCCATAATTATGGAAGGTTTAAACAAAGGCATGTCTTGGACACTTGCACTCACTTTGGACACACCGTTTTGTTTATCAGACCACAGACACCCCAAGCAATAATCATGAAATCAGGACAAATCCCGAGCAATCACATTATGTGCACCCATGCATGTTTGTAAAATTGAGGCCAGATTATTCAGGCATGATATTTGGTCCTTGAAATTTTTTTAAAATTCTTTTGGAGCACAAGGGCTGACCTACTTTTTCATATGGTGCAGGTTTAAAACAATTTTCAGGCTATTTGATCACAGTTTTTTTCGAATTTTCCCCGAGGAGGGCAAAAAAAAAACACCCAAAAAACAAAACGGAAATCAGACTAAAAGTAGGAAGAATATCATGCCTGGTTATGGTACAGTGGCTGGTATTTTCTTACGACCACGGCACATTTTGTGCATGAGGATTTCGTTGTGCAAAAAACCTATTGTCGGGCCAGCCCCAGAGGGGGTGGCTTAAACTGTGTTCAAAAAGGAGCAAAAAGGAGATCGCATCAGTAGGATTTTGATTTGAAAACTGACTAAACAGGTGTTTATTACTTCGCTGCTCACATTTAAGAATGACAGCAAAGAAACTTACTGGGATAGGTTGCATTTTCTACTGGGTGCCTTAACCAATCAGAAAGAAGTGACCATGAGAACTGGTTCACACCCCCAGCCAATCAGCTGTGTAGGCTAGAAAGAGTGCCACATGGACAATATTGGAAGATTGCCACATGTCTTGAGAACTTGGAAATGGGATGTTGTTGGGTTTTTTTTCAAGGGGTTGGTATTTTCTAACTCCTTTTAAGGGGTGTCTGGGGGAGAGGCACTACACTTGCTTTTACAGAAAAAACAATATAGTTTAGCAGAGACAGGTTCCAAGCCAACTGCCAAGTAGTTCTCATTGTACAACTGGTGGAAATTTTTGCTTAACAACTAAAATAAAAATGTCTTTTCGAAAACATGGCTTTGGTTAGAGCTCAGGAGAAAGAGCCAAAAGCCATAGACGGATAGAGGGCCAAACAGGCGACACCAAAGTGCTCTGGTGTCCCATGCTCAGGTCTTGTACCTTCTTCTGCGGGATCAGTGCATATGACTCCAGCATCTTCACCATGCCCGCAATTGTGATCGCCCAAAATCAAAAGGCACTGGCCTAAATTGGTTTCTGTGCCTACACATTGCACATCGTCGAGAACGATATCTCCTGTGCCCTCTCCAAAAAATGCTTCCACTTTAGAGTTTGCAGTGCCAAGGAAACCAAGCTGCCGACACACCACTGTAGCATCGTCTATGTCCCATAAGTCATCGCAAATGGTCCCCCATGAGCCTTTGTAAAACACCTCTACTCGGCCTTCTTTATCACTGCTCCCCCCCCTGAGACGGATGGAATAATCCACTGTAAAGAAATATAAATACATTAACAGCGTTGTTTAATGTTAATTTTGCATAGGAGATAAAGAATACAAACTCTGGACATTTCACTTCAAATGTGAGAAATAAATTAAGTGACTTTCAGCTGAATACAAATAAAAAAACAGACATGTAACATGTGTATAGAATTAATTTGGTTTTACCCTTACACCAATGTGTATATAAAGCACTTTATACTCAGGACTTTCCCGAGTTCAGTGAACAAATAAATACACAGGCAAATAACTTTGATGGGATTGGAACCCTTGACCTTTCACCCTTTGCATTGCTAGAGCAGATGTCTTACCACTAGACCACCAAGCTAGCCCGGTGGCAGTTCCAATCCTATGTTTTAGCAGCAAGTACCGCAATGATCTTAGGTGTTAATTTGCATCGCACATAAAGAACATTCTTTGGTTTTGACCCTTACTTATGTTACCCCAATGTATATTAAGCACTGTATACTCTGTACTTTCCCGAGTTCTGTGAAAGAAATCCACAGGCAAATTACAAGACTGCTGTCATTAAAGGGAGGCTGCTGCACAAAAGATACTACTACTACTAATTAAATAGTACATGTAGTTCTTATAGCGCATTTTACAATAACGTATCAAAAATCAATGGGCTTTACATTAATGCCCTGGTTATTGGGCCAATAGCATTCCTTTAGTCTTTCTCAACTCCCTGGGGAGTATACAGCCTTGGGCTGCCGTGGTGCTCCGAAGGCTTTTTCAAACACAATAACAACCTCGCAGCTACCCGTTTATACCCCTGGGTGAAGAGAAGCAATTATAATTAATAAGCATCTTGCTCAAGGACACAAGTGTCATGACCGGGATTCGAACCCACACCCAGATAAATTAACCACCAGAACTTGAATTCGATGCTCTAAACCGCTCGGCCATGACAACCTACAAGATCCTCAAGAAACTGAGCTGCTCTAGTCATCACCTACATAACCTGTTAAAAATTCGTAAGGGTGAAAAATCGAATGAATTACCTGATTGTTGATGTTTTTCTTCAACAGATAGATTTACGCAGTATAATACTACACCATGAAGCATCTGGTGCTCCAGAGCCTATTCATGTACATGTACATGTATAATATGTACATGTACTCCACCCTTTGTTATTGGAGTCAATCACATGTACATGTAACTTTAAACTTTCTAGTATTAGCTTGTCCCCTCCATTGCATCTGATAAAGTTGTTGTTGTTGCTAGAAATCTAATACTTTTTTTTCTAAGTTAGCCTTAGAGCTACCACTTCCATCTTTGATTTATTAACCCTAACCATGCTAAATGCAACAATATGCACCAAATGGTAATAGTTGTTGTAATCTGTTGCATGGCAGTCAACGCAGATGTCATTCTTTGACTGAATTTGTTGCATTCAGCAGTGAAGTGACTTCATATAGGTTTGGGTGCTTCTATTGTATCTGAACAACTTATAATAGGTATTTCAAAATATTTTTGTATGGGAAAAGTATTGAAAAGTATGATGTAATATTTTTTAGGTAAGAATCATAATTCAAATCATATTCAAAAGACTGTATATTTTATAACAGTTACAAGTCACCACTACACTTATGTGCATACTGTTGAATTTAGCAGGGCAAACACCCTTGCTCAGTCCTTTCACAAACAGCATGCCTGCACATTGCAACAATATCCCTTGTTGCATTTTTTTTGCATTTGGCATGGTTCTCATTTCAACTGTGTTGCATTCTGTTGTATTTGGCAGGGTATGTAGAGAGACCCTAATGGGGGTTAGGGTTGGATGGCACATCATAAATCCTAGTTTTAAATGAAACGATCCTAAAGCCAGTCTGTCAAAGAGTGAATCAAGTTAGGTGGTCGCATTGACATGTACAGTGTAAGTGAAAATAAAAATATTGTTTCTGGGATGTTTTGCAAAATAAATTGTTGCTCGTACCATGAAGTGACTTAGGACTATCTGTCTGAAATCACAAATTTGTGCAAATGAGTTTGCATCTAAATGTAGGCCAACAAATTATTAATCATTACTGAAACATTTTCAGCAAGTTTCGGTTTTATGTAATGGTGTAAATATTTTGATCAGTCAAAAGAAGGAAGTTCTTTCGCATCTGCACGCATGTTAGGCAAATAGAAAGTATACACACTAATGTTTCAGTGCCAGTAACAGCATTAACACCGCCATCAGTATTTCCTTCACATAAAACAACACTAAGGGTTTTAAATGCACAAACATCTGTCCAGATTAAAAATTAACTGTTCAAGATAAACATAGAAAATCTATAGAGACAAGATAAGCCTACATGTACATGTGTACATGTACATTGCAATTATTCTGGTAAGAAAACTTATTTTGTGCAAAAACACAATGATCCCAATCTTTGTAGTACGCCTACATTTGTGCACATTTCAAGATGTAGGCCTAGCAGGCCTGGAATTTCATTTTAAGGGCAAAGCATTTTTTATTTTCCGAAGGGCACGGCTAGTGCTACTGGAAAATCTTAAAGTCTCTGGGAAACTTTTACTGTAGAGGTGCATCAAGGCCAAGACCAGGTGGAACAGAGGTCATGGATTTCATGGCAACCTCTCTATAAATCCAGGCCAGAATTTATAGGGCCTTTTCAGTCATAAAACATTTCTTTGATAATAAGATGTAAATAGAGCAGCTAGATAGGAGAGTCTCCTGGAAAGAATTGTATGGGGGGGGGGGGCCTAATCATTCTTACTCCCAGCTGAGAAGCTGTATTGTGAAGGGTGTGGCTATGTTAAAGTTGGGTCATTCCAACTATAGTTGGGATCACAGTAAACACAACGCACCCCCATGAATAAACTAAAAACATAATTAGTAAGTATCAATAGTATGAAGTTTTTAAGACCACTTTTCCTTGAGAATATTTGAGATTACTTAGAATTTTGGTTTTCCGAGAGAAGCCAAATTAGCGGCACGAGCATGAGGCCGCTGTCAGAACCCTCTAAAAACACCATTTACACCGAGTTAGCGGTCCATACGAGCGATTTACTACTATTCCAACCCTTGTCCTGGGCACCGGCTCGCGACCATCTCTAGCACCATCATCAGTTTTGACGTGAATTTGTACAGAGCCGAGACCCAGGTTTGAAATAAAGAAATCAAGTGTTAATTTGTTTCACCGATCGCATCAACACAATAATCTACGCATGATCGATCGCGGTGTCCTGTGGAAGTCTATGGGCGATCCCAACTATAGTTGGGACGTCCCAACTTTACACTCAATTTGGCACAAGTCCCAACTATAGTTGGGACAATTGTCAAGTTTGGATGGAACAGCTAATATGTGTTAAAACCGCAGGCAGCCAGCAACATCGACCACTAAACCTAAGACCATGGAGCACAGCCAGAGATTGAAAGTGTTTGATCTTTCCAGGAGGGAGGGAAAACTGGAGGGCCCAGAGAAAAAACCCTTGGGTAGGCCTACAGGAGAGAAACAATGCACAACGCTACTCACATGGAGCCCAAACCGGGAATCGAACCAAGGCCACGGTGGTGAGAGCTGAGCAGGCGAGCACTATCCACTCTACTTTGTTTCTTTGAGGAAACCCCCCGGGCTCTGGGCTGGTTTCTCCTTCTTTGTGGATGTTGCATTTTGTGATCAGACTTTAAAAACTTTACAGAGGCAATGGACCTCTGTAACCAAAGGCCCAATTTCATAAAGCTGTTAAGCAGAAAATTCTGCCTACCAAATTTCTTCACTTAGTAAGGAATGAGCAGGGTACCAGTGGCAACAATGTAAACTTTACGGAAGGTTGGCTGGTAACCTGTTTCTGCTAAGCAAGTTTTTGTGCTTACTGGCTTTATGAAATTGGGCCCTGGTCTTTGCTTGAAATGTTCAAATTGGACAGAAACTTAAATTTTCCTCATAGATGTTCCCTTCACAAAGAAGAAAACGCCTCTTGCCCTTGCCCTTTCAAAATCAACGCATCAGGCCTGTTACAATTTGTTGTTAATATTTTTATGTGCGCTTCTTCAAGCCCCATAAGTAGTGCCAATTGGCACTATTTTAAATTATTGATAGCGCTGTAAATTCATTTTGTACATTTATCTGGCTAATTTATTTATTTGTAGTTTTATTTATACAGGGTAGCCTTAAGGACCCTACTATAATAAAGGAAATAAGTAAAATACAAGCATTAAACAAAAGCCATTAAATCAAAAACAGAAAACTTTGCGTAAACTCGCACAAGAGAAGAAAAAATCTTGTATTTTAAACAAATAAAGCTTTATGCAATGTGCTTGTTTGTATGCATTTTTAACCTAAATGCCAAGGTTTTTTTTTTTTTTTAAATCCTGTGATAGAAAAAAATAAATTTAAGGCTTTCTCACAAAAAAGAAGATTTGTGTTGCCTTGGGACATCCGTTGATAGTACATGTATAATCTTGAGTGATATTGCCCTTTCTTCATGATAAATATGGGTTGTACATATGTACGATAGATGACACTTTATGAGACCATAAAAAAATTGTACATACGATTAATGGTGCTTTCACTTACACAGCAGAATGCATAAAATAGGTCTTTATTTATGCATATGTTCCGCCCCAACTTGATGATTGTCCCAACTATAGTTGGGACTGGTCCCAACTTGAGTGTTAAAGTTGGGGCGTCCCAACTATAGTTGGGATCGCAGTGCACACAAAGCACCCAACGAATAAACTAAAAACATAATAGTAAGTAAGTATCATACTACGGAGTTTTTAAGACCACTTTCCCTTGAGAATATTTGAGATTAACTAGAATTGTGTTTTTCCGAGAGAAGGGAAACTAAAATGCGTAGGCCTACTGAGACCCTTCCTTCCTCCATGCTGAGACTGAGAAAGCGTCACCCGGCGGCACTGAGCATGAGGCCGCCTGTCAGAACCCTCTAAAAACACTATTTACACTGAGTTAGAGGTCCATTGTAAGCGATATACTATCAAGTATCATTCCAAACCAGTTGACATGAGTTTGTACAAAGCCGAGACCCGGGTTTGAAACAAAGAATCGCACCAGGACTCACGATCGATCACTGTCCTGTTGAAGTCTATGGGCGATCCCAACTATAGTTGGGACGTCCCAACTTTAACACTCAAGTTGGGACCAGTCCCAACTATAGTTGGGACAATAGTCAAGTTGGGACGGGACACATACGTCAGGCTTTGGCCATGTTGGCCAGGATTTGAAAAAAGGGTGTCCAAATTTGACTGGATTGAAAAATACTATGGGTGTCCAAATTTTTAGCAGCACCTAGCCTAGCGGGGGTCCAGATGGGGGCAGTCAGGTTGGCTCAGGGGTTTCTGTCCCTGCCCTTCACCTGGACCCCGGTTCGATACCCGGAATGGGTATGGAAAACATACAACTTACTGACCTTGTTGTCCGCTCACTCCGCTACTGCGAAATGCGACAATGAAGAGAGCAACAAGAAACGATGACTGCAGCAGTAATCGTGACATTATTCTTCGTACATGTCTTGAACTATGTATCATATTTTGTTTACAAATGACTGGCAAGCCAGAGTGGCACTGGACAAACAGTAATGTTATTAATTTGTTGAAATCATACACAAACCATAACTGCCTGGCACAGTAGCTGCAGAGCAGTGGGATCGATCGAGCGAGTTGTGTACGTACACGAATACCGTGTGCACAAAGTTGACATGAATTGCGAGCCGCGCCCTCAATTTTCAGGACCACTATACTGCACTATCTGCCATCGCAAGAGGGCGGCATGAAAATATTGCAGACCATTCAACTGCTATGGGAGATGGCCAATTCCCGAAAGAAGTGCAATGGAAACGTATAAAAATCAATTACAGGAGCAATAGAGAGAAGACAAACAATCATGTTAATTGTTGTATTGTATCAGTATTTGTTGTATTGTCTTATTGGTCCTTGCCCATTGCATTAGTGCGTCACGCGTACACGTGGTGTCTACTTAAGGATATTCCTTTCAATTTACTTTCATTATGCTTTCATTACCCACCTACTTGTCACATTCTCTTTATTTACTCATGGAGGTAGAATTACAGTGCTAGATTCAAATAGGCCTATGTTGTTTATTTATTTAACCTACATGATGTATACAATGTATTCTCCATTAAGCTTACTGGGTAGTTATCGGTTCACCTTATAATAAGTAATTGCATCGTTTGTGCTTCTGCAACACTCTCCTCCATTTGCCCCATTGTGCTTCAATAATCACAAACCTTGCTTTTTTTCTTAGGGGTCCGTATACTCGACAAAATGCTTTTTATGGGACCCCTCCACTTCCGTGATTTTGTAATTGTTCTTTTGCTTTGCACTGTATAAATTTATTCGCTTATTATTTGACTTTAGTCACTATATCTCTCAATGTTTATTTTATGTAATGGATCGGAAATAAAGTGATTTGAAAAAAAAGGCGGGGGGGGGGGAGATGGAAGACATAGCCAAGCATAGTATCGCCATTCAGGCACAATTCCTCTGAACCCATGATGGATTTGAGGAAATGACTAAAACCATGGAGGAAGAAAATTAGACTAAACAAAGGGCCTGTAGCGCACCTGTCAGAATTATATCCCCAAAATAAAGGAGAATCTTTAGAAAATTTAAGGCAAATCAAATAATAGAAAATTAATACTATAAACATACACTCGAGCATGAAGCCACCTCTCGAGCTCAGCCGACATCCCGAACCTTGACAGACACTCGAAGACAGCTTTAAGATGTTTGGAACGATCGAAAACCGGTAATAGGGGTAATAAAGGTGAGCCCCTTAAGCTTGAGATAAGATTTGTTTATAGTCAGAATAAACCATGGAGATAAACAAACGGGCGGCACAACCTTCCAATAAGAATTGTTTATTTCACTCTGCAATACAAGGAAGAAGGAAATAGGACCTGTGACTTGGGGTTAAATCTCAAGGGCACCCAGCAACATCGAGGAACAAGCTTTCGTTCGGTTGCATTACATTGATGTCATGTGGAGTGTGAGCTGCTGAGCATTTTGTACAGCCCACCGGATCGTTGAGAAGAAGCCCACCCGCGGACACTAGCCTACTTTACGTTTTGGTTGTATTCGGTAAGCTCACACCATAATTTTATAGAGTTTCTTGCTCTATGCTTACAGTCACACCATAGATCAAGCAAATGCTTTCACACCGTCACACTCTGGAAAACTCAATTCAATTTATTATGATAAATGACATTTTAACCCTCCGTGACACCATCGCTCACTTATTGAGTAACAGTTTTTAATTAAAAAGTAATTAGTCCGCCATTTTTTTTCCCAAAAAATCAAAAAAATTCCAAGGTCCACAACTGCACCTAGCCAAATAGCATGCCAAATGTCTTATCACTACCCGGGGTTTGTTTTTAACTAACACAATCCAACATTGACCCGCTCTCCAGGAATTCCCATAGGAATTGAACAGCAATTACTCAGTCTTGCTAAGTTGTGTAAAGAAAGGGCGTTAGTCAAAGAAATGGTTGATTGAGCAGAAAGAGACACGTGGGCTCATCTCAAAATGCAATTTTGCTTGAATTGATTTTATTTAGTCAAAAGGGTCTATATGCTGTGGCTGATTTAAAAAGTGATTGGGTGATTTAAAAGTGGTTTGGTTCTTCACAGAAATGTATTACACGCTAAAATCAAACTGTTACTCAATAAGTAAGGCATGGCGAAATGGTGTGATTTTTTTTGATGGTGTCACGCAGAGAGGCACTTCTATACACAAAATTAATTACGGAAAAAAAGCTTACGAACAAGCGAAGCGAGCATACACTTTACAGGTGGGGTGCGGTGGGCAGTTATGGATTCAAATTCTCCATCAGGAATTTCCTGATCTGTTTCCCCGGCCCCCAGTTTTGGGAACCGACACTGACTTTTGTTTTTATTTTAATGTGATCGTGCACAGCTTACGGTCGTATCAGGCCGGGATAGTTGAACTTTGAAGCGATCAATTGGTTAAAAACAAAACAACAACAACAGCAAGCAAATAAACATACAAAAAACTACATATGCTTGGAGGAATAAAGGTCATATGATTGATTTACATGTGTATGTACCCTAGCTCCTCCATGGTTAGATCATGCTGTAATAGCCCATCCATACGTCATGACGTTTTAATTCGATTTTCAACTAGTCACCTGTTTTTTCCCCCTTTTCTTCCTCATCGGTGAGCAGGAGATACTACTTCATGCATGCTTCATGCTTACCTACAAAAACACATTTTGGTCTTTATAATATGATAACAAAGTCATCACGCTGCAAGCAGGCCTGGGGTCGATTTCACTAAGATTCATCATAAGATGAGTTGTCTCATATTACCATAGTGATTTGTATCGTGACATCACACTTTGCTTAGCAATACAGATTGGTACTCAGTTTAAGATCAATCTTAACTCTTTGTGAAATCGGCTAAACGTCGACGAACCAGTGTTTGATTTGAGTTAAAATAAATAATACACCCACACATCCTCGTCAAATTACATGTTACGGTATACCTACTCAATGTTCCGACACCCCTACACTCTAAAAACTTCCCCAACCCTAACCCTTTAAACCCCTAACCCTAATAGCGTTTTTCCGGAATAATGTAAAGGGTTGTCGAAACACAGGGTTGTCGTATTACAGGGGTGTCGGAACATAGGGTTGTCGGAATACAGGGCAGTCACAAAGGTATGCAAAATGGACGGATATGTCCTGCGTAAAACGGATTTGTTTTCATTCTAACTTTGCAGGACCGAAATGGCAAAATCGAAAGACAACTGTGGCAGTCGGTTCGGCGCTTTGACAGTTATTCTGTTGATAGCTATCATCATCGCCTCTTCATCTGCCGTCTCTAAGGCGGAATCTCTCGGCGGTCGTATCATGTCATCACGAGTAAGACGCCAGAGTGACCCTATGGATCGCATGACGAGGTTTCAACCCGATTGCATGCATAGGCGACCCCGGGAGAGATGCATACCAAATTACCCACCCCCACCCCACCCTGAATACCCCAGAATCGGGGGGCCCAGCTCAAGCTGTACTTGTGATGAGGGCAGACTGACATTAATAGACAACCAGATCGCCAGCCTGCTGGGGAAGACTGACGAGTTGACTAGACAGACCACGGAAAGCAGAAGTAATATTGCATCAATGATGGTTAACAATCGCCAGCTAAGATCCCAGGTAGTCATCCCATTATAAACCCGATTGGCCGATTCCCCAATTTGTTCATTTAAGTTAATTTTGTTTCCGCAAGTATGTGAAACTAAGGCCCTCTTTCTTATAGCTTCATAACAAAACATTACTTGAAATTTAAGGAATTAGAAATATCACTTGGCAATTTGTTCCGTCTTTAAGTTTCACTATTAAAGCAGAGTTAACAATAAGGTGTTTCTCTCTCTAGATGTCGCGCATAATGAGTGAAAAACAGACACTGGAAAGAGAAACCCACAACCTACAGAGACGTGCATCGTCCCTGACGCAAGACAACGAACGACTGAAAGCTGAGAACGAGCGCCTCGTGGTCGAGCTACTCCAAGCCTCCGCGGCGGATGACGGAGCAGCGGCCGAGGCGGTCGCCACTCTGGGATCTTCGTTACGAGAACTGAACGATGTGGTTGGTAACAGAGAGGCTGAGTTGGTCGAGATGGGAATAACACCCCAGAGAGAACCAGAAGGTAGATGGGGACCTTCTGCAGGTGCTCAACGGTGGGGGTCTGAATCCCGTCTAGATCCCAATGCTGAACATTTTGCATCATCCCTTCTGGCCGTCAACACGGAGATCAGTGACATGACGAGAAAGGTATAAATAAGTTCACATCGCTGATCCTTTTTGCAAAATGGTCTAATCTGCACCGGATTATAAGGCTAACAGTAAAAATAGAAACAATTAATTTATTGATGAGTGACATGGTGTATTTTTGTAATATTTTCTCTTCGTCAGGGATTTTCATGTGAATATTTATTAGAATCAAAACTGTATTTTAAAACTTAGTGTCATATATAAGTGGTTTTTCTTTAGTGGCATAATTTCTGGTGTAACAAACAGAATTTTAAATCTAGCAAACGGAAGTTTATCTTATATTAAATCAGGCTGTCGTAAAAAAAAAAAAAATAAAAAATGGTCAGATGGGGAACTTTTGAGCAATCCATCTGGTATACAGTTATGTCTGATTATTATTTTTTCCCCATAAAGGTTGAACAGTTAGAGAGAAGAGTAGCCGAGCAGCAGAGGGGGGCCCTCCAGGATGAAATGGCTCGACCAATGTTCCGTCAGTTTCCTCACCAGCAAGGAGAATCAGATCAAGTGTCAGAGAAGATCGCACAACTCGAACGCCTCGTCCTGGTCGCTCTTGGACCCCAGCCGGGTGGTGCTGCTAGACCGATGAGGCCGCAGGCGGGTGCTGCAGCCAGAGAACACCGTCCCTTTTTCGAAGTTGCAGATGCAATGGGGCCGCCGAGGGCCGAAAGCTTGGCCATTGCAGACACAATGAGTGACGAAGATCTAGACGCAATGGCAAACGTAGTTGAGAGAGTGCAAAACAGAAGTGAGTCTTGCATTACCATACAAATATAACATGTTGGACAGTACATGTCATTGCTCCTTGATTTGCTCCACATTTATAGACCGTTTGCTGGTAAGCACAACCCACCAACCAACTCCTTTCTCTATACATCTACTAAAAGAGGTGCTTGTGTGTGGTTGAGAATCATATATAGCGCCCCTGCTACTATATCGAACCTACTCTTCACTCCTCTTAAATAAGAACTTCTCATACAGCTTAACTCACAATTGATAAACTATTTCCCAAAAATATGCCCTCTTTTAACTTCACTCTGTGACAATGTTAATGATAAGCCCTTAGTCTTGCTCCAAGCCGTCACTTTCAACACATAATGATTGCAAGGGTCTTGGAGGCAAGGCTATTTCTGAGCTTGACTTCATGTTAACTTTACCTTGCATGTACATAACAGGTCCACGGAAATGTGCTTTCTCTGTGGCCAGCACAGGAGTCACTCTGGGGACTTACGAGAACCCTTTGCCCATCCATTTCGACCATGTGTTCGTCAACAAGGGTGGGGACTTCAAGATGAATCAGGACCGATTCGTGTGTGATCATACTGGATTCTACTTCATCACCTTCACGTATGTTAAACTAAATTCTTTCAAAAAGGGGGGTACTTGGGAAGTTACAATGTGGGTATCAGCTGCAGACATACCAGGTAATTTGTCCATTATCACATGGGTATGAGCAAAAGTACATTTTTCAGAACTATTTACATGTACCCGTGAAGTCAGATGCCATCAAGCATTCCTGAAAGTCTCCCATTATTTAATTTCTTGTCCCTGCAGGCCTGGAATTTCATCTTTGAGAGTGCAAGACCATTTTCATTTGGCAAAGGGCACTTTCAATGGCAAATCTTTAAGTCTATGGGAAACTTTGGGTCCAAGGCCAACTGGCCAAGACCAGGGCAGCAGAGGCCGTGGTCTCCATACAATTACAGGCCTGTCTCCGCATATTGATAAGCCTAAACAATAACAAAGTGGTAACCCTCTTACACACCCCTGCAGAGTTCGTTCGTATGATGGTAAATACTTAGGCATAATCCTGATGAAGAACGATGAGATTCAGACGGCCATCTACGCCGACTCAAGCGACCGTAACGTCATGCAGTCCCAGAGCGTTATTGTTCATCTTGAATCCGGGGATAAATTGTGGCTGAGGATTGCCCCATCTGGAAACTATGCGGTCCACAGTGGAGTTCACCGATATACCACATTCAGTGGATTCCTAGTTTACAGGGGCTACTAATGAGTCTAACTGCCTGTCTCCATTAACCCTCATACTGTGTCTGACCATTCAAATAATCCACATGTGGTTTTGAGTTATAGATTAATAGATGCATTACCAGTCTACCATGTGGATTTCAAGTGGAGAATGCATGATACTATACACAGATTGACAACTGATTAATAACGTACATAATTCTATAAATGCATTAAGGCTATATATATGATACCTTTAATATATTTTCGCATAATGCAAACTTATACTTCTTACATATTTCGCACACAATGAGTCCAAGCAAAGGTATTGTATAGAATCTCAGCTGAATATTTTAAAGTTCTCAAGCAGTGATGAAGCAAGATTTAACAATCAGTCATGCAATTTGTTGTATCATAGCGGTCCGTTCTCTATGTGGACCCTTAACACTTATTATTAACTACATGAACCATTATAGTATTTTTCCCATAATAGAGGGCCACTGGCCAGATACCATTACATAACATCAAATGACCAGTAAATGAGGAACAAAGAGACCTGTTTAAATTTTCTAGCTAGCTAGTTCAATCCCAAAAGAATTCTCTACAGATCCTGCTCACCACTTCAAATTCACAGGCCTGATCCCTCGTCTTGGAAGGGCAAGGGCCCCTTGGCATTGGCTCCTTTGCAATTCAAGGCACCTCTATAAAGATATTGTAAATTTGTAATGGAACATTTCAAGGGGCACCAAGGCAATGACCAGGGGGCATGGAGGCAAGTGCTTTCATTGCCTCTGTGAAGTATCAAGCCTGAATTCAAGTTCTATACAAATTACTTTGTTGAAACAGATGATCAATGAAATAATTGGCGACACTTTGAAAGTGCTAGCAAACAAATGGCCACTGGAAATGTAAAAAGAAAACTCTCTCTCATTTTTATGCAAGCGCTTTTAAGACATATTTTTTTATCACTAAATTGATACATACAATTTTTATCATTGAAGGGTCATTCTTATGACAAGTATTGTACACTGTAAATATTTTTTTTCAAAATCCTCACTCATATTATAAAGCCAAGATTTTTAGTTTTGTTTTTTAGGAGCTGATCATGTTTTGGGAAGACAAATCCTGCATTGCAGCATCATTTTCCCTAGTACAATTATATTGAAGGAAGTAGGCCTAAGCATATCAGTAACAGCAGCTTATGAATATTGTACCCTATCTTGATTCAAAGAGGGTAAACAGTGCCAAGACTTTATAACCTTTTGTTTACAAAAAAAAAAGCATACAGGAGCAGCAGTGCCTTATCTTTCGTCAAGACAGCAAGCACATCAGAAGCATATCATGACTGAAACTTATGTACAGTACTTGTCTGTTATACTAATTTAACCTTGTTTACAATGTAACAAACCACAAGGGAAACTGACTAGAGCAGAACTTGAACCTGTGACCTCAGGATTAACGTGCTGGCACTCTACCAACTGAGCCATCTGGACCTAATGTTGGCGGTCTGCCTAAGTTGTCAATATCTTTGTTTGAGGGGGGGGGGGGTGACAGTCCTTGTGGTTTATTTCTTGATATTTGAAATAAAAAGTCACATCCCCTTAAGGTGATCCCTCTGCTGCTGCTTCCAAGGTTATACGGTAAACTTGGGTGTGATCCCTGGCTACGTGCAGTTACAGATTGAATGGCCCCGACTGGCACCCGCTACTGTTTCATGGCACCTGTTAAACCGTTCAGGTCCCGCTCTGGTAAATTTTTCTTTATTCAACCCAAAATTACTTGTATACAATGGTTACATGCTGCATATAGGTTCTGTAAATGCCTCTACAACATACACCATTAACTTAAGTTTGCTGAAAGTTTTAAGCACCAATCAGTTTAAACTGTATAAAGAATACATGCGTACAATATTTTCAGCAGAAGTAATTGACTGACGGATGTTTTATAGGTAAATGTACTTTAGACAAAAAGTAAAATAAAAAAATACTCGTTTCTAAAAGTTAAGTTGCAAGCGTGCAGGTCATTCATTGCATTATTACAGAGACTTGTCATTTAAAAACTAAACAAATAACAAAATAAAAAGGAGTCCGCCACAATACAACAGGCCTGGAATTAATCGGAGGCCATGGTCTCTGTTGCCCCATGTCTTGGCCTTGATTTCCCTACAAAAGTTTCTCATAGACTTTAAGATTTTCCAATGGAAAAAATTTGGAAGTGCCCCTGTGCACAATGAAAATGGCCTTGCCCTGTCAAAGATGAAATTCCAGGCCTGACGTAAACCAAAAAATGGAGCCACCCCGGGTAGTACTTAACTGTCCTTTATAAATTGCTGTTACCTTTTTAAGGATTAATGTTTCACACCTAGACCTTGAATGACATAAGCTAAACGCACAAATCATCCACACTTTATAGCACCGACCTCAACAACTATCAAAGCCCAAAAGCACAAGTATTGATCACTTTTTGAAACAATTAAGAAAGCAATAATAACTTCTGTCTAAGAGACAACACAGTGTCATCCTTAAGAATTACCTTAAAAACTGCAGAATTACCACTGATCTTGGAGTGTAGTGACACAACAATACTACTGCGCATTACCTGAACACTGGGTAATATATTTCATCAAATCTACATGCTTAAAATGCCACTGCATTATTTCAGCGTTTTTGTGTGTGTGCTTTTTTTATAATGAAAATGGAAGCTTTAAGGAAAAAGTACACACACAGAAAGTACACACACACAAAAGTATTTCTTTTATAGCTACTTTCACACTTGGGGACTCATTACTGGAGCAGAAAACATCATAGTCACAGAAATTTAAACCCCACTGCCACCTACAAGGATTGAGATTTGTTAAATGCAACAATTCCTAGCTGTTTAAAAAAAAAAAGAAGGAATTTCCCAAAATAGCAATTTGGATGAAAAAAGGCAACATTTTCCCAGATAATTTTCCAGTGTGGAAAGGGTTTTTGTAAATCCCAAAAGAATCTTCTTGATACAGTATTAAGAAAAAAACATTTTGTTTAATTTTACTGACCCTGAATTTCTTGCAATCTTCAGCACGTGGTAATCCCAAATCTCAAACCTAAAGATGGGTAGTCCTAGGATAAGGATTAGAAGCTATTGCAACCTTCAGCATGTGGTATTAAACCCCAAACCTCAGACAAGTGGATGTTGTAGACCTAGGATAAAGATTAGTACATGTACCTCTTGCAACCTTCAGCATGTGGTAACCACAAACCTCAAACCAGTGGATGTGGCAAACCTAGGATGAGGATTAGTACAATGTACCTCTTGCAACCTTCAGCAGGTGATAACCCCAAACAAACCTCAAACCAGTGGATGTGGCAAACCTAGGATGAGGACTAGTACAATGTAACTATTGCAACCTTCAGCAAGTAGTAACCCCAAACCTCAAACCAGTGGATGGGGTATATCTAAGATAAGGATTAGCACCTTTTGCACTCTTCCAAATCCATTTCCACTCTTCCAAAATCTGGGGAACATGGTAGACCTACGATAAGGATTAGTATTGCTTCTATACCCCATAGGTTTGCCTGGGTTCGTCTCTGGGTAAAATACATGTTTACATGTACATGTACATGTACATGTATACATGTACATGTACATGTACATGTGTAGATGGCTATGCTGACAAATTGAGGATTATAACTATTTTGCATTTATCGTTGATCAAACAATGAAAACTGAAAAGATCCCTACATGATAAATAACACATTTTTTCTAAATACAATCAATCTAAATGTTAATCACTTTTGATAACTTCCTCTGCTCACAACTTCTATTTATAGTTACTGTTTTGCACATTTGGTGTAATATAATCAATTAACTTTTAACAATAGTTGAAAGGCCACAAAGGCAGAAAATTATGTTATGCATTCACAACTCAACAGTGACTTCATTATGTTCGTGTCAACAATTCGGTTATGTCAGCTGTTTCTTTGTATGTATGTCACCAACAATAAACTGATCAAAATATACCCATTTTTCTGCCTACATAACATAACTTTCTAATTAAGTGGCCTTTACCTTTTTGATTTTCAAATATTATTATTTACACATTAAACTTTCACTTGCCACTAGAGCTAATTTCCATACAAAAATAATGAGCATTGGATACAAATTAGTTCACCAGTTACTAATATCTGCATGTACATATTCATGAGTTATTCGCATATATTCATGACAGAATTAAGCAAGTATTCGTATGTATGTAAATATTTCTGCAGCAATACATTAATACAGATTTCTATAATACGTAACTATATTGATTTGTGTAATTACAGATTGTAATTATTATTTCTGCTAAAATAGTTGCATTCTGTTTCAAAAGTGTCAGCCAATCATCTGGGGCTGGAAAAAAAAAATTGGCACTTGGCGATTGCAAATTTTAGGAAATGAAATTTTCATCCGGGTTTTTTAATAGCCCTAACCCCGAACACCTTTTTTTTCACAAGTGGTTAATAGCCCAATTTCACAGAGCTATTAACCAGTAAGCAGACTAACAGTTTCACTGTGAGCAGATTTGGTGTAGTTACCAGTTTACTTTAGAAACAAATATAGCAATTAAACCGTGTCTTCTCACCAGCTATGAGTATAAACACTTAAGAATCTTTGGGTTCAAGCAATCAGAACGGTGGAGTTAAAAATAAGCAAATAAGGTCGCAAAACCCCCCAGCACATCCTTCTAAGAATTTGGTTGATTTCAAAACATTCAAACCCATACAGAAACCGTCTATACTAAAAATAGAACCAGTTTGTCACAGCTTTAAAGGCAGGGTGTACTTTTGGTAATTACTCCACAAATTAATGGCCGTAAAAACTTACTTGGTAAAATAAAACATTGTTAGAAACTAACCTCTTTTAAGTAATGTAGTTTAAGAGAAAGAGCTAATTTAACACCCCAAAAGTTGAATCTGATAAGGGCTTCAGGCAAGAAGCCTTTCTCCAGCATCTGAGCATCTGAAAACACACAATTCTATGCAACATGAGTGTTTTTTTCTTCTTCCGTTATTTTTGTTTGCAACTTTGATGACCAATTGAGACCAAATTTGCACTGGTTTGTTATTTTATGTCTATGTTGAGATACACCAATTGAGGATACTGGTCTTTTACAACATTATTAAAAGTTAACCATGCCTTTAAACTATCCTTGTTTTGCATTCTATCAGTTTGATTTACATTCTGTTAAACTATGTCTCATTGTAATTCCACTGAATAAGTCAGTGCATCAAACTCTCACCTTTGACCTTGTCGCTCAACTTATTGAAGGCAAATATAGAAGAGCTCATTAATTATGCAGCTAGGGGATAAAGGTCAAATCGTAAAGAGCTAAATTATTAGGAAACCATCACAATGAAACAACTTTAAACCTGTCAGGGGGAGAGGCGGGTCATTGGTCATTGGAGGGAATGTCCACGCACTAAAAATGTGACAGTTTTACCATAATTCACTTTTTAAGTACCAGGCGCTGTGGGAACTGAATTTTTCTCTTACCAGTTTCCTTGACTGGGATAATCTTGCAGTCAAAGGTGCATTGAGGAGGGCTTTGCTCGGGCTCCTATCCTCTCAGCGGGTACAGAATTGGGTTAAGATAAGTGGGCGGGCTTCTCCAAAGAGGAGGCTGCTGGGTTCGGATGTTCCCCTTGGATGATGAATCACTTACTCTTACCTGGAAACAGTTAATTCAATATAGAAAAATATAAAAAAGACGAAAGCTGTTTTTGTAAAGACGGCCGATTTGACACTGTGTGATGATAGTGGAAACTATGACATGGGGTGTCATGTGGCCGAGTGGTTTAGAGCATCGAATTCAAGTTTCGATGGTTAAGTCATCCGGGTGTGGGTTCGAATCCCAGTCATGACACTTGTGTCCTTGAGGAAGATACTTTACTATAATCTGATAATTGCTTCTCTTCACCCAGGGGTATAAATGGGTACCTGCGAGGGTAGAGGTTGATATTGTGTTTGAAAAAGCCTTCGGAGCGCCACGGCAGCCCGGGCTGTATACTCCCCAGGGAGCTGAGAAAGATTACAGGAATGTTATTGGCCCAATGACCAGGGCACTAATGTAAAGTGCATTTAGACATTATTGTGAAATGCGCTATATAAGAACTAGTTATTATTATTATTATTATTATTACCTCTACCTATATGTGATTACCAAAGAGCCAGAGTGCCTGGACTTCCTGCACGATTTGCACACAGCTCAATGGATGGAAATATAAAAATCTGATATTCATCGACTTTTGATATAAAGAAAGTGGGCTCAACTCAAAACTTGTTCAGCTCTTATAACTCTTGCATTTATGTGGAAATTACGACACAAATGTCAAATTTCCTTTCATGATCAGTGTAATATCTTGCCTGCTGTGTAAACCCTTCACTGGTGCTATTTAAATTTTTCTCATGACACCTGTTATTAGAAAACAAGAGGCGCTTTGAGACACCCGTACATAAAGTACATAAAGAACATCTCGAAATTCGGGCACGTTCTAAGAGCGCAAAGAATGTTCCAGTAGGAACGTTCTCCTAGAGCCCAATATTGTTCCATACTATGTGAACATTCCTACACAAGTGACAATGTCCGATAGCATTTTTAACGTTCCAGTGGAATGTTCTTGTGGTCCAATGGACCAGTTCTATGGTGGCCCACAACTGTCACGGCAAAACCAAAAGAGCCACGGCAAAACCAAAAGAGCCACGGCAGAACCAAAAGAGCCACGGCAAAACCAAAAGAGCCACGGCAAAACCAAAAGAGCGCTTTTGGTTTTGCCGTGACAGTTGTGGGCCACCGTACAGTTCATGTGCGCCTGCTGGAACGTAAAGAGCATCTCAAAATCTAGGAACATTCTAGCACAAAGAATGCCTTTGTAGTAATACAATTGCAACCAAGTGTACCATCAAAACGTTCCGCTGGAGCCCGGCATTGTTCTGTACTACATGAACACTCCTACACAAGTGACTTCGTCCGATAGCGTTTTGAACGTTTCAATGGACCATCCATATACGCATGCTGGAACACTTAATCCGATCCAATTAGAGTGCTTTTATCGATCCGACTTTCGAGACACTCTCTAAGAACCCTGTTTTTTAATTATAATATCACAGCTGGCAACATTTGCATCTGGCATTCAACATAATAAGGAAAAAGTTGTAGTAATCAGGGAGATTTTTAAATTTGTTCATCAAAACATGGACAGGTTAGTTTATTTAAGGGGAACTTTCTGCAGAATCAGGGAGAGTTGGGAGCTCTGTTAATTGATAGTTATTATTCACACCACCCTTACCGTTTAGAACTGTGTCCATGTGCTTCTCAATGTTTTCGTAGCTGTCTTTTCCTAGGTAGTCCATTTGACCCTTCTCCCATTGGTGAAGCTGGGGGTCTTCAGTCGGTGACCCTTCCCTGGGGGTCCCCGACTGACTGACCTCAAGGTGAAGCTTCCCGAACTTTCCTGACAAATCAATGCCCTGCAACGGAACCAACAAAAAAACAAAAAATCAATAATAGTGCTTTTCAGTTGTAGTATCCCTCAACTGTGGTATGGAACAGTCGCCAATAACCCCACAGACCCACCACAACATTGCTGTAATCAGGGTGGGGTCGAGAACCCCTAGACCCACCCCTGGATCTGTGCCTACATTAATCCTTCTTACCTGTTCCTCCTCGATCCTTGGCTTGACCCTCTTGTAGAAAATCTCCCACCAGGCCTTGACGTACTTCTCAGCGTGATAGTTACCGCCCTCAGGTGCCGCTAATGTGCCAGTCTCTGGGTAGTAACTGTACCGCCAGGGCTTTGAAGTACCGATGAAGTGAACTATTTTAATATCTTTTCCAAATCTGGAAGAAACATGTAAAGAGTTCGTTTTTTGTTTGTTTAGAGTTAGTTTTTCCTTATTAGGTAAAAAAACTAAACAAAATACAGCCTCTCCCCAACAAAAAATTACACAAAGTGGACTTTGACCTAAACTTTTATTGACTTATTCCTATATTTTGGAAGAGGCAGAACGATTTCAAACTAATTGATAAGCAGAATGATTAGGACATAAAATTTGTTGACATTCTGCTTATCAACAATTGACCATTCTTTAAAGCGAACTGGAACGGATATCGTTAGGAGATCCTAGGTGGCAGTAGACCTAACAAGTAAATCCATTTTTCTCAGAAATGTGCCTTTGCTTGGAAATTTGTGAACGGTGACAAATTACACAATATGTCTGCTGCCACCTAGCGCATCAAAGCCTTCAAATTTGAACGGTAACTTTTGAGAGATTGTACATAAAGTGAGCTTTTGACATAAGGACCTACTTCTCTAGTGCTGGTCTGTAAGAGTAACTAACTGCCGATGTCATATTATACACAAAGGGTAGATGTCGTCTAATATCTGCTGTTGCCCAGGTATTGAAGTACGTATTTAGCAAGCCCTGGTCTCCACCTAAAACAAAGAAGGTTAAAATGATCAAAGTTTGAAAATCACACCTTAAAAATACTACATTTTATTGGGCAAATTACTTGACTTGACGACTTGACTGACTTGAAATTTTGAAGTATATTATTCATAACTTATTGGTGATGTAGAAAAACAGAGTGTTGTTAGTTTTTCAATAAACTGGCGTAAATGACTCCAGGCTTCCGAGTCTCCCTGCAGAAAAAAAACATTCATAAATAAAATTGGCAACATAATCAATTAACGCAAGTGATTCAAGAAAAAAGAACAATTTGGACACCTGTGATCAACTGACCATATTCAGTGCAAAAACTGTTTTTACAAGTAAATCAGGATCATTTTTTGTTTTCTCACCATCAAAGCTGCCCTGTCCCACAGCACACTGAAGTAGTCCTTGGTACGTTTCTTCAGACGGACAGAAGACAAAGACACCGGAGTTGAAGCAATCTGGCCAGCCGACATCTGGCGCTGCTGACAATTCCTCTCTCTCAAACAGATCGTCTACATTTTGTAAAACCTGATTTCATCAGAACAGAAAAAGAGCAAAGTATTAATCTTAATCCTTAATCCCCAACACTAATCCCTAACCCCTAACCTTAACCCTAAACTTAACCCCATCCTTAACCCTAATCCCAACTGTATCACTGATTATTTCTTCATACATGCTATAAGGTAAAATTATAAAGTTAGATCTGAGTGAAAGGTTATAAATGCTCGCCGAGAAAAACTGTCAAGACAATAAGTTAACAGAACTCCTCAGAAACCTGGTTTTTCTCAGACCCCTGGTTCTTCTCAGAACCCTGGTTCTTCTCAGAACCCTGGTTCTTCTCAGAACCCTGGTTCTTCTCAGAACCCTGGTTCTTCTCAGAACCCTGGTTCTTCTCAGAACCCTGGTTCTTCTCAGAACCCTGGTTCTTCTCAGAACCCTGTTTCTTCTCAGAACCCTGGTTCTTCTCAGAACCCTAGTTCTTCTAAGAACCAACACTTCTTCCGACAATCTCACATGGTTGTGACCCACAAACTAATTTGTTTTCCTTGGAACAAATCTCTTACTAGGCAGTCGGCATCAAGGAAGACACATTTCTTGAACTGTGTGAGTCGCCAGCAGTGTAGTTTGGTGAAGGTGATGCCTAGCTCGGGCCTAGTCAGAAGAGCAAGGTGTGCTGCGTCTTGACTATCAAGGGGATCAACCTGCTGGATGACATCATAGATGAAGGTCAACTGTCTCCTGATCAGAAAACGAAAACAAGAAGTTTGGGAGCTGTAAGATGTGCTGGATAAACATTCACTGATGCCTCAGGCATTTTTTATTTAAACATTCCTCCCATTATGTCTAGACAACTAGTGGGTGACTACACAACTCCATTCCTCATCACCGAGTAGTAAGTCCCTCATAACTTCATAACTGAGAAGTACCTCATTACCTCATAACTGAGGAGTACCTCATAGTTGAGCTCATGAGGAGTACCTCAATACCTAATTACTGAAGAGTACCTCTTCACTGAGATTGCCTCACTAATGAGGAGTCTAGGAGTACCTCTCTACTGTGGAGTACCTCATTACTGAGGAATACCTCAAACCGAATTACTGAAGAGTTATTACTGAGAACATCATTACCTCAATAATTAGGAGTTTGAGAAGTACACCAATACTGAGGAGTACCTCATCACTGAGGACTACCTCATAAATGAAGAATACCTCAATATCTAATAGCTGAAGAGTACTCATTACTGGGAACATCAATACCTCATTGATGAGGAGTCTGAGGAGTTCCCCACAGCTGATGAGTACATGTACCTCATCACTGAGGACTACCTCATAAATGAAGAATACCTCAATATTTAATAACTGCAGAGTACCTCATTACAGAAAACATCACTACCTCATAAATTTGGAATCTGAGGAGTACCTCAATACTGAGGAGTACCTCATATTACCTCAATACTGAGGAGAACCTCATTACCTCATTGCCTGAGTAACCTGTGGGGTAACCAAGATAGCGAGCTGTCTTGTTGTACCCGCATCACGCAACGACTGGCCCAAGACCAACGCTCCATAGCCGTATACGTCATTGGTTACCAGGGTAACAAAGGCTTGATCCTCAACTGAAAACAAAAACAAAACATCCCATTATGGTGTTACAATTCTGGTATTTGTTTACTAAACTCCCCAAAAAGGGGCATTTACTGCTGCAAAACAATACATAGAACTTCCAGGCCTAAATTTGAACTGATGCCTTTTTGGAGAAAATACTGCCATACACATTTGTTTATAAGGTGAAAATATTTAGCGGAAAATTTCTGAGAATAGAGTTGAGTATTAACTTAAGACTTAACTTTAGACTCTTAAGATACTGCTACAAAAAGACTGGCAGTAACTGACCATTGAATTGTAAAATTAAATTGAATCCCTTTCACACTTAATAAATTTCCTAGGAAATTCCCTTGAGAATTCGTTTGACCCCTTCGTCTTGTTCATACTTGAAGTGCTAACGCTGACCATGTAGGAGGAAATCATTTTTAATATTTTTCTTTAAATTTAAATACAGGAAATAGCTAGCCTCCCCTGCTTGGGAGTTGAGTGAGATAACGGGGCTAAAAATTAACACTGGACACAGTCCCAAGGCCAGTGATTCTAGCCTCGGGCCAGTAAACTCAGGACTGAACAAGTGGGGGGGGGGTGGTGTCTTGTGTTTCTCAATTGCAGGCAAACAAGTATTATTTTTGCCATGGGGCAACCAGCAAGTTTTCTTAATTTTGCACAGTGAATATACAGCAATTGTAAAATGAACACGATTTGGGTTTCCTGGGTATTGTCCCAGTAGTGTACAAAGGCCTTTGTAGGATGCTATCAGTTTCAGAGCAGACCACAAATACTGCACCTGTTTTCAGTAAACAGGTTAAAAAGCAGCCATTTCTTTTTCCACACCATCATTGAGGGAAATCCTGTGATTGCAAGGAAAGGGGACTTCCTGTTTATTTCCTTCAACAACACCAGCAAAAAAATAAATAATCAAAGCTTCCCCAGTGTACAAACAAGGAAGTGATCGACTTTCAAATAACTTAATCTTTTATAAATGGGTACAAAGATCTGTTCCAAAAGCTTACTGTTATGCTAATTTTCTATACATGTACCAAGCACAATACGTTGCAGAGAGTGCCCCGAAAATTTTTCCCATACTTTTAACACACTCTTTTCCTCTTGTACAGAAGTACCCTCCACTCAAATCCTCTGAAGAATTTGTGAGATTCCTGGAACACACAACACAACAGGAGGGGGTACACCAGCCACATATCGAAATTCACTCAGGTGCGTGTAGTCTTCTTTCAAGGAGTAATCCTTATTGATGTTATATTACCACATTGTCTTAGTTGGCCACAAGCCACAACCTGAATGGCAGGGATTTATGCCAAAGGATCAGATTCTAATGTAGGCTAATTATAGGCCGACTTTTCAAATTGATTGTAATTTTTGTAGTGATGCAGTCCAGGCTGGAATGGAGCATAGCAAGCCCTTTGCCTTAATTGGTTCCAATCAAAAGCCTGCTGACTGCCTCAAGCGTATTAAAAAAGCCGTGTACAGTGCAGGGATGTGGTTTGATGATAGTTTTTATATTTACCAGGGGTGAGAGTTTTAAGGGAACGATTTTCAGCATTTTTGCATGGCAAAATACTTTGAAGGCTAACACTCTAATTATTGAATTAATTGTTTGGGTTCATGTTTTAATTTTCATGCACCCTACGTTTGTAATTTGTTTAAAATGTTTGTAATTTTCGTCTAACCGTGTAAGTTTTTAAAACTTTGTTTTACACTCAGTTTTCTGTTTTGATTCATGGCTTTTCTTATTGCTCTGTATTTTACTATTTTACTTTTTACTATTTGTACACAGGGCCCTTAGGGATAGCAGTTATAATACTAATAAGGCTAGTCTGTCCCTAAACAAATCAATATTAATTAAGTACATGAAAAGTTGGCATCTGAAACAGCTATGTGTTTTAACTGGCATCCAGAGCTGCTAAGAAGGGAGAGCGTTGCAGTCAGAGGTGAACACAATTAGAGCTTGTTGCCAACAAAGCCAACATGATAAATGTTGTACCATACAATAGGACCCTGCTCATGTTGCTGTCTGGTTGTACCTTGCACTTAGGGCGAGCAAGCTTACCCATGTTATGTTCACTTACTTTTTCATAGGTACATCGTACATAACATAGTGCTTACATGGAATGATTAATGGAAAACTTTGAGCAGCCTGTTTATCTTTATGTCTGATCATTCAACATAAGGTGATGCGATCAAGCGAAATGAGTCGTTTGTCGACCCAGGCCATTTTTCTTTTTTTGTA
The DNA here is from genome assembly GCA_023634235.1 of Pisaster brevispinus. Classification (NCBI taxonomy): domain Eukaryota; kingdom Metazoa; phylum Echinodermata; class Asteroidea; order Forcipulatida; family Asteriidae; genus Pisaster; species Pisaster brevispinus. Next base: position 2,955,353 of record JAMKCF010000014.1, on the reverse strand, counting down.
TACATTTGAAAAAAGCAATACCTAAGCTTTAAAACTGTTAACGCCCCCCACCCCCCCCCCCCCCATGTTGATACCACCTTTGGCTCAAAAGTTGTGAAAGTAGAGACAACAAAAGATCAGGTGAATAAAACTGGGGTTTAAAGTCCATTGTTAATCAAAAATTCACAACTTTAAACAGGCTGCTCAAAGTTTTGCATTAATCATTCCAAGTACATAACATGGGTAAGCATGCATGCCCTATACATGTATATCTTATTTTATATTGGCAACTTCCTTCCTTTAATAAAACTGAGATAAAGGGGTTTAAGGTCCAGTTGTTAATTCACAATTAATTGGCACATTTTCTTTCAATGCTAATTTCAACCCCTTTTTGATGTTCTTTATCAGGAAGGAAGTTGCAAATATAAAATAAGATATATTTAAGGCTTGTTTCTCCACACTGGTACATATTTCCGACAAACGACTCATTTAGTTTCATTGCATCACATATTCAATAGACAATCATGACAGCAGACCATGTAACATTAAAACATCTAACATTTATAAAATAAAAGCTGAACCAATTTTCGAGATGAATATCCTTTTTTTGTGTGATAAAAACATTAAAATCTTTCAGCAACCATTTCCTCGAGAGGAGTATTTATAATATTAACATGGAAATTAATCCCTTTAAGGGCAAAGTATACCTTCGTTTTTTTGAATTCAATTGTTCAGTTGTTTAAATCCTATATAAATGTAGATATATTAAGGGAATAAAAGAGTGGCGACGAGTTCTTAAACGGCCGTTTAAAACCGGCAGGGTCGTGGCCATGCGATAAAGGCCCTCTCCTTCGGCTCAGGCCTTTATCGCACGACCACGACCCTGCAAGAACGAGTCACTACTCTTTTATTCCCATTCATAAATGCCCTTTTGTTAAAAAGCGAAAATTTTTTATAGACAATCTGTGACAATCTGCTTCGCAGCAAATTTTCGAAGTTTGTACATTTTCAAAAACTTTTTACAAGTTATGTTTGGTGCGCGTTGGGTTGTGTGTACGAGCGTGTAAAAATAGATTACGCGCTGGTACTAATAGCTATATATTGCATTCCGCGTAATTATATTGGCATACATGAGCTTCCGCTCCCAACACGCGAAGCCAGCCAGTCTTAAACAGCTCCAGCTGGTCTTTATCAGCTGTTTAAACACCCCCACGTGACATGCTCTCCACCAATAGGAATAGCGAAACTGTCTGGGGTATTTATGAATATACAATAAAACTAACCTGTGAAAATTTCACTTCAAAAGGTGGTCTTGATTTTTGGATATTGCCAAAACCCAGGAGCGAACATGTCCACGCAGGATGAATAACTCCTAATATAGGAATACACAACCTGAGAAACGTTTCTGACTTGTGATACATTACTAGTAACGCTTTTCAGATTCAATTTTGGGGCATAACAACTGATATCTTTTTACAAACCACATTACTTTGAAGTGAAAGGCTTCTCAAAATGCTTTTTACTATCGAAAGCTGCTGTAGGCTTCTAACCAGTACGTTTTTATTGCCATTGATTTTACGAATGGTTTATACCAAGCATACCGTCCCTTAAAAAAGTGGCTTACCGCTTAGCTTAGTGGCCGGATGCAGACAATTTTCCAATTATTCTTATAATTTAATTATTTAAAAATACTTCAAATTATTGAATAATTAGAACTGCTGTAGAAGAAGTATTTTAAAATACAGTAGTTAAAAACACTAATATTATGAGTAATCGATTAGTATACATCCTGACATAAATAGTATTTTCTATAGTAATGACACACAGTAAACACACAACAAACTTCAATTCAAAGCCAAAGGATTTGGCCGATATTTTATTGCTGTCAAATTTGTTTGAAGTCTGTAAATTCTCGAATAACCTCAATATAAACAATAATAACACAGTGTTTCCATCATTTTCCATCAAAAATGAACTGTGTGAAGGCGGAAATGGCACAGTGCATGCAGTGTGCCGGGTCATTCCCTCTCTGTATTGACGTGACATTGCACTGCATGCAGTGCGTGTGAGTGTTTGCTGATGAAAAAACGCACTGCAAAATCACTGTTTTCATTCTGCCACACTCCACTAAAAAGTATAAAAACCACACAAAATGTAAGACAAAACACACACTTATTTGCACTCTAAATTCAGCTCACAAAATCAACTGGAACTTAGCAAACATGCACAGCAGGAATCACTCACCTTTATTCAAAGAAGACGCCATTTTGTTGAATGCCTCGAATTGTTGAAATTTATTTCCCACATGTTCAGTCTTGCGTAGTACCAACGAAAAGTAGATACTGATTTGTGCGATAATCTGGACGGTAGAAACCAGTGAAACTGGCCGGCTTCGAGGTCTACGTGCAGAGTTATTAGTGGGCGTGACATTTAATTGTGTCACTTAAAATATTGAAGCAAATACAAAAACAAACAAATTAAAACCTCATTTAGTCAAAACAGTGAAATTACAGACTGAATAATACAATATTGTGCTGTTTAATACCTTTTTGACATAAATATAATAAAGGACAGGAGTTAATTGGTAATAAACTTAACCATATGTCAACAGACAACTAAAATTTTACGTGTATAGTCTGTTTCCAACATAAATGAGTTTCCTAAATCCACGACCCTGGCTTTAGGGGAATATGGGGAAGGGGGGGGGGGGGGTGAAGTCACGTAGACATTTAATAATAATTAATAATTAAACCATATTAGAACATTAGAAGCTGACCGAGCGTACTTTATTTACAAAACAAAAAGTACTTTTTTAATGACGTAAAACCAAAGTAAAACAAAATTTTCCACAAAAACTCAGATATAAATAAACAAATAAATAAATATACAAACAAACAAACAAACAAACAAATAAACAAACAAACACCTCCCCCCCAAAACCCCCCCCCACAAACAAACAAACAAACAAAATACCTTTTAGTTATAATTGAAGGCGGGGAAGTGTTGGGGAAATAAGATTACTACAAGTCATAGGCGTGGCCGGCTTTGCATCTCATACTTTAATAATATTAATAATATGACTTAAAATCTCATAAATATGACTTAATTGGCATAATTGTGACTTAAGCCATGCGAGATGTAAGTCATATTTATGACTTGTAATGAGCCATTTATGAGATACAAGTCATAAGAATTTCGTTGATTTTTTCTCAAAGTCTGTTTTAGTACGCGTCCGTAGGTAAATTTCCTTCCTCATCATTCATCCGGCCCGCGTACAGAGGATGTTGTTCGCTTCTTGAACGGGGCATGACAGAGTTGTTTAGTGGTCGACAGCCACGTGGACTCCTTGCAGGAGGCGTCGATCGCTGCATCTGGCGCTTCCCGGTCGTGCACCCCAACATAAAAAAAAGGTAATTTCTCACTTTAAGTTAAGCTGATTGGTTGACCATGGTTAATTGAAAGATAATGATCTTTTGAGAAAAAATATAATTAAACTTCAAAGCGAGGCAAATTTCTAAATTTCTGAAGTGGATAGTCAGTGCATGAACTTGTGTTTGGTTTACGTATGGGTTGACAGTTAAGGACTAGGAACCAGACATTTTCTCGCGGCAGAAGAGTGGGGGCGCTTTCAACATTACTTGGTGCAGAATTTGACAAATTGTCCGTGTTTTTCGTTGTGTCTGGGTCACTGTTGGTATGTAAACAGCTGCAAACTAATGTTTCTTGCTATTCTCCTACCAGGCTAGGCTTGTTAAATGTTGTTAGGCTTGGGGAGGAAACAAAACAAAACGAAAAAGACCCAGCAGTAACTGGGGGCGCTGTACTCCTTAAAAAAGGTCGTCCGAAGATGTCAATTTTTGTTAAAGGAGTACAGCGCTCTAAGACTAGTATTACTATTAGTAATACCATGGTAATACTAGGTCGGTCTAGTCACTACACTTTTCAGGGATAATGACACAACTTGACAGTGACACTATCACTGTCGTTTTGACACTGACAAGTGACACTGACCATGCCGACAGTGACTGAGCAGTGAGTGATTGTTGTCACTTTAGTTATATTTTTATAGTATATGATGAATGATGAATGATAATCCATATGAGAATTATTTGAGCATATTTAATTATTATATTTTAATAATTAATTAAGTAAAGTAGGACATACTAATAATTCTATAATAAAGTATAAACAAAAATGTCTGTATGGCATACCACACTGACAGTGACACTGACTGAGTGTGAGTGACACTATACGACAGGACACTGACGGACTTGTGTCACGATTATCTGTCAGTGTCAGTATGACTAGTAAGTAAAAATAAATAAATAATAAGTTATTTTTAATCAATCTTTTAGTAGATTTTTCTCTGTCCGATCCAGCGAGCCCAAAAATCTGACACTAAACTACCATTCAAATTGTTTTCCTTGTTGCCGAGTTTTTAGTCGGGGTAGTCTAGTGGTACTCCTAGAACTATGCGATTCGTTCCACTATCTTCTCCGCGAACGATAGCGGAACAAACCGCATAGTTCTAGGAGGGGTCTAGTGGTAGACATTAGACAATCAATCAGACAGACACCTCTTCATCATCATATCATCATATGGCATGGGAGGCATTTTTGCTGTTGATCAATTTGACATCTTGATAAAAACTTTAATTTATTCAAAAGAATAATATGATCTTTATTCATGATCTTAATCAGTGATTTGAATTGATATTCCTCGCAGGTAAATTCCAAGTGTTGGGCTCTCTTCTTTGAAAGATTCGGCATCAACAGACAAACATCGAGAGGATGGTGTAGGACTTGGATAACCAAGTATGGAGCTCAAGACTGTGTGGACACAAGGCCACACCCAGACAATACTCTGTGTAGATGCCAACAAAGATGGCCACGTGGCATCGGGGGGAGAAGGTGGGGAGATTTGCCTCTGGAGCCCAGATGGAAAGATCGTCTCAAAGCGGACTTTTCCGTCCCAGTCGGATGTCAACAACATGTTATTCTCCCCTGCTCAGCCGTCGTTACTTTATATCTCAGTCGGGGAGATCGTTGAAGTCTTTGATATCCGCTGTCCATTGGATTCCTCAATGGCTCGATTTGCGTACAATAAGGATGACATTAACCAGCTCGCCATTGATCCTAAAGATACTTTTCTAGCAGCATGTGACGATGATGGAGTAGTGAAAATCATCGATGTCCAAAATCGTAAAGTGTTCAAGACTCTAAAGGGCCATGATAACATTTGCTCTAGTGTTGCATTCCATCCGCTGGTGCCCCGCGAGATGGCATCCGGTGGATTTGACTGCCTCGTCAACACCTGGGACATCTCTAAAGGGCGCCCTCTATTGTCGGTAAACATGCAAGAGCTGATTTCAGCTGAGGAAAGTGTAGATGAAGCTGCAAGCCCATACACCATCAACCCACCATTCATTCATTCCGTCAAATTCTCACAGGATGGTAATTTGCTTGTGTGTGGGTTGGGGAACGGACAAGTGCAACTCCTTGAGAGAAAGGGAAGGAGAAACTTGCTGCCGAGACGAGCTTTGGCAGGACACACCCTGGGCGTGACACAAGTTTGCTTCATGCCTGACGCTCCGGGACAAAGTCAAGACTTGCTCTTATCAGCGGGGAACGATTGCAGGCTGCTGGTGTGGGATCTGCATGTCACCTCAGATAAGGAACAAAAACATCCACACGATGTCACAGCAGAAAAACCTGCAGAAAGCACCGACGGTCAGACATCTAAAAATACTGACATGATATTGGAAGCTGAAACCAAGGATGTTAGAACTGACAAGTTAAGCGGCAGTTCTCACAATGATGGTGCGGCAGACTCGCCAACGGCGCCAAGTAAAAGATTGCCGATTATTAGTCTTGAACACAAGGAGAAGATAAATTGGGTCAGACCAGTACACTCATCTGGTGGTAAAAGTATGATTTTGGTGGCAGATGTTTCAGAAAATCTATCAGTGTATCAATGGCAGCGATAAAAGAATATTAACCCTCCTACTGTCTGACCATTCAATATAATCCATTGTGTGCTTGTCCAATTAAAAAAAGTTTAATGCATGTTAAACTCTGTCAGGGAATTTTTTCTTTTCTCGATTTTTAAAACATTTCTGGTCCAGTAAACTTTTTGAGCTACCTGCTATGCGGTACACACATGTAAACGGTTACCCACCAACACTGTACGTTACATCTATGTTTCAACACTTCCTTGTATTTTGCTAATTCTAATCCGAAACCTAACCCTAACACTAACAGTAGCCCAGTGTGTAGATCACAAGGTTTATCAGAATATGGGGTTGTCGGAACATGGGGGGGGGGGGTTGTAACAAAGAGCAGTAACCCATGTAAACAGCTGTGCCACCCTACGCAACCCATGCAGTTGATTGATTTCAAACGGTTAGTCATCTCACTGGAATATGTTACCAAGTGGATGGTTAAAGCTAGTCTTGGTGCAGACATTGTTCTTCATTATCGTGATTTCTCCCTCTGTGCTGTGCACATTACTATCGAACCCTGTTGGGAAAACTTCCATCACCAACCACACAAAACACGGTTTCCTGGCTTCCAGAGAATGCCCTCTATTGGTAGAGTGGTCACGACGACCTGTGTTGTTTATGTGTGGTTTGTATGCAGACCTTTGTCTCTTTTGTAAATTTTCCCAATATTTTGAAATAATACTCAAAATCGCTACTGTGCAAAGCAACGTAGTGTACATGAGAATGCAACATACTGTACGCAAAATTCCCCATTTGTGTTTGAATATGCACAAGATTTGCACGGTCTATCTTTACATCTGTGAACTCTACACATGTAAACATGCACCCATGTTAACCAAAGTTTTACTTCGTAAACCGCTGCTTTTTTAATTTTTCCAATCAAGCTCGCATAATTATTTGTTGTCCATTACACAATTTAGAATAGATACAAAGGAAACCCCAAAACCAACATACAGAGTTAAAGCTGCAAGATGAAAAAAACATAAATATGAATCTAAATGTCTTGCAACGAATGCAGTCCTGTTACTTTGTGCAGTTTTCTTTGGTAAAGGGCACCTCTATCAGAGGAAAATATCAAATTTACGGGCATAATACTCCTCTTACTTAAACAAATTTCAGACAAATTTTGATTAAATAGCCTGGAAAGTCTTTTAAAGCCTACACCATGTGTGCATGTAGGTAAGCCTTTCAACTCAATAAATTGTTCCTACACATGTACTTTTATCCAAGAACCAAATATCACACCTGATTTCTATTGAACAATTTCAAGGGGCTAGACAATGACCACTGGCAATTCCCTTAGTATCAGGCCTTCGGAATGTTCCAAGTAAATTTGTTTTGGATTACACGTTTATTTATTAATATGCTGTTTAAAAAAAAAAAATCTTGTCCTATCAAAAGGCAAGAGAAACTGTCAGAATCAGGGACTAATTTCAGGTCTTGGCATTTGCTTTTGCTCCACTGGTACAAGACCTAAAGCCATTCCAACACCTTTATTTCATGTACTGCATCTCTTAGGAACTCTTTGGCTGGTGCATGTTTCCCTCCATCCTACAATCTAGACTGTTTTAAGAGGAATATCAATTCCTACTTTAAGCTTCCAGCTGAGTTATTTTCAAACCGCTTACAGTTCCCATAGACAACATCTTTATGGGCAACTTGGGTTTTGACTTGAGGCTGCGTCACGCACTCTAACTTTTCTTAGCAGCCAACTGGTTCACCTTGAACCAATCATGCCAGGAATTTGATAAAACTCTCGTGTACCAGTGGTATTTACGCAGAAGCCATTTACGCAGAAGCCATAATTGTGCGCTCAAAAAATTTGCCCATAGAGATGGCCAACTTGTCACTGTGTGATTTCAAGTGGAAACTAACTGTAAATCTATTCATGATGGCTAGGTGGCTCAGTTGGTTGAGCCCCACTACATTAATCCAGAGGTCATAGGTTAAAATCCTGCTCTAGTAAATTTGTCTTTGTTCAACCCCAAATAAATCATCTTTATATTTTAGGGTTGAACAAAGAAAAATCAACTAGAGTGGGACTTGAACCCAAGACTTTTGGGTTAACATGCCAGCGTCTACCAATGGAGCTATCAATCTTATATGTAACACTTTTTTCCCTATTTCATATGGACTTTATAACTTCAATATTAAAAGCTTTCTGTTCAAATCCAGAAGGTTAAAATAAAATATCTCTGAATAGTTACTGAAGGTGTAGAAGAAATATTTACGTCCTAAAATAATTACAGTACTTCAAATAGAAACAAAAAACAGTACTTAACTTAAATAGAAAGAAAAACAAAAAATATACAGGTGAGCTGACCAACCGAATATAATACTGTTAAAATAGATGTCTTTATTATTTTAAAGGTGGTCTATAGGAATGGTAGAGCTGACAAAATAGTCACAGACAGTGTTCATGTTTTGTGTGATCAGCCATGCATGTACAAACCTGTGAAAATTTGTGCTTAATTTGTTGTGGGGGTCAGGAGAAAAAAGTGATATGCACAATTTTCAGCATGTAAACACATTGTCCTTAATTTGGGTTGTAACAACCTAAGCCAGCTGTTGTGTTTTTTTAAGGTTGTAGCTGTTGCATTTTTTTAGGTTTTCAGATACAGTTTTCTTTAATATGACTTGATTTCAGGGGGGAAATATTTCACAGAAAATATGGTTCTAGTGTGAGCTTCATAATCAGAAAGCTTTCAGACTAAAATTCAACAATGTTTTTTTTTATCCAACCCTGTATAATACCTTAAAACATAATAATAAATGTCTCCATTATGTGAACACTTTAAGATCTCAATGTTAAAGATAAATTATATCATGGATTTGGCCTAAATTTGCCCAGATTTGTCATTTCATGTACATGGTTGATCACACAAAACATGAACACTGTCTTGTGACTGTTTTTGGACGCTCTACCAATCCTGTATAACACCTTCAAGCTAAAACCTGCTACTGGTTTCCTACTGTCTCTCCTACCCAAATTCAGTTGCTTCTTTTAAAAATTTGTGGGCAAAATGTAAGTTCTGACTTTCCTAAGGAAAATAAAGGCATTTCTTAAAACAGATTTTTGTAACACTTTAAGTGTGTGTTTGTGTACTTTGTTACATTTTGTACATCAAATTATTAACCTTATCACTTTAATAAATGCTATGTATAATAGCAATGCATGTAAGGACACTTGAAAATTTGCGTTTTTGAAATCTAAACCAACAAAGGAGAAAGAACAAGTCCACATTGTATTAAAATAATAACACTGGAGTCTTGTATAGTGCTAGTACATGTAACTACCATTAAGGCAAGGCATATTAACAAAGAAAAATATTTTAGATGTTTTTGTTGTTGAGACTTTTGAATTTACATAAAGAGACCGATTTACGTAGCACCTTACAAGGGTTTACAATCGTGTGGTTTCATTATTTAGTTTTGAACAAAGTCTGTAAACCACTTGAATTGTAACCTCTGAGATGTCCTGGGCAGTGTTGTTGTCTTGAGTCGCCGACTTGGACTCGAGTCAGACTCGAGTCGCCAATTTCATTGACTTGCGACTTGACTTGACTTGAGGAATAATGACTTGAGACTTGACTTGAATTACGCAAAAGTGACCTGAGAGTTGAAAATTGACTTGAATAAAATTGAATTTACGATAATTCAATTATTGTTTTAAAATAAATGTGGCAAAACCAAGTCTTCGGCGGCAATGCCGCTGCCGACATCACGATGTTTTTGAGTGCTTTTGTCATAAGGCCGAACATTAAATCTGCACAGATATGCAGACACGTGGGTGCATGATTCATGGATTGAATTTATTATTATTAACTGGTCTTTTCACAGGTTTTTGATTGTACATATAAGTTTGTCACAACATCATGGGAGTGGGCTTATTTCGGGACATTATGTCACTTGTGACTTGACTTGCCAAAATTTGACTTGCGACTTGACTTGAGAAAAAATTACTTGGTTTACAACTCTGGTCCTGGGTAACTGAGATCAAACCGACAGCACTGAGTATGCAATAGCACCGTTCCACTTTGAAGTCTCTAAATTAAAGTATTAAGAATTAAACATAGCTTCAAAACTTTAAACTTCTCAAATACCTGTACAGTATTACTCTTTTAGAACACAATATATAAATTCAGAACACAACACAACACAACAAAATGAAAGACAAGTTATAACATAATAATAACAGTAACTTGTTCTTACATAGCACATTTTACAGGAACGTATCAATGCCCTTTACATTAGTGCCCTGGTGCTCCGAAGGCTTTTTCAAACAGAATATCAACCTCTACCCTCGCAGGTACTCATGTATACCCCTGGGTGAAGAGAAGCAATTATAGTATAAGCATCTTGCTCAGGGACACCAGTGTCATGACCGGTGTTCAAACCCACACCCCGATGACTTCACCACCAGAACTTCAATTCGATGCTCTAAACTGCTCGGCCATGATACCCTATAGGTAGTTATAATAATTGCATTGGGATAAATAATAATGTTTTGTTTTACCTCCCGGGGATGCATGATAAGCACTGAATACTCAGTGCTTTGCCCAAGTCATCTATCATACTATGTTGTGGGGTAAAAAAGGAAAGTTTGTCCCGAGCCAATATGGTTCATCGGGTCAGTGTTTATACCCGCTTACCTTGGCATTAAACGACTAAGAATAATATTTCTATTCCCCCTGGACAGGATGCCAGACCATGGCAGCTTGCTCCTGAGCTATTGCTGGTACCTATTTGTACTCCTGGGTGGAGAGAAGCAATTATGATGCAGTGCTTTGCTCAAGGACACAAGTGTCGCGAATAACCAGGTCAGGATTCAAACCCACATTCTGCAAATTACAAAATTTGAGTCCGCGCCCTAGACCGCTCGGCCACGACACCTTACAGTGTAGGAAGAAACCAAATAATATTCTTTATCCGCAAAGCAATTATTACAACTAGTATTAAACTGTTGCTGCTAATATAACAGTTATAGGATTTAAACTTGGCTTTTTTGTCCCTGGGCATGCTTGCTTGTTCAGTGGTAGGACATCTGTTCTGGAATGAATGCCTGTAATTTGAAGTACTGGGGAAGCACTGAGCATACAGTGCTTACAACATATCAGTGCAAACCAACAAAATATTTACAAGTACTAACCTCAAGGGAAACAATTTCACCCTGTTTATAAATAAAAATACTGAAGACGATTTGATAGTTCCAAACCAGGAACAAGAACCAAACATAAACTGCCGAAGAAAGCAATTTTCTTAAAACTGCCTCCATTTAAAAAGTGACTAAAGAAAGAATCAATTGCAAAGGCTTTGGCTTTGGACTAGCACACAGAGCTTTGTACACAGTTTTTCAGTTTTCATTGGCGCTTGAAAAGAGGAAAAAAGAAAACTAACCCACAAAATCAGTTGATTGGCTACAGAGGCAATAGCATTGTAGTGAGGGTTCAACTCAAAAGTGAGGCGCCAACAAGTTAGGACTGTAACAAGTAAGGCTCCGCCATGTCCGCACCATAGCTGGTGTTGCATCACAGTTACAACAGGATTTCAACACAGTTGTGAGGTACCAATGTTTTTCAGAGGATTAAATATGAGGCTTCATAAGCCTCTGACTTGTGAGGCTACAGTGGGGTTTCAAGACTTCAGTGAGGTTCCGATTCTATAGTGAGGTTGCAATACTGAGGAACCAACACTGAAGTTCTGATGCCACAGACCCCTTGCACTGGGATGAGTTCACACATGGCTTCCATCTACCATGATATGCATTTTTGCTGTAAAACTGCATGTGACGGTATGGTGTGCATCTAACCACGCGCGAGTCGCCTGTGTGAGGCTTCAATGAGGCTTCATAAGCTTCTGACTTGTGAGGCTACAGTGAGGTTTCAACACTTCAGTGAGGTTCTGATTCTATTCTTATTGGCGTGTCGTGGCCGAGTGGATAAGATCACTGGACTCAAGCTCTGGTGTTTCTGATCAGCAGAGTGTGGGTTCGAGCCCCGGTCGTGACACTTGTGTCCTTAAGCAAGACACTTAACCATGATTGCTTCGTCCTTCGGATGGGACGTAAAGCCGTTGGTCCCGTGTGTTGTGTAACGCACGAAAAAGAACCCAGTGCACTTATCGAAAAGAGAAGGGGTCCGCCCCGGTGTTCCTGGTTTGATCGGCTGCATATTGCGCCACAGCACCTTGTAAACCATTACAAGGTGCTATGTAAAGGAGTAGGTCTCATACTTCAAACTTAGCTCCAAATACCTTGCAGGAAACATGAATGTTAAGCGCTTAGAGGCTGGCCTGCAGTAGGCGCTATACAAATACAATATATTATTATTATTATTATAGTGAGGTTTCAATACTGATTGTCCTCCTTCCTCCCGGTGAACCATACAGCGAGTGTTTTTTCTCTGGGTCTGACAGTCCGTAGGGGTCAGAGGGATTCCTCTCATTGTATTTGTCCTTAGCAACCTCAATGAGTTTAGCCTCTTCAGCTTTGCCCATTTCCTGAACCATCATCGTGAAGAGGCTGTCTTCTTTTTGGAGCAGAATGTAGGGTTCGTCGATTTCTACTAACCTCCCAGCATCAAGCACCTGCAGGGTCAAAAGAACCGAACTCAACATGCTTAAAGACAAGGAGAAAGATCTGCACTTGTTGGTCAAAAAAGAACGTGTTTGTATTCAACTTGTGAGGTTCTAACACCCGAGTGATGTTCGATCACTACAGTGAGGTTTCAATGCTTAAGTGGGGTTGTCCAATACTGACAGTCCCCCATCCATTTAGAAATGTAAATGAGGCTTCATAAGTGAGGTCCTGCCTTTTGAGGCTACAGTGAGGTTTCAACATTAAAGTGAGGTTCTGATCCTATAATGAGGTTAAGCTTTAATAAAGGAAAGAGGTTTTCTTAAACTTTTGTCACATCTAAAAGACAAAGCAATTATGTTAAAGTGTGTTGATTATATGACCACAAACATTAAATCAGCATGGCCAGGATTCGAACCTACAATTTATAAAGGACAATACATCACAAAAAACCCTATTAAGAGCTATGAGAATGGTCAACTGACTCTTGTGATAGCCAACATATTTTAAGAGTAGATCATGGGTTTATTGGGGGGGGGGGCAACAACAAAGAGAGAGAAGACCTGAGCACTAGCTCATCTATTTCATAAATGGAGTCACTTACCAAGACTCTGTCCGAGTCCATAATAGTGTTGAGCCGATGGGCGATGGTCAAGACCGTGCAGTGCTTAAAGCGCTCTCGAATGGTGCTCTGAATTAAGCGGTCAGTTCTAAACAAAATAATTAAAAAAAACGGCTGGGAATGTTACACACTGGAAAACAAGAGTGGAAACCTCCGAAACATTCTGGAAGTTAGAGGATAACCTCCACATCAATAAAAAACATTGAGATTTGGACAAAACAAGGACTACTTTTCGCTCTCTAGTGGCTACATAATTTCTTTTTCTGGTTTTTTCAGGTAAGGTTTTACAAATAATAATTGGTAATTATACAGCACACATATCATAGCAGCTAGATCAAGGCACTTTACAACATTATTATCCCTGTTCATCAGGCATACTTTCAGACAGTTCCTCTAACTTTCTCAACTCCCTGGGGAGCATACAACCCCAAGCTGCTTAAATTAGTGCCAGGGGATTAATCCAACTGTCTCAGCACCCATACATTCCCATTTGATTTATACACCTGGGTCAGGAGAAGTAATTAAGGTCAAGTGCCCTGCTCAAGGAGACAAGTAGCATAACTGGGATTCGAACCCACACTCCCAATTCAGAAATTGAGTCTGATGCAGTAAAACTGCTCGGTCCTGACACACCACAAGGTTAAGAAATTTGTATTCAGGAAAAAACTCCCCAGCGATATTTGTTTTTAAATTGGAAGACGATGGCCTTAAACATTGAATTTTAACCATTGTCCCCGTTTACTACTGTTTTTCGAAGTACCAGTTGGGAGCAGATTAATCTGCTTGACTTTAATGGAGCTTGACTTTACCTGACGTCCACATTAGCAGTTGCCTCATCGACGATCAGAATCTTGTTCTTCCTCAGGATTGCCCTGGCCAGGCAGAGGAGTTGTCTCTGTCCAACGCTGAAGTTTGTCCCTCCCTCCGTTAAGATGGCCTCCAGCTTCTTAGGTAGCTCTTCCACTGCGGGCTTCAACTCCACCTACAAGAAACAACCAGGGCTTGATTTAACAAAATACTACGATTCATCTTAAAGGTATTATAGATAGTTCCCAATAGACGCCATCTTTACGGGCAACTTGCATTTTGGCTTGCAGGCCCGTAAAGTGCTCAAACTATTAACGCAGACGCGCTGTTTACTAACCAATCGTGCACTGAGTTTTGTGAAATGTGCGCGTATTGCACACTGTTCTCACGCGAAACGCTTGACTGTGTGTTCCAAATTGCCCATAAAGATGGCCGATTTATGTCATACTGCAATCTATCTATACAGGATTGGTAGAACTGACAACAAAGACATAGACAGTGTTTTTAGGCAATTTTTACGTTTTCAGATACAGTTTTTCTCAAATATCACCTCATTTCAGAGGGAAATATTTCACAGAAAAATGGTTTCTTAAGTATGAGCTTCATAATCAGTGACCTTTCAGACTAAAATTTAACAATGTTTTTTCATCCATACTAATCCTGTATAACAACTTTAAGCTGAGCTGTCAATATCCCCGCAGTGATTTGTATTGTGACACCACACTTTCCTTAACAATTAAGATTGATACACTGTTAATATTTTTACGGAATAATTGACAACCAACATGACATGTTACCTCTTCTATAGCTCTCCAGATGTCTGCATCCTCGTGCTCGTTAAATGGATCCAGGTTTCGCCTCAGGGTTCCACTGAACAGAACTGGGTCCTGGCGACAGAGAGACAAAATAATAATAATAATAATAATAATAATAATAATAATAAAACAATCTTGATTTAATTTCAATTAAAATTGATTTATAACTGAACAACCAGAACTGTGTATTGAGAGAGTTGTAACATGTAGGACCAGGGGTGGATTTCACAAAGAGTTAAGACTAGTCTTATCTCGAGTTAGGACGAGTTACTCGTCCTAACTTAGGACTAACCTTAAGTTTTTGATAACTCCTAGGACTAGTCCTAAGTTAGGACTATCTTTGTGAAATCGACCCCAGTTTTCTTTGGTTGCTGGATGTAGAAATTGTAGCACAATCCAATATGCAGTCTAGTCTGGCACCCTGTATGCATACGTGCATTTGTTTGACCCGAAAATGGAGTCTAATCACATCTGTTTTAGTATAGGGCTCTGTAAACAACTATCCAAATGGCGACAGCTTGTTTACTTTTTGTCAGGTTATCGATAACGTGTCAGACTTATTTGATTTTCTTATTTTATAAAGCTATTGAGGGTACAATTTGCCTTTGTAAATACAAATACTAAATAATAATACAAAGTTGATGCTGATTTGGGGGGTTGATACCTTTCACTTGTGATTTAAAACTTGATAAACATATAATGCTTTTAGACCTTTCCGTTAGAATTGTGGTTGGGATTGGTCAATTCATAAGTGGGAAGAGATTAAGGATAACTTATTTTGACCTGCCCTTTTAAGAAAAGAGGTCAACGTCTGGCAACAGACTCCTACCTGTGGAATGAAGGAGACCTTTTTGCGTAGATCATGTAAACCGATCTGGACTATATCGATTCCGTCGATCATGATGGTGCCTGTTGGCTCAGCTAGACGCATTAAGATGGTCATCAAGGAACTTTTGCCTGCTCCTGTCCGACCAACGATGCCAACCTGCGAGACATAAGACAAGATGTTTCTGTTATATATTGAGTTGACCTTCAACTGCCTCTTCTATAAAAAATATAGATGTTCGTAAGGAGCAAAATACAGAATTATGTTTTGTTTAATGCAGAAGACACAGAATAACAGACAAATGTAGTGTCTTTGGCTGGAGACCTTTGTCTTTGGCTAGAAACTATTGCCTGAGGCTAGAGACCATAGTTGGCTGGGGATCATTGGCTTTGGCTGGAGACCATTTTCTTAGGCTAGAGACTATTGTCTTTGGCTAGAAAATATCTGTTTGGGATATTCTGTATGAGTGTTTTTCACCATAACTGGCGTGCAAAAACGCTCTGGATAGCAAATTCTTGGATAGCAGATGGACAATAAGTTTGTTGTCCTTGGTCATCTGGTTACCTTCTCCTTTGCTCTGATGGAGCAGTAGATTCTCTTGATGACTTGCGGTCCATCGTCGCTGTACCTTAGCGAAGCGCCCTCTAGTGTTATCAGACCATACTTGGGCCACTCGGGTGGCGGTTTGAACTCCTTCACTAGCGGGGCTTCAGGTTCAATGTCTATGTATTGGCACACTCGCTCCACTGACGTCATCTGAAATGGCAGAATAGAAACTCACTACAGGGGGAAGTGGCTTGTTTGCAGGTGACAAACACGTGAAATAATCTCTTTGATCTAGGAAGAAATGGTGGTCTGAGAAGAACTGAGGTTGAGATGTTAGTATTGATATGAAAAGTGCACTCTGCTCATCTTCAAGATAAAATAGGTATGGCGAAATGGTATCCTCACTTGACTTTTTATCCTCAGGATCAGTGTTTACATACAATCGGATTCAAACTAGAATCTTTTGTAATTTCAACCCAAATCGTCTGTACGTTCCTGCCCCTGATTATGCTCTGTTCATCTGCCCATCAGGCATATCACCACAAGCCCCGGCTTCTACAAGATGACTCCATTCTTATTTTGATTTCTGTCTCGTGATACTGGATTTATGGCTACTTCTTAAATTCACTTCTGTTGTTGTTATGTCCGGTTACAAATTTTCAATAAGTATGGAAATGAAAGTGATTTTTTGATTGAATTGAATCAAACTTTTGTTCTCATGGAAACAGGATTCGAACCCACACTCTGATGACTCAACTAAAACCATGCGCAAGACTGGTCACGGTTGCCACGCTGCTGTCTACTGACCTGATTTTCAACCTCTGCACTTTGTCGTACTCCCCATTGAAAAGCTCCCATCAGATTGATTGCGTAAGTCAGCGACAGACCAATGACACCAGAGTTCAGACTAAGTACTGCAACAAAAGAACAAAAGCACAAGGTTAGGGCTGACGAGTAGCTGCAGCCTTTAAGTAGTAAGAGTTTAGGGTGTTTTCTTTCTTATTTATTTATTTATTTACTTATTTATTTACTTAATTAACTCATTTCACATCCAACAGAGCAAGTGCCAAAAATGAGATGGTGATTAGGGAACGAGAAGAAATGTTAAGTTGTAGATGTGGGGGGAAAACCCCAGCAATCAGGTTGGGACTGAAACCCGGTCTGAAGCTCCGGTCTAAGGTAGGATTCGAACCGGGGACCATGAGGTGAAAGGCAGGGAAAGAAACCTCCGAGCACACCAGGGCCCAATTGCCTGGCTGTGCTTACTTTCAGCAAAGAGTCGGCGCTTACAGGAAATTCCACACTTACGTCAAGTATTTTCACAGGTTAGCAGGACTATTAGCAGGACATTTCATAATTGTGCATACTCCACAATACTAGTCATTCTTCGTTTGCAGAGCTAGAAATTTTGCGCACGCCCCGTTCGCAAAGAATGGTGATCGCAAGCAAAGAATATGCCGGTAATCAGAGAGCCATTTGGGCCCTGAAGCCCTCTTGGAGGTCAAAATTTGGGAAGACTTACAGTCTGCAGCGAGAACACTCGAGAAACACACACCAAAGATGAACATCATGCTGAAGAAATCCAACTGGACTCCGAACCATCTGGACGTAGCCAGGAAGAGGAACCAGGCCTCGGTGTGCCGATCCTGGTAGCTGTCGAAAGACCGGACGAAGCGTTGCTGCGATTTAAAAGCACGGACTGTGCTCAGTCCCGTCAGCGAAGCTGAGAGGTGGGAAAACACCGGGCTCCGTGCTGCAGAAAGAAGAGAAATATTTAAATCACTGAGATGAGGGCGCTGGTTGAGCTTGTACGCAATTTTTTCTGATAGTTACTTGATCTAATAATGCCTGGGAGTATTTCTACACATTGATTTTGGTATAGATAGCTCCCAGTTGACGTGGTAACACTGTAGAGTCGGCATCATAGGGGCAGACATCGCAAGTTGAGTTCAGAACTCTGCGTTTGCAAAGATGGTGCATACGGCACAACACTCCTTGCATGATTGGTTGGTGAAGCACTTGGCCGCACAGCAAAAATTAGAACAGTTGACACAGCTCATTACGGGAAAGCTTCATTAAAAGATTCCGATTTGGCCACAAACACTCGGAAATACATCCTTTTTATCGAGTGAATGTGTTTACATTGAATTACTTGGGTCATTAATCTTAATGGTTGAGCTGTTAATCTGTCTGGGGCAGTCAGCAGCACTACTGGTTTGTGCATGATCCAATTAAGTACACTGTTTGGAAAAGGAGTTACACGGAGATAACAGGTGTGAGCTGCTATAGGAAAAAGATGTTTTATTTTAGCCCCTTTCTTTAATGGAGCTTTCCCGTAATGGCTTTAAGTCAAAACGCAAGTTGGCCGGAAAGATGGCGTCTATCGAGAACTATCTACATTGAAATGAATTTATTATTATGAATTATTATGATTATTGACTCACCGTTTCCCTCTAATCTCTTGACGCTTCTTGAGGAGGTGAGGTAGAACTTCCTCACCCAGTAAAAGATTAAAAAGATCGGCAGAGTGAAGGCCAAACAGAATGGGTTGAAAATGGAGATTACAACCACCACGGAGACAGTGAAAACGGTAATCTGCGCAAACAAGAAAACCATCATTCCAAAAAGTTAACATTTCCTCCAATTTTTGCAAAATAAACATACACCTTGCTTACAAATTTCAAAGCATAAATACAGGTACCTTGTGTATGCAGGGAGAGTGTAGCCATGATTTAATATAAGTTTGGGGTATGTGATTAAGAGTATCTAATAGCCCTCCTACTGTGTGACCATTCAATATCATCCATTGTGGTTTTGAATGATAGATAAACTACGTCAGCCTGCAATACGTCATTTGGTGGATGCATCTACCCAATACAGTCAATCCTCCTACTGTCTGATCATTCAATAAAATCCACTGACTTTTAATGATACATAAACTACGCCAGCTTGCAATATGATATCATGTGATGAATGCATCAACACAGCACAGTCAACCCTCCTACTGTCTGACCATTTAATATAATCCCCTGTGGTTTTGAATGATAGATAAACTATGTCAGCCTGCAATGTGATATCATGTGATGAATGTATCAACACAGCTCATACATGTACCCAGTTGCTTCTTTGCCCAGTTTCGCCACCACACACAACCCGTGCAGTTCAATGGTTTCAAACGGTTGGTCAACTCGCTGGAAAAAAATCTGGTTCCTTTCTGGTGTGTTGCGAGTTGTTGTTCATTACTGCATCAGTGGACAGGGAACACGACCAAGAAGAAGCTAAACACAAATAAGAACTTCACTGTTGTTCAGTTTCGTACCTGCAGGAAATCAGTGAGTGTAGGTGGTAGGAGCTCGTCCATGTAGCCAGTATCTTTCGCAAAACGGTTCAGAACTCGACCTGGTGGCGCAAAATATAAAACATGAACAACCTTGTATGGGTTTTGAGGCATTGCATGGAGAGGTATCAATGTATATTCAGTTTGCGCTAACACCATGTGGATACATCTGCTGTGTAGATTTGTTCTTTGAGAACTTGTCTTGAATAATATTCTACTGCCAGGGAGTCGATATCAGAATTCGAGAGACTACTTAGTTCTGAAAAGGACTGTCCTGCTTATTAACTACTACCTGGGCGAAAGGTAGGAAATCAGCAGGGACTACTACTTTTGCGTAGTGGATCGAGAGGACTTCTCGTTATTAACTTCACTATTGTGGAGTGAGTTCCTAATTGGTCTCAACATTTAGAGCAAGCTTCAAATCTTATAACTGGGCAATTGAAAAGATGATAATAATTGGGGGGGGGGGGGTTAATCATCCTTACTCGCAGCTCAGAAGCTAAATTGCTCGGGACGCATCTACAATGTGTTCGAGCCACAGGCATGCAAGGGTGCCTCTGGCTGCAAGCCCCATCGACCCATATATGACCACAGAGCACAGCCAGAGATTGAAAGTGTTTGATTTTTCCGGTAGGAACAAATCTGGAGGGCCTGGAAGAAAAACTCTTGTGGCATAGGAGAAAAACGACGCACAACTCCACTCACACATGGCCTTAGCCGGGAATCCAACCAGGGCCACCATTGCGAGAGGCAAGCGCTTTACGCACAAGCCAACCATGCCACTCCCGAAAAAATATCACAAAGCAACTTTGACCTTACCGACTGGATTCGTATCGTAAAACTGCATGGGGGCTCTGATGAGAGAAGCGAACATTCGGTTATGCAGAACCCTGGCCGATGTGATGAAGACAATGAAAAAGAGGAAACTTCGGAGAAAAAGAGCTGCGATGGTCACGCCGCACAAGATGGCGTATATCTTAATGTAGTAAAGCTGGTCCACATATCCTTCATTTTTGTCGACCTGCAGCGTCAAACAAGGAAAACGAGATGATAATACATGTATTGCTTTAAAGCTAGGGTCATAGGTTGTTTTGTTGTCAGTGTATCGCTGATTTACAGCAAAGATTATCAAGAAAGATACAATGAAAGTCACCCGTGAAGGCTTCAGCTGAATACAATTTCTCATCCATGAGAAAACAGCAAAGAACTGTCACAATGTTTTCCCAAGAATGTCAGAACCATCCATGTAAAGTGAAGTGACAGCGGGTACCTATCGCATCTCTGACCGCAGCATACACGAACGGACACCAACACTCAGAATTCTGACAAAATTACCCAAACCATAATACCCTGAAGGGAATCCTTTCTCAAAATAGTTTATACTATCAACAGCTGCAGGGCTTCTCACATCGTAAGCTTTTATGGTCCTTAATTTTTGGAGTGCCTACCAATCTATGATTCTACCTTTAATTCTTTGATGTAACTGGTCGAATGCCTTGCAGTGAATGATAAACATGATGGACAACCTTGAAGGCAGTGTGGTTGGGTTGGGCGAAGTGGTATCTTTCCTTGCCTTCAACCACTAGGACCCCCGTTCAAATCCCACTGGGGGGCACTATATGGATTGGGTTTTCAGTCCCTTCCTGATTGCGTGGGTTTTTCCTGGAATAATTCTTAAGAGGTTTTCCTCCCACATCTACAACTGAAACTTCCTTGTTTTCTCTCCATGGGGTTATTATTATTATTATTTTATTTGCCATAACAGTACATAACAAAATACAAGACACCATACCCCGAGATGGGCGAGGGACAGCAAAAGCAAATACATACTATGATCCGTAGATCTGTTGTCCCACATCTGGGGTACACAAGGATATAAATACAGAAAAACATTATTGTACACGAAGCAACAATAAAAGCAGATAATTATACAATACCAAAAATAAATAACTAGTAAGAATAAAAATAAAAAAATAAAAAAAAAAATAAAAAAATAAAAATAAACTAGACATTCAATTTTTGTTTGCTACAAAAACACGGTGTTCGTGATCGATGATGTCATCAAATTATGATTGAACAATATTTCATTTTATCAACCTGATTTGTGCCCTTTGTAATGCCGTGTAGTTAATAAAAATGCAATGTGTGGTTCAGGAGTTATGATTATTTCAAATATTGAATTTGATCATCCGGTTTGAACCAGAAGTCAAAGTCAAATTGGGTCCCATTCTGTGTGTCATTTCTTAAGTTGATAAATACTTTGCCAATGATGTAAAGATTGCAAAAAAACCAAAGTGTGCCTGAGAAGTTATGATTTTTTGAAACATTATTTTTTAACTTCCGGTTTGAACCGGAAGTCAGTGTTAAACGAGGTCACACTGTGTATCGTTTGTTAAGTCTAAAGAGCTCTTGCTGATGACGTTTACTTGATATAAATACAATGAGTGGTTGAGGAGTTATACTTTTTTAATTATTAAATTCATCTTCCGGTATGAACCGGAAGTCAAGGTCAAATGGCATAACATTTTGTGTATCGTTTCATACCTTCCAAATGATGCATAGATTGTACAAATCCAATGTGTGGTTCAGAAGTTATGATTTTTTGAAACATGAAATTTCAACTTCCGGCTTGAAGTTGAACCGGAAGTTAAGGTCAAATGGGTCATATTTTGTGTAGCGCGTGTTTGATTTATCAAGACCGTTCAGACGACGTTTGGATTGTGAAAATCCAACGTGTGGTTAAGGAGTTATGAATTTTTCAATTATTACACGGACTATCATTAGTTGAGCTCTGTAAATAATGACCATTCATGTGATATAGCGCCCTCATGTGACATGTACATGTACTGGCAAGGCTGCGTGGACTTTGAACCTTATAAACAAGGGAGCGGAACGGCCAGCTACTGTGTACAGTGTCGGCGAATGTTTGTGTTGGCCTACACTATCATGCGTTGTCACACGATGAAA
Source organism: Pisaster brevispinus (assembly GCA_023634235.1). NCBI lineage: Eukaryota > Metazoa > Echinodermata > Asteroidea > Forcipulatida > Asteriidae > Pisaster > Pisaster brevispinus. The sequence continues at coordinate 2,932,879 of JAMKCF010000014.1, read as the reverse complement.
GTCAACAGACACATGCGCTTTGACGCCCAGTTTTGACCAGATGCAAAGATTAAAATGCTATAATCTCTGTGCAAAAGTTTCGGCAGAATAACTCATTTATAACCTGATGCTAAATTCATGTTAAAATATGCCGTAGTTTTTGAGATTTGAATTTTGAAATTTTCAACTTCCGGTTTGAACCGGAAGTCAAGGTCAAATGGGGTCATGTTGTGTGTAGCGTTTGTTGACCTTTTAACGACCAATCCGATGATGTGTAGATTGTAAAAATCCGACATGTGGTTCATGAGTTATGATTTTTTACAAATATTAAACTTTGATTTAATGTAATTCAATACCAGGTGACGTCATTATGACATAATTAAGTTTGTGTCGTCTTGATGCTAAGATTTAAGTGTCCGATGAGTTTCAATGTTCAGGTAACTTTTAATCTTGAGTAATGCCGTAAAAAAGCCCAAAACATGATTTTTTAAAGGAAAATCAACGAAGGCAAACTTCGACCCAGGGTAACGACCCGGAAGTTAAGGTCATACGATTTTGACGTTAACTTTTCAAATGATGCCCCAGTCTTGATCTATCATATGCCCAATTATGAACATCATACCTTTGAAATTTACGAAGATACAGCAAATAGAAAAAGGTCTTTTTTTTACTTTAAAAACCTTGTAATTCGACACCCGATGACGTCATCATAACGTCATTAAGTCTGTGTCGTCCTCATATCAAGGTTCAATTGTCTGATGAGTTTCAAGGTTAAAATCAATTTTAATTTTGAGTTATGACCAAAATTAAAAAAGACCCTAAAACACAGACTTTGACCTTCCGTTAAGACCGGAAGTAAAGGTCGTACGATTTTGGCGTTAACTTTTCAAATGTTAGCCCAGTCTTGATTTATAAGATGCCCAATTATGAGCATCCTAGCTTTCAAATTCACGAAGATACAGTGAATAGAAAATAGTCATTTTTCAACTTTAAAAACCTTGTAATTCGACACCTGATGACGTCATCATGACGTCATGACAACTGTGCCGTCTTCATATTGAGGATCAACTGTCTGATGAGTTTCAAGGTTCAATTCAGTTTCAATGTTGAGTTATGCTGTAGAGAAGAGTTCTAGGGAAGAAGAAGATGGAGAAGAAAAAAAAACTAGACATTCAATTTTTGTTTGCTACAAAAACACGGTGTTCGTGATCGATGATGTCATCAAATTATGATTGAACAATATTTCATTTTATCAACCTGATTTGTGCCCTTTGTAATGCCGTGTAGTTAATAAAAATGCAATGTGTGGTTCAGGAGTTATGATTATTTCAAATATTGAATTTGATCATCCGGTTTGAACCAGAAGTCAAAGTCAAATTGGGTCCCATTCTGTGTGTCATTTCTTAAGTTGATAAATACTTTGCCAATGATGTAAAGATTGCAAAAAAACCAAAGTGTGCCTGAGAAGTTATGATTTTTTGAAACATTATTTTTTAACTTCCGGTTTGAACCGGAAGTCAGTGTTAAACGAGGTCACACTGTGTATCGTTTGTTAAGTCTAAAGAGCTCTTGCTGATGACGTTTACTTGATATAAATACAATGAGTGGTTGAGGAGTTATACTTTTTTAATTATTAAATTCATCTTCCGGTATGAACCGGAAGTCAAGGTCAAATGGCATAACATTTTGTGTATCGTTTCATACCTTCCAAATGATGCATAGATTGTACAAATCCAATGTGTGGTTCAGAAGTTATGATTTTTTGAAACATGAAATTTCAACTTCCGGCTTGAAGTTGAACCGGAAGTTAAGGTCAAATGGGTCATATTTTGTGTAGCGCGTGTTTGATTTATCAAGACCGTTCAGACGACGTTTGGATTGTGAAAATCCAACGTGTGGTTAAGGAGTTATGAATTTTTCAATTATTACACGGACTATCATTAGTTGAGCTCTGTAAATAATGACCATTCATGTGATATAGCGCCCTCATGTGACATGTACATGTACTGGCAAGGCTGCGTGGACTTTGAACCTTATAAACAAGGGAGCGGAACGGCCAGCTACTGTGTACAGTGTCGGCGAATGTTTGTGTTGGCCTACACTATCATGCGTTGTCACACGATGAAAGTCAACAGACACATGCGCTTTGACGCCCAGTTTTGACCAGATGCAAAGATTAAAATGCTATAATCTCTGTGCAAAAGTTTCGGCAGAATAACTCATTTATAACCTGATGCTAAATTCATGTTAAAATATGCCGTAGTTTTTGAGATTTGAATTTTGAAATTTTCAACTTCCGGTTTGAACCGGAAGTCAAGGTCAAATGGGGTCATGTTGTGTGTAGCGTTTGTTGACCTTTTAACGACCAATCCGATGATGTGTAGATTGTAAAAATCCGACATGTGGTTCATGAGTTATGATTTTTTACAAATATTAAACTTTGATTTAATGTAATTCAATACCAGGTGACGTCATTATGACATAATTAAGTTTGTGTCGTCTTGATGCTAAGATTTAAGTGTCCGATGAGTTTCAATGTTCAGGTAACTTTTAATCTTGAGTAATGCCGTAAAAAAGCCCAAAACATGATTTTTTAAAGGAAAATCAACGAAGGCAAACTTCGACCCAGGGTAACGACCCGGAAGTTAAGGTCATACGATTTTGACGTTAACTTTTCAAATGATGCCCCAGTCTTGATCTATCATATGCCCAATTATGAACATCATACCTTTGAAATTTACGAAGATACAGCAAATAGAAAAAGGTCTTTTTTTTACTTTAAAAACCTTGTAATTCGACACCCGATGACGTCATCATAACGTCATTAAGTCTGTGTCGTCCTCATATCAAGGTTCAATTGTCTGATGAGTTTCAAGGTTAAAATCAATTTTAATTTTGAGTTATGACCAAAATTAAAAAAGACCCTAAAACACAGACTTTGACCTTCCGTTAAGACCGGAAGTAAAGGTCGTACGATTTTGGCGTTAACTTTTCAAATGTTAGCCCAGTCTTGATTTATAAGATGCCCAATTATGAGCATCCTAGCTTTCAAATTCACGAAGATACAGTGAATAGAAAATAGTCATTTTTCAACTTTAAAAACCTTGTAATTCGACACCTGATGACGTCATCATGACGTCATGACAACTGTGCCGTCTTCATATTGAGGATCAACTGTCTGATGAGTTTCAAGGTTCAATTCAGTTTCAATGTTGAGTTATGCTGTAGAGAAGAGTTCTAGGGAAGAAGAAGATGGAGAAGAAAAAAAAAAAAAAAAAAAAACAGAACAAAAACAATAGGTGTTCGTGCACATGTTGCACGAACACCTAAAAAAAAAAAAAACAGAACAAAAACAATAGGTGTTCGTGCACATGTTGCACGAACACCTAATAAATTTGGCTAGTAAAGTGATTAAGTTTGCTTTTCTGAGAGTCCTTGGCTTCACAACCAGAATTGATAAATACACTAAATTACATGTGATGTGTGATGGGGAGTCGGTGGAGGGACCCCAGTCTGGGGGCTTTGTGGACCGTTCGTCTGAAGAGTGACAAGACGAGCAGAGGGATTTTGAAGACCGTGTCAATTTAATACTGAATGTAAACGTGGTCCTACATACCTGACTTGTGGTGTTTTTAGCTGCCAGGTCCCGATCTTCTGCCGCAGCCCACTGTGATAACCACCACTCCGTCACGGTAAACAGGGCCTAAGGCACGGCAGAAAAAAAAAAAGAAAAAAAAGAAAAAAGGAGAAGCTATTTCAATTTCATAGATCCCCCTCATAATTCAAACCTATAAGTGCCAACTCAACTAGCAATTGTATACTCCATATAAAAGCAGATGGAAACTTGCAAACGCCAAACGGTAACCAGCCAAAACACCATGTACTGGTTCCCTGCTACCTTTCGCTAAGCAGGTACAGGTTACCAGCCAAAATCCCATGTAAATGTGCATTTTCTGTGACTGGTTCCGGTTACATTTTAACATACTAAATATTTTTTTCTCTACATATTTTAAGTATCTTTGCCCACATTATTTTAATTACTAAGCCTTAATGGATAGTTAGATTTTGAATTTTCAAACAACTTTTCGCTTACCTGAGCACCAACTACAAGAAGACAGAATAAGAAGAGAACGATTTTGCCGGCACCCGCTGAGTAGTACCTCCAGTACACTCTCCAGTTCACAGTTCCGATGGCTGTCTCTTCAGGAGCCATTAGCACTGGCTCTTCCACCTAGCAACGGGAGTTGAAACATTCCACAATAAAAGAGATATCAACATGGGGGTATGAACAAGCATATTACAAGAACCATGGCCCAATTTCATGGCTATGCTTACTGTAAGTAACAAATATGCACTTACGAAAGCAGAGAATTCCCTGCAAACATCAAGCATATTTCACAGGTTAGCAGGGAATGTTTGCTTATGTGCCTGAGTACTTCATGTTACTAAGCATTCTTCGCTTACACAGCCAGCGCAGAAATTCAGCACTTAGACAGTAAGCGGAGAAAGGCAGGCCTTGAACTTTGCTCTCGAAGGGGCACAGAATTTGACAGGCAGTCTGGTACACTGCCTAATCAGGGAACATTTATTTTGTCTCCAGATCGGGCAACACAGTTCCAAAACAGGATACAAATCACAAAAACCAAGTTTTGCTGATAATTTTTTAACTTATGAAGTTTTCAATTTTTTTTTGAGTGAATTACCTTTAATGACACTTGTTTAAGTAAAAAAACACATTTTCTATACATATTATTATTTTTACATGTATTTTTTTCCAAAAAGAAAAGTTCAAAGTCTTATATCTTTAGTTTGCCAAAGCTCACCGCTTAGGGGCTTTGTGAAATTATTTGGTCATTCATTAAGAACAAAATCTGAATTGTCTCGTTATCGTTACCTATCGTTACCTAAAGTTTATAGATCATCAAAAATTGCAAGTCAAAATAATCGGGTATAAGAAAATAAATGTTTCCTGAACAGGAAACACTCTTAATTTACAACATGTATGTCATGACAGGGCTCGAATTTGGGAGAAAAATCCACAAGACCGCAGGGTTTGAGTCACAAAATGTTTACTGGACCAGAAATGTTTGTACAAGACCAGAATCAAAATGAGTCCTGACAACTAGCATTTTATTAAACTGTTTTTATTTGAATAATTAAGCACCGAGATATGTAAGAGAAGATTGATCTCATCTGTCTTATTGGAATTGAGAGGTACAGTCGACTCTCGTTAATATGAGGTCCGCTGGACTGGCCTGTTTTCCTCGTATTATCCGAACCTCGTCTTAAACGCAGCGCACTATTAACACGTACATGTATACACACGTCGTCATAGTGCATGCACTACACACGTGTCTAGGCTACAACGGATCGGTTTGCTTCCTAGTACAGTTCTTACGAGCATCCTGTACACAAAAATATCAATGATAAATGCATTTTTGTTGACTATGATCATAGAAATTTAATATTTTGTATAACTCAAGTTAAAAATCAAAAGTCATGTCAAACTTGCTGTTTATGTGACCATGATGTGACAGATTCGATACTGCGTAGCTCCTATGCTGAACGTTGTTTTCGCTGGTAGCAGTCAGCGTGTAAGCGAAGTAGCATATCAAGCATACGTTACCAGCGAAATGTTTCTGGTTTTCGGATCGGACAGAACCGTGTAGCCGGTCCGATCCAATAAATAGTTTGGCATCAAAAATTTCCGAAAGCTTTTACGGAACAATGCAGATCTCGCTACAAAAGTATGAAAAACAATACATTTTGTCATCGTGGGGCCGCAAAAATACCTCGTATTATCCGTGTTCTCGTTACGATCGTGCTCGTATCTTCCGTTTTTTAAGACATTGAAACACGCATGGGACCGGTGAAATACCTCGTAATAACCGGCGTCTCGTATCTTCTGAGCTCGTATTAACGAGAGTCGACTGTATTTCTCAGACTCAAAGTCAACATTTGAACAAATTTGTTTCTGTTCAAGATACTACATTGTGTAGCCCTTATGTATTGTTTTTCAAGTGGAAAAAAAACCCCACAAGACCGTCGGACTTGTCAGGTCACTGGTTTACTGGCCCAACACTAAAATCACTGGCCAGGGGCCTGCGGTCCAGTGCAAAATTCGAGCCCTGCCGGTGGTAAGCAGAGCCATGAAATTGGGCCCTATTCCGCTGCATTTTATCACACTCACAGTATCAGAAGAATTTTGAAATATTTGTCTAGAGAGGTCTTGAGTGTTTTGGTTCACACTTTTTTTGCTGTCCATCTTGACTGTGATAGTTTATTTTATGGTCTAACGAATTCACAATTAGGGAACACATCCCCGACTTTGTTTCATTTCAATATACCTCATGTTGCAAGATTGAGGAGCAAAGTGAACTCTTAGAGGTTGTTGAAAACTGTCTCTGAAATGAGCCAATTTCTTCTCCATCCTCGTCGTAATCTCCTTCCGCAGATTTCTTCTTGAGGAGGGATGCAAAGTCAACGCCGTGCTCTTGTAAATCCTGATACGTCCCATAGCCAGCTACTTTACCCTAAAGTCAAAAATTAAAGAATAAGTCCAGAATATGTAAATATTGAGATGAGTATCCTATTCTATGCAAACCTTAACATCTATTAAATTAGTTGCGGTACCCGCTGCAAAGGATTTGGACCTGCCTCTAGCATTGGGCTAGCTCGGTGGTCTAGTGGTAAAACATCTGCTCTAGCAATGCAAAGGTTGTGGGTTCAAATCCCACCCAAGTGTTTGCATGTGGATGTTTTTCACAGAACTCGGGAAAGTACTGAGTACTGAGTGCTTAATACACATCAGTGTAATGGTAAAAACCAAATTATATTCTTTATCTTTGATGCAAAAAAAATATTTAAAAACATTTACATAACAAAATAATTTAAAAAAAAAAACATCTGTTAAATATCCCTGGTGACAGTTGATTTCGGTTGACGACCCAAATCAGTTAAGTGTAGCCCTTACCTTAAAGTGGCCGTTCGGCCTAGTGAGTTGGGCGATATCTCATAAAAAAACCACCCCACATTTCAGCGTTTGTGTGTTCAACGGGAAATCCCATAGTGAGGCAGTTATGGGTCAAAAGAAAACACAATATGATTTTTGGTTTAGTTGGTTCTCACCGCAGTGAGGGTCTTACCTGGTTCAGAATAAGTATTTTGTCAGCCACATCTAAGAATTGCAGTTGATGGGTCACCAAGATTCTTGGCTTGTCTCTCAGATATTTCACGATACATCTGCAAAATAATAACAATAATAGTGGCTTCTTTATAAAGCGCTCCAATCTGTCACTCAATGACGCTCATGGCACTCAAACATCATTACCCCTGGTCACTTGGCCATTTATTTCAGTCCTTAAACCATCCCAGCTCCCTTGGGAGTATTCAGCCTGCGCTGCCAAATATGTAGCGCACCAAGCTCATTCATTCACAAAAATCATCTCTCCTCTCGCAGGTAGCCATTTCCCTGAGGGTGAAGAGAAGCATTTATAGTTAAGCCTCTTGCTCAAGGACACAAGTGTCATGACCGGGTTTTAAACCCACACAGAGATGACTTAGCCACCAGAACTCCAGTCGGATGCCCTAAACCACTCAGCCACGACACGCCAACAAAATCACAAGCGTAACAATATTATTTTTGGTTTCACCCTTTACTCATGTGTGATAAGCACTGTATGCTCAGTGCTTCCACCCCCACCCCAAACCCGAGTCCTGCGAAAATCCACAGTAAAAACCAGAAACAAGTACAATGTTGATGCAAGTTTTGAGTCAAGAGCCGATAGAATCTGTGTTTTCACTAAATAAGAGAAAATGTGTTTACACTTCGTCCAATTTGTCACACGAAGGGCTAGATAGATTAGTTGGTAGAGCACCGGCACGTCAATCTGGAGGTCGTCTGTTCAAATACCACTCTAGTCAATGTTTCTTTGTTCAAACCCAAATTTAAATATTTACCCAATCACTTTCCCTTGTAGTTTATTACTTGAAATTTGTTACTAATCTTACTTTTCAAAGAGATGTCTTCCAACGGCCGGGTCAACAGCGCTTAGGGGATCGTCAAATAAGTACACATCGGCGTCGCTGTACACTGCCCTGGCAAGGCTAACCCTTGCCCTCTGACCTCCACTGAGGGTCACACCACGTTCACCAACCAGCGTCTGGTCACCGTGCGGTAATAACTCAATATCCTATAAACAGAGATGAGAGTGGGTGTCTGTGAAAATTCCTGATAATGGCTTGCGGCCCTAGCTCCCTATGTGTCTAGACCCCCCCCCCACATGTTTACCATGTTTACAGACTCTGTGCATCGCAAGAAAACACATCGGTTGGACACACTGTGGACCATTTCTCTTTCCATTTCTCTTTTTGGCGACTGCTTTACTTCTTCAAGAACATTGTCATGCTCAAGGAGACTTTACGAAAAACCTGAAATCAGAAAAAAATCCTAAAAAATCACATCCCTGTGTAAAATACATGAAGATGAAGCTATGCCGAGCACCCAAATCAAGTTTTTTATAAAAAAGTGCAAAAAAAAAAAGCAAATGAAAATCACTTCAAAATAAACAAATTATTTCTCTGGATTTCCTCAAGTATTTAAAAAAAAAAAGGGTGTCAGTCTGTTTTACTTGCAGTCATCATTATTTTCGTCGTTTTGAATTTGCTGGAAATCCAACAAAAATTTAACATCTGAAAAATGTCATCCGATTATCTGTCCTGGATTAATTTTGACAAGGCCCCTTATCCCTCGACCCACTTGCCTAGAGATGACCTAAATCCTCCAATATCCTCCACTCCTATTGTCACTTTGACTTCGGACCAACATGTCTCGACTCGGATAAGATTGGAATGCCTGACCCAGTGGTAAGCACTTGTTATTTGGGCCCACAGCCCCCAGTCTTTTCTGAATCCTTCAAATCGATAAAGAGGACATACACTCAACTCTCCTTATAATGAGCACTGTTATAAAGAAAACATTTTGAAGTCCTGAATCTCATTTCTACTTTGTGTTTTTTTCACTCTGCTGTCCTCATATAACAACGTTCCTGTTACAAAGCAGTAATTTGCCCAGTCCCGGCGATCTTGTTACAACGAGAGTCGACTGCAGACGGATTTTGGGCACATAAACGTCCACAAGTCCAACGAAAACTTGTCGGAAGACTTACCCGGCTGAGAGCACACTGCCTGATGATGCGATGATACCTTGCTGGCTCATAGGGGCTCCCAAAGAGGATGTTGTTTCTCAGGGAACCAGACAGGATCCACGGCTGTTGGGCTGTGTACCCCACCTCTCCTTGCATGCTGACTACCCCGGACACAGTGGGAAGCTCACCAAGTAATGCCATGAGAAGGGAAGACTGCAGCCAAAACAATTCAATCAATCAATCAATCAATCATCAGGCAGTTCTGTAGCGCCATCACCCTAGTTGCTTTTATTCTGGGGCGCTTTTGCAAAGTGAAGACAAATTTAAGACAAACAAGTTTCACAGAATTACAGGTGGAGATGACAAGTGCAATGGACTATTTGATGAACAGATCCTTAAACTAGTTCAGAGTTTTTGTCAGGAAGTGCCTGGTTTGGCATGGAGGGTCACAAATGATTGTCAACAGGGCCCAATTTCATACAGCTGCAAGAGCAGAAAATATTTCTTAACATTTTTCTGCTAAGCAACACTCAAAGCAGGATACAACTTACAATATGTACATAGTATTTTAGCTGGTAACCTTATTCTGGTGAGCACATATTTGTTGTGCTGAGCACCTTTTTTATGCTTAAGCAGCTCTAGGAAATTGGGCCCAGACTTTAAGTGACTAAATTTTGATTGCAAAGTGTGCAGGATAATGTTGTTACCTTTCCACAACCTACGGGGCCGATGACGGCTAGCAGCTCTCCAGGTTCTACACTGAAGCTGACGTTCTCAAGTACACCTCCATCAACATCCTAAACGAAAAGGATAAAAAGAATAAAACCAACATTTAGGTCTGATATTCTATTGCTATGAGGGCAAGGGAGGTTTTTCCTTAATAGTAACAGGCAGGTCTTGATGAGGTAAATGCACGATTCTACTGGAACTTTAAGACTATAAAGGCATTCCTGAAACCATCAACTCCTCAGGAATATGCAGCCCCGGCAGGCAAATTGCTACACCTGTAGGTAACTAATCACACTAACTCTCTCTAACCAAATTCCAAAAATGTCAAAAACTCATTTTCTGTTACCTTGGTCCACGAGCCGTTTAAATTATCCACCACAATTGTGGACGAGTTCCCATCACCAGCCACCAAGTGATTTCCACAAGCATCAGAAGCAGCGCTCTGCATCTCGTAGGTGAAAAACGCCTCACCCTTCTCGTTAGGCATTGGACTGTTATGGTTAAGGAAGGCAGTACTTGGCGTAGGTGATTCCACAGTTTCATTGGAGAGGCTTCTCTTTGGTTCCTTTGAACCAGTCTCGTAATGATTCGCTGCTGGTGTCTCGTTTTCATCTGCGGTTACCTGTAGATCGTCTAATCTGACAGGAGAGTTCTTGAATTCAACCTCTGGGAGAGTTTGACCGCTTTCCGCTATCCTGGGTCGAGTCACGATCTCATCCATGAGGAGAAATTTCTGAGAACAAAAAAAAGTTCCTAGGTTTGGGTACAATTTTTTTTACGCTGTTGAGAGAAGTGGTGGCTCTGGAAAGTCAGAGAAACAGAAAAAAGATAGTCTTGACTTTTCAAACAGTATACTCGGGAGACATGGAGAGTATATAACCGTTTGAAACGCCAAGACTATCTCAATTTCGGAACCAATGAGAAATTTGCTTTCTGCTGACAACCATGGGAACAAAAATTTCTGTTGGGAAAGGTGGAGGCTTGAAATTTCAACAGTTGTAGCCTTTGCTCATCTCCCAAGTAAACTGTTTGCAATGTTGAGATGATCAAAATTTCGGTTCTTCTCAGAACAAACACTTGTTCCAAAGGAGAGATTTTGCTCACAATGTTGTCACCCGCTACCTAATTCCATAAGGTATTTCTTTACATTATGCAAAGGGTTAAATTTTACTTAGAAGGGAACCATTCACGAGCAATGAAAAGTGTATGTAAAACTTGGCTGGTAATCTGTTTTCGCTACTCTAGAAGGATGCATGTGCTACTTCCACTGACCTTGATTCGTCGTATGGATACCAGGCCTTCCGTGCCGTTCATAATCGCATACGGGAGAAAGAGGGCCGTGCAGAGCCTCGCTGCGTAGAACAGCGGCAGTACGGCATAAACTTTGGCCGTCAGAACGGGGTTGCCAAGTATGGCGTACACGAAAAACGTGAAGAATCCAATGAGCAGTGGAGCCATGAAAAAGAAACCCAAGGTGAAGGCACGGAGGTAGGACGTGTGCATAATCTTTCGAATCTCTTTCCTAAACAAAATGTAAGCAAAGTATTAGGAGACTTTAGCAGAAATAATTAACTTTGACTTAAGGTCCTCTGACGTTTTTACGACAAAAACAACTTGCAAAGAAGCCATTGCCAGTTTTGCATAATGTCAGGTACAATGACTTGCTTAGTCAACACAAGTTACCGCTTAAATTGGAATTCCTCAGACTGTATCAACAGTTGTTACTTGTTATGTCATATGGTTTGGGGTAAGCTTTTGCATAGTTATGTAACAGATGGCAAACACCCATACACTATTCTGAATGACCTTGTATGGCACAATGGTACCAGGGTTTGTCCATCTGGAGGTTGCTATACAAAAGAATCCCTGAATCATGTGGCGTAGCTACTGTCTCTATGGTCTCTCTAGTCTGAGAGGAATACAAATTTAAGCGATAACGTGCCACTTTTAAAGCAAGTCAGGGTACCAGACATTATTCATATCTTAACTACCAAATGGCTCATTGCAACAGAATATAAACTGTGTTTTTAACATGTTATGTAAGCTGTTTCTCAAAGAAAACTGGGTGGCAAGTTTTAGATTTAATATACTTTGTCACCGACATATGAATTTTAAACAATGCTCTGTGATGGAGTTAATCTAGAACGACTCAGTAGGGAGCCTGTGGCGGAAAATTTTCAGTAACTAGAGATGTTTGTAAAACGTTTGTTAACTGGATACATTTGTTTACTCGTCAAGTTACACACCTTCTGGCCTCGGAAACCAGGCTTCCGAATGATTTCTCCCAAGCATAGATCTTGATGACTCTTATTCCTGAGATGATTTCATTCATGATTCGTATTCTCGAGTCTGACAATAAGGCTGTCTTTGCTCTGGAAAACAAAACAAAACAAAAACCAATACGCCAAAGGGAAAGTTAATATCAACCTTGGGATCAACAACAACAATGGTGACAGCGACAACGACAACGGCAAAAACAAAGGCAACGGCAACAGCAAAAGCAGTGGCAACGACAGCAACAACATCAACAACATAATTCGGCTTTACCCTTACACCAATGTGTTTACAGCACTGTATACTTTCTACTTTACTTACTTACTGTGTACTTTCCACAGGCACATTTAACATCCATTAACATCAACAACAATAGCTGGTTACACCGCCGAGGGTCAGGCAGTAGAGAGGCTAGAGAAGGTCTTACCTGAACGTTGAGAAGAGTTTCCCCATGTAAGCCTGAAGAGGTGAGAGCAATACCAAGATGGACAGCCCAGCTAAGCATGACAGTCCAATCTGCCACCACATCAGCGCTGTGACAATTATCAGCTGGATCGGACCTATCCATAAATAGTGAAGGAAGTTAAACGCCTGTGTGGAAAGAAACAAAGATAGAAGGGGAATGATTGAATGGTAAGTTTTTTGGAGCAAGGGGGCCAGTCGGTTAGACTGGATTTCAAACTCAAGCCAACAAGCTTATTTTCTATAAAACAAAATGTATATGCTGATAATAGCAATAGATCAAATGGGATGGGAAAAATGCACAGTGAATGTAACCAAAATGCATGCAGGACTCGAATTTTACATCGGACCGCAGGCCCAAGGCCAGTGATTTTAGCATCGGGCCAGTAAACTCATGACCGGACAAGTCCGGTGGTCTTGTGTTTGTGGTCAAATGTTGACTTTCAGTCTGATAAACATAATTTCATTAATTACTGAAGAATACTGACCCATAATACAATCTGATAAATCTTCGCTTAAAGCTTTTTCAAATTCTAACAGATTGTTCAACTGTGTAGTCATCTTTTCTTTTCATTTCAATTTTGGTCTTGTGCTAACAATTCTGGTCCAGTTAATATTTTGAGCGACAAGCCCTGCAGTCTTGTGGGATTTCCCCCCCAAATTTAAGCCATGTGCATGGTTTAAGACATAGGTCACATAATGGTTTGATTACAGACGCTGCATGGATCATATTGCAGAACTGCCAACATTTGCATCTTGCAATCAGGAAGATTTTGTACGACAATCAGGGAGATATTTAAAAGTACATTCAACATGATAGGGGCAAAGTTTCCATAATCAGGGATATTCAACTTTTCAAAATCAGGGACATTTTTCAAACTTGTCAAATCTGAACATGGAAAGAGTGGTTTATTTTCAGGGCACGTTCTGCAGAATCAGGGAGAGTTGGCAGCTCTGGTATTGAATGGTCAGAGAGCACCACAGCATCAGTTCAGTAAACAATGACTTGATTTTTGTAGAGACATGCACTCCACTTACCAAATCGAACCTATTGACGTCGTTGGATAAGATATTTACCAGCTGGCCGATGGTGGTTTCCCCCAGTGCCAGATGGCTCAGTCTTAATGACTACAATTAAAACAAAACACACCATCAATCAATCAGAGATCAGTTATTAATCACAGGACCACCAAAGAGAACCCAGGGCACGATTACACAAAGCACTAAGATTCATCTTTAAGATGAGTTGCCAATATTTGTATTGTGACATCACACTTTGCTTAGCAATTAAGATTGCTACACAGTTAAGATCAATTAAGCTCTTTATGAAATCAGCCCATGTACCTATTTCTATTAGCCTTTGAGAAAGACTCTGCTGGAGTCAAAATGGGAGGCAGTTAACAATTTGCTTTGCAAGTTGTAAGACAAGGAAGTTCAGGTGAATTGTTTGTTTAAAGGCAGGGTATACTTTTGGTAATTATTCCAAAAATGTATGACCATAAAAACTTTACTTGGTAAGAAGCACTGCAGCTTTTGATATTTAATTATTAACATTTTCAGAACCAATTCTGGAATGTGGTTTTAGAGAAAAAGATTCCACAAAATTCAACAAATAGAGATTCAACAAAATTTCAATGCGAGTATGTTTCGTGCATGAAATGTTTCTCAGATTGGATATTCCAATACAGATTGTTTTTCCCGAGTGGACATAACTACTCCAGATTTTCGGTGACACCTCAAGAAAGCGACCACCTTTTGAAATGAAATTTTCGCAGTTTAGTTGTATTGTATATATCTACATTTATTATAGAATTAAAACTGTCGAACAGTTTCAAAACCCAAAAGTATGCTTTGCTTTTAAATAACCATTCGGGAGGAATGTAATTTAACAATGAGTAAATCAGGGTTGAAATTTTTTTTTAACCCTTCCAAGGTACGAAAAGGTTCCAAAAGGTTCAACCCAGCATTGCCGCTTGGTTAATTTTCCATTCTTTACACAGAGAGGAAATGCTTCGAAACTTTGAACATCACGTACCTTTCTATAAATGAGACTAGAGCATGCAACCCTGACTCTCATTCCGACCCGGCCAAAGCCAAAGAAAGCGATGTGGTGACACATTAAGATGGCCAGTGAGCACAGGGAGATTCCCCCAGCACACAGGTAGGCTTCTAAAGTAGATACGAAATCCGTGGAGAAGTAAAGAACGAGGCGGCTCAAAAGAACAGGTTGGAGGATCTTGAAGATGCATTCCTAAAAGAATGAGACATAAATAAAAAATACCGCCGGGTATTAATAACTCTACCCAAAATGGCGTGTCATGGCCGAGCGGTTAAGAGCACCGGACTTAAGCTCTAGGCCCAATTTCATGGAGCTGCTTAAGGCAGAAAATATTGCTTAATAGTCTGCAGGATTCCAGTCAAAGTTGTTATATGTGAGATGGTATTGTAGCTGGTAACCTTATTCTGGTAACATAATGTTGTTGTGCTTAGCTACCATTTGTGCTTAAGCAGCTCTATGAAATTGGGCTCAGCTGAGTGTGGGTTTGAGTCTCGGTCTTGAAACAAATGTCCTTAATTAAGCAAGACATTTAACCATTATCACTCTTTGTAACGCTTTACAGGTTAAGAGCAACGGACTCAAGCTCTGGTGTATCAAATCAGCAGATTGTGGGTTTGAATCTCCGCTCCCCGACAAAAGTATCCTTAAGAAAGACAATTAACCATTATTGTTTCGTCTTTTGGATGGGACACAAAGCCATAGGTCCCATGGGTTGTGTAATGCATGTAAAAGAACCCAGTTACACTTATCGCTAAGAGAAGGGGGTTTGCCCAGTGGCTGCTGAATGCATCGCAGCATCTTGCAAACCCTTCAAGGTGCTGCCTACATAGATTGGTCTCATAATTTCAAAAGAAATTTTCAAAACCTGTCTTAAAATGTTTCTGTTTGTTCAAGTGCCTTGGGTACGTTATTGGTAGATACGTACACTATATAAGGCTGCATAATATTATCCACCACGTTGACTAACTGTTGTGCAATTATTTGAAACATTTTTCAATGTCTTTATATTTTCTCCACTGGTGAGAGTTATTGCTGAAAAAAAGTCAGAAACGAGGACCCAAATTTTAGAACGGCAAGTTGAAATGTAGGCATTTCCACCTTTTGGTAACCCCTGGGGTTTAGACTTCACAGAGCGTTTAGAAACAGCGCCCTCAGCACAACTAGGCCTATCAGATCAAATAGCAGGATTTCTTTATTTGTGGAAAAAACAACAGCTAATTTTCTTCACCAGACTGACTTAAAATTTTCACAATTCAGATGAAAGTCTGAAATTTCTTATCCCTGTTTCTTACAAGGTGAAAAAAATCCCACAACAAATACAAAGCAAAAAAACAAAAACAACAACCAATTATTAATAAGAATCCAAACCTTGCATGGTGGGAAAAACATGAATCGGGTTTACTGACTACAGGGAATGATTGCATCCAGCAATTTTTCATAGCAAAATACTTTATGCGCATTGAATAAAACTTGCAAATGATGATTTTTCGAGCTGACAATTAATTTCGTAGAGTCACTGGACAACTTTGAAGAAAAGAAAGAAAGCGAATTTACCTCTAAAAATGCAGGGAGGCCGTACCACATGAAACTCATGCCAAACGTCTTCAGCAATGCTTTGGTGAGTGATGGAGGCTTACCGCTTTTTGTGGACTTCATCAACTCTTTATTCCACTCTCTAGAAATATTAATCAAATCAACAACAGAAGTTAATTTAAAAGAAATCATGGAAATTAAAAAATAAAAGAAATCAATACAAAGAAATAAACAAACAAAACCAACAAAAGAAATCAACAAAAAGAAATCAATAAAATAAACCAACAAATGAAATCAACAACACAAATCAATGAAAACAATCACCAAAGAAAATCCACAACACAAATCAATAAAAGCAATCAACAAAAGAAATCCACAACACAAATCAATAAAAGCAATCAACAAAAGAAAATACAGAAAATCAACAAAAGAAATCTCCACATGGCTCAGCATATTTGGAGAATTACATCTAGACCGCGGCCTGTGTTGGTGACTGCTCTACTGTAAGTCCCAACACCTACAGTGTTGTACTTTCCGATAACCCCTCATGATCTGCACGCTAGGGTTAGAGGGTAAGGGTTAGGATTGGGGTTGGAATTAGGGATAAAGTTAGGCAAATGGTGTGTCGGAGCATCTATGGGGTGTCTGAATTTAGGGTACTGTCGGAAATCGGAACAAAGGGGTGTCGGAACATAGGTGTATAATCCGTGTTGCCCTGGTTTTGGCCTTTGTAACCCTTCAAAAACTTTCCCACAGATTTCAAGATTTTCCAAAGGACATGCCTTTTGTAAAAACAAAATTGGCCTTGCCCTCTCAAAGACGAGATTGTAGGCATAGTGTAAAAGTGAACAATCCTTGCCTTGCCTTGTGTATAAACCCCCGTTTCACTTTTCCCTTGGCCCTTGGGAAAAAAGTAGTGAACAGAAGGGCTGACTTGAAAGTACACATGGTAGAGGCTATCCTAGACTTTCAGGCTATTAAAAAATCAGTTTTGCTGATTTTCCAGAGGGGAAAAAAAAATGGAGATCAAACTTAAGTAAGAATATTATGTCTGAGTATTAGTAAACTGTACTCAACCAGCGAATAGTTTTATTAGCACAGCTCCCAACTTCTTATCTTATTCTGTTTTTCTGAAAGATTTAGACGAGGTTGTTTGGCTACCACATGGTCTCAATTTCCCATATCCTCTTCTCCTACATGTGTATATCTTTCCACACCAAACTGTTTGGACATGGATAGGATTGGATTGCCCGACGCTGAGTTAGGCCATGGGCCTGGCAGCTCCAGTCCTTGTATGAAGAGCTGGGACTGAAGGCGAGTTAAAGCCAAAAAGTGAAAAATTAAACCCTAAGACACACCCCACTCCAAATAACCGTAAACCTACTGTATAACCTTTCCGACACTGTCTGACTGTGCTTTTTAGCAACATCCCCCCCCCCCAATTCCTGCAACATCACACCATTTTGGTTGGGAAAGAGGAAGGAACACATGTGGTTGAAATCACACCATACCCAGAAATGTTTTCCTTTTCTGTCTCCGGTGTGAGATTTGCGTGCGGGTTACTCACAGGGCCAAACTGCTTCAGCACAAAACACTGATTGAGAATTTTCTGCTATAACGCTACATTGTGCAGGACACCCACTACAAAAGTCACTTGTGAAAATGGTATTTTGGCTGGTAACCTTAAATCCTGGTCAGCCTATTTTTTGTGTGTTTAAAGGCAGGGTATAATTCTGGTAATTGTCAAAGACCAGTGTTCTAACTTGGTGTATCCCAAATTGCGTTAAAAACAACAACCCAGTGAAAGTTTGGGTTCAATGGCTCTTCGAAAATGCAAGAAAGTAATGAAAGAAAAACCACCCTTGTTACATTGAATTGTGTTTTCAGATGCCTGAGAAAGGCTTCATGCCTGAAACCTTTGTCAGATTCAAACTTATTTGGTGACAAATAATTCTTTCTCTAAAACAGTGCAACATCTACAATACTTCAAAGGGGTCATTTCTAACATCGTTTTATAATATCAACAACTCTCCAGTGCTCCTTTACCAAGTAAATTTTTATGGTCATTAATTTCTGAAGTAATTTGCTGAAAGTATACTCTATCAGCTCCATGAATTCGGCCCTGTAGGTACATGATGTAGATTTCCCTTCACCTTTGGGTGGTTTGTGTGGTTCAATCTATGGTTAATAATTACATGGTGTTTCTGGGCATTGATCAACAGCTCAGCTATTGGACCCAGTACATTTGAGTTAAAATCAGGAATTCAAGACTCAAAATCGAGATCACGAAAATTATCAGGAAATATCAATAAGTTCATGTACCTCTCTAGCTTTTCAACGAGAACCTCTGAAGAATCCTGTGGTAAGACTTCGTATAAATCTTCCTCTTCTATGGGTTTTCTGTAGCCCTTTTTGAAGAACGTAAACATCCACCTATGTGAAAATAGATGCACAATACAAAAATAAATAAATAAATAAATACAGGCCTGGAACTACACAGACTGTTGCCTTGGTCTTGGCCTCGGTGCCCCTCCCCCCTGAACCTTCCCCCTCTTGCCCTACTCAAATGAAAGTGCATTCTTTGAATGGCCAAGAATCCCATTCTCTCCCCCCCCAAAAAAAAAAATAAAATAAAATAAAATAAAATAAAAATAAATAAATAAATAAATAAATAAATAAATATATAAATATATAAATTGTATTTTTTCAAGCTTGCCACCTACCCCCTACCCCAAATGAAAATGTCTGACTGGGGTTTCTAAATGTGCCAGCACAATAAAGTAAGTACATGCAATAGGCATTTCAATGGTTGACATAAATGGTTTTCATACAATTATAAATGTACAAGATACTGTGGGTTCGCCTACATGTATACCATGACAGGAAATAATGAGATGAGCATGCAGTAATTGTGCTGATATTAATAAATCAGACTGGGAGAAAAACAGGATGGGAATTTCATTTGAGTATCGTCTGATACAATAGAGAGGTTTTGCAAGGCTACGGATACTGATACAGACCTATGGATATGTTCAAACACTTTGTGTGCTCACGTGACATGTAACCGTGACTTCCGTGTTTTGCATGCACAGTGACAACTGATACAGGAGCTCATGATACACGTATGTTAAAAATGGACTGTTTTGCTGAATTTAGTTGTATTGTTGACCTAGATTAAAAAAAAACCCATTTACCCCTGTATTGCTTTTAAAGGTGTCATTCATGACTTAGATAGAAATGTGTTCATCATTTGTAAGCAAAATATTGAGAATATGCAGTATAAACAGTCGTCTGCTTGCTGGAAACTTTCTTTACACGCATTTAACGTGGTGGTTCGAAAACGAACAGTTCAACAAAAATACTATTCAAGAACATCAACAACAAATATGTTTTGGGATTTGTTTTGCTTGCAAAACCTATGCAAAACCTATGCCAACGTGTGTGTGTATACTTAACTTTGGCCTAGGCCTGACACTATGATTGCGAAACAAAATCTGACGCGCATCCAACGTGATACTTTGGATTTGGTGGGAATCTGTGTAGACTGCCACCATTTTTAAGTGTTGCAACCGCCAACAGTAAACGTTCAACCGGTTCTTCCAACAGAAGCCAAATGTCAATCTTAATAAAAGCCAAATATCATTTATCTAAAGAAACGGAGTGCTTGAAGTTACAAAGGTTTATCATATCCACAGACATGTAATATGTATAATTAACACCAACCAACGGCACGTGCCTTTGTCTACATGTATGTCACAAATTTCCCCTTATCGGGGTATGGATTTCAACCCTAAGTTTAGATGGTTTGGGGTTGGGTTTTTTGCGATATAAGCCTTAACTTTGAACGTACTTGCATTTGTAAGTTAACAAGTGTATGTTTTGGACAAAAATTTTAATTCATTAGGATGTTGAACTCTTAAATTTCATTTAAAAAATTGACAGAACTAGCGGGTATCTGTTTCTGTCCATTTTGATTGGAATGAAATAGTGATTCAAAAGAAAATGTTTAAAATGTTAGCAAATGAATCAACTCAAATTATTTTCAGTATTTAGCCTTCACGGCCATTCACATGTTGTAAACACTTTTGGGTTGGTTTCAGTGACTTGGCAAAATTGATAACTATTGGGAAAAACTGCCGATGTCATGCATTCAAAGTGGTACATGTAGGCTACAGTTGATTGAGTTTCCTGCCATATCACTCAAAAATGGCATTGAATTTTACCATTTGACTGGTGCAAAAATTCCTCTTTGAAGGGTTTTTATGTAAAGTCCCATTGATCCAATGATGTAAAGATTTAAACTCTCTTTGAAAGAGTATTCACAGCACTTAGTACTAGTAGTACACACTTCCTGTCACTTCCTGTCGTGTATTTGGTGGCCAAAAATTTGTCCCTGGCAGGCCTGGAATTACGCTACGGCCACAGAGACTGTGGCCTCTGTTGCCCTGGACCCAATTTCATGTAGAGCTGCTTTTTAAAAGCAGCAAATAATGCTTAACAATTTCCTGCTAAGCAGAAATGAGCAGGATACCAGTCACAAATTGAACACGTGACATGGTAGTTTGGCTGGTAACCTTATTCTGGTAAGCAAAATGTTATTGCGCCTGGCAAATTTTTGTGCTTTTAAAAGCAGCTCTATGAAATTGGGCCCTGGTCTTGGCAATTGGCGTCCCTTAAAAGGTTTCCCAACCTGCACTAGTCACGGGCCACTGTTAATTTTGACTGCCGACAAGGCCAGTAAATCACATGATCCGTAAACAGTATTGGTCAGACAAAACAGGTCAACTCTTACCCAGCCAGCCCGGCAACTAGAACCCGAGAGGCAAAGAGTTTTTTAGCTTTATTAAAATATGTTAAATTTGCATTGGGGATAGATAGACAGTCTAGACTCTAGATGATTGAACTTGGTGAAAGTGAAAATTCTTGAAACGTGGCTTGCGGGCATGGAACCAGAGCCTCAGATGTTACAACAATTCAGGAACTTACATGTACAGGAAGTATTACATAAAAAATCTGTGAATTACCAGAGACACCAAGCCAGAGGTCTAGGATCCTCTGAACATAACGGACTAAAAAAAAATTCATTCTCCCTTTGGCGAAGTCCTGCTTTAACTACTGTTTTTTTTTTCAAGACAATTTATAATATGAAGGCTCGTAACCCGTAACCCTCCCGTCTGTGACCATCGGGAGGCAGTTGAGGATTATGATTTATTCTTTCAATGACCACTCCTAGTGAAAAAAGCCAAGTAATTGTAACAATCAAATCAGGCCGTGTAGTTGAAGTGAAACGATTATCGCAACTATCCTAGTTGCTAATTACTTTTTAGTAAGCCTCATTGACTAGAGTCTGTACATTTTCTTAGGTCTGACCAGCAGGCAGAATCCTACGCCTATGTAGGTTTGTCAGTAAGTAGATAGCGGAACAAACCTTTCTACCTCCATACTAGCCCAGGTTGGACTCCTCCGTTGCATACAACGTGACGGAGTCCAGGGTATAAGCCTACCGTAGCAATGCGAAAAATTTTATACCAACATTTTAAAATATTTTTACCTTATTGGTGAAGCTGAAGCTTTACTCACATATTCCTGGTGCCCTGAACTATCAGCCTGATGGGCTTAGAATCGTTGATTTTATCCTTGGATGACATTATTTGCGAAAATAAAATGGAAATTGACGTCTCCTCTGTAACTTTCTGTTCAGACTCCCATAGCAAGTTCGTCACACAAAGTCTTGCACCTAGACTACATTCGTTCGCGCTACAAGGTGCGTTGACCCGGAAGTCGATGGAACCGCTATGCATTTCGCACTTGCGCATACGTGCCTACTCGTCAATCGGTACACGATGTTTAAAACGTCAGCGTGGATGTGCGATTTATTTTCTGGAATAATATCATCCATGAATATATTTGTTATTTTTTGATGCATCAAAAGTGTAGTTATGGCCATGAAGAATATAGCAAGAGAATATATAAAAAAAAGAAATATAAAAAAACATTAGTCAAAAATTGGTTCGCATTGTAGAGAAGCTTTATACCCAGGACGTCAGTGCAGTGGCACTGACGTCCTACCAGGGCTACCTCCATACATAACATTTGTACTTCTATCTATAGCACTCCACTTGCAGAATCCAGAGTGAGAGTTAGAGTAGTGTAGTGGCACTTTGTTATGTATTTAATTATACTATATAGGGTGTCAGTGCCAGGTCTTTGCTGTTGGACTGAGGCTCTGGGACTGGTGGGAGTTTTTGTTTGTTTGTACAGGGCTACATGCTTGCAAAGTACACTAGTCATGCTAGTACTAGTACACAATGGATGGTCTGACTCTGAGCATGGAGCCCATGCTCTGAGTGACACATGTGGTGTATTGTCATGATTGTGTAATCACACCAAACCAGCTAGGCTAGTAGTTAGTACGTAGCAGTATGTAGTACTACTAGTAATGCCCTCATATAAAAATAAAGGAAAAGCTCGCCATCCTTACCAAAAGAAAAGTTTCGAGAAAACTCCAGCCCGATTCAGTGGATGTGCAGTTCTTTGGTGTACATGATCTGTTGCATCAGGTATCTCACCATCAACTTGCTTCCCATGTTTTGACGCAGCTGCCTTCTTGGCATCGCCATCGGTTTCGTCCGCCATGTCCACGCCAGTGTCATCCACGCCGTCAAGAAATTGTGTGCTTGTGCCGACGTCACGGCGGTCCCCTTCATCGTCACTTTCGTGTTGTGGAAGTCGAGAAGACTCCTTTCTCAGCGTGTCGATAGTCTCCTTTAGTGGCATTGTTTACTTTCTACTTTAGACTGACCTTCGTGATCCACTGAGCTATCACAAAGCATCGCATCGGCACGTGAGAAGGAAAAAAAAGTGTCTACGTCCAAACCCACCACCGTACAGTGTCGGCCGGAAGCGCAGTCCAGTCCACAGACTAATACATATAGACGGACAGCAGGGGGCGCTAAACTGAAATAGGGCCGTGTCCGAAACGGCGAATTCGGCTACAGCTACGGCTAGATCGCGCGCGTCTGCCTATTCTTCAACACTGGCAGACGCGCTGATCTAGCTGTAGCTGTAGCCGAAGTCGCCGTTTCGGACATGGCCTAGGATTTTCTCAAACTATGGGCTGAAGTGAAGACACGTCAACACTTTTTGTACACGTTTATGCATAGCCCGCACGAGGCAGTGCTCTCGTTTCATGGACTTTCTTCTGAATTTTCAAGAGATATTGACCCATTGATGGATTGTAAATTAAGTGACGAATTTTAGGAAATTCCTTTAATAACTGGAGTAATCAAAAAGTTGTTTGATTGTTTTTTGCTGATTTTGGGGGAGGAAATCGTAAAAACTTGTAAACAAAATTGTTATACATAGCCTAGGCCAAGGCCTACAGGACTGTCACGTTCTACGCGTTCGTGTCGTTTTCATTGTGGAAAGTAATGTTTTCACCTTGAAGTTTTAAGATACCACACTTCATGAACGTTCCATACAGCCTCTTACAAAAATGTTGGGCGTTGAGGTTTGACCGTATAAAACATCGTATCTATAACTTAATTTTCGGAATAATCACTGAACTCGCTCTATAACATAAAATTGTCCACACTCGACTCCGGCCCGCCTGGCCTTGCATGCACGCCTTTGGCATCATTGCTTACGCTCTCTCGTGGAGCGCGCACCAAGCAATCGCATAATTAGTTGCACGTTAAAACCCTCGAGGATGCGAATTACGTAATATGTGACTGTATGACAAGACCATTACTATAGTTTGTAGTAGGTTTGGTGAAATCTTACCACACCCAGGGATAAAGCTATACACCCATTATTATCAATCCCAAGACCTTTCAAGGGGTTTGTAGATGTTGTCAGTCATAATAAATGCAAAACAAATCATTTACAATGTTATTTTGGTAAAATATTTTGCTAAATACAAGCCTAATGCATACTTCCGAATGCATACTGTATTGCGGGACACTAACTATAGTTTATAGAAGGTTTTTACGAAATCTACTACCCCTCCCCCCCCCCCCGACACACATGTGGATGTTTGGGTTAGCATGGTGTCTGTTACCTTGATAAAGGTCAACCAGTCTCACACAGGCTTCATCTGATAGCTACAATACAGAATGGTTGATGGTTGTACCAAGTACCCTATCCCTTGAGACTTTGCCAAGATTTATGTGTACAAACAGATGGCAGCCCTCCCGACCGCAGGATTTGTATTGAGATTTTCAAGGTGAATGAACTCTACCCTGTGCAAATAACACCTGCCATATGTTTCCGCATGGTTTGATGGTGGACTGCCCAAAAGATGAATTTTTTTTTAATTTCCTGGGCGGAATTATGGGGGAAAAGGGCAAAAACCTACTACAGACTGTAGTATTGCCCACTCCCTGGTCTGTTAACAGTAAACCATCAGCTCCCGGACGCGCAAAACACGCACCGACGCGCACTTTGGCCGGAAGTGTGTGGCGAACAATATTGATATGAAGAATAATTCCTCCTACTTTATCGTTTTGGAGAAAGTTCAGTATAAAGAGGAGAAACAGCAAGCAACTAACGTGAGAAAAGGTATCTAGTTATTGATATAACATTATTTCCAAGTCCGTTGGTGAATTTTTCACCCTTGAAACACAACTTTTCTGTCATCATTTACCCGAGTCTCCCATTGCTTTACATGTGTTTTTGCTAGCGTTTTTTGCGGATTTTGCCCATGGTTTTGGGTATGGTCGGCCCGGGTGCTGTAACTCCCCCCCCCAAAAAAAAAACCAAAAAAAAACACAACCCCCCCACAAAACAAACAAACAAACAACCAAGCGTTATTACGGATTCACAATCCATTATAACGGACCACCAATCTGTTATTACGGAATCATAATCCGTTGTTAACGGATTCACAATCTGTTATGACAGATTCGCGCTCGGTTTTTACGGATTCACAATCTGTTCACAGTTGCGAATCGATAACAGATTGTAACTATTAATAGCGGAATGTGAATAAGTATCGGATTGTAAATCCGCTGCTAACATGATTGTGAATCATCAAATTGTGATTCCCTAATAACTGATCGGAAATCTGTATTATCGGATTGGGACTCCGTATTATCAGATTTTTAGTCCGTAATAACTTATTCGAAATATATATTTTTTTGCTGGCTCTAATTGGCTTGACTTTCGTCGATTTTTGATAACTAATTGGACCCCTTGAATCTGTGCAAATAAGTCATATTCTTAAAAGTTCAAGATCGCTATTATTTTGTTTATTCCGTTTCTAATTCTCACACACAAACATTTGAATTGTTGTCAAATTAATTACCACCCCCGTTATACATGAGCTCATCGCTTTTAAATTCAAAATGTGGCATCAAAACAATGTTCATTTCTTGTCTTACTTCATTTCTGATAATTTAAATCTGTTAGGATCCCTGACGCATTGTTATTATTAACGGTTAGTGTAATAGTCTCGATCCTTTCGAGAAGGCAACAGTTATTATTAAACAAAATTTAAAATCTACAGTGACCATTACACTCTTAAAAAAGTTCTTGTTCAGCGTTGACCGGTATCCGGGTCTCTAGGGCTTGACCCCTTTCTGGGTCAGTTTGACCGGGAATTTGTGGCAAAGTGACCCACAAATTGGCTCCCTGGGACCTGGAATAAAGGATAATTCTGACCCAGGAGTTTTTTTTAGAGAGTAGCTTGTGTCAAGTATAGTGACTATTAAAAGAAACAGTAAGGCCTACTACAAAAGTGCTCAGTTCCACTACAGGCTAGAAAACATTTATTCGTCATTACCGACCCCTCGTGTCAACGTCAGTCAGTCAGCTGAATCGGGTCTATATCGCAGTAACAAGGAGACCTAGCGACTAATATTAATAAAATAATGTTAGTATAACCAAACTTGTGGTTTTGGAGGATCTTGGAGTTGTTTGGAGGTCGTTGTATTTTAGTGAGACACGTAAAGAGAGCCCTGCTTGTTTCCCCAGTAGATAACGATCTAAGTCTCTGCGGTTTGTAAACAAAATGTAACCTCAGGCACTATGAACTTCTCCCATGTTTTCTCCAATGCCAAATTTCAATCAACATGATCAACGGCGGGTAAAAAAACAAAAAAACGTACGGAACTTATCCGCTGGCTGTCCTGGACTAATTATGAGAAGGTCCCTTTAGAAGTGTCTTCATCTGAAGATTTAAGTAAAGTGTGATGTCACAATACAAATCACTATGGCGAAATTGAAAACTCATCTTATGATGAATCTTAGTGCTTTATGATGTCATGGCCTGCAAGTCCAGTAAATATTGTCCGCTACAAGCGCTACTACGGTTTTATTTGTGGAATTTCCCCCAATTTCGAGCCCTGCCAGTCTGGGTGTGGGTAAACACGAGGAAAACTTATTGAACTTTCTCAAGCACGAAGTCACTGTAAAACCAGGTTCGGTCTGCTTTGTAGAGATCACGACTGAGTTCCAATTGTGGCACAAGTTGATTAGCCAGGGAGTCGGGGCGTTGTCTACGGTTCAAGAAAGTCCAATATGCAAGTCGGGCCCCTGGGTTCGACACCTGTTGGAAAATTGATGAAGAAAGCTCAAGTTTGAATACCAACCCTGGACACTCCTAACAAATAATGCATGCAGTGGCGTAACAAGACAAGGGGGCAAGCGGGGGGGGGGGGGGGGGTGAGAAATGTTTGTTTTGTTTTGTTTATTGTTGTTGGGGTGTTTGTACTTTTGTTTTTGTATTGGGGAGGGAGGTTTCTGAGCGACGCGGGGGGGGGGGGGGCGGGAGGGTCCTCGCCCCTGCCCCCTGGTCACGCCCGAATGACTGCGATTCACCAATGCAAGAACCCTGGCAAGAACAGTCTGTTGGGTCTAGTCGACATTAAAAATGATTACGTCATAATTATCAGCGCGTGACGTAGTCCATCACAAATTAATTCCATCAATGTGAAAACTCCGTAGCTTTTGCCGCCCTTTATGATTCTGTTCATGTGCGCAATGCAAACGCAAACGTCTAATTAATCAAGATAACCCTTGAGGGCGCTGCGATCATGTAAAAAAAGCCGAACTTACTTGAACCAGAGCCTTGTACAATTTCTCTGCTACGTCCAAAGGAAACCATTCAAACAGATCCGAAAGATTGAACGCGTCAAAGCGAAGATCACTCTGATGTGCGACTTCATCCAGATACAAAAAGAGATCGACATTCAGTAACTGTATTCGGTCCACCCGCTGTCGCAAGATGGCGTAGTTCTCTCTCTTCACGTAGTCAGGGAGTCCGTTTTTCCCAGAGATCTTTCCTGTCAGGATATATTCTTCGAAGAAGTTGTCAGATATGGGCAACTGTAGGGTCGGGGGTAATACACATACGTTGATAGAAGAGAAAAAGTACAACCAATAATGTTACATTTTGATTGTGTGAGTGAGTTTTCGGTTCGCTGTAGCCAGAGCTATATATTGAGAAAGTTGCGACAACTTACGAGTATAAGCCATTTTCGGTCACCCCCCCCAAAAAAATAACAACGAGTTTCACGTGTGCACACAGGGTACCAGACTAAACTGCACATTGGGTTGTGCTACAGCTGGACTGAAAATTGTGTCCAGTAACCACGAGCCCAAAGAAAACTGATCCCTCTCAACTCTCTCAACGCACAGCCCTGTTACTATGAGTTCAGAATATGGCAAAATGGTAATTGTAAATGAGTTAAAATAATGAATTTTTTAAAAATGTGATTTTGCAGGCAATCTTTGATTAAAACTGACTGATTTTAATAAGTCGTATGCTTCACAGACGAATGTCACATCCAGCATACAAGAGTGCACCTTTAAAGTCTTGTTGGTTGAATTCAACGTCGTTATCGCTTGGACAACTAAATGCTTGTTGGAACTCACCTCCTTAAGACTTTCGTCATGCTTTTCAAGCATAAACACTGACACGTCTTTCACCGTGGTGTGGTCTACAAGTGATGGATCTCGAGCTCGGCCCAACATCATCCGGGAGAAAACCAAGCGGTGAATGACTCGCCACAACGCGGTGTCCCAAACACTCAAAAAGAAACTTCGCTGGTCCTTCAATGTGGTCATTCCAAGCAACTACAAACAAGGGAGAAGTATGGTATTGCACTCTCAATTTTGTTTTGTCTAATTTGATATTTGTAGTGAATGTGTAGCAAGTGCGAGTGGGTGGCACGTGCGAAAAGTTCTCGCATCTCAAGGCCCAATTTCCAATTTCTCAAGGCCCAATTTCATAGAGCTGCCAAGCAGAACATGTTGCTGAACAATTGTCTGCTAAGCAGGAATGAGCAGAGTATCAGTCACAAATTGTATATGTGACATGGTAGTTTAGCTGGTAACCTTATTCTGGGTAGCATTTTTTTGTTGTGCTTAGCTATTTTTTTGTGCGGTTCTATGAGTTCTGGTTTTTATTTTCCCGGCTGTGGCCATGCGTAGAGTTTTGCGCTGGTGCTCCCAAGTGCCACAAGCCCCGGGGCAGTCACAGTACTTGATATCCTTGACTGGACCATTCCACGCATCTAAGAGGGGGGGGGGGGGTGGGTCAGATTCCAGAGTTGTGTTTTGTTTTATGAGGGGCTGAAAAATTGCACTCATATACTTCGTGCACAAAATTGTACAGACCTACTCAGATCTAATCCTCTGATAAAGTGGAGCCATCTGTTCTTTGTAATAGGCTTCCAGATGTCTTGCTAGCAGCCTCTGCTAGATTCCAAACCCCCTGCCAATCGGACTTTTTGGCTTACATGGGGAGTAAGTAATTACTACAGGCTTCCGTTCAGTGCGAGAGTAACCCCAGGAATACGAAAAAACATTCTTACCTTTGAAATGGCTTTCTGTGAGTGAACAAATGCATTTACACATGTTCTAAACAAATCGAAATGCTTCTCGAGTTTCCCGCAATGCATCACACCCGAGTCTATGACGGTCTCCCTGGCATCCCAGAATTCCCTGGTATCATCCGGTAGGAATGACCGCAGTTTGCTGTAGATCTGACGTCTGGTCAACAAACTGGATGTCGACGACTTCATGACGTCATCGAGTTCAAATCCCAGAAGCTGAGTGAACTCTTCGTATGGCAGATGCTTGATAGCATGAATCTTAAATAAAGGGAAAATGTAATGGGTTAAAAATTAATAGTACAAATTTGGAAGGACATTTATATAATTTGAATAAACCTGTATATTGTCGTCGTGTCCTCTGTATACAATACGCTTTTAATCAAAGCCCTCATAATTTTTTTCGCACAGATTTGTTGAGCTACGATTATAAGATCCATTAATTTACATAGCAGTTAGTACCATAGCATCGTGATGGTCTATAAAGTGCTGTAGAGGTGTTAAATAAAGGTTTGCTAAGTTTTTGAATTATGAGACACAATTTTATCATGACACACCTTGTGAAGATTTACAAGGGTGGGACGCCCTCCATCGTCTAAAAAGTATCCTATTGTACGATGTTGGATCGAAAGCAAGTAGACTTGTCCCCTGTCTCTATCCGCAAGGATAAAGATAGGCACTAGTCTTACCGGCCCACATGATTTCACTGGGGGCAATGGTTTCATTGGATAAACGTACTGCGACGTAAGCTTTTAATATCTGTGATCTGATTGGTCTGAAGTGTGACGGCTGATGTTCAGGCTAGAAAACAATGTACAGATAGGGAGTTCCTAAGTGCAGACCGTACGGATGTAGCAGAATATCACACAATAACTTTAGCCCAATGGAGCATATACTTTGGAGCGATGACAAATAATGTGACATTTCCTTATAATTTTGAACCTACCTTTAGCGAGACAAGTGCTGTCTGGGCAGATGATATATCCACTGCAATAACCTTACTCGGGTTATCCAGAAGTAAACTTATGGCGTTATCGCCGGCAGCGGCGATCGACAGTACCACCTCGCCGTCTTGAACGCCGAGTCCTCCGCGGAGAGTTCTGCCATCTTCCCACAACTGCACGGGGAACGAACAATACCGCGTGTGAAATTTCCTCTTTTCAGACAATGTGGAAGAGTGAAAGTTTTCGAAATTTATTTTGAGAAAGGTGTTACGAGTCAAATCCTTTACCTGAGAATACCTGACTATGGTGAAATCCAGATTTCTAGCGCTGGTTACTTTCTTCGAGAAAAATGTTCCAAACATCCAATTTGTATATGTGGAGATAAAGCTGTGAGATGACAAGAACAAAAAATGCAGAACACAATAAGAAGGATTTTTTTCTGTGTAAAAAGAAAACAACATTTAAACTATCTTATCGACCTTTTTTGTTCTCAGGTCCACACTTCGTAGTAGCATTAAAACACAAGTGTATACCTTTATAAAGAGAAAGTCAGCGACAACTAGAATGTCAGTAAACTCAATTATCTTCAAAGCAAAGTGGACAATATACTCCCAGTCTTAGCAATTTCGAGAATATTTTAGTGGATTGAAAGCTGAAAAACTACACAAATTCCATGAACGATTCAAGCTCATTTAATATTCAAAGAGAGGACGCGTCCGAGCAATGAATACAGCACCAAGAAAAGGAGCGTATTTTTACTACGCGCTGCTGAGTCGGTAAGGAGCCGTTGAAAGGAGAGGCGAGGTAGTCAGGTGACCTCCATGGCTAAATGGACTCCATTCAAAGGTTAAATAAACCATGTTACCATCGTCGGTAAAAAATGTGACCCTCGTCGATAAAAAATGTGACCTTCGCCCCAAGGCGAGATCTAGCTATGGTGGGAAAATTGTAGCTTCCACAAAGCGTTATAAAAAATAGCACCTTATAGTACTATAGTATACGAGTTTTGTGGTGTGCCCCCTTCTTCAAGACCGAGTCACCACTCTTTTATTCCCATTTCATAAATGCCCGTTTAGTTAAAAAGCATAACAATGTTGACAAAGTATGCATTTCTGTAAATCTTCAGTGTCACGTCCACAGTCTCCGTTCCGCGAAGGGTCAGTATAGACTGCGCAAGTCTCGCGTGTATCGGAATGAGACAACACCTAAGAATATAATTTCCCCCGAAATTTAATCTATGTCTTAAATGATATCTTTGAACAAATCAGAACAACAAAACTACTCATGCAGTTTTAGGGTGATCATATTATAAAAACATGGCTCATTTGAAATGTGTTGCTCGACATACACGCATTTTTACATGCGCACACTAAATAAGCGCAAAAGCGCCCTAAGGGTTTGGACATTTTTAACAAGCGTTTTGTAAAGAGCATCGGAGAGACGTTGATTATTATAAAACATTGTTTGAAACAAAAACCGTTGAAGCAATGTAGTTTATTAAGAAAGAAAAGGGAAATTGTTTCACCACCAAAAGTGTAGAGAAAGGCTTCAGGCACGAAGCCTTTCTCAGGCATCTGAAAGCAGTCAACGCTATGCAACGAGGATGTTAAAAAAAAAAAATTCTTGCAACTTGGATGACCAAGGGGGATCCCAATTCTCAAAGGTTTTTTTTAATTTTATGCATATGTTGGGATACACCAAGTGAGGATACTGCTCTTCGACAATTACCAAAAGTATAATCTGCCTTTATGGGAAATTGTGATTCGTTTTGCCGTTCCCATTACCACGCACTCGAAAAAAACCCAAGAAGAATAAAACAAGTTTACCTTTTAAAAATCATCCACATTGCTGTCGTAATTCTCATATTTGGTGGAGATTATGTCCTTGCGGCGTTTCACGGAGAAGTTTCACTCTGCCGATCGTCCCTTTCAGTCCACCTATACAGCTGTTGTTTCTTCCACTTTTAGCACCACAAACAAATAACTTTAACTAGGACTTAATCACTGTAGGCTTAAATTTCATGTCGTACCACGTTCTGACTTCAGTACTGAACTACAATATCATGGCATCGGCCTACATGCACGAGACCACTGACCTATAGTTAAGGCTGGCTACATGTATTTTAAGTCACTTGTAAGCACAATACCTACATAATGACCTTGAGGTTCTCCGACCGCGGCACCACCACAACCAACCTCACGGATGGTCTGTTGGGTCAACTATAGTCTACCTCCATTGTTCAACAAAGAAAACCTTGGCGCGGCACGCGTAATTTTTTTTCCCAGGACGAACGTGGGCAATTAACATAAATGGGCATAGTAAACTTTACATTTCCCCTTGCACATAGTTGTGGGTTGAAATACACTCACTAGTATTATTATGTGCTATGTGAAAGTAGCAGTATTCACGAGGGCTCCTCTCCCCAATATTAACACATCTTACAGTTTACACTGAAAGGTCTTGTGTTCCTTTCAAGAATCCTTGAGGTTTGCAAACTCTTGTCTCCCAAAGTTTGACTTTATTGGCCTGTTGTTGAGTCTCCTTAGAACACATAAATGGAATTAGGAATGGCCATTCAGCCTTGATGTAATTATCGATGTCCAGAAATGTATCTGGGTTTAGTGTACACTGTGTATGAATGGTGACCACAAGGGACCTTGGGCCAGTGGTGGTATGTGGAATGACGTAGTTGTGGAGACCACGCGACTGCCTGGCTGTTCTTCTACTGCCTGGCTGTTCTTCTACTACCACTTCACAAGAGTGTATAGATTGTGATGAACGATGAACCCAGTCCAACAACAAATTATTATTCTAAACTACATATAAGCTCATCAAGCTGCGTCTGTCTGTACTGCAGTGTACTTTCATCACAAACATTTATGGCCATTTCTAATTTCATTTAATGGGTTTCTTCTTTCATTATGAACGTCGGTCTATTTTCTTACTTGCCCTCCCTCCCCTTCCCAACCCTATCCCAAAATATTTTATCGGGCAATCAAGACTCAACAAGCCGCGACGCATTTTTGTACACAATGTACATGTACATGTACATGTACATGTACCTTCACATAACATAATGATACACGTGAGTGTACAACCCACAACTACTACGTCCAAGCACGCATGGCAAGGGGAAATGTAAAGTTTACTACGCCCATTTATGTTAATTGCCCACGTTCGTCCTGGAAAAAAAAACCGCGTGCGGCACGCTGCCTTGGTGTATGAGGCGCCAATTGTAAATTAATTATGGAACGCTATTTGTTTTACAAATAATTAACTATATATTTTTAAATTCATTATTTAACTATTATTTTATTTTTATTTTGTAAGTGATTGCTTCACACAAATATATATATATATACTTGCTGGAATGTTTCCATTTATACATATAATTCTATGGATCATTATGATTATATATAAATAATGTCGACTGAAAATTGTTATCATGTAAACAATTTTTTTGCACAAGCAACTTTATAAATAATTGTGTGAAGCAAACACAATTATTTATAAATAAAAATAAAATAGTAGTTAAATAATGAATTATATAATATATAATGAATTATTTGTAAAAAAATAGCGTTATACAATTAATTTACACTCGGCGCCTCATATTGGTGGGGGTCCGCTGTTCCAGTGATGAAAGATCCCATAATGGCCCTTCCATAAGCATAACGCAATATTCTCCTTCGCCGTTGCACAATCGGCTCTTTATAACCTTTGCTCATTGTCTAGTCAATCTGTGCACAAAAAGGCTTGAATTGGACAAATTTGCAACAGGAATGTTTTTTTTGCAAGTGTCCCGTACTTCTTTTTTCTACTTTAAAAAACAACAACATTGTTTTGGGGGGTTTCAGAGACACTTGTAAGCAAATTATGATGTGACAATGATATCATTTTTACCACTATCAGAGCGTGTGCGTACATATTAGTGAAAATAGAGGCAAAATCGGTCATTTGTTTATTTATGCAAATTATGCATATCTCCCCAACTTCCTTTTCCGTACTTTTTTGATATGTTGTTTGGGAGGCTTTAAAGTGGCTTGTGCAACAGAAATAATTTCTGTTGCACTTTTTTTTTTAGGCCAAACCACATACTGACTAGACTAGATCAATGGCCACGGTCGAGCTTTCGGCAAGCCGATGTTCGTCCAGATTTCCACTGCATTCACTTCACTGAACCTGATTAACGTTCATTTAGTGCAACAACGACCCCGAGTTGACCCCTTTGGGTCACCTGCTTATCCACTACCACCAGACCTTTGAGTCTTGCATGTGTGGTTGTGCATTTACCACCATAGGCAGTTCAATTTGCATGGGTTTCTACCGACATGGGTCTATTTTTGTTTTTGTTTGTTTTTATTTTTATGAGAGATCGCCTAACATCACAAGGCCACGGACGACCACTTCAAGATGAGGGCTACACTAACGATTTGGGCTATCGACCCAAATCAACTGCCACCAGGAGCACGCTACCACCTACTCCTGGGGCTGAAACAGGGTTACCCCATTCACAGTCCGTAAGGGTGTAGGCATGGTTATTATCCGCTAGGAGCCTGTCTGAAACACCATAATGCACAACCCTCCCAACTTTTCACGAAGCAATTATGGCAAAGTGCCTTGCTCAAGGGCACATGACTTGGTATCGAGGCCACTCTCTGCTGCTGACAACGCAAGAGCTTGGGTCCGGTGAACTAGACCGCTTGGCCACTACACACGTTGTTATTAACCATAGAGCAAACAAATCAATTCAAAGTTTCGGTGCTATCACCCGGATCTTTGTTGGTATCTATGATTTAAATCAAAAATTGTCATTATTTATCTAGATTCATAATTGTCAGAGTGGTAAGTAAACAACATCAATTTTTTAAAGGTAGGGTCATCGTTTGGTTTTTGTCAACGTAATGCCTTTTTATTGATACAATAAAACAAGATACAATAAAAGTGACCTGTTGGACTTCCAGCTGCATACAGTGTCTACCTTGTTGAGAAAACAGCAACAAACCTGTCATGGTATTTTCACACGAACGTCGAATCCATCCACGTAGAGCAAGGTGACAGAGGGTACCAAACCTCATCTCTGGCCGCAGCATTCGTGAAAAAACACCAAACTTGTTTAGCCTTCTCAGGTTGAAATAAATTTATTGACTTCTAATCAAAGGTGAAATTTCAGACGAATTACATTCACAGGATACTTACCACCGTTACCATCTTTATAACAAGTAAGCATTCGGACAGAGATTTCACAGTTTTTTTTCGGGGTCCGTACCAAAGTATTACCCTGCCTCTAAGTTTAAAATTGTATTTATTTTGTCTAAATCCATGATTCATTATAGTGGTAAGTAAATCACAACAGTATTTCTTAAGATCCATTTCTACACTTTAATTTGGTAGATCATCGTAGATTGTATCCCTGGAAGATCTGAAACTCATGGGTACCAAAACTAAACGACAAAGCAAGTTTTGTGTCGTCACCGCACTCAAAATAAGTCATTCAAAATTGCTGCAACAAGATTTCTACAACATCAATACCTTTATAGAAGATTGTTCTTTTTAAAAGTTCATTCTATCTGCTCATTTTAAAAATAGACCAAAACGTGTGCACCTTACAGCAGCCTACTTTGTGTTATGTAGATGCAATAAAGTATCAAGTGATGTATACATGAAAGTAGTAAATAAGAGATTGTTGTAAAGTAGTAATACAGATTGTAAGTTTTACTAAGTCTTGAAGACTTTGACGGCTTCGTTGCCGTAATCGACAACAACCAC
Source organism: Pisaster brevispinus (assembly GCA_023634235.1). Lineage (NCBI taxonomy): Eukaryota > Metazoa > Echinodermata > Asteroidea > Forcipulatida > Asteriidae > Pisaster > Pisaster brevispinus. Next base: position 2,897,151 of record JAMKCF010000014.1, on the reverse strand, counting down.
TTTGCCGTGATCGGTCACAGCTACCCCAATGGGGTACTGAAGCGCGTCCGCATCACTGTCCAACCTCCGTAAAAAGCACCCCTGTTGGTCAAACATTAAAACCCTGTTGTTCCAGTCATTGCAGACGATGATATTATCTTGAGTGTCGACCGTCAGCCCCGTAAGATACTTCAGCTGCCCCTCTCCCTCGCCCGTTGAGCTGAACGCCGCCACGAACTCACCCTCGGGATTGAAGATTTGCACTCGGTGGTTCTCTCTGTCAGAGACGATGATTTCATCCGTGCTGTTCACGTCGATGGCGATGGGACAGCGGAACTCCCCAGTGGCCTTGCCGTAACCACCGATGTCTTTACGGTACCGGAGATCACTGTGTTTTTCAAGAAAAATTAAATATTGGCGCCGGAAAGTGTCGTCCGGGAAATTTAAGTACGTCATTGGGGAGTTATGTTTACAATACAGAGCGCCACCAAGAAGTTAGGTAACATTTCAAAGCACTGTACGTAAATCATGGTAAACCCATATACTTACATAGGAAACGCTTTCTTTATCAAAACGAAGCATCATTCAATGTGAATTCGATCTTACAGTTCATTTGCCCACTTCTCACCATGAAGTAAAAAGTCTCACAAAAAGATCTCTTGGCGGCGTACTATAATTCATGTAATTTAACTGAATTGATTCAACTAATACATCACTTCTGAGCCCAATTACATAAAGCTATTTATAAGCAGAAAATAATAATGTATTTATTTATTTATGCACACAATGAAAGTAGTTCCGGTCGGCCGTCCCAAGATGAATTGGTTAATGAATGATAGGGGATGTTGGCGTTCAAAAAGCTCTTGGCGAGTGTTCACCCTACTGAGCACAACCACCGGGTCGGCCCGGGCAAGCTAATCACACACACCCAATGTTGACGCAACTATACAACGTCTTCGCCTAAAGCGTACGCGAGCACACGTGCGTCATAGTATTTGAGCAAATCCGTCGTACAGGACATTTTATAAAATTGATCTATAAAAATTGATTGGTCTGCAAGTTCATTAAGTCATGAGTACCTGTCGTAAATATGGACTCGATGAGTTCCGTGGTCCGCGATGAAGATATTACCAGCACTGTTGACTGCCACACCGCAAGGCCGACGTAGCTCCGTAGTGCCAAACCGCCTTAAGAGTTGTCCATCTCGCGTGCATAGAAGAACCTGGCACATAAAAAACAAACAATAAAAAACTAACAGAGGTTCATTTTTCTGTTTGAAAATATAGAGAATCCACCTTTGGGAAATGATTTTCAACAGACTAGTTTTTAAAGCACGCATATGAGATTTTAAAACACAGCAGAGACCATTTGCAAAAGCTTCGAAGACTTGTATTGTGCAGATGGTAAAATTGTTTCAATTTGTTTAGCTTTTGGGTGCAAACGTAAAAACATAGGCATTCTCCTAAAGAATATAAGTCTCTTTTCGAAACCACGGCTTTGTGCTTGGGCTTGGGCTTTGGCTCCGTCCGACTGATTGAAGCCCCGTAAGGAAAGCGCACGTTTTCTTAATAACTGACGGAGCTCAAGCCCAACCCAAGCCCAAGCATTGGTTTCGAAAAGGGTAAAAAGTGCAGAGGATTCAAAACGTCGAGACCTCACTCGCTTCTCAGAACAACTTCTTCCTAAAATGTATAACCATTACATGGTTGTATTAAACATAACTATAAGTTCTTAGTATTTTGCTTTCAAATAAGTGTCAAAATCTTGAAGAGTCATATGGGGGTGTAATGGAGTAAGGTTGCAATTTTTTATGAACAAAATATGTGTACATACTTGCTTATTTATATGATCTGTGACAAGTATGTTTTCTTCGTCGCCAACTAATGTGAGACCCAGTGGTTCAAACTTGCTCGGGAAATTCGGAAAATTTAACTGTTTCCGGTGGTTGCCGTTAAGGTCAAAGATCCGTATGCAATTGTTTCCGGTGTCAGCAACGAAGACGTCACCATTTCTCCGTGACACAGCCACGCCCCACGGCTCCCGTAGTTTTGTGATGCAGCCCCCGGCGCCGAACTCCAACACTCTCCGGGCCGTTTTGACGACGGCGATGTCGAACGGACTGCCGGTGACTTGCCGCCCGAAGACGGCCACGGAGAGGCGGTGTCGACCCTTGCAGTTGGACCTGAAGACGATGTCGTAGGTACCGTCCTCATTGTCTTTCACTCTCGCGATCCCCACTTCACCAGACGGTGAGCACAGTTTAGCACCGACTGCGGCGCCCCCGGTTAACACTGCATTACCCGCTGCGTCTTTGGTCTCTAGGCAGATACGTACGTCCTCACCAAGTAAAACCTCACCGGGGAGCACTACCTCAGATTTCAAACCTGACTGTGACGCAACAGCTGGGTGACAGAAAATATGCCCTAGAACCAAACATCTGTTCATGTCTACTTGTCCATTTACAAACCCAATGTGTCCGTTTTCCTCTAATTTGGTGGTGATTTCGGTGTCGATTGTGTCCTTCATTTTCTTGGTTGTTTCTCTGTTGACGAAGAGAAGTGCAGTGTCGTTTCCTTCGGAGAGAAGATTCTCTGTTACGCTACACACACTGCTCGTCTTGTCGAGAACCTGTCAGAGCAAGAAAGGTACAACTTTTTTGCATTAAGTTCTATGTTATAAGCTCAAACAGCGCCCTCATTTGGGTCAACTGACGTTGTTTAGGATACTTTATTGGTTGAATATTTACACTACAAATGCATCTCGAATTTAGAATGTTGTGTTTTGGAAGTGCAGATCAGTCAATCTCCAAAAAAACACCACTGACAGACAAAAAGTGCAAAGTGTGTTATGAACTGTTTTGTTTCATATTTTTTGAAACAAAAAAAGCCAACGCCGAAATCTAGATGTCTTTCAAACCTAAGAATCTTGCACTCTAAAAACTACCGGCTCAGAATAATTGACCCATATCCGGGTCCCTTGTGGTTTGACCCATTTCTGGGTCAATATTACCCAGAATCTGTGTCAACATGACCAATAAATGGTTAAAACTGACGCAGAATCTAATCGTTTTTGACCAGTTTCCGGGTCAGCCTGACTCAGAAAAGGGTCAGGCCCCCTGGAACCCGGAATCCGGATCAATTCTGACCCCGGGAGTTTTTAGATGGTATTCTTACTTGTTGGACGAGTTCTGTTTCCGCGTTGAGTGCTTCTCTCCTTGCAGTGAAACACTGGTCAAGTTCATCCACGGCTTGCTGCTCGTACCTCTCCAGGATCTCAGCCAGCCCCTCGGTTCTCTCCCTGATCTGCAACTCAGCACGGTTACGGTTGAGCAGGAGCTGTCTATTGGTCTCCTTCAAGACACCCAAGTTATCCCTCAGGGTGTCCACACGGCTTTTCGCTCGCTCTACGAGGCTGGTGAGGACGCCACGCCGTTGCTCGGCCGCCTCGTGCCGCTTGCGGTGCTTGTGCCGCGGTGGTCGGTGGATGGTCGCCCGGCATCTGTAGCAGATCGGTACGTCGCACGTCTCGCAAAAAAGCTCAAACTGCTCCCCGTCGTGTGCAGTGCACAATTTCGCTGACTTGTCTAAGGAGTCCAGACGCACAAGCATCCCGCTAGTCTGGTACTCGTCCACGGTGGTGAGGCGGTGGCTGCGCGTCATGCGCAGCCTGCGGTGCGCATTTGCACAATCCACACACAAGAACTCGTTACAATCAAAGCAGTGGTAGGCAGCCTCGTTGTCACATCCATGGCACGTGGGGGCGCTCGACGACACCCGTCGTTTCTGTTTGATAAAATCTATGATGCCATTCACAAAGAAGTTATCCGCTAGGGAGGCCACGCCCCCGTCTCCCATCGGGTACTCTTTGCGGCATATAGGGCACGACAGTTTACCATCGTTCTTGTTGACCCAAAGCTGTAAACAGTTTGCGCAAAACGTATGCTGGCACGCAAGAACTTTGGGTTCCTTGAGGCGATCGATGCAAAGAGGGCATTGTAAGAACTGTCTGTCTAGTTCCTCAGCTCTTAGTACATTGGTAGCCATTTCAGATTGACGATTTCACTATCATCTAAAAAGAAAAACCCAAACTAAATAATGTGAGTCTAAAGGTACAGGTTGCGATCTAATATTGGTTGGGTACAAACCGGGCACTGACCAATCGAAGTTATCTGGGGAGCTTATTCCTTTTCACCTTTCATATTCAGAATATAATAAGTCATTTAAGCAGTTCCTGGTTCACTTTTGCTACGTCATGAAGTACGTGTGCTATATTTTTATGAATGATTATTAAAGGAACTTGCCCATTAAGGTTCTACGGCCATTCTCTGTTCGGCCACATTTTGCTTAACCGCGTCAGCGAAAGTGAACCTTGAACCATCATGAAAAGGATCGGAAACCACACAGAACCACACACGCCATTGGTCCAATGCAGGCAACTTTCAACAACGGGTTCGCAAAAGCATTCTGCATCAAAATAAATTTAAAATATAAAAATTGATTCGCATGGTATGACACTATTTTAAATTCGGAAGAACTGTCCCATTTCTATTTTCACGAGCATTGAGATTTAGTGCGATGCCTTATGATGCGAACGGAAAAGTATTTTGATGGAGTCCAGAGGTTTGACTCATCATTACAAGCTGGACTGACGATTTGAGAACTGCAATATTAAACTCTGATTCACCACCGTATTAAGCGAAGTTTGTGAAGTCAACTTAAAGGTTAAATGCATCGTCGGTTTTATATACCGCATACATAGATCCTTCTCATTTGATTGGCAGAACACGCGTCACGTGTTATAATTCAATTTGTGCCATGTGTTTACTGTCGCGATAGATATAGGACGTTTGGACAATTTGCAGCGTCGTTTCCAAAATAATCGTTCCCGAGTGCCCGTTCGTCCAAACGAAACAAGGTCGTGTCACGGTGGACAAGGTGATTGTATACATTGAGTCGTCCATGTCATTTAGAATATATAAAACAATTATAAAATAAATAATTCAGAGTGTGAGGTGGACGAGTTTCAGTGTCTTTTTGTGTTTAGTGTGAACAAAATAAAAAATGGCAAGGATCTATGTGACTGTGTGTTATACACAAAAAAGAAGGCTTTCGTTAGTGTAACGTCTCAAAATATAACCACCCTGTGAAATATGGGTTTTCAATTTTACTTGGCTTCACCTCGTAAAATGGAAAAGTCTACATTACATATTTTACGACAGTGCACTCATAATATCCAATATTTGCATAATAATACCCGATTCAACTAGCAACCATCACTTGTAAGTAAGGCTGTCAAGTAACCGCCTCACTTATAAAACGCTTATTTTTTATACTATTATATGGTATCATGGTAGACCATCCACCTCTTAATAATTATAAGCGAGGCAGATGGAGAACAGGTTATATAGAACGGTATTAATAATTATCCAATCCGTATTATTTCGAAGAGAAACAATCAACAGCTGCAGTGCTTCTCTATGGTCATTATATTTTGAAGTATTTGACAATCTATAGATGACCCTACCTTTAAATGAACTCACCAGACAAATGACATGTTATTTTTGTTGTTGTTGGTCATGTTATTTATTTGTTTATTTATTTACTCATTTGTACATTGATTTTTAATCATACATGTTTTTAAAATTATTTATTTGTTTGTTTTATTTTAATTGCTAGTAATTACATTTATATATTATCATTTTAATTTGTTATACAAACATATACCTCTTTGTTTTCATTAAAGCTTTATGAAATTAAACCCAGACTGTCTGATCTTCATTTACACCGGTCTTTCGTTGACACTAACTCTAAAGTTCGTACGTCTAAACAGACTCCCGTACACGACAAACAGCCATAGAGATATTATGTTCCACACTGCGACACAGCAAGGAATTCCAAGATCGCGCGGTACGCCAACTATGCACAGGCCTAAGCTGTGGCACGAACCAGTTGACGTCCATGTTGTATCAGGTCGAATGTTAAAGGGTGCTATCAGCAAAAATGTAAATGAAAGTTTTTTTTAACGTGGATAACCTTCACGTGATGGTGCGTTAACTCTGCTGACAAAATATATCTCTTTTAATTCGTGTTGACCTTTCGATCCGGGAGCTTAAACATGATCTCTACGGACGATGACATTTGCCAAATTTGGAGCCATTAAAGCGGGAAAAACGAAATGTAATCAATCAAAGGGACACCAAATTGTATCAAGCAATCGGATGTCAGACATTTTACAACCTTATAAATTGAGCTTAGAACAACGAGCTTGATGAGAAATTACGCTTGATAGTCGCTCTATTGAACTGCATGCATGAGTTTCATATCCAGCAAAATATTGCTTAACAACATTTCCTGTTAAGCAAAACTAATAAGCACGACACCAGTCACAGATTGTACATGGTGTGGAATTGCATTTTAATTGGTAACCCTACTCCGGTAAGTTCAATTCTGTGCTTAGCTACTTTGTTTGTTTGTCAATCAGCTGAAATTGGGCCCTGGTTGACTCAGCCCAATTGATAATGATTAAGAAAAACCTTGATCAAACTATGGTATTTCCGCTAAAGCAAGACACATTTTGGTTTGACCCCCCCCCCGTTTTAAGCACCCAAATTTCATTCAAATTGTACAAATCATAAATTTAAATATCTTTCTCCAAGGCTTGATTTCACAAAGCATTAAGAATTCATCTTAAGATGAGTTGTCAGTTTCACCATATTGATTTGTATTATGACATCACACTTTGCTTAGCAGTTAATATTGATTGGCAGTTAAGATTAATCTTAGCTCTTTGTGAATCCGCCCAGGTTAATTAACAGTGACATACCATCAGACCTCAATTCTCAAACTCACTCAAAATGACGCACCCTTTCCCCACCATCATTTTGAATTAATTTCTCGCCATGATGCATGCCTGCCAAACTATAGACGAGAACTGCATGTATTAACATAATTATTGTGCTGTTAAAACTGTGCAATGTAGGCCTAAATGTTGTTGTACATCTTGGGAAACACTTACCAATAGCTGTCAAAGGCGACCGTAGAAGGCATGTTGGTGTATCAGTGTGTGTCTAAAGTCAAACCAAGCACCATATTTAACTCCTCATGGTGATAACACAGTGAATGGAAAAACTACGAATGTTCCACGAATCAAGCTATACGTCTTCCATGGCAGCCGAACTACAAACCAGTGCACTCTACAGCTCTCGGCTGTTCCACGGAGTCTACATTCTCAAAGTATGTACCACCTCCAATCAATCACCACGACACGTCCCTTCTCCCTTTTTGAAATCGTATGCAGACTCTCTACCGATCATAAGATGATAACATGTTTGTCTGGCTCTTATAAAAAATTGGCCTATATTTAAACTTCGCTGGTATTTATAGGTTCGCGTAACGATCCCCACGTGGTACGTCTTTGACATGTGCTGTTGTTTCGCTGGTACCTTGCAAGGAGTTATCAAAATATTTAACTTTGCAAGGCCCCTAAACTATTTGCCCGTAAAATGTTTGTAAATACATTTTATTTACATGATTCCTCAGATAACCCAAGTTTCCAGAAATAAAACATGGCTTGCTTACCTTACAGCTATGATACAAGCGGCAGTCTTGAGAGTTAACTAATTCCCATCGGTACAATTGTTAAAAATTTCCTTTTCAAAGCTGTGGTCAGCGGCGTAGCCAGGACTTTTTCGGTGGGGGTGGGTGGGGGCACAAGGGGCATTAGTTTTAAGTGGGGGGGGGGTAGGCGGAACGGGTTTGTCAGTGGTGGGGTCATGCTTTTATTTTGGAAGAAGGCGCTGCAGGGCGCCACCATACTTTTGTGTTCTTGCCATTTTGTGGCCGCGGTAGCGATCCCGACGGCAATCATTCACTACATTAGATTTAATACAAACACACATTTTCCTTCTTCCCTTTTCTGTTTTTTTAAATTATGTGAGCACTATCGCAAATTGTTCGTGGGTGTGGGGGGGGGGGGGAGCACCGGGGGGGGGGGGCACTGGACATTTAATTTTTTTTTTTGGGGGGCACGTGACATTGGTTGTGGCAGTAAACAAAAAAGTGTGAGGAGTAAAGTCTGAGTTTTCAGTATTCACACCATAAAACCACCACGTGAAACAGAAACTTGTAAATAAAAGACTAACTAATAAATTATATTTTGTGTTGGGTATTAATTCAAAATTCTAAGAGCGTATTTTGTACATTGTGTTGCACTCATGGCTTGGATCACGGGTCCCAGGATGCCTGAGCCATTTCCGGGTCAGGTCGACCCGGAAAGTGGTTAAAAATAGGACTTGAACCCTTACTCTGCACCGGTTTGATCCATTCCTGGGTTAATTTGACACAGATTCCGGGTCACAATGACCCACGGAACCCGGATCCGAATCAATTCCGACCTGGATGTTTTTGTACTCTGTCTTGTACCCTGTGTACAGTAGTAGCTCTATTCTTATTGGTTTTCGCTTTGATACCAAAAGGGGTCAGACTGTCCTTCGTGCCTCGGTTTTGCAATAACGATTTTGACTGAAATAAAAACAAGATGGCCGCCTTCTGTGATGAAGATTAACAGATAGAAGGCCAGACAAGTTAGTGTTTCATTAGAGTGCTTTCGTGTCCTGAGCATATAGTTACAACAACGGGAAAACGCTTGATATCTATTGTGTCTGCTTATTACGCTCTCAATGTTAGCGACTTTCAACAAACTTTGAATATCAAAAGTGGCATAAACGTATGTCAAACTAAGCCAGATCAATGTGAAAGCTGCAATTTGCTGTAAAGTTAAAATGGCTGCGCGCATAGACGTTCTCAGTGACGACTTGTGCACTCCGATAATGCAAGTGCTAAGCGTTCCTGCAGCCGATTTCACAAAGAGCTAAGAGCGATCTTAACCGCGAATCACTCTCCGTTGCTAAGCAAAGTGTGATGTCACAATACAAATACTGACAACTCATCTTCAGATGAATCTTAGTGCTTTGTGAAATCGAGCCCCTGTTGTATTTCTTTGGTGTCTAGGGCTGAGGCAGTGACTCTAAAGGGTGAAAATAAACTACCGAACTGTCAAAAGCGTTGCCGCAGCCCTGAAGCCCACAAGCACAATTTTGACAAACTTCTAATGTCGAAGTAGATTTTTAATTCAGTAGTATCTAATCCGAGCATTTCTTGTCTGCCTTCAATTACAGGATACCAGTGAAGACCTGGCGCGCGACATCATTCCCTAGAGTCCCATTGATGACGTCAGAGCCCATTCTTACTGTCAGACTAAAGATGATTAATGTTTCAACCTCTGCTCATGAGGGCGACATTCGATCTTAATGTCGCCATTTTGTATTTAGCGTAGCCTATTGAAAAAAAAACCCACAATATGAGAATTCTTTAAGAGCAGAACAGGTATGCTAAGAATGCTCCTGGTGGATTGTGGAATTAAAAGTGCCAAAAATACATTGTCAGTCTCTACAGCTTCAAAATACATTTTCCCTGCAAAACCCCCAAATTACCTTAAATCTCCCAGGTCAAATCTGACTGGAATTCCGGGTTCCAGGTGGCCTGACCCATTTCGGGTCAGGCTGACCCGGATAATGGTTTTTAAAAAGGGTTTTTAACTCGGTTTCTGCGTTATTTTGACACAGATTACGGGTCACATTGACCCATACGGGTCAGACCCCACTGGACCTGGATCCTTGTCTAATCTAACCAGGAAGGTTTTAGAGTGCAGCCCTCAGCCAATCATTCATCAGACCGCAAGACGCATCGTCTGTGAGTAAACCACTAGAAAACTGGAGGGTGGTATTGATCGTCAGGGCTGGTCAGCTGTGACCTAATAATTGAGACGCGATGACTGTAGGACACTAACTTGGACCTTGATATTTTATTCGGTGTTGCGTACAAAAGGATCCAGTCATGTTCTGAGCTCCAAAATGATATAGCTTTTCAATGGCTCTGAGAATATTGCAATAAAGGAAGCGACCATCGCTCGATGGGGGCTCCCATGCCCCAAGAGGGCGTATAGATTTATAGGCCTCGTGCCTCAAGAGGGCGTACATACTTTTTAGGCCTTTTCGAAACCACTAATTGGGATTGGGCTTAGGCGCCGCTTTATTAAGAAAACGTGCGCTTTCTTTACGGGGCTTTAACCAGGAAAAACGGAGCCAAAGCCGCGGCGCACAAGCCCCAGTCCAAGCCGTAGTTTCGTAAATGGCCGTAGAGGCGATCTCAATGACAAGATCACAAAGTTTTCTGGAGCTTAAAAAAGAGAAGTCATGTGACCGCCATTTTCTTTTTTTAATTACCGCGAAAAAGCAACACGAAGACAAGTGCAGTTGCAAAGTGACTACTTGTTTTAGGAATCTAGTCGCGAAAGAGTCTACCATAAACAGCAAAATGCACATCCAGTCTCTTAGATTTCTTTTTGACTTTTAAAAACTAAATTGGGGCACATTGGTGTGCCTTTTCATAAGTAAGAGAGAGTGAACCACTGACATGAACACCAGTGTGTTTACAACCAACGTCCAACAAAGAAACGGCAGTGTAGGCGTTTGTTTGCCTGTGTAGTAACATTTCAAGGTTGCATGAGTATTGAACGCGCCAACTCATGCGTGCGATATGATGTTGACTTAGGTTCGAATAACAATGTTGTATGGTTCGAGTGTTAACCAGATTACAGCAGAGTACACATCTAAAGGTATGAATTATAGTCTTATCTGTGTAGAGCGGTTTCTGTCTGAGACAGGAATCATTATTGGGCGTAATGGACCTTTACCACGGTGCGTCCATCTTGGTTTTCTCACGTTCAATTCAATGTAACCAAGCCAAGGCTGGAAGTAGCAGTTAGTCCGCTTCATTTTTGTACTATGATTATTAGCATTCATTACTGTCATGACTGTTATTGGATACAAGAAACATGACCGAGCTGGTGGCTGCCTGTTAAATGGCTATAGGCTAGTTTATATGTATGTGTGTGTGTTGTTGAAAACCGGTATTCAAAACATTGTCAGTGTAAAATCACGAAGTGTATCATTTTGCAATAGATAACAATAATTGGGTCGATACACAATGCAAACACTGATTCTTTCCGGTATTAATATGTGACAACACCGACACGGTGTTAGTCATTCCCACCGTTAATGATTTTAACACTGTGTCGCTGTTGTCGCACCAAGAGATTAAATTCAACACGGGAAATTTAGCTTTGCACAATATCACTATTTCAACGATTTTCAAGTCAGCTATTTTGCATGTTTAAAAAAACAAGTTTTTTTCTTCATGTGAGCCCAAAGCAAGTCTTTAATGGAAGACACGGTATTAATACTCACTGGGTACTTTACTATGAAAACAATACAGCGTTCAGTGAGCATCGTTACTGAAGAACTGTTCAAAGTATCGATACTGAGTAATAACCGACGAAGTGTGCTCTACCAAATATCGATCCTTAAACCCGAGAATTCCCCTCGGATTGCAATGTTGATCGGGGAGTGTTATTTCTCAATTTTCTCACTGATTGCGTGGGGTAGGCCTATATAAATGAAGCACAGTTTCCCAAAGTGTGCATTTGGAAATGACGTCGTAACAATTCCGAAAAAAGATGATATTATTTCAAATGCATGAGATGTTCACGTCTTAACCACATTGCAGCAACGTACACATGGAAAGGTAAGAATCCGTCGCTTTACCACGAGCTTTACCACGAAGTTACCTATCTCGTAAACAAAAAACCCACCCAAAACCTAGTTTGGGGAAAGTCGCGATTGAAGTTACACTATTTTTCAAACTGCTGTTTCGGGGTCAGCTGACTATTTTTATTTTATATATTTAAGACAAAAATAAAGCTGACTACTCTATCCGTACAAAACTTTAAGTGTTTTTTGATTCCTGCAACTATTTAAGTCAAAAACAGATAGGTCACTTCGTGAAAATGTAAAAAGAGTTTTGCCTGCAAAGCACTGTGTACAAACCAATGCACATTGAGACCAATAGAGATAGGTCACTTTGTGAAACGCAAATGTAACACACGCGCCCGAACTGCGCGCACTGTAACGCATATTACTGGTAAAGTGGCGTATCTAGATATATAAGTCACTTCGTGAAATTTAATATCAAATGGCAAATCTAGTGACCCCATGTCGTTTATACTAATTGTATTAACGAAACTAAAACGTATAGTGTACTGAAACTTCAACTCATTTTTTTTCAATTAAAATCAATATTTATTTCCACATTGATAAAAACAAAAAAGGAGAATAAAGAAGTTTAGATCAATTATTTAAATCAAAGACAATTAAGAAGTGATTGAATAAAATAATGAGTGAAAAAAAGGAATAAAAAGTAATACAATTATATGATATTATGGTTACGGAGAAAACCAATATTGGGGCATTTCTAGGTGCCAAAAGGCGGCTTGTTTTAAAATGCTTACTGAAAACCCCCCAAGACGAAACAAATTATAGCAAACAAGTAAAATAAAATAAAAGAACAGAAAAGAAAAATTACAATTTAGCTCAAAGAGGAATACATTGAAGAAAAATAATAATACAATTTACCCAGTGGTTTATTACTTGATAAAAAATAACAATAATGATAGAATAACTAAGAGAAGGTAGTAATACATAAAAAGAGTTTTGAAGCGGAACGGCATGAATATAACTCAACAGTTCGTAACATTAATTAACAAGGCATGAATGCATAAAATAAAGGAAGCTCAGCTGAGTATTTGGAAACCTTGTAAAGACCGTTACACAGCCGCGGCCCCCGAAATCTTATTGTTCTGATAAAGTATGCTGTGCGGGTGAAAGAAACGTAAATATTGTTAACAGAACGAGTACTGTATCCATGGGTGCCATGGACTGCTGAAAAATAGGATGAAAAAGGTAGAAGGAAGAAGCTTATATTGGACGTATACATGAATATCCCGATTCGAAATTTGTTGTTAGTCAGTAAGAGGTACACAATAACGCGTTCAGCCTAGAAAAGAGTGGTGCGGTATCGTCCCGAGGATGTGAAAGTGTGGAAATTATAATGGCTCGCTTCTGGAGTGTTATCAGAGGAAGCAGTTGATTGTGGCTAGATGATGCCCAGACAATATTACAACAGTTGAGATAGGGAAGAATAAAATTATTATAAAGAGAAAACAGGGTGGATGGAGGAAGAAAAAGCACTTGCTGAAAATGGTAACAGTAACGAGTATTTGTAAAAACAATTATCTGCCAAAACGTGTGACATTTGTCAGATAGGTCAATTCGTGGTACGCGCAAAGAAGTATAGTATTATCTGTTAGTGCGGTTTCTGACTGAGACAGTAATCACTATTGGGCGTAATAATAGACCCTTACCGCGGGGCGTCCATCTTGGTTTCCCCCCGTTCAAATCAATGTAACCAAACCGAGGCTTGAAGGAGCAATTTGTCCGGTTCCTTTTTGTACGATGATTATTAGCATTCATTGTTTTTGGATACAAGAAACATGACTAAGATGGTTTGCAGCCTGATAAAAGACTAAAGGCTAGTTACTTGTTGTTTATGTGTGTCAGTGAAAACCCGCTATTCAAAACGTTTTCAACGTTTTAAATCATTAAGTTCATCATAGTGCAAAGAATAATTATCATTGTGTCTATACACACTGATTTGAATGACAGAAAAATTAACATGGCCGCACCAAGATAAAGGTATATATTCATTATTATAAATGACCTTTATGATCTTGAATTTAAACTGAGGCTTGAACAAAAAATGGTCTGGTTACTTTTTGTACGAGGAATATTAGCATCCATTACTGGTATTGGATACAGGGAACATGACTACTATGGTGGTAGCGTGATAAAGGTCTAGCATAACAAAATATCATCAAACTGTTTTTTGTGGTCATGCTAATGGTCTCCTCCTCATGACTTGCGTTCCCGCGGCTACATTATGAGTTCACTTTTCCCTCTATAAACTTTCTTATTGCTGAAGTATATGGAATGGTTCTGTTTAACTTTTCTATCGTACTGTTGGTTTTAAAGAGAACACATACCTTTGGGTTTTGGAACCGTTCGATCGATTTAACCCTATATAAATGTAGATCGATTACCATGAAACTTACCTGTGAAAATTTCATTTCAAAAGGCGGTAGCTTTTTTGAGATATCGTCGAAAATCCGGAGCGGTTATGTCCACGCAGGAAGAATAATCCGTAATTTGAATACACAATCTGAGAAACGTATACCACAGTAACGTTTCTCATATTCAAATTGCGGGGGATAAAAACAGATATCGTTTTCCATAACCCCATTGCTTCGAAGTGAAATGATTCTCAAAATGCTTTATTCTATCGAAAGCTGATGTACGTCTAACCAAGTATAGGTTTTATTGCCATTAATTTTAAGAGTGATTACCAAACGTATACCAAGTTCCCTTTGTTAATATAATTAACTTTTGCAGAGAATTGTCACCAGTGAAGTAAGAGGAACACGTCATTCGTGAACTTAAAATGGCTTCCATCTGGAAAACTGAAGAGTGCCACTTCACCTGGAACCTCGAGGAAATCCCCAAAGTCTCGAAAACCGCCACTAAAATGTTACGTCAAATTAAAGACAATTTGGCGGAAACAGACTTACTCGAGGTTGAACACCTTCTCTTCAAAGCATACCTTCTGTGTCAGTTTATGCCTGATATCAAAGACGAACGTGAGTCTCTTGACCAAGCGAAGCGCGCAATTGAACGTCGAAGAAACGACGATGTGTACCGGTACAAAGGTTACAAGAGAGTGGAACTATTAAACATTATGTGGATTGAACACAAGGTAGGTCACCATGTGAGGGTTCTTAAGTTACATGAAGAACTAGAAACCATACAGTTAGAGGAGAAAGATTTGCGGGTCGTTGGTGCAATCAAAGCAGCGGCCCTCATGCGACTAGGTCCTATTATGTTTGACACTAATCTGGAACTCTTCGAGGCGGCTCATCAAGCATGTCCTTCAAATCCAGACTTTGTATTTGGGTTGGCGTTCGTCACTGGACAGAAGATGAGATTCATGAGACCAATAGGCTCGCGTTACGACAACTTGGACCAATTTCTAAAAAAATTGATGGATGAAGAGAGGGAATATTGGAACACAGTAATTGACATGAAACGTCAGCACAACGGTTACTTCTATGCTATGTCAATGCTTGGTTGGAATTTGAGTCAGCGAGATGGACCATGTGACAACGAGCATACCCTTACACTGTTACAAGAAGCTTATGACGCAGCTCCACATATACATACAGCGTGCAGAAATCTCATCCGATTCTTGAGGTATACCGATCTTAAGAAGTGTATACGCATATTGGATAGCACCATTTCTGAGCAACAAGACCAACCCGAAAATCACCATCAACTTGCCCTGTGCTTCATTGAGAGAGCAAAACAAGAAAAAAAAAAACACTATTTAAAAAGAGATAAATTTTACAAATCGGCACTACAAGAACTGAATGAATGTTTGCGTTTAGAAACTTCACATTTCTATGCTTCATTGAAAAAGGCAAGTCTGTTAGAGGACATACAAACTGCACCCAACAGAACTGGAGCCTTTTATCAAATGGAGGCCCCAGAGGACATCTACGAGAATATGATGCACAAATTAGAGGAATTCACGCTGGACGACAAGCTTCAGCTTCACTCAGATTTTGCTTCTTACCTGAACAGAAACAAGTCAGCGGGTAGATACAGCTCGAGATTTGAAATTTGGCAGGAGGTTATGAACATACTAGCCACCGATGAATCCTTTCAATATCAAAACGATACCTCAGGTAAATGGGAAATAAAGAAAAAACAACACAAATATAAAACTGAAGCATATAAGGCACTGGTGCAGCACTACTCGTGCAGAAATGATTATCTGAAGCTTGGAATTCTATTCTACCAGAACTTTGAGTTCGATCAAGCCATCCACACTTTGGCTGAACTGGATAAACTGGACCAAACAAACGCCGAAGTGCCGTACTACCTTGCAAAGACATATCTGAAAAAGGGTCAAGAAAAAATTGTTGGTGATCAAGCAAAACATCATGAAGCGGCTGAGGATTTCGCAAAGGCTCGAGAGAACGTAGGTTTGGCAAGAAATATGGGATTGGAACCACAAAAGGTTCGCAAGATACTAGCTGACACGGCTCTGGCAATCGCACACAATGAACTTCAGGTTAACGTGACTAGTGTCATTCGACTGGAAGAAAGGTGTGTGACGTCATATCGTGAAGCTATCAGATGTGGAAGCCTGGTCGCCGTCTTAGAGATGATGAAGATTGTCAAGAGGAACCTCATCAAAATCACCTCCAGGTCAAAGTTCATCCAGGTAAGACTGTTATTTTTTTAAACTGCAAATCATTGGACTGTTAGGCGGTAAGAAACGCATGCGTGAACCACCTGATCATGTTTTGTTTAAACAGTCCGGACAATTGTTCGCGAAACTAGTTGTTAAAATGTTTACCATTCTAGCTGGTCTTCCGTCAGTAGTAAAAAAAATGCTTAGCTAAAAAAGCAAAATGGCGAATGTGAATGTGTGTAGTATTCTGTGATGACGTTTAAAAAAAACAGATTATTATTCCCATTGTTTGCTGAAAAAGCACAAAACGAAACAAATCAACAAACT
The DNA here is from genome assembly GCA_023634235.1 of Pisaster brevispinus. Classification (NCBI taxonomy): domain Eukaryota; kingdom Metazoa; phylum Echinodermata; class Asteroidea; order Forcipulatida; family Asteriidae; genus Pisaster; species Pisaster brevispinus. Next base: position 2,880,583 of record JAMKCF010000014.1, on the reverse strand, counting down.
TCTAACAGCCTTTTATTCATTGGAGACAATTGTAACTTACCCTTCTAATTGATAGTTTATTGCAAATGCTAGATATTGGCAGAAATAGATGTGTGCCGTTCACTGCCTCAATCTGACATCCTGCATGCCGAATTTAAGCCCTTTACGTTCAAAGAGGGCTTGAGATCCAAGGAAACTGATTTCGAACCAAGCATGCTGAAAAATCGAAACACGATCCAAGAAGATATTAATGGGATCTTGTCCCAGGATACGTTTTTTCTTGAGTCAAGAGATGGACTTTTTAACATGGAGGTACTGCTACTCAAAGAAAGGTTCAAAGGTAATTTAAGCTATGTGAAATTAAGAAGGTTAGAAAACAATTCTTATTAACTTTGTATATTATACAAATCTGAAACACTACCAAGTGTGTCCATATAAATATGTCAATCTGAAATATTTTCACGTGCAAAAATTGTCCACAACCACTCATCCTTCGCGAGGGGCCACAAAGTCGTGTGACAAAATATTAGGGGTAGTCAGCGTTCTTTAGACTGGTAAAGTATTTCCAATGAAATAATAGTTATTGGTCCGACGGTTTGACCCAAGCACAGTCTTTCTCGAAGGCCAAACGAAGACTCTGCTAGGGTTAAAACACCAGGTCACTAACTTGAATTGGAAGCAGTTTGCAACAGCTAATTATTTTCTCTTTTTTGTTTGTTTTTATATTTCCAACTGACATGATGCAATTAACGGGATAACGTGGCCGAGCAGTCTTGTGTAACAGACTCATGCTGTGTGGTAAAGCCACTAAGGTTGAATTCACACCTTGTCTCTTTCAGTAAGACGGCTATCTGCTCTCAGCTACCATATTAGATATGATTCTTGTTTTAAACAAGCCGTTACTCCTCAAACAGCTGTCGCGGTTTGAAAAATTAGATAATGACTAAAAAAGACCGTTAATAACGTTTAATGCACGTCAACATTTCCAGAGTTACGGTCATTGTTGATTATACGAACTGTTGCTTCTATTTTACAATGCTCTTCCTTCTAAAAAGTAACCATTGGTGGTGCGGACGGGCTACAGTTAGATGGGCGAGAAGAAGGTCCGTTGGAAGAGGTATCCAGGAAAATAAAATCCAAGGCTCAACTCTGCTGTCAGGAGATTCGACCTCTGCTCGACCGTATCATGGACAAGTTCCAGGTATATAACTATATATACATGTATCTTGCTCTTGTATCTTGTTAGAAATAGCAACATCATTCAGATCAAAGACATTTTGGAAAAGATCAAGGAAATGAATTGAAGATGGATAGGGCCAGTGGCGTAACTAGGGGAGGGGGCACGATGAGGGGTGCACGTGCCCTCCCGCCCCAATTGATGTCAGTTATCCCTTCCCATTTGAAACCCGCCATTACGTAGATCAAGATCCAGTTTTTTTAAAAAGTGCAAATGGAATCTATAATTGATTTACCAGCAGTAGCCACTAGAAAATATGGTGCCCCACATCAGCCTGTGCCCTCTTACCTTAGTTACGCCGCTGGACAGGACACTTATCAAAAAGACATGACAACAGGTGGACCAAACGAGACTAACCGAATGGTAACCTAGAAATGAGAAAAGAAGAAGAGGAAGACTGAATAGAAAATGGAGAGACAAAATCCAAACACATTCAAACTCGACAAATTGGGCTAGAAAAGCAAGATAGAAAAGAGAATGGAAATCCCATGAGGAGGGCTTCATCCGACATTGGCCAAACACAGCCTGTTGATGATGATTATAATAATGAGGGGGGATGATGATGATGGGGATGATGATGATGACAATGATCTTGCTCTACGTGAGCGCAGACAATCAAGATGGCACCCAGAGTAGTATTTTCACAAAGGCATTGTATTGAGAAGAAAAAAAATCTTCGTCTCAGAATTGACTCGAACTTTGAGCAGATCTGTCCAGGTCAGCAAGACTCCCTTTTCGGATCACGCTGACCAATATCTGTTGTCAGTAGTATTTTTCTGTCATTTTGAGCCCCCGAAAGCTAGTAAAATTAATCCAGAAATGTGGGTGTCCTCTTGACCCGGTGCTTATTTTGAATAACTAGGAAGCTGTGTTTCAGCGGATTCAGTTTCTTGTAAATTTTGCAAATTGTTTTAGTACGGCCATAAACAAAATGTTGTTGTTGTTTTTTTTGTTTTTTTTAAAGAAATTTGAACTAATATTGGAGGACGGGCAGGACAACTATTTCCCTCTGATACTTAAGGATGAGAATTTGACTCCAGAATCATTAAAAGATAAACTTAACGAAAAACTAAAAAAAATAACTGGCATCGACATGGAGACACACTACCCGAAGATCTATGAGTGTATATTGAAGGTAAGGTTTTCGGTCTTCTTGCATTCACTTATGTTGGATGTCTGTTCCACAATTCAGTATAGACTAAGGTAAAATAAACATACGCTTTTTCTTGATTTTTTGTTTTTGTATTTTTTGCGCACAAAACTTTAACAGCTGCAGCCAAAGATCAGTGCCGAAAATAAATTCATGAAGAAATTGTGTACCGTCGTTAACAAGAAAAAGCACAGCGTCGAGGACGTTCTGGTCGACGAACCAAACCCAGTAAAACTGGCTCGACAGTCCGCCGACAAAGTCGAAGAGGTATGCAATGTCTTCTCCGACGCCATGAAAGATGCGACTACGTTGAGGACGACGGTGGAAGATTTGGTATCAGCCATACAACGAGGTGGTCTTGAAAGTGTTCATAAGGCAGTGAAACTTTTTAAAGTGTTAAAGGCGAATGAAGTTTACGTTCTCAGAATGGATAGAACCTCGAAATTTCTTGAGGTAAGCTTTTAACACTCGTTTGTTTTATAATTTTATATATAATTTAAAATGATTGTAGTTACTGCAATAAGCTTTGCCCTTTAACTAGCGTTAGAACTGATTGGGACTGCCACTATAGAGACAACATGAGGGACGCGATTATGGAAACGATGGTCTGTAGATCTCATAAATAGGAGTTTTTTTTTAATGTGGGCTATCAACTCGTAACACCCGACTTATCAAATACAACAGAAAATGCCTACTAAAGCCCATTCATATGAAGCAGTTATACAGGGAAAACACTGCGTTTAAGAAAATAACATTCACTATTTCGGATTATAAATTCGTTCTTTCTGGTTATTTATTGCAGATAAGAAGTCACCCGAACAATCAAATAAGAAGTTCTGAAAAAATAAATAATAAGAAAGCGAAAAAGATTGTTAGGCTAATAAAGCTGTGATTTTTCTCGTTTCAGATGCTCGCATTGATACGTTACCGCTGGGAGGCAGCTGGTTTAGATGTAGACTGGACAGTGTGGACCGAACTGTCCGAACGGAGCAGTGAGTTTAGTAAAGAGCTCCGTAAGCGTTATCTTGAGGTCGAAGCTGCTCTATTGACCAACAGTCGTAATAGACGCTCGAAGGAGGTTCTGGTGAAGTGTCACACGACGTGTATAGAGGCTGACAAACTCTTGAACAAGTCACTGCAGAGTGAGGTAATGCTTGATAGCAACTAGAGTTAGGGCTGGAGGATCTTTGGCTGTCCTTCCTCGCCAGGAACTTGTCAAGAGAAGAAACTTCACCAAATATTACAACTCTTTACACTTTGAAAACTGCAGGGTCAGAATTTACCCAGATCCGGGTCCTATGTGGCTTGATCGATTTCTGGGTTCCCATAACACGGAATCCATTTAAAATGACCCAGAAATGAACCAATCTGACTGGGAACCGAAATCCGGGTTAATTCTGTTTCGGATGTGTTTAGAGTGTATCTCACTTATAGTCAAGTTTGAATTCGAGTTCACCGCTGTCAGTTATGACTCATCATTTATTTATTTATCTCTTTCAGGGAAACCGGAACATAACGTTTCCATTTCCAGACAAGTGCCCAGGCAGGAACACACCTTCCTGGAAAGGGAACGTGAAAAAGCAGCTGAAACGAGATCTTCGCTCTCAGGGAATCTCTGATGAGAATTTGCTTGGCATCATTTTGGAGGTAGGTTTAAGGAAAACTCAGAGACAATTCTAAAAGAATTATCCCGAGGAACTCCATCGCCACACGTGGATCTATGTTGAAAGGTATAGGTAGGGTGATTTTGTGTTTAGTGTACAGTGCCGATGTGACATAAATTTACTTTGTAAAAATGTTTGCCAAAAAGGGGGCATTGTGAAAGCGCAAGTCAAACCCCAAGTCGGGGATCTGGTGCTACTCGAGACTTGAACATTATTGTATTCACTACTGGCTTGTTACTAGTTCCACGACGGTACGGAGTGCATTGCCTTACATTATTCGAGTCCAGTGCAAACGAAGCTTGAAATGGATCTTCTAATAAGATGGCTTCTCTACACAGCTCTGCGTTGCATACACTCTGTGGGCATTCGTTTATGTTTTTTAAATTAAAAAATAAAATCATATTTTTCAACACTGTGAAAAAAAAAAAAAAAAAAAATCAAAAGCAACTGCCTAAGCGCTACATACAAAGTGTGGGCCTGAGAACAAAAAACGTCGATACACACAGCTCTGTGCTACATACACCCTGTAGAAATTCCTTTGTTTTGTAGACTTAAGAACAATCCTATTCTTCAACACCGTAAAAAACACGAAGTGTGGACCTGAGAACAAAGGAAGTCCACATAATGTAGGGACTTGAAACACTGTGTGTGTGGACGTGTGTAAGTCCACCCAGTATTTTAAGGGCTCATATTCGGTACCTTATGTAGACCGAGGAGGAAAAAAAACCAAAAAAGTAAAAAATAAAAGGTCTCCAGAGGGGAATTCTAATATCCGGGATGCCCACAAGAAAGTTTGTGTATAGAAAGGTGCTAAGTACAGGGGACAAAGGAAAAAACAAAACAAATATATCTCCACCGGGATGCATATTTGAAAACGTGTGTCCGTTACAGTGTGTGGACCTGTTTTGTTTTCAGGACCACATTTTTGTATGTAGCGCTCACTAAAGTTTTACTTCATTTTATTTTTTTTATTTCTTTGATAGGCACAGCCGTGTTCCGATGTCGATAACTACCTTTTCGTAGCAATGCGAAACTTCATCGATGATTGGCCAAAGAGAACCGTCGACGAATTTGTAGCTGTAGAGACAAGACCAAACTTCCTTTCAAATAATGAAGTCTTAGGTCTCACTCGTCTTTGTGTGAACAGTGCTGAGAAATTGGCGTCCAAAGTGATGGCACATAAGAAGGTTCAAATGAAACTAGACATTAGGTGTTTGTGAACAAACACAAAGCTGTTCCGTTTTGTTTTGCTTTGATTAAACGATCCAGACATTTAAAATGAACCTAAGTTCAAGATTGAACGATATGGTCCCACTTCCGGTTGACTCAGAAGTAAAGGTCAACATGGGGTCACGGTAACCCAAGGCTTATCTTCAATGCTCAAAAGGTTTATAACTGAAAAGAAATTGAACATGGGTTGTGTAGTTCTTGAGATATGGTCCCACTTTCGGTTGACCCGGAAGTAAAGGTTAACATGGGGTCACGGTATCCTAAGTTCAGTCTTCAATGCTTGAAGGGTCTATAACTGAAAAGAACATGTACATGGGTTGTGTAGTTTTTGAGATGTTACACTGCAGAGGCAATGTTTTTTATCACAAGCGCAGTTGTGTTAACGGCTTTTTTTACTCTAAATTTTGTTATCGAGGAACAGGTCTCACAAGCTAGCATGTATACCAATCCTGTGACGGTTACACGGTTAACCAGCCGATCAACCGGTTAAACGTTTACATTTTTACGGTTCGGATAAGCATAAAACAATTCAATCGAAAATTGCTAAACATTGACTATGAATTTGCTTATTCAAAATCAAATCGCTTATTCGGAATCAATTCGCTTATTCAAACTCAAATCACTTATTTGGAATCAATTCGCTTATTCTGAATAAATTCGCTTATTCAGAATCAAAACGCTTTTTCACAATCAATTTGCTTACTCGGAATAATTTCGCTCATTCAAAATCAATTTGCTTATTCAGAATCATTGCTGATTCATAACCATTTTGCCTATTCATAACCATTTCGCCAAGTCGTAAGCATTATGCTTGTTGATAAAGATTGTGAAGTTTCTTTAAATACACTTAACACTACATCATTCAATGATTCATCACAAGACGCATGAATGATCATTTCGATGTTCATTCATAAAATGTGTATGCCGTGTAAACTTCCAAATCTCAGGCAGGTGTATTCATCCGTGCACTGTTGCTTTTACGGAATGGCTTATTCGGAACCAATTCGCTTATTCAAAATCAATTCGCTTATTGGTATCAATTCGCTTATTCGAAATCAATTCGCTTATTCAGAATTAAAACGCTTATTCAGAATCAATTCGCTTACTCGGATTAATTTCGCTCATTCTAAATCAATTTGCTTATTCAGAATCAATTCGCATATTCAGAATTAAAACGCTTATTCAGAATCAATTTGCTTACTCGGAATAATTTCGCTCATTTGAAATCAGTTTGCTTATTTAAAATCTAATGGCTTATTCGGTATCAATTCGCTTATTTGGAATCAATTCGCTTATTCAAAATCGAATGAATGATAGTACCATTTCGGTACTTATGAATGATAGTACCATTTCGATGTTCATTCATAAAACGTTTATGCCGTGTAAACTTCCAAATCTCAGGCAGGTGTATTCATCCGTGCACGGTCGTTTTTTGTAAATTTTATGCACAGGCTTAATTTAAAGCTAAATGCTGTTGTATTAAAATCGTAATTGTAAAACTTTGTGTGCCCTTTATTACCGATCGAGTATGTTATTTTCGTATGGCATGAATAGTAAAAAATTTATGGGACATGAGTTATTGTTAATTTTGGCTTTTGACCCCAAATCCAACACTGACCCTATAGCCATGGAAAAGGTAATTTCACGTTTTTATACATTATTTCCCCACTCAGCTCTAATTCTTGCCCTATTGCATCCCCACCAAGTGTTTTGTCTGCTAGACGGTGATTTCCCAAAGTAATGCGTTCGCACAAGAACCTTAAAAACGTGGTTTCAGGCGAATGGGTAGCCTTGTTTCCTTCACGATTGAGCTTCAAGTAATGCGTTTGCATAAGAAACCTAAAAGATCGTTTTCCGGTGAACGGGACCCAAGCGCGGACAAGTCTGCCACGCGGGCAACATCGTCCCACACACGGCGTTCTATTTTTCTACGTTCACGCTGCTGATACCTGAGTAACGATAAGATCTGAGCGGACACACGACGCTCTGCGCTGAGAGCAAGACAACTCAATTCTTGTGAATGAAAGTAGACTTGCGTTAGTCGGCGCAGGAATGACTCTTTATAATACACTCTACATACAAACAACGCAAAAACACGGGTCACTAATGGGTAGGACTTGATCAAGTTTTTAAAAAAGCAAGCAAGAGCGCCGTTTAACTGGTATAGCGCCCTCATTTGTTAAAAAAAATTAGAGCTTGACTCCTTTTTTATTTATAAACTCACAGATTATAGGCAAAGTACCCGTGGCGTTAAATTTGCCTGAGAATTTGGGTTTTTTTTTACTGACAATGTTTTGGTAAGTTTTGATGCTTTTAAACTGAAGTTCAATAAAATCTTTCTTGTTTTAAGAAACATTTGTGTAATCTAGGACGTTAAATTTGAGCTTAATTAAAAAAATATGTTTCTAGAAGTCGGATTTGATTCCACTATCTCCATGTGTTTTGTGCACGGGCGAAAATGCGCAATAAATGACGTCATTATGACGTCGTTCGTTGTTTTAGGCCGGAAAGCACATCTACAGTATCTCATAAGTCTAAAACTAAAAAAAGTTTGACGATCGGCGGTATACTTTTTGAGATATGGTGCTTACAAGGCTGGCTAATTAAATATTCACCTCGCTCTAAAGTGGCTAATTAATTAAGAATTTTAACAACTATCACAATAAATGTTAAGTTTATGTACTAAGCTTCAATTTGATATATGACCAAACCCCTTCATATTTAAACATTAGGATATTTGGTGTATACAAAAAACGTGTACAAATGTTACGGGATTTAGGTGGAAACAAAGAATAATAATAATAATAATAAAAATAATAAAAATCTCGACGAAAACAAAACCTGTTCCGACAGTAAGTCGGAACAGCTAATAATGGTATATTTCGGAATCGTGGCTCAAAATGGCGTTTTACGGTCTCAAAATACCAGAGCAAGTACAACAAATATTTGATGGATTTGTATCGATCAATCCAATGCGTGTAAAATGATTAGTGCGACCCCGGGGGAAACCGTCTGTTTACAAACTATAGATGGCGATCATTATTGGCGATGGTTATTGTCAACCACAACCGTGGTTTAGAATGCAAAAAACGTAGACGAATAGTGTAGATAAAAAGTGTATGTTTATCCAAAATACATTCTTTAGTAAGTGGTAAATAACACAAGGGCAGTATATAAGTTTTAGTGGCATTGTAGAGCCTTATTTGAGGAGCCCAGCAAGCAGCATTTAGCAGCATAGAGCTGTGGAAGTAGTAATGACAAGACAAGGCGGTAAGTCAACGTGTACAATCTTATTACAACGACGAGTTATGACACCACTGGTTCTTTCCTGAACCATCACACAGATATTTCATGTACATGTACAAGGTGTTAAACTATGTTATAATGCAGTCGTGCACATTCTGGTGTATTTATATATATATGGATAGTTTGTATGTCCAACATAATACATTGGGTGGATGAAGGAACTTTGTTTAGTAACACATCAACAGTAAGCTAACTTACGTCGTTAACCTGGCCGTCCTGACTCGGCAGGCAACCCGTGTTAGGGTCTATTTTGACCGATTGCTTCTGAAAAAAGTATCAAGTGAGGTTTGCGGAGACACCAAATAAATAACCTTTTCTTGTGTATTGTGATGGTTTTGAAAAGAACAGGTGGTTATTAACCTGACGGTTCGATCGGTGTGCTCTGATTGTCTTCATTATCTACTATTTGTGTACAAAGAATACTTTTCCATTCCCGCACTTGTTTACATGATTCGTAACTTGTCTTGTCAGAGGTTTGTGGCCTTTTCTCCAGTGGAAGGTACCACAATACAATTCACACATCAGTAAAAGGATAAAATCATACATAATACAATGTAAGGGACTGTGATAGTGAAGGACGTGGGAAAACAACAAGGCATATGGAGAAATGTATTATATATGTATATATATCTTTTGAAAAGAGATAATTTTGCTATCTGGTATTTCGCTGGTGTCGATACGCAGTCCCGGTGGGCTAATGTGGCCGTGGTGGTAGCCCTACTTTCTGGCAGCTCGCCCCGCCTACAACATCGTCACAGAGACGAAATAAAAGGAGGAGAGAGCCCTTGAGCTTGGCTTTCAGATGGTAGAAACTTTGTGCAGATCCAATGTTATTCTGGGGTGATTTGACCGTCCTTGTTTTCATTTCTCTCTTTGTCAGCTCTACTGTGAAGTGTTACATGCACAGTCTTTACAAATGGTTTACGTGTTGTTCATGACTTTTCTTTTTTTGGCCCTCAACCGGGGTGAAACTTATGCTATGCTATACACGTATTGAGTTATATTAGTAGTAGCTGTAGAATGTTAAGTATGTTAACAATGTTACATAGTTGGTTAAATCGCGTTAGAGCTATTTTTCCACTTAGTGCTGGATGTCGTAGTGAGCTGTTGCTCTCCAGCCACGCCCAACATGATCGAAGGATTTCACCGATGACGGCCGACTCCCGTGGACTCCTCGTCAGCGGTGACTGCGGTTCCGTCCACCACGGTCAGAGGTGTCGACCCAGCCGCCGAGCCTCCCCCTTACCGGTTTCAGAACTTTGAACTTTCAATGGTCACCTCTATAGCACCACAGCTTATGTTGATATCGGTATCGAACTTATTTGCTTTTCATCTTTAGTAATATGCCTTTACTTTCACTGTATAAATATGTATCTGTAGTAGTTTGTTGTTGTTATTTGTTGAGATAAGAGACGAAAGTTAACATTTTTGTTCTGTTCTCGTATTCGAAGTGTCAACCTGAATTAATCAGAGTCATGTTTTCTAATCTTTTTAGTCACTTTTAGTCATTGAAGTCTTTGGACAACTTTAGGTTTGTCCCTTCGTAACAGTACATAAACCCCACTGAAGCTGCTTTTGAGGAGCGTTCGGAGTATCCCCACTTGTCGGTCAGTTCCCTTTTGAAAATGGCGCAAAGTGGCCCAAAAAGTCTGATTTACGAATGCAGAAAAATCTAAGGCACAGGCAGGTACAAACTGCGTCTCTCTGGCATGCCTAGTTCAGGAGTTATTCTCAAACTTATCGCAGATTTTCTTTCAGATCATTTTTCGGCAGGACATTTCATTGCTGGTAGCTCTACTCCCTGGCCAATTGCCCCGCCTTCAAAATTGTCACAGAGACGTAACCAAAACGAAGAGAGAGCCCAATGAGCTTGGCTTTCCAGTGTTAGGAAATTTCTGCAGATCCGATGTTATTCTGGTTGACCGCCCTTGTATTTTAATTCTCTCTTTGGCAGCTCTGACAATCTTGACAATCCCACTCAAGGTGCTTTTGAGGAGCGTTCGGAGTATTCCCACTTGCCGGCCATTTCCGGTTTGATAAGGCGCAAACTGGCCCCAAAATTTTGATTTTCGGGAGCAGGAATACCTGTTCAGTCAGGTTCAAATTTCGCCTCTCTAGCATGCCTAGTTCAAGAGTTATTATTCCCGAACTTAGTGGCGATTTTTTCAAAGTCATTGTTTGGCTTGCCATTTCTTGCTGGTGTTGATACACAGCCCCCCCCCCCCGGTGGGCTAATGTGCTGGTGGATGTAGCTCTACTCCGTGGCCGCTCGCCCCGCCTACAAAATTGTCACAAAGACGAAATTGAGAATGGTTTTCCATTGGTAAACAATTTTTGCAGATCTGATGTTATTTCAATTCAATTCAGTGTTTATTGTCCACAAAATGGAAGTTTGCTTTGTCGATTATGCTCATAACCGCAAAAAAATATTGTAAAAATTTAAGAATTACAAATGCTAAAGAACAAAATAATGTAACACTAACAAAATTAAAACCGTATTTACACAAGGGCACATCCAACAAAATTCTGGGGTAATTTGACCGTCCATGTAATGTATTTCTCTCTTTGGCAGCTCTGTGTACAAAAACCCCGTTGAAGGTTCTTTTGAGGAGCATTCGGAGTATCCCCTAGTCTTGGTGCAAGACCTTCTCTCATTGATTTGTCACATTTTTCCCCACGAGAGGGCGCTATTATTCACGAACCGCTCTCACAACGCGAACCTCATGCAGTGGTTTGCTACCGGATTCGGTAGCGACGATTGAGAGTTTCCCAAGACCTTCTCTTTGAGCTGTTCGCGATTTTCCCCCATACCACACGCTAGCTATGGGGCCACACAAAAAGCGTTCTGATTGGTCCGTTTCTTCAGAGGTCGTGCATTTTAAATCTAAAAGGAAGAAAAGGGCCAATTCATCATACCACACAATGATTAATTAGGCCTGATCGTGATATAGTAGCCGGTTACGAAAACTCGAAAACCCCCTTTTTGGGGGAAAGTGAGAACGTAATTTGGCTCCCATGGTAACTATCTCGTGCCAACCTGTTGATCGAGCTTGATTTATATATTCAACTATTATTGTCAGTACAAATTTTATAATTTTAAACAAAATGGATGTTAGTAGTGCCTGTCGGTACGCAGATGGCTCATCATGCCACGCCTTGCCTTTTATACCGCAAGGCCTCCGCACTTCTTATTGCTCCGCGTAGTGCGGAGTGATATTCCACCAATAACAACCTAATTCCGTTCTAATTCGCCACTCAACCGAACGGAATTACGTTTTCATTAGTTTACCTTATTTAAAATGCACGACCTCTGCAGAAACAGACCAACCAAAACGCTTTTTTGTGGCCTGCTAGCAAGTGGTATGGGACAAAAAGCGCGAGCGGTTCGTGTTGTGAGAGTGGTTCATGATTGATAGCGTCTTCTCGTGGGGAAAATTGTGACAAATCAACAAGAGAAGGGGTCGATTTCACAAAGCACTAAGATTCATCTTAAGATGAGTTGTCAGTGTCACCATAGTGATTTGTATTGTAACATCACACTTTGCTTAGCAACTAAGATTGATTCGCAGTTAAGATCAATCTTAACTCTTTGTGAAATCCAGCCCACGTCTGCACCAAGACATAGGCTGTGTCCGAAACGGTGACTTCGGCTACAGCTACGGCTAGATCGCGCGCGTCTGCCTATTCGTTAACACTGCCAGACGCGCTGATCTATAAAAGTAGCCCCACGAACTGTGCAGAAACCTCTTTTATTAGCGCCCATGTTCAATCAACCCACTTCAGCCCATGCTAATTTCCCATAATGGGGACCAAAAGCTCCATTGGACAGATTTTCCTACGACACTTGTTTTAAAGGGTAATTCATAAATACCCCAGACAGTTTATCCATTCTGATTAGTCGAGAGGTGATCACATGACCATCTTTACCTGACTTTAAACGGTTGATAAAGACATATGTTACCACCCTTCCAATGTTTTGCTTTGTGTATGTAAACAATTGCCCCAAGGTCAATGCACTTTTACTTAATAAAGGCATTGTTTTAACCAAAAGACAGAAATTGACTCCAACTATTGCCTTCATATTTCATTGCCACAGGTATGTTGTATGGTGGCCCTGAAGGGACATCGCATTTCGCAAACGTGTGCGCACACGTATGCGATGTCGCGAAATTTATCGCGAATATGTGCGCACACGTATGCAATGTCGTGAAACAATTCGCGAATATGTGCGCACACGTATGCAATGTCGCGAAACAATTCGCGAATATGTGCGCACACGTATGTGTTGTATTCAGTAGACATACACAGAATTACTTCGCAGAGCTCTGGATAGACTTCAACCTCTTTATTACTACCACGTTCCTTTATATACACTTTTTACAGTCCAGTGAATATCTGGTCACTTGGAAAACTATTTATAATGAATAGCCTTATTATGTAATGTTACGGGTTACGACATCTCCCCTTTTCGTTAAAATAATAACCAACTGTATATTGTTGGTTTTCTGCATATGGATTTTAAATTTAATTAATGTGTTTTGAAAATAAATCAACCAGTACAAGAATAACAATACGGTGTTTGAAAATAAATTAATACATAACATAATCCTTTGTCCAAACTGGTGGACGTCTTTGTCTACTGCTTTTCCTTGGTTCAACACTTACTTCAGTACTTGTTGTTTCTTCCGGATAATCATTAATTTCAAAATCGGTTATCACATCATCCGGGTTTGTATCTTGTGTAAGGCGTGCTTTAACTAACTTGTTAATATTCCATCTTTTCCCGTCTTCAGTTTGATATGTTCGACGGCTGACTTTCTTAGCTATTCTGACTGGTTTGCTGTAACTTGTGTCCCCTTTCACAATAATACCTGGTTTCTTGATTCGAACCCAGTCACCGACATTAAACTCAAACACTTTGACACTTCTCTTCTTGTCTGCATATTGTTTGTACTTTCTCTGCTTAGAGTGAACACTTTCTTCCAGTTCGACATGAGGCTTTTGGTTTGTTTTCAGCCCAACAATATTCAACCTTGTTCTCATATGTCGACCATGTAATAATACACTGGGTGCAATCCCCGTAGTTGCATGTGGTGTTGCTCTATACACAGCTAGGAACTCATACATCACTTGTTTCCATGGTTTGTTCAAATTAATTGCATTTTGCACTGTACTCTTGACTACACCATTGAATCTTTCAATTGCGCCATTGCTCTGTGGATAATATAATGAAGAAAAACCATGCTTAATACCTCTGGCGCTCAAAAATTCTTCAAACTCTTTAGACACAAACTGTACACCATTGTCTGAAATAATCTCATCTGGAAATCCCTCTCTACTGAATACTGTTTTCAAGAAAATGATAACTTTAGCAGTGGTGACTTGTGATGTAAATGCTACTTCAGGCCATTTGCTATAGTAGTCTATCAATGTTATTGCATATCTACATTCACTTGAACCTCGGACAAACGGTCCAACAATATCTATTGCAACTTTACTCCATGGTTTGTCAGGAAATTCCACTGGGATCAATGGGGCAGTCTTTTGTTTTATACTTTTATCATTGTTCTGACACGTTACACAAGAATTAACTACAGTTGTTACTTGTTTGTCCATTAATGGCCACCAATACAGTTCTCTAAGTCTTTGTTTGGTTCGAGTTATCCCTTGGTGGGATTCATGAGCTATGTTAACAATAACACCTGTAAGCTCTCTAGGAATAATGATTCTATCATCTCTCATTATGATATCATTACAAACCGTTAGTTCATCTTTAACGCAGTGAAATGGTTTCAAGATTTCTGCATCTTTTGGATCAATGTTACTCAATTTTCTTGGCCAACCATTCACAATGTACTGTTTCACAATACTATGTACCTTGTCATTGTTAACAGCCTGTTTCAGTCTTGTGATACTTATGCATTCACACATGTTTTTCAGAACTACTTGGCATATTACTTCATCTTCAACATCATATTCCGTTTCATCAGCCTTTAAAGGCAGTCTCGATAATGCATCAGCGACTTTGTTTTCATCGCCAGATTTGTACACAACATCATAATTGTATTTCATTAGTCTACATGACCATCTGGAAATTCGCATTGTTTGCCTACTTGAACCTTTACTGAGTAAAGTAACGAGTGCTTGGTGATCAGTTTTTAGCGTGAATTTTCTTCCCCACAGGTAAATGTTCCATTTTTCACATGCCCACACACACGCCAGAGCTTCTTTTTCGCCCACTGAATATTTCTTTTCAGCATCAGACAATGTTCGACTAGCACATTCAACTGTGAATTCCTTTCCATTTTTGATTTGTGTTAGTACTGCACCTAATCCGTAATCAGATGCATCTGTGGTAACAATTGTCTCAAGATCTGGGTCATACATGGCTAAGCAAGGACTTTTACCAATTATTGTCCTTACTTTATCAAAACTCTGCTGAGCAGCATCGTTCCATTCAAATCTGCTATTTAATCTGATCAATGATCTCAGTGGTTCGACAAGATTGGCATAGTGAGGAATGTACTTTGCAAAATATCCTGCTAGTCCCAGAAATGATCTCAATGACTTTTTGTCATGAGGAACTTGCGCATTCAACAAAGCTTGGAATTTATCATCTGGTTGAACACCATTAGCACTGATCGTATGGCCAAGGAAATTTAGGCTTGACTTTGAAAACACACATTTTTCTGAGTTTAGTTTGATGCCATACTTCTGTAACCTGGTTAACACATTCCTCAGATTTTCATCATGTTCTGCCTGAGTTTTACCATAAATGATTACATCGTCCAAGTAATACTGTACACCTATCAACCCATTAAGAACTACACTCATCATCTTTTGAAATGCAGATGGGGCAGATGCTAGGCCAAAACACATTCGTTTATACTGAAAAAGACCTTCATGTGTCAAAAATGCAGTGAATGGTCTTGACTCTTCATGTAGCGGCAATTGATGGTATGCGGATGCTAAATCTAACTGTGAAAATACGCTAGAATTACGCAACTCACAAAGAATTTCATCAATTTTAGGCAATGGGTATTTGTCAGGTATTATTGCCTTGTTGACTTGCCGTAAATCTACACAAATTCGTACAGCACCGGATTTCTTCCAGGCTACTACAATAGGTGATACCCATTCGGATGAATCTACTCGTTCAATTACACCTTGCTTCTCAAGATTAGCCAATTCAGCAGATACTTTTTCTCTTGCCTCAAAAGGCAATCTTCGTAACTTTTGACTGACCGGGTGAACTTTACTGTCAACTTTCACTTTATGGATAAAACCTTTCACACTCGGCATCTCCTCAAAATTAGTGAACAATTGTTCATACTCATGTACAATTTGCGATTTCACCTTTTTTTGCTCAACTTTGTCCGTGTCTAGCTTATTACAAGATAATGTACCACCATCAATGTTTATGTTAAGAGCTTGTATCAAATCTCTACCCATTATATCAGTACCAAGGTCAACTACGTATACATTAGTTACAATCAAGTACTTCCCAAACTTTACAGTACATTTGAAACATCCAGTAATCTTAATTGTATGCTTCGTAAACGAAGAAAAGGTTTGATGTTCGTTCGGGGTTGATAGTGCGTCAAGTAAGAAATGTTTCTCAAATGTCTCTTTCGTAAGTATGGTTATAGCAGAGCCTGTATCTACCAATAGAGGCAGTAGTACACCATTCATTTCGACTTTACAGCTTACTGGCTCTGAACTACTAACTAACGTGTCTGTATTAAGCACTAACAGTTCGTCGTCCTCATCCATCACTTGGTGAACCTGCTTGCTGGTCCGTCCCCGTTTCTGCCTGTCTGCTTGCGGCTTCGTAGTGGCCTTCGTAGTTGCGCGACAGACGCTGCTGAAATGCCCAACTCTGTTGCACTTGTTGCATGATTTATCTTTGGCGGGGCAGGACGGGTCATTGGCTAGGTGTTGCGCAGAACCACATCTGTAACAGTTTCGTTGCGCTGTGCTCTGATGCGTTGCAGAAAAATTCGGACTGGTATTCGGGTGTGGCGTAAACTTCTTCGTCTGCTTGACTCGGTTGACTGGTACTGTAGAGTTGCTATCAGTCCCCTTTGACAACGCCCTTGATTCGCGTACAGCATTTTCAACTCGGTGAGCGACTTCTCTGGCTTTGGAAAGTGTTAAATCTTTTTCCATCAGTAATCTTTCTCGAATTTTGTTACTGTTTGTCTTTTCGACAAGTTGATCACGTAACATTTGATCAGTAAACTGTTCAAACTCGCATGTTTTTGCAAGTTCTCGTAGGGCCGCTAAGTAACTGTCAATTGTCTCACCAATCTGCTGCGATCTTTGCCGGAATCTGTACCTTTCAGCGACGACGTTAATTGACGGCTGAAATTGTTTCTGTAACGTCTGGAGTGTAAACTCGAGAAGGTTTGTTCCTTTGGATGGAGTTTCATCACAGTCCGGCAGAGTGTAGAAAATTCGTTGGCCTTCTACGCCTAGGCAATGTAGTAGCAATGCTCTCTGGCGTGTTTGGCTGAACTCTTCATCTCCTCCAACCGCTATCAAGTAGGTTTTGAAAAGGGAAACCCAATGTTTCCACGGAACTGGAGGATCACCCGGTTCTTGTAGGAATGGAGGGGGTTGAAGTAAGCTTGGAAACCCTCCTGAGGCCATGTCGCTAGAAGTTCGACTATCCTTGTCGCCAAATGTTGTATTCAGTAGACATACACAGAATTACTTCGCAGAGCTCTGGATAGACTTCAACCTCTTTATTACTACCACGTTCCTTTATGTACACTTTTTACAGTCCAGTGAATATCTGGTCACTTGGAAAACTATTTATAATGAATAGCCTTATTATGTAATGTTACGGGTTACGACAGTATGCAATGTCGCGAAACAATTCGCGAATATGTGCGCACACGTTTGCGAATTCATTTGCAATGTCGTGAATTTTATTGCATACCTTGTCGCATACCATTCAATAAAATTCCTAATGAACTGGGGAGTTGTAGCAGCTAGTCTGGGATCGAGACGTACAAATAGATATAAATAGGGTCTGACTAATTTACCTTCGAACGCACTCTGTTCCTCACGCTTTTCTAATAACTGAATAACTATTATACTAACCATTGTACCGGTGCTCATTTTAGTGAGAATAGTCCGACGATTGTTTGCATGGACCTTTTGTTTTGTGATATGATGCTGTACCATCACCATGTGGCTGGCCGGCTAGGCATGGCCACACTAAAATGTACCTGCCTGGTACCCAAGCTCCTGCCTTGAAGTGTCTTTGGTATACAAGATGGGACCGGGCCACTTGCGTACTCCCTAGGTTACTAACAAATTGCTTGCAAAATGACGCCACCCCAAAGGTATGCGACAAGGTATGCAATAAAATTCACGACATTGCAAATGAATTCGCAAACGTGTGCGCACATATTCGCGAATTGTTTCACGACATTGCACACGTGTGCGCACATATTCGCGAATTGTTTCACGACATTGCATACGTGTGCGCACATATTCGCGAATTGTTTCACGACATTGCATACGTGTGCGCACATATTCGCGAATTGTTTCACGACATTGCATACGTGTGCGCACATATTCGCGATAAATTTCGCGACATCGCATACGTATGCGCACACGTTTGCGATAATTATGCGATGTCCCTTCAGGGCCACCATAATGTTGACATCTTTTCATTATATTCCTTTTATCAATAAGGTATATGGATTATTTATAAGGCTGAATTTAGGTATTTAGACTAAGGATGGTTAAGATGGAGAAGGATTTAAAAATGAACTTTCTCTTTTGTTTCAAGTTGCATAAAGGTGTATAGGAAATGTGTGTACAAAATTGACCTCAAGTAAATGAAGATTGAGGTTTTGCAAAAGGATTATCACAGAAGTAAAAACTACCAATGGTGAAGATACATGGATTCTAAGGAGGAAAGTCCTCTCAGGTTCATGGCAAAGAGTAGTGATTTGCTAGTAATGCTATCATAGAAGAGAATTTATAGATGTATTTCAAATTAGTTTTGACATGAACTCATTGAATCAATCTGCAGTGAGACAAAACTAAATCCGTTGTTGTATTAGTATAACATGATATTACAGACAAGTGAATGAGTCTTATGAAGTTTATAGTTAGGGAGTAAAGACATATTTTATTTCCTTTAAAAGAATGGAAGTTAAAAGTTATGTTTCTCTGGTGCTCTCAGTAGTTAAAAACAGATTTCCAAGTTGGATTTATAATGTTTTAGTCAAAGTTGAACACTAGTGATATGTTACTGTCTGCTAGTAATTTGAAGTATTCCTAACCCGTCGTAGTTTTCATTTATGGATATGATTATCAAATGATATTTAATTGCGGATATATGCAAGAGCTCCCTAGGTTAAGGAAAGCAGACTGTTCAACTTATGTAAATAATACTAGTTTTCTCTTATAATAGTTAAGCGTTTGTATTAAAGGCACTTTTACTTAATAAAGGCATTGTTTTAACCAAAAGACAGAAATTGACTCCAACTATTGCCTTCATATTTCATTGCCACAGGTTTATCTCGAGACTATTGCCTTCATATTTCATTGCCACAGGTTTATCTCGAGACCCTGGTTACACATAGCTAGAGCTGTATAAAACCAGTTGGAGTGTGAATGGCCCCTGCACATGAACAACAAAACTTGAGATTTGTTGAACACTAAAGTCTTTAACTTATTATTTTGCATAACTTTATTTATTTTCAAAGACATGAAAGAAAAAGAGTAACAAGTTATTAAAGAGGATTACTTTCACAAACCTATAAAAAAGGTATAAGGTAAAATCATAATATTTCAAAGAGTAAAAGTCAATAAGGAAATGAAATAAATTTTTAATTAAAACATTTAAAAACCAATTTCTTGAACGAGGCTGGAGAATTTTAAAAAGTGTTTACAAAATATCGTCTGCTCACATGCTGGTTTGTTTGTACACAAGCACATGTCCGAGGCTCTACACAGCACAGTCGTTCCAGGTTCCACGAGCAGACCATCTTCAGCTCCCCCGATGCCATCTGTGTCCGATAGCATTCACTCAATATTAAAGAAGCAGACGCTGGCCCGGTAGTGACCGTTCAATCGTCCAACGACAAGGCAGAGCCACTCTCAGTGAACACTGTGACGGCACAATCTTTGTTCACAGGATGCACATTCACAGGGAATGCAGCTGTTATCAACATAAGCCACGTAAAACCATCGATGCCTGATGACAATTAATCCATGATCTCACCATCATCAAAGACAGTAGATATCTTTGATAAATTGTTATTGTGTTCTTTCGTTCATGATCTCAGTCTGCCATGATACTAGGAGCTTTTGGACACTAAAAACAGCTGCAACGCTCTAATAATATTGGCATGAGTGTGTAGGCAAGTGAGTCGAGTGAGACTATAATGGAATGAGTCCACGGAAAAAGCTTAACAAACCCAAACCCAAACTGTTATAAATAATCACACTCACCTGTCAAATCAACGTTACCATTTCTTAAAATGTTTTCTCTTTACAGCAATTGTTGTCAGTTTTAATAAAGTTCCTATTTTACTGTGAAAACAGTGTATTTCTAAAGATTCTTTCCGAGTTTTAGAGCCATGCCGCGACAAACAGTCTTAATGAACGTTGTTGTTTTAGTCTAGTTTCGTGTTTTGAAATTCTAAATTGTGCAAACCATACCTTGGGGAGGCGACAACCAGGCACACAAGCAAATCAGGGCCCCTGAACGTGAACTACAAACTTACAAACGAACCTTTCAAAAGTTGTATTTATTTTTAATTTTGTTTACCACCGATTTTCCTTATTCTTTCACTTTTTAATAAAAGGGCATTTATGAATGGGAATGAAAGAGTAGTGACTTGTTCTTAAACGGCCGTTTAAAACCTTGCAGGGTCGGTGGCAGTGCGATAAAGGCCCTCGCGTTCGGCTCGGGCCTTTATCGCACGGCCATGACCCTGCCGGTTTTAAACGGCCGTTTAAGAACTCGTCGCCACTCTTTTATTCCCTTATTTAAGACGTCATTGCCACACTTTTAATTAATGTCATTAAGTAAAAATGTGAGACACTTGAATTTTTTTTCGAATACACTTCAAATTTTTTAATTCATGGCAGACTGCAAGGTGACAATAGTGCTCAGTGGCGCTCAATGAGTATCGATACTAAATAACCGACGAAGTGTGTTCTATCAAAGTATCGACTCTTAATTGGGGAAATTCCCGAGGATTGCAATGTTTGTCTGTTGGGGTGTTTTTCACAATTTCGTCATGATTGCGTTTGTGTATGTGTATTGAAGCATTTCCTGCTCGTGCTTCCATTAGGAAATTATGTTCTAACTACTCCAAAACACCGAGGCCTGGATTTTCTACAAAAGGACGTTGGAGTTTTGCAAAGGATGCAGGAATTGAATCGAACACAGGAAAGGTAATTTTATAATGCAATGGGTGTTCAGTAACGATAGTCTCACCTTTGAACTGTTTTCTGAATAATAACATACGACACGTTAGGCGTAATTATATACTAGTGCAAACATAATACGGGTGTATCAAGCAAATCGTTAGTGTGAATGCATATAACTCAAAAAGCATTTACGTCATTTTGACAGGTTTAACAGAAGAGGGTTTACCCCCCCCCCCCCATTTGATTGACCTAAAGGACCTTTCGATTCTCGCTCACTTGATGTGGACGATACTGACGTACAGTGCCAGTGTTGGTGTACTGGATACTTTGTGTATTGGTGCGGAGTCGTAAATATCCAATCTGTTAATTTTTTTCTCTCAGCTGGTTGGGGATGATCGCCTGTCCGCGAGTCAACCACCTCGTGATTTGTTCCCTGAGTACGACGGTTTTGTTATCATACAAAACTCATTTAGGAACCAGACTTTGTTTGATGATTACAGACAAACTGATACTCGTTCACCGCTCACGTAGATTAGTGATAATAAATAAATATAACACTATCTGGTTTTTTTGGGGCGTCTCAAAGTACTTTTTATTTTTCAGACAGGTTTTTGAAGCTTTTGAATTATGACACCCATTTAAGTGGCATCTTGAAGGATTTACAAGGTGCTGCGGCACATTCAGCTGCCACTCCCAGAAACACAATCATTTTTAGATGTTTTTTGTAAGCAGGTAAGCATAAGCTCAATTGTAATGGATCTCCAAACATACTGCTTCCTTTAATGCTTTATACCCAAGGGTCGTGGCCGTGCGATCGCTGGTGTTGATACGCAGTCCCGGTGGGCTAATGTGGTCGTGGTAGCCCTACTCCCTGGCCGCTCGCCCCGCCTATTGTTACAAAGACAAAACTAAGAATGGCTTTCCAATGGTAAAACAATTGTGCAGATCTGATGTTCTTCAATTAAATTCAGTTCAATTCAGTGTTTATTGTCCATAAATTGAGAAATTCCCCAAACAAGAATAATTTTAGTAACAATTGAAACAGAACAGTAAGTTGTGTTAGTGGATTTCTAATGTAAATTCTATAAATTTACTAATTTGTAATCCACCAACTGTACAAAAATAGTCATAAAGTTGTAAAGATTCAAATTTTTTCTTAGTGGATTCTGATAGAAGAAGACATGCTTATCAAGTCATTTTCATTTCGTTGATTTTCGGAATGATACATTATTACAAAAATTGGGTCAAAGGTCACAATAACATATTAAAGGTCGCGGTGACCTACTTTTCACAAAATTTAATTTTGACAAAAGAGTTAACTTGAGCATGCAATTCTCATTATTTTAATACAAAATTTGCATATATTCGATGGAAATTGACATGGTTTTGACATATTTGTACCAAAAGGGTGGTATTTTACTCCAAAAATGTCAATTATTTGTGGTTTCTGCCCTGACCATATGGTAGGTCGGATCGGGCTAGAAATTGGTGTGCATTCATTGCTCATTAGGACCTACAAGCAAAGCAATTTGTTTCAAAATCGGAAGACATAAGGTAAAAAAGTGCGTTGGTCTGGCATATGGAATGACCCATTAAAGAAAGTAGATCAGTGGAGTAAGAAAAAAGGGGCAGGAGATAACAATTAAGTTTGTTTAGTTTTCTTGTAGGCCTACGTTATTATCACCGTAGAGCAAGGACCTTGCTCAATGTTATCACCGATTAACATTAGCGACACCGATAGCGCACACAATGTACCATGTGCCGCTGTATTAACACCACACGCACCGCATGCTTTGCTCCAAGGCCAGGGCCCTGTACCACCAGTACGTGTAATAACACTTTCCTTAGTTTACATTATTTAAAATGCACGACCTCTGCAGAAACGGACCAATCAGAACGCTTTTTGTGGCCCCATAGCTAGCATGTGGTATGGACAAACATCGCAAGTGGTTCGTGTTGTGAGAGCGGTTCGTGAATGATAGCGCCCTCTCGTGGGGAAAATTATGACAAATCAACAAGAGAAGGTCTTGCACCAAGACTGAGTAGCCCCACGAATTATAGAAACCTCTTTTATTAGCGCCCATTTTCAATCAACCTACTTCAGCCCATGCTAATTTCCCATAATGGGGAACAAAAGCTCATTGGGACAGATTTTCCTAGAACACCGGCAATTTAAGACGTCATTGCCACACTTTTAAATAATGCCATTAATTAAAAATGTGAGACACTTGAACTTTTTTTCGAATACACTTCAAATTTTTTATTCATGGCAGATTGCATGGTGACAAAACTCAGTGGCGCTCAATGAGTATCGATACTAAATAACCGACGAAGTGTGTTCTACCAAAGTATCGACTCTAATCGGGGAAATTCCCGAGGATTGCAATGTTTGTTTGTTGGGGGTGTTTTTCACAATTTCGTCATGATTGCGTTTGTGTATGTGTATCGAAGCATTTCCTACTAGCGCTTTCATTTGGAAATTATGTTCTAACAACTCCGAAACACCGAGGCCTGGATTTTCTACAAAGCACGTTAGAGTTTCGCAAAGGATGCAGGAATTGAATTGAACACAGGAAAGGTAATTTTATAATGCAATGGGTGTTCAGTAACGATAGTCTCACCTTTGAACTGTTTTCTGAATAACAACATACGCATGTGAATAGGTGTAATTATATACTAGTGCAAACATTATACGGGTGTATCAAGCATATCGTCAGTGTGACTGCATATAACTCAAAAAGCATTTACGTAATTTTGACAGGTTTAACAGAAGAGGGTTTACCCCCCCTTGATTTGATTGACCTAAAGGACCTTTCGATTCTCGCTCACTTGATGTGGACGATACTGACGTACAGTGCCAGTGTTGGTGTACTGGATACTTTGTGTATTGGTGCGGAGTCGTAAATATCCAATCTGTTCATTTTTTTCTCTCAGCTGGTTGGGGATGATCGCCTGTCCGCGAGTCAACCACCTCGTGATTTGTTCCCTGAGTACGACGGTTTTGTTATCATACAAAACTCATTTAGGAACCAGACTTTGTTTGATGATTACAGACAAACTGATACTCGTTCACCGCTCACGTAGATTAGTGATAATAAATAAATATAACACTATCTGGTTTATAGATAGCGCTTTCTACGGGCGTCTCAAAGTACTTTTTATTTTTCAGACAGGTTTTTGAAGCTTTTGAATTATGACACCCATTTAAGTGGCATCTTGAAGGATTTACAAGGTGCTGCGGCACATTCAGCTGCCACTCCCAGAAACACAATCATTTTTACATGTTTTTTGTAAGGATTTTGTATAAACAAAAATGAAAATACAGTTTCACGCAATTAACGAGATTTGTTCGACAAACAAAAACAAAAGTGGTCGAAGGTCAGGGTGTACACTTCACCAGCCATTGCAAGTGTCAACACTACGTGACACTGTTGCACAATGTTGCAACTAGACTAATTATAAAAGCTATGGCGAGGCAAGAGTATCCAGTCTGCATATCCATCAGTAGAAGGTCATGTGTAAGCAACCGACTCTACAAGTGTCCGTCCAATCTGCACAAAACTGTATTTCCTGAGTCCGACAAAGGTTAGCCCACCTTGTGTTGAGCTGTTATGGGTCTCTTTTAACATCAGTCTCAGTCGTGTTAAAATTTATAACAGCCCAACAAGGTGGGCTAGACTAAAATCCGATGCCAAGAGAACGTCCTTTGATCAACATCCAAAGATCACTACCACTCTCCCCCCTAAGAAAAAAGAAGAAAGTTAAAACTAGACATTCAGTTTTTGTTTACTACAAAAACAAGGTGTTCGTGATCGATGTCATCAAATTATGATTGAACAATATTTCATTTTATCAACCCGATTAGAGCCCTTTGTAATGCCGTGCAGTTAATAAAAATCCAATGTGTGGATCAGGAGTTATGATTAGTTCAAATAATGAATTTGATCATCCGGTTTGAACCGGAAGTCAAAGTCAAATTGGGTCGCATTCTGTGTGTCATTTCTTAAGTTGATAAATACTTTCCCAATGATGTAAAGATTGTTTTAAAAAATGTGTGCTTTAGAAGTTATGTTTTTTTGAAACATTAATTTTTAACTATCTGTTTGAACCGGAGGTCAGGGTTAAATGAGGTCACACTGTGTACCGTTTGTTAAGTCTTAGGAGCTTTTTCTGATGACGTATACTTGATACAAATATTACACGAACTATCATTAATTGGGTGTGCAATATACAATGAGATAGCAAGCCACGCCAACTGTATTCCTACTTGCAGTGTATGTGACTTATAATGAAGGAATTGTTGATGTAATATCAAACAAATCTTATCTTGCTCACTTTAGTTTTTGTTGTACTTATCTTGCTCACTTTAGTTTTTGTTGTATCGAGCGTTAAGGACCCATACAATAGGACTTTGACCCTTCAACCATCCAACTACCCAAGTAATTCCTTACCATGATTTTAAAAATTCTTCTGGAAAAAAAAGTATATAAATTTCTTAATAAACAAATAGTAAACATTTTTGAACTTGAAATTTGCAACTGACCTTCCAAATTTAACCTTTTGTTCCACAATTAATTATTAATTATTCAGACCATCACCCCCTTTTAAATTATATCCTTTGTTCTCCAAGTACCCCAAATCGTCTAAACAAATGTGTTTAGGACACCAATCCTTCAGTTTAAAATTTTCCCCAAAGACCCCAACAAAACAATCGGTAACTGGGGGCCACGCACTTTGTTTACAAGTACATCCGGCTTTGGACAGTGGATGAGTGTGACGTTTTGCGGTTGACCAATCAGCGATCAGGAAATCCATAAGCGATCATGGCGGCATATTCACCAACAGACGTTAACGTTAAAATGTGAGAAGTGTTGGCAAAGGGCCAAAACTAAATAAATTTCTAAACCAAAGGACAACATAAAAATCAAAGAAAAGAGTTGTTAAAATTAAAGACAAAGTCAAAAATAACTTTAAAAACTCAACAACAATCAAAGAAAGTTGTTTTTAAACAAAGAGGAACTCTGAAACAAACTAATCCAAAAACCCGTAATCAATTAAAAACATAACAATAAAGAAAATAGCAAAAACAATCAAAGAATAATTCCTGTAAAAGAACACACACAAAACTAAACACAAACAGAGACGGATGACTAACAGAATCAAAATCAAGATAAATCCACTGAACTATCGTTAAAAACGAAATCAAACTAACTGTTACAAAAAGATTGAGGGCGGATATCTGAAGCTAAAGACAAACTGCAACAACTATCAATGACCAAGCAACTACTTTGTATTAAATTTAACAACTCTTTTCTTTGATTTTTTTGTTGCCCTTTAGTTTATAAATTTATTAGTTTTGGCCCTTTTGGCCGCCTATAAGTTTCGACCCGTTGCAAAGATTAAAATGTTATCATCTCTGTGCAAAACTTTGAGCAGAATCACTCATCTATAACGTGATTCAAAATTTATGTTGAAACATCACGTAGTTTTTTAGATCAGAATTTTTACAATTTTTCAACTTAATGTTTGAACCGAAAGTCAAGGTCAAATGGGGTCACGTTCTGTGTAGCATTTGTTGACATTTTATTGACCTGTCCGATGATATGTAAATTGTCTAAATCCAACATGTGGTTCATAAGTAATGATCTTTTAAAAAAATATTACACTTGATTTATTGTTATTTAATACCCGATGACGTCATCATGACATCATCAAATCTGTGTGGTCTTGGTAATATAGTTCAATTGTCTGATGAGTTTTGATGTTCAATTCATTTTCAATCTTGAGTTATGACAACAAATTGATTTCTTTGAACCCCCCCCCCCCCCCCGAACAATAAGAAGAGGTGTTCGTGCACATGTTGCACGAACACCTAAAAAGCTCGCTAAATCCAGTACACGCACTACTGGCAGAGCCAAGAATGCAACAATCATAACCTCATTCTCCCGACGGTCGTATATAATACCCGAGGGTTACGACAAGCCACGGGTAAATTTTGTGCACATTTTTCGCAAATTAATTTTGTTCAACACTTTAAATGAACACAATTGTACCTAGTTTTGAGGTCTTAAATTGTCTCTGTATAGAAAATAACGTTTGATGACCCACATGCCTTTCAAAATTACGTCGATACTTGTCAACAGCGCCCTCTTGTGACACGCGTTAAATTTGTTTAGCTTTTTTTTGCTGAAATTCCGTTGCGAGTTCAAACACCTAGTTTTGTAATTCTACAAACGAACAAAAAAATAACCCCTTCTATTTTGTTTTATTTTGGAATGGAATGGTGCTCTTTGATTGTCCTGTCGTTTTGTTGGCAATTACAGTGGATGTTTTTAAAACTAATTATTACACCTTCACTTTCGGTTCAATCAGTGGGTTACGTGACCTCAAATGGCTGACGGCAGGTAGATATTTAAACAAATTAGACAACTTAATTAACAAGTCCCATTGTTTTACAACTAGTTGCTGTAAACACAACTATAATAACTATGTTGGTTTGGGTTTTTTTCTTCAGAAAACTTACAAGTCGAAGGAGACCAAGACCATTAAATTAATAACAAAATGGCTTCCTCCTGGAAAACCAAAGAGTGTCACTTCACCTGGAATTTCGAGGAAGACAAAAAAGTATACAAATACTCAGATAAAATACTGCGTAAAATACAGAACAACTTGGCAGAAACACAGTTCCTCAAGATCGAGAATCTTCTATTCAAGGCGTGTCTTCAGTTATGGTTCAAAGATAATGTCAAAGATGCGCTTGAGTCTCTTGACCAAGCGAAGCTGGAAATTGAACATCGAAGAAACGACGATGTATACAAAGGTTACAAGAGCGTAGAACTATTGAATCGCATGTGGATTGAGCACAAAATTTCACCCAGAAAGAGCACGAAACCGTTTCTTGAGTTAAATGAAGAACTAGAAAACATACAGTTAGAGGAGAAAGATTTGCGGGTCGTTGATGCAATCAAAGCAGCGGCCCTAATGCGACTCGGCCCTGTTATGTTGGACACTAATCTGGAACTCTTCAATGCAGCCCATCAAGCATGTCCTTCAAATCAAGACTTTCTCTTTGGGGTTGCACACATCACTGGACAGAAGCTTAGATTCATGAGACCACTTCCCTCCAGTTACGACTCCTTGGAACAATTTTTAAAAGACATGATGGATGAAGAGAAGGGGTACTGGGAAAAACTTATTGACATGAAACCCAGTCACAAAGGATACCACTATGCTAAGTCAATGCTTGGATTGAATTTGATTAGGCGAGATGGATCTGATGACGCAAAGAAGGCCCTTGAGCTGTTAGAAGAAGCTTACGACGAAGCTCCAGATATACATGAAGTGTGTAGAAATCTAGTCCGAGCGTTAAAGAAAACAGATCTTGATCGGTCTGTATCCATACTGGAGACTGCCATTTCTTTTCAGCAACATCGGACTGAAAATCATCATCAACTTGCCTTATGTTACATCCAAAGGGCAAAAAAGAATAATGAAGACCAGGTTGAAGCTGAGAAATGGACCAAAAAGGCACTTGATAATCTGAATGAATGTCTGAAATTGGATGATTCACATGTCTATGCTTTACTACAAAAGGCAGAACAGTTAAAATACCTGCAACATCTGGGAACGTTCGAGAGCCCAGAAAATTGCTACATAAATATGCTTCAGAGGTCCGAGGAATTCATGCCTATGAAGAAACTTAAACTTTACCACAGCTTTGCTTCATATCTTTACAGAAATAAGTCAGCGTCAAGATACAGCTCTAGATTTGACGTATCACAGGAAGTTATGGACATCTGTACTGATGTATCCTTTGAATATCAAAATGATATATCAGGTAAATGGGAAACAAGGTCACAAGTAACCTGTTATAAAGATATGGCATACAAGGCACTAAAGAAGCACTACAAAAAAGATCATCTGAAGCGTGGAGTTCTATTGTACCAGAACTTCGAGTTCGATCAAGCCATCGACACATTGGCTAGAGTGGACCAAACAAACGCCGAAGTGAAAAACTACCTTGCAAAGACATATCTGAAAAAGGGTCAAGAAAAAATTGTTGGCGATCAAGCAAAACATCATGAAGCGGCTGAGGATTTCGCAAAGGCTCGAAAAAACGTAGATTTGGCAAGAACGATGTTATTGGAACCACAAAGGGTTCGAAAGATACTAGCTGACACGGCTCTGGCAATCGCACACAATGAACTTCAGATTAATGTGACTAGTGTCATTCAACTGGAAACAAGGTGTGTGACGTCATATCGTGAAGCTATCAGATGTGGAAGCCTAGTCGCCGTCTTAGAGCTGATGAAGATGGTCGAGAGGAACTTCATCAAAATCATCTCCAGGTCAAAGTTCATCCAGGTAAGACTGTAATTTTTAAAAAACTTTAAATCATTAAACTGATAGGCGGTAAGAAACGCATGCATGAACTACCTGATCATTTTTTTACAATCCAGACAGCCTGTTCGTGAAACTAGTTGTCATAATCAAAGGCTTTGTCAAACTTCTACCATTCTATCTGATCTTCCGTCAGTAGTACACAATGGTTAGTTTACAAAGAAAAATGGCGAATGTCCATGTCTGTAGTGTTCTGAAAGGACGTTTATTTGAGAAAAAAAGTAGAGCAGAAATTAAAATCTAAATAGCGAGCCTAAACCGAGCCAAATTGTACCAGAGTGTTTTAACGTATCCACAGATTATTACTCCCAATGTTTGCTGAAAAGCATAAAGCTAAAAAACCAACGAAATTCTAACATCCTTTTATTCATTGAAGACAAGTGCAACTTACCCTTTTAATTGATAATTTATTGCAAATGCTAGATACTGGCAGAAATAGAGGTGTGTTGTTCACAGCCCCAATCTGACATCCTGCACGCCGAATGTAAGCCCTTTACTTTCAAAGAGGGCCTGAGATCCAAGGAAACTGATTTCGAACCAAGCATGCTGAAAAATCGCAAGAAGATCCAAGAAGATATTAATGGGATCTTGTCAAAGGATGCGTTTTTTCGTGAGTCAAGAGATGGACTTTTTAACATGGAGGTACTGCTACTCAAGGAAAGGTTCAAAGGTAATTAAGCTATATGAAAAATTAAGAAGGTAAAAAAATAAATCTGTTTTTGTATAAAAAATTTGATACACTACCAAATGGTTTAATATAAAAATATTTCAATCTAAAATGTTTTCAAGTGCAAAAAATCGTCCACAACCACTCATCTTTCGCGAAGGGGTCACAAAGTCCTGTGCCAAAACATTAAGGGTATTCATCGTTCTTTAGACGGTTAATTATTTCCAATGAAAACATAGTTATTGGTCTGATGGTTTGACCCAAGCAGAGTCTTTCTCGAAGGCCAAATGAAGACTCTGCTTGTTAAAACACCACGCGTCTAACTTGGATGGGAAGCAGTTTGCAACAGCTACTCTTTTCTCTTTTTTCAAAACATTTCCAACTGACATGAAGCAATTAACGGGATAACGTGGCTGAGCATTCTTGTGTAACAGACTCATGCTGTGTGGCAAAGTCACTAAGGTTGAATTTACACCTTGTCTCTATGAGTAAGACGGCTATCTGCTCTCAGCAGCTACCATAGCAGATATGATTCTTGTTTTACACGATACGTTTACTCCTCAAGCAGCTGTCGCGGTTTGAAGAAATAAGTAATGAAAAAAAAAACACCGATAATAATGTCATGTGCACAAAGACCGTCAAAATTGCCAGAGCTACGGTCATTGTTGATATTACGAATCGTTGCTTTTATTTTACAATGCTCATCCTTCTATAAAAGTAACCATTGGTGATGCGGACGGGCTACAGTTAGATGGGCGAGAAGAAGGTCCATTGGAAGAGGTATCAAGGGAAACAAAGACCAAGGCTGTACTCTGCTGTCTGGAGACTCGACCTCTGCTCGACCGTATCATGGACAAATTTCAGGTATATAACTCTATATATATACATGTATCTTGCTCTTGTGTCTTGTTAGAAATAGCAACATCCTTCAGATCAAGGACATTTTGGAAAAGATCAAGGAAATGACTTGAAGATGGACAAGACCGGTGGCGTCATTAGGGGAGGGGGCACGGGGGGGGGGCGTGCCCCCTGCCCCCAATCGATTTCAGTTCCCCTCCCATTTGAAACCCGCCATTACGTAGATCAAGATCCAGTTTTTAAAAAAATGCAACTGGAATCTATAATTGATTTACCAGCAGTAGCCCCTAGAAAAAATGGTGCCGTCCCTCCCCCTTGTGCCCACTTAACTACCACAGTTACGCCGCTGGAGAGGACACTTATCAAGAAGACATGACGACAGGTGAACCACAAGAGATTAACCGAATGGTAACCTAAAAATGGGAAAAGAAGAAGAGAGACAGAATAGAAGATGGAGAGACAAAATCCAAACACATTCAAACTAGACAAATTGGGCTAGAAAAGCAAGAAGGAGAAGAGAATGAAAATTTCATGAGGAGGGCTTCATCCGACATTGGACGAACACAACCTATTGATGGTGATGATTATGGTGGTGATGATGATGATGGGGATGATGATGTTGATGATGATTTTGCTCTTCGTGAGCACAAACAACCAAGATGGCACACAGAGTAGTATTTTCACAAAGGCGTTGTATTAAAAATAAAAAAATAAAAAATAAACATCTCATAATTGACTCGAACTTTCAGCAGATCTGTCCGGGTCAGCAAGACTTCACACTGACCAAATACTCTTGTCAGTAGTATGTTTCTGTCATTTTGAGCCCTCGAAAGCAAGTCAAACTAATCCAGAAATGGGTGTGTTTTCTTGACCCGGTGCTTATTTTGACTAATCAGGATGCTGTGTTTCAGCGAATTTAGTTTCTTGTAAATTTTGCAAACTGTTTGACTACGACCATAAACCTTTTTTTCTTGTGTATGTGGGGTTTTTTTTTAGAAAGAGGAGCTAAAAATGGAAGCCGGGAAGGACAACTACTTCCCTCTGATACTTAAGGATGGGAAATTTACTCCAGAAACATTTAAGGACAAACTAAAGCAACTTACTTATATCGACATGGAGACACACTACCCGAAGATCTATGAGTGTATATTTGAGGTAAGGTGTTGGTCTTCCTGCATTTTATTTTATGCTGGATGTCTGTTCCACAACTCAGTGCAGAGTAAGGTAAAATAAACATACGCTTTCCCTTGATGATCTTTTGTGTGTTTTTTTTGTGCGCGCACAAAACTTTAACAGTTACAGCAAAAGATCAGTGCCGAAAATAAGTTCATAAAGAATTTATGTACCATCGTTAACAAGAAAAAGCACAGTGACGAGGACGTTCTGGTCGACGAGCCAAACCCAGTAAAACTGGCTCGACAGTCCGCCGACAAAGTCGAGGAGATCTGCCAAGTCTTCTTCGACGCCATGAAAGAGGCGACAACGTTGAACACGACGGTGGAAGATTTGGTATCAGCCATAAGACAAGGTGGTTGTGAAGACGTTGATAAGGCAAATGAACTTTTCAAAGTGTTAATGGAGAATGAAGACTTCGTTGTCAGAATGGATAATACCTGGAAAATTCTTGAGGTAAGCTTTATAAAACTCGTTTGTTTTATAATAATATGTATAATTTAAAATATTTGAAGTTACTGCAATAGACTGTGCCCTTTAACAAGCGTTATAATTGATTGGGATTGCCACTGTGGAGACAACATGAGGGACGCGATTATGGAAGCGATGGTTTGTAGATGTCATAAATATGAGGTTTTCTTTTATTGTGGTCTTTCAACTCGTAGCACCGGACTTTATCAAATACAACAAGAAATACTTAGTAAAGCCCATTCATATATAGCAGTTATACAGGGAAAACACTGCGGTTTTTTCTGGTTATTTATTCGAAGTTAGAAGCAATCCGAAAGAACTTCTGAAAAAATAGCCCCCCAACCCCCCCCAAAAAAAATCACAACAACCTACAAAAATAATAATTGGTAATAAAAACTTCGCTTCGTTTCCTCGTTTCAGATTCTCGCGTTGATACATCACTGCAGGGAGGCAGCTGGTGCCGATGTCGACCTAACAAGGTGGACCGAACTGTCCGAACGGAGCAGTGGGCTTAGTAAAGAGCTCCGTGGGGGTTATCTTGAGGTCGAAGCTGCTCTATTGACCAACGGTGGTAATACAAGCTCGAAGGAGGTTCTGGTGAAGTGTCACACGACGTGTATAGAGGCTGACAAACTCTTGAACAAGTCATTGCAGAGTGAGGTAATGCTTGATAGCAACTAGATTTAGGGCTGGAGGATATTTGGCTGTCCTTCCTCGCCAGGAACTTGTCAAGAGAAGAAAACTTCAACTCTTTACACTTTGAAAACTGCAGGGTCAGAATTTACCAAGATCCGGGTCCTATGTGGCTTGATCGATTTCTGGGTTCCTATAACACGAAATCCAGAAATGGATCAATCTGAAGCGGAATCTGAATTAAAATCCCGGGTCAGAAATAGGTCAGGCCACCTGGGAACCGAAATCCGGGTTAATTCTGTTTATGATGTGTTTAGAGTGTATCTCCCTCATAGTCATTTAAAGTTGAACTCGAGTTCACTGCTGTCAGTTATGACTCCTCATTTATTTATTTATCTCTTTCAGGGAGACCGGAACACAACGTTTCCATTTCCAGACAAGTGCCCAGGCAGGAGCACACCTTCCTGGAAAGGGAACCTGAAAAAGCAGCTGAAAAAAGATCTTCGCTCTCAGGGAATCTCTGATGACAATTTGCTTGGCATCATTTTGGAGGTAGGTTTAAGGGAAACTCAGAGACAATTCTAAAAGAATTATACCGAGGAACTCCATCGCCACACGTGGATCCATGTTGAAAGGTATAGGTAGGGTGATTTTGTGTTTAGTGTACAGTGCCGATGTGACATATATTTACTTTGTAATTGTAATAACGTCTGCCAAAAAGGGGGGCATTGTGAAAGCGCACGTCAAACCCCAAGTCGAACGTTATTTTATTCACTACTGGCTTGTTACTAGTTCCACGACGGTACGGAGTGCATTGCCTTACATTATGTAAGTCCAGTGCAACCGAAATGGATCTTCTAATAAGATGGCTTCTCTACACAGCTCTGCGTTGTATACACTCTGTGGGGATTGTTTTTTTACATACAAAAAAAATCTTATTTTTCAACACTGTAAGAAAATATACAAATAAAATAAATAAAAAAAACCACTGCCTTAACGCTACGTACAAAGTGTGGGCCTGAGAACAAAAGACGTCGACACACAACTCTGTGCTACATACACCCTGTAGAAATTCCTTTGTTTTTTAGACTTAAGAACAATCCTATTCTTCAACACTGTAAAAAACACGAAGTGTGGACCTGAGAACAAAGGAAGTTCACATAATGTAGTGACTTGAAACACTGTTTGTGTGTTGACGTGTGTAGGTCTACAAAATGTTTCAAGTGCTCATATTCGGTACCTTACTGTTTGTAATTTTAATTTTATTTACATATCATTTTTTTGGGATAGGCACAGCCGTGTTCCAATGAGGATAACTACCATTTCACAGCAATGCGAAAGTTCCTCGATGACTGGTCAAGGGGAATCGAAAAAAACACGGTATCCATAGAGAAAGGAACAAACTCCCCTGTGCCGTATGACGTCTTAGATCTCACTCGTTGGTGTGTGAACCATGCGGAGAAATTGGCATCCAAAGTGATGGCTCTTAAGAAGGCTCAAGAGAAATAACGGGATATTTCAGAATCTTGGCTTTCTGAACACGGAAAACATTATGATCAGTTGCAATCGTCAGTTTATTAATTGAATCATAAGCAGCAGCAGCAGCAGCAGCAGCAGCAGCAGCAGCAGCAACAACAACAACACCAACACCAACACCAACACCAAAACCGAAACGATGATTGGTATCATTGTGAAACCTCACTGATTGTAAATTACCAATCTTCCACAAAGATATTATTTCCATCTGAAGTCGAGAAATTATATTTTGTAGAAAATCAACCTTGGGGCTTTTTTTTTGATTTCCGCATTTGAAGTTTGAAAAGCTAACTAAAACACGAAACCCGTTCTTCGCAAAACTAAACTTGAACTCAAAATGGCGTTTTCGAAATACCAGAGCAAGTAAAATATTAGATGGATTAATTTTACTTTGAACAACGCCATTTTTATCGATCAACCCAATGCGTGTAAAATGATTAGTGCCACCCCAGGGGGAAACTGTCTGTTTACAAACTATAGAGGGCGAATATGTTATTGTCAACCACAACCGTGGTTTAGAGTGCAAAACATGTAGACGAATAGTGTTAAGAAAGAGTGTATGTTTATCCAAAATACATTCTTTAGTAAGTTGTAAGTAACACAAGGGCAGTATAGACGTTTTATTGGCATTGTATAGCCTTATTTGAGGAGCCCAGCAGCAGCATTTAGCACCATAGAGCTGTGGAAGTAGTAATGACAAGACAAGGCGGTAAGTCAACGTGTACAATCTTACTACAACGACGAGTTATGACACCTCTGGGTCTTTGCTGAACCATCACAAAGATATTTCATGTACAAGGTGCTAAACCTTAGATTACGTTATAATGCAGTCGTGCACATTCTGGTGTATATATATGGATAGTTTGTATGTCCAACATAATACATTGGGTGGATATAGGCACCTTTCTTTATAGTAACACATCAACTGTAAGCAAACTTACGTCGTTAACTTGGCCGTCCTGACTCGGCAGGCAAGCCGTGTTTGGGTCTGTTTTGACTGATTGGTTCTGAAAAAGACAAAAACAAACAAGTATTAATTGAGGTTTGAGCAGACACCATGTAAATAAACTTTCGTTATGTATTGTGATGTTCTGAAAAGAATAGGTGGTTAACAATTCGACGGTTCGATTAGTGTGCTCTGATCGTCTTCCGGTGAAAGCGTAAACATTATATACTATATTTGTGTACAAAATATACTTTTCCATTCCCGCACTTAATTACATGATTCGTACTTGTCTTGTCAGTGGGCACGCTTGAGGGTCTAGTGGTTTAAAAATACGGGATTGTGGGTTCGATTCCCACCCGAGGTTTGTGGCTTTTTTTCCAGTGGAAGGTACCACGATACAGTTTTTATCACCCATCATTAAAAGGGTAAAGTCATAACTAATACAATGTAATGGACTGTGACAGTGAAGGGCGTGGGAAGAAAACAATAAGGCATATGGAGAAATATAAATTAATTTTTTGTTGTTGAAAAGAGATTAATTTGTCATTTTGTTCTCATGCATGTGGGTTTATAGTGAAAACAGAAAAATGGTAGCAATCAATTTGTTAAAAACGAATTTTAAAATTAAGCTGTGTCTAATTTTTTTATTGGTGAATTTTGCTGTAGCAGTAGATAATGTATTATTAGTTTGATGAAGTGTTACCAGTCCTTGTGATTTTTTTTTTTATAGTTTTGTACACTTTGGTGTGAGAAAAGATGTTTCATTTATAATTGTTTGCTGATTTTTCCCATGTTTTTTCCTTTCTTTCAAATAAACATTATTGTTATGTTTGGGGGTGCTAAATAACTATTTTGGTTATTAAGGGTCATTCCCTGCCTAAAATCCTGAAAAGTTTGAAAAGAGATAAATTTGCTATTGTGTACTTAATGCAAAAATAAAGCAAATCCATTGAAATGTGGGTTTATAGTGAAAACTGAAAATCGGTAGCAGTCAATGTGTTAAAAACGAATTTTAAAATTTAGCAGTGATTAATCTTTTTATTGGTGAAGTGTGCTGTAGCAGTAGATAATGTATTATTAGTTTGATGAAGTGTTATCAGCCCTCGTGATTATTATTATTTTTGAAAAGAATTTTTTGATATTTACTAAAGAGCTTAATTGGTTTTAACAATATTTTATGGGTAAAGTTGAGAATTGAAACAGTCAAACTGAAAGGTGTTGTGAAGTAGGTTTTTGTATCATTAGAAGGCTAGCATGCAACGCAACAAACATCATTAACTTTGAAGCTGTTGTTGTTGTTGTTGTTTTTTTTTTTTTTTGGGGGGGGATGAGGTTTAAGTAACTGTTTAACTTGTGCCTAAAGCATTATATACATTCTCTCTATCACATACTTTTGTTAATTTCTTTTTGATTTAAATGGCATAAATATAGTAGTCTTAGATCTTTGCTGTTTTGCTCTTTCTTAGTGTTTTAAAGTAGAATATATCAAGCTATAAATCACAAGGGAAACTGAAAGGGTGAATTTGTAAATATTTTGGGGTTGAACAAAGAAAACAATTGACTAGAGTAGGATTTGTACCAACGACCTCCGGTTTAACGTGCCGGCGCTCTACCAACTGAGCTATCTAGCCTTAAGTGGCTGTCTCCCTATTTTGTCAGTATCTTTGTTCGGGGTTGCCAGTCAAAAGCCATGCAACCGTTAGCTGCCATGTAGTCAGGGATCACACCCACGCGTACGATACAACCTGCAAAGCGGCAGCCAGGGGATCACATTAAGGGAATGCGACTTTCTAAAAGAACATTTACTTTACATATTTGAGATGTTACTTATCCAAAAGAGCATGAGCATTATATGAGGTAGTTATTTTTTTCTACCGTGCCTTTTCTAAGCGTATAAGCGCTTTAATCATCGTTCTGATTGTGGTGTATCATTTGCAACAAAGGGGAAGGGCAATGCTCAAGCGTAATATTAAACAATAACCCATCTGATTCCCCCCATTTTTATATTTGGAAAAACTTGAATTCAATTTGAGAGCAAGGTCGATAACGACTGGTAAATTGTTTTTCTTTCTATTTTTTATATTTTTTTAAAAAGGAAACTAACGGCACTCCACATGAGATGATCTATATTCAGTTTATTTTGTTACATTAGAAAAACACAAGAAATAAAGTACGCAATGCACTCTCTGTTGACTATTTCCATAGCTTTTTTTTAATGTTAAAATCATAACTGATTTGAAATTATTACTTTTTAAATTATTTTTACGGGTGAAGACTTTGTAGTCGACATCACTGATGACGTCAGAGCCCATTTTTACCGCAGACAAAGGCCGTACCCGTATCAGCGGATATCGCTACGGTTAAGACTGTTGCTAGGCAACGGCTCACCCATGATTATGTCTTGGGGGCTCAAAGAAATGTAACGGGCAGGGTCCAGGGGTCGACTTCACAAAACCGATCCTAACTTAGGACTAGTCCTAGGCAATGCTAGGAGATAGGAATAGTCCTAAGTTAAGACCAGTTACTGGTCCTAACTTTAGATAAGACTAGTCTTATCTCTTTGTGAAATCGACCCCAGGGGACGAAGCCTTCAGAAGCTCTGAGCTTTTTGCGTTTTTGGCGGTGAAAAATCAAGCCTTCGTTTGCGTAAAAACAGAGAAATAGTCACACATTTTAAGCACTTCTGATCCATATCAATCTTTTAATTCTACCCAAAATATTTAAAGTAACACCAACGGGCTCAAAGATCATTTTACTCCCACAAATCAACTAACGTAAAAAAAAACCCCAAACCCCACAACTAACAACAAAGGAAACAAACAAACAACAACAACAACAACAGCAACACGGACAGGGGTCGGGTGGGGGAGGGGGGGGGGTCAAGCCCCCGAGCGTCCCCGGGTGTGCTGTTGTTGCAAAGGGGGTGGAAGGACGTCCTATACTTTTAACGCATGATGACATAGCGATCCAGCCGTAGCCGTAGCCATAGCCATAAATTCGGATACGACCATAAGATGATTAATGTTTAACCCCTGGTCATGTGATGTCGCTATTATGAAACCAATTAAAAGATTTACCAGAATGTTACCAGCAGAGCACGTGTGACAAGATTGCTACTAGTACTAGTGGATTGTGGAATTAAAGTTACAAAAAATTGGTACATACGAAATCAAAATAAATTAGGGTTTTCTTCAGTGCAAGAGACATTAAATAATGGTGCAAACCAATCTCCCGCTATAAGCGTCAAGTTGTAGTGTATTGGCTGATTTTTGTCTTTTAGTGTCTAGTCGCACGAGTCAATTATATTAAAGCAACTTTTTGGCAACTAAACTCCACTGCATGCAAAAGGAACGTTTAGGTAGCACAAGTAACAATGTGTTTTGCTATCCGTAAGTAAACTGTGTGAACATTGTTTTGTGCACGCTTTTTATTCTCGGAGCCTGCCTGGAGTTGGTTGCCAGATTAAAACTTGGGGCCAGTTTCATAGAGTTGCTTAAAGCGCGTATCAATGTTTTCAGAAAAACCAATCACAAATGGTGCATGTGACATTGCAATTTTGCTTCTAATCTTTTTCCCTAAGCAAAATGTTTTGTGCTCAGCCAAAACGTTGGTCTTAATGCTGAACTTTAACTTAAAGTGGCCTTAACACAGGAAGGTGCCATTATCATCCAATAAATCGCTCACAAAATTAACCCCTTTGTTAGACCAGTGTTTGTAAAAAATACAATTGTTACCTATTGTAACTCTGTGGTTGTTGTACAGGACATTCCTGTAAAGATCGTTCTGGCTAACTGGAACATGACATTGCACAAAGGCACTCCAAGCATTAAAAACGTTCACCCAGAAGAGAGTGACAGAGTAATGCGTGAATAACCACCTTCTATAAACATCACGTTGGGACTTTTAGCAATTTTATACAATAAACTACCCCAGCCGAGAGTCTCGTTCGCTTCCACCAATCTACACCGCCTTAGTTTTCTCAATATTCGCCTTAAGACCAGAAGTACTAGCTAAATCTTTAACTTAAAGGCTCTATCCGAGGAACGTTGTGAACCTTCTATAAACAGCACTGTATCGTCAGCATACTGGGTAAGCATGTATTTCTTGACATCGACTACAATTCCCTTTAGAATCTTGTCTCTGCGAGTCACCGTGCCCATAATTTCTGCGCACAGTAAAAACAAATATGGGCTCAGACTGTCCCCTTGTCTACAGCCACGGCCTACTTTAAAGGATTCTGATAAGAATCCATTAACTAAGACTGAAGCTCCACTATAAAAAACCTGAAACCACTTTTGTATGGAGGGCCAAAATTAAACGTATCCGTTACTTTAAGAATAAGTTCATGAAAATCTGAATCAAATGTTTTTTAAAAATCGTTTAACAAAAAATACGAGGAATCTTGATACCCTCCGTGTAATTAAGCAAATCATACACTAAACGAGTGTTAGCGATGGACAGACAACACAATTGAAAAATATATTAACACTTCAAAGATGGCATAAACGTATGTCAAACTGAACCAGATGAATTGATCTCAGTGATGGCACAATAAAAACCACTATGGTAATACTGTCACTTAATCTTAAGATGAATCTTAGCGCTTTGTGCTTGTATTTATTGCTTCAATTAATTGATGTCTACGGTTATTTCTGTGACTCCATTGAAAAGGTTAACATACACCTTTATTCATCTGACGTTATTGAGTCTGAAGGTCAAAAGGACTTGTTCATTGGCCAGTCATGTGCGCCGTGCGTACAAATCTTGGCGTTTTCCATTGTTTCATCATCGATTTACCTCTAAGATGGCGACTGTATGACGTCAATGCATTAAGGTCTATAAACTGCTGAACTGTCAAAAGTGTTGTCGCCCGCAGCCCTGAAGCCCAAGCAAAATTGGTCAAACATCTAAGTTCGAAGTCTAGTAATCCAATCATTTTTTGTCTGTCCTCAATTGTACGGGATACCAGTGAAGACCTGGCGCGCGACATCTTCCCCATGAATCCCATTCTTACTGTCAGACTAAAGATAATTAATGTTTCACCCTCTGCTCACGAGGGCGACATTCGAACGATGTAGCCATTTTCTGTCTAGTGAAACCTGTTGAAGAAGAAGACCCCTCCCCCAAATCAACAATATTCCGAGAAAACAGCAGAACAGGTTTGATACGAATGCTCTTGGTGGGTTCTGGAATTAAAGGTGCAAGAAAATGGAAACAAGCAGTCACTACTACTGCTTTATAGTATTTTTGTCATGCATGACCGAAAAAGCCTTAACACTCCACTATAAAATCTTCCCAAAGCCGCAGCGCCCAAGCCCAAACCCAAGCCGTGGGTTCGAAAATGGCCATAGAGGCGATCTCAACGAGAAGGTCACTGAGCTTTAAAAAGAGAAATAATGACCGCCATTTTCTCTTTTTACTTACCGCGAAAATGAAACTTGAATGCAGTTGTCAGGTGACTACTACATTTTTTTAAAGAATCTAGTCGCGAAAGAGTCTACCATGTATAATAAACAGCAAAATGCACATCCAGTCTCTTAGATTTCTTTTTGACTTTTAAAAACTCAATTTCGGCTCATTGGTGTGCGTTTCATAACTAATAGAGAGTGAACCACTGACATGAACACCAGTGTGTTTACTACAACCAACGTCCAACAAAGAAACGGCAGTGTGGGCGTTTCTTTGCCTGTGTAGTAATGTTTCAAGGTTGCGTGAGTATTGAACGTGTCAACTCATGCGTGCGATATGTTGTTGACTTGGTTCGGGTAATTATATTTGGATGACTACAACCAGTCGTAGATCTGGCAGTACATGTTGTAGTGCATCCTGCAATGCACAGGAGTAGGGAGGGCTGGAAATGACATACGCATTATCTCCTCTAAAATACAACCTCTTGATTTAAAAATAAACAGACGATATTAAAAGGGTTTGAGGAGTGGGAGTCGAAGATCAAGTTTGTATTTTTCTCATGGCCCGTTTACATAGAACTATTTCTTCGCTCAGGTGTAAAACAGTCTGCGAAGGGAAAAACGTTTCCAATATCTTACGTAACTATACGGCTAGCCTTCCTAGATTCATGTTGGTTGAGCACATAGACTTTAAGGCAATGCTTTAATCTTCTGTATGGACGTAAGATTGCTCTCAGCCTGTCAAAGAAGACATTCAAGTTAAAGTTTTGTTTTTAACCCTTGTACCTCCTTTCTACTGTACGTTCTCTCTATCCTCCCATGTTTGTTTATATTAATTGATTCTTATGTTTCCTATTAATATTCTTCGTAATTTGTAAGTATTCTAAATTATTTTAATTTACTTTGTTTAATTTCTGAGTGACATTGGAACTGTACCTTTGTTGAGAGTACAAATGGAATAGTTGGAGCTATACAGATCCACTATGATAAAAAAATAAAAATAAACGAAAAGAAAAATCATAAAAAAAGAAAAAAGAAATTAACAATTTATAAAATAAATGAATACAAATTACATACAAGTAGCCTTCGGTACAAGGATTGATATCGAATACTCGTTTATACACATCTATCGCTTATTGCATAGTGGACTTATTGTTTGAAGGTCGTCCATTTTGACGGACGTTTTTCTAATGGAACACACGTCGTCAGTTAGTTACTCGGTATCGATACTCAAACACCACTGTGGTATTAAAACACAACAGTACTCCGTGAGCATCGATACTGAAGAACTGCGCTATTAAAATAGTAAAGTGCACATCGATACTGAGAAACCGACAAAGTGTGCTCTACCAAATATCGACCCGAAACCCGGAAATTCCCCTCGGATTGCAATGCCGTTGTTTTCGGGGTGTTTTTTCTCTCCTCACAATATTCTCACTGATTGCGTGGAGTATTAAGCACAGTCTCCCAATGCGTCAATTTGGAACTGACGTTCTAACACTTCCGAAAACACAGATGCTCGGTTTTTCTACTGAAAGATACGACGCACAAATACAGAACAGATGATTATTTCAAATGCAAGAGATGTTCACATCTTATTCAGATTGCAGCAAAGTACACATCGAAAGGTTTGAATTCTCATCTTATCTGTTGTAGAGTAGTTTCTGACTCAGACAGGAATCACTAACCATTAAGACCTTTATCGTGGTGCGCGTCCATGGTGAATTTCTCCCATTCAAATCAACGTAATCAAACCGATCGCTGGAATGAGAAATAGTCTGGTTCCTTTTCCCTTGTAGCATTCACTGCTGTTATTGGATACAAGGAACATGACCAAGATGGCGGCAGCATGACAATGGGTTGTAAGTGAATTCCTGGTATTCATGAATAACTGTATCCTTCACACACTGCAAAAACTGGGGGTATTGATTGGATCATTTCCGGTATATATATTTGACAACACCGACATGGTGTTAGTTGGCCCTATTACTGTATTACTGTGAAATTAACACCGTGTCAGTTTTGCATGGTACCTAGAGATTCAATTTGACACGGGCATTTTTGCAGTGCACAATTTTAACAATATTTCAACGTCTATAATGTCAGCTATCCAGCAGGTTTTAAACAAAACAATTGTTCTTTAATACATGTAAGCCTTAAGGAAGTCTTTAATGTTTTTTCCCAAGCAACTTTCTCCATTTTTATTCGCATGAGGATCGTAACTGATATGCTACTACTAGTATACCGGATGCATTGTGTATCGTCGCCATGGTAACATTGTTTTATATCTGTATTGGCTTTCTTGTGTAAGAAGAATTTGTTAGCGCGTAGTAGAGACTATCAGGCTGACGCCAAATTGGTCGTGTTCCCTGTATCAAATAACAGTAATGGATGCTATCTATTGTACAAAAAGGAACCATTTACCCCTTCCAGCCTCGGTTTGGTTACATTGATCTGAATGGGAGACAGTTAAGATAGCCGTACCATGATCAACGAGTATTCGTTAAGGGCAAACAGACTGTTGTATCACATCAAACGTACTGTTTCTGTTTTTTCAAGGTTTGGTCTATCATTACGGAGCCCCTAAAGGGACAGGTATAACATATATTGACAAGGTAAAGAAAATACTGAAATAATTTCGTTCCCTCGAGCTATTATTTCATTCCCTCGAAATGATTTTGTTCCCTCAAAATCATTTCATTACCTCGAAATATTATTTCATTCCCTCGAAATACTATTTCGTTCCCTCGAAATATAAATTTGCGGGAATGAAAAAAGTTATTTTGCGGGAACAAAATGATTTGGAGGGACCGAAATATTAAATCGAGGGAACAAAATAATCTTGATATTTTTTTATCTTTTGAAGTTTCTTTTACCTGTCCCTTTATGGGCTCCGTATATCATGACTTGCTGGAATGGAATTGTACTGTTTGACTATTCAAGAGAATTGTTGTTTTCAATGCAATTGATGCAAGTATCTTTTGCAGGGATGTAAAGTGTCTCCTGTCAAGTTATTACTGAAAAAGAAGGATACATGATTTCGTGATATCAATATGGTATCCTCCTGGGAAGAAATGCAATGCCACTTCACCTGGAACCTCGAGGGAACCCCCCAAGTCAGTAAACACGCTGATACACTTTTACGTAAAATAAAGAACAACTTAGTGGAAACAGACTTCCTCAGGATTGAGCATCTTCTGTTCAAGGCCTATCTTCAACTAAGGTTTAAGAATAATGTCAGAGGCGCACGTGAGTCTCTTGACGAAGCGGAGCGGGAAATCGAAAAACGAATGAGCCAAGATGTTTACAATAGTTACAAGACAGTTGAACTATTAAATCGCATGTGGATTGAAAAAAAAGTATTGAACAATAAAATGGTTTCTAGGCTAGATGAAAAACTAAAAACCATACAGTTAGAGGAGAACAATTTGCAGGTCGTTGGTGCAATCAAAGCAGCGGCCTTCATGCGACTCGGTCCTATTATGTTTGACATTAATCTGGAACGCTTCAAGGCAGCCCATCGAGCATGTCCTTCAAATCCAGACTTTCTCTTTGGGGTTGCATTCGTCACAGGACAGAAAATGAGATTCAGACGACCAATAGGCTTGCGATAC
Organism: Pisaster brevispinus; assembly: GCA_023634235.1. Classification (NCBI taxonomy): domain Eukaryota; kingdom Metazoa; phylum Echinodermata; class Asteroidea; order Forcipulatida; family Asteriidae; genus Pisaster; species Pisaster brevispinus. The sequence continues at coordinate 2,835,906 of JAMKCF010000014.1, read as the reverse complement.
GACGATTTGGAACAATTTTTAAAAGACATGATGGATGAAGAGAAGGGGTACTGGGAAAAACTAATTGACATGGAACCTAGTCACAAAGGATACCACTATGCTAAGTCAATGCTTGGATTGAATTTGAGTAGGCGAGATGGATCTGATGACGCAAAGAAGGCCCTTGAGCTGTTAGAAGAAGCTTACGACGAAGCTCCAGATATACATGAGGTGTGTAGAAATCTCATCCGATTCTTAAAGAAAGCAGATCTTGATCGGTCTATATCCATACTGGAGAACGCCATTTCTAAACAGCCATCTCGAGTTAAAAATCATCACCAGCTTGCCCTTTGCTACATTGACAAAGCGAAAAAAGAAAAGAAAAGAGGACACAAAGATGAAGCTGAAAAATGGACCATAAAGGCACGTGAAGAACTGGATAAATGTCTGCTGTTAGATAGTTCACATGTTTATGCTTTATTGAACAAGGCAAAACAGTTAGAGCACTTACACGCTTCAGCCAACAAAACAGAAACCTATCAAATCGAGAGCCCAGAAGACATCTACGAGAATATGATGCAAAAGTTGGAGGATTTCACGCTGGACGACAAGCTTCAGGTTTACTCAGATTTTGGCTCTTACCTTAACAGAAACAAGTCAGCGTCTAGACACAGCTCGAGATTTGAAATTTGGCAGGAGGTTATGAACATACTAGCCTCCGACGAATCCTTTGAACGTCAAAATGAATCAGGTAAATGGGAAGTAACGAAAAAACAAGAAAGAACTAAAACTGAAGCATACAAGGCACTGAAGAAGCACTACAATGAAGATCATCTGAAGCTTGGAATTCTATTCTACCAGAACTTTGAGTTCGATCAAGCCGTCGACACATTGGCCAGAGTGGACCAAACAAACGCCGAAGTGCCGTACTACCTTGCAAAGACATATCTAAAAAAGGGTCAAGAAAAAATTGTTGGCGATCAAGCAAAAACTCAAGAAGCGGCTGAGGATTTTGCAAGGGCTCGAGAGAATGTAGATTTGGCCAGAGAGATGGGATTGGAACCACAAAAGGTTCGCAAAATACTAGCTGACACAGCTCTGGCAATCGCACACAATGAACTTCAGATTAATGTGTCTAGTGTCATTCAACTGGAAAACAGATGTGTGACGTCTTATCGTGAAGCTATCAGATGTGGAAGCCTAGTCGCCGTCTTAGAGCTGATGAAGATGGTCGAGAGGAACCTCATCAAAATCATCTCCAGTTCAAAGTTCATCCAGGCAAGAGTGTAATTTTTTTAAATTTCAAATCATAAGACTTATAGACGGTAAGAAACGCATTCATGAACTACCTGATCATTTTTTTAACAATCCTGACAACCTGTTTGCGAAACTAGTTGTCATAATCAAAGGCAACTCAGCCTTGTCAAACTTCTACCATTCTATCTGATCTTCCGTCAGCAGTAAACAATGGTTAGTTTAAAAAGAAAATGGCGAATGTGCATGTCTCTAGTGTTGTGTGACGAAGTTTATTTGAGAAAAAAAGTAGAGCAGAAATTAAAATCTACATAGCCTAAACCGAGCCAAATTGTACCAGAGTGTTTTAACGTATCCACAGATTATTACTCCCAATGTTTGCTGAAAAGCATTAAGCTATAAAAAAAAACCAACGAAATTCTAACAGCCTTTTATTCATTGAAGACAAGTGCAACTTACCCTTTTAATTGATAATTTATTGCAAATGCTAGATACTGGCAGAAATAGAGGTGTGTTGTTCATCACAGCCCAAACAACCTGACACCCTGCAACAACCTGACATCTTGCATGCCAAATGTAAGCCCTTAACTTTCGAAGAGGGCCTGAGATCCAAGAAGACTGATTTCGAACCAAGCATGCTGAAAAATTGCAACAAGGATGGGTTCTTGTCAGAGGATCCGTTTTTTCGTGAGTCAAGAGATGGACTTTTTAACATGGAGGTACTGCTACTCAGGGAAAGGTTCAAAGGTAATTAGCTATATGAGAAATTAAGAAGGTAACAAAATAAATATGTTTTTTCAATCTGAAATATTTTCACGTGCAAAAAATCGTCCACAACCACTCATCTTTCGCGACGGGTCACAAAATCCTGTGACAAAACATTAAGGGTATTCATAGTTCTTTAGACGGTTAATTATTTCTAATGAAAACATAATTATTGGTCTGACGGTTTGACCCAAGCAGAGTCTTTCTCGAAGGCCAAACGAAGACTCTGCTAGGGTTAAAACATCAGGCCACTGACTTGGATGGGAAGCAGTTTGCAACAGCTACTCTTTTCTCTTTTTTTCAAAACATTTCCAACTGACATGATGCAATTAACGGGATAACGTGGCTTAGCAGTCTTGTGTAACAGACTTATGCTGTGTGGCAAAGTCACTAAGGTTGAATTCACACCTTGTCTCTATGAGTAAGACGGCTATCTGCTCTCAGCTACCATAGAAGATATGGTTCTTGTTTTACACAAGTTGTTTAGTCCTCAAACAGCTGTCGCGGTTTGAAGAATTAAATAATGACTAAAACAGACCGGTAATAACGTATAGTGCACGAAGACCGTCAAAATTGCCAGAGCTACGGTCATTGTTGATATTACGAATCGTTGCTTTTATTTTACAATGCTCATCCTTCTATAAAAGTAACCATTGGTGGTGCGGACGGGCTACAGTTAGATGGGCGAGAAGAAGGTCCATTGGAAGAGGTATCCAGGAAAATAAAAACCAAGGCTGTACTCTGCTGTCGGGAGATTCGACCTCTGCTCGACCGTATCATGGACACATTTAAGGTATTTAACTATATATACATATATCTTGCTCTTTGTATCTTGTTAGAAATAGCAACATCATTAAGATCAAAGACATTTTGGAAAATATCAAGGAAATGAATTGAAGATGGACAGGACCAGTGGCGTAACTAAGGGAGAGGGCACGGGGGGGGGGGCACGTGCCCCCCGTCCCACAATTATTGTCAGTTCCCCCTTCCCATTCGAAACCCGCCATTACGTAGATCAAGATTCAGTTTTTAAAAAAGTGCAAATGAAATAATTCTATAATTGATTTACCAGCAGTAGCCACTAGAAAATATGGTGCCCCACATCAGCCTGTGCCCTCTTACCTTAGTTACGCCGCTGGACAGGACACTTATCAAAAAGACATGACAACAGGTGGACCAAACGAGACTAACCGAATGGTAACCTAGAAATGAGAAAAGAAGAAGAGGAAGACTGAATAGAAAATGGAGAGACAAAATCCAAACACATTCAAACTCGACAAATTGGGCTAGAAAAGCAAGATAGAAAAGAGAATGGAAATCCCATGAGGAGGGCTTCATCCGACATTGGCCAAACACAGCCTGTTGATGATGATTATAATAATGAGGGGGGATGATGATGATGGGGATGATGATGATGACAATGATCTTGCTCTACGTGAGCGCAGACAATCAAGATGGCACCCAGAGTAGTATTTTCACAAAGGCATTGTATTGAGAAGAAAAAAAATCTTCGTCTCAGAATTGACTCGAACTTTGAGCAGATCTGTCCAGGTCAGCAAGACTCCCTTTTCGGATCACGCTGACCAATATCTGTTGTCAGTAGTATTTTTCTGTCATTTTGAGCCCCCGAAAGCTAGTAAAATTAATCCAGAAATGTGGGTGTCCTCTTGACCCGGTGCTTATTTTGAATAACTAGGAAGCTGTGTTTCAGCGGATTCAGTTTCTTGTAAATTTTGCAAATTGTTTTAGTACGGCCATAAACAAAATGTTGTTGTTGTTTTTTTTGTTTTTTTTAAAGAAATTTGAACTAATATTGGAGGACGGGCAGGACAACTATTTCCCTCTGATACTTAAGGATGAGAATTTGACTCCAGAATCATTAAAAGATAAACTTAACGAAAAACTAAAAAAAATAACTGGCATCGACATGGAGACACACTACCCGAAGATCTATGAGTGTATATTGAAGGTAAGGTTTTCGGTCTTCTTGCATTCACTTATGTTGGATGTCTGTTCCACAATTCAGTATAGACTAAGGTAAAATAAACATACGCTTTTTCTTGATTTTTTGTTTTTGTATTTTTTGCGCACAAAACTTTAACAGCTGCAGCCAAAGATCAGTGCCGAAAATAAATTCATGAAGAAATTGTGTACCGTCGTTAACAAGAAAAAGCACAGCGTCGAGGACGTTCTGGTCGACGAACCAAACCCAGTAAAACTGGCTCGACAGTCCGCCGACAAAGTCGAAGAGGTATGCAATGTCTTCTCCGACGCCATGAAAGATGCGACTACGTTGAGGACGACGGTGGAAGATTTGGTATCAGCCATACAACGAGGTGGTCTTGAAAGTGTTCATAAGGCAGTGAAACTTTTTAAAGTGTTAAAGGCGAATGAAGTTTACGTTCTCAGAATGGATAGAACCTCGAAATTTCTTGAGGTAAGCTTTTAACACTCGTTTGTTTTATAATTTTATATATAATTTAAAATGATTGTAGTTACTGCAATAAGCTTTGCCCTTTAACTAGCGTTAGAACTGATTGGGACTGCCACTATAGAGACAACATGAGGGACGCGATTATGGAAACGATGGTCTGTAGATCTCATAAATAGGAGTTTTTTTTTAATGTGGGCTATCAACTCGTAACACCGGACTTATCAAATACAACAGAAAATGCCTACTAAAGCCCATTCATATGAAGCAGTTATACAGGGAAAACACTGCGTTTAAGAAAATAACATTCACTATTTCGGATTATAAATTCGTTCTTTCTGGTTATTTATTGCAGATAAGAAGTCACCCGAACAATCAAATAAGAAGTTCCGAAAAAATAAATAACCCGAAGAAAGCGAAAAAGATTGTTAGGCTAATAAAGCTGTGATTTTTCTCGTTTCAGATGCTCGCATTGATACGTTACCGCTGGGAGGCAGCTGGTTTAGATGTAGACTGGACAGTGTGGACCGAACTGTCCGAACGGAGCAGTGAGTTTAGTAAAGAGCTCCGTAAGCGTTATCTTGAGGTCGAAGCTGCTCTATTGACCAACAGTCGTAATAGACGCTCGAAGGAGGTTCTGGTGAAGTGTCACACGACGTGTATAGAGGCTGACAAACTCTTGAACAAGTCACTGCAGAGTGAGGTAATGCTTGATAGCAACTAGAGTTAGGGCTGGAGGATCTTTGGCTGTCCTTCCTCGCCAGGAACTTGTCAAGAGAAGAAACTTCACCAAATATTACAACTCTTTACACTTTGAAAACTGCAGGGTCAGAATTTACCCAGATCCGGGTCCTATGTGGCTTGATCGATTTCTGGGTTCCCATAACACGGAATCCATTTAAAATGACCCAGAAATGAACCAATCTGACTGGGAACCGAAATCCGGGTTAATTCTGTTTCGGATGTGTTTAGAGTGTATCTCACTTATAGTCAAGTTTGAATTCGAGTTCACCGCTGTCATTTATGACTCATCATTTATTTATTTATCTCTTTCAGGGAAACCGGAACATAACGTTTCCATTTCCAGACAAGTGCCCAGGCAGGAACACACCTTCCTGGAAAGGGAACGTGAAAAAGCAGCTGAAACGAGATCTTCGCTCTCAGGGAATCTCTGATGAGAATTTGCTTGGCATCATTATGGAGGTAGGTTTAAGGAAAACTCAGAGACAATTCTGAAAGAATTCTCCCGAGGAGCTCCATCGCCACACGTGGATCCATGTTGAAAGGTATAGGTAGGGTGATTTTGTGTTTAGTGTACAGTGCCGATGTGACATAAATTTACTTTGTAAAAACGTTTGCCAAAAAAAGGGGGCATTGTGAGAGCGCAAGTGGAACCCCAAGTAGGGGATCTTGGGCTACTCGTTATATAATACACTATTGTATTCACTACTGGCTTGTTACTAGTTCAACGACGGTACGGAGTGCATTGACTTACATTATTCACTACATTGCAAACGGAGCTTGACTTGGATCTTCTAATAAGATGGCTTCTCTACACAGCTCTGCGTTGCATACACTCTCTGGGCATTCTTTTATGCTCTTTTACATTAAAAAAACTAACATATTTTTTCAACACTGTAAAAAGAAAAGAAAAAAGGAGTAAAAAACCACCCCTATAGGCGCTACAAACAAAGTGTGGGCCTGAGAACAAGTGTGGGCCTGAGAACAAAAGACGTCAACACACACAGCTCTGTGCTTTTACACCCTGTAGAAATTCCTTTGTTTTTTAGACTTAAAAACAATCCTCGTCTTCAACACTGTAAAAAACACGAAGTGTGGACCTGACAACAAAGGAAGTTCACATAATGTAGGGACTTGAAACACTGTGTGTGTGGACGTGTGTAAGTCCACCCAGTGTTTCAAGTGTTCCTATTCAGTACCTTACTGTTTGTAATTTTAGTTTTATTTATATATAACTTTTTTTGGATAGGCACAGCCGTGTTTCAACGAGGATAACTACCATTTCACAGCAATGCGAAAGTTCCTCGATGACTGGTCAAGGGGAATCATCCAAAACACGGTATCCATAGAGAAAGGAACAAACTCCCCTGTGCCGTGTGACGTCTTAGATCTCACTCGTTGGTGTGTGAACCATGCTGAGAAATCGGCATCCAAAGTGATGGCTCATATGAAGGCTAAAGGGAAATAATGGGATATTTCAGAATCTTGGCTTTCTGTACACGGAAAACATTATGATCAGTTTCAATCGTCAGTTCATTAAATGAATTATAACAGACAATTGTAGTTTTGCATTGTAGGATTTATCCTGTTTTCAGCGATCGTTTTTGTAGTAGTGACTCGAATACGACATTGGAAAGAAACAACAAAACCAAAACGAATATGGGTATCATTGTGAAAGCTCACTGATCGTAAATTACCAATTCTCCACAGAGATATGATTTCCATCTGAAGTTGAGAAAACATCACTTGAAGAAAATCAACGTCATTGCTTTTTAGATTGCCACATTTGAAGCTTGAAAAGCTGACTAACATATAATCTGTTCTTCACAAAACTTAACTTGAACTCAAAATGGCGTTTTACGTTCTCGAAATACCAGAGCAAGTACAACAAATATTAGATGGACTAATTTCATTTTGAACAACGACATTTTTATCGATCAACCCAATGATTAGTGCGACCCAAGGGGGAAACTGTCTGTTTACAAACTATAGAGGGCGAATATGTTATTGTCAACCACAACCGTGGTTTAGAGTGAAAAAATGTAGACGAATAGTATAGGGAAAGAGTGTATGTTTATCCAAAATACATTTTCTAGTAAGAGGTAATTAACACAAGGGCAGTATATACGTTTTATTGACATTGTAGAGCCTTATTTGAAGAGCAGCATAGAGCTATGGAAGCAGTAAAGACAACACATGGCGTTAAGTCAACGTGTACAATCTAGTTACAACGACGAGTTATGACACCTCTGGGTCTTTGCTGAACCATCACAAAGATATTTCATGTACAAGGTGTTAAACCCTAGATTATGTTATAATGCAGTCGTGCACATTCTGGTGTATATATATATATATATAAATGTGGATAGTTTGTATGTCCAACATGATACATGGTGGATGAAGGGACCATTTTTTAGTAACACATCAACTGTAAACAAACTTACGTCGTTAACTTGGCCGTCCTGACTCGGTAGGCAAGCCGTGTTTGGGTCTGTTTTGACTGATTGGTTCTGAAAAAACAAAAACAAACAAGTTTTAAGTGAGGTTTTCGCAGACACTATGCAAATAAACTCTCGATGTGTATTGTGATGTTCTGAAAAGAACAGGTGGTTAACAATTCGACGGTTCGATCAGTGTGCTCTGATCGTCTTCCTGTGAAAGCGTAAACACTATCTTTTATATTAATTGTTTGTGTGTACAAAGAATATTTTTCCTTTCCCGCACTTAATTACATGATTCGTACTTGTCTTGTCTTGTCAGAGAGCACGCTCGATGGTCTAGTGGTTAAAAATACGGGATTGTGGGTTCGATTCCCACCCGAGGTTTGTGGCTTTTTCTCTAGTGGAAGGTACCACAATACAATTTTTATCACACATCAGTAAAAGGGTTCGATCAGTGTGCTCTGATCGTCTTCCTGTGAAAGCGTAAACACTATCTTTTATATTAATTGTTTGTGTGTACAAAGAATATTTTTCCTTTCCCGCACTTAATTACATGATTCGTACTTGTCTTGTCTTGTCAGAGAGCACGCTCGATGGTCTAGTGGTTAAAAATACGGGATTGTGGGTTCGATTCCCACCCGAGGTTTGTGGCTTTTTCTCTAGTGGAAGTTACCACAATACAATTTTTATCACACATCAGTAAAAGGGTGAAATCACAAATAATACAATGTATTGGACTGTGACAGTGGGAGGGGCGTGGGAAGAAAACAACAAGGCATATGGAGCAATATAAATTCAATTTTTTTTGTTGAAAAGAGATAAATTTGCTATTTTGTACTTCGTGCAAAATAATGCAAATCCAATGAAATGTGGGTTTTTAGTGGAAACTGAAAATTGGTAGCAATCAATTTGTTAAAAACGAATTTCAAAATTTAGCAGTGTTTAATCTTTCTATTGGTGAATTTGCTGTAGCAGTAGATAATGTATTATTAGTTTGATGAAGTATAACCAGTCCTTGTGATTAATGTTATTACCACATACGACAAGTATAGACACTTCTTTTGTACTGAGTGGCTTGAGCAGCCTTTTATTCTAATTGAATACACAGATCGATTAATTTTGAAAAGAACTTTTGGACATTTACTAAAGAGCCTAATTGACTTAAAATCTCCATTTATAGTTTTGTACACTTTGGTGTGAGAAACGAATTGAACGTTATTGTTATGTTTGGGGTGCTAATGAACTATTTCGATAATTAAGGGTCATTTCGTGGCCAAACCACTTAAGAACCTGAAAGGTTTGGCAGGCGCCATCTCAGATTGTGCTAATATTTTTTTTAAACAGCCCCCTATGAGTGCCATGAACACACGCAAAATTTTAGAATCCTACTCCTCAACATTTTTTAGATATGCCCCGCCCCTTTAAAATGACTTTTTGTGTTTTCGGCATTTTTAGAAGTATACATGATAAGAGCGGGATTGTTTTTATTCATGAGGCGGCACTACGGCTTCCGTAGTCTACAAACCGTGCCTGCAGAAGTCTAAGCTCTGCGGCTCTTTTGTAAATAAGTGTTGTCACTAAATTGCATACACAGAAAATACATTAAATAAGTAGGCATATATTGACTTTTGTTTTTTACATGAAGGAGTAAAGAAAACCATTTTTTTTTCTCACACAAGTAGACAAGTAGACTGGATACAAAGTGTTACTGGGAATTTTAAAAACATTTCTCAGTAATGTCCCACGTTGTCAAATAACTAATATAAAAGGCATTTTTGCAGGTGGACCCATATTCAGACCTCTGCCAAGTACCCATCAAAGGCGTGATTGGTCTATCATTATATCAGGTCACACTATGCACCTAGTTCATAACCAAATGTAGCATAAAAGCAATTGGACATTTCACTTAGGCACTAAGCAGCTAGGGGATCTCAAAAATGACGAAAAGTCATTACGCAGGCTAAAATGTCGGCTTTTAAAGATCTATACCTTGATATACAAATAATCTGTGCTATTCTGAAATTATAATTTAGTTGATCGGATACCAGATACCCTTCAAACTTATTTGTAGTTATATATCTTATCTCCATTTGTAGTATACAGACCTCTAAAAATGCCGAAAACACACAAAGTCAATTTGAAGGGGCGGGGCTTAATTTTTTTAGGGGGCATATCTCAAAATGTTGAGGAGTAGGATTCTAAAATCTTGCATGTGTTCATGGCACCCATAGGGGATGTACAATTTTTTTTAAAAGCTAAATCTGAACGGCGGAGCTTCCGAACTAGGTATTTGGGAGACCTAGCAGGAGACAATTGCAGCAATCAATTTGGGATGTAATAACAGCGTCAATGAGCAGCTCAGTAGCTTAATGGAGGGAGAAGCTTGGGAATCAGGCGTATATTAAAACGACTATGAGATGCAAGCTTCACACAGCTAGACACTTGTGACTCCATATTGTCATCTTGGAGTAAAACAAAACCCCAATATATCTGACTTTACCAGCACGAGAAATGTCGTGCTGTTCTTGTGCTGGTGGACATGAGAAGTATACTGCGTATCGTCGGCGTGTATTATGATGAAAGAAATTGTGTTTCTTGATGATGTCATAGTTGAAGGGTGTAGATATATTAAACATTTAGGACCGAGAACCAATCCTTGTGGAACAGAAAACTCCAGATGAACTGTGTTACACCTATTCCATGTTTACAACGACTATGGTAGAAAACTCCCGTCGTAATCCAGCATCAGGGTCTGGGCTCTTCGAACGCCAGGAGGGAGGAGATACTGTAGGGAGTAGGATGTACTGCAGCAGGGCAACCAAGTTCTGTTTGGCCTGTACTTACTTTATAGTGCTTTATACGGTAGGGGCCAGTATGGTATTTAAAATGTATAACTCAGAAACTCATGAATTGTTCAAAAATTGCAATACATTAATAAAATACCTGATTCTTACGAGTTGAAACACGTAATACTTATGGTTTGAACTGATTTTTTGTGTATTCCTCAAACTTATAATTTTTTTTATTGAATTTAAGAACAAGCATCGATGATTTTATTAGAAAGCTGCAATTATTATTAAGCATCGGCATAATGTACAGTAGGCGACTTGCATGCTCACCGATGTTGTATTTTTGCACTAACCCGTAGTTAGACAGCTAAATTTGAATATTAATTTTATCGAAGGCTGTTGCGATTCTGACCATTCAGAATAGGGTGTGTACATCACGGAATCCCAAGTCTGTGGTCGGTTAAACCACAATGGGGCGCTATTTAGGACTGCCAAATACACAAAAATGCGCGTACGACTGTGTGCTCATCCGGGTGTGAACCCCCGACAACAGCTAATAATTGAAACCTATGGGGCAAAAAGCAAAAAGGGAAAGCTTCTATATTGAGGAGAGCTTGGGAAAAAATACAAATGAACTGGACACATCAGTTTTCAAAATTGTACAATTTTCACTCAGTTGCTTAAGTTTTGAGTGTTATGGATCAAGGGTCCAAGTAAGCCCAGTTTTGCAAAACAGTTGTTATGTTGCCCCTTTTTCTTAACAAATATGTATCCACCACATAGCAACATGAAGCTTTATTTCACCAGATGCTCCACACTGGGATGTTAAAGTTTGACAAAAGTAATTCGGCCTATTGCAACAAAACCAAAATGGTAGATTTTGAATACAACACGTACCTCTTCCACTCTTCTCATTATGCTGGAGGTTAATGACTGTGAATGAAAGGGCTTTCTGTTGGTAAGTTAGTGACCCAATGCCATAATTCTGTGACCCACTACAAAGTGGTTCCTTCTGACCTGTTTATTCACACTGCATTGGGTGTTTTAAAAAGGGTTTTAAGAACTGTCAATAGTTGATGACTAAGTTGCTACTATGAGTATGACGAGGCCCTAACCCTTTACAGATGGATTTCTCCACTTTAAAAAAATACTGGCACTGAAAGATACAATTAATTAATCAAATTCTTGTATTGATGCTTTGTAAAAATTTGGAAACAAAAGCATCCAAATAGAATATAGATAAGATAAAGATTAGTTTCCACCGATACAAATTTGAAAAACAACCACTATGACGGAAAAAATAATTCAGAAATATCAAACGTTGTTTGGCAGAGAAAAAATAACAAAAACTGACTAACAGCTGCCCAGAGGTCGAACAAGACTATGCTCATTCCCTTAGCTTTGTAGTAAAACAGAAAAAACCTGGGGTCGTTCCGACTTTTACCCACAAGTAACACACATAGTATTTTTTACAAAGTTTTAATTTTAACTCGGTCTTCTCTTAGGCTGAGACGTGTTCGAGCCTGCGGGAACCAGCACTGCTGGGCTATAAACGCGCAAACAAACTCTTGACCGTGCCATTCCGGTCTGAATGCACACTTTGTTCGACGACAAACCAACTCAATAATACACTTTTTCGCCGAAGAAGGGTTTATGACGGCAAGGACAACGCGCAAGCGCGACCAGCATACCGGCACTATGGACAAATCAAAACACATAAAAGCTTAAGTCAGAGCGTACAGGTGCAAACCAAGAGGGCGCAATTTGTATTTAAATTTGGCTGCACAGCACAGCAATTACTTAAGGAATGTGGGTATGTACTTTTATTGTCATTGGAGAATGTGTTTCTTTTGTATCAAATACTTTGGTTTATTGTGGGTTTCTTCAATGGTAACATTGCTACAATTCAATTAGAGCAGGCAAAATGAATCCCGTGTTTGTGCGCTTGTAATTTATGTACAGGGAAGTTGTGTATACTGAATGACTTGAAATGAACCTTCCTGGACCCTCTCATGTCTGTCCTGTACTGTGTTAATGACTTTTGCTCTATGTGTGGACCATACACAAACCACAAAAACCTTGTGTGGATCACCGTGTGCTAGACTCAGGTGAGGCAAACTTGATCAACATTGAGTCCTAAACCTTTCCTCCAGTAGGACTGGGTGGGGCAGCAACGAACAAGACATTCGCAACATCCATGCTGGCATCTAGGGTACAACTTATCTACATATGCAGAGTCCACCATGCACCGTAAAGCGTTCAAAAGGAGTCTGGCAAGTAAGTGAATCTCCCCACCTCCAACACTCCCACACCCCCACGTCCCTCTTGCCCCGCCCCAATAAGGTCGAAAACATATACAAATGAATGGTTCGATACATTAAAAGACCCCCTTTTTATGTTGATGCCCCACACCCTTCTCGAAACCCCCCCAAAAACAACAACAAACAACACCCCAACAAACAAACAAAAACAAAACCGTCTGGTTATGCCATCCTCATTAGCTTAACATTGAACTGTGACTTCCTGTGAGAAATCGTGATTCGAAGGGCTAAAAACTATTGCGTTCACGTTTGTTACCGTGACGTGAACAGATTTGTATTTTGAACCGGTTTCATAATTACTGTGATCTGTTCTCCGGACGAGACTCCGTAATGCTGATGAAAACCTCTCCAACTTGCTGTTCACAGTAGATATATTTGAGAAAATAGATTTAGCTTTTGTAAACTGGTTACCAACCAAAAGGACCTATGGTATAAAGGCAAAAATGGTTAATAGCCTGACGTTACGACCCATAACTTGACTTCATTTTCACTACCTTATGGAGACCGAGAACAAAACAGAGAAGGGAACACAAAGGGTCTCCAACCGAGAAATGCTAAAGACTGTGGTGCTCAACAAGGAATTTTGTGTACAAAGTCGATGGGAGGTTCTTAACTACAGGGACAAAGGAAAGAACAAGATGTCTCCTCAGGGATGCAACAAATAGAATGTGTGTGTTTTGTGTTGTATTGTGACCATTAATTAGCCTTCTAGAAAGATTCTGCTAGGTTTGATGTGTCAGGCCATTAACAATATTTTTTTAGACATATACTTAGATATCCATTACTTCTCAGTTCTATTGGTTTTATTACAGTCATAATTATTACATTAGTGCATATTATTATTAAAAAACATCAAGTAGGGACCATTTTACAAGACGGCATAGTACGCCAGCAAGCATTCGGAAAGACCTTATTTTCACAGTGCATCATGAGAAAAGTTTATATCGGCGTGCTTTACTAGAATTTGATTTAGTTGATCACAACATTTCTTAATACATGTTTCGTCTTTAGAATATGAAACTTGACTTGTTTGAATGTCATACTCTGTGCATGTCAGTGATAATGAAGATTAATATTTATGCAAAACTCATTTTCCCCCAGCCTTTGTATGTTGTATTTTAAATGTAACTATCTGAAAATGACCTCACCAGGGCAAATAAACAACTCTATATTATCCCATTAAAAAAAAAATACAGTAAAGAACTATTTCAAATAATGTACTACTAATTTAACCCAAAAAGAAACTGTAACGTTACGGAGAAAATGTGTAATTTCTTATTGAGTTAAAAACATCTACGTCGATGTCGACGACGCTAAAGTTGAGTTAGTTTCATGGTAACAAATCAGTCAACAATTAGTTAATTAGTATATCTATGACAAACCAAAGCTACAATCTTGTGCCACAATGTAGGCAAGCACTATTATTCCGCAGATTTTGCGTTAAGTTCAGCTGCAGTGCTTTTCACCAAGTAAGTTTATATGGGCATGAATTTATGTGAGTATTTACCAATCTATGACCCCATCTTTAAATAACAATCTGAAAGTTTGATGAACTATCAATTTTTTTTCTTTTCCTCATTTTCAGTGTGGATCAAAGAATTGCACACGATTGGCAACGTCACTCTGCCCGAATCAGCGGTGTGTTTCTGGCGAATTTCTTGAAAGAAAAAAGAGCGACTCTTGTTTATCCATGGATTTTTGTTCAAATGAGAGGTGAGTTCCAGTATTTTATAGAATAAAAGTCGAAAAGATACGCGAAAACGGAGAAAGGTTGGGACTTGATATGCACATAGTTAACATGGAATACAATATATGTGAACGTGGTAGAATGTGTAGAGTAGGCCCACTTATAAGAGTGATTTATATAACGCATTATTACTAGCATAACCACGCCAAATGATTTCAAGTGCTGCAACCAAAATGTGCACTAAATCCTGGACAGAAACGACATTGTTTAGAATTGGATGAACTTTTCGCATAGTGTTTTTTGTATAAATGCAATCAGTGAAAACACGAGAATGTGAACGTTTTCGAAATCCAACTATGCATTAACTTTTCAATAGAATTAACAAACATAAACTGTTCAAACAAAAGTATGAGTGCTGCCTCTCAAATGCATGCAGGCCTTTCAGCCTAGTTTAACAATGACTGGGGTCGTTTTTTTTGCAAAAGTTTGATTCGTTTTTTCAAGACCTGGCAAATTGAACTTAATAATTGGTGAGCTGAAGGTTTGATATTTGGAAATTATTCCAATTTCTATCTATACCCAATCCCCCCCGAAAAAAAGGGGAAAAAAGGAAACAAGAAAAGAGAAAAGAAAATCAAAACCCACCCATTACTGGCGTCTTTGCAGCTTGGAAATGCCGTCAAATATTCAAGAACACCCAGTTCTTACTTCTAGCCAATGCGTGCGTTTCGTTATAAAAACGATTTCATGAATATCTCAACATTTATTGGTAAACTAAGTTTCGGACAGTTATCACAAAAGTAATCACTTGCCAAATTTCATAATTTAAACTTAACCATACAACATTTTATTCATGTTTGTACGACAGTTTTAAGGGCAACCTCTACTCATCTTAATAAATACGATGGCCGTCTCCACAGCTTACTTTGCCAACGTTGGCGGTGCGCAATAAAAAAAACAAAAAAACAACTCGCACACGTTAATGGCGAATGTTTTACAGTTTTGCCCAAGCGAAGTACATCCTCGGTTCTAAGATTTTAATTCGTGTTGTCTAGAATGTTTAGGTGTGCAAGCACACTTGTCACGATGTCCATGATTCTGTTACTCGTAAAAATATTTATTTAGCCCATTTAGGTGTGCAAGCACACTTGTCACGATGTCCATGACTCTGTTACTCGTAAACATATTTATTTAGCCCATGTAAGACCCATTTTGGAATATGGGTCAAAAATCTTGAATCCTCATGCTAAGGGTCTTATCAGCTCTATTGAAAAAAGTTCAGAGACGTGCCACAAAATTTTCTTGTGAGAAGTTCTGTCTCATACGAGGAGCGTTTAAAAGAACTAGACCTTCTTATAGCCAAGAAGAGTGTCGCAAACTCAAGGACAAAGTCCTGTTTTCTAAGGGCCTTCAGAATCTGACTTCTATTTCAATTAATGGTAAGGTTAATTTCCGTAACACTGATCTCCACAATTTAGGATCATCTGATTCTACCACCCTTATTCCAAATAAATGTAGAACTGGCATTGTTAGGCAAATATTTGTTAACCGCGTTTATAACTCCTGGAGCAAAATTCCCTCTGAAGTCAGAACTTTGCAAGCTAACTCTCAATTTAAATCTTGCCTCAGTAACCACTACCTCACTAATGACTTGTAATTTGGGGTAGTTTAAATTTTTTTTTTTTAAACTATCTTTACAATGTGCAATACGTAGCCTCTTTTGAATTTTGTTGTGTCTATTTATTTACTTATATGTGTTTGTTTAATTCTTGTATCTTTTTATTTTGTGCTTTTTTTTAACCTTCACTATGTACATTTACTTCCATGTTTTCTACGAGGGTCCCCATTTAGTGGGCTTACGTGCCTGTTCGGGTTGTCCTTTTGCACTACGTTGTATTTTGATGTTTGTGCAATGAAGGTAATACAATAAAATAAAAATAAAATAAGGTCGAACAGATGCGCAGGGGGATTCAAATGCAAATCCCCGACCCCTGATCTACTCGACGCGACTTTATTATTACTAACTTTCACAAATGATTCCAATCATTTTCATGATGGATCAGAGTGACCCATGTACTTATTATGAAAATGCAGTATTTTTAACCTTGTTACTTACTTTCACAAATGGTTCCAATCGTTTTCATGATGGATCAGAGTGACTGTACTTATTATGAATATGCAGTACTTGGAATCAGTAGCCCATCAACTTGAAGGTAGTATGGACTCGCAATTATCTCATCATTCTTCATCTACCATGTTACGGATGAACGTAAATGGGGGAGGTAACCGCAATCTCAAGGCCTAACTGGTCCCCACCCTCGCCTTTTTAACGGCATTGTCTTGGTATGTTTATACCTTTGTTGTATTCCATCCAGATAAAATGCATAATAAATAATACTTAAAATTGTTTGTTACAAAATTGTGTATTACTTTTTCGTTACCGTGTTGTATTTTTTTTATTAAGTACAGCATGTGTCCGCAATGGACCATTGGCTGTACTGACCGGGCTAAAGGTTTTAAAAGGTTTTTTTAAAGAAATAATTCTTCAGGTGATTTAAATACCTCATTACTCTTAGCATAGACTTGCTGGTGCAAGTGATTTCAATTGATACAACCGAAATTAACAATATGATCGTGCACGAAATCACTAACAAAAACGATAATGTTTCTCTTTTCCACTAGCACAAAGACTGTAATGAACTTTTCACAGGTTTGTTTTTTGTTTTGTTCTCGGTGAAAACGAGAGGATGTGAATTATTTCAAAATAAAAGCTATCAAAAACACAACTATTTCAACAAAAGTAGGATTACTGCCTCTCAAATGCAGGTCTCTAGCCTGGTTTTAAAATGGAGGGGTCTTTTGTTTGGTAAAAGTTTTAAGCGGTTACCAAATGGCTGACGTTTTGCCAAGACCTGGCAGTATGAACATTAAAGTTGGTGACATGTCGTTTTGCAATTTGGCAATTATTCCGGTTACGAACTTGTACTTTAACAATGTAAACTACTTGTTATGTACTAAGTATAGTGAGTTAATATATTTTATATCCGCATAATATCACGAGCGATCAATACAATTACATCCACAAAAACCAAATGTACAGTTTTAAATTATTCTACCGATACACAAAGTAACTTTATCCCAACGCAAGGTAACACCCATCACTGACAAATGCATGTTAGTGTTTGTTTTCAAAACGATAACTATACATTTTAGAGCTCTTGAGATGAGCTTTCTGATAGTGTAAAATGGGTGCAAATTTAGTTTATTTTCTGACGGTGATTTGACCGTCCTTACTTTGTGTTTCTCTTTCATTCATTTCATTCATTCATTTTATTTCCACATCAATGCAAAAATACAAAGCAGAGGTACATTCTTTAAATACCTAAACAAGTAGATAAGACTAAACATAGATGTGGAGGGGATTTACAAGAAGCAAGCTTGTCGAGTGCGAACCCCCTCATTTTTATTATTTGTGCTCCAAGTTTAGTCTACTTCAAGCGCTAATAACAAAAACAAACAATTTTAGTTATTGAAATGAGTATAAATATCAATTAACAAAATACAATGAACAAACAAATGAATAAACCTAAGGAAGCAAACAAAATTAGTAACCCCAAGAAACAAACAAAAACGAACAAACAAAAAGCACAAATAACGCAAAGCAGTGAAGCTAGTAAATAAAGTTCAAGCACTGAATAATGTGATAAATAACGAAATAACGAAATGTAATAAATAAGTCTTTGAAAGCTCTGTGTACAAAAATTCCCGTTGAAGATGCTGTGAGCGTTGTTAGGAATATCCCAACTTGCTGCTTTCCGGCCGCGTCCACAAAAGTCTAAGTTTAAGCAGCAGGGATGCCTAAGGAAAAATCAGGTACAAATTTCGTCTCTCTAACCCTCCTAGATCAGGAGTTATTGGTAAGCTTAGCGCAGAATTTTCTTTTGGTCCATTTTTGGCCGGCATTTTTCTCGCTTGTGTTGACACACAGCCCATGTTTTAATTGGTAGTACAGGTAGAGGATGCTTGCCTCGCGTACAAAAACGTCAACAAATTAAAACTCACTAAAGAGAAAGCTCTTGAAACGGGCTTGCCAATGGTGAACAACTTGTGAAAATCCGAAGGTGATTTGACCGTCCTTACTTTGTATTTGTCTCTAAGACAGCTCTGTCTACAAAAATCCCATTGGAAATGCTTTTGAGGAGCGTTCGGAGCAGGCCCACCTTTCTGTGCCGGCATTTTCTCACTGGCGATGACTTAGCCATGTAATACAGAGGTGTTTCAGGTAGCCCTACTTCCAGGCCGCTCAGCTCGCCTACAAAATCCTCAGGTAAATGAAACTCACGGAAAAGATAGCCCTTGAAACGAGCTTTCCAATGGTGTAAAACTTGTGCAGATCCAGTATTACACTGGGGGTGATTTGACCGTCCTTACTTTGTCATTGTTTCTTTGACAGCTCTGTGTACAAAAATCCCATTGGAGATGCTTTTGAGGAGCGGTCGGAGCAGGCCCATTTGCGGGTCATTTCCGGTATGAAGCTTGCTTGCCTCGACCTTAACAATTTAATTTTCAGATGCAAGGATATCCAAGGAAGAGTCAGGTACAAATTTTGTCTCTCTAGCATGCTTAGATCGGGAGTTAATCTCAATCTTAGCCAAGATTGTATTTCGGACCTTTCTCTCACTGACGAAACTTAGGCATTTAATACAGAGGTGTTTCGGGCAGCCCTACTTCCAGGCCGCTCAGCTCGCCTACAAAATCCTAATCTAAACGAAACTTACGCAAGATATAGCCCTTGATACGAGCTTTTTAATGGTGTAAAACTTGTGCAGATCCAGTTTTATTCTGGGGGTGATTTGACCGTCCTTACTTTGTCTTTGTTTCTTTGACAGCTCTGTGTACAAAAATCCCATTGGAGATGCTTTTGAGGAGCGTTCGGAGCAGGCCCACTTGCTGGTCATTTCCGGTATGAAGCTTGCCCGCCTCGACCCAAAAACTTTAATTTTCGAATGCAGGGATATCCAAGGAAGAGTCAGGTACAAATTTTGTCTCTCTACCGTGCTTAGATCGGGAGTTATTCTCAATCTAAGCCAAGATTTTATTTAGGACCTTTCTTTGTCGGCATTTTCTCACTGGCGATGACGTAGGCATGTAATACAGTGGTGTTTCGGGCAGCCCTATTTCCAGATCGCTCAGCTCGCCTACAAAATCCTCAGCTAAACATAAAATACGTAAGAGATAGCCCTTGAGACGAGCTTTTCATTGGTGTAGAACTCGTGCAGATCCAATATTTTTCTTGGGGTGATTTGATCGTCCTTACTTTGTCTTTGTTTCTTTGACAGCTCTGTGTACAAAAATCTCAGTAGAGATGCTTTTGAAAAGCGTTCGCAGCAGGCCCACTTCCTGGTCATTTACGGTCTGAAGCTTGCCCGCCTCGACCCAAAAAACCTAATTTCCGAATGCAGGGATATCCAAGGAAGAGTCAGGTACAAATTTTGTCTCTCTAGCATGCTTAGATCGGGAGTTATTCTCAATCTAAGCCAAGATTTTATTTCGGACCTTTCTGTGCCGGCATTTTCTTACTGGCGATGACGTAGGCATGTATTACAGTGGTGTTTCGGGCAGCCCTACTTCCACGCCGCTCAGCTCGCCTACAAAATCCTCAGCTAAACATAAATTACGTAACAGATAGCCATTGAGACGAGCTTTCCATTGGTGTAGAACTCGTGCAGATCCAGTATTTTTCTTGGGGTGATTTGATCGTCCTTACTTTGTCTTTGTTTCTTTGACAGCTCTGTGTACAAAAATCCCAGTAGAGATGCTTTTGAAAAGCTTTCCCTGCAGGCCCACTTGCTGGTCATTTACGGTCTGAAGCTTGCCCGCCTCGACCCAAAAACCTTAATATTCGAATGCTGGGATATCCAAAGAAGAGTCAGGTACAAATTTTGTCTCTCTAGCATGCTTAGATCGGGCGATATTCTCAATCTGAGCCACGATTTTATTTCGGACCTTTCTGTGCCGGCATTTTCTCACTGGCGATGACGTAGGCACGTAATACAGTGGTGTTTCGGGCAGCCGTACTTCCAGGCCGCTCATCTCGCCTACGAAATCCTTAGCTAAACATAAATTACGTAAGAGATAGCCCTTGAGACGAGCTTTCCATTGGTGTAAAACTCGTGCAGATCCAATATTATTCTGGCGGTGATTTGACCGTCCTTACTTTGTCTTTGTTTCTTTGACAGCTCTGTGTACAAAAATCCCATTGGAGATACTTTTGAAGAGCGTTCGGAGCAGGCCCACTTGCTGGTCATTTCCGGTATGAAGCTTGCCCGCCTCGACCCAAAAAAATAAATATTCGAATGCAGGGATATCCAAGGAAGAGTCAGGTACAAATTTTGTCTCTCTAGCGTGCTTAGATCGGGAGTTATTCTCAATTTTAGCCACGATTTTGTTTCGGACCTTTCTGTGCCGGCATTTTCTCACTGGTGATGACGTAGGCATGTAATACAGTGGTGTTTCGGGCATCCCTACTTCCAGGCCGCTCAGCTCTCCTACAAAATCCTCAGCTAAGCAAAAATTACGGAGGAGATAGCCCTTGATACGAACTTTCTATTGGTATGAAACTCGTGCTGATCCACTATTATTCTGGGGGTGATTTGACCGTCCTTACTTTGTCTTTGTTTCTTTGACAGCTCTGTGTACAAAAATCCCATTGGAGATGCTTTTGAGGAGCGTTCGGCGCAGGCCCACTTCCTGGTCATTTACGGTCTGAAGCTTGCCCGCCTCGACCCAAAAACCTTAATATTCGAATGCTGGGATATCCAAAGAAGAGTCAGGTACAAATTTTGTCTCTCTAGCATGCTTAGATCGGGCGATATTCTCAATCTGAGCCACGATTTTATTTCGGACCTTTCTGTGCCGGCAGTTTCTCACTGGCGATGACGTAGGCAAGTAATACAGTGGTGTTTCGGGCAGCCGTACTTCCAGGCCGCTCAGCTCGCCTACGAAATCCTCAGCTAAACATAAATTACGTAAGAGATAGCCCTTGAGACGAGCTTTCCATTGGTGTAAAACTCGTGCAGATCCACTATTATTCTGGCGGTGATTTGACCGTCCTTACTTTGTCTTTGTTTCTTTGACAGCTCTGTGTACAAAAATCCCATTGGAGATGCTTTTGAGGAGCGTTCGGAGCAGGCCCACTTGCTGGTCATTTCCGGTATGAAGCTTGCCCGCCTCGACCCAAAAACCTTAATTTTCGAATGCAGGGATATCCAAGGAAGAGTCAGGTACAAATTTTGTCTCTCTAGCGTGCTTAGATCGGGAGTTATTCTCATTCTAAGCCAAGATTTTATTTAGGACCTTTCTTTGTCGGCATTTTCTCACTGGCGATGACGTAGGCATGTAATACACTGGTGTTTCGGGCAGCCCTATTTCCAGATCGCTCAGCTCGCCTACAAAATCCTCAGCTAAACATAAAATACGTAAGAGATAGCCCTTGAGACGAGCTTTTCATTGGTGTAGAACTCGTGCAGATCCAATATTTTTCTTGGGGTGATTTGATTGTCCTTATTTTGTCTTTGTTTCTTTGACAGCTCTGTGTACAAAAATCCCAGTAGAGATGCTTTTGAAAAGCGTTCGCAGCAGGCCCACTTCCTGGTCATTTACGGTCTGAAGCTTGCCCGCCTCGACCCCAAAAAACTAATTTTCGAATGCAAGGATATCCAAGGAAGAGTCAGGTACAAACTTTGTCTCTCTAGCATGCTTAGATTTGGAGTTATTCTCAATCTAAGCCAAGATTTTATTTCGGACCTTTCTGTGCCGGCATTTTCTTACTGGCGATGACGTAGGCATGTATTACAGTGGTGTTTCGGGCAGCCCTACTTCCAGGCCGCTCAGCTCCCCTACAAAATCCTCAGCTAAACAAAAAATACGGAAGAGATAGCCGTTAAAACGAACTTTCTATTGGTGTAGAACTCGTGCAGATCCAGTATTATTCTGGGGGTGATTTGACCGTCCTTACTTTGTCTTTGTTTCTTTGACAGCTCTGTGTACAAAAATCCCAGTAGAGATGCTTTTGAAAAGCGTTCGCAGCAGGCCCACTTCCTGGTCATTTACGGTCTGAAGCTTGCCCGCCTCGACCCAAAAAACCTAATTTTCGAATGCAGGGATATCCAAGGAATAGTCAGGAACAAATTTTGTCTCTCTAGCATGCTTAGATCGGGAGTTATTCTCAATCTAAGCCAAGATTTTATTTCGGACATTTCTGTGCCGGCATTTTCTCACTGGCGATGACGTAGGCTTGTAATACAGTGGTGTTTCGGGCAGCCCTACTTCCAGGCCGCTCAGCTCGCCTACAAAATCCTCAGCTAAACATAAATTACGTAAGAGATAGCACTTGAGACGAGCTTTCTATTGGTGTAGAACTCGTGCAGATCCAGTAATATTCTGGGTGTGATTCGACCGTCCTTACTTTGTCTTTGTTTCTTTGACAGCTCTGTGTACAAAAATCCCATTGGAGATGCTTTTGAGGAGCGTTCGGAGCAGGCCCACTTGCTGGTCTTTTCCGGTATGAAGCTTGCCCGCATCGACCCAAAAAACTTAATTTTCGAATGCAGGGATATCCAAGGAAGAGTCAGGTACAAATGTTGTCTCTCTAGCATGCTTAGATCGGGAGTTATTCTCAATCTAAGCCAAGATTTTATTTCGGACATTTCTGTGCCGGCATTTTCTCACTGGCGATGACGTAGGCTTGTAATACAGTGGTGTTTCGGGCAGCCCTACTTCCAGGCCGCTCAGCTCGCCTACAAAATCCTCAGCTAAACATAAATTACGTAAGAGATAGCACTTGAGACGAGCTTTCTATTGGTGTAGAACTCGTGCAGATCCAGTAATATTCTGGGTGTGATTCGACCGTCCTTACTTTGTCTTTGTATCTTTGACAGCTCTGTGTACAAAAATACGATTGGAGATGCTTTTGAGGAGCGTTCGGAGCAGGCCCACTTGCTGGTCATATCCGGTTTGAATCTTGCCCGCATCGACCCTAAAAACTTAATTTTCGAATGCAGGGATATCCAAGGAAGAGGCAGGTACAAATTTTGTCTCTCTAGCATGCTTAGATCGGGTGTTATTATCATTCTTAGACACGATTTTTTTTCGGACATTTCTGTGCCGGCATTTTCTCACTGGCGATGACGTAGGCTTGTAATACAGTGGTGTTTCGGGCAGCCCTACTTCCAGGCCGCTCAGCTCGCTTACAAAATCCTCAGCTAAACAAAAAATACGGAAGACATAGCCCTTGATACGAGCTTTCTATTGGTGTAAAACTCGTGGTGATCCACTATTATTCTGGGGGTGATTTGACCTTCCTTACTTTGTCTTTGTTTCTTTGACAGCTCTGTGTACAAAAATCCCATTGGAGATGCTTTTGAGGAGCGTTCGGAGCAGGCCCACTTGCTGGTCATTTCCGGTAGGAAGCTTGCCCGCATCGACCCAAAAAACTTTATTTTCGAATGCAGGGATATCCAAGGAAGAGTTAGGTACAACTTTTGTCTCTCTAGCATGCTTAGATCGGGAGTTATTCTCAATCTAAGCCAAGATTTTATTTCGGACATTTCTGTGCGGGCATTTTCTCACTGGCGATGACGTAGGCTTGTAATACAGTGGTGTTTCGGGCAGCCCTACTTCCAGGCCGCTCAGCTCGCCTACAAAATCCTCAGCTAAACATAAATTACGTAAGAGATAGCACTTGAGACGAGCTTTCTATTGGTGTAGAACTCGTGCAGATCCAGTAATATTCTGGGTGTGATTCGACCGTCCTTACTTTGTCTTTGTTTCTTTGACAGCTCTGTGTACAAAAATACCATTGGAGATGCTTTTGAGGAGCGTTCGGAGCAGGCCCACTTGCTGGTCATATCTGGTTTGAATCTTGCCCGCCTCGACCCAAAAACTTTAATTTTCGAATGCAGGGATATCCAAGGAAGAGTCAGGTACAAATTTTGTCTCTCTAGCATGCTTAGATCGGGAGTTATTCTCAATCTAAGCCAAGATTTTATTTCGGACATTTCTGTGCCGGCATTTTCTCACTGGCGATGACGTAGGCTTGTAATACAGTGGTGTTTCGGGCAGCCCTACTTCCAGGCCGCTCAGCTCGCCTACAAAATCCTCAGCTAAACAAAAAATACGGAAGAGATAGCCCTTGATACGAGCTTTCTATTGGTGTAAAACTCGTGCTGATCCACTATTATTCTGGGGGTGATTTGACCTTCCTTACTTTGTCTTTGTATCTTTGACAGCTCTGTGTACAAAAATCCCATTGGAGATGCTTTTTAGGAGCGTTCGGAGCAGGCCCACTTGCTGGTCTTTTCCGGTATGAAGCTTGCCCATATCGACCCAAAAAACTTAATTTTCGAATGCAGGGATATCCAAGGAAGAGTCAGGTACAAATTTTGTCTCTCTAGCATGCTTAGATCGGGAGTTATTCTCAATCTAAGGCAAAATTTTATTTCGGACATTTCTGTGCCGGCATTTTCTCACTGGCGATGACGTAGGCTTGTAATACAGTGGTGTTTCGGGCAGCCCTACTTCCAGGCCGCTCAGCTCGCTTACAAAATCCTCAGCTAAACAAAAAATACGGAAGACATAGCCCTTGATACGAGCTTTCTATTGGTGTAAAACTCGTGCTGATCCACTATTATTCTGGGGTTGATTTGACCTTTTGACAGCTCTGTGTACAAAAATCCCATTGGAGATATCCAAGGAAGAGTCAGGTACAAATTTTGTCTCTCTAGCATGCTTAGATCGGGAGTTATTCTCAATTTTAGCCACGATTTTATTTCGGACCTTTCTGTGCCGGCATTTTCTCACTGGTGATGACGTAGGCATGTAATACAGTGGAGTTTCGGGCAGCCCTACTTCCAGGTCGCTGAGCTCGCCTACAAAATCCTCAGCTAAACATAAAATACGTAAGAGATAGCCCTTGAGACGAGCTTTCCATTGGTGTAGAACTCGTGCAGATCCAGTATTTTTCTTGGGGTGATTTGACCGTCCTTACTTTGTCTTTGTTTCTTTGACAGCTCTGTGTACAAAAATCCCATTGGAGATGCTTTTAAGGAGCGTTCGCAGCAGGCCCACTTGCTGGTCATTTCCGGTATGAAGCTTGCCCGCATCGACCCAAAACCTTAATTTGCGAAGGCAGGGATATCTAAGGAAGAGTCAGGTACAAATTATGTCTCTCTAGCATGCTTAGATCGGGAGTTATTCTCAATCTAAGCCAAGATTTTATTTCGGACCTTTCTGTGCCGGCATTTTCTCACTGGCGATGACGTAGGCATGTAATACAGTGGTGTTTCGGGCAGCCCTACTTCCAGGTCGCTGAGCTTGCCTACAAAATCCTCAGCTAAACATAAAATACGTAAGAGATAGCCCTTGAGACGAGCTTTCCATTGGTGTAGAACCCGTGCAGATCCAGTATTTTTCTTGGGGTGATTTGACCGTCCTTACTTTGTCTTTGTTTTTTTGACAGCTCTGTGTACAAAAATCCCATTGGAGATGCTTTTGAGGAGCGTTCGGAGCAGGCCCACTTGCTGGTCATTTTCGGTATGAAGCTTGCCCGCATCGACCCAAAAAACTTTATTTTCGAATGCAGGGATATCCAAGGAAGAGTTAGGTACAACTTTTGTCTCTCTAGCATGCTTAGATCGGGAGTTATTCTCAATCTAAGCCAAGATTTTATTTCGGACATTTCTGTGCGGGCATTTTCTCACTGGCGATGACGTAGGCTTGTAATACAGTGGTGTTTCGGGCAGCCCTACTTCCAGGCCGCTCAGCTCGCCTACAAAATCCTCAGCTAAACATAAATTACGTAAGAGATAGCACTTGAGACGAGCTTTCTATTGGTGTAGAACTCGTGCAGATCCAGTAATATTCTGGGTGTGATTCGACCGTCCTTACTTTGTCTTTGTTTCTTTGACAGCTCTGTGTACAAAAATACCATTGGAGATGCTTTTGAGGAGCGTTCGGAGCAGGCCCACTTGCTGGTCATATCTGGTTTGAATCTTGCCCGCCTCGACCCAAAAACTTTAATTTTCGAATGCAGGGATATCCAAGGAAGAGTCAGGTACAAATTTTGTCTCTCTAGCATGCTTAGATCGGGAGTTATTCTCAATCTAAGCCAAGATTTTATTTCGGACATTTCTGTGCCGGCATTTTCTCACTGGCGATGACGTAGGCTTGTAATACAGTGGTGTTTCGGGCAGCCCTACTTCCAGGCCGCTCAGCTCGCCTACAAAATCCTCAGCTAAACAAAAATTACGAAAGAGATAGCCCTTGATACGAGCTTTCTATTGGTGTAAAACTCGTGCTGATCCACTATTATTCTGGGGGTGATTTGACCTTCCTTACTTTGTCTTTGTATCTTTGACAGCTCTGTGTACAAAAATCCCATTGGAGATGCTTTTTAGGAGCGTTCGGAGCAGGCCCACTTGCTGGTCTTTTCCGGTATGAAGCTTGCCCATATCGACCCAAAAAACTTAATTTTCGAATGCAGGGATATCCAAGGAAGAGTCAGGTACAAATTTTGTCTCTCTAGCATGCTTAGATCGGGAGTTATTCTCAATCTAAGGCAAAATTTTATTTCGGACATTTCTGTGCCGGCATTTTCTCACTGGCGATGACGTAGGCTTGTAATACAGTGGTGTTTCGGGCAGCCCTACTTCCAGGCCGCTCAGCTCGCTTACAAAATCCTCAGCTAAACAAAAAATACGGAAGACATAGCCCTTGATACGAGCTTTCTATTGGTGTAAAACTCGTGCTGATCCACTATTATTCTGGGGTTGATTTGACCTTTTGACAGCTCTGTGTACAAAAATCCCATTGGAGATATCCAAGGAAGAGTCAGGTACAAATTTTGTCTCTCTAGCATGCTTAGATC
The DNA here is from genome assembly GCA_023634235.1 of Pisaster brevispinus. Taxonomy (NCBI): domain Eukaryota; kingdom Metazoa; phylum Echinodermata; class Asteroidea; order Forcipulatida; family Asteriidae; genus Pisaster; species Pisaster brevispinus. The sequence continues at coordinate 2,808,573 of JAMKCF010000014.1, read as the reverse complement.
GGGAGTTATTCTCAATTTTAGCCACGATTTTATTTCGGACCTTTCTGTGCCGGCATTTTCTCACTGGTGATGACGTAGGCATGTAATACAGTGGAGTTTCGGGCAGCCCTACTTCCAGGTCGCTGAGCTCGCCTACAAAATCCTCAGCTAAACATAAAATACGTAAGAGATAGCCCTTGAGACGAGCTTTCCATTGGTGTAGAACTCGTGCAGATCCAGTATTTTTCTTGGGGTGATTTGACCGTCCTTACTTTGTCTTTGTTTCTTTGACAGCTCTGTGTACAAAAATCCCATTGGAGATGCTTTTAAGGAGCGTTCGCAGCAGGCCCACTTGCTGGTCATTTCCGGTATGAAGCTTGCCCGCATCGACCCAAAACCTTAATTTGCGAAGGCAGGGATATCTAAGGAAGAGTCAGGTACAAATTATGTCTCTCTAGCATGCTTAGATCGGGAGTTATTCTCAATCTAAGCCAAGATTTTATTTCGGACCTTTCTGTGCCGGCATTTTCTCACTGGCGATGACGTAGGCATGTAATACAGTGGTGTTTCGGGCAGCCCTACTTCCAGGTCGCTGAGCTTGCCTACAAAATCCTCAGCTAAACATAAAATACGTAAGAGATAGCCCTTGAGACGAGCTTTCCATTGGTGTAGAACCCGTGCAGATCCAGTATTTTTCTTGGGGTGATTTGACCGTCCTTACTTTGTCTTTGTTTTTTTGACAGCTCTGTGTACAAAAATCCCATTGGAGATGCTTTTGAGGAGCGTTCGGAGCAGGCCCACTTGCTGGTCATTTTCGGTATGAAGCTTGCCCGCATCGACCCAAAAAACTTTATTTTCGAATGCAGGGATATCCAAGGAAGAGTTAGGTACAACTTTTGTCTCTCTAGCATGCTTAGATCGGGAGTTATTCTCAATCTAAGCCAAGATTTTATTTCGGACATTTCTGTGCGGGCATTTTCTCACTGGCGATGACGTAGGCTTGTAATACAGTGGTGTTTCGGGCAGCCCTACTTCCAGGCCGCTCAGCTCGCCTACAAAATCCTCAGCTAAACATAAATTACGTAAGAGATAGCACTTGAGACGAGCTTTCTATTGGTGTAGAACTCGTGCAGATCCAGTAATATTCTGGGTGTGATTCGACCGTCCTTACTTTGTCTTTGTTTCTTTGACAGCTCTGTGTACAAAAATACCATTGGAGATGCTTTTGAGGAGCGTTCGGAGCAGGCCCACTTGCTGGTCATATCTGGTTTGAATCTTGCCCGCCTCGACCCAAAAACTTTAATTTTCGAATGCAGGGATATCCAAGGAAGAGTCAGGTACAAATTTTGTCTCTCTAGCATGCTTAGATCGGGAGTTATTCTCAATCTAAGCCAAGATTTTATTTCGGACATTTCTGTGCCGGCATTTTCTCACTGGCGATGACGTAGGCTTGTAATACAGTGGTGTTTCGGGCAGCCCTACTTCCAGGCCGCTCAGCTCGCCTACAAAATCCTCAGCTAAACAAAAAATACGGAAGAGATAGCCCTTGATACGAGCTTTCTATTGGTGTAAAACTCGTGCTGATCCACTATTATTCTGGGGGTGATTTGACCTTCCTTACTTTGTCTTTGTATCTTTGACAGCTCTGTGTACAAAAATCCCATTGGAGATGCTTTTGAGGAGCGTTCGGAGCAGGCCCACTTGCTGGTCTTTTCCGGTATGAAGCTTGCCCATATCGACCCAAAAAACTTAATTTTCGAATGCAGGGATATCCAAGGAAGAGTCAGGTACAAATTTTGTCTCTCTAGCATGCTTAGATCGGGAGTTATTCTCAATCTAAGGCAAGATTTTATTTCGGACATTTCTGTGCCGGCATTTTCTCACTGGCGATGACGTAGGCTTGTAATACAGTGGTGTTTCGGGCAGCCCTACTTCCAGGCCGCTCAGCTCGCTTACAAAATCCTCAGCTAAACAAAAAATACGGAAGACATAGCCCTTGATACGAGCTTTCTATTGGTGTAAAACTCGTGCTGATCCACTATTATTCTGGGGGTGATTTGACCTTTTGACAGCTCTGTGTACAAAAATCCCATTGGAGATATCCAAGGAAGAGTCAGGTACAAATTTTGTCTCTCTAGCATGCTTAGATCGGGAGTTATTCTCAATTTTAGCCACGATTTTATTTCGGACCTTTCTGTGCCGGCATTTTCTCACTGGCGATGACGTAGGCATGTAATACAGTGGTGTTTCGGGCAGCCCTACTTCCAGGCCGCTCAGCTCGCCTACAAAATCCTCAGCTAAACAAAAAATACGGAAGAGATAGCCGTTAAAACGAGCTTTCTATTGGTGTAGAACTCGTGCAGATCCAGTATTATTCTGGGGGTGATTTGACCGTCCTTACTTTGTATTTGTTTCTTTGACAGCTCTGTGTACAAAAATCCCATTGGAGATGCTTTTGAGAAGCGTTTGCAGCAAGCCCACTTGCTGGTCCTTTACTGTATGAAGCTTGCCCGCCTCGACCCCAAAAACTTGATTTTCGAATGCAGTGATATCAAAGGAAGAGGCAGGTAAAAATGTTGTCTCTCTAGCATGCTTAGATCGGGTGTTATTATCAATCTTAGACACGATTTTATTTCGGACCTTTCTGTGCCGGCATTTTCTCACTGGCGATGACGTAGGCATGTAATACAGTGGTGTTTCGGGCAGCCCTACTTCCGGGCCGCTCAGCTCACCTAAAAAATTCTCAGCTAAACAAAAATTACGGAAGAGATAGCCCTTGATACGAGCTTTCTATTGGTGTAGAACTCGTGCAGATCTATTATTATTCTGGGGGTGATTTCACCGTCCTTACTTTGTCTTTGTTTCTTTGACAGCTCTGTGTACAAAAATCCCATTGGAGATGCTTTTGAGGAGTGTTCGGAGTAGGCCCACTTCCTGGTCATTGCCGGTATGAAGCTTGCCCTCATCGACCCAAAAAACTTGATTTTCGAATGCAGGGATATCCAAGGAAGAGTCAGGTATAAATTTTGTCTCTCTAGCATGCTTAGATTGGGTGTTATTCTCAATTTTAGCCAATAATTGATTTCGGACCTTTCTGCGACGGCATTTTCTCACTGGCGATGACGTAGGCATGTAATACAGTGGTGTTTCGGGCAGCCCTACTTCCAGGCTGCTCAGCTCGCCTACAAAATCCTCAGCTAAACAAAAATTACGGAAGAGATAGCCTTTAATACGAGCTTTCTATTGGTGTAAAACTCGTGCAGATCCAGTATTATTCTGGGGGTGATTTGACCGTCCTTACTTTGTCTTTGTTTCTTTGACAGCTCTGTGTACAAAAATCCCATTGAAGATGCTTTTAATGAGCGTTCGCAGCAGGCCCACTTGCTGGTCATTTACGGTATGAAGCTTGCCCGCATCGACCCAAAAAACTTAATTTTCGAATGCAGGGATATCCAAGGAAGAGGCAGGTACAAATTTTGTTTCTCTAGCATGCTTAGATTGGGAGTTATTCTCAATCTAAGCCAAGATTTTATTTCGGACCTTTCTGCGACGGCATTTTCTCACTGGCGATGACGTAGGCATGTAATACAGTGGTGTTTCGGGCAGCCCTACTTCCAGGCCTCTCAGATCGCCTATAAAATTCTCAGCTAAACAAAAATTACGGAAGAGATAGCCCTTGATACGAGCTTTCTATTGGTGTAGAACTCGTGCAGATCTAGTATTATTCTGGGGGTGATTTGACCGTCCTTAATTTGTCTTTGTTTCTTTGACAGCTCTGTGTACAAAAATCACATTGGAGATGCTTTTGAGGAGTGTTCGGAGTAGGCCCACTTGCTTGTCATTGCCGGTATGAAGCTTGCCCTCATCGACCCAAAAAACTTAATTTTCGAATGCAGGGATATTTAAGGAAGAGTCAGGTACACATTTTGTCTTTCTAGCATGCTTAGATCGGGAGTTATTCTCAATCTTAGCCACGTTTTTATTTCGGACCTTTCTGTGCCGGCATTTTCTCACTGGCGATGACGTTGGCATGTAATACAGTGGTGTTTAGGGCAGCCCTACTTCCAGGCTGCTCAGCTCGCCTACAAAATCCTCAGCTAAACAAAAATTACGGAAGAGATAGCCTTTAATACGAGCTTTCTATTGGTGTAAAACTCGTGCAGATCCAGTATTTTTCTGGGGGTGATTTGACCGTCCTTACTTTGTCTTTGTTTCTTTGACAGCTCTGTGTACAAAAATCACATTGGAGATGCTTTTGAGGAGTGTTCGGAGCAGGCCCACTTGCTGGTCGTTGCCGGTATGAAGCTTGCCCTCATCGACTCAAAAAACTTGATTTTCGAAAGCAGGGATATCCAAGAAAGAGTCAGGTATAAATTTTGTCTCTCTAGCATGCTTAGATTGGGAGTTATTCTCAATTTTAGCCAAGAATTTATTTCGGACCTTTCTGCGACGGCATTTTCTCACTGGCGATGACGTAGGCATGTAATACAGTGGTGTTTCGGGCAGCCCTACTTCCAGGCTGCTCAGCTCGCCTACAAAATCCTCAGCTAAACAAAAATTACGGAAGAGTAAGCCTTCAATACGAGCTTTCTATTGGTGTAGAATTCGTGCAGATCTAGTATTATTCTGGGGGTGATTTGACCGTCCTTACTTTGTCTTTGTTTCTTTGACAGTTCTGTGTACAAAAATCCCATTGGAGATGCTTTTGAGGAGCGTTCGCAGCAGGCCCACTTGCTGGTCCTTTCCGGTATGAAGCTTGCCTTCATCGACCCAAAAAACTTAATTTTCGAATGCAGGGATATTTAAGGAAGAGTCAGGTACACATTTTGTCTTTCTAGCATGCTTAGATCGGGAGTTATTCTCAATCTTAGCCACGATTTTATTTCGGACCTTTCTGTGCCGGCATTTTCTCACTGGCGATGACGTAGGCAGCATGCCCACTTGCTGGTCATTTACGCTATGAAGCTTGCCCGCATCGACCCAAAAAACTAGTTTTTCGAATGCAGGGATATCCAAGGAAGAGTCAGGTTTAAATTTTGTCTCTCTAGGTTGCTTAGATCGGGAGTTATTGGCAATCTTAGCCACGATTTATTTCGGACCTTTCTGTGCCGGCATTTCCTCACTGGCGATGACGTAGGCATGTAATACAGTGGTGTTTCGGGCAGCCCTATTCCAGGCCGCTCAGCTCGCCTACAAAATCCTCAGCTAAACATAAATAACTTAAGAGATAGCCCTTGATACGAGCTTTCCATTGGTGTAGAACTCGTGCAGATCCAGTATTTTTCTTGGGGTGATTTGACCGTCCTTACTTTGTCTTTGATTCTTTGACAGCTCTGTGTACAAAAATCCAATTGGAGATGCTTTTGAGGAGCGTTCGGAGCAGGCCCACTTGCTGGTCATTTCCGATATGAAGCTTGCACGCATCGACCCAAAAAAACTTAATTTTCGAATGCAGGGATATCCAAGGAAGAGTCAGGTATAAATTTTGTCTCTCTAGCATGCTTAGATTGGGAGTTATTTTCAATTTTAGCCAAGAATTTATTTCGGACCTTTCTGCGACGGCATTTTCTCACTGGCGATGACGTAGGCATGTAATACAGTGGTGTTTCGGGCAGCCCTACTTCCAGGCTGCTCAGCTCGCCTACAAAATCCTCAGCTAAAAAAAAATTACGGAAGAGTAAGCCTTTAATACGAGCTTTCTATTGGTGTAGAATTCGTGCAGATCTAGTATTATTCTGGGGGTGATTTGACCGTCCTTAATTTGTCTTTGTTTCTTTGACAGCTCTGTGTACAAAAATCACATTGGAGATGCTTTTGAGGAGTGTTCGGAGTAGGCCCACTTGCTTGTCATTGCCGGTATGAAGCTTGCCCTCATCGACCCAGAAAACTTGATTTTCGAATGCAGGGATATCCAAGGAAGAGTCAGGTATTAATTTTGTCTCCCTAGCATGCTTAGATTGGGAGTTATTCTCAATTTTAGCCAAGAATTTATTTCGGACCTTTCTCCGACGGCATTTGCTCACTGGCGATGACGTAGGCATGTAATACAGTGGTGTTTCGGGCAGCCCTACTTCCAGGCTGCTCAGCTCGCCTACAAAATCCTCAGCTAAACAAAAATTACGGAAGAGATAGCCTTTAATACGAGCTTTCTATTGGTGTAAAACTCGTGCAGATCCAGTATTTTTCTGGGGGTGATTTGACCGTCCTTACTTTGTCTTTGTTTCTTTGACAGCTCTGTGTACAAAAATCACATTGGAGATGCTTTTGAGGAGTGTTCGGAGCAGGCCCACTTGCTGGTCGTTGCCGGTATGAAGCTTGCCCTCATCGACTCAAAAAACTTGATTTTCGAAAGCAGGGATATCCAAGAAAGAGTCAGGTATAAATTTTGTCTCTCTAGAATGCTTAGATTGGGAGTTATTCTCAATTTTAGCCAAGAATTTATTTCGGACCTTTCTGCGACGGCATTTTCTCACTGGCGATGACGTAGGCATGTAATACAGTGGTGTTTCGGGCAGCCCTACTTCCAGGCTGCTCAGCTCGCCTACAAAATCCTCAGCTAAACAAAAATTACGGAAGAGTAAGCCTTCAATACGAGCTTTCTATTGGTGTAGAATTCGTGCAGATCTAGTATTATTCTGGGGGTGATTTGACCGTCCTTACTTTGTCTTTGTTTCTTTGACAGTTCTGTGTACAAAAATCCCATTGGAGATGCTTTTGAGGAGCGTTCGGAGCAGGCCCACTTGCTGGTCCTTTTCGGTATGAAGCTTGCCTTCATCGACCCAAAAAACTTAATTTTCGAATGCAGGGATATTTAAGGAAGAGTCAGGTACACATTTTGTCTTTCTAGCATGCTTAGATCGGGAGTTATTCTCAATCTTAGCCACGTTTTTATTTCGGACCTTTCTGTGCCGGCATTTTCTCACTGGCGATGACGTAGGCAGCATGCCCACTTGCTGGTCATTTACGCTATGAAGCTTGCCCGCATCGACCCAAAAAACTTGTTTTTCGAATGCAGGGATATCCAAGGAAGAGTCAGGTTTAAATTTTGTCTCTCTAGGTTGCTTAGATCGGGAGTTATTGGCAATCTTAGCCACGATTTTATTTCGGACCTTTCTGTGCCGGCATTTCCTCACTGGCGATGACGTAGGCATGTAATACAGTGGTGTTTCGGGCAGCCCTACTTCCAGGCCGCTCAGCTCGCCTACAAAATCTTCAGCTAAACATAAATAACGTAAGAGATAGCCCTTGATACGAGCTTTCCATTGGTGTAGAACTCGTGCAGATCCAGTATTTTTCTTGGGGTGATTTGACCGTCCTTACTTTGTCTTTGATTCTTTGACAGCTCTGTGTACAAAAATCCAATTGGAGATGCTTTTGAGGAGCGTTCGGAGCAGGCCCACTTGCTGGTCATTTCCGATATGAAGCTTGCACGCATCGACCCAAAAAACTTAATTTTCGAATGCAGGGATATCCAAGGAAGAGTCAGGTACAAATTTTGTCTCTCTAGCTTGCTTAGATCGGGAGTTATTCTCAATCTTAGCCACGATTTTATTTCGGACCTTTCTGTGCTGGCATTTTCTCACTGGCGACGACGTAGGCATGTAATACAGTGGTGTTTCGGGCAGCCCTACTTCCAGGCCGCTCAGCTCGCCTACAAAATCCTCAGCTAAAAAAAATTACGGAAGAGATAGCCCTTGATAAGAGCTTTCCATTGGTGTAGAACTCGTGCAGATCCAGTATTATTCTGCGGGTGATTTGACCGTCCTTACTTTGTCTTTGTTTCTTTGACAGCTCTGTGTACAAAAATACCATTGGAGATGCTTTTGAGGAGCGTTCGGAGCAGGCCCACTTGCTGGTCATTTCCGGTATGAAGCTTGCCTGCATCGACCTAAAAAACTTAATTTTTCGAATGCAGGGATATCCAAAGAAGAGTCAGGTACAAGTTTTGTCTCTGTAGCATGCTTAGATCAGGAGTTTGTCTCAATCTTAGCCACGATTTTATTTCGGACCATTCTGTGCCGGCATTTCCTCACTGGCGATGACGTAGGCATGTAATACAGTGGTGTTTCGGGCAGCCCTACTTCCAGGCCGCTCAGCTCGCCTACAAAATCTTCAGCTAAACATAAATAACGTAAGAGATAGCCCTTGATACGAGCTTTCCATTGGTGTAGAACTCGTGCAGATCCAGTATTTTTCTTGGGGTGATTTGACCGTCCTTACTTTGTCTTTGATTCTTTGACAGCTCTGTGTACAAAAATCCAATTGGAGATGCTTTTGAGGAGCGTTCGGAGCAGGCCCACTTGCTGGTCATTTCCGATATGAAGCTTGCACGCATCGACCCAAAAAACTTAATTTTCGAATGCAGGGATATCCAAGGAAGAGTCAGGTACAAATTTTGTCTCTCTAGCTTGCTTAGATCGGGAGTTATTCTCAATCTTAGCCACGATTTTATTTCGGACCTTTCTGTGCTGGCATTTTCTCACTGGCGACGACGTAGGCATGTAATACAGTGGTGTTTCGGGCAGCCCTACTTCCAGGCCGCTCAGCTCGCCTACAAAATCCTCAGCTAAAAAAAATTACGGAAGAGATAGCCCTTGATAAGAGCTTTCCATTGGTGTAGAACTCGTGCAGATCCAGTATTATTCTGCGGGTGATTTGACCGTCCTTACTTTGTCTTTGTTTCTTTGACAGCTCTGTGTACAAACATACCATTGGAGATGCTTTTGAGGAGCGTTCGGAGCAGGCCCACTTGCTGGTCATTTCCGGTATGAAGCTTGCCTGCATCGACCTAAAAAACTTAATTTTTCGAATGCAGGGATATCCAAAGAAGAGTCAGGTACAAGTTTTGTCTCTGTAGCATGCTTAGATCAGGAGTTTGTCTCAATCTTAGCCACGATTTTATTTCGGACCATTCTGTGCCGGCATTTTCTCACTGGCGATGACGTAGGCATGTTATACAGTGGTGTTTAGGGCAGCCCTACTTCCAGGCCGCTCAGCTCGCCTACAAAATCCTCAGCTAAACAAATAATTCGTAAAAGATAGCCCTTGATACAAGCTTTTCATTGGTGTAGAATTCGTGCAGATCTAGTATTATTCTGGGGGTGATTTGACCGTCCTTACTTTGTCTTTGTTTCTTTGACAGCTCTGGGTACAAAAACCCCATTGGAGATGCTTTTGAGGAGAGTTCGGAGCAGGCCCACTTGCTGGTCATTTCCGGTATGAAGCTTGTACGCATCGACCCAAAAAACTTAATTTTCGAATGCAGGGATATCCAAGGAAGAGTCAGGTACAAATGTTGTCTCTGTAGCATGCTTAGATCGGGAGTTATTCTCAATCTTAGCCACGATTTTATTTCGGACTTTTCTGTGCCGGCATTTTCTCACTGTCGATGAAGTAGGCATGTAATACAGTGGTGTTTCGGGCAGCCCTACTTCCAGGCCGCTCAGCTCGCCTACAACATTCTCAGCTAACCAAAAAATACGGAAGAGATAGCTCTTGATACGAGCTTTCTATGGGTGATTTGACCGTCCTTACTTTGTCTTTGTTTCTTTGACAGCTCTGTGTTCAAAAAACCCATTGGAGATGCTTTTGAGGAGCGTTCGGAGCAGGCGCACTTGCTGGTCATTTACGGTATGAAGCTTGCCAGCCTTGACCCAAAAAACTTAATTTTCGGCGGCAGGGATATCAAAGGAAGAGTCAGGTACAAATTTTGTCTCTCTAGCATGCTTAGATCGGGAGTTATTCTCAATCTTAGCCACGATTTTATTTCGGACTTTTCTGTGCCGGCATTTTCTCACTTGCGATGACTTAGGCATGTAATACAGTGGTGTTTCTGGCAGCCATACTTCCAGGCCGCTGAGCTCGCCTACAAAATCCTCAGCTAAACACAAATTACGGAAGAGATAGCCCTTGATACGAGCTTTTTATTGGTGTAGAATTCGTGCAGATCCAGTATTATTCTGGGGGTGATTTGACCGTCCTTACTTTGTCTTTGTTTCTTTGGCAGCTCTGTGTACAAAAATCAAATTGGAGATGCTTTTGAGGAGCGTTCGCAGCAGGCGCACTTGCTGGTCATTTACGGTATGAAGCTTACCCGCCTCGACCTAAAAAACTTAATTTTCGAATGCAGGGATATCCAAGGAAGAGTCAGGTACAAATTTTGTCTCTCTAGCATGCTTAGATCGGGAGTTATTCTCAATCTTAGCCACGAATTTATTTCGGACCTTTCTGTGCCGGCATTTTCTCACTGGCGATGACGTAGGCATGTAATACAGTGATGTTTCGTGCAGCCCTACTTCCAGGCCGCTCAGCTCGCCTACAAAATCCTCAGCTAAACATAAATTACGGAAGAGATAGCCCTTGAGACGAGCTTTCCATTGGTGTAGAACTCGTGCAGATCCAGTATTTTTCTTGGGGTGATTTGACCGTCCTTACTTTGTCTTTGTTTCTTTGACAGCTCTGTGTACAAAAATCCCATTGGAGATGCTTTTGAGGAGCGTTCGGAGCAGGCCCACTTGTTGGTCCTTACGGTATGAAGCTTGCCCGCCTCGACAAAAAAACCTTAATTTTCGAATGCAGGGATATCCAAGGAAGAGTCAGGTACAAATTGTGTCTCTCTAGCATGCTTAGATTGGGAGTTATTCACAATCTAAGCCAAGATTTTATTTCGGACCTTTCTGTGCCGGCATTTTCTCACTGGCGATGACGTTGGCATGTAATACAGTGGTGTTTCGGGCAGCCCTACTTCCAGGCCGCTCAGCTCGCCTACAAAATCCTCAGCTAAGCAAAAATTACGCAGGAGATAGCCCACGATACGAACTTTCTGTTGGTGTAAAACTCGTGCTGATCCAGTATTTTTCTGGGGGTGATTTGACCGTCCTTACTTTGTCTTTGATTCATTGACAGCACTGTGTACAAAAATCCCATTGGAGATGCTTTTGAGGAGCGTTCGGAGCAGGCCCACTTGCTGGTCCTTTACGGTATGAAGCTTGCCCGCCTTGACCCAAAAAACTTAATTTGCGAACGCAAGGATATCCAAGGAAGAGTCAGGTACAAAATTTGTCTCTCAAGCATGCTTAGATCGGGACTTATTCTCAATCTAAGCCAAGATTTTATTTCGGACCTTTCTGTGCCGGCATTTTCTCACTGGCGATGACGTAGGCATGTAATACAGTGGAGTTTCGGGCAGCCCTACTTCCAGGTCGCTGAGCTCGCCTACAAAGTCCTCAGCTAAACATAAATTACGTAAGAGATAGCCCTTGAGACGAGCTTTCTATTGGTGTAGAACTCGTGCAGATCCACTATTATTCTGGGGGTGATTTGACCGTCCTTACTTTGTCTGTGTTTCTTTGACAGCTCTGTGTACAAAAATCCCATTGGAGATGCTTTTGAGGAGCGTTCGGAACAGTCCCACTTGCTGGTCATTTCCGGTATGAAGCTTGCACGCCTCGACCCAAAAAACTTAATTTTCGAATGCAGGGATATCCAACGAAGAGTCAGTTACAAATTTTGTCTCTGTAGCATGCTTAGATCGGGAGTTATTCTCAATCTTAGCCACGATTTTATTTCGGACTTTTCTGTGCCGGCATTTTCTCACTGGCGATGACGTAGGCATGTTATACAGTGGTGTTTAGGGCAGCCCTACTTTCAGGTCGCTCAGCTCGCCTACAAAATCCTCAGCTAAACATAAATTACGGAAGAGATAGCCCTTGAGACGGGCTTTCAATTGGTGTAGAACTCGTGCAGATCCAGTATTTTTCTTGGGGTGATTTGACCGTCCTTACTTTGTCTTTGTTTCTTTGACAGCTCTGTGTACAAAAATCCCATTGGAGATGCTTTTGAGGAGCGTTCGGAGCAGGCCCACTTGTTGGTCCTTACGGTATGAAGCTTGCCCGCCTCGACAAAAAAACTTTAATTTTCGAATGCAGGGATATCCAAGGAAGAGTCAGGTACAAATTGTGTCTCTCTAGCATGCTTAGATCGGGAGTTATTCACAATCTAAGCCAAGATTTTATTTCGGACCTTTCTGTGCCGGCATTTTCTCACTGGCGATGACGTTGGCATGTAATACAGTGGTGTTTCGGGCAGCCCTACTTCCAGGCCGCTCAGCTCGCCTACAAAATCCTCAGCTAAGCAAAAATTACGGAAGAGATAGCCCTTGATAAGAGCTTTCCATTGGTGTAGAACTCGTGCAGATCCAGTATTATTCTGCGGGTGATTTGACCGTCCTTACTTTGTCTTTGTTTCTTTGACAGCTCTGTGTACAAAAATACCATTGGAGATGCTTTTGAGGAGCGTTCGGAGCAGGCCCACTTGCTGGTCATTTCCGGTATGAAGCTTGCCTGCATCGACCTAAAAAACTTAATTTTTCGAATGCAGGGATATCCAAAGAAGAGTCAGGTACAAGTTTTGTCTCTGTAGCATGCTTAGATCAGGAGTTTGTCTCAATCTTAGCCACGATTTTATTTCGGACCATTCTGTGCCGGCATTTTCTCACTGGCGATGACGTAGGCATGTTATACAGTGGTGTTTAGGGCAGCCCTACTTCCAGGCCGCTCAGCTCGCCTACAAAATCCTCAGCTAAACAAATAATTCGTAAAAGATAGCCCTTGATACAAGCTTTTCATTGGTGTAGAATTCGTGCAGATCTAGTATTATTCTGGGGGTGATTTGACCGTCCTTACTTTGTCTTTGTTTCTTTGACAGCTCTGGGTACAAAAACCCCATTGGAGATGCTTTTGAGGAGAGTTCGGAGCAGGCCCACTTGCTGGTCATTTCCGGTATGAAGCTTGTACGCATCGACCCAAAAAACTTAATTTTCGAATGCAGGGATATCCAAGGAAGAGTCAGGTACAAATGTTGTCTCTGTAGCATGCTTAGATCGGGAGTTATTCTCAATCTTAGCCACGATTTTATTTCGGACTTTTCTGTGCCGGCATTTTCTCACTGTCGATGAAGTAGGCATGTAATACAGTGGTGTTTCGGGCAGCCCTACTTCCAGGCCGCTCAGCTCGCCTACAACATTCTCAGCTAACCAAAAAATACGGAAGAGATAGCTCTTGATACGAGCTTTCTATGGGTGATTTGACCGTCCTTACTTTGTCTTTGTTTCTTTGACAGCTCTGTGTTCAAAAAACCCATTGGAGATGCTTTTGAGGAGCGTTCGGAGCAGGCGCACTTGCTGGTCATTTACGGTATGAAGCTTGCCAGCCTTGACCCAAAAAACTTAATTTTCGGCGGCAGGGATATCAAAGGAAGAGTCAGGTACAAATTTTGTCTCTCTAGCATGCTTAGATCGGGAGTTATTCTCAATCTTAGCCACGATTTTATTTCGGACTTTTCTGTGCCGGCATTTTCTCACTTGCGATGACGTAGGCATGTAATACAGTGGTGTTTCTGGCAGCCATACTTCCAGGCCGCTCAGCTCGCCTACAAAATCCTCAGCTAAACACAAATTACGGAAGAGATAGCCCTTGATACGAGCTTTTTATTGGTGTAGAATTCGTGCAGATCCAGTATTATTCTGGGGGTGATTTGACCGTCCTTACTTTGTCTTTGTTTCTTTGGCAGCTCTGTGTACAAAAATCAAATTGGAGATGCTTTTGAGGAGCGTTCGCAGCAGGCGCACTTGCTGGTCATTTACGGTATGAAGCTTACCCGCCTCGACCTAAAAAACTTAATTTTCGAATGCAGGGATATCCAAGGAAGAGTCAGGTACAAATTTTGTCTCTCTAGCATGCTTAGATCGGGAGTTATTCTCAATCTTAGCCACGAATTTATTTCGGACCTTTCTGTGCCGGCATTTTCTCACTGGCGATGACGTAGGCATGTAATACAGTGATGTTTCGTGCAGCCCTACTTCCAGGCCGCTCAGCTCGCCTACAAAATCCTCAGCTAAACATAAATTACGGAAGAGATAGCCCTTGAGACGAGCTTTCCATTGGTGTAGAACTCGTGCAGATCCAGTATTTTTTCTTGGGGTGATTTGACCGTCCTTACTTTGTCTTTGTTTCTTTGACAGCTCTGTGTACAAAAATCCCATTGGAGATGCTTTTGAGGAGCGTTCGGAGCAGGCCCACTTGTTGGTCCTTACGGTATGAAGCTTGCCCGCCTCGACAAAAAAACCTTAATTTTCGAATGCAGGGATATCCAAGGAAGAGTCAGGTACAAATTGTGTCTCTCTAGCATGCTTAGATTGGGAGTTATTCACAATCTAAGCCAAGATTTTATTTCGGACCTTTCTGTGCCGGCATTTTCTCACTGGCGATGACGTTGGCATGTAATACAGTGGTGTTTCGGGCAGCCCTACTTCCAGGCCGCTCAGCTCGCCTACAAAATCCTCAGCTAAGCAAAAATTACGCAGGAGATAGCCCACGATACGAACTTTCTGTTGGTGTAAAACTCGTGCTGATCCAGTATTTTTCTGGGGGTGATTTGACCGTCCTTACTTTGTCTTTGATTCATTGACAGCACTGTGTACAAAAATCCCATTGGAGATGCTTTTGAGGAGCGTTCGGAGCAGGCCCACTTGCTGGTCCTTTACGGTATGAAGCTTGCCCGCCTTGACCCAAAAAACTTAATTTGCGAACGCAGGGATATCCAAGGAAGAGTCAGGTACAAAATTTGTCTCTCAAGCATGCTTAGATCGGGACTTATTCTCAATCTAAGCCAAGATTTTATTTCGGACCTTTCTGTGCCGGCATTTTCTCACTGGCGATGACGTAGGCATGTAATACAGTGGAGTTTCGGGCAGCCCTACTTCCAGGTCGCTGAGCTCGCCTACAAAGTCCTCAGCTAAACATAAATTACGTAAGAGATAGCCCTTGAGACGAGCTTTCTATTGGTGTAGAACTCGTGCAGATCCACTATTATTCTGGGGGTGATTTGACCGTCCTTACTTTGTCTTTGTTTCTTTGACAGCTCTGTGTACAAAAATCCCATTGGAGATGCTTTTGAGGAGCGTTCGGAACAGTCCCACTTGCTGGTCATTTCCGGTATGAAGCTTGCACGCCTCGACCCAAAAAACTTAATTTTCGAATGCAGGGATATCCAAGGAAGAGTCAGTTACAAATTTTGTCTCTGTAGCATGCTTAGATCGGGAGTTATTCTCAATCTTAGCCACGATTTTATTTCGGACTTTTCTGTGCCGGCATTTTCTCACTGGCGATGACGTAGGCATGTTATACAGTGGTGTTTAGGGCAGCCCTACTTCCAGGTCGCTGAGCTCGCCTACAAAGTCCTCAGCTAAACATAAATTACGTAAGAGATAGCCCTTGAGACGAACTTTCTGTTGGTGTAAAACTCGTGCTGATCCAGTATTTTTCTGGGGGTGATTTGACCGTCCTTACTTTGTCTTTGATTCATTGACAGCACTGTGTACAAAAATCCCATTGGAGATGCTTTTGAGGAGCGTTCGGAGCAGGCCCACTTGCTGGTCCTTTACGGTATGAAGCTTGCCCGCCTTGACCCAAAAAACTTAATTTTCGAATGCAGGGATATCCAAGGAAGAGTCAGGTACAAATTTTTTTTCTCTAGCATGCTTAGATCGGGAGTTATTCTCAATCTAAGCCAAGATTTTATTTCGGACATTTCTGTGCCGGCATTTTCTCACTGGCGATGACGTTGGCATGTAATACAGTGGTGTTTCGGGCAGCCCTACTTCCAGGCCGCTCAGCTCGCCTACAAAATCCTCAGCTAAAAAAAAATAACGGAGGAGATAGCCCACGATACGAACTTTCTGTTGGTGTAAAACTCGTGCTGATCCAGTATTTTTCTGGGGGTGATTTGACCGTCCTTACTTTGTCTTTGATTCTTTGACAGCTCTGTGTACAAAAATCCCATTGGAGATGCTTTTGAGGAGCGTTCGGAGCAGGCCCACTTGCTGGTCCTTTACGGTATGAAGCTTGCCCGCCTTGACCCAAAAACATAATTTGCGAATGCAGGGATATCCAAGGAAGAGTCAGGTACAAAATTTGTCTCTCAAGCATGCTTAGATCGGGACTTATTCTCAATCTAAGCCAAGATTTTATTTCGGACCTTTCTGTGCCGGCATTTTCTCACTGGCGATGACGTTGGCATGTAATACAGTGGAGTTTCGTGCAGCCCTACTTCCAGGTCGCTCAGCTCGCCTACAAAGTCCTCAGCTAAACAAAAAATACGGAGGAGATAGCTCTTGATACGAGCTTTCTATGGGTGATTTGACCGTCCTTACTTTGTCTTTGTTTCTTTGACAGCTCTGTGTACAAGAATCCCATTGGAGATGCTTTTGAGGAGCGTTCGGTACAGTCCCACTTGCTGGTCATTTCCGGTATGAAGCTTGCCCGCCTCGACCCAAAAAACTTAATTTTCGAATGCAGGGATATCCAAGGAAGAGTCAGGTACACATTTTGTTTCTCTAGCATGCTTAGATCGGGAGTTATTCTCAATATAAGCCAAGATTTTATTTCGGACCTTTCTGTGCCGGCATTTTCTCACTGGCGATGACGTTGGCATGTACTACAGTGGTGTTTCGGGCAGCCCTACTTCCAGGCCGCTCAGCTCGCCTACAAAATCCTCAGCTAAGCAAAAATTACGGAGGAGATAGCCCTTGATACGAACTTTCTGTTGGTGTAAAACTCGTGCTGATCCAGTATTTTTCTGGGGGTGATTTGACCGTCCTTACTTTGTCTTTGATTCTTTGACAGCTCTGTGTAATAAAATCCCATTGGACATGCTTTTGAGGAGCGTTCGGAGCAGGCCCACTTGCTGGTCCTTTACGGTATGAAGCTTGCCCGCCTTGACCCAAAAAACCTAATTTGCGAATGCAGGGATATCAAAGGAAGAGTCAGGTACAAATTTTGTTTCTCTAGCATGCTTAGATCGTGAGTTATTCTCAATCTAAGCCAAGATTTTATTTCGGACCTTTCTGTGCCGGCATTTTCTCACTGGCGATGACGTTGGCATGTAATACAGTGGTGTTTCGGGCAGCCCTACTTCCAGGCCGCTTAGCTCGCCTACGAAATCCTCAGCTAAACATAAATTACGGAGGAGATAGCCCTCGATACGAACTTTCTATTGGTGTTAAACTCGTGCTGATCCAGTATTATTCTGGGGGTGATTTGACCGTCCTTACTTTGTCTTTGTTTCTTTGACAGCTCTGTGTACAAAAATCTCATTGGAGATGCTTTTCAGGAGCGTTCGGCGCAGGCCCACTTCCTGGTCATTTACGGTCTGAAGCTTGCCCGCCTCGACCCCAAAAACTTGATTTTCGAATGCAAGGATATCCAAGGAAGATTTAGGTACAAATTTTGTCTCTCTAGCATGCTTAGATCGGGAGTTATTCTCAATCTTAGCCACGATTCTATTTCGGACCTTTCTGTGCCGGCATTTTCTCACTGGTGATGACGTAGGCATGTAATACAGTGGAGTTTCGGGCAGCCCTACTTCCAGGTCGCTCAGCTCGCCTACAAAATCCTCAGCTAAACATAAATTACGTAAGAGATAGCCCTTGAGACGAGCTTTCCATTGGTGTAGAACTCGTGCAGATCCAGTATTTTTCTTGGGGTGATTTCACCGTCCTTACTTTGTCTTTGTTTCTTTGACAGCTCTGTGTACAAGAATCCCATTGGAGATGCTTTTGAGGAGCGTTCGGAACAGTCCCACTTGCTGGTCAATTCCGGTATGATGCTTGCCCGCCTCGACCCAAAAAACTTAATTTTCGAATGCAGGGATATCCAAGGAATTGAGACGAGCTTTCTATTGGTGTAGAACTCGTGCAGATCCACTATTATTCTGGGGGTGATTTGACCGTCCTTACTTTGTCTTTGTTTCTTTGACAACTCTGTGTACAAAAATCCAATTGGAGATGCTTTTGAGGAGCGTTCGGAACAGTCCCACTTGCTGGTCATTTCCGGTATGAAGCTTGCCCGCCTCGACCCAAAAAACTTAATTTTCGAATGCAGGGATATCCAAAGAAGAGTCAGGTGCAAATTTTGTTTCTCTAGCATGCTTAGATCGGGAGTTATTTACAATCTAAGCCAATATTTTATTTCGGACCTATCTGTGCCGGCATTTTCTCACTGGCGATGACGTTGGCATGTAATACAGTGGTGTTTCGGGCAACCCTACTTCCAGGCCGCTCAGCTCGCCTACAAAATCCTCAGCTAAGCAAAAATTACGGAGGAGATAGCCCAAGATACGAACTTTCTATTGGTGTAAAACTCGTGCTGATCCACTATTATTCTGGGGGTGATTTGACCGTCCTTACTTTGTCTTTGATTCTTTGACAGCTCTGTGTAATAAAATCCCATTGGAGATGCTTTTGAGGAGCGTTCGGAGCAGGCCCACTTGCTGGTCCTTTACGGTATGAAGCTTTCCCGCCTTGACCCAAAAAACCTAATTTGCGAATGCAGGGATATCAAAGGAAGAGTCAGGTACAAATTTTGTTTCTCTAGCAGGCTTAGATCGGGAGTTATTCTCAATCTAAGCCAAGATTTCATTTCGGACCTTTCTGTGCCGGCATTTTCTCACTGGCGATGACGCAGGCATGTATTACAGTGGTGTTTCGGGCAGCCCTACTTTCAGGCCGCTCAGCTCGCCTACAACATCCTCAGCTAACCAAAAAATACGGAGGAGATAGCTCTTGATACGAGCTTTCTATGGGTGATTTGACCGTCCTTACTTTGTCTTTGTTTCTTTGACAGCTCTGTGTACAAGAATCCCATTGGAGATGCTTTTGAGGAGCGTTCGGAACAGTCCCACTTGCTGGTCCTTTACGGTATGAAGCTTGCCCGCCTTGACCCAAAAAACCTAATTTGCGAATGCAGGGATATCAAAGGAAGAGTCAGGTACAAATTTTGTTTCTCTAGCATGCTTAGATCGGGAGTTATTCTCAATATAAGCCAAGATTTTATTTCGGACCTTTCTGTGCCGGCATTCTCTCACTGGCGATGACGTTGGCATGTAATACAGTGGTGTTTCGGGCAGCCCTACTTCCAGGCCGCTTAGCTCGCCTACGAAATCCTCAGCTAAACATAAATTATGGAGGAGATAGCCCTCGATACGAACTTTCTATTGGTGTTAAACTCGTGCTGATCCACTATTATTCTGGGGGTGATTTGACCGTCCTTACTTTGTCTTTGTTTCTTTGACAGCTCTGTGTACAAAAATCTCATTGGAGATGCTTTTCAGGAGCGTTCGGCGCAGGCCCACTTGCTGGTCATTTACGGTCTGAAGCTTGCCCGCCTCGACCCCAAAAACTTGATTTTCGAATGCAAGGATATCCAAGGAAAATTTAGGTACAAATTTTGTCTCTCTAGCATGCTTAGATCGGGAGTTATTCTCAATCTTAGCCACGATTTTATTTCGGACCTTTCTGTGCCGGCATTTTCTCACTTGTCATGACTTAGGCATGTAATACAGTGGAGTTTCGGACAGCCCTACTTCCAGGTCGCTCAGCTCGCTTACATAATCCTCAGCTAAACATAAAATACGTAAGAGATAGCCCTTTATACGAGCTTTCCATTGGTGTAAAACTCGTGCAGATCCAGTATTTTTCTTGGGGTGATTTGACCGTCCTTACTTTGTCTTTGTTTTTTTGACAGCTCTGTGTACAAAAATCCCATTGGATATGCTTTTGAGGAGCGTTCGGAGCAGGCCCACTTGCTGGTCATTTACGGTATGAAGCTTGCCGCCTTGACTCAAAAAACTTCATTTTCGAATGCAGGGATATCCAAGGAAGAGTCAGGTACAAATTTTGTCTCTCTAGCATGCTTAGATCGGGAGTTATTCTCAATCTAAACCAATATTTTATTTCGGACCTTTCTGTGCCGGCATTTTCTCACTGGCTATGACGCAGGCATGTATTCAATGGTGTTTCGGGCAGCCCTACTTCCAGGCCGCTCAGTTCGCCTACAAAATCCTCACCTAAGCAAAAATTACGGAGAAGATAGCCCTCGATACGAACTTTGTATTGGTGTAAAACTCGTGCTGATCCACTATTATTCTGGGGGTGATTTGACCGTCCTTACTTTGTCTTTGTTTCTTTGACAGCTCTGTGTACAAACATCCCATTGGAGATGCTTTTGAGGAGCTTTCGGCGCAGGCCCACTTCCTGGTCATTTACGGTCTGAAGCTTGCCCGCCTCGACCCAAAAATCTTAATATTCGAATGCAGGGATATCCAAGGAAGAGTCAGGTACAAATTTTGTCTATCTAGCATGCTTAGATCGGGAGTTATTCTCAATCTTAGCCACGATTTTATTTCGGACCTTTCTGTGCCGGCATTTTCTCACTGGTGATGACGTAGGCATGTAATACAGTGGAGTTTCGGGCAGCCCTACTTCCACGCCGCTCAGCTCGCCTACAAAATCCTCAGCTAAACATAAATTACGTAAGAGATAGCCCTTGAGACGAGCTTTCCATTGGTGTAGAACTCGTGCAGATCCAGTATTTTTCTTGGGGTGATTTGATCGTCCTTACTTTGTCTTTGTTTCTTTGACAGCTCTGTGTACAAAAATCCCAGTAGAGATGCTTTTGAAAAGCGTTCGCAGCAGGCCCACTTGCTGGTCATTTACGGTCTGAAGTTTGCCCGCCTCGACCCCAAAAACCTTAATATTCGAATGCGGGGATATCCAAAGAAGTGTCAGGTACAAATTTTGTCTCTCTAGCATGCTTAGATCGGGCGTTATTCTCAATCTTAGCCACGATTTTATTTCGGACCTTTCTGTGCCGGCATTTTCTCACTTGTCATGACTTAGGCATGTAATACAGTGGAGTTTCGGGCAGCCCTACTTCCAGGTCGCTCAGCCCGCTTACATAATCCTCAGCTAAACATAAAATACGTAAGAGATAGCCCTTTATACGAGCTTTCCATTGGTGTAAAACTCGTGCAGATCCAGTATTTTTCTTGGGGTGATTTGACCGTCCTTACTTTGTCTTTGTTTCTTTGACAGCTCTGTGTACATAAATCCCATTGGAGATGCTTTTGAGGAGCGTTCGGAGCAGGCCCACTTGCTGGTCCTTTACGGTATGAAGCTTGCCGCCTCGACTCAAAAAATTTCATTTTCGAATGCAGGGATATCCAAGGAAGAGTCAGGTACAAATTTTGTTTCTCTAGCATGCTTAGATCGGGAGTTATTCTCAATCTAAGCCAAGATTTTATTTCGGACCTTTCTGTGCCGGCATTTTCTCACTGGCGATGACGTAGGCATGTATTACAGTGGTGTTTCGGGCAGCTCTACTTCCAGGCCGCTCAGCTCGCCTACAAAATCCTCAGCTAAGCAAATATTACGGAGGAGATAGCCCTTCATACGAACTTTCTGTTGGTGTAGAACTCGTGCTGATCCACTATTATTCTGGGGGTGATTTGACCGTCCTTACTTTGTCTTTGTTTCTTTGACAGCTCTGTGTACAAAAATCCCATTGGAGATGCTTTTAAGGAGCGTTCGCAGCAGGCCCACTTGCTGGTCATTTCCGGTATGAAACTTGCCCGCATCGACCCAAAAAACTTAATTTTCGAATGCAGGGATATCCAAGGAAGAGTCAGAAACAAATTTTGTTTCTCTAGCATGCTTAGATCGGGAGTTATTCTCAATCTTATCCACAATTTTATTTTGGACCTTTTTGTGCCGGCATTTTCTCACTGGCGATGACGTAGGCATGTATTACAGGGGTGTTTCGGGCAGCCCTACTTCCAGGCCGCTCAGCTCGCCTACAAAATCCTCAGCTAAGCAAAAATTACGGAGAAGATAGCCCTCGATACGAACTTTCTATTGGTGTAAAACTCGTGCTGATCCAGTATTATTCTGGGGGTGATTTGACCGTCCTTACTTTGTCTTTGTTTCTTTGACAGCTCTGTGTACAAACATCCCATTGGAGATGCTTTTGAGGAGCGTTCGGCGCAGGCCCACTTCCTGGTCATTTACGGTCTGAAGCTTGCCCGCCTCGACCCAAAAAACTTCATTTTCGAATGCAGGGATATCCAAGGAAGAGTCAGGTACAAATTTTGTCTCCCTAGCATGCTTAGATCGGGAGTTATTCTCAATCTTAGCCACGATTTTATTTCGGACCTTTCTGTGCCGGCATTTTCTCACTGGTGATGACGTAGGCATGTAATACAGTGGAGTTTCGGGCAGCCCTACTTCCACGCCGCTCAGCTCGCCTACAAAATCCTCAGCTAAACATAAATTACGTAAGAGATAGCCCTTGAGACGAGCTTTCCATTGGTGTAGAACTCGTGCAGATCCAGTATTTTTCTTGGGGTGATTTGATTGTCCTTACTTTGTCTTTGTTTCTTTGACAGCTCTGTGTACAAAAATCCCAGTAGAGATGCTTTTGAAAAGCGTTCGCAGCAGGCCCACTTGCTGGTCATTTACGGTCTGAATCTTGCCCGCCTCGACCCAAAAACCTTAATATTCGAATGCAGGGATATCCAAAGAAGAGTCAGGTACAAATGTTGTCTCTCTAGCATGCTTAGATCGGGCGTTATTCTCAATCTTATCCACGATTTTATTTCGGACCTTTCTGTGCGGGCATTTTCTCACTGGTCATGACTTAGGCATATAATACAGTGGAGTTTCGGGCAGCCCTACTTCCAGGTCGCTCAGCTCGCTTACATAATCCTCAGCTAAACATAAAATACGTAAGAGATAGCCCTTTATACGAGCTTTCCATTGGTGTAAAACTCGTGCAGATCCAGTATTTTTCTTGGGGTGATTTGACCGTCCTTACTTTGTCTTTGTTTCTTTGACAGCTCTGTGTACAAAAATCCCATTGGAGATGCTTTTGAGGAGCGTTCGGAGCAGGCCCACTTGCTGGTCCTTTACGGTATGAAGCTTGCCGCCTCGACTCAAAAAATTTCATTTTCGAATGCAGGGATATCCAAGGAAGAGTCAGGTACAAATTTTGTTTCTCTAGCATGCTTAGATCGGGAGTTATTCTCAATCTAAGCCAAAATTTTATTTCGGACCTTTCTGTGCCGGCATTTTCTCACTGGCGATGACGTAGGCATGTATTACAGTGGTGTTTCGGGCAGCTCTACTTCCAGGCCGCTCAGCTCGCCTACAAAATCCTCAGCTAAGCAAATATTACGGAGGAGATAGCCCTTCATACGAACTTTCTATTGGTGTAGAACTCGTGCTGATCCACTATTATTCTGGGGGTGATTTGACCGTCCTTACTTTGTCTTTGTTTCTTTGACAGCTCTGTGTACAAAAATCCCATTGGAGATGCTTTTAAGGAGCGTTCGCAGCAGGCCCACTTGCTGGTCATTTCCGGTATGAAACTTGCCCGCATCGACCCAAAAAACTTAATTTTCGAATGCAGGGATATCCAAGGAAGAGTCAGAAACAAATTTTGTTTCTCTAGCATGCTTAGATCGGGAGTTATTCTCAATCTTAGCCACAATTTTATTTTGGACCTTTTTGTGCCGGCATTTTCTCACTGGCGATGACGTAGGCATGTAATACAGTGGTGTTTCGGGCAGCCTGACTTCCAGGCCTCTCAGCTCGCCTACAAAATCCTCAGCTTAACAAAAATTACGGAAGAGATACCCATTTGAAACGAGCTTTCCAATGGTGTAGAACTTGTACAGATCCAGTATTATTCTGGGGGTGATTTGTCCGTCCTTACTTTATCTTTGTTTCTTTGACAGCTCTGTGTACAAAAATCCCATTGGAGATGCTTTTGAGGAGCGTTCGGAGCAAGTCCACTTGTTGGTCATTTACGGTATGAAACTTGCACGCCTCGACCCAAAAAAATTAATTTTCGGAGGCAGGGATATCCAAGGAAGAGGCAGGTACAAATTTTGTCTCTCTAGCATGCTTAGATCGGGAAGTATCCTCAATCTTAGCCACAATTTTATTTAGGACATTTCTGTGCCGGCTTTTTCTCACTGGCGATGACGTAGGCATGTAATACAGTGGTGTTTCGGGCAGCCCTACTTCCAGGCCGCTCAGCTCGCCTACAAAATCCTCAGCTAAACATAAATTACGTAAGAGATAGCCCTTGAGACGAGCTTTCACATGGTGTAGAACTCGTGCAGATCCAGTATTATTCTGGGGGTGATTTGACCGTCCTTACTTTGTCTTTGTTTCTTTGACAGCTCTGTGTACAAAAATCCCATTGGATATGCTTTTCAGGAGCGTTCGGTGCAGGCCTACTTGCTGGTCTTTTCCGGTATGAAGCTTGCCCGCATCGACCCAAAAAACTTAATTTTCGAATGCAGGGATATCCAAGGAAGAGTCAGGTACAAATTTTGTCTCTCTAGCATGCTTAGATCGGGAGTTATTCTCAATCTAAGCCAAGATTTTATTTCGGACCTTTCTGTGCCGGCATTTTCTCACTGGCGATGACGTAGGCATGTATTACAGTGGTGTTTCGGGCAGCTCTACTTCCAGGCCGCTCAGCTCGCCTACAAAATCCTCAGCTAAGCAAATATTACGGAGGAGATAGTCCTTGATACGAACTTTCTATTGGTGTAAAACTCGTGCTGATCCACTATTATTCTGGGGGTGATTTGACCGTCCTTACTTTGTCTTTGTTTCTTTGACAGCTCTGTGTACAAAAATCCCATTGGAGATGCTTTTAAGGAGCGTTCGCAGCAGGCCCACTTGCTGGTCATTTCCGGTATGAAGCTTGCCCGCATCGACCCAAAAAACTTAATTTTCGAATGCAGAAATATACAAAGAAGAGTCAGGTACAAATTTTGTCTCTCTAGCATGCTTAGATCGGGAGTTATTCTCTATCTAAGCCAAGATTTTATTTCGGACATTTCTGTGCCGACATTTTCTCACTGGCGATGACGTAGGCATGTAATACAGTGGTGTTTCGGGCAGCCTGACTTCCAGCCCGCTCAGCTCGCCTACAAAATCCTCAGCTTAACAAAAATTACGGAAGAGATACCCCTTTGAAACGAGCTTTCAATGGTGTAGAACTTGTACAGATCCAGTATTATTCTGGGGTGATTTGACCGTCCTTACTTTGTCTTTGTTTCTTTGACAGCTCTGTGTACAAAAATCCCATTGGAGATGCTTTTAAGGAGCGTTCGCAGCAGGCCCACTTGCTGGTCATTTCCGGTATGAAGCTTGCCCGCATCGACCCAAAAAACTTCATTTTCGAATGCAGGAATATCCAAAGAAGAGTCAGGTACAAATTTTGTCTCTCTAGCATGCTTAGATCGGGAGTTATTCTCAATCTTAGCCACAATTTTATTTTTGACCTTTCTGTGCCGGCATTTTCTCACTGGCGATGACGTAGGCATGTAATACAGTGGTGTTTCGGGCAGCCTGACTTCCAGCCCGCTCAGCTCGCCTACAAAATCCTCAGCTTAACAAAAATTACGGAAGAGATACCCCTTTGAAACGAGCTTTCAATGGTGTAGAACTTGTACAGATCCAGTATTATTCTGGGGTGATTTGACCGTCCTTACTTTGTCTTTGTTTCTTTGACAGCTCTGTGTACAAAAATCCCATTGGAGATGCTTTTAAGGAGCGTTCGCAGCAGGCCCACTTGCTGGTCATTTCCGGTATGAAGCTTGCCCGCATCGACCCAAAAAACTTCATTTTCGAATGCAGGAATATCCAAAGAAGAGTCAGGTACAAATTTTGTCTCTCTAGCATGCTTAGATCGGGAGTTATTCTCAATCTTAGCCACAATTTTATTTTTGACCTTTCTGTGCCGGCATTTTCTCACTGGCGATGACGTAGGCATGTAATACAGTGGTGTTTCGGGCAGCATGACTTCCAGGCCGCTCAGCTCGACTACAAAATCCTCAGCTTAACAAAAATTACGGAGGAGATAGCCCTTCATACGAACTTTCTATTGGTGTAGAACTCGTGCTGATCCACTATTATTCTGGGGGTGATTTGACCGTCCTTACTTTGTCTTTGTTTCTTTGACAGCTCTGTGTACAAAAATCCCATTGGAGATGCTTTTAAGGAGCGTTCGCAGCAGGCCCACTTGCTGGTCATTTCCGGTATGAAACTTGCCCGCATCGACCCAAAAAACTTAATTTTCGAATGCAGGGATATCCAAAGAAGAGTCAGGTACAAATGTTGTCTCTCTAGCATGCTTAGATCGGGCGTTATTCTCAATCTTATCCACGATTTTATTTCGGACCTTTCTGTGCGGGCATTTTCTCACTGGTCATGACTTAGGCATATAATACAGTGGAGTTTCGGGCAGCCCTACTTCCAGGTCGCTCAGCTCGCTTACATAATCCTCAGCTAAACATAAAATACGTAAGAGATAGCCCTTTATACGAGCTTTCCATTGGTGTAAAACTCGTGCAGATCCAGTATTTTTCTTGGGGTGATTTGACCGTCCTTACTTTGTCTTTGTTTCTTTGACAGCTCTGTGTACAAAAATCCCATTAGAGATGCTTTTGAGGAGCGTTCGGAGCAGGCCCACTTGCTGGTCCTTTACGGTATGAAGCTTGCCGCCTCGACTCAAAAAATTTCATTTTCGAATGCAGGGATATCCAAGGAAGAGTCAGGTACAAATTTTGTTTCTCTAGCATGCTTAGATCGGGAGTTATTCTCAATCTAAGCCAAAATTTTATTTCGGACCTTTCTGTGCCGGCATTTTCTCACTGGCGATGACGTAGGCATGTATTACAGTGGTGTTTCGGGCAGCTCTACTTCCAGGCCGCTCAGCTCGCCTACAAAATCCTCAGCTAAGCAAATATTACGGAGGAGATAGCCCTTCATACGAACTTTCTATTGGTGTAGAACTCGTGCTGATCCACTATTATTCTGGGGGTGATTTGACCGTCCTTACTTTGTCTTTGTTTCTTTGACAGCTCTGTGTACAAAAATCCCATTGGAGATGCTTTTAAGGAGCGTTCGCAGCAGGCCCACTTGCTGGTCATTTCCGGTATGAAACTTGCCCGCATCGACCCAAAAAACTTAATTTTCGAATGCAGGGATATCCAAGGAAGAGTCAGAAACAAATTTTGTTTCTCTAGCATGCTTAGATCGGGAGTTATTCTCAATCTTAGCCACAATTTTATTTTGGACCTTTTTGTGCCGGCATTTTCTCACTGGCGATGACGTAGGCATGTAATACAGTGGTGTTTCGGGCAGCCTGACTTCCAGGCCTCTCAGCTCGCCTACAAAATCCTCAGCTTAACAAAAATTACGGAAGAGATACCCATTTGAAACGAGCTTTCCAATGGTGTAGAACTTGTACAGATCCAGTATTATTCTGGGGGTGATTTGTCCGTCCTTACTTTATCTTTGTTTCTTTGACAGCTCTGTGTACAAAAATCCCATTGGAGATGCTTTTGAGGAGCGTTCGGAGCAAGTCCACTTGTTGGTCATTTACGGTATGAAACTTGCACGCCTCGACCCAAAAAAATTAATTTTCGGAGGCAGGGATATCCAAGGAAGAGGCAGGTACAAATTTTGTCTCTCTAGCATGCTTAGATCGGGAAGTATCCTCAATCTTAGCCACAATTTTATTTAGGACATTTCTGTGCCGGCTTTTTCTCACTGGCGATGACGTAGGCATGTAATACAGTGGTGTTTCGGGCAGCCCTACTTCCAGGCCGCTCAGCTCGCCTACAAAATCCTCAGCTAAACATAAATTACGTAAGAGATAGCCCTTGAGACGAGCTTTCACATGGTGTAGAACTCGTGCAGATCCAGTATTATTCTGGGGGTGATTTGACCGTCCTTACTTTGTCTTTGTTTCTTTGACAGCTCTGTGTACAAAAATCCCATTGGATATGCTTTTCAGGAGCGTTCGGTGCAGGCCTACTTGCTGGTCTTTTCCGGTATGAAGCTTGCCCGCATCGACCCAAAAAACTTAATTTTCGAATGCAGGGATATCCAAGGAAGAGTCAGGTACAAATTTTGTCTCTTTAGCATGCTTAGATCGGGAGTTATTCTCAATCTAAGCCAAGATTTTATTTCGGACCTTTCTGTGCCGGCATTTTCTCACTGGCGATGACGTAGGCATGTATTACAGTGGTGTTTCGGGCAGCTCTACTTCCAGGCCGCTCAGCTCGCCTACAAAATCCTCAGCTAAGCAAATATTACGGAGGAGATAGTCCTTGATACGAACTTTCTATTGGTGTAAAACTCGTGCTGATCCACTATTATTCTGGGGGTGATTTGACCGTCCTTACTTTGTCTTTGTTTCTTTGACAGCTCTGTGTACAAAAATCCCATTGGAGATGCTTTTAAGGAGCGTTCGCAGCAGGCCCACTTGCTGGTCATTTCCGGTATGAAGCTTGCCCGCATCGACCCAAAAAACTTAATTTTCGAATGCAGAAATATACAAAGAAGAGTCAGGTACAAATTTTGTCTCTCTAGCATGCTTAGATCGGGAGTTATTCTCTATCTAAGCCAAGATTTTATTTCGGACATTTCTGTGCCGACATTTTCTCACTGGCGATGACGTAGGCATGTAATACAGTGGTGTTTCGGGCAGCCTGACTTCCAGCCCGCTCAGCTCGCCTACAAAATCCTCAGCTTAACAAAAATTACGGAAGAGATACCCCTTTGAAACGAGCTTTCAATGGTGTAGAACTTGTACAGATCCAGTATTATTCTGGGGTGATTTGACCGTCCTTACTTTGTCTTTGTTTCTTTGACAGCTCTGTGTACAAAAATCCCATTGGAGATGCTTTTAAGGAGCGTTCGCAGCAGGCCCACTTGCTGGTCATTTCCGGTATGAAGCTTGCCCGCATCGACCCAAAAAACTTCATTTTCGAATGCAGGAATATCCAAAGAAGAGTCAGGTACAAATTTTGTCTCTCTAGCATGCTTAGATCGGGAGTTATTCTCAATCTTAGCCACAATTTTATTTTTGACCTTTCTGTGCCGGCATTTTCTCACTGGCGATGACGTAGGCATGTAATACAGTGGTGTTTCGGGCAGCATGACTTCCAGGCCGCTCAGCTCGACTACAAAATCCTCAGCTAAACATAAATTACGTAAGAGATAGCCCTTGAGACGAGCTTTCCATTGGTGTAGAACTCGTGCAGATCCAGTATTATTCTGGGGGTGATTTGACCGTCCTTACTTTGTCTTTGTTTCTTTGGAAGCTCTGTGTACAAAAATCCCATTGGAGATGCTTTTGAGGAGCGTTCGGAGCAGGCCCACTTGCTGGTCATTTACGGTATGAAGCTTGCCCGCCTCGACCCAAAAAACTTAATTTTCGAATGCAGGGATATCCAAGGAAGAGTCAGGTACAAATTTTGTCTCTCTAGCATGCTTAGATCGGGAGTTATTCTCAATCTTAGCCACGATTTTATTTCGGACCTTTCTGTGCCGGCATTTTCTCACTGGCGATGACGTAGGCATGTAAAACAGTGGTGTTTCGGGCAGCCCTACTTCCAGGCAGCTCAGCTCGCCTACAAACTCCTCAGCTAAACAAAATTTGCGGAAGAGATAGCCCATGAGACGAGCTTTCCAATGGTGTAGAACTTGTACAGATCCAATATTATTCTGGGGGTGATTTGACCGTCCTTACTTTGTCTTTGTTTCTTTGACAGCTCTGTGTACAAAAATCCCATTGGAGATGCTTTTGAGGAGTGTTCGGAGCAGGCCCACTTGCTGGTCATTTACGTTATGAAGCTTGCCCGCCTCGACCCAAAAAACTTAATTTTCGAATGCAGGGATATCCAAGGAAGAGTCAGAAACAAATTTTGTTTCTCTAGCATGCTTAGATCGGGAGTTATTCTCAATCTTAGCCACAATTTTATTTTGGACCTTTCTGTGCCGGCATTTTCTCACTGGCGATGACGTAGGCATGTAATACAGTGGTGTTTCGGGCAGCCTGACTTCCAGGCCGCTCATCTCGCCTACAAAATCCTCAGCTTAACAAAAAATACGGAAGAGATACCCCTTTGAAACGAGCTTTCCAATGGTGTAGAACTTGTACAGATCCAGTATTATTCTGGGGGTGATTTGACCCTCATTACTTTATTTTTGTTTCTTTGACAGCTCTGTGTACAAAAATCCCATTGGAGATGCTTTTGAGGAGCGTTCGGAGCAGGCCCACTTGTTGGTCATTTACGGTATGAAACTTGCACGCCTCGACCCAAACAAATTAATTTTCGAATGCAGGGATATCCAAGGAAGAGTCAGGTACAAATTTTGTCTCTCTAGCATGCTTAGATCGGGAGTTATTCTCAATCTTAGCCACGAATTTATTTCGGACCTTTCTGTGCCGGCATTTTCTCACTGGCGATGACGCAGGCATGTATTAGAGTGGTGTTTCGGGCAGCCCTACTTCACGGCCGCTCAGCTCGCCTACAAAATGCTCAGCTAAGCAAAAATTACGGAGGAGATAGCCCTTGAGACCAGCTTTCCATTGGTGTAGAACTCGTGCAGATCCAGTATTTTTCTTGGGGTGATTTGACCGTCCTTACTTTGTCTTTGATTCTTTGACAGCTCTGTGTACAAAAATCCCATTGGAGATGCTTTTGAGGAGCGTTCGCAGCAGGCCCACTTGCTGGTCTTTTCGGGTATGAAGCTCGCCCGCATCGACCCCAAAAACTTAATTTTCGAATGCAGGAATATCCAAGGAAGAGTCAGGTACAAATTTTGTCTCTCTAGCATGCTTAGATCGGGAAGTATCCTCAATCTTAGCCACAATTTAATTTAGGACATTTCTGTGCCGGCTTTTTCTCACTGGCGATGACGTAGGCATGTAATACAGTGGTTTTTCGGGCAGCCCTACTTCCAGGCCGCTCAGCTCGCCTACAAAATCCTCAGCTAAACATAAATTACGTAAGAGATAGCCCTTGAGACGAGCTTTCCATTGGTGTAGAACTCGTGCAGATCCAGTATTATTCTGGGGGTGATTTGACCGTCCTTACTTTGTCTTTGTTTCTTTGACAGCTCTGTGTACAAAAATCCCATTGGAGATGCTTTTCAGGAGCGTTCGGTGCAGGCCCACTTGCTGGTCTTTTCCGGTATGAAGCTTGCCCGCATCGACCCAAAAAACTTAATTTTCGAATGCAGGGATATCCAAGGAAGAGTCAGGTACAAATTTTGTCTCTCTAGCATGCTTAGATCGGGAGTTATTCTCAATCTAAGCCCAGATTTTATTTCGGACCTTTCTGTGCCGGCATTTTCTCACTGGCGATGACGTAGGCATGTATTACAGTGGTGTTTCGGGCAGCTCTACTTCCAGGCCGCTCAGCTCGCCTACAAAATCCTCAGCTAAGCAAATATTACGGAGGAGATAGCCCTTGATACGAACTTTCTATTGGTGTAAAACTCTTGCTGATCCACTATTATTCTGGGGGTGATTTGACCGTCCTTACTTTGTCTTTGTTTCTTTGACAGCTCTGTGTACAAAAATCCCATTGGAGATGCTTTTAAGGAGCGTTCGCAGCAGGCCCACTTGCTGGTCATTTCCGGTATGAAGCTTGCCCGCATCGACCCAAAAAACTTAATTTTCGAATGCAGAAATATACAAAGAAGAGTCAGGTACAAATTTTGTCTCTCTAGCATGCTTAGATCGGGAGTTATTCTCTATCTAAGCCAAGATTTTATTTCGGACATTTCTGTGCCGGCATTTTCTCACTTGCGATGACGTAGGCATGTAATACAGTGGTGTTTCGCGCAGCCTGACTTCCAGCCCGCTCAGCTCGCCTACAAAATCCTCAGCTTAACAAAAATTACGGAAGAGATACCCCTTTGAAACGAGCTTTCAATGGTGTAGAACTTGTACAGATCCAATATTATTCTCGGGGTGATTTGACCGTCCTTACTTTGTCTTTGTTTCTTTGACAGCTCTGTGTACAAAAATCCCATTGGAGATGCTTTTGAGGAGCGTTCGGAGCAGGCCCACTTGCTGGTCATTGACGTTATGAAGCTTGCCCGCCTCGACCCAAAAAACTTAATTTTCGAATGCAGGGATATCCAAGGAAGAGTCAGAAACAAATTTTGTTTCTCTAGCATGCTTAGATCGGGAGTTATTCTCAATCTTAGCCACAATTTTATTTTGGACCTTTCTGTGCCGGCATTTTCTCACTGGCGATGACATAGGCATGTAATACAGTGGTGTTTCGGGCAGCCTGACTTCCAGGCCGCTCAGCTCGCCTACAAAATCCTCAGCTTAACAAAAAATACGGAAGAGTCACCCTTTGAAACGAGCTTTCCAATGGTGTAGAACTTGTACAGATCCAGTATTATTCTGGGGGTGATTTGTCCGTCCTTACTTTATTTTTGTTTCTTTGACAGCTCTGTGTACAAAAATCCCATTGGAGATGCTTTTGAGGAGCGTTCGGAGCAGGCCCACTTGTTGGTCATTTACGGTATGAAACTTGCACGCCTCGACCCAAAAAAATTAATTTTCGAATGCAGGAATATCCAAGGAAGAGTCAGGTACAAATTTTGTCTCTCTAGCATGCTTAGATCGGGAGTTATTCTCAATCTTAGCCACGAATTTATTTCGGACCTTTCTGTGCCGGCATTTTCTCACTGGCGATGACGCAGGCATGTATTACAGTGGTGTTTCGGGCAGCCCTACTTCCAGGCCGCTCAGCTCGCCTACAAAATCCTCAGCTAAGCAAATATTACGGAGGAGATAGCCCTTGATACGAACTTTCTATTGGTGTAAAACTCGTGCTGATCCACTATTATTCTGGGGGTGATTTGACCGTCCTTACTTTGTCTTTGTTTCTTTGACAGCTCTGTGTACAAAAATCCCATTGGAGATGCTTTTAAGGAGCGTTCGCAGCAGGCCCACTTGCTGGTCATTTCCGGTATGAAGCTTGCCCGCATCGACCCAAAAAACTTAATTTTCGAATGCAGAAATATACAAAGAAGAGTCAGGTACAAATTTTGTCTCTCTAGCATGCTTAGATCGGGAGTTATTCTCTATCTAAGCCAAGATTTTATTTCGGACATTTCTGTGCCGGCTTTTTCTCACTGGCGATGACGTAGGCATGTAATACAGTGGTGTTTCGGGCAGCCTAACTTCCAGCCCGCTCAGATCGCCTACAAAATCCTCAGCTTAACAAAAATTACGGAAGAGATACCCCTTTGAAACGAGCTTTCAATGGTGTAGAACTTGTACAGATCCAGTATTATTCTGGGGTGATTTGACCGTCCTTACTTTGTCTTTGTTTCTTTGACAGCTCTGTGTACAAAAATCCCATTGGAGATGCTTTTCAGGAGCGTTCGGTGCAGGCCTACTTGCTGGTCTTTTCCGGTATGAAGCTTGCCCGCATCGACCCAAAAAACTTAATTTTCGAATGCAGGGATATCCAAGGAAGAGTCAGGTACAAATTTTGTCTCTCTAGCATGCTTAGATCGGGAGTTATTCTCAATCTAAGCCCAGATTTTATTTCAGACCTTTCTGTGCCGGCATTTTCTCACTGGCGATGACGTAGGCATGTATTACAGTGGTGTTTCGGGCAGCTCTACTTCCAGGCCGCTCAGCTCGCCTACAAAATCCTCAGCTAAGCAAATATTACGGAGGAGATAGCCCTTGATACGAACTTTCTATTGGTGTAAAACTCGTGCTGATCCACTATTATTCTGGGGGTGATTTGACCGTCCTTACTTTGTCTTTGTTTCTTTGACAGCTCTGTGTACAAAAATCCCATTGGAGATGCTTTTGAGGAGCGTTCGGAGCAGGCCCACTTGCTGGTCATTTACGTTATGAAGCTTGCCCGCCTTGACCCAAAAAACTTAATTTTCGAATGCAGGGATATCCAAGGAAGAGTCAGGTACAAAATTTTTCTCTCTTGCATGCTTAGATCGGGACTTATTCTCAATCTAAGCCAAGATTTTATTTCGGACCTTTCTGTGCCGGCATTTTCTCACTGGCGATGACGCAGGCATGTATTTCAGTGGTGTTTCGGGCAGCCCTACTTCCAGGCCGCTCAGCTCGCCTACAAAATCCTCAGCTAAGCAAATATTACGGAGGAGATAGCCCTTGAGACGAGCTTTCCATTGGTGTAGAACTCGTGCAAATCTAGTATTTTTCTTGGGGTGATTTGACCGTCCTTACTTTGTCTTTGTTTCTTTGACAGCTATGTGTACAAAAATCCCATTGGAGATGCTTTTGAGGAGCGTTCGGAGCAGGCCCACTTGTTGGTCCTTTACGGTATGAAGCTTGCCCGCCTCGACAAAAAACTTTAATTTTCGAATGCAGGAATATCCAAGGAAGAGTCAGGTCCAAATTTTGTCTCTTTAGCATGCTTAGATCGGGAGTTTTCTCAATCTAAACCAAGATTTTATTTTGGACCTTTCTGTGCCGGCATTTTCTTACTGGCGATGACGCAGGCATGTATTACACTGGTGTTTCGGGCAGCCCTACTTCCAGGCCGCTCAGCTCGCCTACAAAATCCTCAGCTAAGCAAAAATTACGGAGGAGATAGCCCTTGAGACGAGCTTTCCATTGGTGTAAAACTCGTGCAGATCCAGTATTTTTCTTGGGGTGATTTGACCGTCCTTACTTTGTCTTTGATTCTTTGACAGCTCTGTGTACAAAAATCCCATTGGAGATGCTTTTGAGGAGCGTTCGGAGCAGGCCCACTTGCTGGTCTTTTCGGGTATGAAGCTCGCCCGCATCGACCCCAAAAACTTAATTTTCGAATGCAGGAATATCCAAGGAAGAGTCAGGTACAAATTTTGTCTCTCTAGCATGCTTAGATCGGGAAGTATCCTCAATCTTAGCCACAATTTAATTTAGGACATTTCTGTGCCGGCTTTTTCTCACTGGCGATGACGTAGGCATGTAATACAGTGGTTTTTCGGGCAGCCCTACTTCCAGGCCGCTCAGCTCGCCTACAAAATCCTCAGCTAAACATAAATTACGTAAGAGATAGCCCTTGAGACGAGCTTTCCATTGGTGTAGAACTCGTGCAGATCCAGTATTATTCTGGGGGTGATTTGACCGTCCTTACTTTGTCTTTGTTTCTTTGACAGCTCTGTGTACAAAAATCCCATTGGAGATGCTTTTCAGGAGCGTTCGGTGCAGGCCCACTTGCTGGTCTTTTCCGGTATGAAGCTTGCCCGCATCGACCCAAAAAACTTAATTTTCGAATGCAGGGATATCCAAGGAAGAGTCAGGTACAAATTTTGTCTCTCTAGCATGCTTAGATCGGGAGTTATTCTCAATCTAAGCCCAGATTTTATTTCGGACCTTTCTGTGCCGGCATTTTCTCACTGGCGATGACGTAGGCATGTATTACAGTGGTGTTTCGGGCAGCTCTACTTCCAGGCCGCTCAGCTCGCCTACAAAATCCTCAGCTAAGCAAATATTACGGAGGAGATAGCCCTTGATACGAACTTTCTATTGGTGTAAAACTCTTGCTGATCCACTATTATTCTGGGGGTGATTTGACCGTCCTTACTTTGTCTTTGTTTCTTTGACAGCTCTGTGTACAAAAATCCCATTGGAGATGCTTTTAAGGAGCGTTCGCAGCAGGCCCACTTGCTGGTCATTTCCGGTATGAAGCTTGCCCGCATCGACCCAAAAAACTTAATTTTCGAATGCAGAAATATACAAAGAAGAGTCAGGTACAAATTTTGTCTCTCTAGCATGCTTAGATCGGGAGTTATTCTCTATCTAAGCCAAGATTTTATTTCGGACATTTCTGTGCCGGCATTTTCTCACTTGCGATGACGTAGGCATGTAATACAGTGGTGTTTCGCGCAGCCTGACTTCCAGCCCGCTCAGCTCGCCTACAAAATCCTCAGCTTAACAAAAATTACGGAAGAGATACCCCTTTGAAACGAGCTTTCAATGGTGTAGAACTTGTACAGATCCAATATTATTCTCGGGGTGATTTGACCGTCCTTACTTTGTCTTTGTTTCTTTGACAGCTCTGTGTACAAAAATCCCATTGGAGATGCTTTTGAGGAGCGTTCGGAGCAGGCCCACTTGCTGGTCATTGACGTTATGAAGCTTGCCCGCCTCGACCCAAAAAACTTAATTTTCGAATGCAGGGATATCCAAGGAAGAGTCAGAAACAAATTTTGTTTCTCTAGCATGCTTAGATCGGGAGTTATTCTCAATCTTAGCCACAATTTTATTTTGGACCTTTCTGTGCCGGCATTTTCTCACTGGCGATGACATAGGCATGTAATACAGTGGTGTTTCGGGCAGCCTGACTTCCAGGCCGCTCAGCTCGCCTACAAAATCCTCAGCTTAACAAAAAATACGGAAGAGTCACCCTTTGAAACGAGCTTTCCAATGGTGTAGAACTTGTACAGATCCAGTATTATTCTGGGGGTGATTTGTCCGTCCTTACTTTATTTTTGTTTCTTTGACAGCTCTGTGTACAAAAATCCCATTGGAGATGCTTTTGAGGAGCGTTCGGAGCAGGCCCACTTGTTGGTCATTTACGGTATGAAACTTGCACGCCTCGACCCAAAAAAATTAATTTTCGAATGCAGGAATATCCAAGGAAGAGTCAGGTACAAATTTTGTCTCTCTAGCATGCTTAGATCGGGAGTTATTCTCAATCTTAGCCACGAATTTATTTCGGACCTTTCTGTGCCGGCATTTTCTCACTGGCGATGACGCAGGCATGTATTACAGTGGTGTTTCGGGCAGCCCTACTTCCAGGCCGCTCAGCTCGCCTACAAAATCCTCAGCTAAGCAAATATTACGGAGGAGATAGCCCTTGATACGAACTTTCTATTGGTGTAAAACTCGTGCTGATCCACTATTATTCTGGGGGTGATTTGACCGTCCTTACTTTGTCTTTGTTTCTTTGACAGCTCTGTGTACAAAAATCCCATTGGAGATGCTTTTAAGGAGCGTTCGCAGCAGGCCCACTTGCTGGTCATTTCCGGTATGAAGCTTGCCCGCATCGACCCAAAAAACTTAATTTTCGAATGCAGAAATATACAAAGAAGAGTCAGGTACAAATTTTGTCTCTCTAGCATGCTTAGATCGGGAGTTATTCTCTATCTAAGCCAAGATTTTATTTCGGACATTTCTGTGCCGGCTTTTTCTCACTGGCGATGACGTAGGCATGTAATACAGTGGTGTTTCGGGCAGCCTAACTTCCAGCCCGCTCAGATCGCCTACAAAATCCTCAGCTTAACAAAAATTACGGAAGAGATACCCCTTTGAAACGAGCTTTCAATGGTGTAGAACTTGTACAGATCCAGTATTATTCTGGGGTGATTTGACCGTCCTTACTTTGTCTTTGTTTCTTTGACAGCTCTGTGTACAAAAATCCCATTGGAGATGCTTTTCAGGAGCGTTCGGTGCAGGCCTACTTGCTGGTCTTTTCCGGTATGAAGCTTGCCCGCATCGACCCAAAAAACTTAATTTTCGAATGCAGGGATATCCAAGGAAGAGTCAGGTACAAATTTTGTCTCTCTAGCATGCTTAGATCGGGAGTTATTCTCAATCTAAGCCCAGATTTTATTTCAGACCTTTCTGTGCCGGCATTTTCTCACTGGCGATGACGTAGGCATGTATTACAGTGGTGTTTCGGGCAGCTCTACTTCCAGGCCGCTCAGCTCGCCTACAAAATCCTCAGCTAAGCAAATATTACGGAGGAGATAGCCCTTGATACGAACTTTCTATTGGTGTAAAACTCGTGCTGATCCACTATTATTCTGGGGGTGATTTGACCGTCCTTACTTTGTCTTTGTTTCTTTGACAGCTCTGTGTACAAAAATCCCATTGGAGATGCTTTTGAGGAGCGTTCGGAGCAGGCCCACTTGCTGGTCATTTACGTTATGAAGCTTGCCCGCCTTGACCCAAAAAACTTAATTTTCGAATGCAGGGATATCCAAGGAAGAGTCAGGTACAAAATTTTTCTCTCTTGCATGCTTAGATCGGGACTTATTCTCAATCTAAGCCAAGATTTTATTTCGGACCTTTCTGTGCCGGCATTTTCTCACTGGCGATGACGCAGGCATGTATTTCAGTGGTGTTTCGGGCAGCCCTACTTCCAGGCCGCTCAGCTCGCCTACAAAATCCTCAGCTAAGCAAATATTACGGAGGAGATAGCCCTTGAGACGAGCTTTCCATTGGTGTAGAACTCGTGCAAATCTAGTATTTTTCTTGGGGTGATTTGACCGTCCTTACTTTGTCTTTGTTTCTTTGACAGCTATGTGTACAAAAATCCCATTGGAGATGCTTTTGAGGAGCGTTCGGAGCAGGCCCACTTGTTGGTCCTTTACGGTATGAAGCTTGCCCGCCTCGACAAAAAACTTTAATTTTCGAATGCAGGAATATCCAAGGAAGAGTCAGGTCCAAATTTTGTCTCTTTAGCATGCTTAGATCGGGAGTTTTCTCAATCTAAACCAAGATTTTATTTTGGACCTTTCTGTGCCGGCATTTTCTTACTGGCGATGACGCAGGCATGTATTACACTGGTGTTTCGGGCAGCCCTACTTCCAGGCCGCTCAGCTCGCCTACAAAATCCTCAGCTAAGCAAAAATTACGGAGGAGATAGCCCTTGAGACGAGCTTTCCATTGGTGTAAAACTCGTGCAGATCCAGTATTTTTCTTGGGGTGATTTGACCGTCCTTACTTTGTCTTTGATTCTTTGACAGCTCTGTGTACAAAAATCCCATTGGAGATGCTTTTGAGGAGCGTTCGGAGCAGGCCCACTTGCTGGTCTTTTCGGGTATGAAGCTCGCCCGCATCGACCCCAAAAACTTAATTTTCGAATGCAGGAATATCCAAGGAAGAGTCAGGTACAAATTTTGTCTCTCTAGCATGCTTAGATCGGGAGTTATTCTCAATCTTAGCCACGAATTTATTTCGGACCTTTCTGTGCCGGCATTTTCTCACTGGCGATGACGCAGGCATGTATTACAGTGGTGTTTCGGGCAGCCCTACTTCCAGGCCGCTCAGCTCGCCTACAAAATCCTCAGCTAAGCATAATTTACGGAGGAGATAGCCCTTGAGACGAGCTTTCTATTGGTGTAGAACTCGTGCAGATCCAGTATTTGTCTTGGAGTGATTTGACCGTCCTTACTTTGTCTTTGATTCATTGACAGCTATGTGTACAAAAAATCCCATTGGAGATGCTTTTGAGGAGCGTTCGGAGCAGGCCCACTTGTTGGTCCTTTACGGTATGAAGCTTGCCCGCCTCGACAAAAAACTTTAATTTTCGAATGCAGGGATATCCAAGGAAGAGTCAGGTACAAATTTTGTCTCTTTAGCATGCTTAGATCGGGAGTTATTCTCAATCTAAACCAAGATTTTATTTCGGACCTTTCTGTGCCGGCATTTTCTTACTGGCGATGACGCAGGCATGTATTACACTGGTGTTTCGGGCAGCCCTACTTCAAGGCCGCTCAGCTCGCCTACAAAATCCTCAGCTATGCAAAAATTACGGAGGAGATAGCCCTTGAGACGAGCTTTCCATTGGTGTAAAACTCGTGCTGATCCAGTATTTTTCTTGGGGTGATTTGACCGTCCTTACTTTGTCTTTGTTTCTTTGACAGCTATGTGTACAAAAATCCGATTGTAGATGCTTTTGAGGAGCGTTCGGAGCAGGCCCACTTGCTAGTCATTTACGGTCTGAAGCTTGCCCGCCTCGACCCCAAAAACTTAATTTTCGAATGCAGGAATATCCAAGGAAGAGTCAGGTACAAATTTTGTCTCTCTAGCATGCTTAGATCGGGAGTTATTCTCAATCTTAGCCACGAATTTATTTCGGACCTTTCTGTGCCGGCATTTTCTCACTGGCGATGACGCAGGCATGTATTACAGTGGTGTTTCGGGCAGCCCTACTTCCAGGCCGCTCAGCTCGCCTACAAAATCCTCAGCTAAGCATAATTTACGGAGGAGATAGCCCTTGAGACGAGCTTTCTATTGGTGTAGAACTCGTGCAGATCCAGTATTTGTCTTGGGGTGATTTGACCGTCCTTACTTTGTCTTTGATTCATTGACAGCTCTGTGTACAAAAATCCCATTGGAGATGCTTTTGAGGAGCGTTCGGAGCAGGCCCACTTGCTGGTCCTTTCGGGTATGAAGCTCGCCCGCATCGACCCCAAAAACTTAATTTTCGAATGCAGGAATATCCAAGGAAGAGTCAGGTACAAATTTTGTCTCTCTAGCATGCTTAGATCGGGAGTTATTCTCAATCTTAGCCACGAATTTATTTCGGACCTTTCTGTGCCGGCATTTTCTCACTTGCGATGACGCAGGCATGTATTACAGTGGTGTTTCGGGCAGCCCTACTTCCAGGCCGCTCAGCTCGCCTACAAAATCCTCAGCTAAGCAAAAATTACGGAGGAGATAGCCCTTGAGACCAGCTTTCCATTGGTGTAGAACTCGTGCAGATCCAGTATTTTTCTTGGGGTGATTTGACCGTCCTTACGTTGTCTTTGTTTCTTTGACAGCTATGTGTACAAAAATCCCATTGTAGATGCTTTTGAGGAGCGTTCGGAGCAGGCCCACTTGTTGGTCCTTTACGGTATGAAGCTTGCCCGCCTCGACAAAAAACTTTAATTTTCGAATGCAGGGATATCCAAGGAAGAGTCAGGTACAAATTTTGTCTCTTTAGCATGCTTAGATCGGGAGTTATTCTCAATCTAAACCAAGATTTTATTTCGGACCTTTCTGTGCCGGCATTTTCTTACTGGCGATGACGCAGGCATGTATTACACTGGTGTTTCGGGCAGCCCTACTTCAAGGCCGCTCAGCTCGCCTACAAAATCCTCAGCTATGCAAAAATTACGGAGGAGATAGCCCTTGAGACGAGCTCTCCATTGGTGTAAAACTCGTGCAGATCCAGTATTTTTCTTGGGGTGATTTGACCGTCCTTACTTTGTCTTTGTTTCTTTGACAGCTATGTGTACAAAAATCCCATTGTAGATGCTTTTGAGGAGCGTTCGGAGCAGGCCCAATTGCTAGTCATTTACGGTCTGAAGCTTGCCCGCCTCGACCCAAAAAACTTAATTTTCGAATGCAGGGATATCCAAAGAAGAGTCAGGTACAAATTTTGTCTCTCTAGCATGCTTAGATCGGGAGTTATTCTCAATCTAAACCAAGATTTTATTTCGGACCTTTCTGTGCCGGCATTTTCTCACTGGCGATGACGCAGGCATGTATTACACTGGTGTTTCGGGCAGCCCTACTTCCAGGCCGCTCAGCTCGCCTTCAAAATCCTCAGCTAAGCAAAAATTACGGAGGAGATAACCCTTGAGACGAGCTTTCCATTGGTGTAAAACTCGTGCAGATCCAGTATTTTTCTTGGGGTGATTTGACCGTCCTTACTTGGCTTTGATTCTTTGACAGCTCTGTTTACAAAAATCCCAGTAGAGATGCTTTTGAGGAGCGTTCGCAGCAGGCCCACTTGCTAGTCATTTACGGTCTGAAGCTTGCCCGCATCGACCCAAAAAACTTAATTTTCGAATGCAGGGATATCCAAAGAAGAGTCAGGTACAAATTTTGTCTCTCTAGCATGCTTAGATCGGGCGTTATTCTCAATCTTAGCCACGATTTTATTTCGGACCTTTCTGTGCCGGCATTTTCTCACTGGTGATGACTTAGGCATGTAATACAGTGGAGTTTCCGGCAGCCCTACTTCCAGGTAGCTCAGCTCGCCTACATAATCCTCAGCTAAACATAAAATACGTAAGAGATAGCCCTTCTTACGAGCTTTCCATTGGTGTAAAACTCGTGCAGATCCAGTATTTTTCTTGGGGTGATTTGACCTTCCTTACTTTGTCTTTGTTTCTTTGACAGCTCTGTGTACAAAAATCCCATTGTAGATGCTTTTGAGGAGCGTTCGGAGCAGGCCCACTTGCTAGTCATTTACGGTCTGAAGCTTGCCCGCCTCGACCCAAAAATCTTAATTTTCGAATGCAGGGATATCCAAAGAAGAGTCAGGTACAAATTTTGTCTCTCTAGCATGCTTAGATCGGGAGTTATTCTCAATCTAAACCAAGATTTTATTTCGGACCTTTCTGTGCCGGCATTTTCTCACTGGCGATGACGCAGGCATGTATTACACTGGTGTTTCGGGCAGCCCTACTTCCAGGCCGCTCAGCTCGCCTTCAAAATCCTCAGCTAAGCAAAAATTACGGAGGAGATAGCCCTTGAGACGAGCTTTCCATTGGTGTAAAACTCGTGCAGATCCAGTATTTTTCTTGGGGTGATTTGACCGTCCTTACTTGGCTTTGATTCTTTTTCAGCTCTGTTTACAAAAATCCCAGTAGAGATGCTTTTGAGGAGCGTTCGCAGCAGGCCCACTTGCTAGTCATTTACGGTCTGAAGCTTGCCCGCCTCGACCCAAAAAACTTAATTTTCGAATGCAGGGATATCCAAAGAAGAGTCAGGTACAAATTTTGTCTCTCTAGCATGCTTAGATCGGGCGTTATTCTCAATCTTAGCCACGATTTTATTTCGGACCTTTCTGTGCCGGCATTTTCGCACTGGTGATGACTTAGGCATGTAATACAGTGGAGTTTCCGGCAGCCCTACTTCCAGGTAGCTCAGCTCGCCTACATAATCCTCAGCTAAACATAAAATACGTAAGAGATAGCCCTTCTTACGAGCTTTCCATTGGTGTAAAACTCGTGCAGATCCAGTATTTTTCTTGGGGTGATTTGACCTTCCTTACTTTGTCTTTGTTTCTTTGACAGCTCTGTGTACAAAAATCCCATTGGAGATGCTTTTGAGGAGCGTTCGGAACAGGCCCACTTCCTGGTCATTTACGGTCTGAAGCTTGCCCGCCTCGACCCAAAAAACCTAATTTTCGAATGCAGGGATATCCAAGGAAGAGTCAGGTACAAATTTTGTCTCTGTAGCATGCTTAGATCGGGAGTTATTTTCAATCTAAGCCAAGATTTTATTTCGGACCTTTCTGTGCCGGCATTTTCTTACTGGCGATGACGTAGGCATGTAATACAGTGGTGTTTCGGGCAGCCCTACTTCCAGGCCGGTCAGCTCGCCTACAAAATCCTCAGCTAAACAAAAAATACGGAAGAGATAGCCCTTGATACGAGCTTTCTATTGGTGTAAAACTCGTGCTGATCCACTATTATTCTGGGGGTGATTTGACCTTTCCTTACTTTGTCTTTGTT
The DNA here is from genome assembly GCA_023634235.1 of Pisaster brevispinus. Lineage (NCBI taxonomy): Eukaryota > Metazoa > Echinodermata > Asteroidea > Forcipulatida > Asteriidae > Pisaster > Pisaster brevispinus. The sequence continues at coordinate 2,765,636 of JAMKCF010000014.1, read as the reverse complement.
TCTTTGACAGCTCTGTGTACAAAAATCCCATTGGAGATGCTTTTGAGGAGCGTTCGGAGCAGGCCCACTTCCAGGTCATTTACGGTCTGAAGCTTGCCCGCCTCGACCCAAAAAACTTAATTATGTAATGCAGGGATATCCAAGGAAGAGTCAGGTACAAATTTTGTCTCTGTAGCATGCTTAGATCGGGAGTTATTCTCAATCTTAGCCACGATTTTATTTCGGACCTTTCTGTACCGGCATTTTCTCACTGGTGATGACGTAGGCATGTAATACAGTGGTGTTTCGGGTAGCCCTACTTCCAGGCCGCTCAGCTCGCCTACAAAATCCTCAGCTAACCAAAAAATACGGAAAAGATAGCGTTTGATACGAGCTTTCTATTGGTGTAGAACTCGTGCAGATCCAGTATTATACTGCGGTGATTTGACCGTCCTTACTTTGTCTTTGTTTCTTTGACAGCTCTGTGTACAAAAATCCTAATGGAGATGCTTTTGAGGAGCGTTCGGAGCAGGCCCACTTGCTGGTCATATCCGGTATGAAGCTTGCCCGCATCGACCCAAAAAACTTAATTATCGACTGCAGGGATATCCAAGGAAGAGTCAGATACAAATTTTGTCTCTGTAGCATGCTTAGATCGGGATTTATTCTCAATTTTAGCCACGATTTTATTTCGGACCTTTCTTTGCCGGCATTTTCTCACTGGCGATGACGTAGGCATGTAATACAGTGGTGTTTCGGGCAGCCCTACTTCCAGGCCGCTCAGCTCCCCTACAAAATCCTCAGCTAAACATAAATTACGTAAGAGATAGCCCTTGAGACGAGCTTTCCATTGGTGTAGAACTCGTGCAGATCCAATATTTTTCTTGGGGTGATTTGACCGTCCTTACTTTGTCTTTGTTTCTTTGACAGCTCTGTGTTCAAAAATCCTAATGGAGATGCTTTTGAAAAGCGTTCGCAGCAGGCCCACTTGCTGGTCATTTACGGTCTGAAGCTTGCCCGCCTCGACCCAAAAAACTTAATTTTCGAATGCAGGGATATCCAAAGAAGAGTCGAGTACAAATTTTGTCTCTGTAGCATGCTTAGATCGGGATTTATTCTCAATTTTAGCCACGATTTTTTTTCGGACCTTTCTGTGCCGGCATTTTCTCACTGGCGATGACGTAGGCATGTAATACAGTGGTGTTTCGGGCAGCCCTACTTCCAGGCCGCTCAGCTCCCCTACAAAATCCTCAGCTAAACATAAATTACGTAAGAGATAGCCCTTGAGACGAGCTTTCCATTGGTGTAGAACTCGTGCAGATCCAATATTTTTCTTGGGGTGATTTGACCGTCCTTACTTTGTCTTTGTTTCTTTGACAGCTCTGTGTTCGAAAATCCCATTGGAGATGCTTTTGAAAAGCGTTCGCAGCAGGCCCACTTGCTGGTCATTTACGGTCTCAAGCTTGCCCGCCTCGACCCAAAAAACTTAATTTTCGAATGCAGGGATATCCAAAGAAGAGTCGAGTACAAATTTTGTCTCTCTAGCATGCTTAGATCGGGCGTTATTCTCAATCTTAGCCACGATTTTATTTCGGACCTTTCTGTGCCGGCATTTTCTCACTGGTGATGACTTAGGCATGTAATACAGTGGAGTTTCGGGCAGCCCTACTTCCAGGTCGCTCAGCTTGCCTACATAATCCTCAGCTAAACATAAAATACGTAAGAGATAGCCCTTCTTACGAGCTTTCCATTGGTGTAAAACTCGTGCAGATCCAGTATTTTTCTTGGGGTGATTTGACCTTCCTTACTTTGTCTTTGTTTCTTTGACAGCTCTGTGTACAAAAATCCCATTGGAGATGCTTTTGAAAAGCGTTCGGAGCAGGCCCACTTGCTGGTCATTTACGGTCTGAAGCTTGCCCGCCTCGACCCAAAAAACTTAATTTTCGAATGCAGGGATATCCAAAGAAGAGTCAAGTACAAATTTTGTCTCTCTAGCATGCTTAGATCGGGCGTTATTCTCAATCTTAGCCACGATTTTATTTCGGACCTTTCTGTGCCGGCATTTTCTCACTGGTGATGACTTAGGCATGTAATACAGTGGAGTTTCGGCAGCCCTACTTCCAGGTCGCTCAGCTCGCCTACATAATCCTCAGCTAAACATAAAATACGTAAGAGATAGCCCTTCTTACGAGCTTTCCATTGGTGTAAAACTCGTGCAGATCCAGTATTTTTCTTGGGGTGATTTGACCTTCCTTACTTTGTCTTTGTTTCTTTGACAGCTCTGTGTACAAAAATCCCATTGGAGATGCTTTTGAGGAGCGTTCGGCGCAGGCCCACTTCCTGGTCATTTACGGTCTGAAGCTTCGACCCAAAAAACCTAATTTTCGAATGCAGGGATATCCAAGGAAGAGTCAGGTACAAATTTTGTCTCTGTAGTATGCTTAGATCGGGAGTTATTCTCAATCTAAGCCAAGATTTTATTTCGGACCTTTCTGTGCCGGCATTTTCTCACTGGCGATGATGTAGACATGTAATACAGTTGTTTTCGGGCAGCCCTACTTCCAGGCTGCTCAGCTCGCCTACAAAATCCTCAGCTAAACATAAATTACGTAAGAGATAGCCCTTGAGACGAGCTTTCCATTTGTGTAGAACTCGTGCAGATCCAGTATTATTCTGGGGTGATTTGACCGTCCTTACTTTGTCTTTGTTTCTTTGACAGCTCTGTGTACAAAAATCCCATTGGAGATGCTTTTGAGGAGCGTTCGGAGCAGGCCCACTTGCTGGTCATTTACGGTCTGAAGCTTGCCCGCCTCGACCCAAAAAACTTAATTTTCGAATGCAGGGATATCCAAGGAAGAGTCAGGTACAAATTGTGTCTCTCTAGCATGCTTAGATCGGGAGTTATTCTCAATCTAAGCCAAGATTTTATTTCGGACCTTTCTGTGCCGGCATTTTCTCACTGGCGATGACGCAGGCATGTATTACAGTGGTGTTTCGGGCAGCCCTACTTCCAGGCCGCTCAGCTCGCCTACAAAATCCTCAGCTAAGCAAAAATTACGGAGGAGATAGCCCTTGATACGAGCTTTCTATTGGTGTAAAACTCGTGCTGATCCACTATTATTCTGGGGGTGATTTGACCTTTCCTTAATTTGTCTTTGTTTCTTTGACAGCTCTGTGTACAAAAATCCCATTGGAGATGCTTTTGAGGAGCGTTCGGAGCAGGCCCACTTCCTGGTCATTTACGGTCTGAAGCTTGCCCGACTCGACCCAAAAAACTTAATTATGTAATGCAGGGATATCCAAGGAAGAGTCAGGTACAAATTTTGTCTCTGTAGCATGCTTAGATCGGGAGTTATTCTCAATCTTAGCCACGATTTTATTTCGGACCTTTCTGTACCGGCATTTTCTCACTGGTGATGACGTAGGCATGTAATACAGTGGTGTTTAGGGCAGCCCTACTTCCAGGCCGCTCAGCTCGCCTACAAAATCCTCAGCTAACCAAAAAATACGGAAAAGATAGCCCTTGATACGAGCTTTCTATTGGTGTAGAACTCGTGCAGATCCAGTATTATTCTGCGGTGATTTGACCGTCCTTACTTTGTCTTTGTTTATTTGACAGCTCTGTGTACAAAAATCCCATTGGAGATGCTTTTGAGGAGCGTTCGGAGCAGGCCCACTTGCTGGTCATATCGGGTATGAAGCTTGCCCGCATCGACCCAAAAAACTTAATTATCGACTGCAGGGATATCCAAGGAAGAGTCAGATACAAATTTTGTCTCTGTAGCATGCTTAGATCGGGAGTTATTCTCAATCTTAGCCACGATTTTTATTCGGACCTTTCTGTGCCGGCATTTTCTCACTGGGTATGACGTAGGCATGTAATACAGTGGTGTTTCGGGCAGCCCTACTTCCAGGCCGCTCAGCTCGCTTACAAAATCCTCAGCTAAACACAAATTACGGAAGAGATAACCCTTGATATGAGCTTTCTATTGGTGTAGAATTCGTTCAGATCCAGAAATATTCTGTGGGTGATTTGACCGTCCTTACTTTGTCTTTGTTTCTTTGACAGCTCTGTGTACAAAAATCAAATTGGAGATGCTTTTGAGGAGCGTTCGGAGCAGGCGCACTTGCTGGTCCTTTACGGTATGAAGCTTGCCCGCCTCGACCCAAAAAACTTAATTTTCGAATGCAGGGATATCCAAGGAAGAGTCAGGTACAAAATTTGTCTCTCTAGCATGCTTAGATCGGGACTTATTCTCAATCTAAGCCAAGATTTTATTTCGGACCTTTCTGTGCCGGCATTTTCTCACTGGTGATGACGCAGGCATGTATTACAGTGGTGTTTCGGGCAGCCCTACTTCCAGGCCGCTCAGCTCGCCTACAAAATCCTCAGCTAAGCAAAAATACCTGAGGAGATAGCCTTTGAGACGAGCTTTCCATTGGTGTAGAACTCGTGCAGATCCAGTATTTTTCTTGGGGTGATTTGACCGTCCTTACTTTGTCTTTGATTCTTTGACAGCTCTGTGTACAAAAATCCCATTGGAGATGCTTTTGAGGAGCGTTCGGAGCAGGCCCACTTGCTGGTCTTTTCGGGTATGAAGCTTGCCCGCATCGACCCAAAAAACTTAATTTTCGAATGCAGGAATATCCAAGGAAGAGTCAGGTACAAATTTTGTCTCTCTAGCATGCTTAGATCGGGAGTTATTCTCAATCTTAGCCACGAATTTATTTCGGACCTTTCTGTGCCGGCATTTTCTCACTGGCGATGACGCAGGCATGTATTACAGTGGTGTTTCGGGCAGCCCTACTTCCAGGCCGCTCAGCTCGCTTACAAAATCCTCAGCTAAACACAAATTACGGAAGAGATAACCCTTGATATGAGCTTTCTATTGGTGTAGAATTCGTTCAGATCCAGAAATATTCTGTGGGTGATTTGACCGTCCTTACTTTGTCTTTGTTTCTTTGACAGCTCTGTGTACAAAAATCAAATTGGAGATGCTTTTGAGGAGCGTTCGGAGCAGGCGCACTTGCTGGTCCTTTACGGTATGAAGCTTGCCCGCCTCGACCCAAAAAACTTAATTTTCGAATGCAGGGATATCCAAGGAAGAGTCAGGTACAAAATTTGTCTCTCTAGCATGCTTAGATCGGGACTTATTCTCAATCTAAGCCAAGATTTTATTTCGGACCTTTCTGTGCCGGCATTTTCTCACTGGTGATGACGCAGGCATGTATTACAGTGGTGTTTCGGGCAGCCCTACTTCCAGGCCGCTCAGCTCGCCTACAAAATCCTCAGCTAAGCAAAAATACCTGAGGAGATAGCCCTTGAGACGAGCTTTCCATTGGTGTAGAACTCGTGCAGATCCAGTATTTTTCTTGGGGTGATTTGACCGTCCTTACTTTGTCTTTGATTCTTTGACAGCTCTGTGTACAAAAATCCCATTGGAGATGCTTTTGAGGAGCGTTCGGAGCAGGCCCACTTGCTGGTCTTTTCGGGTATGAAGCTTGCCCGCATCGACCCAAAAAACTTAATTTTCGAATGCAGGAATATCCAAGGAAGAGTCAGGTACAAATTTTGTCTCTCTAGCATGCTTAGATCGGGAGTTATTCTCAATCTTAGCCACGAATTTATTTCGGACCTTTCTGTGCCGGCATTTTCTCACTGGCGATGACGCAGGCATGTATTACAGTGGTGTTTCGGGCAGCCCTACTTCCAGGCCGCTCAGCTCGCTTACAAAATCCTCAGCTAAACACAAATTACGGAAGAGATAACCCTTGATATGAGCTTTCTATTGGTGTAGAATTCGTTCAGATCCAGAAATATTCTGTGGGTGATTTGACCGTCCTTACTTTGTCTTTGTTTCTTTGACAGCTCTGTGTACAAAAATCAAATTGGAGATGCTTTTGAGGAGCGTTCGGAGCAGGCGCACTTGCTGGTCCTTTACGGTATGAAGCTTGCCCGCCTCGACCCAAAAAACTTAATTTTCGAATGCAGGGATATCCAAGGAAGAGTCAGGTACAAAATTTGTCTCTCTAGCATGCTTAGATCGGGACTTATTCTCAATCTAAGCCAAGATTTTATTTCGGACCTTTCTGTGCCGGCATTTTCTCACTGGTGATGACGCAGGCATGTATTACAGTGGTGTTTCGGGCAGCCCTACTTCCAGGCCGCTCAGCTCGCTTACAAAATCCTCAGCTAAACACAAATTACGGAAGAGATAACCCTTGATATGAGCTTTCTATTGGTGTAGAACTCGTGCAGATCCAGTATTATTCTGCGGTGATTTGACCGTCCTTACTTTGTCTTTGTTTATTTGACAGCTCTGTGTACAAAAATCCCATTGGAGATGCTTTTGAGGAGCGTTCGGAGCAGGCCCACTTGCTGGTCATATCGGGTATGAAGCTTGCCCGCATCGACCCAAAAAACTTAATTATCGACTGCAGGGATATCCAAGGAAGAGTCAGATACAAATTTTGTCTCTGTAGCATGCTTAGATCGGGAGTTATTCTCAATCTTAGCCACGATTTTTATTCGGACCTTTCTGTGCCGGCATTTTCTCACTGGGTATGACGTAGGCATGTAATACAGTGGTGTTTCGGGCAGCCCTACTTCCAGGCCGCTCAGCTCGCTTACAAAATCCTCAGCTAAACACAAATTACGGAAGAGATAACCCTTGATATGAGCTTTCTATTGGTGTAGAATTCGTTCAGATCCAGAAATATTCTGTGGGTGATTTGACCGTCCTTACTTTGTCTTTGTTTCTTTGACAGCTCTGTGTACAAAAATCAAATTGGAGATGCTTTTGAGGAGCGTTCGGAGCAGGCGCACTTGCTGGTCCTTTACGGTATGAAGCTTGCCCGCCTCGACCCAAAAAACTTAATTTTCGAATGCAGGGATATCCAAGGAAGAGTCAGGTACAAAATTTGTCTCTCTAGCATGCTTAGATCGGGACTTATTCTCAATCTAAGCCAAGATTTTATTTCGGACCTTTCTGTGCCGGCATTTTCTCACTGGTGATGACGCAGGCATGTATTACAGTGGTGTTTCGGGCAGCCCTACTTCCAGGCCGCTCAGCTCGCCTACAAAATCCTCAGCTAAGCAAAAATACCTGAGGAGATAGCCTTTGAGACGAGCTTTCCATTGGTGTAGAACTCGTGCAGATCCAGTATTTTTCTTGGGGTGATTTGACCGTCCTTACTTTGTCTTTGATTCTTTGACAGCTCTGTGTACAAAAATCCCATTGGAGATGCTTTTGAGGAGCGTTCGGAGCAGGCCCACTTGCTGGTCTTTTCGGGTATGAAGCTTGCCCGCATCGACCCAAAAAACTTAATTTTCGAATGCAGGAATATCCAAGGAAGAGTCAGGTACAAATTTTGTCTCTCTAGCATGCTTAGATCGGGAGTTATTCTCAATCTTAGCCACGAATTTATTTCGGACCTTTCTGTGCCGGCATTTTCTCACTGGCGATGACGCAGGCATGTATTACAGTGGTGTTTCGGGCAGCCCTACTTCCAGGCCGCTCAGCTCGCTTACAAAATCCTCAGCTAAACACAAATTACGGAAGAGATAACCCTTGATATGAGCTTTCTATTGGTGTAGAATTCGTTCAGATCCAGAAATATTCTGTGGGTGATTTGACCGTCCTTACTTTGTCTTTGTTTCTTTGACAGCTCTGTGTACAAAAATCAAATTGGAGATGCTTTTGAGGAGCGTTCGGAGCAGGCGCACTTGCTGGTCCTTTACGGTATGAAGCTTGCCCGCCTCGACCCAAAAAACTTAATTTTCGAATGCAGGGATATCCAAGGAAGAGTCAGGTACAAAATTTGTCTCTCTAGCATGCTTAGATCGGGACTTATTCTCAATCTAAGCCAAGATTTTATTTCGGACCTTTCTGTGCCGGCATTTTCTCACTGGTGATGACGCAGGCATGTATTACAGTGGTGTTTCGGGCAGCCCTACTTCCAGGCCGCTCAGCTCGCCTACAAAATCCTCAGCTAAGCAAAAATACCTGAGGAGATAGCCCTTGAGACGAGCTTTCCATTGGTGTAGAACTCGTGCAGATCCAGTATTTTTCTTGGGGTGATTTGACCGTCCTTACTTTGTCTTTGATTCTTTGACAGCTCTGTGTACAAAAATCCCATTGGAGATGCTTTTGAGGAGCGTTCGGAGCAGGCCCACTTGCTGGTCTTTTCGGGTATGAAGCTTGCCCGCATCGACCCAAAAAACTTAATTTTCGAATGCAGGAATATCCAAGGAAGAGTCAGGTACAAATTTTGTCTCTCTAGCATGCTTAGATCGGGAGTTATTCTCAATCTTAGCCACGAATTTATTTCGGACCTTTCTGTGCCGGCATTTTCTCACTGGCGATGACGCAGGCATGTATTACAGTGGTGTTTCGGGCAGCCCTACTTCCAGGCCGCTCAGCTCGCTTACAAAATCCTCAGCTAAACACAAATTACGGAAGAGATAACCCTTGATATGAGCTTTCTATTGGTGTAGAATTCGTTCAGATCCAGAAATATTCTGTGGGTGATTTGACCGTCCTTACTTTGTCTTTGTTTCTTTGACAGCTCTGTGTACAAAAATCAAATTGGAGATGCTTTTGAGGAGCGTTCGGAGCAGGCGCACTTGCTGGTCCTTTACGGTATGAAGCTTGCCCGCCTCGACCCAAAAAACTTAATTTTCGAATGCAGGGATATCCAAGGAAGAGTCAGGTACAAAATTTGTCTCTCTAGCATGCTTAGATCGGGACTTATTCTCAATCTAAGCCAAGATTTTATTTCGGACCTTTCTGTGCCGGCATTTTCTCACTGGTGATGACGCAGGCATGTATTACAGTGGTGTTTCGGGCAGCCCTACTTCCAGGCCGCTCAGCTCGCTTACAAAATCCTCAGCTAAACACAAATTACGGAAGAGATAACCCTTGATATGAGCTTTCTATTGGTGTAGAACTCGTGCAGATCCAGTATTATTCTGCGGTGATTTGACCGTCCTTACTTTGTCTTTGTTTATTTGACAGCTCTGTGTACAAAAATCCCATTGGAGATGCTTTTGAGGAGCGTTCGGAGCAGGCCCACTTGCTGGTCATATCGGGTATGAAGCTTGCCCGCATCGACCCAAAAAACTTAATTATCGACTGCAGGGATATCCAAGGAAGAGTCAGATACAAATTTTGTCTCTGTAGCATGCTTAGATCGGGAGTTATTCTCAATCTTAGCCACGATTTTTATTCGGACCTTTCTGTGCCGGCATTTTCTCACTGGGTATGACGTAGGCATGTAATACAGTGGTGTTTCGGGCAGCCCTACTTCCAGGCCGCTCAGCTCGCTTACAAAATCCTCAGCTAAACACAAATTACGGAAGAGATAACCCTTGATATGAGCTTTCTATTGGTGTAGAATTCGTTCAGATCCAGAAATATTCTGTGGGTGATTTGACCGTCCTTACTTTGTCTTTGTTTCTTTGACAGCTCTGTGTACAAAAATCAAATTGGAGATGCTTTTGAGGAGCGTTCGGAGCAGGCGCACTTGCTGGTCCTTTACGGTATGAAGCTTGCCCGCCTCGACCCAAAAAACTTAATTTTCGAATGCAGGGATATCCAAGGAAGAGTCAGGTACAAAATTTGTCTCTCTAGCATGCTTAGATCGGGACTTATTCTCAATCTAAGCCAAGATTTTATTTCGGACCTTTCTGTGCCGGCATTTTCTCACTGGTGATGACGCAGGCATGTATTACAGTGGTGTTTCGGGCAGCCCTACTTCCAGGCCGCTCAGCTCGCCTACAAAATCCTCAGCTAAGCAAAAATACCTGAGGAGATAGCCTTTGAGACGAGCTTTCCATTGGTGTAGAACTCGTGCAGATCCAGTATTTTTCTTGGGGTGATTTGACCGTCCTTACTTTGTCTTTGATTCTTTGACAGCTCTGTGTACAAAAATCCCATTGGAGATGCTTTTGAGGAGCGTTCGGAGCAGGCCCACTTGCTGGTCTTTTCGGGTATGAAGCTTGCCCGCATCGACCCAAAAAACTTAATTTTCGAATGCAGGAATATCCAAGGAAGAGTCAGGTACAAATTTTGTCTCTCTAGCATGCTTAGATCGGGAGTTATTCTCAATCTTAGCCACGAATTTATTTCGGACCTTTCTGTGCCGGCATTTTCTCACTGGCGATGACGCAGGCATGTATTACAGTGGTGTTTCGGGCAGCCCTACTTCCAGGCCGCTCAGCTCGCTTACAAAATCCTCAGCTAAACACAAATTACGGAAGAGATAACCCTTGATATGAGCTTTCTATTGGTGTAGAATTCGTTCAGATCCAGAAATATTCTGTGGGTGATTTGACCGTCCTTACTTTGTCTTTGTTTCTTTGACAGCTCTGTGTACAAAAATCAAATTGGAGATGCTTTTGAGGAGCGTTCGGAGCAGGCGCACTTGCTGGTCCTTTACGGTATGAAGCTTGCCCGCCTCGACCCAAAAAACTTAATTTTCGAATGCAGGGATATCCAAGGAAGAGTCAGGTACAAAATTTGTCTCTCTAGCATGCTTAGATCGGGACTTATTCTCAATCTAAGCCAAGATTTTATTTCGGACCTTTCTGTGCCGGCATTTTCTCACTGGTGATGACGCAGGCATGTATTACAGTGGTGTTTCGGGCAGCCCTACTTCCAGGCCGCTCAGCTCGCCTACAAAATCCTCAGCTAAGCAAAAATACCTGAGGAGATAGCCCTTGAGACGAGCTTTCCATTGGTGTAGAACTCGTGCAGATCCAGTATTTTTCTTGGGGTGATTTGACCGTCCTTACTTTGTCTTTGATTCTTTGACAGCTCTGTGTACAAAAATCCCATTGGAGATGCTTTTGAGGAGCGTTCGGAGCAGGCCCACTTGCTGGTCTTTTCGGGTATGAAGCTTGCCCGCATCGACCCAAAAAACTTAATTTTCGAATGCAGGAATATCCAAGGAAGAGTCAGGTACAAATTTTGTCTCTCTAGCATGCTTAGATCGGGAGTTATTCTCAATCTTAGCCACGAATTTATTTCGGACCTTTCTGTGCCGGCATTTTCTCACTGGCGATGACGCAGGCATGTATTACAGTGGTGTTTCGGGCAGCCCTACTTCCAGGCCGCTCAGCTCGCTTACAAAATCCTCAGCTAAACACAAATTACGGAAGAGATAACCCTTGATATGAGCTTTCTATTGGTGTAGAATTCGTTCAGATCCAGAAATATTCTGTGGGTGATTTGACCGTCCTTACTTTGTCTTTGTTTCTTTGACAGCTCTGTGTACAAAAATCAAATTGGAGATGCTTTTGAGGAGCGTTCGGAGCAGGCGCACTTGCTGGTCCTTTACGGTATGAAGCTTGCCCGCCTCGACCCAAAAAACTTAATTTTCGAATGCAGGGATATCCAAGGAAGAGTCAGGTACAAAATTTGTCTCTCTAGCATGCTTAGATCGGGACTTATTCTCAATCTAAGCCAAGATTTTATTTCGGACCTTTCTGTGCCGGCATTTTCTCACTGGTGATGACGCAGGCATGTATTACAGTGGTGTTTCGGGCAGCCCTACTTCCAGGCCGCTCAGCTCGCCTACAAAATCCTCAGCTAAGCAAAAATACCTGAGGAGATAGCCCTTGAGACGAGCTTTCCATTGGTGTAGAACTCGTGCAGATCCAGTATTTTTCTTGGGGTGATTTGACCGTCCTTACTTTGTCTTTGATTCTTTGACAGCTCTGTGTACAAAAATCCCATTGGAGATGCTTTTGAGGAGCGTTCGGAGCAGGCCCACTTGCTGGTCTTTTCGGGTATGAAGCTTGCCCGCATCGACCCAAAAAACTTAATTTTCGAATGCAGGAATATCCAAGGAAGAGTCAGGTACAAATTTTGTCTCTCTAGCATGCTTAGATCGGGAGTTATTCTCAATCTTAGCCACGAATTTATTTCGGACCTTTCTGTGCCGGCATTTTCTCACTGGCGATGACGCAGGCATGTATTACAGTGGTGTTTCGGGCAGCCCTACTTCCAGGCCGCTCAGCTCGCCTACAAAATCCTCAGCTAAGCAAAAATACCTGAGGAGATAGCCCTTGAGACGAGCTTTCCATTTGTGTAGAACTCGTGCAGATCCAGTATTTTTCTTGGGGTGATTTGACCGTCCTTACTTTGTCTTTGTTTCTTTGACAGCTATGTGTACAAAAATCCCAATGGAGATGCTTTTGAGGAGCGTTCGGAGCAGGCCCACTTGTTGGTCCTTTACGGTATGAAGCTTGCCCGCCTCGACAAAAAAACCTTAATTTTCGAATGCAGGGTTATCCAAGGAAGAGTCAGGTACAAATTTTGTCTCTCTAGCATGCTTAGATCGGGAGTTATTCTCAATCTAAACCAAGATTTTATTTCGGACCTTTCTGTGCCGGCATTTTCTCACTGGCGATGACGCAGGCATGTATTACAGTGGTGTTTCGGGCAGCCCTACTTCCAGGCCACTCAGCTCGCCTACAAAATCCTCAGCTAAGCAAAAATTACTGAGGAGATAGCCCTTGAGACGAGCTTTCCATTGGTGTAGAACTCGTGCAGATCCAGTATTTTTCTTGGGGTGATTTGACCGTCCTTACTTTGTCTTTGATTCTTTGACAGCTCTGTGTACAAAAATCCCATTGGAGATGCTTTTGAGGAGCGTTCGGAGCAGGCCCACTTGCTGGTCTTTTCGGGTATGAAGCTTGCCCGCCTCGACCAAAAAAAGTTAATTTTCGAATGCAGGGATATCCAAGGAAGAGTCAGGTACAAATTTTGTCTCTTTAGCATGCTTAGATCGGGAGTTATTCTCAATTTTAGCCACGATTTTATATCGGACCTTTCTGTGCCGGCATTTTCTCACTGGTGATGACGTAGGCATGTAATACAGTGGAGTTTCGGGCAGCCCTACTTCCAGGTTGCTGAGCTCGCCTACAAAATCCTCAGCTAAACATAAAATACGTAAGAGATAGCCCTTGAGACGAGCTTTCCATTGGTGTAGAACTCGTGCAGATCCAGTATTTTTCTTGGGGTGATTTGACCGTCCTTACTTTGTCTTTGTTTCTTTGACAGCTCTGTGTACAAAAATCCCATTGGAGATGCTTTTCAGGAGCGTTCGCAGCAGGCCCACTTGCTGGTCATTTCCGGTATGAAGCTTGCCCGCATCGACCCAAAAAACTTAATTTTCGAATGCAGGGATATCCAAGGAAGAGTCAGGTAAAAATGTTGTCTCTCTAGCGTGCTTAGATCGGGAGTTATTCGCAATCTTAGCCACGATTTTATTTCGGACCTTTCTGTGCCGGCATTTTCTCACTGGCGATGACGTAGGCATGTAATACAGTGGTGTTTCGGGCAGCCCTACTTCTAGGTCGCTCAGCTCGCCTACAAAATCCTCAGCTTAACATAAAATACGTAAGAGATAGCCCTTGAGACGAGCTTTCCATTGGTGTATAACTCGTGCAGATCCAGTATTTTTCTTGGGGTGATTTGACCGTCCTTACTTTGTCTTTGTTTCTTAGACAGCTCTGTGTACAAAAATCCCATTGGAGATACTTTTGAGGAGCGTTCGGAGCAGGCCTACTTGTTGGTCCTTTACGGTATGAAGCTTGCCCGCCTCGACAAAAAAAACTTAATTTTCGAATGCAGGGATATCCAAGGAAGAGTCAGGTACAAATGTTGTCTCTCTAGCATGCTTAGATCGGGAGTTATTCTCAATCTAAGCCAATATTTTACTTCGGACCTTTCTGTGCCGGCATTTTCTCACTGGCGATGACGCAGGCATGTATTACAGTGGTGTTTCGGGCAGCCCTACTTCCAGGCCGCTCTGCTCGCTTACAAAATCCTCAGCTAAACAAAAATTACGGAGGAGATAGCCCACGATACGAACTTTCTATTGGTGTAAAACTCGTGCTGATCCACTTTTATTCTGGCGGTGATTTGACCGTCCTTACTTTGTCTTTGTTTCTTTGACAGCTCTGTGTACAAAAATCCCATTGGAGATGCTTTTGGGGAGCGTTCTGCGCAGGCCCACTTCCTGGTCATTTACAGTCTGAAGCTTGCCCGCCTCGACCCAAAAAACTTGATTTCCGAATGCAGGGATATCCAAGAAAGAGTCAGGTACAAATTGTGTTTCTCTAGCATGCTTAGATCGGGAGTTATTCTCAATCTAAGCCAAGATTTTATTTCGGACCTTTCTGTGCCGGCATTTTCTCACTGGCGATGACGTTGGCATGTATTACAGTGGTGTTTCGGGCAGCCCTACTTCCAGGCCGCTCAGCTCGCTTACAAAATCCTCAGCTAAGCAGAAATTACGGAGGAGATAGCCCTTGATACGAACTTTCTATTGGTGTAAAACTCGTGCTGATCCACTATTATTCTGGGGGTGATTTGACCGTCCTTACTTTGTCTTTGTTTCTTTGACAGCTCTGTGTACAAACATCCCATTGGAGATGCTTTTGAGGAGCGTTCGGCGCAGGCCCACTTCCTGGTCATTTACGGTCTGAAGCTTGCCCGCCTCGACCCAAAAAACGTAATTATGTAATGCAGGGATATCCAAGGAAGAGTCAGGTACAAATTTTGTCTCTCTAGCATGCTTAGATCGGGCGTTTTTCTCAATCTTAGCCACGATTTTATTTCGGACCTTTCTGTGCCGGCATTTTCTCACTGGTCATGACTTAGACATGTAATACAGTGGAGTTTCGGGCAGCCCTACTTCCAGGTCGCTGAGCTCGCTTACATAATCCTCAGCTAAACATAAAATACGTAAGAGATAGCCCTTGAGACGAGCTTTCCATTGGTGTAAAACTCGTGCAGATCCACTATTATTCTGGGAGTGATTTGACCGTCCTTACTTTGTCTTTGTTTCTTTGACAGCTCTGTGTACAAAAATCCCATTGGAGATGCTTTTGAGGAGCGTTCGGAGCAGGCCCACTTGCTGGTCATTTACGGTATGAAGCTTGCCCGCCTCGACCTAAAAACCTTAATTTTCGAATGCAGAAATATCAAAGGAAGAGTCAGGTACAAATTGTGTCTCTCTACCGTGCTTAGATCGGGAGTTATTCTCAATCTAAGCCAAGATTTTATTTCGGACCTTTCTTTGCCGGCATTTTCTCACTGGCGATGACGTAGGCATGTAATACACTGGTGTTTCGGGCAGCCCTACTTCCAGATCGCTCAGCTCGCCTACAAAATCCTCAGCTAAACATAAAATACGTAAGAGATAGCCCTTGAGACGAGCTTTCCATTGGTGTAAAACTCGTGCAGATCCAGTATTATTCTAGGGGTGATTTGACCGTCCTTATTTTGTCTTTGTTTCTTTGACAGCTCTGTGTACAAAAATCCCATTGGAGATGCTTTTGAGGAGCGTTTGGAGCAGGCCCACTTCCTGGTCATTTACGGTCTGAAGCTTGCCCGCCTCGACCCAAAAAACTTAATTTTCGAATTCAGGGATATCCAAGAAAGAGTCGGGTACAAATTTTGTCTCTCTAGCATGCTTAGATCGGGAGTTATTCTCAATCTAAGCCAAGATTTTATTTCGGACCTTTCTGTGCCGGCATTTTCTCACTGGCGATGACGTAGGCATATATTACAGTGGTGTTTCGGGCAGCCCTACTTCCAGGCCGCTCAGCTCGCCTACAAAATCCTCAGCTAAGCAAAAATTACGGAGGAGATAGCCCTCGATACGAACTTTCTATTGGTGTAAAACTTGTGCTGATCCACTATTATTCTGGGGGTGATTTGACCGTCCTTAATTTGTCTTTGTTTCTTTGACAGCTCTGTGTACAAAAATCCCAATGGAGATGCTTTTGAGGAGCGTTCGGAGCAGGCCCACTTGCTGGTCATTTCCGGTATGAAGCTTGCCCGCATCGACCCAAAAAACTTAATTTTCGAATGCAGGGATATCCAAGGAAGAGTCAGGTAAAAATGTTGTCTCTCTAGCGTGCTTAGATCGGGAGTTATTCGCAATCTTAGCCACGATTTTATTTCGGACCTTTCTGTGCCGGCATTTTCTCACTGGCGATGACGTAGGCATGTAATACAGTGGTGTTTCGGGCAGCCCTACTTCTAGGTCGCTCAGCTCGCCTACAAAATCCTCAGCTTAACATAAAATACGTAAGAGATAGCCCTTGAGACGAGCTTTCCATTGGTGTATAACTCGTGCAGATCCAGTATTTTTCTTGGGGTGATTTGACCGTCCTTACTTTGTCTTTGTTTCTTAGACAGCTCTGTGTACAAAAATCCCATTGGAGATACTTTTGAGGAGCGTTCGGAGCAGGCCTACTTGTTGGTCCTTTACGGTATGAAGCTTGCCCGCCTCGACAAAAAAAACTTAATTTTCGAATGCAGGGATATCCAAGGAAGAGTCAGGTACAAATGTTGTCTCTCTAGCATGCTTAGATCGGGAGTTATTCTCAATCTAAGCCACGATTTTATTTGGGACCTTTCTGTGCCGGCATTTTCTCACTGGCGATGACACAGGCATGTATTCCAGTGGTGTTTCGGGCAGCCCTACTTCCATGCCGCTCAGCTCGCCTACAAAATCCTCAGCTAAGCAAAAATTACGGAGGAAATAGCCCTTGAGACGAGCTTTCCATTGGTGTAGAACACGTGCAGATACAGTATTTTTCTTGGGGTGATTTGACCGTCCTTACTTTGTCTTTGTTTCTTTGACAGCTCTGTGTACAAAAATCCCATTGGAGATGCTTTTGAGGAGCGTTCGGAGCAGGCCCACATGCTGGTCATTTCCGGTATGAAGCTTGCCCGCCTCGACCAAAAAACTTAATTTTCGAATGCAGGGATATGCAAGGAAGAGTCAGGTACAAATTTTGTCTTTCTAGCATGCTTAGATCGAGACTTATTCTCAATCTAAGCCAATATTTTACTTCGGACCTTTCTGTGCCGGCATTTTCTCACTGGCGATGACGCAGGCATGTATTACACTGGTGTTTCGGGCAGCCCTACTTCCAGGCCGCTCAGCTCGCCTACAAAATCCTCAGCTAAGCAAAAATTACGGAGGAGATAGCCCTCGATACGAACTTTCTATTGGTGTAAAACTTGTGCTGATCCACTATTATTCTGGGGGTGATTTGACCGTCCTTAATTTGTCTTTGTTTCTTTGACAGCTCTGTGTACAAAAATCCCAATGGAGATGCTTTTGAGGAGCGTTCGGAACAGGCCCACTTGCTGGTCCTTTACGGTATGAAGCTTGCCCGCCTCGACCCAAAAAACCTAATTTTCGAATGCAGGGATATCCAAGGAAGAGTCAGGTACAAATTTTGTCTCTCTAGCATGCTTAGATCGGGAGTTATTCTCAATCTAAGCCAAGATTTTATTTCGGACCTTTCTTTGCCGGCATTTTCTCACTGGCGATGACGTAGGCATGTAATACACTGGTGTTTCGGGCAGCCCTACTTCCAGATCTCTCAGCTCGCCTACAAAATCCTCAGCTAAACATAAAATACGTAAGAGATAGCCCTTGAGACGAGCTTTCCATTGGTGTAGAACTCGTGCTGATCCACTATTCTTCTTGGGGTGATTTGACCGTCCTTACTTTGTCGTTGTTTGTTTGACAGCTCTGTGTACAAAAATCCCATTGGAGATGCTTTTGAGGAGCGTTCGGCGCAGGACCACTTGCTGGTCCTTTACGGTATGAAGCTTGACCGCCTCGACCCAAAAAACTCGATTTTCGAATGCAGGGATATCCAAGGAAGAGTCAGGTACAAATTTTGTCTCTCTAGCAGGCTTAGATCGGGAATGATCCTCAATCTTAGCCACAATTTTATTTCGGACATTTCTGTGCCGGCATTTTCTCACTGGCGATGACGTAGGAATGTAATACAGTTGTTTTTCGGGCAGCCCTACTTCCAGGCCGCTCAGCTCGCCTACAAAATCCTCAGCTAAGCAAATATTACGGAGGAGATAGCCCTTGATACGAACTTTCTATTGGTGTAAAACTCGTGCAGATCCAGTATTATTCTGGGGGTGATTTGACCGTCCTTACTTTGTCTTTGTTTCTTTGACAGCTCTGTGTACAAAAATCCCATTGGAGATGCCTTTAAGGAGCGTTCGCAGCAGGCCCACTTGCTGGTCTTTTCCGGTATGAAGCTTGCCCGCATCGACCCCAAAAACTTAATTTTCGAATGCAGGGATATCAAAGAAAGAGTCAGGTACAAATTTTGTCTCTCTAGCATGCTTAGATCGGGAGTTATTCTCAATCTAAGCCAAGATTTTATTTCGGACATTTCTGTGCCCGCATTTTCTCACTGGCGATGACGTAGGCATGTAATACAGTGGTGTTTCGGGCAGCCCTACTTCCAGGCCGCTCAGCTCGCCTACAAAATCCTCAGCTAAAAATAAATTACGTAAGAGATAGCCCTTGAGACGAGCTTTCCATTGGTGTAGAACTCTTGCAGATCCAGTATTATTCTGGGGGTGATTTGACCGTCCTTACTTTGTCTTTGTTTCTTTGACAGCTCTGTGTACAAAAATCCCATTGGAGATGCTTTTGAGGAGCGTTCGGAGCAGGCCCACTTGCTGGTCTTTTCCGGTATGAAGCTTGCCCGCATCGACCCCAAAAACTTAATTTTCGAATGCAGGGATATCCAAGGAAGAGTCAGGTGCAAATTTTGTCTCTCTAGCATGCTTAGATCGGGAGTTATTCTCAATCTAAGCCAAGATTTTATTTCGGACATTTCTGTGCCGGCATTTTCTCACTGGCGATGACGTAGGCATGTATTACAGTGGTGTTTCGGGCAGCTCTTCTTCCAGGCCGCTCAGCTCGCCTACAAAATCCTCAGCTAAGCAAATATTACGGAGGAGATAGCCCTTGATACGAACTTTCTATTGGTGTAAAACTCGTGCTGATCCACTATTATTCTGGGGGTGATTTTACCGTCCTTACTTTGTCTTTGTTTCTTTGACAGCTCTGTGTACAAAAATCCAATTGGAGATGCCTTTAAGGAGCGTTAGCAGCAGGCCCACTTGCTGGTCTTTTCCGGTATGAAGCTTGCCCGCATCGACCCCAAAAACTTAATTTTCGAATGCAGGGATATCCAAGAAAGAGTCAGGTACAAATTTTGGCTCTCTAGCATGCTTAGATCGGGAGTTATTCTCAATCTAAGCCAATATTTTATTTCGGACATTTCTGTGCCGGCATTTTCTCACTGGCGATGACGTAGGCATGTAATACAGTGGTGTTTCGGGCAGCCCTACTTTCAGGCCGCTCAGCTCGCCTACAAAATCCTCAGCTAAACATAAATTACGTAAGAGATAGCCCTTGAGACGAGCTTTCCATTGGTGTAGAACTCGTGCAGGTCCAGTATTTTTCTTCGGGTGATTTGACCGTCCTTACTTTGTCTTTGATTCTTTGACAGCTCTGTGTACAAAAATCCCATTGGAGATGCTTTTGAGGAGCGTTCGGAGCAGGCCCACTTGCTGGTCCTTTACGATATGAAGCTTGACCGCCTCGACCCAAAAACTTTATTTTCGAAAGCAGGGATATCCAAGGAGGAGTCAGGAACAAATTTTGTCTCTCTAGCATGCTTAGATCGGGAATTATCCTCAATCTTAGCCACAATTTTATTTTGGACATTTCTGTGCCGGCTTTTTCTCACTGGCGATGACGTAGGCATATAATACAGTGGTGTTTCGGGCAGCCCTACTTCCAGGCCGCTCAGCTCGCCTACAAAATCCTCAGCTAAACATAAATTACGTAAGAAATAGCCCTTGAGACGAGCTTTCCATTGGTGTAGAAATCGTGCAGATCCAGTATTATTCTGGGGGTGATTTGACCGTCCTTACTTTGTCTTTATTTCTTTGACAGCTCTGTGTACAAAAATCCCATTGGAGATGCTTTTGAGGAGCGTTCGGAGCAGGCCCACTTGCTGGTCTTTTCCGGTATGAAGCTTGCCCGCATCGACCCAAAAAATTTAATTTCCGAATGCAGGGATATCCAAGGAAGAGTCAGGTGCAAATTTTGTCTCTCTAGCATGCTTAGATCGGGAGTTATTTTCAATCTAATCCAATATTTTATTTCGGACATTTCTGTGCCGGCATTTTCTCACTGGCGATGACGTAGGCATGTAATACACAGGTGTTTCGGGCAGCCCTACTTCCAGGTCGCTCAGCTCGCCTACAAAATCCTCAGCTAAACATACAATACGTAAGAGATAGCCCTTGATACGAGCTTTCTATTGGTGTAGAACTCGTGCAGATCAAGTATTAATCTGGGGGTGATTTGACCGTCCTTACTTTGTCTTTGTTTCTTTGACAGCTCTGTGTACAAAAATACCATTGGAGATGCTTTTGAGGAGCGTTCTGAGAAGGCCCACTTGCTGGTCTTTTCCGGTATGAAGCTTGCCCGCATCGACCCCAAAAACTTAATTTTCGAATGCAGGGATATCCAAGAAAGAGTCAGGTACAAGTTTTGGCTCTCTAGCATGCTTAGATCGGGAGTTATTCTCAATCTAAGCCAATATTTTATTTCGGACATTTCTGTGCCGGCATTTTCTCACTGGCGATGACGTAGGCATGTAATACAGTGGTGTTTCGGGCAGCCCTACTTTCAGGCCGCTCAGCTCGCCTACAAAATCCTCAGCTAAACATAAATTACGTAAGAGATAGCCCTTGAGACGAGCTTTCCATTGGTGTAAAACTCGTGCAGGTCCAGTATTTTTCTTCGGGTGATTTGACCGTCCTTACTTTGTCTTTGATTCTTTGACAGCTCTGTGTACAAAAATCCCATTGGAGATGCTTTTGAGGAGCGTTCGGAGCAGGCCCACTTGCTGGTCCTTTACGATATGAAGCTTGACCGCCTCGACCCAAAAACTTTATTTTCGAAAGCAGATATATCCAAGGAGGAGTCAGGAACAAATTTTGTCTCTCTAGCATGCTTAGATCGGGAATTATCCTCAATCTTAGCCACAATTTTATTTTGGACATTTCTGTGCCGGCTTTTTCTCACTGGCGATGACTTAGGCATATAATACAGTGGTGTTTCGGGCAGCCCTACTTCCAGGCCGCTCAGCTCGCCTACAAAATCCTCAGCTAAACATAAATTACGTAAGAGATAGCCCTTGAGACGAGCTTTCCATTGGTGTAGAAATCGTGCAGATCCAGTATTATTCTGGGGGTGATTTGACCGTCCTTACTTTGTCTTTATTTCTTTGACAGCTCTGTGTACAAAAATCCCATTGGAGATGCTTTTGAGGAGCGTTCGGAGCAGGCCCACTTGCTGGTCTTTTCCGGTATGAAGCTTGCCCGCATCGACCCAAAAAATTTAATTTCCGAATGCAGGGATATCCAAGGAAGAGTCAGGTGCAAATTTTGTCTCTCTAGCATGCTTAGATCGGGAGTTATTTTCAATCTAATCCAAGATTTTATTTCGGACATTTCTGTGCCGGCATTTTCTCACTGGCGATGACGTAGGCATGTAATACACAGGTGTTTCGGGCAGCCCTACTTCCAGGTCGCTCAGCTCGCCTACAAAATCCTCAGCTAAACATACAATACGTAAGAGATAGCCCTTGATACGAGCTTTCTATTGGTGTAGAACTCGTGCAGATCAAGTATTAATCTGGGGGTGATTTGACCGTCCTTACTTTGTCTTTGTTTCTTTGACAGCTCTGTGTACAAAAATACCATTGGAGATGCTTTTGAGGAGCGTTCTGAGAAGGCCCACTTGCTGGTCATATCCGGTTTGAAGCTTGCCCGCATCGACCCAAAAAACTTAATTTTCGAATGCAGGGATATCCAAGGAAGAGTCAGGTACAACTTTTGTCTCTCTAGCATGCTTAGATCGGGAGTTATCCTCAATCTTAGCCACAATTTTATTTCGGACCTTTCTGTGCCGGCATTTTCTCACTTGCGATGACGCAGGCATGTAATACAGTGGTGTTTCGGGAAGCCCTTCTTCCTGGCCGCTCAGCTCGCCTTCAAAATCCTCAGCTATACAAAAATTACGGAGGAGATAGCCCTTGATCGGAGCTTTCTATTGGTGTAGAACTCGTCCAGATCCAGTTTTATTCTGGGTGTGATTCGACCGTCCTTACTTTGTCTTTGTTTCTTTGACAGCTCTGTGTACAAAAATCCCATTGGAGATGCTTCTGAGGAGCTTTCGGAGCAGGCCCACTTGCTGGTCATTTCCGGTATGAAGCTTGCCCGCATCGACCCAAAAAACTTAATTTTCGAATGCAGGGATATCCAAGGAAGAGTCAGGTACAAATTTTGTCTCTTTAGCATGCTTAGATTGGGAGTTATTCTCAATCTTAGCCACATTTTTATTTCGGACCTTTCTGTGCCGGCATTTTCTCACTGGCGATGACGTAGGCATGTAATACAGTGGTGTTTCGGGCAGCCCTACTTCCAGGCCGCTCAGCTCGCCTACAAAATCCTCAGCTAAACAAAAATTACGAAAGAGATAGCCCTTGAGACGAGCTTTCCATTGGTGTAGAACTCGTGCAGATCCAGTATTATTCTGGGAGTGATTTGACCGTCCTTACTTTGTCTTTGTTTCTTTGACAGCTCTGTGTACAAAAACCACATTGGAGATGCTTATGAGGAGCGTTCTGAGCAGGCCCACTTGCTGGTCATTTCCGGTATGAAGCTTGCCCGCATCGACCCAAAAAACTTAATTTTCGAATACAGGGTTGCCAAGGAAGAGTCAGGTACAAATTGTGTCTCTCTATCATGCTTAGATCGGGAGTTATTCTCAATCTTAGCCACGATTTTATTTCGGACCTTTCTGTGCCGGCATTTTCTCACTGGCGATGACGTAGGCATGTAATACAGTGGTGTTTCGGGCAGCCCTACTTCCAGGCTTCTCAGCTCGCCTACAAAATCCTCAGCTGAACAAAATTACGGAAGAGATAGCCCTTGATACGAGCTTTCTATTGGTGTAGAACTCGTGCAGATCCAGTATTATTCTGGGTGTGATTCGACCGTCCTTACTTTGTCTTTGTTTCTTTGACAGCTCTATGTACAAAAATCCCATTGGAGATGCTTCTGAGAAGCGTTCGGAGCAGGCCCACTTGCTGGTCATTTCCAGTATGAAGCTTGCCCGCATCGACCCCAAAAACTTAATTTTCGAATGCAGGGATATCCAAGGAAGAGTCAGGTACAAATTGTGTCTCTCTATCATGCTTAGATCGGGAGTTATTTTCAATCTTAGCCACGATTTTATTTCGGACCTTTCTGTGCCGGCATTTTCTCACTGGCGATGACGTAGGTATGTAATACAGTGGTGTTTCGGGCAGCCCTACTTCCAGGCCGCTCAACTCGCCTTCAAAATCCTCAGCTAAACAAAAATTACGGAAGTGATAGCCCTTGAATCGAGCTTTCCATTGGTGTAGAATTCGTGCAGATCCAGTATTATTCTGCGGGTGATTTGACCGTCCTTACTTTGTCTTTGTTTCTTTGACAGCTCTGTGTACAAAAATACCATTGGAGATGCTTTTGAGGAGCGTTCGGAGAAGGTTCACTTGCTGGTCATATCCGGTTTGAAGCTTGCCCGCATCGACCCAAAAAACGTAATTTTCGAATGCAGGGATATCCAAGGAAGCGTCAGGTACAAATTTTGTCTCTCTAGCATGCTTAGATCCTGAGTTATTTTCAATCTTAGCCACGATTTTATTTCGGATCTTTCTGTGCCGGCATTTTCTCACTGGCGATGACGTAGGCATGTAATACAGTGGTGTTTCGGGCAGCCCTACTTCCAGGCCGCTAAGCTCGCCTACAAAATCCTCAGCTAAACAAAAATTACGGAAGAGATAGCCCTTGATACGAGCTTTCTATTGGTGTAGAACTCGTGCAGATCCAGTATTATTCTGGGGGTGATTTTACCGTCCTTACTTTGTCTTTGTTTCTTTGACAGCTCTGTGTACAAAAATACCATTGGAGATGCTTTTGAGGAGCGTTCGGAGCAGGCCCACTTGCTGGTCATATCCGGTTTGAAGCTTGTCCGCATCGACCCAAAAAACTTAATTTTCGAATGCAGGGATATCCAAGGAAGAGTCAGGTACAAATTGTGTCTCTCTAGCATGCTTAGATCGGGAGTTATTCTCAATCTTAGCCACGATTTTATTTCGGACCTTTCTGTGCCGGCATTTTCTCACTGGCGATGAGGTAGGCATGTAATACAGTGGTGTTTCGGGCAGCCCTACTTCCAGGCCGCTCAACTCGCCTTCAAAATCCTCAGCTAAACAAAAATTACGGAAGTGATAGCCCTTGATACGAGCTTGCTATTGGTGTAGAACTCGTGCAGATCCAGTATTATTCTGGGTGTGATTCGACCGTCCTTACTTTGTCTTTGTTTCTTTGACAGCTCTGTGTACAAAAATACCATTGGAGATGCTTTTGAGGAGCGTTCTGAGAAGGCCCACTTGCTGGTCTTTTCCGGTATGAAGCTTGCCCGCATCGACCCAAAAAACTTAATTTTCGAATGCAGGGATATCCAAGGAAGAGTCAGGTACAACTTTTGTCTCTCTAGCATGCTTAGATCGGGAGTTATCCTCAATCTTAGCCACAATTTTATTTCGGACCTTTGTGTGCGGGCATTTTCTCACTGGCGATGACGCAGGCATGTAATACAGTGGTGTTTCGGGAAGCCCTTCTTCCTGGCCGCTCAGGTCGCCTTCAAAATCCTCAGCTATACAAAAATTACGGAGGAGATAGCCCTTGATCGGAGCTTTCTATTGGTGTAGAACTCGTTTAGATCCAGTATTATTCTGGGTGTGATTCGACCGTCCTTACTTTGTCTTTGTTTCTTTGACAGCTCTGTGTACAAAAATCCCATTGGAGATGCTTCTGAGGAGCTTTCGGAGCAGGCCCACTTGCTGGTCATTTCCGGTATGAAGCTTGCCCGCATCGACCCAAAAAACTTAATTTTCGAATGCAGGGATATCCAAGGAAGAGTCAGGTACAAATTTTGTCTCTTTAGCATGCTTAGATTGGGAGTTATTCTCAATCTTAGCCACATTTTTATTTCGGACCTTTCTGTGCCGGCATTTTCTCACTGGCGATGACGTAGGCATGTAATACAGTGGTGTTTCGGGCAGCCCTACTTCCAGGCCGCTCAGCTCGCCTACAAAATCCTCAGCTAAACATAAATTACGAAAGAGATAGCCCTTGATACGAGCTTTCCATTGGTGTAAAACTCGTCCAGATCCAGTATTATTCTGGGAGTGATTTGACCGTCCTTACTTTGTCTTTGTTTCTTTGACAGCTCTGTGTACAAAAATACCATTGGAGATGCTTTTGAGGAGCGTTCGGAGCAGGCCCACTTGCTGGTCATATCCGGTTTGAAGCTTGTCCGCATCGACCCAACAAACTTAATTTTCGAATGCAGGGATATCCAAGGAAGAGTCAGGTACAACTTTTATCTCTCTAGCATGCTTAGATCGGGAGTTATTCTCAATCTTAGCCACGAATTTATTTCGGACCTTTCTGTGCCGGCATTTTCTCACTGGCGATGACGTCGGCATGTTATACAGTGGTGTTTCGGGCAGCCCTTCTTCCTGGCCGCTCAGCTCGCCTTCAAAATCCTCAGCTAAACAAAAATTACGGAAGAGATAGCCCTTGATCGGAGCTTTCTATTGGTGTAGAACTCTTGCAGATCCAGTATTATTCTGGGTGTGATTCGACCGTCCTTACTTTGTCTTTGTTTCTTTGACAACTCTGTGTACAAAAATCCCATTGGAGATGCTTCTGAGGAGCGTTCGGAGCAGGCCCACTTGCTGGTCATTTCCGGTATGAAGCTTGCCCGCATCGACCCGAAAAACTTAATTTTCGAATACAGGGATGTCCAAGGAAGAGTCAGGTACAAATTGTGTCTCTCTATCATGCTTAGATCGGGAGTTATTCTCAATCTTAGCCACGATTTTATTTCGGACCTTTCTGTGCCGGCATTTTCTCACTGGCGATGACGTAGGCATGTAATACAGTGGTGTTTCGGGCAGCCCTACTTCCAGGCTTCTCAGCTCGCCTACAAAATCCTCAGCTAAACAAAATTACGGAAGAGATAGCCCTTGATACGAGCTTTCTATTGGTGTAGAACTCGTGCAGATCCAGTATTATTCTGGGTGTGATTCGACCGTCCTTACTTTGTCTTTGTTTCTTTGACAGCTCTATGTACAAAAATCCCATTGGAGATGCTTCTGAGAAGCGTTCGGAGCAGGCCCACTTGCTGGTCATTTACGGTATGAAGCTTGCCCGCATCGACCCAAAAAACTTAATTTTCGAATGCAGGGATATCCAAGGAAGAGTCAGGTACAAATTTTGTCTCTCTAGCATGCTTAGATCGGGAGTTATTCTCAATCTTAGCTACGATTTTATTTCGGACCTTTCTGTGCCGGCATTTTCTCACTGGCGATGACGTAGGTATGTAATACAGTGGTGTTTCGGGCAGCCCTACTTCCAGGCCGCTCAACTCGCCTTCAAAATCCTCAGCTGAACAAAAATTACGGAAGTGATAGCCCTTGATACGAGCTTGTTATTGGTGTAGGACTCGTGCAGATCCAGTATTATTCTGGGTGTGATTCGACCGTCCTTACTTTGTCTTTGTTTCTTTGACAGCTCTGTGTACAAAAATAACATTGGAGATGCTTTTTAGGAGCGTTCGGAGCAGGCCCACTTGCTGGTCATATCCGGTTTGAAGCTTGCCCGCATCGACCCAAAAAACTTAGTTTTCGAATGCAGGGATATCCAAGTAAGAGTCAGGTACAAATTGTGTCTCTCTATCATGCTTAGATCGGGAGTTATTCTCAATCTTAGCCACGATTTTATTTCGGACCTTTCTGTGCCGGCATTTTCTCACTGGCGATGACGTAGGCATGTAATACAGTGGTGTTTCGGGCAGCCCTACTTCCAGGCTTCTCAGCTCGCCTACAAAATCCTCAGCTAAACAAAATTACGGAAGAGATAGCCCTTGATACGAGCTTTCTATTGGTGTAGAACTCGTGCAGATCCAGTATTATTCTGGGTGTGATTCGACCGTCCTTACTTTGTCTTTGTTTCTTTGACAGCTCTATGTACAAAAATCCCATTGGAGATGCTTCTGAGAAGCGTTCGGAACAGGCCCACTTGCTGGTCCTTTACGGTATGAAGCTTGCCCGCCTCGACCCAAAAACCTTAATTTTCGAATGCAGGGATATCCAAGGAAGAGTCAGGTACAAATTTTGTCTCTCTAGCATGCTTAGATCGGGAGTTATTCTCAATCTAAGCCAAGATTTTATTTCGGACCTTTCTTTGCCGGCATTTTCTCACTTGCTGGTCATTTACGGTCTGAAGCTTGCCCGCCTCGACCCAAAAAACTTGATTTTCGAATGCAGGGATATCCAAGGAAGAGTCAGGTACAAATTTTGTCTCTCTAGCATGCTTAGATCGGGAGTTATTCTCAATCTAAGCCAAGATTTTATTTCTGACCTTTCTTTGCCGGCATTTTCTCAGTGGCGATGACGTAGGCATTTAATACACTGGTGTTTCGGGCAGCCCTACTTCCAGGTCGCTCAGCTCGCCTACAAAATCCTCAGCTAAACATAAAATACGTAAGAGATAGCCCTTGAATCGAGCTTTCCATTGGTGTAGAACTCGTGCAGATCCAGTATTTTACTTGGGGGTGATTTGACCGTCCTTACTTTGTCTTTGTTTCTTTGACAGCTCTGTGTACAAAAATTCCATTGGAGATGCTTTTCAGGAGCGTTCGGAGAAGGCCCACTTGCTGGTCCTTTCCGGTATGAAGCTTGCCCGCATCGACCCAGAAAACTTAATTTTCGAATGCAGGGATATCCAAGAAAGAGTCAGGTACAAATTTTGTCTCTCTAGCATGCTTAGATCGGGAGTTATTCTCAATCTAAGCCAATATTTTATTTCGGACATTTCTGTGCCGGCATTTTCTCACTGGCGATGACGTAGGCATGTAATACAGTGGTGTTTCGGGCAGCCCTACTTCCAGGCCGCTCAGCTCGCCTACAAAATCCTTAGCTAAACATACATTACGTAAGAGATAGCCCTTGAGACGCGCTTTCTATGCGTGTAGAACTCACGCAGATCCAGTATTATTCTGGGGGTGATTTGACCGTCCTTACTTTGTCTTTGATTCTTTGACAGCTCTGTGTACAAAAATCCCATTGCGATGCTTTTGAGGAGCGTTCGGAGAAGGCCCACTTGCTGGTCTTTTCCGGTATGAAGCTTGCCCGCATCGACCCAAACAACTTAATTTTCGAATGCAGGGATATCCAAGGAAGAGTCAGGTACAAATTTTGTCTCTCTAGCATGCTTTGATCGGGAGTTATTCTCAATGTAAGCCAAGATTTTATTTCGGACCTTTCTTTGCCGGCATTTTCTCACTGGCGATGACGTAGGCATGTAATACATTGGTGTTTCGGGCAGCCCTACTTCCAGGTCGCTCAGCTCGCCTACAAAATCCTCAGCTAAACATAAAATACGTAAGAGATAGCCCTTGAATCGAGCTTTCCATTGGTGTAGAACTCGTGCAGATCCAGTATTTTACTTGGGGGTGATTTGACCGTCCTTACTTTGTCTTTGTTTCTTTGACAGCTCTGTGTACAAAAATCCCATTGGAGATGCTTTTGAGGAGCGTTCGGAGCAGGCCCACTTGCTGGTCTTTTCCGGTATGAAGCTTGCCCGCATCAACCCAAAAAACTTAATTTTCGAATGCAAGGATATCCAAGGAAGAGTCAGGTACAAATTTTGTCTCTCTAGCATGCTTAGATCGGGATTTATTCTCAATCTAAGCCAATATTTTATTTCGGACCTTTCTGTGCCGGCATTTTCTCACTGGCGATGACGCAGGCATGTATTACAGTGGTGTTTCGGGCAGCCCTTCTTCCAGGCCGCTCAGCTAGCCTTCAAAATCCTCAGCTAAACATAAATTACGTAAGAGATAGCCCTTGAGACGAGCTTTCCATTGGTGTAGAACTCGTACAGATCCACTATTATTCTGGGGGTGATTTGACCGTCCTTACTTTGTCTTTGTTTCTTTGATAGCTCTGTGTACAAAAATCCCATTGGAGAGCTTCTAAGGAGCGTTCACAGCAGGCCCACTTGCTGGTATTTTCCGGTATGAAGCTTGCTCGCCTTGACCCAAAAAACTTGATTTTCGAATGCAGGGATATCCAAGGAAGAGTCAGGAACAAATTTTGTCTCTCTAGCATGCTTAGATCGGGAAGTATCCTCAATCTTAGCCACAATTTTATTTTGGCATTTCTGTGCCGGCTTTTTCTCACTGGCGATGACGTAGGCATGTAATACAGTGGTGTTTCGGGCAGCCCTACTTCCAGGCCGCTCAGCTAGGCTACAAAATCCTCAGCTAAACATAAATTACGTAAGAGATAGCCCTTGAATCGAGCTTTCCATTGGTGTAGAACTCGTGCAGATCCAGAATTTTTCTTGGGGTGATTTGACCATCCTTACTTTGTCTTTGTTTTTTTGACAGCTCTGTGTACAAAAATCCCATTGGAGATGCTTTTGAGGAGCGTTCGGAGCAGGCCCACTTGCTGGTAATTTCCGGTATGAAACTTGCCCGCATCGACTCAAAAAACCTAATTTTCGAATGCAGAGATATCCAAGGAAGAGTCAGGTACAAAATTTGTCTCTCTAGCATGCTTAGATCGGGAGTTATTCTCAATCTAAGCCAAGATTTTATTTCGGACATTTCTGTGCCGGCATTTTCTCACTGGCGATGACGTAGGCATGTAAAACAGAGGTGTTTCGGGCAGCCCTACTTCCAGGCAGCTCAGCTCGCCTACAAAATCCTCAGCTAAACATAAATTACGTAAGAGATAGCCCTTGAGACGAGCTTTCCATTGGTGTTAAAACTCGTGCAGATCCAGTATTTTTCTTGGGGTGATTTGACCGTCCATAATTTGTCTTTGATTCTTTGACAGCTCTGTGTACAAAAATCCCATTGGAGATGCTTTTGAGGAGCTCACGGAGCAGGCCCACTTGCTGGTCCTTTACATTATGAAACTTGCCCGCCTCGACCCAAAAAACTTAATTTTCGAATGCAGGGATATCCAAGGAAGAGTCAGGTACAAAATTTGTCTCTCTAGCATGCTTAGATCGGGACTTATTCTCAATCTAAGCCAAGATTTTATTTCGGACCTTTCTGTGCCGGCATTTTCTCACTGGCGATGACGCAGGCATGTATTACAGTGGTGTTTCGGGCAGCCCTACTTGCAGGCCGCTCAGCTCGCCTACAAAATCCTCAGCTAAGCAAAAATTACGGAGGAGATAGCCCTTGAGACGAGCTTTCCATAAGTGTAGAACTCGTGCAGATCCAGTATTTTTCTTGGGGTGATTTGACCATCCTTACTTTATCTTTGTTTCTTTGACAGCTATGTGTACAAAAATCCCATTGGAGATGCTTTTGAGGAGCGTTCGGAGCAGGCCCACTTGTTGGTCCTTTACGGTATGAAGCTTGCCCGCCTCGACAAAAAACCTTAATTTTCGAATGCAGGGATATCCAAGGAAGAGTCAGGTACAAATTTTGTCTCTCTAGCATGCTTAGATCGGGAGTTATTCTCAATCTAATCCAATATTTTATTTCGGACCTTTCTGTGCCGGCATTTTCTCACTGGCGATGACGCAGGCATGTATTACAGTGGTGTTTCGGGCAGCCCTACTTCCAGGCCCCTCAGCTCGCCTACAAAATCCTCAGCTAAGCAAAAATTACGGAGGAGATAGCCCTTGAGACGAGCTTTCCATTGGTGTAGAACTCGTGCAGATCCAGTATTTTTCTTGGGGTGATTTGACCGTCCTTACTTTGTCTTTGATTCTTTGACAGCTCTGTGTACAAAAATCCAATTGGAGATGCTTTTGAGGAGCGTTCGGAGCAGGCCCACTTGCTGGTCTTTTCGGGTATGAAGCTTGCCCGCATCGACCCAAAAAACTTAATTTTCGAATGCAGGAATATTCAAGGAAGAGTCAGGTACAAATATTGTCTCTCTAGCATGCTTAGATCGGGAGTTATTCTCAATCTTAGCCACGAATTTATTTCGGACCTTTCTGTGCGGCATTTTCTCACTGGCGATGACGCAGGCATGTATTACAGTGGTGTTTCGGGCAGCCCTACTTCCAGGCCGCTCAGCTCGCCTACAAAATCCTCAGCTAAGCAAAAATTACGGAGGATATAGCCTTTGAGACGAGCTTTCCATTGGTGTAGAACTCGTGCAGCTCCAGTTTTTTCCTTGGGGTGATTTGTCCGTCCTCACTTTGTCTTTGATTCTTTGACAGCTCTGTGTACAAAAATCCCATTGGAGATGCTTTTGAGGAGCGTTCGGAGCAGGCCCACTTGCTGGTCTTTTCGGGTATGAAGCTTGCCCGCATCGACCCAAAAAACTTGATTTTCGAATGCAGGAATATTCAAGGAAGAGTCAGGTACAAATATTGTCTCTCTAGCATGCTTAGATCGGGAGTTATTCTCAATCTTAGCCACGAATTTATTTCGGACCTTTCTGTGCGGCATTTTCTCACTGGCGATGACGCAGGCATGTATTACAGTGGTGTTTCGGGCAGCCCTACTTCCAGGCCGCTCAGCTCGCCTACAAAATCCTCAGCTAAGCAAAAATTACGGAGGAGATAGCCCTTGAGACGAGCTTTCCATTGGTGTAGAACTCGTGCAGCTCCAGTTTTTTCCTTGGGGTGATTTGTCCGTCCTCACTTTGTCTTTGATTCTTTGACAGCTCTGTGTACAAAAATCCCATTGGAGATGCTTTTGAGGAGCGTTCGGAGCAGGCCCACTTGCTGGTCTTTTCGGGTATGAAGCTTGCCCGCATCGACCCAAAAAACTTAATTTTCGAATGCAGGAATATTCAAGGAAGAGTCAGGTACAAATATTGTCTCTCTAGCATGCTTAGATCGGGAGTTATTCTCAATCTAATTCAAGATTTTATTTCGGACCTTTCTTTGCCGGCATTTTCTCACTGGCGATGACGTTGGCATGTATTACAGTGGTGTTTCGGGCAGCCCTACTTCCAGGCCGCTCAGCTCGCCTACAAAATCCTCAGCTAAGCAAAAATTACGGAGGAGATAGCCCTCGATACGAACTTTCTATTGGTGTAAAACTCGTGCTGATCCACTATTATTCTGGGGGTGATTTGACCGTCCTTACTTTGTCTTTGTTTCTTTGACAGCTCTGTGTACACAAATCCCATTGGAGATGCTTTTGAGGAGCGTTCGGCGCAGGCCCACTTGCTGGTCATTTCCGGTCTGAAGCTTGCCCGCCTCGACCAAAAAAACTTGATTTTCGAATGCAGGGATATCCAAGGAAGAGTCAGGTACAATTTTGTCTCTCTAGCATGCTTAGATCGGGAGTTATTCTCAATCTTAGCCACGATTTTATTTCGGACCTTTCTGTGCCGGCATTTTCTCACTGGTGATGACGTAGGCATGTAATACAGTGGAGTTTCGGGCAGCCCTACTTCCAGGCCGCTCAGCTCGCCTACAAAATCCTCAGCTAAACATAAACTTCGTAAGAGATAGCCCTTGAGACGAGCTTTCCAATGGTGTAGAACTCGTGCAGTTCCAGTATTTTTCTTGGGGTGATTTGATCGTCCTTACTTTGTCTTTGTTTCTTTGACAGCTCTGTGTACAACAATCCCATTGGAGATGCTTTTGAAAAGCGTTCGGAGCAGGCCCACTTGCTGGTCATTTACGGTCTGAAGCTTGCCCGCCTCGACCCAAAAACCTTAATATTCGAATGCAGGGATATCCAAGGAAGAGGCAGGTACAAATTTTGTCTCTCTAACATGCTTAGATCGGGAGTTATTCTCAATCTTAGCTACGATTTTATTTCGGACCTTTCTGTGCCGGCATTTTCTCACTGGCGATGACGTAGGCATGTAATACAGTGGTGTTTCGGGCAGCCCTACTTCCAGGCCGCTCAGCTCGCCTACAAAATCCTCAGCTCAACAAATTACGGAAGAGATAGCCGTTAAAACGAGCTTTCCATTGGTGTAGAACTCGTGCAGATCCAGTATTATTCTGGGGGTGATTTGACCGTCCTTACTTTGTCTTTGTTTCTTTGACAGCTCTGTGTACAAAAATCCCATTGGAGATGCTTTTGAGGAGCTTTCGGAGCAGGCCCACTTGCTGGTCATTTCCGGTATGAAGCTTGCCCGCATCGACTCAAAAAACCTAATTTTCGAATGCAGAGATATCCAAGGAAGAGTCAGGTACACAATTTGTCTCTCTAGCATGCTTAGATCGGGAGTTATTCTCAATCTAAGCCAAGATTTTATTTCGGACCTTTCTGTGCCGGCATTTTCTCACTGGCGATGACGTAGGCATGTAAAACAGAGGTGTTTCGGGCAGCCCTACTTCCAGGCAGCTCAGCTCGCCTACAGAATCCTCAGCTAAACATAAATTACGTAAGAGATAGCCCTTGAGACGTGCTTTCCATTGGTGTTAAAACTCGTGCAGATCCAGTATTATTCTGGGGGTGATTTGACCGTCCTTACTTTGTCTTTGTTTCTTTGACAGCTCTGTGTACAAAAATCCCATTGGAGATGCTTTTAAGGAGCGTTCGCAGCAGGCCCACTTGCTGGTCTTTTCGGGTATGAAGCTTGCCCGCCTCGACCCAAAAAACCTAATTTTCGAATGCAGAGATATCCAAGGAAGAGTCAGGTACAAATTTTGTCTCTCTAGCATGCTTAGATCGGGAGTTATTCTCAATCTAAGCCAAGATTTCATTTCGGACATTTCTGTGCCGGCATTTTCTCACTGGCGATGACGTAGGCTTGTAATACAGTGGTGTTTCGGGCAGCCCTACTTCCAGGCCGCTCATCTCGCCTACAAAATCCTCAGCTAAACATAAATTACGTAAGAGATAGCCCTTGAGACGAGCTTTTCTTTGGTGTAGAACTCGTGCAGATCCAGTATTTTTCTTGGGGTGATTTGACCGTCCATAATTTGTCTTTGATTCTTTGACAGCTCTGTGTACAAAAATCCCATTGGAGATGCTTTTGAGGAGCTCTCGGAGCAGGCCCACTTGCTGGTCCTTTACGGTATGAAGCTTGCCCGCCTCGACCCAAAAAACTTAATTTTCGAATGCAGGGATATCCAAGGAAGAGTCAGGTACAAAATTTGTCTCTCTAGCATGCTTAGATCGGGACTTATTCTCAATCTAAGACAAGATTTTATTTCGGACCTTTCTGTGCCGGCATTTTCTCACTGGCGATGACGCAGGCATGTAATACAGTGGTGTTTCGGGCAGCCCTACTTGCAGGCCGCTCAGCTCGCCTACAAAATCCTCAGCTTAGCAAAAATTACGGAGGAGATAGCCCTTGATACGAGCTTTCCATTGGTGTAGAACTCGTGCAGATCCAGTATTTTTCTTGGGGTGATTTGACCGTCCTTACTTTATCTTTGTTTCTTTGACAGCTATGTGTACAAAAATCCCATTGGAGATGCTTTTGAGGAGCGTTCGGAGCAGGCCCACTTGTTGGTCCTTTACGGTATGAAGCTTGCCCGCCTCGACAAAAAAAAATTAATTTTCGAATGCAGGGATATCCAAGAAAGAGTCAGGTACAAATTTTGTCTCTCTAGCATGCTTAGATCGGGAGTTATTCTCAATCTAATCCAATATTTTATTTCGGACCTTTCTGTGCCGGCATTTTCTCACTGGCGATGACGCAGGCATGTATTACAGTGGTGTTTCGGGCAGCCCTACTTCCAGGCCCCTCAGCTCGCCTACAAAATCCTCAGCTAAGCAAAAATTAC
The DNA here is from genome assembly GCA_023634235.1 of Pisaster brevispinus. NCBI lineage: Eukaryota > Metazoa > Echinodermata > Asteroidea > Forcipulatida > Asteriidae > Pisaster > Pisaster brevispinus. The sequence goes on along the minus strand of JAMKCF010000014.1, from coordinate 2,730,930 downwards.
GGAGGAGATAGCCCTTGAGACGAGCTTTCCATTGGTGTAGAACTCGTGCAGATCCAGTATTTTCCTTGGGGTGATTTGACCGTCCTTACTTTGTCTTTGATTCTTTGACAGCTCTGTGTACAAAAATCCCATTGGAGATGCTTTTGAGGAGCGTTCGGAGCAGGCCCACTTGCTGGTCTTTTCGGGTATGAAGCTTGCCCGCCTCGACCCAAAAAACTTAATTTTCGAATGCAGGGATATCCAAGGAAGAGTCAGGTACAAAATTTGTCTCTCTAGCATGCTTAGATCGGGACTTATTCTCAATCTGAGCCAAGATTTTATTTCGGACCTTTCTGTGCCGGCATTTTCTCACTGGTGATGACGTAGGCATGTAATACAGTGGAGTTTCGGGCAGCCCTACTTCCAGGTCGCTCAGCTTGCCTACAAAATCCTCAGCTAAACATAAAATACGTAAGAGATAGCCCTTGAGACGAGCTTCCCATTGGTGTAGAACTCGTGCAGATCCAGTATTTTTCTTGGGGTGATTTGACCGTCCTTACTTTGTCTTTGTTTTTTGACAGCTCTGTGTACAAAAATCTCATTGGAGATGCTTTTGAGGAGCGTTCGGAGCAGGCCCACTTGCTGGTCCTTTACGGTATGAAGCTTGCCCGCCTCGACCCAAAAAACTTTAATTTTCGAAACAGGGATATCCAAGGAAGAGTCAGGTACAAATTTTGTCTCTCTAGCATGCTTAGATCGGGAGTTATTCTCAATCTAATTCAAGACTTTATTTCGGACCTTTCTTTGCCGGCATTTTCTCACTGGCGATGACGTTGGCATGTATTACAGTGGTGTTTCGGGCAGCCCTACTTCCAGGCCGCTCAGCTCGCCTACAAAATCCTCAGCTAAACATTAATTTCGTAAGAGATAGCCCTTGAGACGAGCTTTCCATTGGTGTAGAACTCGTGCAGATCCAGTATTTTTCTTGGGGGTGATTTGATCGTCCTTACTTTGTCTTTGTTTCTTTGACAGCTCTGTGTACAACAATCCCATTGGAGATGCTTTTGAAAAGCGTTCGGAGCAGGCCAACTTGCTGGTCATTTACGGTCTGAAGCTTGCCCGCCTCGACACAAAAAACTTGATTTTCGAATACAGTGATATCCAAGGAAGAGGCAGGTACAAATTTTGTCTCTCTAGCATGTTTAGATCGGGTGTTATTATCTTTCTTAGACACGATTTTATTTCGGACCTTTCTGTGCCGGCATTTTCTCACTGGTGATGACGTAGGCATGTATTACAGTGGTGTTTCGGGCCGCCCTACTTCCAGGTCGCTCAGCTTGCCTACAAAATCCTTAGCTAAACATAAAATACGTAAGAGATAGCGTTTGAGACGAGCTTTCCATTGGTGTAGAACTCGTGCAGATCCAGTATTTTTCTTGGGGTGATTTGACCGTCCTTACTTTATCTTTGTTTCTTTGACAGCTATGTGTACAAAAATCCCATTGGAGATGCTTTTGAGGAGCGTTCGGAGCAGGCCCACTTGCTGGTCATTTACGGTATGAAGCTTGCCCGCCTTGACCCAAAAACTTTATATTTCGAATGCAGGGATATCCAAGGAAGAGTCAGGTACAAATTTTGTCTCTCTAGCATGCTTAGATCGGGAGTTATTCTCAATCTAAGCCAAGATTTTATTTCGGACCTTTCTTTGCCGGCATTTTCTCACTGGCGATGACATAGGCATGTAATACACTGGTGTTTCGGGCAGCCCTACTTCCAGGTCGCTCAGCTCGCCTACAAAATCCTCAGCTAAACATAAAATACGTAAGAAATAGCCCTTGAGACGAGCTTTCCATTGGTGTAAAAGTCGTGCAGATCCAGTCTTTTTCTTGGGGTGATTTGACCGTCCTTACTTTGTCTTTGTTTCTTTGACAGCTCTGTGTACAAAAATCCCATTGGAGATGCTTTTGAGGAGCGTTCGGAGCAGGCCCACTTGCTGGTCCTTTACGGTATGAAGCTTGCCCGCCTCGACAAAAAAACCTTAATTTTCGAATGCAGGGATTTCCAAGGAAGAGTCAGGTACAAATTTTGTCTCTCTAGCATGCTTAGATCGGGAGTTATTCTCAATCTAAGCCAAGATTTTATTTCGGACCTTTCTGTGCCGGCATTTTCTCACTGGCGATGACGCAGGCATGTATTACAGTGGTGTTTCGGGCCGCCCTACTTTCAGGCCGCTCAGCTCGCCTACAAAATCCTCAGCTAAACATAAAATACGTAAGAGATAGCCCTTGAGACGAGCTTTCCATTGGTGTAGAACTCGTGCAGATCCAGTATTTTTCTTGGGGTGACTTGACCGTCCTTACTTTGTCTTTGTTTTTTGACAGCTCTGTGTACAAAAATCCCATTGGAGATGCTTTTGAGGAGCGTTCGGAGCAGGCCCACTTGCTGGTCCTTTACGGTATGAAGCTTGCCCGCCTTGACCCAAAAACTTTATATTTCGAATGCAGGGATATCCAAGGAATAGTCAGGTACAAATTTTGTCTCTCTAGCATGCTTAGATCGGGAGTTATTTTCAATCTAAGCCAAGATTTTATTTCGGACCTTTCTGTGCCGGCATTTTCTCACTGGCGATGACGTAGGCATGTAATACAGTGGTGTTTCGGGCAGCCCTACTTCCAGGTCGCTCAGCTCGCCAACAAAATCCTCAGCTAAACATAAAATACGTAAGAGATAGCCCTTGAGACGAGCTTTCCATTGGTGTAGAACTTGTGCAGATCCAGTATTTTTCTTGGGGTGATTTGACCGTCCTTACTTTGTCTTTGTTTTTTGACAGCTCTGTGTACAAAAATCCCATTGGAGATGCTTTTGAGGAGCGTTCGGAGCAGGCCCACTTGCTGGTCCTTTACGGTATGAAGCTTGCCCGCCTTGACCCAAAAACTTTAATTTTCGAACGCAGGGATATCCAAGTAAGAGTCAGGTACAAATTTTGTATCTCTAGCATGCTTAGAACGGGAGTTATTCTCAATCTAAGCCAAGATTTTATTTCGGACCTTTCTTTGCCGGCATTTTCTCACTGGCGATGACGTAGGCATGTAATACAGTGGTGTTTCGGGCGGGCCTACTTCCAGGTCGCTCAGCTCGCCTACAAAATCCTCAGCTAAACATAAAATACGTAAGAGATAGCCCTTGAGACGAGCTTTCCATTGGTGTAGAACTCGTGCAGATCCAGTATTTTTCTTGGGGTGATTTGACCGTCCTTACTTTGTCTTTGTTTTTTGACAGCTCTGTGTACAAAAATCCCATTGGAGATGCTTTTGAGGAGCGTTCGGAGCAGGCCCACTTGCTGGTCCTTTACGGTATGAAGCTTGCCCGCCTTGACCCAAAAACTTTATATTTCGAATGCAGGGATATCCAAGGAAGAGTCAGGTACAAATTTTGTCTCTCTAGCATGCTTAGATCGGGAGTTATTCTCAATCTAAGCCAAGATTTTATTTCGGACCTTTCTTTGCCGGCATTTTCTCACTGGCGATGACATAGGCATGTAATACACTGGTGTTTCGGGCAGCCCTACTTCCAGGTCGCTCAGCTCGCCTACAAAATCCTCAGCTAAACATAAAATACGTAAGAAATAGCCCTTGAGACGAGCTTTCCATTGGTGTAAAAGTCGTGCAGATCCAGTCTTTTTCTTGGGGTGATTTGACCGTCCTTACTTTGTCTTTGTTTCTTTGACAGCTCTGTGTACAAAAATCCCATTGGAGATGCTTTTGAGGAGCGTTCGGAGCAGGCCCACTTGTTGGTCCTTTACGGTATGAAGCTTGCCCGCCTCGACAAAAAACCTTAATTTTCGAATGCAGGGATTTCCAAGGAAGAGTCAGGTACAAATTTTGTCTCTCTAGCATGCTTAGATCGGGAGTTATTCTCAATCTAAGCCAAGATTTTATTTCGGACCTTACTGTGCCGGCATTTTCTCACTGGCGATGACGCAGGCATGTATTACAGTGGTGTTTCGGGCCGCCCTTCTTCCAGGCCGCTCAGCTCGCCTACAAAATCCTCAGCTAAGCAAAAATTACGGAGGAGATAGCCCTTGAGACGAGCTTTCCATTGGTGTAAAAGTCGTGCAGATCCAGTCTTTTTCTTGGGGTGATTTGACCGTCCTTACTTTGTCTTTGTTTCTTTGACAGCTCTGTGTACAAAAATCCCATTGGAGATGCTTTTGAGGAGCGTTCGGAGCAGGCCCACTTGTTGGTCCTTTACGGTATGAAGCTTGCCCGCCTCGACAAAAAACCTTAATTTTCGAATGCAGGGATTTCCAAGGAAGAGTCAGGTACAAATTTTGTCTCTCTAGCATGCTTAGATCGGGAGTTATTCTCAATCTAAGCCAAGATTTTATTTCGGACCTTACTGTGCCGGCATTTTCTCACTGGCGATGACGCAGGCATGTATTACAGTGGTGTTTCGGGCCGCCCTTCTTCCAGGCCGCTCAGCTCGCCTACAAAATCCTCAGCTAAGCAAAAATTACGGAGGAGATAGCCCTTGAGACGAGCTTTCCATTGGTGTAGAACTCGTCCAGATCCAGTCATTTTCTTGGGGTGATTTTACCGTCCTTACTTAGTCTTTGTTTCTTTGACAGCTCTTTGTACAAAAATACCATTGGAGATGCTTTTGAGGAGCGTTCGGAGCAGGCCCACTTGCTGGTCATATCCGGTTTGAATCTTGCCCGCCTCGACCAAAAAAACTTTAATTTTCGAATGCAGGGATATCCAAAGAAGAGTCAGGTACAAATTTTGTCTCTCTAGCATGCTTAGATCGGGAGTTATTCTCAATCTAAGCCAAGATTTTATTTCGGACCTTTCTTTGCCGGCATTTTCTCACTGGCGATGACATAGGCATGTAATACAGTGGTGTTTCGGGCAGCCCTACTTCCAGGTCGCTCAGCTCGCCTACAAAATCCTCAGCTAAACATAAAATACGTAAGAAATAGCCCTTGAGACGAGCTTTCCAATGGTGTAAAAGTCGTGCAGATCCAGTCTTTTTCTTGGGGTGATTTGACCGTCCTTACTTTGTCTTTGTTTCTTTGACAGCTCTGTGTACAAAAATCCCATTGGAGATGCTTTTGAGGAGCGTTCGGAGCAGGCCCACTTGTTGGTCCTTTACGGTATGAAGCTTGCCCGCCTCGACAAAAAAACCTTAATTTTCGAATGCAGGGATATCCAAGGAAGAGTCAGGTACAAATTTTGTCTCTCTAGCATGCTTAGATCGGGAGTTATTCTCAATCTAAGCCAAGATTTTATTTCGGACCTTTCTGTGCCGGCATTTTCTCACTGGCGATGACGCAGGCATGTATTACAGTGGTGTTTCGGGCCGCCCTACTTCCAGGCCGCTCAGCTCGCCTACAAAATCCTCAGCTAAGCAAAAATTACGGAGGAGATAGCCCTTGAGACGAGCTTTCCATTGGTGTAGAACTCGTGCAGATCCAGTATTTTTCTTGGGGGTGATTTGATCGTCCTTACTTTGTCTTTGTTTCTTTGACAGCTCTGTGTACAACAATCCCATTGGAGATGCTTTTGAAAAGCGTTCGGAGCAGGCCAACTTGCTGGTCATTTACGGTCTGAAGCTTGCCCGCCTCGACACAAAAAACTTGATTTTCGAATACAGTGATATCCAAGGAAGAGGCAGGTACAAATTTTGTCTCTCTAGCATGTTTAGATCGGGTGTTATTATCTTTCTTAGACACGATTTTATTTCGGACCTTTCTGTGCCGGCATTTTCTCACTGGTGATGACGTAGGCATGTATTACAGCGGTGTTTCGGGCCGCCCTACTTCCAGGTCGCTCAGCTTGCCTACAAAATCCTTAGCTAAACATAAAATACGTAAGAGATAGCGTTTGAGACGAGCTTTCCATTGGTGTAGAACTCGTGCAGATCCAGTATTTTTCTTGGGGTGATTTGACCGTCCTTACTTTATCTTTGTTTCTTTGACAGCTATGTGTACAAAAATCCCATTGGAGATGCTTTTGAGGAGCGTTCGGAGCAGGCCCACTTGCTGGTCATTTACGGTATGAAGCTTGCCCGCCTTGACCCAAAAACTTTATATTTCGAATGCAGGGATATCCAAGGAAGAGTCAGGTACAAATTTTGTCTCTCTAGCATGCTTAGATCGGGAGTTATTCTCAATCTAAGCCAAGATTTTATTTCGGACCTTTCTTTGCCGTCATTTTCTCACTGGCGATGACATAGGCATGTAATACACTGGTGTTTCGGGCAGCCCTACTTCCAGGTCGCTCAGCTCGCCTACAAAATCCTCAGCTAAACATAAAATACGTAAGAAATAGCCCTTGAGACGAGCTTTCCATTGGTGTAAAAGTCGTGCAGATCCAGTCTTTTTCTTGGGGTGATTTGACCGTCCTTACTTTGTCTTTGTTTCTTTGACAGCTCTGTGTACAAAAATCCCATTGGAGATGCTTTTGAGGAGCGTTCGGAGCAGGCCCACTTGCTGGTCCTTTACGGTATGAAGCTTGCCCGCCTCGACAAAAAAACCTTAATTTTCGAATGCAGGGATTTCCAAGGAAGAGTCAGGTACAAATTTTGTCTCTCTAGCATGCTTAGATCGGGAGTTATTCTCAATCTAAGCCAAGATTTTATTTCGGACCTTTCTGTGCCGGCATTTTCTCACTGGCGATGACGCAGGCATGTATTACAGTGGTGTTTCGGGCCGCCCTACTTTCAGGCCGCTCAGCTCGCCTACAAAATCCTCAGCTAAACATAAAATACGTAAGAGATAGCCCTTGAGACGAGCTTTCCATTGGTGTAGAACTCGTGCAGATCCAGTATTTTTCTTGGGGTGACTTGACCGTCCTTACTTTGTCTTTGTTTTTTGACAGCTCTGTGTACAAAAATCCCATTGGAGATGCTTTTGAGGAGCGTTCGGAGCAGGCCCACTTGCTGGTCCTTTACGGTATGAAGCTTGCCCGCCTTGACCCAAAAACTTTATATTTCGAATGCAGGGATATCCAAGGAATAGTCAGGTACAAATTTTGTCTCTCTAGCATGCTTAGATCGGGAGTTATTTTCAATCTAAGCCAAGATTTTATTTCGGACCTTTCTGTGCCGGCATTTTCTCACTGGCGATGACGTAGGCATGTAATACAGTGGTGTTTCGGGCAGCCCTACTTCCAGGTCGCTCAGCTCGCCAACAAAATCCTCAGCTAAACATAAAATACGTAAGAGATAGCCCTTGAGACGAGCTTTCCATTGGTGTAGAACTTGTGCAGATCCAGTATTTTTCTTGGGGTGATTTGACCGTCCTTACTTTGTCTTTGTTTTTTGACAGCTCTGTGTACAAAAATCCCATTGGAGATGCTTTTGAGGAGCGTTCGGAGCAGGCCCACTTGCTGGTCCTTTACGGTATGAAGCTTGCCCGCCTTGACCCAAAAACTTTAATTTTCGAACGCAGGGATATCCAAGTAAGAGTCAGGTACAAATTTTGTATCTCTAGCATGCTTAGATCGGGAGTTATTCTCAATCTAAGCCAAGATTTTATTTCGGACCTTTCTTTGCCGGCATTTTCTCACTGGCGATGACGTAGGCATGTAATACAGTGGTGTTTCGGGCGGGCCTACTTCCAGGTCGCTCAGCTCGCCTACAAAATCCTCAGCTAAACATAAAATACGTAAGAGATAGCCCTTGAGACGAGCTTTCCATTGGTGTAGAACTCGTGCAGATCCAGTATTTTTCTTGGGGTGATTTGACCGTCCTTACTTTGTCTTTGTTTTTTGACAGCTCTGTGTACAAAAATCCCATTGGAGATGCTTTTGAGGAGCGTTCGGAGCAGGCCCACTTGCTGGTCCTTTACGGTATGAAGCTTGCCCGCCTTGACCCAAAAACTTTATATTTCGAATGCAGGGATATCCAAGGAAGAGTCAGGTACAAATTTTGTCTCTCTAGCATGCTTAGATCGGGAGTTATTCTCAATCTAAGCCAAGATTTTATTTCGGACCTTTCTTTGCCGGCATTTTCTCACTGGCGATGACATAGGCATGTAATACACTGGTGTTTCGGGCAGCCCTACTTCCAGGTCGCTCAGCTCGCCTACAAAATCCTCAGCTAAACATAAAATACGTAAGAAATAGCCCTTGAGACGAGCTTTCCATTGGTGTAAAAGTCGTGCAGATCCAGTCTTTTTCTTGGGGTGATTTGACCGTCCTTACTTTGTCTTTGTTTCTTTGACAGCTCTGTGTACAAAAATCCCATTGGAGATGCTTTTGAGGAGCGTTCGGAGCAGGCCCACTTGTTGGTCCTTTACGGTATGAAGCTTGCCCGCCTCGACAAAAAACCTTAATTTTCGAATGCAGGGATTTCCAAGGAAGAGTCAGGTACAAATTTTGTCTCTCTAGCATGCTTAGATCGGGAGTTATTCTCAATCTAAGCCAAGATTTTATTTCGGACCTTACTGTGCCGGCATTTTCTCACTGGCGATGACGCAGGCATGTATTACAGTGGTGTTTCGGGCCGCCCTTCTTCCAGGCCGCTCAGCTCGCCTACAAAATCCTCAGCTAAGCAAAAATTACGGAGGAGATAGCCCTTGAGACGAGCTTTCCATTGGTGTAGAACTCGTCCAGATCCAGTCATTTTCTTGGGGTGATTTTACCGTCCTTACTTAGTCTTTGTTTCTTTGACAGCTCTTTGTACAAAAATACCATTGGAGATGCTTTTGAGGAGCGTTCGGAGCAGGCCCACTTGCTGGTCATATCCGGTTTGAATCTTGCCCGCCTCGACCAAAAAAACTTTAATTTTCGAATGCAGGGATATCCAAAGAAGAGTCAGGTACAAATTTTGTCTCTCTAGCATGCTTAGATCGGGAGTTATTCTCAATCTAAGCCAAGATTTTATTTCGGACCTTTCTTTGCCGGCATTTTCTCACTGGCGATGACATAGGCATGTAATACAGTGGTGTTTCGGGCAGCCCTACTTCCAGGTCGCTCAGCTCGCCTACAAAATCCTCAGCTAAACATAAAATACGTAAGAAATAGCCCTTGAGACGAGCTTTCCAATGGTGTAAAAGTCGTGCAGATCCAGTCTTTTTCTTGGGGTGATTTGACCGTCCTTACTTTGTCTTTGTTTCTTTGACAGCTCTGTGTACAAAAATCCCATTGGAGATGCTTTTGAGGAGCGTTCGGAGCAGGCCCACTTGTTGGTCCTTTACGGTATGAAGCTTGCCCGCCTCGACAAAAAAACCTTAATTTTCGAATGCAGGGATATCCAAGGAAGAGTCAGGTACAAATTTTGTCTCTCTAGCATGCTTAGATCGGGAGTTATTCTCAATCTAAGCCAAGATTTTATTTCGGACCTTTCTGTGCCGGCATTTTCTCACTGGCGATGACGCAGGCATGTATTACAGTGGTGTTTCGGGCCGCCCTACTTCCAGGCCGCTCAGCTCGCCTACAAAATCCTCAGCTAAGCAAAAATTACGGAGGAGATAGCCCTTGAGACGAGCTTTCCATTGGTGTAGAACTCGTCCAGATCCAGTATTTTTCTTGGGGTGATTTTACCGTCCTTACTTAGTCTTTGTTTCTTTGACAGCTCTGTGTACAAAAATACCATTGGAGATGCTTTTGAGGAGCGTTCGCAGCAGGCCCACTTGCTGGTCATTTCCGGTATGAAGCTTGCCCGCATCGACCCAAAAAACTTAATTTTCGAATGCAGGGATATCCAAGGAAGAGTCAGGTACAAATTTTGTCTCTCTAGCATGCTTAGATCGGGAGTTATTCTCAATCTTAGCCACGATTTTATTTCGGACCTTTCTGTGCCGGCATTTTCTCACTAGTGATGACGTAGGCTTGTAATACAGTGGAGTTTCGGGCAGCCCTGCTTCCAGGTCGCTCAGCTTGCCTACAAAATCCTTAGCTAAACATAAAATACGTAAGAGATAGCGTTTGAGACGAGCTTTCCATTGGTGTAGAACTCGTGCAGATCCAGTATTTTTCTTGGGGTGATTTGACCGTCCTTACTTTGTCTCTGTTTTTTGACAGCTCTGTGTACAAAAATCCCATTGGAGATGCTTTTGAGGAGCGTTCGGAGCAGGCCCACTTGCTGGTCCTTTACGGTATGAAGCTTGCCCGCCTCGACCAAAAAAACTTAATTTCGAATGCAGGGATATCCAAGGAAGAGTCAGGTACAAATTTTGTCTCTCTAGCATGCTTAGATCGGGAGTTATTCTCAATTTTAGCCACGATTTTATTTCGGACCTTTCTGTGCCGGCATTTTCTCACTGGTGATGACGTAGGCATGTAATACAGTGGTGTTTCGGGCAGCCCTACTTCCAGGTCGCTCAGCTCGCCTACAAAATCCTCAGCTAAACATAAAATACGTAAGAGATAGCCCTTGAGACGAGCTTTCCATTGGTGTAGAACTCGTGCAGATCCATTATTTTTCTTGGGGTGATTTGACCGTCCTTACTTTGTCTTTGTTTCTTTGACAGTTCTGTGTACAAAAATCCCATTGGAGATGCTTTTAAGGAGCGTTCGCAGCAGGCCCACTTGCTGGTCATTTCCGGTATGAAGCTTGCCCGCCTCGACAAAAAAAACTTAATTTTCGAATGCAGGGATATCCAAGGAAGAGTCAGGTACAAATTTTGTCTCTCTAGCATGCTTAGATCGGGAGTTATTCTCAATCTAAGCCAAGATTTTATTTCGGATTTTTCTGTGCCGGCATTTTCTCACTGGCGATGACGCAGGCATGTATTACAGTGGTGTTTCGGGCAGCCCTACTTCCAGGCCGCTCAGCTCGCCTTCAAAATCCTCAACTAAGCAAAAATTACGGAGGAGATAGCCCTTGGATGAGCTTTCCATTGGTGTAGAACTCGTCCAGATCCAGTATTTTTCTTGGGGTGATTTGACCGTCCTTACTTTGTCTTTGTTTTTTGACAGCTCTGTGTACAAAAATCCCATTGGAGATGCTTTTGAGGAGCGTTCGGAGCAAGCCCACTTGCTGGTCCTTTACGGTATGAAGCTTGCCCGCCTCGACCCAAAAACTTTAATTTTCGAATGCAGGGATATCCAAGGAAGAGTCAGGTACAAATTTTGTCTCCCTAGCATGCTTAGATCGGGAGTTATTTTCAATCTAAGCCAAGATTTTATTTCGGACCTTTCTTTGCCGGGTTTTCTCACTGGCGATGACGTAGGCATGTAATACAGTGGTGTTTCGGGCAGCCCTACTTCCAGGTCGCTCAGCTTTCCTACAAAATCCTTAGCTAAACATAAAATACGTAAGAGATAGCGTTTGAGACGAGCTTTCCATTGGTGTAGAACTCGTCCAGATCCAGTCTTTTTCTTGGGGTGATTTGACCGTCCTTACTTTGTCTTTGTTTCTTTGACAGCTCTGTGTACAAAAATCAAATTGGAGATGCTTTTGAGGAGCGTTCGGAGCAGGCCCACATGCTGGTCATTTCCAGTATGAAGCTTGCCCGCCTCGACCAAAAAAACTTAATTTTCGAATGCAGGGATATCCAAGGAAGAGTCAGGTACAAATTTTGTCTCTCTAGCATGCTTAGATCGGGAGTTATTCTCAATTTTAGCCACGATTTTATTTCGGACGTTTCTGTGCCGGCATTTTCTCACTGGTGATGACGTAGGCATGTAATACAGTGGAGTTTCGGGCAGCCCTACTTCCAGGTCGTTGAGCTCGCCTACAAAATCCTCAGCTAAACATAAAATACGTAAGAGATAGCCCTTGAGACGAGCTTTCCATTGGTGTAGAACTCGTGCAGATCCAGTATTTTTCTTGGGGTGATTTGACCGTCCTTACTTTGTCTTGTTTCTTTGACAGCTCTGTGTACAAAAATCCCATTGGAGATGCTTTTAAGGAGCGTTCGCAGCAGGCCCACTTGCTGGTCATTTCCGGTATGAAACTTGCCCGCATCGACCCAAAACCTTAATTTGCGAATGCTGGGATATCTGAGGAAGAGTCAGGTACAAATTATGTCTCTCAAGCATGCTTAGATCGGGAGTTATTCTCAATCTAAGCCAAGATTTTATTTCGGACCTTTCTTTGCCGGCATTTTCTCACTGGCGATGACGTAGGCATGTAATACAGTGGTTTTTCGGGCAGCCCTACTTCCAGGTCGCTCAGCTCGCCTACAAAATACTCAGCTAAACATAAAATACGTAAGAGATAGCCCTTGAGACGAGCTTTCCATTGGTGTAGAACTCGTGCAGATCCATTATTTTTCTTGGGGTGATTTGACCGTCCTTACTTTGTCTTTGTTTCTTTGACAGTTCTGTGTACAAAAATCCCATTGGAGATGCTTTTAAGGAGCGTTCGCAGCAGGCCCACTTGCTGGTCATTTCCGGTATGAAGCTTGCCCGCCTCGACAAAAAAACTTAATTTTCGAATGCAGGGATATCCAAGGAAGAGTCAGGTACAAATTTTGTCTCTCTAGCATGCTTAGATCGGGAGTTATTCTCAATCTAGGCCAAGATTTTATTTCGGACCTTTCTGTGCCGGCATTTTCTCACTGGCGATGACGCAGGCATGTATTACAGTGGTGTTTCGGGCAGCCCTACTTCCAGGCCGCTCAGCTCGCCTTCAAAATCCTCAACTAAGCAAAAATTACGGAGGAGATAGCCCTTGGACGAGCTTTCCATTGGTGTAGAACTCGTCCAGATCCAGTATTTTTCGTGGGGTGATTTGACCGTCCTTACTTTGTCTTTGTTTTTTGACAGCTCTGTGTACAAAAATCCCATTGGAGATGCTTTTGAGGAGCGTTCGGAGCAGGCCCACTTGCTGGTCCTTTACGGTATGAAGCTTGCCCGCCTCGACAAAAAAACTTTAATTTTCGAATGCAGGGATATCCAAGGAAGAGTCAGGTACAAATTTTGTCTCTCTAGCATGCTTAGATCGGGAGTTATTCTCAATCTAAGCCAAGATTTTATTTCGGACCTTTCTTTGCCGGCATTTTCTCACTGGCGATGACGTAGGCATGTAATACACTGGTGTTTCGGGCAGCCCTACTTCCAGGTCGCTCAGCTCGCCTACAAAATTCTCAGCTAAACATAAAATACGTAAGAAATAGCCCCTGAGACGAGCTTTCCATAGGTGTAAAACTCGTGCAGATCCAGTCTTTTTCTTGGAGTGATTTGACCGTCCTTACTTTGTCTTTGTTTCTTTGACAGCTCTGTGTACAAAAATCCCATTGGAGATGCTTTTGAGGAGCGTTCGGAGCAGGCCCACTTTTTGGTCCTTTACGGTATGAAGCTTGCACGCCTCGACAAAAAAAAATTTATTTTCGAATGCAGGGATATCCAAGGAAGAGTCAGGTACAAATTTTGTCTCTCTAGCATGCTTAGATCGGGAGTTATTCTCAATCTAAGCCAAGATTTTATTTCGGACCTTTCTGTGCCAGCATTTTCTCACTGGCGATGACGCAGGCATGTATTACAGTGGTGTTTCGGGCAGCCCTACTTCCAGGCCGCTCAGCTCGCCTACAAAATCCTCAGCTATACAAAAATTACGGAAGAGATAGCCCTAGAGACGAGCTTTCCATTGGTGTAGAACTCGTCTAGATCCAGTATTTTTCTTGGGGTGATTTGACCGTCCTTACTTTGTCTTTGTTTCTTTGACAGCTCTGTGTACAAAAATCCCATTGGAGATGCTTTTGAGGAGCGTTCGGAGCAGGCCCACATGCTGGTCATTTCCGGTATTCAGCTTGCCCGCCTCGACCAAAAAACTTAATTTTCGAATGCAGGGATATCCAAGGAAGAGTCAGGTACAAATTTTGTTTCTCTAGCATGCTTAGATCGGGAGTTATTCTCAATCTATGCCAATATTTTATTTCGGACCTTTCTGTGCCGGCATTTTCTCACTGGCGATGACGTTGGCATGTAATACACTGGTGTTTCGGGCAGCCCTACTTCCAGGCCGCTCAGCTCGCCTACAAAATCCTCAGCTAAGCAAAAATTACGGAGGAGATAGCCCACGATACGAACTTTCTATTGGTGTAAAACTCGTGCTGATCCACTATTATTCTGGCGGTGATTTGACCGTCCTTACTTTGTCTTTGTTTCTTTGACAGCTCTGTGTACAAAAATCCCATTGGAGATGCTTTGGAGGAGCGTTCGGCGCAGGCCCACTTCCTGGTCATTTACGGTCTAAAGCTTGCCCGCCTCGACCCAAAAAAACTTGATTTTCGAATGCAGGGATATCCAAGGAAGAGTCAGGTACAATTTTGTCTCTCTAGCATGCTTAGATCGGGAGTTATTCTCAATGTAAGCCAAGATTTTATTTCGGACCTTTCTGTGCCGGCATTTTCTCACTGGCGATGACGCAGGCATGTATTACAGTGGTGTTTCGGGCAGCCCTACTTCCAGGCCGCTCAGCTCGCCTACAAAATCCTCAGCTAAACATAAAATACGTAAGAGATAGCCCTTGAGACGAGCTTTCCATTGGTGTAGAACTCGTGCTGATCCACTATTATTCTGGGGGTGATTTGACCGTCCTTACTTTGTCTTTGTTTCTTTGACAGCTCTGTGTACAAAAATCCCACTGGAGATGCTTTTGAGGAGCGTTCGGAGCAGGCCCACTTGCTGGTCCTTTACGGTATGAAGCTTGCCCGCCTTGACAAAAAAACTTTAATTTTCGAATGCAGGGATATCCAAGGAAGAGTCAGGTACAAATTTTGTCTCTCTAGCGTGCTTAGATCGGGAGTTATTCTCAATCTAAGCCAATATTTTATTTCGGACCTTTCTGTGCCGGCATTTTCTCACTGGCGATGAGGTAGGCATGTATTACAGTGGTGTTTCGGGCAGCCCTACTTCCAGGCCGCTCAGCTCGCCTACAAAATCCTCAGCTAAGCAAAAATTACGGAGGAGATAGCCCTCGATACGAACTTTTTATTGGTGTAAAACCCGTGCTGATCCACTATTATTCTTGGGGTGATTTGACCGTCCTTACTTTGTCTTTGTTTCTTTGACAGCTCTGTGTACAAAAATCCCATTGGAGATGCTTTTGAGGAGCGTTCGGCGCAGGCCCACTTCCTGGTCATTTACGGTCTGAAGCTTGCCCGCCTCTACCCAAAAAACTTGATTTTCGAATGCAGGGATATCCAAGGAAGAGTCAGGTACAAATTTTGTCTCTCTAGCATGCTTAGATCGGGAGTTATTCTCAATCTTAGCCACGATTTTATTTCGGACCTTTCTGTGCCGGCATTTTCTCACTGGTGATGACGTAGGCATGTAATACAGTGGAGTTTCGGGCAGCCCTACTTCCAGGCCGCTCAGCTTGCCTACAAAATCCTCAGCTAAACATAAATTACGTAAGAGATAGCCCTTGAGACGAGCTTTCCATTGGTGTAGAACTCGTGCAGATCCAGTATTTTTCTTGGGGTGATTTGATCGTCCTTACTTTGTCTTTGTTTCTTTGACAGCTCTGTGTACGTAAATCCCATTGGAGATGCTTTTGAAAAGCGTTCGCAGCAGGCCCACTTGCTGGTCATTTACGGTCTGAAGCTTGCCCGCCTCGACCCAAAAACCTTAATATTCGAATGCAGGGATATCCAAAAAAGAGTCAGGTACAAATTTTGTCTCTCTAGCATGCTTAGATCGGGCGTTATTCTCAATCTTAGCCACGATTTTATTTCGGACCTTTCTGTGCCGGCATTTTCTCACTGGTGATGACGTAGGCATGTTATACAGTGGTGTTTCGGGCAGCCCTTCTTCCAGGCCGCTCAGCTCGCCTACAAAATCCTCAGCTAAACATAAATTACGGAAGAGATAGCCCCTTGACGAGCTTTCCATTGGTGTAAAACTCGTGCAGATCCACTATTATTCTGGGGGTGATTTGACCGTCCTTACTTTGTCTTTGTTTCTTTGACAGCTCTGTGTACAAAAATCCCATTGGAGATGCTTTTGAGGAGCGTTCGGAGCAGGCCCACTTGCTGGTCCTTTACGGTATGAAGCTTGCCCGCCTCGACAAAAAAACTTTATTTTCGAATGCAGGGATATCCAAGGAAGAGTCATGTACACATTTTGTCTCTCTGGCGTGCTTAGATCGGGAGTTATTCTCAATCTAAGCCAAGATTTTATTTCGGACCTTTCTGTGCCGGCATTTTCTTACTGGCGATGACGTAGGCATGTAATACACTGGTGTTTCGGGCAGCCCTACTTCCAGATCACTCAGCTCGCCTACAAAATCCTCAGCTAAACATAAAATACGTAAGAGATAGCCCTTGAGACAAGCTTTCCATTGGTGTAGAACTCGTGCTGATCCACTATTATTCTGGGGGTGATTTGACCGTCCTTACTTTGTCTTTGTTTCTTTGACAGCTCTGTGTACAAACATCCCATTGGAGATGCTTTTGAGGAGCGTTCGGAGCAGGCCCACTTGCTGGTCCTTTACGGTATGAAGCTTGCCCGCCTCGACAAAAAAACTTTAATTTTCGAATGCAGGGATATCCAAGGAAGAGTCAGGTACAAATTTTGTCTCTCTAGCATGCTTAGATCGGGAGTTATTCTCAATCTAAGCCAAGATTTTATTTCGGACCTTTCTGTGCCAGCATTTTCTCACTGGCGATGACGTAGGCATGTATTACAGTGGTGTTTCGGGCAGCCCTACTTCCAGGCCGCTCAGCTCGCCTACAAAATCCTCAGCTAAGCAAAAATTACGGAGGAGATAGCCGTTGATACGAACTTTCTATTGGTGTAAAACTCGTGCTGATCCACTATTATTCTGGGGGTGATTTTACCGTCCTTACTTTGTCTTTGTTTCTTTGACAGCTCTGTGTACAAAAATCCCATTGGAGATGCTTTTGAGGAGCGTTCGGAGCAGGCCAACTTGCTGGTCATTTCCGGTATGAAGCTTGCCCGCATCGACCCCAAAAACTTGATTTTCGAATGCAGGTATATCCAAGGAAGAGTCAGGTACAAATGTTGTCTCTCTAGCAAGCTTAGATCGGGAGTTATTCTCAATCTTAGCCACGATTTTATTTCGTACCTTTCTATGCCGGCATTTTCTCACTGGTGATGACGTAGGCATGTAATACAGTGGTGTTTCGGGCAGCCCTACTTCCAGGCCGCTCAGCTCGCCTACAAAATCCTCAGCTCAACAAAAAATACGGAAGAGATAGCCGTTAAAACGAGCTTTCTATCGGTGTAGAACTCGTGCAGATCCAGTATTATTCTGGGGGTGATTTGACCGTCCTTACTTTGTTTTTGTTTCTTTGACAGCTCTGTGTACACAAATCCCATTGGAGATGCTTTTGTGGAGCGTTCGGAGCAGGCCCACTTGCTGGTCATTTCCAGTATGAAGCTTGCCCGCATCGACCCAAAAAACTTGATTTTCGAATGCAGGGATATCCAAGGAAGAGTCAGGTACAAATTTTGTCTCTCTAGCATGCTTAGATCGGGTGTTATTATCAATCTTAGACACGATTTTATTTCGGACCTTTCTGTGCCGGCATTTTCTCACTGGCGATGACGTAGGCATGTAATACAGTGGTGTTTCGGGCAGCCCTACTTCCAGGCCGCTCAGCTCGCCTACAAAATCCTCAGCTAAACAAAAATTACGGAAGAGATAGCCCTTGATACGAGCTTTCTATTGGTGTAGAACTCGTGCAGATCCAGTATTATTCTGGGGGTGATTTGACCGTCCTTACTTTGTTTTTGTTTCTTTGACAGCTCTGTGTACAAAAATCCCATTGGAGATGCTTTCGAGGAGCCTTCGGAGCAGGCCCACTTGCTGGTCAATTCCGGTATTAAGCTTGACCGCATCGACTCAAAAAACTTGATTTTCGAATGCAGGGATATCCAAGGAAGAGGCAGGTACAAATTTTGTCTCTCTAACATGCTTAGATCGGGAGTAATTCTCAATCTTAGCCACGATTTTATTTCGGACCTTTCTGTGCCGGCATTTTCTCACTGGCGATGACGTAGGCATGTATTACATTACACTGGTGTTTCGGGCAGCTCTACTTCCAGGCCGCTCAGCTCGCCTACAAAATCCTCAGCTAAACAAAAAATACGGAAGAGATAGCCGTTAAAACGAGCTTTCTATTGGTGTAGAACTCATGCAGATCCAGTATTATTCTGGGGGTGATTTGACCATCCTTACTTTGTTTTTGTTTCTTTGACAGCTCTGTGTACAAAAATCACATTGGAGATGCTTTTGAGGAGTGTTCGGAGTAGGCCCACTTGCTGGTCATTGCCGGTATAAAGCTTGCCCTCATCGACCCAAAAAACTTGATGTTCGAATGCAGGGATATCCAAGGAAGAGTCAGGTACAAATTTTGTCTCTCTAGCATGCTTAGATTGGGAGTTATTCTCAATTTTAGCCAAGAATTTATTTCGGACCTTTCTGCGACGGCATTTTCTCACTGGCGATGACGTAGGCATGTAATTGAGTGGTGTTTCGGGCAGCCCTACTTCCAGGCCGCTCAGCTCGCCTACAAAATCCTCAGCTAAACACAAATTACGGAAGAGATAGCCCTTGATACGAGCTTTTTATTGGTGTAGAAATCGTGCAGATCCAGTATTATTCTGGGGGTGATTTGACCGTCCTTACTTTGTCTTTGTTTCTTTGACAGCTCTGTGTACAAAAATCAAATTGGAGATGCTTTTGAGGAGCGTTCGGAGCAGGCGCACTTGCTGGTCATTTACGGTATGAAGCTTACCCGCCTCGACCCAAAAAACTAAATTTTCGGAGGCAGGGATATCCAAGAAAGAGTCAGGTACAATTTTTGTCTCTCTAGCATGCTTAGATCGGGAGTTATTCTCAATCTTAGCCACGATTTTATTTCGGACCTTTCTGTGCCGGCATTTTCTCACTGGCGATGACTTAGGCATGTAATACAGTGGTGTTTCGGGCAGCCCTACTTCCAGGCCGCTCAGCTCGCTTACAAAATCCTCAGCTAAACACAAATTACGGAAGAGATAGCCCTTGATATGAGCTTTCTATTGGTGTAGAATTCGTTCAGATCCAGAATTATTCTGGGGTGATTTGACCGTCCTTACTTTGTCTTTGTTTCTTTGACAGCTCTGTGTACAAAAATCAAATTGGAGATGCTTTTGAGGAGCGTTCGCAGCAGGCCCACTTGCTGGTCTTTTCCGGTATGAAGCTTGCCCGCATCGACCCAAAAAACTTAATTTTCGAATGCAGGGATATCCAAGAAAGAGTCAGGTACAAATTTTGTCTCTCTAGCATGCTTAGATCGGACCAGGCCTACTTGCTGGTCTTTACCGGTATGAAGCTTGCCCGCATCGACCCAAAAACTTGATTTTCGAAAGCAGGGATATCCAAGGAAGAGTCAGGAACAAATTTTGTCTCTCTAGCATGCTTAGATCGGGAATTATCCTCAATCTTAGCCACAATTTTATTTTGGACATTTCTGTGCCGGCATTTTCTCACTGGCGATGACGTAGGCATGTAATACACTGGTGTTTCGGGCAGCCCTACTTCCAGGTCGCTCAGCTCGCCTACAAAATCCTCAGCTAAACATAAAATACGTAAGAGATAGCCCTTGAGACGAGCTTTCCATTGGTGTAGAATTCGTGCAGATCCAGTATTTTTCTTGGGGTGATTTGACCGTCCTTACTTTGTCTTTGATTCTTTGACAGCTCTGTGTACAAAAATCCCATTGGAGATGCTTTTGAGGAGCGTTCGGAGCAGGCCCACTTTCTGACCCTTTACGGTATGAAGCTTGACCGCCTCGACCCAAAAAACTCGATTTCCGAATGCAGGGATATCCAAGGAAGAGTCAGGAACAAATTTTGTTTCTCTAGCATGCTTAGATCGGGAATGATCCTCAATCTTAGCCACAATTTTATTTCGGACATTTCTGTGCCGGCATTTTCTGACTGGCGATGACGTAGGCATGTAATACACTGGTGTTTCGGGCAGCCCTACTTCCAGGTCGCTCAGCTCGCCTACAAAATCCTCAGCTAAGCAAAAATTACGGAGGAGATAGCCCTTGATACGAACTTTCTATTGGTGTAAAACTCGTGCTGATCCACTATTATTCTGGGGGTGATTTGACCGTCCTTACTTTGTCTTTGTTTCTTTGACAGCTCTGTGTACAAAAATCCCATTGGAGATGCCTTTAAGGAGCGTTCGCAGCAGGCCCACATGCTGGTCTTTTCCGGTATGAAGCTTGCCCGCATCGACCCAAAAAACTTAATTTTCGAATGCAGGGATATCCAAGAAAGAGTCAGGTACAAATTTTGTCTCTCTAGCATGCTTAGATCGGGAGTTATTCTCAATCTAAGCCAAGATTTTATTTCGGACATTTCTGTGCCGGCATTTTCTCACTGGCGATGACGTAGGCATGTAATACAGTGGTGTTTCGGGCAGCCCTACTTCAATGCCGCTCAGCTCGCTTACAAAATCCTCAGCTAAACATAAATTACGTAAGAGATAGCCCTTGAGACGAGATTTCCATTGGTGTAAAACTCGTGCTGATCCAGTATAATTCTGGGGGTGATTTGACCGTCCTTACTTTGTCTTTGTTTCTTTGACAGCTCTGTGTACAAAAATCCCATTGGAGATGCTTTTGAGGAGCGTTCGGAGCAGGCCCACTTGCTGGTCTTTTCCGGTATGAAGCTTGCCCGCATCGACCCCAAAAACTTAATTTTCGAATGCAGGGATATCCAAGGAAGAGTCAGGTGCAAATTTTGTCTCTCTAGCATGCTTAGATCGGGAGTTATTCTCAATCTAAGCCAAGATTTTATTTCGGACATTTCTGTGCCGGCATTTTCTCACTGGCGATGACGTAGGCATGTAATACACTGGTGTTTCGGTCAGCCCTACTTCCAGGCCGCTCAGCTCGCCTACAAAATCCTCAGCTAAACAAAAATTACGGAAGAGATAGCCCTTGATACGAGCTTTCTATTGGTGTAAAACTCGTGCTGATCCACTTTTATTCTGGGGGTGATTTGACCGTCCTTACTTTGTCTTTGTTTCTTTGACAGCTCTGTGTACAAAAATCCCATTGGAGATGCTTTTGGGGAGCGTTCTGCGCAGGCCCACTTCCTGGTCATTTACGGTCTGAAGCTTGACCGCATCGACTCAAAAAACTTGATTTTCGAATGCAGTGATATCCAAGGAAGAGTCAGGTACAAATTTTGTCTCTCTAGCATGCTTAGATCGGGTGTTATTATCAATCTTAGACACGATTTTATTTCGGACCTTTCTGTGCCGGCATTTTCTCACTGGCGATGACGTAGGCATGTAATACAGTGGTGTTTCGGGCAGCCCTACTTCCAGGCCGCTCAGCTCGCCTACAAAATCCTCAGCTAAACAAAAATTACGGAAGAGATAGCCCTTGATACGAGCTTTCTATTGGTGTAGAACTCGTGCAGATCCAGTATTATTCTGGGGGTGATTTGACCGTCCTTACTTTGTCTTTGTTTCTTTGACAGCTCTGTGTAAAAAAATCCCATTGGAGTTGCTTTCGAGGAGCGTTCGGAGCAGGCCCACTTGCTGGTCAATTCCGGTATTAAGCTTGACCGCATCGACTCAAAAAACTTAATTTTTGAAAGCAGGGATATCCAAGGAAGAGTCAGGTGCAAATTTTGTCTCTCTAGCATGCTTAGATCGGGAGTTATTCTCAATCTAAGCCAAGATTTTATTTCGGACATTTCTGTGCCGGCATTTTGTCACTGGCGATGACGTAGGCATGTAATACACTGGTGTTTCGGTCAGCCCTACTTCCAGGCCGCTCAGCTCGCCTACAAAATCCACAGCTAAACAAAAATTACGGAAGAGATAGCCCTTGATACGAGCTTTCTATTGGTGTAAAACTCGTGCTGATCCTTTTTTATTCTGGGGGTGATTTGACCGTCCTTACTTTGTCTTTGTTTCTTTGACAGCTCTGTGTACAAAAATCCCATTGGAGATGCTTTTGGGGAGCGTTCTACGCAGGCCCACTTCCTGGTCATTTACGGTCTGAAGCTTGACCGCATCGACTCAAAAAACTTGATTTTCGAATGCAGTGATATCCAAGGAAGAGTCAGGTACAAATTTTGTCTCTCTAGCATGCTTAGATCGGGTGTTATTATCAATCTTAGACACGATTTTATTTCGGACCTTTCTGTGCCGGCATTTTCTCACTGGCGATGACGTAGGCATGTAATACAGTGGTGTTTCGGGCAGCCCTACTTCCAGGCCGCTCAGCTCGCCTACAAAATCCTCAGCTAAACAAAAATTACGGAAGAGATAGCCCTTGATACGAGCTTTCTATTGGTGTAGAACTCGTGCAGATCCAGTATTATTCTGGGGGTGATTTGACCGTCCTTACTTTGTCTTTGTTTCTTTGACAGCTCTGTGTAAAAAAATCCCATTGGAGTTGCTTTCGAGGAGCGTTCGGAGCAGGCCCACTTGCTGGTCAATTCCGGTATTAAGCTTGACCGCATCGACTCAAAAAACTTGATTTTCGAATGCAGGGATATCCAAGGAAGAGGCAGGTACAAATTTTGTCTCTCTAACATGCTTAGATCGGGAGTTATTCTCAATCTTAGCCACGATTTTATTTCGGACCTTTCTTTGCCGGCATTTTCTCACTGGCGATGACGTAGGCATGTAATACAGTGGTGTTTCGGGCAGCCCTACTTCCAGGCCGCTCAGCTCGCCTACAAAATCCTCAGCTAAACAAAAATTACGGAAGAGATAGCCGTTAAAACGAGCTTTCTATTGGTGTAGAACTCGTGCAGATCCAGTATTATTCTGGGGGTGATTTGACCGTCCTGACTTTGTCTTTGTTTCTTTGACAGCTCTGTGTACAAAAATCCCATTGGAGATGCTTTTGAGAAGCGTTTGCAGCAAGCCCACTTGCTGGTCCTTTACGGTATGAAGCTTGCCCGCCTCGACCCCAAAAATTTGATTTTCGAATGCAGGGATATCCAAGGAAGAGTCAGATACAAATTTTGTCTCTCTAGCATGCTTAGATCGGGTGTTATTATCAATCTTAGACACGATTTTATTTCGGACTTTTCTGTGCCGGCATTTTCTCACTGGCGATGACGTAGGCATGTAATACAGTGGTGTTTCGGGCAGCCCTACTTCCAGGCCGCTCAGATCGCCTACAAAATCCTCAGCTAAACAAAAAATACGGAAGAGATAGCCGTTAAAACGAGCTTTCTATTGGTGTAGAACTCGTGCAGATCCAGTATTATTCTGGGGGTGATTTGACCGTCCTTACTTTGTCTTTGTTTCTTTGACAGCTCTGTGTACAAAAATCCCATTGGAGATGCTTTTGAGAAGCGTTTGCAGCAAGCCCACTTGCTGGTCTTTTCCGGTATTAAGCTTGCCCGCATCGACCCAAAAAACTTAATTTTCGAATGCAGGGATATCCAAGGAAGAGTCAGATACAAATTTTGTCTCTCTAGCATGCTTAGATCGGGTGTTATTATCAATCTTAGACACGATTTTATTTCGGACTTTTCTGTGCCGGCATTTTCTCACTGGCGATGACGTAGGCATGTAATACAGTGGTGTTTCGGGCAGCCCTACTTCCAGGCCGCTCAGATCGCCTACAAAATCCTCAGCTAAACAAAAAATACGGAAGAGATAGCCGTTAAAACGAGCTTTCTATTGGTGTAGAACTCGTGCAGATCCAGTATTATTCTGGGGGTGATTTGACCGTCCTTACTTTGTCTTTGTTTCTTTGACAGCTCTGTGTAAAAAAATCCCATTGGAGTTGCTTTCGAGGAGCGTTCGGAGCAGGCCCACTTGCTGGTCAATTCCGGTATTAAGCTTGACCGCATCGACTCAAAAAACTTAATTTTCGAATGCAGGGATATCCAAGGAAGAGTCAGGTGCAAATTTTGTCTCTCTAGCATGCTTAGATCGGGTGTTATTATCAATCTTAGACACGATTTTATTTCGGACCTTTCTGTGCCGGCATTTTCTCACTGGCGATGACGTAGGCATGTAATACACTGGTGTTTCGGGCAGCCCTACTTCCAGGTCGCTCAGCTCGCCTACAAAATCCTCAGCTAAGCAAAAATTACGGAGGAGATAGCCCTTGATACGAACTTTCTATTGGTGTAAAATTCGTGCTGATCCACTATTATTCTGGGGGTGATTTGACCGTCCTTACTTTGTCTTTGTTTCTTTGACAGCTCTCTGTACAAAAATCCCATTGGAGATGCTTTTGAGGAGCGTTCGGAGCAGGCCTACTTGCTGGTCATTTCCGGTATGAAGCTTGCCCGCATCGACCCAGAAAACTTGATTTTCGAATGCAAGGATATCCAAGGAAGAGTCAGGTACAAATTTTGTCTCTCTAGCATGTTTAGATCGGGATTTATTCTCAATTGTAGCCAAGATTTTATTTCGGACCTTTCTTTGCCGGCATTTTCTCACTGGCGATGACGTAGGCATGTAATACAGTGGTGTTTCGGGCAGCCCTACTTCCAGGCCTCTCAGATCGCCTATAAAATTCTCAGCTAAACAAAAATTACGGAAGAGATAGCCCTTGATACGAGCATTCTATTGGTGTAAAACTCGTGCAGATCTAGTATTATTCTGGGGGTGATTTGACCGTCCTTAATTTGTCTTTGTTTCTTTGACAGCTCTGTGTACAAAAATCACATTGGAGATGCTTTTGAGGAGTGTTCGGAGCAGGCCCACTTGCTGGTCGTTGCCGGTATGAAGCTTGCCCTCATCGACCCAAAAAACTTGATTTTCGAATGCAGGGATATCCAAGAAAGAGTCAGGTATAAATTTTGTCTCTCTAGCATGCTTAGATTGGGAGTTATTCTCAATTTTAGCCAAGAATTTATTTCGGACCTTTCTGCGACGGCATTTTCTCACTGGCGATGACGTAGGCATGTAATACAGTGGTGTTTCGGGCAGCCCTACTTCCAGGCTGCTCAGCTCGCCTACAAAATCCTCAGCTAAACAAAAATTACGGAAGAGTAAGCCTTTAATACGAGCTTTCTATTGGTGTAGAATTCGTGCAGATCTAGTATTATTCTGGGGGTTATTTGACCGTCCTTAATTTGTCTTTGTTTCTTTGACAGCTCTGTGTACAAAAATCACATTGGAGATGCTTTTGAGGAGTGTTCGGAGTAGGCCCACTTGCTTGTCATTGCCGGTATGAAGCTTGCCCTCATCGACCCAGAAAACTTGATTTTCGAATGCAGGGATATCCAAGGAAGAGTCAGGTATTAATTTTGTCTCTCTAGCATGCTTAGATCGGGAGTTATTCTCAATTTTAGCCAAGAATTTATTTCGGACCTTTCTCCGATGGCATTTTCTCACTGGCGATGACGTAGGCATGTATTACAGTGGTGTTTCGGGCAGCCCTACTTCCAGGCTGCTCAGCTCGCCTACAAAATCCTCAGCTAAACAAAAATTACGGAAGAGATAGCCTTTAATACGAGCTTTCTATTGGTGTAAAACTCGTGCAGATCCAGTATTATTCTGGGGGTGATTTGACCGTCCTTACTTTGTCTTTGTTTCTTTGACAGCTCTGTGTACAAAAATCACATTGGAGATGCTTTTGAGGAGTGTTCGGAGCAGGCCCACTTGCTGGTCGTTGCCGGTATGAAGCTTGCCCTCATCATCCCAAAAAACTTGATTTCCGAATGCAGGGATATCCAAGAAAGAGTCAGGTATAAATTTTGTCTCTCTAGCATGCTTAGATTGGGAGTTATTCTCAATTTTAGCCAAGAATTTATTTCGGACCTTTCTGCGACGGCATTTTCTCACTGGCGATGACGTAGGCATGTAATACAGTGGTGTTTCGGGCAGCCCTACTTCCAGGCTGCTCAGCTCGCCTACAAAATCCTCAGCTAAACAAAAATTACGGAAGAGTAAGCCTTTAATACGAGCTTTCTATTGGTGTAGAATTCGTGCAGATCTAGTATTATTCTGGGGGTGATTTGACCGTCCTTACTTTGTCTTTGTTTTTTTGACAGTTCTGTTTACAAAAATCCCATTGGAGATGCTTTTGAGGAGCGTTCGGAGCAGGCCCACTTGCTGGTCCTTTCCGGTATGAAGCTTGCCTTCATCGACCCAAAAAACTTAATTTTCGAATGCAGGGATATTTAAGGAAAAGTCAGGTACAAGTTTTGTCTTTTTAGCATGCTTAGATCGGGAGTTATTCTCAATCTTAGCCACGATTTTATTTCGGACCTTTCTGTGCCGGCATTTTCTCACTGGCGATGACGTAGGCAGCATGCCCACTTGCTGGTCATTTACGCTATGAAGCTTGCCCGCATCGACCCGAAAAACTTGTTTTTCGAATGCAGGGATATCCAAGGAAGAGTCAGGTTTAAATTTTGTCTCTCTAGGTTGCTTAGATCGGGAGTTATTGGCAATCTTAGCCACGATTTTATTTCGGACCTTTCTGTGCCGGCATTTCCTCACTGGCGATGACGTAGGCATGTAATACAGTGGTGTTTCGGGCAGCCCTACTTCCAGGCCGCTCAGCTCGCCTACAAAATCCTCAGCTAAACATAAATTACGTAAGAGATAGCCCTTGATACGAGCTTTCTATTGGTGTAGAACTCGTGCAGATCCAGTATTATTCTGGGGGTGATTTGACCGTCCTTACTTTGTCTTTGTTTCTTTGACAGCTCTGTGTACAAAAAACCCATTGGAGATGCTTTTGAGAAGCGTTTGCAGCAAGCCCACTTGCTGGTCCTTTACGGTATGAAGCTTGCCCGCCTCGACACCAAAAAACTTGATTTTCGAATGCAGTGATATCCAAGGAAGAGTCAGGTACAAATTTTGTCTCTCTAGCATGCTTAGATCGGGTGTTATTATCAATCTTAGACACGATTTTATTTCGGACCTTTCTGTGCCGGCATTTTCTCACTGGCGATGACGTAGGCATGTAATACAGTGGTGTTTCGGGCAGCTCTACTTCCAGGCCGCTCAGCTCGCCTACAAAATCCTCAGCTAAACAAAAATTACGGAAGAGATAGCCCTTGATACGAGCTTTCTATTGGTGTAGAACTCGTGCAGATCCAGTATTATTCTGGGGGTGATTTGACCGTCCTTACTTTGTCTTTGTTTCTTTGACAGCTCTGTGTACAAAAATCCCATTGGAGATGCTTTTGAGAAGCGTTTGCAGCAAGCCCACTTGCTGGTCCTTTACGGTCTGAAGCTTGCCCGCCTCGACCCCAAAAATTTGATTTTCGAATGCAGGGATATCCAAGGAAGAGTCAGATACAAATTTTGTCTCTCTAGCATGCTTAGATCGGGTGTTATTATCAATCTTAGACACGATTTTATTTCGGACTTTTCTGTGCCGGCATTTTCTCACTGGCGATGACGTAGGCATGTAATACAGTGGTGTTTCGGGCAGCCCTACTTCCAGGCCGCTCAGCTCACCTACAAAATCCTCAGCTAAGCAAAAATTACGGAGGAGATAGCCCGTGAGACGAGCTTTCCATTGGTGTAGAACTCGTGCAGATCTATTATTATTCTGGGGTGATTTGACCGTCCTTACTTTGTCTTTGTTTCTTTGACAGCTCTGTGTACAAAAATCCCATTGGAGATGCTTTTGAGGAGTGTTCGGAGTAGGCCCACTTCCTGGTCATTGCCGGTATGAAGCTTGCCCTCATCGACCCAAAAAACTTGATTTTCGAATGCAGGGATATCCAAAGAAGAGTCAGGTATAAATTTTGTCTCTCTAGCATGCTTAGATTGGGAGTTATTCTCAATTTTAGCCAAGAATTTATTTCGGACCTTTCTGCGACGGCATTTTCTCACTGGCGATGACGTAGGCATGTAATACAGTGGTGTTTCGGGCAGCCCTACTTCCAGGCTGCTCAGCTCGCCTACAAAATCCTCAGCTAAACAAAAATTACGGAAGAGATAGCCCTTGAGACGAGCTTTCCATTGGTGTAGAATTCGTGCAGATCTATTATTATTCTGGGGGTGATTTGACCGTCCTTACTTTGTCTTTGTTTCTTTGACTGCTTTGTGTACAAAAATCCCATTGGAGATGCTTTTGAGGAGTGTTCGGAGTAGGCCCACTTCCTGGTCATTGCCGGTATGAAGCTTGCCCTCATCGACCCAAAAAACTTGATTTTCGAATGCAGGGATATCCAAGGAAGAGTCAGGTATAAATTTTGTCTCTCTAGCATGCTTAGATTGGGAGTTATTCTCAATTTTAGCCAAGAATTTATTTCGGACCTTTCTGCGACGGCATTTTCTCACTGGCGATGACGTAGGCATGTAATACAGTGGTGTTTCGGGCAGCCCTACCTCCAGGCTGCTCAGCTCGCCTACAAAATCCTCAGCTAAACAAAAATTACGGAAGAGATAGCCTTTAATACGAGCTTTCTATTGGTGTAAAACTCGTGCAGATCCAGTATTATTCTGGGGTGATTTGACCGTCCTTACTTTGTCTTTGTTTCTTTGACAGCTCTGTGTACAAAAATCCCATTGAAGATGCTTTTAATGAGCGTTCGCAGCAGGCCCACTTGCTGGTCATTTACGGTATGAAGCTTGCCCGCATCGACCCAAAAAACTTAATTTTCGAATGCAGGGATATCCAAAGAAGAGTCAGGTACAAATTTTGTTTCTCTAGCATGCTTAGATTGGGAGTTATTCTCAATATAAACCAAGATTTTATTTCGGACCTTTCTGCGACGGCATTTTCTCACTGGCGATGACGTAGGCATGTAATACAGTGGTGTTTCGGGCAGCCCTACTTCCAGGCCTCTCAGATCGCCTATAAAATTCTCAGCTAAACAAAAATTACGGAAGAGATAGCCCTTGATACGAGCTTTCTATTGGTGTAGAACTCGTGCAGATCTAGTATTATTCTGGGGGTGATTTGACCGGCCTTAATTTGTCTTTGTTTCTTTGACAGCTCTGTGTACAAAAATCACATTGGAGATGCTTTTGAGGAGTGTTCGGAGTAGGCCCACTTGCTAGTCATTTACGGTATGAAGCTTGCCCTCATCGACCCAAAAAACTTGATTTTCGAATGCAGGGATATCCAAGGAAGAGTCAGGTATTAATTTTGTCTCTCTAGCATGCTTAGATTGGGAGTTATTCTCAATTTTAGCCAAGAATTTATTTCGGACCTTTCTCCGACGGCATTTTCTCACTGGCGATGACGTAGGCATGTAATACAGTGGTGTTTCGGGCAGCCCTACTTCCAGGCTGCTCAGCTCGCCTACAAAATCCTCAGCTAAAAAAAAATTACGGAAGAGATAGCCCTTGATAAGAGCTTTCCATTGGTGTGGAACTCGTGCAGATCCAGTATTATTCTGCGGGTGATTTGACCGTCCTTACTTTGTCTTTGTTTCTTTGACAGCTCTGTGTACAAAAATACCATTGGAGATGCTTTTGAGGAGCGTTCGGAGCAGGCCCACTTGCTGGTCATATCCGGTTTGAAGCTTGCCCGCATCGACCCAAAAAACTTAATTTTCGAATGCAGGGATATCCAAGGAAGAGTCAGGTACAAATTTTGTCTCTCTAGCATGCTTAGATCGGGAGTTATTCTCAATCTTAGCCACGAATTTATTTCGGACCTTTCTGTGCCGGCATTTTCTCACTGGCGATGACGTAGGCATGTAATACAGTGATGTTTCGGGCAGCCCTACTTCCAGGCCGCGCAGCTCGCCTACAAAATCCTCAACTAAACAAAAATTACGGAAGAGATAGCCCATGATAGGAGCTTTCTATTGGTGTAGAACTCGTGCAGATCCAGTATTATTCTGCGGGTGATTTGACCGTCCTTACTTTGTCTTTGTTTCTTTGACAGCTCTGTGTACAAAAATCCCATTGGAGATGCTTTTGAGGAACGTTCGGAGCAGGCCCACTTGCTGGTCATTTCCGGTATGAAGCTTGCCTGCATCGACCTAAAAAACTTAATTTTCGAATGCAGGGATATCCAAAGAAGAGTCAGGTACAAGTTTTGTCTCTGTAGCATGCTTAGATCAGGAGTTTGTCTCAATCTTAGCCACGATTTTATTTCGGACCATTTTGTGCCGGCATTTTCTCACTGGCGATGACGTAGGCATGTTATACAGTGGTGTTTAGGGCAGCCCTACTTCCAGGCCGCTCAGCTCGCCTACAAAATCCTCAGCTAAACAAAAAATTCGTAAAAGATAGCCCTTGATACAAGCTTTTCATTGGTGTAGAATTCGTGCAGATCTAGTATTATTCTGGGGGTGATTTGACCGTCCTTACTTTGTCCTTGTTTCTTTGACAGCTCTGGGTACAAAAACCCCATTGGAGAATCTTTTGAGGAGAGTTCGGAGCAGGCCCACTTGCTGGTCATTTCCGGTATGAAGCTTGTACGCATCGACCCAAAAAACTTAATTTTCGAATGCAGGGATATCCAAGGAAGAGTCAGGTACAAATGTTGTCTCTGTAGCATGCTTAGATCGGGAGTTATTCTCAATCTTAGCCACGATTTTATTTCGGACTTTTCTGTGCCGGCATTTTCTCACTGGCGATGACGTAGGCATGTTATACAGTGGTGTTTAGGGCAGCCCTACTTTCAGGTCGCTCAGCTCGCCTACAAAATCCTCAGCTAAACATAAATTACGGAAGAGATAGCCCTTTAGACGAGCTTTCCATTGGTGTAGAACTCGTGCAGATCCAGTATTTTTCTTGGGGTGATTTGACCGTCCTTACTTTGTCTTTGTTTCTTTGACAGCTCTGTGTACAAAAATCCCATTGGAGATGCTTTTGAGGAGCGTTCGGAGCAGGCCCACTTGTTGGTCCTTTACGGTATGAAGCTCGCCCGCCTCGACAAAAAACCTTAATTTTCGAATGCAGGGATATCCAAGGAAGAGTCAGGTACAAATTGTGTCTCTCTAGCATGCTTAGATCGGGCGTTATTCTCAATCTTAGCCACGATTTTATTTCGGACCTTTCTGTGCCGGCATTTTCTCACTGGTCATGACTTAGGCATGTAATACAGTGGAGTTTCGGGCAGCCCTACTTCCAGGTCGCTCAGCTCGCTTACATAATCCTCCGCTAAACATAAAATACGTAAGAGATAGCCCTTTATACGAGCTTTCCATTGGTGTAAAACTTGTGCAGATCCAGTATTTTTCTTGGGGTGATTTGACCGTCCTTACTTTGTCTTTGTTTTTTTGACAGCTCTGTGTACAAAAATCCCATTGGAGATGCTTTTGAGGAGCGTTCGGAGCAGGCCCACTTG
The DNA here is from genome assembly GCA_023634235.1 of Pisaster brevispinus. NCBI lineage: Eukaryota > Metazoa > Echinodermata > Asteroidea > Forcipulatida > Asteriidae > Pisaster > Pisaster brevispinus. The sequence goes on along the minus strand of JAMKCF010000014.1, from coordinate 2,699,834 downwards.
CTGGTCATTTACGGTATGAAGCTTGCCGCCTCGACTCAAAAAACTTCATTTTCGAATGCAGGGATATCCAAGGAAGAGTCAGGTACAGATTTTGTCTCTCTAGCATGCTTAGATCGGGAGTTATTCTCAATCTAAGCCAAGATTTTATTTCGGACCTTTCTGTGCCGGCATTTTCTCACTGGCGATGACGCAGGCATGTATTACAGTGGTGTTTCGGGCCGCCCTTCTTCCAGGCCGCTCAGCTCGCCTACAAAATCCTCAGCTAAGCAAAAATTACGGAGGAGATAGCCCTTGAGACGAGCTTTCCATTGGTGTAGAACTCGTCCAGATCAAGTCATTTTCTTGGGGTGATTTTACCGTCCTTACTTAGTCTTTGTTTCTTTGACAGCTCTTTGTACAAAAATACCATTGGAGATGCTTTTGAGGAGCGTTCGGAGCAGGCCCACTTGCTGGTCATATCCGGTTTGAATCTTGCCCGCCTCGACCAAAAAAAACTTTAATTTTCGAATGCAGGGATATCCAAAGAAGAGTCAGGTACAAATTTTGTCTCTCTAGCATGCTTAGATCGGGAGTTATTCTCAATTTTAGCCACGATTCTATTTCGGACCTTTCTGTGCCGGCATTTTCTCACTGGTGATGACGTAGGCATGTAATACAGTGGAGTTTCGGGCAGCCCTACTTCCAGGTCGCTCAGCTCGCCTACAAAATCCTCAGCTAAACATAAATTACGTAAGAGATAGCCCTTGAGACGAGCTTTCCATTGGTGTAGAACTCGTGCAGATCCAGTATTTTTCTTGGGGTGATTTGATCGTCCTTACTTTGTCTTTGTTTCTTTGACAGCTCTGTGTACAAAAATCCCATTGGAGATGCTTTTGAGGAGCGTTCGGAACAGTCCCACTTGCTGGTCATTTCCGGTATGAAGCTTGCCCGCCTCGACCCAAAAAACTTGATTTTCGAATGTAAGGATATCCAAGGAAGAGTCAGGTACAAATTTTGTTTCTCTAGCATGCTTAGATCGGGAGTTATTCTCAATCTAAGCCAATATTTTATTTCGGACCTTTCTGTGCCGGCATTTTCTCACTGGCGATGACGTAGGCATGTAATACAGTGGTGTTTCGGGCAGCCCTACTTCCAGGACGCTCAGTTCGCCTACAAAATCCTCAGCTAAGCAAAAATTACGGAGGAGATAGCACACGTTACGAACTTTCTATTGGTGTAAAACTCGTGCTGATCCACTTTTAATCTGGGGGTGATTTGACCGTCCTTACTTTGTCTTTGTTTCTTTGACAGCTCTGTGTACAAAAATCCCATTGGAGATGCTTTTGAGGAGCGTTCGGCGCAGGCCCACTTCCTGGTAATTTACGGTCTGAAGTTTGCCCGCCTCGACCCAAAAAACTTGATTTTCGAATGCAGAAATATCAAAGGAAGAGTCAGGTACAAATTTTGTTTCTCTAGCATGCTTAGATCGTGAGTTATTCTCAATCTAAGCCAAGATTTTATTTCGGACCTTTCTGTGCTGGCATTTTCTCACTGGCGATGACGTTGGCATGTAATACAGTGGTGTTTCGGGCAGCCCTACTTCCAGGCCGCTTAGCTCGCCTACGAAATCCTCAGCTAAACATAAATTACGGAGGAGATAGCCCTCGATACGAACTTTCTATTGGTGTTAAACTCGTGCTGATCCACTATTATTCTGGGGGTGATTTGACCGTCCTTACTTTGTCTTTGTTTCTTTGACAGCTCTGTGTACAAAAATCTCATTGGAGATGCTTTTCAGGAGCGTTCGGCGCAGGCCCACTTCCTGGTCATTTACGGTCTGAAGCTTGCCCGCCTCGACCCCAAAAACTTGATTTTCGAATGCAAGGATATCCAAGGAAGAGTCAGGTACAAATTTTGTCTCTCTAGCATGCTTAGATCGGGAGTTATTCTCAATCTTAGCCACGATTCTATTTCGGACCTTTCTGTGCCGGCATTTTCTCACTGGTGATGACGTAGGCATGTAATACAGTGGAGTTTCGGGCAGCCCTACTTCCAGGTCGCTCAGCTCGCCTACAAAATCCTCAGCTAAACATAAATTACGTAAGAGATAGCCCTTGAGACGAGCTTTCCATTGGTGTAGAACTCGTGCAGATCCAGTATTTTTCTTGGGGTGATTTGATCGTCCTTACTTTGTCTTTGTTTCTTTGACAGCTCTGTGTACAAAAATCCCAGTAGAGATGCTTTTGAAAAGCGTTCGCAGCAGGCCCACTTGCTGGTCATTTACGGTCTGAAGCTTGCCCGCCTCGACCCAAAAACCTTAATATTCGAATGCAGGGATATCCAAAGAAGTGTCAGGTACAAATTTTGTCTCTCTAGCATGCTTAGATCGGGCGTTATTCTCAATCTTAGCCACGATTTTATTTCGGACCTTTCTGTGCCGGCATTTTCTCACTGGTCATGACTTAGGCATGTAATACAGTGGAGTTTCGGGCAGCCCTACTTCCAGGTCGCTCAGCTCGCTTACATAATCCTCCGCTAAACATAAAATACGTAAGAGATAGCCCTTTATACGAGCTTTCCATTGGTGTAAAACTTGTGCAGATCCAGTATTTTTCTTGGGGTGATTTGACCGTCCTTACTTTGTCTTTGTTTTTTTGACAGCTCTGTGTACAAAAATCCCATTGGAGATGCTTTTGAGGAGCGTTCGGAGCAGGCCCACTTGCTGGTCATTTACGGTATGAAGCTTGCCGCCTCGACTCAAAAAACTTCATTTTCGAATGCAGGGATATCCAAGGAAGAGTCAGGTACAGATTTTGTCTCTCTAGCATGCTTAGATCGGGAGTTATTCTCAATCTAAGCCAAGATTTTATTTCGGACCTTTCTGTGCCGGCATTTTCTCACTGGCGATGACGCAGGCATGTATTACAGTGGTGTTTCGGGCCGCCCTTCTTCCAGGCCGCTCAGCTCGCCTACAAAATCCTCAGCTAAGCAAAAATTACGGAGGAGATAGCCCTTGAGACGAGCTTTCCATTGGTGTAGAACTCGTCCAGATCAAGTCATTTTCTTGGGGTGATTTTACCGTCCTTACTTAGTCTTTGTTTCTTTGACAGCTCTTTGTACAAAAATACCATTGGAGATGCTTTTGAGGAGCGTTCGGAGCAGGCCCACTTGCTGGTCATATCCGGTTTGAATCTTGCCCGCCTCGACCAAAAAAAACTTTAATTTTCGAATGCAGGGATATCCAAAGAAGAGTCAGGTACAAATTTTGTCTCTCTAGCATGCTTAGATCGGGAGTTATTCTCAATCTTAGCCACGATTCTATTTCGGACCTTTCTGTGCCGGCATTTTCTCACTGGTGATGACGTAGGCATGTAATACAGTGGAGTTTCGGGCAGCCCTACTTCCAGGTCGCTCAGCTCGCCTACAAAATCCTCAGCTAAACATAAATTACGTAAGAGATAGCCCTTGAGACGAGCTTTCCATTGGTGTAGAACTCGTGCAGATCCACTATTTTTCTTGGGGTGATTTGATCGTCCTTACTTTGTCTTTGTTTCTTTGACAGCTCTGTGTACAAAAATCCCATTGGAGATGCTTTTGAGGAGCGTTCGGAACAGTCCCACTTGCTGGTCATTTCCGGTATGAAGCTTGCCCGCCTCGACCCAAAAAACTTGATTTTCGAATGTAAGGATATCCAAGGAAGAGTCAGGTACAAATTTTGTTTCTCTAGCATGCTTAGATCGGGAGTTATTCTCAATCTAAGCCAATATTTTATTTCGGACCTTTCTGTGCCGGCATTTTCTCACTGGCGATGACGTAGGCATGTAATACAGTGGTGTTTCGGGCAGCCCTACTTCCAGGACGCTCAGTTCGCCTACAAAATCCTCAGCTAAGCAAAAATTACGGAGGAGATAGCACACGTTACGAACTTTCTATTGGTGTAAAACTCGTGCTGATCCACTTTTAATCTGGGGGTGATTTGACCGTCCTTACTTTGTCTTTGTTTCTTTGACAGCTCTGTGTACAAAAATCCCATTGGAGATGCTTTTGAGGAGCGTTCGGCGCAGGCCCACTTCCTGGTAATTTACGGTCTGAAGTTTGCCCGCCTCGACCCAAAAAACTTGATTTTCGAATGCAGAAATATCAAAGGAAGAGTCAGGTACAAATTTTGTTTCTCTAGCATGCTTAGATCGTGAGTTATTCTCAATCTAAGCCAAGATTTTATTTCGGACCTTTCTGTGCTGGCATTTTCTCACTGGCGATGACGTTGGCATGTAATACAGTGGTGTTTCGGGCAGCCCTATTTCCAGGCCGCTTAGCTCGCCTACGAAATCCTCAGCTAAACATAAATTACGGAGGAGATAGCCCTCGATACGAACTTTCTATTGGTGTTAAACTCGTGCTGATCCACTATTATTCTGGGGGTGATTTGACCGTCCTTACTTTGTCTTTGTTTCTTTGACAGCTCTGTGTACAAAAATCTCATTGGAGATGCTTTTCAGGAGCGTTCGGCGCAGGCCCACTTCCTGGTCATTTACGGTCTGAAGCTTGCCCGCCTCGACCCCAAAAACTTGATTTTCGAATGCAAGGATATCCAAGGAAGAGTCAGGTACAAATTTTGTCTCTCTAGCATGCTTAGATCGGGAGTTATTCTCAATCTTAGCCACGATTCTATTTCGGACCTTTCTGTGCCGGCATTTTCTCACTGGTGATGACGTAGGCATGTAATACAGTGGAGTTTCGGGCAGCCCTACTTCCAGGTCGCTCAGCTCGCCTACAAAATCCTCAGCTAAACATAAATTACGTAAGAGATAGCCCTTGAGACGAGCTTTCCATTGGTGTAGAACTCGTGCAGATCCAGTATTTTTCTTGGGGTGATTTGATCGTCCTTACTTTGTCTTTGTTTCTTTGACAGCTCTGTGTACAAAAATCCCAGTAGAGATGCTTTTGAAAAGCGTTCGCAGCAGGCCCACTTGCTGGTCATTTACGGTCTGAAGCTTGCCCGCCTCGACCCAAAAACCTTAATATTCGAATGCAGGGATATCCAAAGAAGTGTCAGGTACAAATTTTGTCTCTCTAGCATGCTTAGATCGGGCGTTATTCTCAATCTTAGCCACGATTTTATTTCGGACCTTTCTGTGCCGGCATTTTCTCACTGGTCATGACTTAGGCATGTAATACAGTGGAGTTTCGGGCAGCCCTACTTCCAGGTCGCTCAGCTCGCTTACATAATCCTCCGCTAAACATAAAATACGTAAGAGATAGCCCTTTATACGAGCTTTCCATTGGTGTAAAACTTGTGCAGATCCAGTATTTTTCTTGGGGTGATTTGACCGTCCTTACTTTGTCTTTGTTTTTTTGACAGCTCTGTGTACAAAAATCCCATTGGAGATGCTTTTGAGGAGCGTTCGGAGCAGGCCCACTTGCTGGTCATTTACGGTATGAAGCTTGCCGCCTCGAGTCAAAAAACTTCATTTTCGAATGCAGGGATATCCAAGGAAGAGTCAGGTACAAATTTTGTCTCTCTAGCATGCTTAGATCGGGAGTTATTCTCAATCTAAGCCAAGATTTTATTTCGGACCTTTCTGTGCCGGCATTTTCTCACTGGCTATGACGCAGGCATGTATTCAATGGTGTTTCGGGCAGCCCTACTTCCAGGCCGCTCAGCTCGCCTACAAAAGACTCAGCTAAGCAAAAATTACGGAGAAGATAGCCCTCGATACGAACTTTGTATTGGTGTAAAACTCGTGCTGATCCACTATTATTCTGGGGGTGATTTGACCGTCCTTACTTTGTCTTTGTTTCTTTGACAGCTCTGTGTACAAACATCCCATTGGAGATGCTTTTGAGGAGCGTTCGGCGCAGGCCCACTTCCTGGTCATTTACGGTCTGAAGCTTGCCCGCCTCGACCCAAAAATCTTAATATTCGAATGCAGTGATATCCAAAGAAGAGTCAGGTACAGATTTTGTCTATCTAGCATGCTTAGATCGGGCGATATTATCAATCTTAGCCACGATTTTATTTCGGACCTTTCTGTGCCGGCATTTTCTCACTGGCGATGACGCAGACATGTATTACAGTGGTGTTTCGGGCAGCCCTACTTCCAGGCCGCTCAGCTCGCCTACAAAATCCTCAGCTAAGCAAAAATTACGGAGAAGATAGCCCTCGATACGAACTTTGTATTGGTGTAAAACTCGTGCTGATCCACTATTATTCTGGAGGTGATTTGACCGTCCTTACTTTGTCTTTGTTTTTTTGACAGCTCTGTGTACAAACATCCCATTGGAGATGCTTTTGAGGAGCGTTCGGCGCAGGCCCACTTCCTGGTCATTTACGGTCTGAAGCTTGCCCGCCTCGACCCAAAAAACTTCATTTTCGAATGCAGGGATATCCAAGGAAGAGTCAGGTACAAATTTTGTCTCCCTAGCATGCTTAGATCGGGAGTTATTCTCAATCTTAGCCACGATTTTATTTCGGACCTTTCTGTGCCGGCATTTTCTCACTGGTGATGACGTTGGCATGTAATACAGTGGAGTTTCGGGCAGCCCTACTTCCACGCCGCTCAGCTCGCCTACAAAATCCTCAGCTAAACATAAATTACGTAACAGATAGCCCTTGAGACGAGCTTTCCATTGGTGTAGAACTCGTGCAGATCCAGTATTTTTCTTGGGGTGATTTGATCGTCCTTACTTTGTCTTTGTTTCTTTGACAGCTCTGTGTACAAAAATCCCAGTAGAGATGCTTTTGAAAAGCGTTCGCAGCAGGCCCACTTGCTGGTCATTTACGGTCTGAAGCTTGCCCGCCTCGACCCCAAAAACTTGATTTTCGAATGCAAGGATATCCAAGGAAGAGTCAGGTACAAATTTTGTCTCTCTAGCATGCTTAGATCGGGAATTATTCTCAATCTTAGCCACGATTTTATTTCGGACCTTTCTGTGCCGGCATTTTCTCACTGGTGATGACGTAGGCATGTAATACAGTGGAGTTTCGGGCAGCCCTACTTCCACGCCGCTCAGCTCGCCTACAAAATCCTCAGCTAAACATAAATTCCGTAAGAGATAGCCCTTGAGACGAGCTTTCCATTTGTGTAGAACTCGTGCAGATCTAGTATTTTTCTTGGGGTGATTTGATCGTCCTTACTTTGTCTTTGTTTCTTTGATAGCTCTGTGTACAAAAATCCCAGTAGAGATGCTTTTGAAAAGCGTTCGCAGCAGGCCCACTTGCTGGTCACTTACGGTCTGAAGTTTGCCCGCCTCGACCCAAAAACCTTAATATTCGAATGCAGGGATATCCAAAGAAGTGTCAGGTACAAATTTTGTCTCTCTAGCATGCTTAGATCGGGCGTTATTCTCAATCTTAGCCACGATTTTATTTCGGACCTTTTTGTGCCGGCATTTTCTCACTGGTCATGACTTAGGCATGTAATACAGTGGAGTTTCGGGCAGCCCTACTTCCAGGTCGCTCAGCTCGCTTACAAAATCCTCAGCTAAACATAAAATACGTAAGAGATAGCCCTTTATACGAGCTTTCCATTGGTGTAAAACTCGTGCAGATCCAGTATTTTTCTTGGGGTGATTTGACCGTCCTTACTTTGTCTTTGTTTCTTTGACAGCTCTGTGTACAAAAATCCCATTGGAGATGCTTTTGAGGAGCGTTCGGAGCAGGCCCACTTGCTGGTCATTTACGGTATGAAGCTTGCCGTCTCGACTCAAAAAACTTCATTTTCGAATGCAGGGATATCCAAGGAAGAGTCAGGTACAAATTTTGTCTCTCTAGCATGCTTAGATCGGGAGTTATTCTCAATCTAAGCCAATATTTTATTTCGGACCTTTCTGTGCCGGCATTTTCTCACTGGCGATGACGTAGGCATGTATTACAGGGGTGTTTCGGGCAGCCCTACTTCCAGGCCGCTCAGCTCGCCTACAAAATCCTCAGCTAAGCAAAAATTACGGAGAAGATAGCCCTCGATACGAACTTATTATTGGTGTAAAACTCGTGCTGATCCACTATTATTCTGGGGGTGATTTGACCGTCCTTACTTTGTCTTTGTTTCTTTGACAGCTCTGTGTACAAACATCCCATTGGAGATGCTTTTGAGGAGCGTTCGGCGCAGGCCCACTTCCTGGTCATTTACGGTATGAAGCTTGCCGCCTCGACTCAAAAAACTTCATTTTCGAATGCAGGGATATCCAAGGAAGAGTCAGGTACAAATTTTGTCTCCCTAGCATGCTTAGATCGGGAGTTATTCTCAATCTTAGCCACGATTTTATTTCGGACCTTTCTGTGCGGGCATTTTCTCACTGGTGATGACGTAGGCATGTAATACAGTGGAGTTTCGGGCAGCCCTACTTCCACGCCGCTCAGCTCGCCTACAAAATCCTCAGCTAAACATAAATTACGTAAGAGATAGCCCTTGAGACGAGCTTTCCATTGGTGTAGAACTCGTGCAGATCCAGTATTTTTCTTGGGGTGATTTGATCGTCCTTACTTTGTCTTTGTTTCTTTGACAGCTCTGTGTACAAAAATCCCAGTAGAGATGCTTTTGAAAAGCGTTCGCAGCAGGCCCACTTGCTGGTCAATTACGGTCTGAAGCTTGCCCGCCTTGACCCAAAAACCTTAATATTCAAATGCAGGGATATCCAAAGAAGTGTCAGGTACAAATTTTGTCTCTCTAGCATGCTTAGATCGGGCGTTATTCTCAATCTTAGCCACGATTTTATTTCGGACCTTTCTGTGCCGGCATTTTCTCACTGGTCATGACTTAGGCATGTAATACAGTGGAGTTTCGGGCAGCCCTACTTCCAGGTCGCTCAGCTCGCTTACATAATCCTCAGCTAAACATAAAATACGTAAGAGATAGCCTTTCATACGAGCTTTCCATTGGTGTAAAACTTGTGCAGATCCAGTATTTTTCTTGGGGTGATTTGACCGTCCTTACTTTGTCTTTGTTTCTTTGACAGCTCTGTGTACAAAATTCCCATTGGAGATGCTTTTGAGGAGAGTTCGGAGCAGGCCCACTTGCTGGTCCTTTACGGTATGAAGCTTGCCCGCCTCGACTCAAAAAACTTCATTTTCGAATGCAGGGATATCCAAGGAAGAGTCAGGTACAAATTTTGTCTCTCTAGCATGCTTAGATCGGGAGTTATTCTCAATCTTAGCCACGATTTTATTTCGGACCTTTCTGTGCCGGCATTTTCTCACTGGTGATGACGTAGGCATGTAATACAGTGGAGTTTCGGGCAGCCCTACTTCCAGGCCGCTCAGCTCGCCTACAAAATCCTCAGCTAAACATAAATTACGTAACAGATAGCCCTTGAGACGAGCTTTCCATTGGTGTAGAACTCGTGCAGATCCAGTATTTTTCTTGGGGTGATTTGATCGTCCTTACTTTGTCTTTGTTTCTTTGACAGCTCTATGTACAAAAATCCCAGTAGAGATGCTTTTGAAAAGCGTTCGAAGCAGGCCCACTTGCTGGTCATTTACGGTCTGAATCTTGCCCGTCTCGACCCAAAAACCTTAATATTCGAATGCAGGGATATCCAAAGAAGAGTCAGGTACAAATGTTGTTTCTCTAGCATGCTTAGATCGGGAGTTATTCTCAATCTTAGCCACAATTTTATTTTGGACCTTTATGTGCCGGCATTTTCTCACTGGCGATGACGTAGGCATGTAATACAGTGGTGTTTCGGGCAGCCTGACTTCCAGGCCTCTCAGCTCGCCTACAAAATCCTCAGCTTAACAAAAATTACGGAAGAGATACCCATTTGAAACGAGCTTTCCAATGGTGTAGAACTTGTACAGATCCAGTATTATTCTGGGGGTGATTTGTCCGTCCTTACTTTATCTTTGTTTCTTTGACAGCTCTGTGTACAAAAATCCCATTGGAGATGCTTTTGAGGAGCGTTCGGAGCAAGTCCACTTGTTGGTCATTTACGGTATGAAACTTGCACGCCTCGACCCAAAAAAATTAATTTTCGGAGGCAGGGATATCCAAGGAAGAGGCAGGTACAAATTTTGTCTCTCTAGCATGCTTAGATCGGGAAGTATCCTCAATCTTAGCCACAATTTTATTTAGGACATTTCTGTGCCGGCTTTTTCTCACTGGCGATGACGTAGGCATGTAATACAGTGGTGTTTCGGGCAGCCCTACTTCCAGGCCGCTCAGCTCGCCTACAAAATCCTCAGCTAAACATAAATTACGTAAGAGATAGCCCTTGAGACGAGCTTTCCATTGGTGTAGAACTCGGGCAGATCCAGTATTATTCTGGGGGTGATTTGACCGTCCTTACTTTGTCTTTGTTTCTTTGACAGCTCTGTGTACAAAATTCCCATTGGAGATGCTTTTGAGGAGAGTTCGGAGCAGGCCCACTTGCTGGTCCTTTACGGTATGAAGCTTGCCCGCCTCGACTCAAAAAACTTCATTTTCGAATGCAGGGATATCCAAGGAAGAGTCAGGTACAAATTTTGTCTCTCTAGCATGCTTAGATCGGGAGTTATTCTCAATCTTAGCCACGATTTTATTTCGGACCTTTCTGTGCCGGCATTTTCTCACTGGTGATGACGTAGGCATGTAATACAGTGGAGTTTCGGGCAGCCCTACTTCCAGGCCGCTCAGCTCGCCTACAAAATCCTCAGCTAAACATAAATTACGTAACAGATAGCCCTTGAGACGAGCTTTCCATTGGTGTAGAACTCGTGCAGATCCAGTATTTTTCTTGGGGTGATTTGATCGTCCTTACTTTGTCTTTGTTTCTTTGACAGCTCTATGTACAAAAATCCCAGTAGAGATACTTTTGAAAAGCGTTCGCAGCAGGCCCACTTGCTGGTCATTTACGGTCTGAATCTTGCCCGCCTCGACCCAAAAACCTTAATATTCGAATGCAGGGATATCCAAAGAAGAGTCAGGTACAAATGTTGTTTCTCTAGCATGCTTAGATCGGGAGTTATTCTCAATCTTAGCCACAATTTTATTTTGGACCTTTATGTGCCGGCATTTTCTCACTGGCGATGACGTAGGCATGTAATACAGTGGAGTTTCGGGCAGCCTGACTTCCAGGCCTCTCAGCTCGCCTACAAAATCCTTAGCTTAACAAAAATTACGGAAGAGATACCCATTTGAAACGAGCTTTCCAATGGTGTAGAACTTGTACAGATCCAGTATTATTCTGGGGGTGATTTGTCCGTCCTTACTTTATCTTTGTTTCTTTGACAGCTCTGTGTACAAAAATCCCATTGGAGATGCTTTTGAGGAGCGTTCGGAGCAAGTCCACTTGTTGGTCATTTACGGTATTAAACTTGCACGCCTCGACCCAAAAAAATTAATTTTCGGAGGCAGGGATATCCAAGGAAGAGGCAGGTACAAATTTTGTCTCTCTAGCATGCTTAGATCGGGAAGTATCCTCAATCTTAGCCACAATTTTATTTAGGACATTTCTGTGCCGGCTTTTTCTCACTGGCGATGACGTAGGCATGTAATACAGTGGTGTTTCGGGCAGCCCTACTTCCAGGCCGCTCAGCTCGCCTACAAAATCCTCAGCTAAACATAAATTACGTAAGAGATAGCCCTTGAGACGAGCTTTCCATTGGTGTAGAACTCGTGCAGATCCAGTATTATTCTGGGGGTGATTTGACCGTCCTTACTTTGTCTTTGTTCTTTGACAGCTCTGTGTACAAAAATCCCATTGGAGATGCCTTTAAGGAGCGTTCGGTGCAGGCCTACTTGCTGGTCTTTTCCGGTATGAAGCTTGCCCGCATCGACCCTAAAAACTTAATTTTCGAATGCAGGAATATCCAAGGAAGAGTCAGGTACAAATTTTGTCTCTCTAGCATGCTTAGATCGGGAGTTATTCTCAATCTTAGCCACGAATTTATTTCGGACCTTTCTGTGCCGGCATTTTCTCACTGGCGATGACGCAGGCATGTATTACAGTGGTGTTTCGGGCAGCCCTACTTCCAGGCCGCTCAGCTCGCCTACAAAATCCTCAGCTAAGCAAAAATTACGGAGAAGATAGCCCCTGAGACCAGCTTTCCATTGGTGTAGAACTCGGGCAGATCCAGTATTTTTCTTGGGGTGATTTGACCGTCCTTACTTTGTCTTTGATTCTTTGACAGCTCTGTGTACAAAAATCCCATTGGAGATGCTTTTGAGGAGCGTTCGGAGCAGGCCCACTTGCTGGTCTTTTCGGGTATGAAGCTCGCCCGCATCGACCCCAAAAACTTAATTTTCGAATGCAGGAATATCCAAGGAAGAGTCAGGTACAAATTTTGTCTCTCTTGCATGCTTAGATCGGGAGTTATTCTCAATCTTAGCCACGATTTTATTTCGGACCTTTCTGTGCCGGCATTTTCTCACTGGCGATGACGCAGGCATGTATTACATAGGTGTTTCGGGCAGCCCTACTTCCAGGCCGCTCAACTCGCCTACAAAATCCTCAGCTAAGCAAAAATTACGGAGGAGATAGCCCTTGAGACGAGCTTTCCATTGGTGTAGAACTCGTGCAGATCCAGTATTTTTCTTGGGGTGATTTGACCGTCCTTACTTTGTCTTTGATTCTTTGACAGCTCTGTGTACAAAAATCCCATTGGAGATGCTTTTGAGGAGCTCTCGGAGCAGGCCCATTTGCTGGTCCTTTACGGTATGAAGCTTGCCCGCCTCGACCCAAAAAACTTAATTTTCGAATGCAGGGATATCCAAGGAAGAGTCAGGTACAAAATTTTTCTCTCTTGCATGCTTAGATCGGGACTTATTCTCAATCTAAGCCAAGATTTTATTTCGGACCTTTCTGTGCCGGCATTTTCTCACTGGCGATGACGCAGGCATGTATTTCAGTGGTGTTTCGGGCAGCCCTACTTCCAGGCCGCTCAGCTCGCCTACAAAATCCTCAGCTAAGCAAATATTACGGAGGAGATAGCCCTTGAGACGAGCTTTCCATTGGTGTAGAACTCGTGCAGATCCAGTATTTTTCTTGGGGTGATTTGACCGTCCTTACTTTGTCTTTGTTTCTTTGACAGCTATGTGTACAAAAATCCCATTGGAGATGCTTTTGAGGAGCGTTCGGAGCAGGCCCACTTGTTGGTCCTTTACGGTATGAAGCTTTCCCGCCTCGACAAAAAACTTTAATTTTCGAATGCAGGGAAATCCAAGGAAGAGTCAGGTACAAATTTTGTCTCTTTAGCATGCTTAGATCGGGAGTTATTCTCAATCTAAACCAAGATTTTATTTCGGACCTTTCTGTGCCGGCATTTTCTTACTGGCGATGACGCAGGCATGTATTACACTGGTGTTTCGGGCAGCCCTACTTCCAGGCCGCTCAGCTCGCCTACAAAATCCTCAGCTAAGCAAAAATTACGGAGAAGATAGCCCTTGAGACGAGCTTTCCATTGGTGTAAAACTCGTGCAGATCCAGTTTTTTTCTTGGGGTGACTTGACCGTCCTTACTTTGTCTTTGATTCTTTGACAGCTCTGTGTACAAAAATCCCATTGGAGATGCTTTTGAGGAGAGATCGGATCAGGCCCACTTGCTGGTCTTTTCGGGTATGAAGCTTGCCCGCATCGACCCTAAAAACTTAATTTTCGAATGCAGGAATATCCAAGGAAGAGTCAGGTACAAATTTTGTCTCTCTAGCATGCTTAGATCGGGAGTTATTCTCAATCTTAGCCACGAATTTATTTCGGACCTTTCTGTGCCGGCATTTTCTCACTGGCGATGACGCAGGCATGTATTACAGTGGTTTTTCGGGCAGCCCTACTTCCAGGCCGCTCAGCTCGCCTACAAAATCCTCAGCTAAGCAAAAATTACGGAGGAGATAGCCCTTGAGACCAGCTTTCCATTGGTGTAGAACTCGTGCAGATCCAGTATTTTTCTTGGGGTGATTTGACCGTCCTTACTTTGTCTTTGATTCTTTGACAGCTCTGTGTACAAAAATCCCATTGGAGATGCTTTTGAGGAGCGTTCGGAGCAGGCCCACTTGCTGGTCTTTTCGGGTATGAAGCTCGCCCGCATCGACCCCAAAAACTTAATTTTCGAATGCAGGAATATCCAAGGAAGAGTCAGGTACAAATTTTGTCTCTCTAGCATGCTTAGATCGGAAGTTATTCTCAATCTTAGCCACGAATTTATTTCGGACCTTTCTGTGCCGGCATTTTCTCACTGGCGATGACGCAGGCATGTATTACAGTGGTGTTTCGGGCAGCCCTACTTCCAGGCCGCTCAGCTCGCCTACAAAATCCTCAGCTAAGCAAAAATTACGGAGAAGATAGCCCTTGAGACCAGCTTTCCATTGGTGTAGAACTCGTGCAGATCCAGTATTTTTCTTGGGGTGATTTGACCGTCCTTACTTTGTCTTTGATTCATTGACAGCTCTGTGTACAAAAATCCCATTGGAGATGCTTTTGAGGAGCGTTCGGAGCAGGCCCACTTGCTGGTCCTTTACGGTATGAAGCTCGCCCGCATCGACCCCAAAAACCTAATTTTCGAATGCAGGGATATCCAAGGAAGAGTCAGGTACAAATTTTGTCTCTCTAGCATGCTTAGATCGGGAGTTATTCTCAATCTTAGCCACGAATTTATTTCGGACCTTTCTGTGCCGGCATTTTCTCACTTGCGATGACGCAGGCATGTATTACAGTGGTGTTTCGGGCAGCCCTACTTCCAGGCCGCTCAGCTCGCCTACAAAATCCTCAGCTAAGCAAAAATTACGGAGGAGATAGCCCTTGAGACCAGCTTTCCATTGGTGTAGAACTCGTGCAGATCCAGTATTTTTCTTGGGGTGATTTGACCGTCCTTACTTTGTCTTTGTTTCTTTGACAGCTATGTGTACAAAAATCCCATTGGAGATGCTTTTGAGGAGCGTTCGGAGCAGGCCCACTTGCTGGTCTTTTCGGGTATGAAGCTCGCCCGCATCGACCCCAAAAACTTAATTTTCGAATGCAGGAATATCCAAGGAAGAGTCAGGTACAAATTTTGTCTCTCTAGCATGCTTAGATCGGGAGTTATTCTCAATCTTAGCCACGAATTTATTTCGGACCTTTCTGTGCCGGCATTTTCTCACTGGCGATGACGCAGGCATGTATTACAGTGGTGTTTCGGGCAGCCCTACTTCCAGGCCGCTCAGCTCGCCTACAAAATCCTCAGCTAAGCAAAAATTACGGAGGAGATAGCCCTTGAGACCAGCTTTCCATTGGTGTAGAACTCGTGCAGATCCAGTATTTTTCGTGGGGTGATTTGACCGTCCTTATTTTGTCTTTGATTCATTGACAGCTCTGTGTACAAAAATCCCATTGGAGATGCTTTTGAGGAGCGTTCGGAGCAGGCCCACTTGCTGGTCCTTTACGGTATGAAGCTCGCCCGCATCGACCCCAAAAACCTAATTTTCGAATGCAGGGATATCCAAGGAAGAGTCAGGTACAAATTTTGTCTCTCTAGCATGCTTAGATCGGGAGTTATTCTCAATCTTAGCCACGAATTTATTTCGGACCTTTCTGTGCCGGCATTTTCTCACTTGCGATGACGCAGGCATGTATTACAGTGGTGTTTCGGGCAGCCCTACTTCCAGGCCGCTCAGCTCGCCTACAAAATCCTCAGCTAAACAAAAATTACGGAGGAGATAGCCCTTGAGACCAGCTTTCCATTGGTGTATCACTCGTGCAGATCCAGTATTTTTCTTGGGGTGATTTGACCGTCCTTACTTTGTCTTTGATTCATTGACAGCTCTGTGTACAAAAATCCCATTGGAGATGCTTTTCAGGAGCGTTCGGAGCAGGCCCACTTGCTGGTCTTTTCGGGTATGAAGCTCGCCCACATCGAACCCAAAAACTTAATTTTCGAATGCAGGAATATCCAAGGAAGAGTCAGGTACAAATTTTGTCTCTCTAGCATGCTTAGATCGGGAGTTATTCTCAATCTTAGCCACGAATTTATTTCGGACCTTTCTGTGCCGGCATTTTCTCACTGGCGATGACGCAGGCATGTATTACAGTGGTGTTTCGGGAAGCCCTACTTCCAGGCCGCTCAGCTCGCCTACAAAATCCTCAGCTAAGCAAATATTACGGAGGAAATAGCCCTTGAGACGAGCTTTCCATTGGTGTAGAACTCGTGCAGATCCAGTATTTTTCTTGGGGTGATTTGACCGTCCTTACTTTGTCTTTGTTTCTTTGACAGCTTTGTGTACAAAAATCCCATTGTAGATGCTTTTGAGGAGCGTTCGGAGCAGGCCCACTTGCTAGTCATTTACGGTCTGAAGCTTGCCCGCCTCGACCCAAAAAACTTAATTTTCGAATGCAGGGATATCCAAAGAAGAGTCAGGTACAAATTTTGTCTCTCTAGCATGCTTAGATCGGGAGTTATTCTCAATCTAAACCAAGATTTTTTTTCGGACCTTTCTGTGCCGGCATTTTCTCACTGGCGATGACGCAGGCATGTATTACACTGGTGTTTCGGGCAGCCCTACTTCCAGGCCGCTCAGCTCGCCTACAAAATCCTCAGCTTAACATAAAATACGTAAGAGACGAGCTTTCCATTGGTGTATAACTCGTGCAGATCCAGTATTTTTCTTGGGGTGATTTGACCGTCCTTACTTTGTCTTTGTTTCTTAGACAGCTCTGTGTACAAAAATCCCATTGGAGATTCTTTTGAGGAGCGTTCGGAGCAGGCCTACTTGTTGGTCCTTTACGGTATGAAGCTTGCCCGCCTCGACAAAAAAAACTTAATTTTCGAATGCAGGGATATCCAAGGAAGAGTCAGGTACAAATTTTGTCTCTCTAGCATGCTTAGATCGGGAGTTATTCTCAATCTAAGCCACGTTTTATTTGGGACCTTTCTGTGCCGGCATTTTCTCACTGGCGATGACGCAGGCATGTATTACAGTGGTGTTTCGGGCAGCCCTACTTCCAGGCCGCTCAGCTCGCCTACAAAATCCTCAGCTAAGCAAAAATTACGGAGGAGATAGCCCTTGAGACGAGCTTTCCATTGGTGTAAAACTCGTGCAGATCCATTATTTTTCTTGGGGTGATTTGACCGTCCTTACTTTGTCTTTGTTTCTTTGACAGCTATGTGTACAAAAATCCCATTGGAGATGCTTTTGAGGAGCGTTCGGAGCAGGCCCACTTGTTGGTCCTTTACGGTATGAAGCTTGCCCGCCTCGACAAAAAAACCTTAATTTTCGAATGCAGGGTTATCCAAGGAAGAGTCAGGTACAAATTTTGTCTCTCTAGCATGCTTAGATCGGGAGTTATTCTCAATCTAAACCAAGATTTTATTTCGGACCTTTCTGTGCCGGCATTTTCTCACTGGCGATGACGCAGGCATGTATTACAGTGGTGTTTCGGGCAGCCCTACTTCCAGGCCGCTCAGCTCGCCTACAAAATCCTCAGCTAAGCAAAAATTACTGAGGAGATAGCCCTTGAGACGAGCTTTCCATTGGTGTAGAACTCGTGCAGATCCAGTATTTTTCTTGGGGTGATTTGACCGTCCTTACTTTGTCTTTGATTCTTTGACAGCTCTGTGTACAAAAATCCCATTGGAGATTCTTTTGAGGAGCGTTCGCAGCAGGCCCACTTGCTGGTCTTTTCGGGTATGAAGCTTGCCCGCCTCGACCAAAAAAACTTAATTTTCGAATGCAGGGATATCCAAGGAAGAGTCAGGTACAAATTTTGTCTCTTTAGCATGCTTAGATCGGGAGTTATTCTCAATTTTAGCCACGATTTTATATCGGACATTTCTGTGCCGGCATTTTCTCACTGGTGATGACGTAGGCATGTAATACAGTGGAGTTTCGGGCAGCCCTACTTCCAGGTCGCTGAGCTCGCCTACAAAATCCTCAGCTAAACATAAAATACGTAAGAGATAGCCCTTGAGACGAGCTTTCCATTGGTGTAAAACTCGTGCAGATCCAGTATTTTTCTTGGGGTGATTTGACCGTCCTTACTTTGTCTTTGTTTCTTTGACAGCTCTGTGTACAAAAATCCCATTGGAGATTCTTTTGAGGAGCGTTCGGAGCAGGCCTACTTGTTGGTCCTTTACGGTATGAAGCTTGCCCGCCTCGACAAAAAAAACTTAATTTTCGAATGCAGGGATATCCAAGGAAGAGTCAGGTACAAATTTTGTCTCTCTAGCATGCTTAGATCGGGAGTTATTCTCAATCTAAGCCACGTTTTATTTGGGACCTTTCTGTGCCGGCATTTTCTCACTGGCGATGACGCAGGCATGTATTCCAGTGGTGTTTCGGGCAGCCCTACTTCCATGCCGCTCAGCTCGCCTACAAAATCCTCAGCTAAACATAAATTACGTAAGAGATAGCCCTTGAGACGAGTTTTCCATTGGTGTAGAACTCGTGCAGATCCACTTTTATTCTGGCGGTGATTTGACCGTCCTTACTTTGTCTTTGTTTCTTTGACAGCTCTGTGTACAAAAATCCCATTGGAGATGCTTTTGGGGAGCGTTCGGCGCAGGCCCACTTCCTTGTCATTTACGGTCTGAAGCTTGCCCGCCTCGCCAAAAAAAACTTGATTTCCGAATGCAGAAATATCAAAGGAAGAGTCAGGTACAAATTGTGTCTCTCTACCGTGCTTAGATCGGGAGTTATTCTCAATCTAAGCCACGATTTTATTTCGGACCTTTCTGTGCCGGCATTTTCTCACTGGCGATGACGTAGGCATGTAATACATTGGTGTTTCGGGCAGCCCTACTTCCAGGCCGTTCAGCTCGCCTACAAAATCCTCAGCTAAACATAAATTACGTAAGAGATAGCCCTTGAGACGAGTTTTCCATTGGTGTAGAACTCGTGCAGATCCAGTATTATTCTGGGGGTGATTTGACCGTCCTTACTTTGTCTTTATTTCTTTGACAGCTCTGTGTACAAAAATCCCATTGGAGATGCTTTTGAGGAGCGTTCGGAGCAGGCCCACTTGCTGGTCATATCCGGTTTGAAGCTTGCCCGCCTCGACCTAAAAACCTTAATTTTCGAATGCAGAAATATCAAAGGAAGAGTCAGGTACAAATTGTGTCTCTCTACCGTGCTTAGATCGGGAGTTATTCTCAATCTAAGCCAAGATTTTATTTCGGACCTTTCTTTGCCGGCATTTTCTCACTGGCGATGACGTAGGCATGTAATACACTGGTGTTTCGGGCAGCCCTACTTCCAGATCGCTCAGCTCGCCTACAAAATCCTCAGCTAAACATAAAATACGTAAGAGATAGCCCTTGAGACGAGCTTTCCATTGGTGTAGAACTCGTGCAGATCCAGTATTTTTCTTGGGGTGATTTGACCGTCCTTATTTTGTCTTTGTTTCTTTGACAGCTCTGTTTACAAAAATCCCAATGGAGATGCTTTTGAGGAGCGTTCGGAGCAGGCCCACTTGCTGGTCCTTTACGGTATGAAGCTTGCCCGCCTCGACCCAAAAAACCTAATTTTCGAATGCAGGGATATCCAAGGAAGAGTCAGGTACAAATTTTGTCTCTCTAGCATGCTTAGATCGGGAGTTATTCTCAATCTAAGCCAAGATTTTATTTTGGACCTTTCTTTGCCGGCATTTTCTCACTGGCGATGACGTAGGCATGTAATACACTGGTGTTTCGGGCAGCCCTACTTCCAGATCTCTCAGCTCGCCTACAAAATCCTCAGCTAAACATAAAATACGTAAGAGATAGCCCTTGAGACGAGCTTTCCATTGGTGTAGAACTCGTGCTGATCCACTATTCTTCTTGGGGTGATTTGACCGTCCTTACTTTGTCTTTGTTTCTTTGACAGCTCTGTGTACAAAAATCCCATTGGAGATTCTTTTGAGGAGCGTTCGGAGCAGGCCTACTTGTTGGTCCTTTACGGTATGAAGCTTGCCCGCCTCGACAAAAAAAACTTAATTTTCGAATGCAGGGATATCCAAGGAAGAGTCAGGTACAAATTTTGTCTCTCTAGCATGCTTAGATCGGGAGTTATTCTCAATCTAAGCCACGTTTTATTTGGGACCTTTCTGTGCCGGCATTTTCTCACTGGCGATGACGCAGGCATGTATTCCAGTGGTGTTTCGGGCAGCCCTACTTCCATGCCGCTCAGCTCGCCTACAAAATCCTCAGCTAAACATAAATTACGTAAGAGATAGCCCTTGAGACGAGTTTTCCATTGGTGTAGAACTCGTGCAGATCCAGTATTATTCTGGGGGTGATTTGACCGTCCTTACTTTGTCTTTATTTCTTTGACAGCTCTGTGTACAAAAATCCCATTGGAGATGCTTTTGAGGAGCGTTCGGAGCAGGCCCACTTGCTGGTCATATCCGGTTTGAAGCTTGCCCGCCTCGACCTAAAAACCTTAATTTTCGAATGCAGAAATATCAAAGGAAGAGTCAGGTACAAATTGTGTCTCTCTACCGTGCTTAGATCGGGAGTTATTCTCAATCTAAGCCAAGATTTTATTTCGGACCTTTCTTTGCCGGCATTTTCTCACTGGCGATGACGTAGGCATGTAATACACTGGTGTTTCGGGCAGCCCTACTTCAAGGCCGCTCAGCTCGCCTACAAAATCCTCAGCTAAACATAAATTACGTAAGAGATAGCCCTTGAGACGAGCTTTCCATTGGTGTAAAACTCGTGCAGATCCACTATTATTCTGGGAGTGATTTGACCGTCCTTACTTTGTCTTTGTTTCTTTGACAGCTCTGTGTACAAAAATTCCCATTGGAGATGCTTTTGAGGAGCGTTCGGCGCAGGCCCACTTCCTGGTCCTTTACGGTATGAAGCTTGCCCGCCTCGACAAAAAAACTTAATTTTCGAATGCAGGGATATCCAAGGAAGAGTCAGGTACAAATGTTGTCTCTCTAGCGTGCTTAGATCGGGAGTTATTCTCAATCTAAGCCAAGATTTTATTTCGGACATTTCTGTGCCGGCATTTTCTCACTGGCGATGACGTAGGCATGTAATACAGTGGTGTTTCGGGCAGCCCTACTTCCAGGCCGTTCAGCTCGCCTACAAAATCCTCAGCTAAACATAAATTACGTAAGAGATAGCCCTTGAGACGAGTTTTCCATTGGTGTAGAACTCGTGCAGATCCAGTATTATTCTGGGGGTGATTTGACCGTCCTTACTTTGTCTTTATTTCTTTGACAGCTCTGTGTACACAAATCCCATTGGAGATGCTTTTGAGGAGCGTTCGGAGCAGGCCCACTTGCTGGTCTTTTCCGGTATGAAGCTTGCCCGCATCGACCCCAAAAACTTAACTTTCGAATGCAGGGATATCCAAGGAAGAGTCAGGTGCAAATTTTGTCTCTCTAGCATGCTTAGATCGGGAGTTATTCTCAATCTAAGCCAATATTTTATTTCGGAAATTTCTGTGCCGGCATTTTCTCACTGGCAATGACGTAGGCATGTATTACACTGGTGTTTCGGTCAGCCCTACTTCCAGGTCGCTCAGCTCGCCTACAAAATCCTCAGCTAAACATAAAATACGTAAGAGATAGCCCTTGAGACGAGCTTTCCATTGGTGTAGAACTCGTGCAGATCCAGTATTTTTCTTGGGGTGATTTGACCGTCCTTACTTTGTCTCTGATTCTTTGACAGCTCTGTGTACAAAAATACCATTGGAGATGCTTTTGTGGAGCGTTCGGAGCAGGCCCACTTGCTGGTCCTTTGCGGTATGAAGCTTGACCGCCTCGACCCAAAAAACTCGATTTTCGAATGCAGGGATATCCAAGGAAGAGTCAGGTACAAATTTTGTCTCTCTAGCAGGCTTAGATCGGGAATGATCCTCAATCTTAGCCACAATTTTATTTCGGACATTTCTGTGCCGGCATTTTCTCACTGACGATGACGTAGGCATGTAATACAGTTGTTTTTCGGGCAGCCCTACTTCCAGGCCGCTCAGCTCGCCTACAAAATCCTCAGCTAAGCAAATATTACGGAGGAGATAGCCCTTGATACGAACTTTCTATTGGAGTAAAACTCGTGCAGATCCAGTATTATTCTGGGGGTGATTTGACCGTCCTTACTTTGTCTTTGTTTCTTTGACAGCTCTGTGTACAAAAATCCCATTGGAGATGCCTTTAAGGAGCGTTCGCAGCAGGCCCACTTGCTGGTCTTTTCCGGTATGAAGCTTGCCCGCCTCGACCCAAAAAACTTAATTTTCGAATGCAGGGATATCCAAGAAAGAGTCAGGTATAAATTTTGTCTCTCTAGCATGCTTAGATCGGGAGTTATTCTCAATCTAAGCCAAGATTTTATTTCGGACATTTCTGTGCCGGCATTTTCTCACTGGCGATGACGTAGGCATGTAATACAGTGGTGTTTCGGGCAGCCCTACTTGTAGGCCGCTCAGCTCGCCTACAAAATCCTCAGCTAAGCAAATATTACGGAGGAGATAGCCCTTGATACGAACTTTCTGTTGGTGTAAAACTCGTGCTGATCCACTATTATTCTGGGGGTGATTTGACCGTCCTTACTTTGTCTTTGTTTCTTTGACAGCTCTGTGTACAAAAATCCCATTAGAGATGCCTTTAAGGAGCGTTCGGAGCAGGCCCACTTGCTGGTCTTTTACGGTATGAAGCTTGCCCGCCTCGACCCAAAAAACCTAATTTTCGAATGCAGGGATATCCAAGGAAGAGTCAGGTACAAATTTTGTCTCTCTAGCATGCTTAGATCGGGAGTTATTCTCAATCTAAGCCAAGATTTTATTTCGGACCTTTCTTTGCCGGCATTTTCTCACTGGCGATGACGTAGGCATGCAATACACTGGTGTTTCGGGCAGCCCTACTTCCAGATCTCTCAGCTCGCCTACAAAATCCTCAGCTAAACATAAAATACGTAAGAGATAGCCCTTGAGACGAGCTTTCCATTGGTGTAGAACTCGTGCTGATCCACTATTCTTCTTGGGGTGATTTGACCGTCCTTACTTTGTCTTTGTTTGTTTGACAGCTCTGTGTACAAAAATCCCATTGGAGATGCTTTTGAGGAGCGTTCGGCGCAGGCCCACTTTCTGGTCCTTTACGGTATGAAGCTTGCCCGCCTCGACAAAAAAACTTAATTTTCGAATGCAGGGATATCCAAGGAAGAGTCAGGTACAAATGTTGTCTCTCTAGCGTGCTTAGATCGGGAGTTATTCTCAATCTAAGCCAAGATTTTATTTCGGACATTTCTGTGCCGGCATTTTCTCACTGGCGATGACGTAGGCATGTAATACAGTGGTGTTTCGGGCAGCCCTACTTCCAGGCCGTTCAGCTCGCCTACAAAATCCTCAGCTAAACATAAATTACGTAAGAGATAGCCCTTGAGACGAGTTTTCCATTGGTGTAGAACTTGTGCAGATCCAGTATTATTCTGGGGGTGATTTGACCGTCCTTACTTTGTCTTTATTTCTTTGACAGCTCTGTGTACAAAAATCCCATTGGAGATGCTTTTGAGGAGCGTTCGCAGCAGGCCCACTTGCTGGTCTTTTCCGGTATGAAGCTTGCCCGCATCGACCCCAAAAACTTAATTTTCGAATGCAGGGATATCCAAGGAAGAGTCAGGTGCAAATTTTGTCTCTCTAGCATGCTTAGATCGGGAGTTATTCTCAATCTAAGCCAATATTTTATTTCGGAAATTTCTGTGCCGGCATTTTCTCACTGGCAATGACGTAGGCATGTAATACACTGGTGTTTCGGTCAGCCCTACTTCCAGGTCGCTCAGCTCGCCTACAAAATCCTCAGCTAAACATAAAATACGTAAGAGATAGCCCTTGAGACGAGCTTTCCATTGGTGTAGAACTCGTGCAGATCCAGTATTTTTCTTGGGGTGATTTGACCGTCCTTACTTTGTCTTTGATTCTTTGACAGCTCTGTGTACAAAAATACCATTGGAGATGCTTTTGAGGAGCGTTCGGAGCAGGCCCACTTGCTGGTCCTTTACGGTATGAAGCTTGCCCGCCTCGACCCAAAAAACTCGATTTTCGAATGCAGGGATATCCAAGGAAGAGTCAGGTACAAATTTTGTTTCTCTAGCAGGCTTAGATCGGGAATGATCCTCAATCTTAGCCACAATTTTATTTCGGACATTTCTGTGCCGGCATTTTCTCACTGGCGATGACGTAGGCATGTAATACAGTTGTTTTTCGGGCAGCCCTACTTCCAGGCCGCTCAGCTCGCCTACAAAATTCTCAGCTAAGCAAATATTACGGAGGAGATAGCCCTTGATACGAACTTTCTATTGGTGTAAAACTCGTGCAGATCCAGTATTATTCTGGGGGTGATTTGACCGTCCTTACTTTGTCTTTGTTTCTTTGACAGCTCTGTGTACAAAAATCCCATTGGAGATGCCTTTAAGGAGCGTTCGCAGCAGGCCCACTTGCTGGTCTTTTCCGGTATGAAGCTTTCCCGCCTCGACCCAAAAAACTTAATTTTCGAATGCAGGGATATCCAAGAAAGAGTCAGGTACAAATTTTGTCTCTCTAGCATGCTTAGATCGGGAGTTATTCTTAATCTAAGCCAAGATTTTATTTCGGACATTTCTGTTCCGGCATTTTCTCACTGGCGATGACGTAGGCATGTAATACAGTGGTGTTTCGGGCAGCCCTACTTGTAGGCCGCTCAGCTCGCCTACAAAATCCTCAGCTAAGCAAATATTACGGAGGAGATAGCCCTTGATACGAACTTTCTGTTGGTGTAAAACTCGTGCTGATCCACTATTATTCTGGGGGTGATTTGACCGTCCTTACTTTGTCTTTGTTTCTTTGACAGCTCTGTGTACAAAAATCCCATTAGAGATGCCTTTAAGGAGTGTTCGGAGCAGGCCCACTTGCTGGTCCTTTACGGTATGAAGCTTGCCCGCCTCGACCCAAAAAACCTAATTTTTGAATGCAGGGATATCCAAGGAAGAGTCAGGTACAAATTTTGTCTCTCTAGAATGCTTAGATCGGGAGTTATTCTCAATCTAAGCCAAGATTTTATTTCGGACCTTTCTTTGCCGGCATTTTCTCACTGGCGATGACGTAGGCATGTAATACACTGGTGTTTCGGGCAGCCCTACTTCCAGATCTCTCAGCTCGCCTACAAAATCCTCAGCTAAACATAAAATACGTAAGAGATAGCCCTTGAGACGAGCTTTCCATTGGTGTAGAACTCGTGCAGATCCAGTATTTTTCTTGGGGTGATTTCACCGTCCTTACTTTGTCTTTGATTCTTTG
This sequence comes from Pisaster brevispinus, assembly GCA_023634235.1. Taxonomy (NCBI): domain Eukaryota; kingdom Metazoa; phylum Echinodermata; class Asteroidea; order Forcipulatida; family Asteriidae; genus Pisaster; species Pisaster brevispinus. The sequence goes on along the minus strand of JAMKCF010000014.1, from coordinate 2,674,717 downwards.
ACAGCTCTGTGTACAAAAATACCATTGGAGATGCTTTTGAGGAGCGTTCGGAGCAGGCCCACTTGCTGGTCCTTTACGGTATGAAGCTTGACCGCCTCGACCCAAAAAACTCGATTTTCGAATGCAGGGATATCCAAGGAAGAGTCAGGTACAAATTTTGTCTCTCTAGCAGGCTTAGATCGGGAATGATCCTCAATCTTAGCCACAATTTTATTTCGGACATTTCTGTGCCGGCATTTTCTCACTGGCGATGACGTAGGCATGTAATACAGTTGTTTTTCGGGCAGCCCTACTTCCAGGCCGCTCAGCTCGCCTACAAAATCCTCAGCTAAGCAAATATTACGGAGGAGATAGCCCTTGATACGAACTTTCTATTGGTGTAAAACTCGTGCAGATCCAGTATTATTCTGGGGGTGATTTGACCGTCCTTACTTTGTCTTTGTTTCTTTGACAGCTCTGTGTACAAAAATCCCATTGGAGATGCCTTTAAGGAGCGTTCGCAGCAGGCCCACTTGCTGGTCTTTTCCGGTATGAAGCTTGCCCGCCTGGACCCAAAAAACTTAATTTTCGAATGCAGGGATATCCAAGAAAGAGTCAGGTACAAATTTTGTCTCTCTAGCATGCTTAGATCGGGAGTTATTCTCAATCTAAGCCAAGATTTTATTTCGGACATTTCTGTTCCGGCATTTTCTCACTGGCGATGACGTAGGCATGTAATACAGTGGTGTTTCGGGCAGCCCTACTTGTAGGCCGCTCAGCTCGCCTACAAAATCCTCAGCTAAGCAAATATTACGGAGGAGATAGCCCTTGATACGAACTTTCTGTTGGTGTAAAACTCGTGCTGATCCACTATTATTCTGGGGGTGATTTGACCGTCCTTACTTTGTCTTTGTTTCTTTGACAGCTCTGTGTACAAAAATCCCATTAGAGATGCCTTTAAGGAGCGTTCGGAGCAAGCCCACTTGCTGGTCCTTTACGGTATGAAGCTTGCCCGCCTCGACCCAAAAAACCTAATTTTCGAATGCAGGGATATCCAAGGAAGAGTCAGGTACAAATTTTGTCTCTCTAGCATGCTTAGATCGGGAGTTATTCTCAATCTAAGCCAAGATTTTATTTCGGACCTTTCTTTGCCGGCATTTTCTCACTGGCGATGACGTAGGCATGTAATACACTGGTGTTTCGGGCAGCCCTACTTCCAGATCTCTCAGCTCGCCTACAAAATCCTCAGCTAAACATAAAATACGTAAGAGATAGCCCTTGAGACGAGCTTTCCATTGGTGTAGAACTCGTGCAGATCCAGTATTATTCTGGGGGTGATTTGACCGTCCTTACTTTGTCTTTGTTTCTTTGACAGCTCTGTGTACAAAAATCCCATTGGAGATGCTTTTGAGGAGCGTTCGGAGCAGGCCCACTTGCTGGTCTTTTCCGGTATGAAGCTTGCCCGCATCGACCCCAAAAACTTAATTTTTGAATTCAGGGATATCCAAGGAAGAGTCAGGTGCAAATTTTGTCTCTCTAGCATGCTTAGATCGGGAGTTATTCTCAATCTAAGCCAAGATTTTATTTCGGACATTTCTGTGCCGGCATTTTCTCACTGGCGATGACGTAGGCATGTATTACAGTGGTGTTTCGGGCAGCTCTACTTCGAGGCCGCTCAGCTCGCCTACAAAATCCTCAGCTAAGCAAATATTACGGAGGAGATAGCCCTTGATACGAACTTTCTATTGGTGTAAAACTCGTGCTAATCCACTATAATTCTGGGGGTGATTTGACCGTCCTTACTTTGTCTTTGTTTCTTTGACAGCTCTGTGTACAAAAATCCCATTGGAGATGCCTTTAAGGAGCTTTCGCAGCAGGCCCACTTGCTGGTCTTTTCCGGTATGAAGCTTGCCCGCCTCGACAAAAAAACTTTATTTTTGAATGCAGGGATATCCAAGGAAGAGTCAGGTGCAAATTTTGTCTCTCTAGCATGCTTAGATCGGGAGTTATTCTCAATCTAAGCCAAGATTTTATTTCGGACATTTCTGTGCCGGCATTTTCTCACTGGCGATGACGTAGGCATGTATTACAGTGGTGTTTCGGGCAGCTCTACTTCCAGGCCGCTCAGCTCGCCTACAAAATCCTCAGCTAAGCAAATATTACGGAGGAGATAGCCCTTGATACGAACTTTCTATTGGTGTAAAACTCGTGCTGATCCACTATTATTCTGGGGGTGATTTTACCGTCCTTACTTTGTCTTTGTTTCTTTGACAGCTCTGTGTACAAAAATCCAATTGGAGATGCCTTTAAGGAGCGTTAGCAGCAGGCCCACTTGCTGGTCTTTTCCGGTATGAAGCTTGCCCGCATCGACCCCAAAAACTTAATTTTCGAATGCAGGGATATCCAAGAAAGAGTCAGGTACAAATTTTGGCTCTCTAGCATGCTTAGATCGGGAGTTATTCTCAATCTAATCCAAGATTTTATTTCGGACATTTCTGTGCCGGCATTTTCTCACTGGCGATGACGTAGGCATGTAATACACTGGTGTTTCGGGCAGCCCTACTTCCAGGTCGCTCAGCTCACCTACAAAATCCTCAGCTAAACATAAAATACGTAAGAGATAGCCCTTGAGACGAGCTTTCCATTAGTGTAGAATTCGTGCAGATCCAGTATTTTTCTTGGGGTGATTTGACCGTCCTTACTTTGTCTTTGATTCTTTGACAGCTTTGTGTACAAAAATCCCATTGGAGATGCTTATGAGGAGCGTTCGGCGCAGGCCCACTTCCTGGTCCTTTACGGTATGAAGCTTGCCCGCCTCGACAAAAAAACTTAATTTTCGAATGCAGGGATATCCAAGGAAGAGTCAGGTACAAATGTTGTCTCTCTAGCATGCTTAGATCGGGAATTATCCTCAATCTTAGCCACAATTTTATTTTGGACATTTCTGTGCAGGCTTTTTCTCACTGGCGATGACGTAGGCATATAATACAGTGGTGTTTCGGGCAGCCCTACTTCCAGGCCGCTCAGCTCGCCTACAAAATCCTCAGCTAAACATAAATTACGTAAGAGATAGCCCTTGAGACGAGCTTTCCATTGGTGTAGAAATCGTGCAGATCCAGTATTATTCTGGGGGTGATTTGACCGTCCTTACTTTGTCTTTATTTCTTTGACAGCTCTGTGTACAAAAATCCCATTGGAGATGCTTTTGAGGAGCGTTCGGAGAAGGACCACTTGCTGGTCATATCCGGTTTGAAGCTTGCCCGCATCGACCCAAAAAACTTAATTTTCGAATGCAGGGATATCCAAGGAAGAGTCAGGTACAACTTTTGTCTCTCTAGCATGCTTAGATCGGGAGTTATCCTCAATCTCAGCCACAATTTTATTTCGGACCTTTCTGTGCCGGCATTTTCTCACTGGCGATGGCGCAGGCATGTAATACAGTGGTGTTTCGGGCAGCCCTTCTTCCTGGCCGCTCAGCTCGCTTTCAAAATCCTCAGCTAAACAAAAATTACGGAGGAGATAGCCCTTGATCGGAGCTTTCTATTGGTGTAGAACTCGTCCAGATCCAGTAATATTCTGGGTGTGATTCGACCGTCCTTACTTTGTCTTTGTTTCTTTGACAGCTCTGTGTACAAAAATCCCATTGGAGATGCTTCTGAGGAGCTTTCGGAGCAGGCCCACTTGCTGGTCATTTCCGGTATGAAGCTCGCCCGCATCGACCCAAAAAACTTAATTTTCGAATGCAGGGATATCCAAGGAAGAGTCAGGTACAAATTTTGTCTCTTTAGCATGCTTAGATTGGGAGTTATTCTCAATCTTAGCCACATTTTTATTTCGGACCTTTCTGTGCCGGCATTTTCTCACTGGCGATGACGTAGGCATGTAATACAGTGGTGTTTCGGGCAGCCCTACTTCCAGGCTTCTCAGCTCGCCTACAAAATCCTCAGCTAAACAAAATTACGGAAGAGATAGCCCTTGATACGAGCTTTCTATTGGTGTAGAACTCGTGCAGATCCAGTATTATTCTGGGTGTGATTCGACCGTCCTTACTTTGTCTTTGTTTCTTTGACAGCTCTATGTACAAAAATCCCATTGGAGATGCTTCTGAGTAGCGTTCGGAGCAGGCCCACTTGCTGGTCATTTCCGGTATGAAGCTTGCCCGCATCGACCCCAAAAACTTAATTTTCGAATGCAGGGATATCCAAGGAAGAGTCAGGTACAAATTTTGTCTCTCTAGCATGCTTAGATCGGGAGTTATTCTCAATCTTAGCCACGATTTTATTTCGGACATTTCTGTGCCGGCTTTTTCTCTCTGGCGATGACGTAGGCATATAATACAGTGGTGTTTCGGGCAGCCCTACTTCCAGGCCGCTCAGCTCGCCTACAAAATCCTCAGCTAAACATAAATTACGTAAGAGATAGCCCTTGATACGAGCTTTCTATTGGTGTAGAAATCGTGCAGATCCAGTATTATTCTGGGGGTGATTTGACCGTCCTTACTTTGTCTTTATTTCTTTGACAGCTCTGTGTACAAAAATCCCATTGGAGATGCTTTTGAGGAGCGTTCGGAGCAGGCCCACTTGCTGGTCTTTTCCGGTATGAAGCTTGCCCGCATCGACCCAAAAAATTTAATTTCCGAATGCAGGGATATCCAAGGAAGAGTCAGGTGCATATTTTGTCTCTCTAGCATGCTTAGATCGGGAGTTATTTTCAATCTAATCCAAGATTTTATTTCGGACATTTCTGTGCCGGCATTTTCTCACTGGCGATGACGTAGGCATGTAATACACTGGTGTTTCGGGCAGCCCTACTTCCAGGTCGCTCAGCTCGCCTACAAAATCCTCAGCTAAACATACAATACGTAAGAGATAGCCCTTGAGACGCGCTTTCCATTGGTGTAGAATTCGTGCAGATCCAGTATTTTTCTTGGGGTGATTTGACCGTCCTTACTTTGTCTTTGATTCTTTGACAGCTCTGTGTACAAAAATCCCATTGGAGATGCTTTTGAGGAGCGTTCGGAGCAGGCCCACTTTCTGGTCCTTTACGGTATGAAGCTTGACCGCCTCGACCCAAAAAACTTAATTTTCGAATGTAGGGATATCCAAGGAAGAGTCAGGTACAAATTTTGTCTCTCTAGCATGCTTAGATCGGGAGTTATTCTCAATTTTAGCCACGAATTTATTTCGGACATTCCTGTGCCGGCATTTTCTCACTGGCGATGACGTAGGCATGTAATACATTGGTGTTTCAGGCAGCCCTACTTCAAGGTCGCTCAGCTCGCCTACAAAATCCTCAGCTAAACAAAAATTACGGAAGAGATAGCCCTTGATACGAGCTTTCTATTGGTGTAGAACTCGCGCAGATCCAGTATTAATCTGGGGGTGATTTGACCGTCCTTACTTTGTCTTTGTTTCTTTGACAGCTCTGTGTACAAAAATACAATTGGAGATGCTTTTGAGGAGCGTTCTGAGAAGGCCCACTTGCTGGTCATATCCGGTTTGAAGCTTGCCCGCATCGACCCAAAAAACTTAATTTCCGAATGCAGGGATATCCAAGGAAGAGTCAGGTACAAATTTTGTCTCTCTAGCATGCTTAGATCGGAAGTTATTCTCAATCTTAGCCACGATTTTATTTCGGACCTTTCTGTGCCGGCATTTTCTCACTGGCGATGACGTAGGTATGTAATACAGTGATGTTTCGGGCAGCCCTACTTCCAGGCCGCTCAACTCGCCTACAAAATCCTCAGCTAAACAAAAATTACGGAAGTGATAGCCCTTGAATCGAGCTTTCCATTGGTGTAGAATTCGTGCAGATCCAGTATTATTCTGCGGGTGATTTGACCGTCCTTACTTTGTCTTTGTTTCTTTGACAGCTCTGTGTACAAAAATACCATTGGAGATGCTTTTGAGGAGCGTTCGGAGAAGGTTCACTTGCTGGTCATATCCGGTTTGAAGCTTGCCCGCATCGACCCAAAAAACGTAATTTTCGAATGCAGGGATATTCAAGGAAGCGTCAGGTACAAATTTTGTCTCTCTAGCATGCTTAGATCGGGAGTTATTTTCAATCTTAGCCACGATTTTATTTCGGACCTTTCTGTGCCGGCATTTTCTCACTGGCGATGACGTAGGCATGTAATACAGTAGTGTTTCGGGCAGCCCTACTTCCAGGCCGCTCAGCTCGCCTACAAAATCCTCAGCTAAACAAAAATTACGGAAGAGATAGCCCTTGATACGAGCTTTCTATTGGTGTAGAACTCGTGCAGATCCAGTATTATTCTGGGGGTGATTTGACCGTCCTTACTTTGTCTTTGTTTCTTTGACAGCTCTGTGTACAAAAATACCATTGGAGATGCTTTTGAGGAGCGTTCGGAGCAGGCCCACTTGCTGGTCATATCCGGTTTGAAGCTTGTCCGCATCGACCCAAAAAACTTAATTTTCGAATGCAGGGATATCCAAGGAAGAGTCAGGTACAACTTTTATCTCTCTAGCATGCTTAGATCGGGAGTTATTCTCAATCTTAGCCACGAATTTATTTCGGACATTTCTGTGCCGGCATTTTCTCACTGGCGATGACGTAGGCAAGTTATACAGTGGTGTTTCGGGCAGCCCTTCTTCCTGGCCGCTCAGCTCGCCATCAAAATCCTCAGCTAAACAAAAATTACGGAAGAGATAGCCCTTGAGACGAGCTTTCCATTGGTGTAGAACTCGTGCAGATCCAGTATTATTCTGGGTGTGATTCGACCGTCCTTACTTTGTCTTTGTTTCTTTGACAGCTCTGTGTACAAAAATCCCATTGGAGATGCTTTTGAGGAGCGTTCGGAGCAGGCCCACTTGCTGGTCTTTTCGGGTATGAAGCTTGCCCGCATCGACCCAAAAAACTTAATTTTCGAATGCAGGAATATTCAAGGAAGAGTCAGGTACAAATATTGTCTCTCTAGCATGCTTAGATCGGGAGTTATTCTCAATCTTAGCCACGAATTTATTTCGGACCTTTATGTGCGGCATTTTCTCACTGGCGATGACGCAGGCATGTATTACAGTGGTGTTTCGGGCAGCCCTACTTCCAGGCCGCTCAGCTCGCCTACAAAATCCTCAGCTAAGCAAAAATTACGGAGGAGATAGCCCTTGAGACGAGCTTTCCATTGGTGTAGAACTCGTGCAGCTCCAGTTTTTTCCTTGGGGTGATTTGTCCGTCCTCACTTTGTCTTTGATTCTTTGACAGCTCTGTGTACAAAAATCCCATTGGAGATGCTTTTGAGGAGCGTTCGGAGCAGGCCCACTTCCCGATCATTTCCGGTATGAAGCTTGCCCGCTTCGACCCAAAAAACTTGATTTCCGAATGCAGGGATATCCAAGGAAGAGTCAGGTACAAATTTTGTTTCTCTAGAATGCTTAGATCGGGAGTTATTCTCAATCTAATTCAAGATTTTATTTCGGACCTTTCTTTGCCGGCATTTTCTCACTGGCGATGACGTAGGCATGTATTACAGTGGTGTTTCGGGCAGCCCTACTTCCAGGCCGCTCAGCTCGCCTACAAAATCCTCAGCTAAACAAAAATTACGGAAGAGATAGCCCTTGATACGAGCTTTCTATTGGTGTAGAACTCGTGCAGATCCAGTATTATTCTGGGGGTGATTTGACCGTCCTTACTTTGTCTTTGTTTCTTTGACAGCTCTGTGTACAAAAATACCATTGGAGATGCTTTTGAGGAGCGTTCGGAGCAGGCCCACTTGCTGGTCATATCCGGTTTGAAGCTTGTCCGCATCGACCCAAAAAACTTAATTTTCGAATGCAGGTATATCCAAGGAAGAGTCAGGTACAACTTTTATCTCTCTAGCATGCTTAGATCGGGAGTTATTCTCAATCTTAGCCACGAATTTATTTCGGACATTTCTGTGCCGGCATTTTCTCACTGGCGATGACGTAGGCAAGTTATACAGTGGTGTTTCGGGCAGCCCTTCTTCCTGGCCGCTCAGCTCGCCATCAAAATCCTCAGCTAAACAAAAATTACGGAAGAGATAGCCCTTGAGACGAGCTTTCCATTGGTGTAAAACTCGTGCAGATCCAGTATTATTCTGGGTGTGATTCGACCGTCCTTACTTTGTCTTTGTTTCTTTGACAGCTCTGTGTACAAAAATCCCATTGGAGATGCTTTTGAGGAGCGTTCGGAGCAGGCCCACTTGCTGGTCTTTTCGGGTATGAAGCTTGCCCGCATCGACCCAAAAAACTTAATTTTCGAATGCAGGAATATTCAAGGAAGAGTCAGGTACAAATATTGTCTCTCTAGCATGCTTAGATCGGGAGTTATTCTCAATCTTAGCCACGAATTTATTTCGGACCTTTATGTGCGGCATTTTCTCACTGGCGATGACGCAGGCATGTATTACAGTGGTGTTTCGGGCAGCCCTACTTCCAGGCCGCTCAGCTCGCCTACAAAATCCTCAGCTAAGCAAAAATTACGGAGGAGATAGCCCTTGAGACGAGCTTTCCATTGGTGTAGAACTCGTGCAGCTCCAGTTTTTTCCTTGGGGTGATTTGTCCGTCCTCACTTTGTCTTTGATTCTTTGACAGCTCTGTGTACAAAAATCCCATTGGAGATGCTTTTGAGGAGCGTTCGGAGCAGGCCCACTTCCCGATCATTTCCGGTATGAAGCTTGCCCGCTTCGACCCAAAAAACTTGATTTCCGAATGCAGGGATATCCAAGGAAGAGTCAGGTACAAATTTTGTTTCTCTAGAATGCTTAGATCGGGAGTTATTCTCAATCTAATTCAAGATTTTATTTCGGACCTTTCTTTGCCGGCATTTTCTCACTGGCGATGACGTTGGCATGTATTACAGTGGTGTTTCGGGCAGCCCTACTTCCAGGCCGCTCAGCTCGCCTACAAAATCCTCAGCTAAGCAAAAATTACGGAGGAGATAGCCCTCGATACGAACTTTCTATTGGTGTAAAACTCGTGCTGATCCAGTATTATTCTGGGGGTGATTTGACCGTCCTTACTTTGTCTTTGTTTCTTTGACAGCTCTGTGTACACAAATCCCATTGGAGATGCTTTTGAGGAGCGTTCGGCGCAGGCCCACTTGCTGGTCATTTCCGGTCTGAAGCTTGCCCGCCTCGACCAAAAAACTTGATTTTCGAATGCAGGGATATCCAAGGAAGAGTCAGGTACAATTTTGTCTCTCTAGCATGCTTAGATCGGGAGTTATTCTCAATCTTAGCCACGATTTTATTTCGGACCTTTCTGTGCCGGCATTTTCTCACTGGTGATGACGTAGGCATGTAATACAGTGGAGTTTCGGGGAGCCCTACTTCCAGGCCGCTCAGCTCGCCTAAAAAATCCTTAGCTAAACATAAACTTCGTAAGAGATAGACCTTGAGACGAGCTTTCCATTGGTGTAGAACTCGTGCAGATCCAGTATTTTTCTTGGGGTGATTTGATCGTCCTTACTTTGTCTTTGTTTCTTTGACAGCTCTGTGTAAAACAATCCCATTGGAGATGCTTTTGAAAAGCGTTCGGAGCAGGCCCACTTGCTGGTCATTTACGGTCTGAAGCTTGCCCGCCTCGACCCAAAAATCTTAATATTCGAATGCAGGGATATCCAAGGAAGAGGCAGGTACAATTTTGTCTCTCTAACATGCTTAGATCGGGAGTTATTCTCAATCTTAGCTACGATTTTATTTCGGACCTTTCTGTGCCGGCATTTTCTCACTGGCGATGACGTAGGCATGTAATACAGTGGTGTTTCGGGCAGCCCTACTTGCAGGCCGCTCAGCTCGCCTACAAAATCCTCAGCTCAACAAATTACGGAACAGATAGCCGTTAAAACGAGCTTTCCATTGGTGTAGAACTCGTGCAGATCCAGTATTATTCTGGGGGTGATTTGACCGTCCTTACTTTGTCTTTGTTTCTTTGACAGCTCTGTGTACAAAAATCCCATTGGAGATGCTTTTAAGGAGCGTTCACAGCAGGCCCACTTGCTTGTCTTTTCCGGTATGAAGCTTGCTCGCCTTGACCCAAAAAACTTGATTTTCGAATGCAGGGATATCCAAGGAAGAGTCAGGAACAAATTTTGTCTCTCTAGCATGCTTAGATCGGGAAGTATCCTCAATCTTAGCCACAATTTTATTTTGGCATTTCTGTGCCGGCTTTTTCTCACTGGCGATGACGTTGGCATGTAATACAGTGGTGTTTCGGGCAGCCCTACTTCCAGGCCGCTCAGCTAGCCTACAAAATCCTCAGCTAAACATAAATTACGTAAGAGATAGCCCTTGAATCGAGCTTTCCATTGGTGTAGAACTCGTGCAGATCCAGAATTTTTCTTGGGGTGATTTGACCATCCTTACTTTGTCTTTGTTTCTTTGACAGCTCTGTGTACAAAAATCCCATTGGAGATGCTTTTGAGGAGCGTTCGGAGCAGGCCCACTTGCTGGTCATTTCCGGTATGAAGCTTGCCCGCATCGACTCAAAAAACCTAATTTTCGAATGCAGAGATATCCAAGGAAGAGTCAGGTACAAAATTTGTCTCTCTAGCATGCTTAGATCGGGAGTTATTCTCAATCTAAGCCAAGATTTTATTTCGGACCTTTCTGTGCCGGCATTTTCTCACTGGCGATGACGTAGGCATGTAAAACAGAGGTGTTTCGGGCAGCCCTACTTCCAGGCCGCTCAGCTCGCCTACAAAATCCTCAGCTAAGCAAAAATTACGGAGGAGATAGCCCTTGAGACGAGCTTTCCATTGGTGTAGAACTCGTGCAGCTCCAGTTTTTTCCTTGGGGTGATTTGTCCGTCCTCACTTTGTCTTTGATTCTTTGACAGCTCTGTGTACAAAAATCCCATTGGAGATGCTTTTGAGGAGCGTTCGGAGCAGGCCCACTTCCCGATCATTTCCGGTATGAAGCTTGCCCGCTTCGACCCAAAAAACTTGATTTCCGAATGCAGGGATATCCAAGGAAGAGTCAGGTACAAATTTTGTTTCTCTAGAATGCTTAGATCGGGAGTTATTCTCAATCTAATTCAAGATTTTATTTCGGACCTTTCTTTGCCGGCATTTTCTCACTGGCGATGACGTTGGCATGTATTACAGTGGTGTTTCGGGCAGCCCTACTTCCAGGCCGCTCAGCTCGCCTACAAAATCCTCAGCTAAGCAAAAATTACGGAGGAGATAGCCCTCGATACGAACTTTCTATTGGTGTAAAACTCGTGCTGATCCAGTATTATTCTGGGGGTGATTTGACCGTCCTTACTTTGTCTTTGTTTCTTTGACAGCTCTGTGTACACAAATCCCATTGGAGATGCTTTTGAGGAGCGTTCGGCGCAGGCCCACTTGCTGGTCATTTCCGGTCTGAAGCTTGCCCGCCTCGACCAAAAAAACTTGATTTTCGAATGCAGAGATATCCAAGGAAGAGTCAGGTACAATTTTGTCTCTCTAGCATGCTTAGATCGGGAGTTATTCTCAATCTTAGCCACGATTTTATTTCGGACCTTTCTGTGCCGGCATTTTCTCACTGGTGATGACGTAGGCATGTAATACAGTGGAGTTTCGGGCAGCCCTACTTCCAGGCCGCTCAGCTCGCCTACAAAATCCTCAGCTAAACATAAACTTCGTAAGAGATAGCCCTTGAGACGAGCTTTCCATTGGTGTAGAACTCGTGCAGATCCAGTATTTTTCTTGGGGTGATTTGATCGTCCTTACTTTGTCTTTGTTTCTTTGACAGCTCTGTGTAAAACAATCCCATTGGAGATGTTTTTGAAAAGCGTTCGGAGCAGGCCCACTTGCTGGTCATTTACGGTCTGAAGCTTGCCCGCCTCGACCCAAAAATCTTAATATTCGAATGCAGGGATATCCAAGGAAGAGGCAGGTACAATTTTGTCTCTCTAACATGCTTAGATCGGGAGTTATTCTCAATCTTAGCTACGATTTTATTTCGGACCTTTCTGTGCCGGCATTTTCTCACTGGCGATGACGTAGGCATGTAATACAGTGGTGTTTCGGGCAGCCCTACTTGCAGGCCGCTCAGCTCGCCTACAAAATCCTCAGCTCAACAAATTACGGAAGAGATAGCCGTTAAAACGAGCTTTCCATTGGTGTAGAACTCGTGCAGATCCAGTATTATTCTGGGGGTGATTTGACCGTCCTTACTTTGTCTTTGTTTCTTTGACAGCTCTGTGTACAAAAATCCCATTGGAGATGCTTTTAAGGAGCGTTCACAGCAGGCCCACTTGCTTGTCTTTTCCGGTATGAAGCTTGCTCGCCTTGACCCAAAAAACTTGATTTTCGAATGCAGGGATATCCAAGGAAGAGTCAGGAACAAATTTTGTCTCTCTAGCATGCTTAGATCGGGAAGTATCCTCAATCTTAGCCACAATTTTATTTTGGCATTTCTGTGCCGGCTTTTTCTCACTGGCGATGACGTTGGCATGTAATACAGTGGTGTTTCGGGCAGCCCTACTTCCAGGCCGCTCAGCTAGCCTACAAAATCCTCAGCTAAACATAAATTACGTAAGAGATAGCCCTTGAATCGAGCTTTCCATTGGTGTAGAACTCGTGCAGATCCAGAATTTTTCTTGGGGTGATTTGACCATCCTTACTTTGTCTTTGTTTCTTTGACAGCTCTGTGTACAAAAATCCCATTGGAGATGCTTTTGAGGAGCGTTCGGAGCAGGCCCACTTGCTGGTCATTTCCGGTATGAAGCTTGCCCGCATCGACTCAAAAAACCCAATTTTCGAATGCAGAGATATCCAAGGAAGAGTCAGGTACAAAATTTGTCTCTCTAGCATGCTTAGATCGGGAGTTATTCTCAATCTAAGCCAAGATTTTATTTCGGACCTTTCTGTGCCGGCATTTTCTCACTGGCGATGACGTAGGCATGTAAAACAGAGGTGTTTCGGGCAGCCCTACTTCCAGGCAGCTCAGCTCGCCTACAAAATCCTCAGCTAAACATAAATTACGTAAGAGATAGCCCTTGAGACGTGCTTTCCATTGGTGTTAAAACTCGTGCAGATCCAGTATTATTCTGGGGGTGATTTGACCGTCCTTACTTTGTCTTTGTTTCTTTGACAGCTCTGTGTACAAAAATCCCATTGGAGATGCTTTTAAGGAGCGTTCGCAGCAGGCCCACTTGCTGGTCTTTTCCGGTATGAAGCTTGCCCGCATCGACCCAAAAACCTTAATATTCGAATGCAGGGATATCCAAGGAAGAGGCAGGTACAAATTTTGTCTCTCTAACATGCTTAGATCGGGAGTTATTCTCAATCTTAGCTACGATTTGTTTCGGACCTTTCTGTGCCGGCATTTTCTCACTGGCGATGACGTAGGCATGTAATACAGTGGTGTTTCGGGCAGCCCTACTTGCAGGCCGCTCAGCTCGCCTACAAAATCCTCAGCTCAACAAATTACGGAAGAGATAGCCGTTAAAACGAGCTTTCCATTGGTGTAGAACTCGTGCAGATCCAGTATTATTCTGGGGGTGATTTGACCGTCCTTACTTTGTCTTTGTTTCTTTGACAGCTCTGTGTACAAAAATCCCAGTGGAGATGCTTTTGTGGAGCGTTCGGAGCAGGCCCACTTGCTGGTCATTTCCGGTATGAAGCTTGCCCGCATCAACCCAAAAAACTTGATTTTCGAATGCAGGGATATCCAAGGAAGAGTCAGGTACAAATTTTGTCTCTCTAGCATGCTTAGATCGGGATTTATTCTCAATCTAAGCCAATATTTTATTTCGGACCTTTCTGTGCCGGCATTTTCTCACTGGCGATGACGCAGGCATGTATTACAGTGGTGTTTCGGGCAGCCCTACTTGCAGGCCGCTCAGCTCGCCTACAAAATCCTCAGCTAAGCAAAAATTACGGAGGAGATAGCCCTTGATACGAGCTTTCCATTGGTGTAGAACTCGTGCAGATCCAGTATTTTTCTTGGGGTGATTTGACCGTCCTTACTTTATCTGTGTTTCTTTGACAGCTATGTGTACAAAAATCCCATTGGAGATGCTTTTGAGGAGCATTCGGAGCAGGCCCACTTGTTGGTCCTTTACGGTATGAAGCTTGCCCGCCTCGACAAAAAACCTTAATTTTCGAATGCAGGGATATCCAAGGAAGAGTCAGGTATAAATTTTGTCTCTCTAGCATGCTTAGATCGGGAGTTATTCTCAATCTAATCCAATATTTTATTTCGGACCTTTCTGTGCCGGCATTTTCTCACTGGCGATGACGCAGGCATGTATTACAGTGGTGTTTCGGGCAGCCCTACTTCCAGGCCCCTCAGCTCGCCTACAAAATCCTCAGCTAAGCAAAAATTACGGAGGAGATAGCCCTTGAGACGAGCTTTCCATTGGTGTATAACTCGTGCAGCTCCAGTTTTTTCCTTGGGGTGATTTGTCCGTCCTCACTTTGTCTTTGATTCTTTGACAGCTCTGTGTACAAAAATCCCATTGGAGATGCTTTTGAGGAGCGTTCGGCGCAGGCCCACTTGCTGATCATTTACGGTCTGAAGCTTGCCCGCATCAACCCAAAAAACTTGATTTTCGAATGCAGGGATATCCAAGGAAGAGTCAGGTACAAATTTTGTCTCTCTAGCAGGCTTAGATCGGGATTTATTCTCAATCTAAGCCAATATTTTATTTCGGACCTTTCTGTGCCGGCATTTTCTCACTGGCGATGACGCAGGCATGTATTACAGTGGTGTTTCGGGCAGCCCTACTTGCAGGCCGCTCAGCTCGCCTACAAAATCCTCAGCTAAGCAAAAATTACGGAGGAGATAGCCCTTGATACGAGCTTTCCATTGGTGTAGAACTCGTGCAGATCCAGTATTTTTCTTGGGGTGATTTGACCGTCCTTACTTTATCTGTGTTTCTTTGACAGCTATGTGTACAAAAATCCCATTGGAGATGCTTTTGTGGAGCGTTCGGAGCAGGCCCACTTGTTGGTCCTTTACGGTATGAAGCTTGCCCGCCTCGACAAAAAACCTTAATTTTCGAATGCAGGGATATCCAAGGAAGAGTCAGGTACAAATTTTGTCTCTCTAGCATGCTTAGATCGGGAGTTATTCTCAATCTAATCCAATATTTTATTTCGGACCTTTCTGTGCCGGCATTTTCTCACTGGCGATGACGCAGGCATGTATTACAGTGGTGTTTCGGGCAGCCCTACTTCCAGGCCCCTCAGCTCGCCTACAAAATCCTCAGCTAAGCAAAAATTACGGAGGAGATAGCCCTTGAGACGAGCTTTCCATTGGTGTAGAACTCGTGCAGCTCCAGTTTTTTCCTTGGGGTGATTTGTCCGTCCTCACTTTGTCTTTGATTCTTTGACAGCTCTGTGTACAAAAATCCCATTGGAGATGCTTTTGAGGAGCGTTCGGCGCAGGCCCACTTGCTGATCATTTACGGTCTGAAGCTTGCCCGCTTCGACCCAAAAAACTTGATTTCCGAATGCAGGGATATCCAAGGAAGAGTCAGGTACAAATTTTGTTTCTCTAGAATGCTTAGATCGGGAGTTATTCTCAATCTAATTCAAGATTTTATTTCGGACCTTTCTTTGCCGGCATTTTCTCACTGGCGATGACGTTGGCATGTATTACAGTGGTGTTTCGGGCAGCCCTACTTCCAGGCCGCTCAGCTCGCCTACAAAATCCTCAGCTAAGCAAAAATTACGGAGGAGATAGCCCTCGATACGAACTTTCTATTGGTGTAAAACTCGTGCTGATCCACTATTATTCTGGGGGTGATTTGACCGTCCTTACTTTGTCTTTGTTTCTTTGACAGCTCTGTGTACACAAATCCCATTGGAGATGCTTTTGAGGAGCGTTCGGCGCAGGCCCACTTGCTGGTCATTTCCGGTCTGAAGCTTGCCCGCCTCGACCAAAAAATTTTAATTTTCGAATGCAGGGATTTCCAAGGAAGAGTCAGGTACAATTTTGTCTCTCTAGCATGCTTAGATCGGGAGTTATTCTCAATCTTAGCCACGATTTTATTTCGGACCTTTCTGTGCCGGCATTTTCTCACTGGTGATGACGTAGGCATGTAATACAGTGGAGTTTCGGGCAGCCCTACTTCCAGGCCGCTCAGCTCGCCTACAAAATCCTCAGCTAAACATAAACTTCGTAAGAGATAGCCCTTGAGACGAGCTTTCCATTGGTGTAGAACTCGTGCAGATCCAGTCTTTTTCTTGGGGTGATTTGATCGTCCTTACTTTGTCTTTGTTTCTTTGACAGCTCTGTGTAAAACAATCCCATTGGAGATGCTTTTGAAAAGCGTTCGGAGCAGGCCCACTTGCTGGTCATTTACGGTCTGAAGCTTGCCCGCCTCGACCCAAAAACCTTAATATTCGAATGCAGGGATATCCAAGGAAGAGGCAGGTACAAATTTTGTCTCTCTAACATGCTTAGATCGGGAGTTATTCTCAATCTTAGCTACGATTTTATTTCGGACCTTTCTGTGCCGGCATTTTCTCACTGGCGATGACGTAGGCATGTAATACAGTGGTGTTTCGGGCAGCCCTACTTGCAGGCCGTTCAGCTCGCCTACAAAATCCTCAGCTCAACAAATTACGGAAGAGATAGCCGTTAAAACGAGCTTTCCATTGGTGTAGAACTCGTGCAGATCCAGTATTATTCTGGGGGTGATTTGACCGTCCTTACTTTGTCTTTGTTTCTTTGACAGCTCTGTGTACAAAAATCCCATTGGAGATGCTTTTGAGGAGCGTTCGGAGCAGGCCCACTTGCTGGTCATTTCCGGTATGAAGCTTGCCCGCATCGACTCAAAAAACCTAATTTTCGAATGCAGAGATATCCAAGGAAGAGTCAGGTACAAAATTTGTCTCTCTAGCATGCTTAGATCGGGAGTTATTCTCAATCTAAGCCAAGATTTTATTTCGGACCTTTCTGTGCCGGCATTTTCTCACTGGCGATGACGTAGGCATGTAAAACAGAGGTGTTTCGGGCAGCCCTACTTCCAGGCAGCTCAGCTCGCCTACAAAATCCTCAGCTAAACATAAATTACGTAAGAGATAGCCCTTGAGACGTGCTTTCCATTGGTGTTAAAACTCGTGCAGATCCAGTATTATTCTGGGGGTGATTTGACCGTCCTTACTTTGTCTTTGTTTCTTTGACAGCTCTGTGTACAAAAATCCCATTGGAGATGCTTTTAAGGAGCTCTCGGAGCAGGCCCACTTGCTGGTCCTTTACGGTATGAAGCTTGCCCGCCTCGACCCAAAAAACTTAATTTTCGAATGCAGGGATATCCAAGGAAGAGTCAGGTACAAAATTTGTCTCTCTAGCATGCTTAGATCGGGACTTATTCTCAATCTAAGCCAAGATTTTATTTCGGACCTTTCTGTGCCGGCATTTTCTCACTGGCGATGACGCAGGCATGTATTACAGTGGTGTTTCGGGCAGCCCTACTTGCAGGCCGCTCAGCTCGCCTACAAAATCCTCAGCTAAGCAAAAATTACGGAGGAGATAGCCCTTGATACGAGCTTTCCATTGGTGTAGAACTCGTGCAGATCCAGTATTTTTCTTGGGGTGATTTGACCGTCCTTACTTTATCTGTGTTTCTTTGACAGCTCTGTGTACAAAAATCCCATTGGAGATGCTTTTGAGGAGCGTTCGGAGCAGGCCCACTTGTTGGTCCTTTACGGTATGAAGCTTGCCCGCCTCGACAAAAAACCTTAATTTTCGAATGCAGGGATATCCAAGGAAGAGTCAGGTACAAATTTTGTCTCTCTAGCATGCTTAGATCGGGAGTTATTCTCAATCTAATCCAATATTTTATTTCGGACCTTTCTGTGCCGGCATTTTCTCACTGGCGATGACGCAGGCATGTATTACAGTGGTGTTTCGGGCAGCCCTACTTCCAGGCCCCTCAGCTCGCCTACAAAATCCTCAGCTAAGCAAAAATTACGGAGGAGATAGCCCTTGAGACGAGCTTTCCATTGGTGTAGAACTCGTGCAGCTCCAGTTTTTTCCTTGGGGTGATTTGTCCGTCCTCACTTTGTCTTTGATTCTTTGACAGCTCTGTGTACAAAAATCCCATTGGAGATGCTTTTGAGGAGCGTTCGGCGCAGGCCCACTTCCCGATCATTTACGGTCTGAAGCTTGCCCGCTTCGACCCAAAAAACTTGATTTCCGAATGCAGGGATATCCAAGGAAGAGTCAGGTACAAATTTTGTTTCTCTAGAATGCTTAGATCGGGAGTTATTCTCAATCTAATTCAAGATTTTATTTCGGACCTTTCTTTGCCGGCATTTTCTCACTGGCGATGACGTTGGCATGTATTACAGTGGTGTTTCGGGCAGCCCTACTTCCAGGCCGCTCAGCTCGCCTACAAAATCCTCAGCTAAGCAAAAATTACGGAGGAGATAGCCCTCGATACGAACTTTCTATTGGTGTAAAACTCGTGCAGATCCACTATTATTCTGGGGGTGATTTGACCGTCCTTACTTTGTCTTTGTTTCTTTGACAGCTCTGTGTACACAAATCCCATTGGAGTTGCTTTTGAGGAGCGTTCGGCGCAGGCCCACTTGCTGGTCATTTCCGGTCTGAAGCTTGCCCGCCTCGACCCAAAAAACTTGATTTTAGAATGCAGGGATATCCAAGGAAGAGTCAGGTACAATTTTGTCTCTCTAGCATGCTTAGATCGGGAGTTATTCTCAATCTTAGCCACGATTTTATTTCGGACCTTTCTGTGCCGGCATTTTCTCACTGGTGATGACGTAGGCATGTAATACAGTGGAGTTTCGGGCAGCCCTACTTCCAGGCCGCTCAGCTAGCCTACAAAATCCTCAGCTAAACATAAATTACGTAAGAGATAGCCCTTGAATCGAGCTTTCCATTGGTGTAGAACTCGTGCAGATCCAGAATTTTTCTTGGGGTGATTTGACCATCCTTACTTTGTCTTTGTTTCTTTGACAGCTCTGTGTACAAAAATCCCATTGGAGATGCTTTTGAGGAGCGTTCGGAGCAGGCCCACTTGCTGGTCATTTCCGGTATGAAGCTTGCCCGCATCGACTCAAAAAACCTAATTTTCGAATGCAGAGATATCCAAGGAAGAGTCAGGTACAAAATTTGTCTCTCTAGCATGCTTAGATCGGGAGTTATTCTCAATCTAAGCCAAGATTTTATTTCGGACCTTTCTGTGCCGGCATTTTCTCACTGGCGATGACGTAGGCATGTAAAACAGAGGTGTTTCGGGCAGCCCTACTTCCAGGCAGCTCAGCTCGCCTACAAAATCCTCAGCTAAACATAAATTACGTAAGAGATAGCCCTTGAGACGTGCTTTCCATTGGTGTTAAAACTCGTGCAGATCCAGTATTATTCTGGGGGTGATTTGACCGTCCTTACTTTGTCTTTGTTTCTTTGACAGCTCTGTGTACAAAAATCCCATTGGAGATGCTCTTAAGGAGCGTTCGCAGCAGGCCCACTTGCTGGTCTTTTCCGGTATGAAGCTTGCCCGCATCGACCCAAAAAACTTCATTTTCGAATGCAGGGATATCCAAGGAAGAGTCAGGTACAAATTTTGTCTCTCTAGCATGCATAGATCGGGAGTTATTCTCAATCTAAGCCAAGATTTTATTTCGGACATTTCTGTGCCGGCATTTTCTCACTGGCGATGACGTAGGCTTGTAATACAGTGGTGTTTCGGGCAGCCCTACTTCCAGGCCGCTCAGCTCGCCTACAAAATCCTCAGCTAAACATAAATTACGTAAGAGATAGCCCTTGAGACGAGCTTTCCATTGGTGTAGAACTCGTGCAGATCCAGTATTTTTCTTGGGGTGATTTGACCGTCCATAATTTGTCTTTGATTCTTTGACAGCTCTGTGTACAAAAATCCCATTGGAGATGCTTTTGAGGAGCTCTCGGAGCAGGCCCACTTGCTGGTCCTTTACGGTATGAAGCTTGCCCGCCTCGACCCAAAAAACTTAATTTTCGAATGCAGGGATATCAAAGGAAGAGTCAGGTACAAAATTTGTCTCTCTAGCATGCTTAGATCGGGACTTATTCTCAATCTAAGCCAAGATTTTATTTCGGACCTTTCTGTGCCGGCATTTTCTCACTGGCGATGACGCAGGCATGTATTACAGTGGTGTTTCGGGCAGCCCTACTTCCAGGTCGCTCAGCTCGCCTACAAAATCCTCAGCAAAACATAAAATACGTAAGAAATAGCCCCTGAGACGAGCTTTCCATAGGTGTAAAACTCGTGCAGATCCAGTCTTTTTCTTGGAGTGATTTGACCGTCCTTACTTTGTCTTTGTTTCTTTGACAGCTCTGTGTACAAAAATCCCATTGGAGATGCTTTTGAGGAGCGTTCGGAGCAGGCCCACATGCTGGTCATTTCCGGTATGAAGCTTGCCCGCCTCGACCAAAAAACCTTAATATTCGAATGCAGGGATATCCAAGGAAGAGGCAGGTACAAATTTTGTTTCTCTAGCATGCTTAGATCGGGAGTTATTCTCAATCTATGCCAATATTTTATTTCGGACCTTTCTGTGCCGGCATTTTCTCACTGGCGATGACGTTGGCATGTAATACACTGGTGTTTCGGGCAGCCCTACTTCCAGGCCGCTCAGCTCGCCTATAAAATCCTCAGCTAAGCAAAAATTACGGAGGAGATAGCCCACGATACGAACTTTCTATTGGTGTAAAACTCGTGCTGATCCATTATTATTCTGGCGGTGATTTGACCGTCCTTACTTTGTCTTTGTTTCTTTGACAGCTCTGTGTACAAAAATCCCATTGGAGATGCTTTGGAGGAGCGTTCGGCGCAGGCCCACTTCCTGGTCATTTACGGTCTGAAGCTTGCCCGCCTCGACCCAAAAAACTTGATTTTCGAATGCAGGGATATCCAAGGAAGAGTCAGGTACAATTTTGTCTCTCTAGCATGCTTAGATCGGGAGTTATTCTCAATCTTACCCACGACTTTATTTCGGACCTTTCTGTGCCGGCATTTTCTCACTGGCGATGACGCAGGCATGTATTACAGTGGTGTTTCGGGCAGCCCTACTTCCAGGCCGCTCAGCTCGCCTACAAAATCCTCAGCTAAACATAAAATACGTAAGAGATAGCCCTTGAGACGAGCTTTCCATTGGTGTAGAACCCGTGCATATCCAGTATTTTTCTTTGTCTTTGTTTCTTTGACAGCTCTGTGTACAAAAATCCCATTGTGAGATGCTTTTGAGGAGCATTCGGAGCAGGCCCACTTGCTGGTCCTTTACGGTATGAAGCTTGCCCGCCTCGACCCAAAAAACTTAATTTTCGAATGCAGGGATATCAAAGGAAGAGTCAGGTACAAAATTTGTCTCTCTAGCATGCTTAGATCGGGACTTATTCTCAATCTAAGCCAAGATTTTATTTCGGACCTTTCTGTGCCGGCATTTTCTCACTGGCGATGACGCAGGCATGTATTACAGTGGTGTTTCGGGCAGCCCTACTTCCAGGTCGCTCAGCTCGCCTACAAAATCCTCAGCAAAACATAAAATACGTAAGAAATAGCCCCTGAGACGAGCTTTCCATAGGTGTAAAACTCGTGCAGATCCAGTCTTTTTCTTGGAGTGATTTGACCGTCCTTACTTTGTCTTTGTTTCTTTGACAGCTCTGTGTACAAAAATCCCATTGGAGATGCTTTTGAGGAGCGTTCGGAGCAGGCCCACATGCTGGTCATTTCCGGTATGAAGCTTGCCCGCCTCGACCAAAAAACCTTAATATTCGAATGCAGGGATATCCAAGGAAGAGGCAGGTACAAATTTTGTTTCTCTAGCATGCTTAGATCGGGAGTTATTCTCAATCTATGCCAAGATTTTATTTCGGACCTTTCTGTGCCGGCATTTTCTCACTGGCGATGACGTTGGCATGTAATACACTGGTGTTTCGGGCAGCCCTACTTCCAGGCCGCTCAGCTCGCCTATAAAATCCTCAGCTAAGCAAAAATTACGGAGGAGATAGCCCACGATACGAACTTTCTATTGGTGTAAAACTCGTGCTGATCCATTATTATTCTGGCGGTGATTTGACCGTCCTTACTTTGTCTTTGTTTCTTTGACAGCTCTGTGTACAAAAATCCCATTGGAGATGCTTTGGAGGAGCGTTCGGCGCAGGCCCACTTCCTGGTCATTTACGGTCTGAAGCTTGCCCGCCTCGACCCAAAAAACTTGATTTTCGAATGCAGGGATATCCAAGGAAGAGTCAGGTACAATTTTGTCTCTCTAGCATGCTTAGATCGGGAGTTATTCTCAATCTTACCCACGACTTTATTTCGGACCTTTCTGTGCCGGCATTTTCTCACTGGCGATGACGCAGGCATGTATTACAGTGGTGTTTCGGGCAGCCCTACTTCCAGGCCGCTCAGCTCGCCTACAAAATCCTCAGCTAAACATAAAATACGTAAGAGATAGCCCTTGAGACGAGCTTTCCATTGGTGTAGAACCCGTGCATATCCAGTATTTTTCTTTGTCTTTGTTTCTTTGACAGCTCTGTGTACAAAAATCCCATTGTGAGATGCTTTTGAGGAGCGTTCGGAGCAGGCCCACTTTTTGGCCCTTTACGGTATGAAGCTTGCCCGCCTCGACCCCAAAAATATTATTTTCGAATGCAGGGATATCCAAGGAAGAGTCAGGTACAAATTTTGTCTCTCTAGCATGCTTAGATCGGGAGTTATTCTCAATCTAAGCCAAGATTTTATTTCGGACCTTTCTTTGCCGGCATTTTCTCACTGGCGATGACGTAGGCATGTAATACACTGGTGTTTCGGGCAGCCCTACTTCCAGATCGCTCAGCTCGCCTACAAAATCCTCAGTTAAACATAAAATACGTAAGAGATAGCCCTTGAGACGAGCTTTCCATTGGTGTAGAACTCGTGCTGATCCACTATTATTCTGGGGGTGATTTGACCGTCCTTACTTTGTCTTTGTTTCTTTGACAGCTCTGTGTACAAAAATCCCATTGGAGATGCTTTTGAGGAGCGTTCGGAGCAGGCCCACTTGCTGGTCCTTTACGGTATGAAGCTTGCCCGCCTCGACAAAAAAACTTTAATTTTCGAATGCAGGGATATCCAAGGAAGAGTCAGGTACATATTTTGTCTCTCTAGCATGCTTAGATCGGGAGTTATTCTCAATCTAAGCCAAGATTTTATTTCGGACCTTTCTGTGCCGGCATTTTCTCACTGGCGATGAGGTAGGCATGTATTACAGTGGTGTTTCGGGCAGCCCTACTTCCAGGCCGCTCAGCTCGCCTACAAAATCCTCAGCTAAGCAAAAATTACGGAGGAGATAGCCCTCGATACGAACTTTCTATTGGTGTAAAACCCGTGCTGATCCACTATTATTCTTGGGGTGATTTGACCGTCCTTACTTTGTCTTTGTTTCTTTGACAGCTCTGTGTACAAAAATCCCATTGGAGATGCTTTTGAGGAGCGTTCGGCGCAGGCCCACTTCCTGGTCATTTACGGTCTGAAGCTTGCCCGCCTCGACCCAAAAAACTTGATTTTTGAATGCAGGGATATCCAAGGAAGAGTCAGGTACAAATTTTGTCTCTCTAGCATGCTTAGATCGGGAGTTATTCTCAATCTTAGCCACGATTTTGTTGCGGACCTTTCTATGCCGGCATTTTCTCACTGGTGATGACGTAGGCATGTAATACAGTGGAGTTTCGGGCAGCCCTACTTCCAGGCCGCTCAGCTTGCCTACAAAATCCTCAGCTAAACATAAATTACGTAAGAGATAGCCCTTGAGACGAGCTTTCCATTGGTGTAGAACTCGTGCAGATCCAGTATTTTTCTTAGGGTGATTTGATCGTCCTTACTTTGTCTTTGTTTCTTTGACAGCTCTGTGTACAAAAATCCCATTGGAGATGCTTTTGAGGAGCGTTCGGAGCAGGCCCACTTCCTGGTCATTTACGGTATGAAGCTTGCCCGCCTCGACAAAAATACTTTAATTTTCGAATGCAGGGATATCCAAGGAAGAGTCAGGTACACATTTTGTCTCTCTAGCAAGCTTAGATCGGGAGTTATTCTCAATCTTAGCCACGATTTTATTTCGGACCTTTCTGTGCCAGCATTTTCTCACTGGCGATGAGGTAGGCATGTATTACAGTGGTGTTTCGGGCAGCCCTACTTCCAGGCCGCTCAGCTCGCCTACAAAATCCTCAGCTAAGCAAAAATTACGGAGGAGATAGCCGTTGATACGAACTTTCTATTGGTGTAAAACTCGTGCTGATCCACTATTATTCTGGGGGTGATTTTACCGTCCTTACTTTGTCTTTGTTTCTTTGACAGCTCTGTGTACAAAAATCCCATTGGAGATGCTTTTGAGGAGCGTTCGGAGCAGGCCAACTTGCTGGTCATTTCCGGTATGAAGCTTGCCCGCATCGACCCAAAAAACTTGATTTTCGAATGCAGGGATATCCAAGGAAGAGTCAGGTACAATATTTGTCTCTCTAGCAAGCTTAGATCGGGAGTTATTCTCAATCTTAGCCACGATTTTATTTCGGACCTTTCTGTGCCGGCATTTTCTCACTGGTGATGACGTAGGCATGTAATACAGTAGTGTTTCGGGCAGCCCTACTTCCAGGCCGCTCACCTCGCCTACAAAATCCTCAGCTAAGCAAAAATTACGGAGGAGATAGCCCTCGATACGAACTTTCTATTGGTGTAAAACCCGTGCTGATCCACTATTATTCTTGGGGTGATTTGACCGTCCTTACTTTGTCTTTGTTTCTTTGACAGCTCTGTGTACAAAAATCCCATTGGAGATGCTTTTGAGGAGCGTTCGGCGCAGGCCCACTTCCTGGTCATTTACGGTCTGAAGCTTGCCCGCCTCGACCCAAAAAACTTGATTTTTGAATGCAGGGATATCCAAGGAAGAGTCAGGTACAAATTTTGTCTCTCTAGCATGCTTAGATCGGGAGTTATTCTCAATCTTAGCCACGATTTTGTTGCGGACCTTTCTATGCCGGCATTTTCTCACTGGTGATGACGTAGGCATGTAATACAGTGGAGTTTCGGGCAGCCCTACTTCCAGGCCGCTCAGCTTGCCTACAAAATCCTCAGCTAAACATAAATTACGTAAGAGATAGCCCTTGAGACGAGCTTTCCATTGGTGTAGAACTCGTGCAGATCCAGTATTTTTCTTAGGGTGATTTGATCGTCCTTACTTTGTCTTTGTTTCTTTGACAGCTCTGTGTACAAAAATCCCATTGGAGATGCTTTTGAGGAGCGTTCGGAGCAGGCCCACTTGCTGGTCCTTTACGGTATGAAGCTTGCCCGCCTCGACAAAAAAACTTTATTTTCGAATGCAGGGATATCCAAGGAAGAGTCATGTACAAATTTTGTCTCTCTGGCGTGCTTAGATCGGGAGTTATTCTCAATCTAAGCCAAGATTTTATTTCGGACCTTTCTGTGCTGGCATTTTCTTACTGGCGATGACGTAGGCATGTAATACACTGGTGTTTCGGGCAGCCCTACTTCCAGATCGCTCAGCTCGCCTACAAAATCCTCAGCTAAACATAAAATACGTAAGAGATAGCCCTTGAGACGAGCTTTCCATTGGTGTAGAACTCGTGCTGATCCACTATTATTCTGGGGGTGATTTGACCGTCCTTACTTTGTCTTTGTTTCTTTGACAGCTCTGTGTAAAAAAATCCCATTGGAGATGCTTTTGAGGAGCGTTCGGAGCAGGCCCACTTCCTGGTCATTTACGGTATGAAGCTTGCCCGCCTCGACAAAAAAACTTTAATTTTCGAATGCAGGGATATCCAAGGAAGAGTCAGGTACACATTTTGTCTCTCTAGCAAGCTTAGATCGGGAGTTATTCTCAATCTTAGCCACGATTTTATTTCGGACCTTTCTGTGCCAGCATTTTCTCACTGGCGATGAGGTAGGCATGTATTACAGTGGTGTTTCGGGCAGCCCTACTTCCAGGCCGCTCAGCTCGCCTACAAAATCCTCAGCTAAGCAAAAATTACGGAGGAGATAGCCGTTGATACGAACTTTCTATTGGTGTAAAACTCGTGCTGATCCACTATTATTCTGGGGGTGATTTTACCGTCCTTACTTTGTCTTTGTTTCTTTGACAGCTCTGTGTACAAAAATCCCATTGGAGATGCTTTTGAGGAGCGTTCGGAGCAGGCCAACTTGCTGGTCATTTCCGGTATGAAGCTTGCCCGCATCGACCCAAAAAACTTGATTTTCGAATGCAGGGATATCCAAGGAAGAGTCAGGTACAATATTTGTCTCTCTAGCAAGCTTAGATCGGGAGTTATTCTCAATCTTAGCCACGATTTTATTTCGGACCTTTCTGTGCCGGCATTTTCTCACTGGTGATGACGTAGGCATGTAATACAGTAGTGTTTCGGGCAGCCCTACTTCCAGGCCGCTCACCTCGCCTACAAAATCCTCAGCTCAACAAAAAATACGGAAGAGATAGCCGTTAAAACGAGCTTTCTATTGGTGTAGAACTCGTGCAGATCCAGTATTATTCTGGGGGTGATTTGACCGTCCTTACTTTGTCTTTGTTTCTTTGACAGCTCTGTGTACAAAAATCCCATTGGAGATGCTTTTGAGGAGCGTTCGGAGCAGGCCAACTTGCTGGTCATTTCCGGTATGAAGCTTGCCCGCATCGACCCAAAAAACTTGATTTTCGAATGCAGGTATATCCAAGGAAGAGTCAGGTACAAATTTTGTCTCTCTAGCAAGCTTAGATCGGGAGTTATTCTCAATCTTAGCCACGATTTTATTTCGGACCTTTCTATGCCGGCATTTTCTCACTGGTGATGACGTAGGCATGTAATACAGTGGTGTTTCGGGCAGCCCTACTTCCAGGCCGCTCAGCTCGCCTACAAAATCCTCAGCTCAACAAAAAATACGGAAGAGATAGCCGTTAAAACGAGCTTTCTATTGGTGTAGAACTCGTGCAGATCCAGTATTATTCTGGGGGTGATTTGACCGTCCTTACTTTGTTTTTGTTTCTTTGACAGCTCTGTGTACAAAAATCCCATTGGAGATGCTTTTGTGGAGCGTTCGGAGCAGGCCCACTTGCTGGTCATTTCCGGTATGAAGCTTGCCCGCATCGACCCAAAAAACTTGATTTTCGAATGCAGGGATATCCAAGGAAGAGTCAGGTACAAATTTTGTCTCTCTAGCATGCTTAGATCGGGTGTTATTATCAATCTTAGACACGATTTTATTTCGGACCTTTCTGTGCCGGCATTTTCTCACTGGCGATGAGGTAGGCATGTAATACAGTGGTGTTTCGGGCAGCCCTACTTCCAGGCCGCTCAGCTCGCTTACAAAATCCTCAGCTAAACAAAAATTACGGAAGAGATAGCCCTTGAGACGAGCTTTCTATTGGTGTAAAACTCGTGCAGATCCAGTATTATTCTGGGGGTGATTTGACCGTCCTTAATTTGTCTTTGTTTCTTTGACAGCTCTGTGTACAAAAATCCCATTGGAGATGCTTTTAAGGAGCGTTCGCAGCAGGCTCACTTGGTGGTCATTTACGGTATGAAGCTTGCCCGCATCGACCCAAAAAACTTAATTTTCGAATGCAGGGATATCCAAGGAAGAGTCAGGTATAAATTTTGTCTCTCTAGCATGCTTAGATCGGGTGTTATTATCAATCTTAGACACGATTTTATTTCGGACCTTTCTGTGCCGGCATTTTCTCACTGGCGATGACTTAGGCATGTAATACAGTGGTGTTTCGGGCAGCCCTACTTCCAGGCCGCTCAGCTCGCCTACAAAATCCTCAGCTAAACAAAAAATACGGAAGAGATAGCCGTTAAAACGAGCTTTCTATTGGTGTAGAACTCATGCAGATCCAGTATTATTCTGGGGGTGATTTGACCGTCCTTACTTTGTCTTTGTTCTTTAACAGCTCTGTGTACAAAAATCCCATTGGAGATGCTTTTGAGAAGCGTTTGCAGCAAGCCCACTTGCTGGTCCTTTACGGTATGAAGCTTGCCCGCCTCGACCCCAAAAACAGCTCTGGGTACAACTTTTATCTCTCTAACATGCTTAGATCGGGAGTAATTCTCAATCTTAGCCACGATTTTATTTCGGACCTTTCTGTGCCGGCATTTTCTCACTGGCGATGACGTAGGCATGTATTACAATACACTGGTGTTTCGGGCAGCTCTACTTCCAGGCCGCTCAGCTCGCCTACAAAATCCTCAGCTAAACAAAAAATACGGAAGAGATAGCCGTTAAAACGAGCTTTCTATTGGTGTAAAACTCATGCAGATCCAGTATTATTCTGGGGGTGATTTGACCGTCCTTACTTTGTCTTTGTTTCTTTAACAGCTCTGTGTACAAAAATCCCATTGGAGATGCTTTTGAGAAGCGTTTGCAGCAAGCCCACTTGCTGGTCCTTTACGGTATGAAGCTTGCCCGCCTCGACCCCAAAAACTTGATTTTCGAATGCAGTGATATCCAAGGAAGAGTCAGGTACAAATTTTGTCTCTCTAG
The DNA here is from genome assembly GCA_023634235.1 of Pisaster brevispinus. Lineage (NCBI taxonomy): Eukaryota > Metazoa > Echinodermata > Asteroidea > Forcipulatida > Asteriidae > Pisaster > Pisaster brevispinus. The sequence continues at coordinate 2,646,296 of JAMKCF010000014.1, read as the reverse complement.
CATGCTTAGATCGGGTGTTATTATCAATCTTAGACACGATTTTATTTCGGACCTTTCTGTGCCGGCATTTTCTCACTGGCGATGACGTAGGCATGTAATACAGTGGTGTTTCGGGCAGCCCTACTTCCAGGCCGCTCAGCTCGCTTACAAAATCCTCAGCTAAACAAAAATTACGGAAGAGATAGCCCTTGAGACGAGCTTTCTATTGGTGTAAAACTCGTGCAGATCCAGTATTATTCTGGGGGTGATTTGACCGTCCTTAATTTGTCTTTGTTTCTTTGACAGCTCTGTGTACAAAAAATTCCATTGGAGATGCTTTTAAGGAGCGTTTGCAGTAGGCCCACTTGCTGGTCCTTTACGGTATGAAGCTGGCCCGCCTCGACCCCAAAAACTTGATTTTCGAATGCAGGGATATCCAAGGAAGAGTCAGGTACAAATTTTGTTTCTGTAACATGCTTAGATTGGGAGTTATTCTCAATCTAAGCAAGATTTTATTTCGGACCTTTCTGCGACGGCATTTTCTCACTGGCGATGACGTAGGCATGTAATACAGTGGTGTTTCGGGCAGCCCTACTTCCAGGCTGCTCAGCTCGCCTACAAAATTCTCAGCTAAACAAAAATTACGGAAGAGATAGCCTTTAAAACGAGCTTTCTATTGGTGTAAAACTCGTGCAGATCCAATATTATTCTGGGGGTGATTTGACAGTCCTTACTTTGTCTTTGTTTCTTTGACAGCTCTGTGTACAAAAATCCCATTGGAGATGCTTTTAAGGAGCGTTCGCAGCAGGCTCACTTGGTGGTCATTTACGGTATGAAGCTTTCCCGCATCGACCCAAAAAACTTAATTTTCGAATGCAGAGATATCCAAGAAAGAGTCAGGTATAAATTTTGTCTCTCTAGCATGCTTAGATTGGGAGTTATTCTCAATTTTAGCCAAGAATTTATTTCGGACCTTTCTCCGACGGCATTTTCTCACTGGCGATGACGTAGGCATGTAATACAGTGGTGTTTCGGGCAGCCCTACTTCCAGGCCGCTCAGCTCGCCTACAAAATCCTCAGCTAAACAAAAATTACGGAAGAGATAGCCCTTGATACGAGCTTTCTATTGGTGTAGAACTCGTGCAGATCCAGTATTATTCTGGGGGTGATTTGACCGTCCTTACTTTGTCTTTGTTTCTTTGACAGCTCTGTGTACAAAAATCCCATTGGAGATGCTTTTGAGAAGCGTTTGCAGCAAGCCCACTTGCTGGTCCTTTACGGTATGAAGCTTGCCCGCCTCGACCCCAAAAATTGATTTTCGAATGCAGTGGTATCCAAGGAAGAGTCAGGTACAAATTTTGTTTCTCTAGCATGCTTAGATTGGGAGTTATTCTCAATCTAAGCCAATATTTTATTTCGGACCTTTGTGTGCCGGCATTTTCTCACTGGCGATGACGTAGGCATGTAAGACAGTGGTGTTTCGGGCAGCCCTACTTCCAGGCCGCAAGAAGCGTTTGCAGCAAGCCCACTTGCTGGTCCTTTACGGTATGAAGCTTGCCCGCCTCGACCCCAAAAACTTTATTTTCGAATGCAGTGATATCCAAGAAAGAGTCAGGTACAAATTTTGTCTCTCTAGCATGCTTAGATCGGGTGTTATTATCAATCTTAGACACGATTTTATTTCGGACCTTTCTGTGCCGGCATTTTCTCACTGGCGATGACGTAGGCATGTAATACAGTGGTGTTTCGGACAGCCCTACTTCCAGGCCGCTCAGCTCGCTTACAAAATCGTCAGCTAAACAAAAATTACGGAAGAGATAGCCCTTGAGACGAGCTTTCTATTGGTGTAAAACTCGTGCAGATCCAGTATTATTCTGGGGGTGATTTGACCGTCCTTACTTTGTCTTTGTTTCTTTGACAGCTCTGTGTACAAAAAATTCCATTGGAGATGCTTTTAAGGAGCGTTTGCAGCAGGCCCACTTGCTGGTCCTTTACGGTATGAAGCTTGCCCGCCTCGACCCCAAAAATTGATTTTCGAATGCAGTGGTATCCAAGGAAGAGTCAGGTACAAATTTTGTTTCTCTAGCATGCTTAGATTGGGAGTTATTCTCAATCTAAGCCAATATTTTATTTCGGACCTTTGTGTGCCGGCATTTTCTCACTGGCGATGACGTAGGCATGTAAGACAGTGGTGTTTCGGGCAGCCCTACTTCCAGGCCGCAAGAAGCGTTTGCAGCAAGCCCACTTGCTGGTCCTTTACGGTATGAAGCTTGCCCGCCTCGACCCCAAAAACTTTATTTTCGAATGCAGTGATATCCAAGAAAGAGTCAGGTACAAATTTTGTCTCTCTAGCATGCTTAGATCGGGTGTTATTATCAATCTTAGACACGATTTTATTTCGGACCTTTCTGTGCCGGCATTTTCTCACTGGCGATGACGTAGGCATGTAATACAGTGGTGTTTCGGACAGCCCTACTTCCAGGCCGCTCAGCTCGCTTACAAAATCGTCAGCTAAACAAAAATTACGGAAGAGATAGCCCTTGAGACGAGCTTTCTATTGGTGTAAAACTCGTGCAGATCCAGTATTATTCTGGGGGTGATTTGACCGTCCTTACTTTGTCTTTGTTTCTTTGACAGCTCTGTGTACAAAAAATTCCATTGGAGATGCTTTTAAGGAGCGTTTGCAGCAGGCCCACTTGCTGGTCCTTTACGGTATGAAGCTGGCCCGCCTCGACCCAAAAAACTTAATTTTCGAATGCAGTGATATCCAAGGAAGAGTCAGGTACAAATTTTGTTTCTGTAGCATGCTTAGATTGGGAGTTATTCTCAATCTAAGCAAGATTTTATTTCGGACCTTTCTGCGACGGCATTTTCTCACTGGCGATGACGTAGGCATGTAATACAGTGGTGTTTCGGGCAGCCCTACTTCCAGGCCGCTCAGATCGCCTACAAAATTCTCAGCTAAACAAAAATTACGGAAGAGATAGCCTTTAATACGAGCTTTCCATTGGTGTAGAACTCTTGCAGATCTATTATTATTCTGGGGGTGATTTGACCGTCCTTACTTTGTCTTTGTTTCTTTGACAGCTCTGTGTACAAAAATCACATTGGAGATGCTTTTGAGGAGTGTTCGGAGTAGGCCCACTTGCTGGTCATTGCCGGTATAAAGCTTGCCCTCATCGACCCAAAAAACTTGATTTTCGAATGCAGGGATATCCAAGGAAGAGTCAGGTATAAATTTTGTCTCTCTAGCATGCTTAGATTGGGAGTTATTCTCAATTTTAGCCAAGAATTTATTTCGGACCTTTCTGCGACGGCATTTTCTCACTGGCGATGACGTAGGCATGTAATACAGTGGTGTTTCGGGCAGCCCTACTTCCAGGCCGCTCAGATCGCCTACAAAATTCTCAGCTAAACAAAAATTACGGAAGAGATAGCCCTTGATACGAGCTTTCTATTGGTGTAGAACTCTTGCAGATCTATTATTATTCTGGGGGTGATTTGACCGTCCTTACTTTGTCTTTGTTTCTTTGACAGCTCTGTGTACAAAAATCACATTGGAGATGCTTTTGAGGAGTGTTCGGAGTAGGCCCACTTGCTGGTCATTGCCGGTATAAAGCTTGCCCTCATCGACCCAAAAAACTTGATTTTCGAATGCAGGGATATCCAAGGAAGAGTCAGGTATAAATTTTGTCTCTCTAGCATGCTTAGATTGGGAGTTATTCTCAATTTTAGCCAAGAATTTATTTCGGACCTTTCTGCGACGGCATTTTCTCACTGGCGATGACGTAGGCATGTAATACAGTGGTGTTTCGGGCAGCCCTACTTCCAGGCTGCTCAGCTCGCCTACAAAATCCTCAGCTAAACAAAAATTACGGAAGAGATAGCCTTTAATACGAGCTTTCTATTGGTGTAAAACTCGTGCAGATCCAGTATTATTCTGGGGGTGATTTGACCGTCCTTACTTTGTCTTTGTTTCTTTGACAGCTCTGTGTACAAAAATCCCATTGGAGATGCTTTTAAGGAGCGTTCGCAGCAGGCTCACTTGCTGGTCATTTACGGTATGAAGCTTGCCCGCATCGACCCTAAAAACTTGATTTTCGAATGCAGGGATATCATAGGAAGAGTCAGGTACAAATTTTCTCTCTCAAGCATGCTTAGATCGGGAGTTATTCTCAATTTTAGCCAAGATTTTATTTCGGACCTTTCTGTGCCGGCATTTTCTCACTGGCGATGACGTAGGCATGTAATACAGTGGTGTTTGGGGCAGCCCTACTTCCAAGCCGCTCAGCTCGCCTACAAAATCCTCAGCTAAACAAAAAATACGGAAGAGATAGCCCTTGATACGAGCTTTTCTATTGGTGTAGAACATGTGCAGATCTAGTATTATTCTGGGGCTGATTTGACCGTCCTTACTTTGTCTTTGTTTCTTTGACAGCTCTGTGTACAAAAATCCCATTGGAGATGCTTTTGAGGAGTGTTCGGAGCAGGCCCACTTGCTGGTCATTGCCGGTATGAAGCTTGCCCTCATCGACCCAAAAAACTTGATTTTCGAATGCAGGGATATCCAAAAAAGAGTCAGGTATAAATTTTGTCTCTCTAGCATGCTTAGATTTGGAGTAATTCTCAATTTTAGCCACGATTTTATTTTGGACCTTTCTGTGCCGGCATTTTCTCACTGGCGATGACGTACGCATGTAATACAGTGGTGTTTCGGGCAGCCCTACTTCCAGGCCGCTCAGCTCGCCTACAAAATCCTCAGCTAAACAAAAATTACGGAAGCGATAGCCCTTGATACGAGCTTTCTATTGGTGTAGAACTCGTGCAGATCCAGTATTATTCTGGGGGTGATTTGACCGTCCTTACTTTGTCTTTGTTTCTTTGACAGCTCTGTGTACAAAAATCCCATTGGAGATGCTTTTGTGGAGCTTTCGGAGCAGGCCCACTTGCTGGTCATTTCCGGTCTGAAGCTTGCCCTCATCGACCCACCCAAAAAACTTAATTTTCGAATGCAGGGATATTTAAGGAAGAGTCAGGTACAAATTTTGTCTCTCTAGCATGCTTAGATTGGGAGTTATTTTCAATCTTAGCCCCGATTTTATTTCGGACCTTTCTGTGCCGGCATTTTCTCACTGGCGATGACGTACGCATGTAGTACAGTGGTGTTTTGGGCAGCCCTACTTCCAAGCACCTCAGCTCGCCTACAAAATCCTCAGCTAAACAAAAATGACGGAAGAGATAGCCCTTCATACGAGCTTTCTATTGGTGTAGAATTCGTGCAGATCTAGTATTATTCTGGGGGTGATTTGACCGTCCTTACTTTGTCTTTGTTTCTTTGACAGTTCTGTGTACAAAAATCCCATTGGAGATGCTTTTGAGGAGCGTTCGGAGCAGGCCCACTTGCTGGTCCTTTCCGGTATGAAGCTTGCCTTCATCGACCCAAAAAACTTAATTTTCGAATGCAGGGATATTTAAGGAAGAGTCAGGTACAAATTTTGTCTCTCTAGCATGCTTAGATCGGGAGTTATTCTCAATCTTAGCCACGATTTTATTTCGGACCTTTCTGTGCCGGCATTTTCTCACTGGCGATGACGTAGGCAGCATGCCCACTTGCTGGTCATTAACGCTATGAAGCTTGCCCGCATCGACCCAAAAAACTTGTTTTTCGAATGCAGGGATATCCAAGGAAGAGTCAGGTACAAATTTTGTCTCGCTAGCATGCTTAGATCGGGAGTTATTGGCAATCTTAGCCAAGATTTTATTTCGGACATTTCTGTGCCGGCATTTCCTCACTGGCGATGACGTAGGCATGTATTACAGTGGTGTACCGGGCAGCCCTACTTCCAGGTCGCTCAGCTCGCCTACAAAATCCTCAGCTAAACAAAAATTACGTAAGAGATAGCCCTTGAGACGAGCTTTCCATTGGTGTAGAACTCGTGCAGATCCATTTTTTTTCTTGGGGTGATTTGAGCGTCCTTACTTTGTCTTTGTTTCTTTGACAGCTCTGTGTACAAAAATCCCATTGGAGATGCTTTTAAGGAGCGTTTGCAGCAGGCCCACTTGCTGGTCATTTCCGGTATGAAGCTTGCCCGCATCGACCCAAAAAACTTAATTTTCGAATGCAGGGATATCCAAGGAAGAGTCAGGTAAACATGTTGTCTCTCTAGCGTGCTTAGATCGGGAGTTATTCTCAATCTTAGCCACGATTTTATTTCGGACCTTTCTGTGCCGGCATTTTCTCACTGGCGATGACGTAGGTATGTATTACAGTGGTGTTTCGGGCAGCCCTACTTCCAGGCCGCTCAGCTCGCCTACAAAATCCTCAGCTAAGCAAAAATTACGGAGGAGATAGCCCTCGATACGAACTTTCTATTGGTGTAAAACTCGTGCTGATCCACTATTATTCTCGATTTTCGAATGCAGGGATATCCAAGGAAGAGTCAGGTACAAATTTTGGCTCTCTAGCATGCTTAGATTGGGAGTTATTCTCAATCTAAGCCAAGATTTTATTTCGGACCTTTCAGTGCCGGCATTTTCTCACTGGCGATGACGTAGGCATGTATTACAGTGGTGTTTCGGGCAGCTCTACTTCCAGGCCGCTCAGCTCGCCTACAAAATCCTCAGCTAAGCAAATATTACGGAGGAGATAGCCCTTGATACGAACTTTCTATTGGTGTAAAACTCGTGCTGATCCACTATTATTCTGGGGGTGATTTTACCTTCCTTACTTTGTCTTTGTTTCTTTGACAGGTCTGTGTACAAAAATCCCATTGGAGATGCATTTAAGGAGCGTTAGCAGCAGGCCCACTTGCTGGTTTTTTCCGGTATGAAGCTTGCCCGCATCGACCCAAAAAACTTAATTTTCGAATGCAGGGATATCCAAGAAAAAGTCAGGTACAAATTTTGGCTCTCTAGCATGCTTAGATCGGGAGTTATTCTCAATCTAAGCCAAGATTTTATTTCGGACCTTTCTGTGCCGGCATTTTCTCACTGGCGATGACGTAGGCATGTATTACAGTGGTGTTTCGGGCAGCTCTACTTCCAGGCCGCTCAGCTCGCCTACAAAATCCTCAGCTAAGCAAATACTACGGAGGAGATAGCCCTTGATACGAGCTTTCTATTGGTGTAAAACTCGTGCTAATCCATTATTATTCTGGGGGTGATTTGACCGTCCTTACTTTGTCTTTGTTTCTTTGACAGCTCTGTGTACAAAAATCCCATTGGAGATGCTTTTGAGGAGCGTTCGGAGCAGGCCCACTTGTTGGTCTTTTCCGGTATGAAGCTTGCCCGCATCGACCCAAAAAACTTAATTTTCGAATGCAGGGATATCCAAGAAAGAGTCAGGTGCAAATTTTGTCTCTCTAGCATGCTTAGATCGGGAGTTATTCTCAATCTAAGCCAAGATTTTATTTCGGACATTTCTGTGCCGGCATTTTCTCACTGGCGATGACGTAGGCATGTAATACACTGGTGTTTCGGACAGCCCTACTTCCAGGTCGCTCAGCTCGCCTACAAAATCCTCAGCTAAACATAAAATACGTAAGAGATAGCCCTTGAGACGAGCTTTCCATTGGTGTAGAACTCGTGCAGATCCAGTATTATTCTGGGGGTGATTTGACCGTCCTTACTTTGTCTTTGTTTCTTTGACAGCTCTGTGTACAAAAATCCCATTGGAGATGCTTTTCATGAGCATTCGGAGCAGGCCTACTTGCTGGTCTTTTCCGGTATGAAGCTTGCCCGCATCGACCCAAAAACTTGATTTTCGAAAGCAGGGATATCCAAGGAAGAGTCAGGAACAAATTTTGTCTCTCTAGCATGCTTAGATCGGGAATTATCCTCAATCTTAGCCACAATTTTATTTTGGACATTTCTGTACCGGCATTTTCTCACTGGCGATGACGTAGACATGTAATACACTGGTGTTTCGGGCAGCCCTACTTCCAGGTCGCTCAGCTCGCCTACAAAATCCTCAGCTAAACATAAAATACGTAAGAGATAGCCCTTGAGACGAGCTTTCCATTGGTGTAGAATTCGTGCAGATCCAGTATTTTTCTTGGGGTGATTTGACCGTCCTTACTTTGTCTTTGATTCTTTGACAGCCCTGTGTACAAAAATCCCATTGGAGATGCTTTTGAGGAGCGTTCGGAGCAGGCCCACTTTCTGACCCTTTACGGTATGAAGCTTGACCGCCTCGACCCTAAAAACTCGATTTTCGAATGCAGGGATATCCAAGGAAGAGTCAGGAACAAATTTTGTCTCTCTAGCATGCTTAGATCGGGAATGATCCTCAATCTTAGCCACAATTTTATTTCGGACATTTCTGTGCCGGCATTTTCTCACTGGCGATGACGTAGGCATGTAATACACTGGTGTTTCGGGCAGCCCTACTTCCAGGTCGCTCAGCTCGCCTACAAAATCCTCAGCTAAGCAAAAATTACGGAGGAGATAGCCCTTGATACGAACTTTCTATTGGTGTAAAACTCGTGCTGATCCACTATTATTCTGGGGGTGATTTGACCGTCCTTACTTTGTCTTTGTTTCTTTGACAGCTCTCTGTACAAAAATCCCATTGGAGATGCTTTTGAGGAGCGTTCGGAGCAGGCCTACTTGCTGGTCATTTCCGGTATGAAGCTTGCCCGCATCGACCCAGAAAACTTGATTTTCGATTGCAAGGATATCCAAGGAAGAGTCAGGTACAAATTTTGTCTCTCTAGCATGTTTAGATCGGGATTTATTCTCAATGTAAGCCAAGATTTTATTTCGGACCTTTCTTTGCCGGCATTTTCTCACTGGCGATGACGTAGGCATGTAATACAGTGGTGTTTCGGGCAGCCCTACTTCCAGGCCGCTCAGCTCGCCTACAAAATCCTCAGCTAAGCAAAAATTACGGAGGAGATAGCCCTTGATACGAACTTTCTATTGGTGTAAAACTCGTGCTGATCCACTATTATTCTGGGGGTGATTTGACCGTCCTTACTTTGTCTTTGTTTCTTTGACAGGTCTGTGTACAAAAATCCCATTGGAGATGCATTTAAGGAGCGTTAGCAGCAGGCCCACTTGCTGGTTTTTTCCGGTATGAAGCTTGCCCGCATCGACCCAAAAAACTTAATTTTCGAATGCAGGGATATCCAAGAAAAAGTCAGGTACAAATTTTGGCTCTCTAGCATGCCTAGATCGGGAGTTATTCTCAATCTAAGCCAAGATTTTATTTCGGACCTTTCTGTGCCGGCATTTTCTCACTGGCGATGACGTAGGCATGTATTACAGTGGTGTTTCGGGCAGCTCTACTTCCAGGCCGCTCAGCTCGCCTACAAAATCCTCAGCTAAGCAAATACTACGGAGGAGATAGCCCTTGATACGAGCTTTCTATTGGTGTAAAACTCGTGCTAATCCATTATTATTCTGGGGGTGATTTGACCGTCCTTACTTTGTCTTTGTTTCTTTGACAGCTCTGTGTACAAAAATCCCATTGGAGATGCTTTTGAGGAGCGTTCGGAGCAGGCCTACTTGCTGGTCATTTCCGGTATGAAGCTTGCCCGCATCGACCCAGAAAACTTAATTTTCGATTGCAAGGATATCCAAGGAAGAGTCAGGTACAAATTTTGTCTCTCTAGCATGTTTAGATCGGGATTTATTCTCAATGTAAGCCAAGATTTTATTTCGGACCTTTCTTTGCCGGCATTTTCTCACTGGCGATGACGTAGGCATGTAATACAGTGGTGTTTCGGGCAGCCCTACTTCCAGGCCGCTCAGCTCGCCTACAAAATCCTCAGCTAAGCAAAAATTACGGAGGAGATAGCCCTTGATACGAACTTTCTATTGGTGTAAAACTCGTGCTGATCCACTATTATTCTGGGGGTGATTTGACCGTCCTTACTTTGTCTTTGTTTCTTTGACAGGTCTGTGTACAAAAATCCCATTGGAGATGCATTTAAGGAGCGTTAGCAGCAGGCCCACTTGCTGGTTTTTTCCGGTATGAAGCTTGCCCGCATCGACCCAAAAAACTTAATTTTCGAATGCAGGGATATCCAAGAAAAAGTCAGGTACAAATTTTGGCTCTCTAGCATGCTTAGATCGGGAGTTATTCTCAATCTAAGCCAAGATTTTATTTCGGACCTTTCTGTGCCGGCATTTTCTCACTGGCGATGACGTAGGCATGTATTACAGTGGTGTTTCGGGCAGCTCTACTTCCAGGCCGCTCAGCTCGCCTACAAAATCCTCAGCTAAGCAAATACTACGGAGGAGATAGCCCTTGATACGAGCTTTCTATTGGTGTAAAACTCGTGCTAATCCATTATTATTCTGGGGGTGATTTGACCGTCCTTACTTTGTCTTTGTTTCTTTGACAGCTCTGTGTACAAAAATCCCATTGGAGATGCTTTTGAGGAGCGTTCGGAGCAGGCCCACTTGTTGGTCTTTTCCGGTATGAAGCTTGCCCGCATCGACCCAAAAAACTTAATTTTCGAATGCAGGGATATCCAAGAAAGAGTCAGGTGCAAATTTTGTCTCTCTAGCATGCTTAGATCGGGAGTTATTCTCAATCTAAGCCAAGATTTTATTTCGGACATTTCTGTGCCGGCATTTTCTCACTGGCGATGACGTAGGCATGTAATACACTGGTGTTTCGGACAGCCCTACTTCCAGGTCGCTCAGCTCGCCTACAAAATCCTCAGCTAAACATAAAATACGTAAGAGATAGCCCTTGAGACGAGCTTTCCATTGGTGTAGAACTCGTGCAGATCCAGTATTATTCTGGGGGTGATTTGACCGTCCTTACTTTGTCTTTGTTTCTTTGACAGCTCTGTGTACAAAAATCCCATTGGAGATGCTTTTCATGAGCATTCGGAGCAGGCCTACTTGCTGGTCTTTTCCGGTATGAAGCTTGCCCGCATCGACCCAAAAACTTGATTTTCGAATGCAGGGATATCCAAGGAAGAGTCAGGAACAAATTTTGTCTCTCTAGCATGCTTAGATCGGGAATTATCCTCAATCTTAGCCACAATTTTATTTTGGACATTTCTGTACCGGCATTTTCTCACTGGCGATGACGTAGACATGTAATACACTGGTGTTTCGGGCAGCCCTACTTCCAGGTCGCTCAGCTCGCCTACAAAATCCTCAGCTAAACATAAAATACGTAAGAGATAGCCCTTGAGACGAGCTTTCCATTGGTGTAGAATTCGTGCAGATCCAGTATTTTTCTTGGGGTGATTTGACCGTCCTTACTTTGTCTTTGATTCTTTGACAGCCCTGTGTACAAAAATCCCATTGGAGATGCTTTTGAGGAGCGTTCGGAGCAGGCCCACTTTCTGACCCTTTACGGTATGAAGCTTGACCGCCTCGACCCTAAAAACTCGATTTTCGAATGCAGGGATATCCAAGGAAGAGTCAGGAACAAATTTTGTCTCTCTAGCATGCTTAGATCGGGAATGATCCTCAATCTTAGCCACAATTTTATTTCGGACATTTCTGTGCCGGCATTTTCTCACTGGCGATGACGTAGGCATGTAATACACTGGTGTTTCGGGCAGCCCTACTTCCAGGTCGCTCAGCTCGCCTACAAAATCCTCAGCTAAGCAAACATTACGGAGGAGATAGCCCTTGATACGAACTTTCTATTGGTGTAAAACTCGTGCTGATCCACTATTATTCTGGGGGTGATTTGACCGTCCTTACTTTGTCTTTGTTTCTTTGACAGCTCTCTGTACAAAAATCCCATTGGAGATGCTTTTGAGGAGCGTTCGGAGCAGGCCTACTTGCTGGTCATTTCCGGTATGAAGCTTGCCCGCATCGACCCAGAAAACTTGATTTTCGATTGCAAGGATATCCAAGGAAGAGTCAGGTACAAATTTTGTCTCTCTAGCATGTTTAGATCGGGATTTATTCTCAATGTAAGCCAAGATTTTATTTCGGACCTTTCTTTGCCGGCATTTTCTCACTGGCGATGACGTAGGCATGTAATACAGTGGTGTTTCGGGCAGCCCTACTTCCAGGCCGCTCAGCTCGCCTACAAAATCCTCAGCTAAGCAAAAATTACGGAGGAGATAGCCCTTGATACGAACTTTCTATTGGTGTAAAACTCGTGCTGATCCACTATTATTCTGGGGGTGATTTGACCGTCCTTACTTTGTCTTTGTTTCTTTGACAGCTCTCTGTACAAAAATCCCATTGGAGATGCTTTTGAGGAGCGTTCGGAGCAGGCCTACTTGCTGGTCATTTCCGGTATGAAGCTTGCCCGCATCGACCCAGAAAACTTGATTTTCGAATGCAAGGATATCCAAGGAAGAGTCAGGTACAAATTTTGTCTCTCTAGCATGTTTAGATCGGGAGTTATTCTCAATGTAAGCCAAGATTTTATTTCGGACCTTTCTTTGCCGGCATTTTCTCACTGGCGATGACGTAGGCATGTAATACAGTGGTGTTTCGGGCAGCCCTACTTCCAGGCCGCTCAGCTCGCCTACAAAATCCTCAGCTAAGCAAATATTACGGAGGAGATAGCCCTTGATACGAACTTTCTATTGGTGTAAAACTCGTGCTGATCCACTATTATTCTGGGGGTGATTTGACCGTCCTTACTTTGTCTTTGTTTCTTTGACAGCTCTGTGTACAAAAATCCCATTGGAGATGCCTTTAAGGAGCGTTCGCAGCAGGCCCACTTGCTGGTCTTTTCCGGTATGAAGCTTGCCCGCATCGACCCCAAAAACTTAATTTTCGAATGCAGGGATATCCAAGGAAGAGTCAGGTGCAAATTTTGTCTCTCTAGCATGCTTAGATCGGGAGTTATTCTCAATCTAAGCCAAGATTTTATTTCGGACATTTCTGTGCCGGCATTTTCTCACTGGCGATGACGTAGGCATGTAATACAGTGGTGTTTCGGTCAGCCCTACTTCCAGGTCGCTCAGCTCGCCTTCAAAATCCTCAGCTAAACATAAAATACGTAAGAGATAGCCCTTGAGACGAGCTTTCCATTGGTGTAGAACTCGTGCAGATCCAGTATTTTTCTTGGGGTGATTTGACCGTCCTTACTTTGTCTTTGATTCTTTTACAGCTCTGTGTACAAAAATACCATTGGAGATGCTTTTGAAGAGCGTTCGGAGCAGGCCCACTTGCTGGTCCTTTACGGTATGAAGCTTGCCCGCATCGACCCAAAAAACTTCATTTTCGAATGCAGGGATATCCAAGGAAGCGTCAGGTACAAATTTTGTCTCTCTAGCATGCTTAGATCGGGAGTTATTCTCAATCTTAGCCACGATTTTATTTCGGACCTTTCTGTGCCGGCATTTTCTCACTGGCGATGACGTAGGCATGTAATACAGTGGTGTTTCGGGCAGCCCTACTTCCAGGCCGCTCAGCTCGCCTACAAAATCCTCAGCTAAACAAAACTTACGGAAAAGATTGCCCTTGATACGAGCTTTCTATTGGTGTAGAACTCGTGCAGATCCAGTATTATTCTGGGGGTGATTTGACCGTCCTTACTTTGTCTTTGTTTCTTTGACAGCTCTGTGTACAAAAATACCATTGGAGATGCTTTTGAGGAGCGTTCGGAGAAGGCCCACTTGCTGGTCATATCCGGTTTGAAGCTTGCCCGCATCGACCCAAAAAACTTAATTTTCGAATGCAGGGATATCCAAGGAAGAGTCAGGTATAAATTTTGTCTCTCTAGCATGCTTAGATCGGGAGTTTTTCTCAATCTTAGCCACGAATTTATTTCGGACATTTCTGTGCCGGCATTTTCTCACTGGCGATGACGTAGGCATGTAATACAGTGGTGTTTCGGGCAGCCCTTCTTCCTGGCCGCTCAGCTCGCCTTTAAAATCCTCAGCTAAACAAAAATTACGGAAGAGATAGCCCTTGATCGGAGCTTTCTATTGGTGTAGAACTCGTGCAGATCCAGTATTATTCTGGGTGTGATTCGACCGTCCTTACTTTGTCTTTGTTTCTTTGACAGCTCTGTGTACAAAAATCCCATTGGAGATGCTTCTGAGGAGCGTTCGGAGCAGGCCCACTTGCTGGTCCTTTACGGTATGAAGCTTGCCCGCATCGACCCAAAAAACTTAATTTTCGAATGCAGGGATATCCAAGGAAGAGGCAGGTACAAATTTTGTCTCTTTAGCATGCTTAGATTGGGAGTTATTCTCAATCTTAGCCACGATTTTATTTCGGACCTTTCTGTGCCGGCATTTTCTCACTGGCGATGACGTAGGTATGTAATACAGTGGTGTTTTGGGCAGCCCTACTTCCAGGCCGCTCAACTCGCCTTCAAAATCCTCAGCTAAACAAAAATTACGGAAGTGATAGCCCTTGAATCGAGCTTTCCATTGGTATAGAATTCGTGCAGATCCAGTTTTATTCTGCGGGTGATTTGACCGTCCTTACTTTGTCTTTGTTTCTTTGACAGCTCTGTGTACAAAAATACCATTGGAGATGCTTTTGAGGAGCGTTCGGTGAAGGCCCACTTGCTGGTCATATCCGGTTTGAAGCTTGCCCGCATCGACCCAAAAAACGTAATTTTCGAATGCAGGGATATCCAAGGAAGCGTCAGGTACAAATTTTGTCTCTCTAGCATGCTTAGATCGGGAGTTATTCTCAATCTTAGCCACGATTTTATTTCGGACCTTTCTGTGCCGGCATATTCTCACTGGCGATGACGTAGGCATGTAATACAGTGGTGTTTCGGGCAGCCCTACTTCCAGGCCGCTCAGCTCGCCTACAAAATCCTCAGCTAAACAAAACTTACGGAAGAGATAGCCCTTGATACGAGCTTTCTATTGGTGTAGAACTCGTGCAGATCCAGTATTATTCTGGGGGTGATTTGACCGTCCTTAAATTGTCTTTGTTTCTTTGAGAGCTCTATGTACAAAAATACCATTGGAGATGCTTTTGAGGAGCGTTCGGAGAAGGCCCACTTGCTGGTCATATCCGGTTTGAAGCTTGCCCGCATCGACCCAAAAAACTTAATTTTCGAATGCAGGGATATCCAAGGAAAAGTCAGGTACAAATTGTTACTCTCTAACATGCTTAGATGGGGAGTTATTCTCAATCTTAGCCACGAATTTATTTCGGACCTTTCTGTGCCGGCATTTTCTCACTGGCGATGACGTAGACATGTAATACAGTGGTGTTTCGGGCAGCCCTACTTCCAGGCCGCTCAGCTCGCCTACAAAATCCTCAGCTAAACAAAACTTACGGAAAAGATTGCCCTTGATACGAGCTTTCTATTGGTGTAGAACTCGTGCAGATCCAGTATTATTCTGGGGGTGATTTGACCGTCCTTACTTTGTCTTTGTTTCTTTGACAGCTCTGTGTACAAAAATACCATTGGAGATGCTTTTGAGGAGCGTTCGGAGAAGGCCCACTTGCTGGTCATATCCGGTTTGAAGCTTGCCCGCATCGACCCAAAAAACTTAATTTTCGAATGCAGGGATATCCAAGGAAGAGTCAGGTATAAATTTTGTCTCTCTAGCATGCTTAGATCGGGAGTTTTTCTCAATCTTAGCCACGAATTTATTTCGGACATTTCTGTGCCGGCATTTTCTCACTGGCGATGACGTAGGCATGTAATACAGTGGTGTTTCGGGCAGCCCTTCTTCCTGGCCGCTCAGCTCGCCTTTAAAATCCTCAGCTAAACAAAATTACGGAAGAGATAGCCCTTGATCGGAGCTTTCTATTGGTGTAGAACTCGTGCAGATCCAGTATTATTCTGGGTGTGATTCGACCGTCCTTACTTTGTCTTTGTTTCTTTGACAGCTCTGTGTACAAAAATCCCATTGGAGATGCTTCTGAGGAGCGTTCGGAGCAGGCCCACTTGCTGGTCCTTTACGGTATGAAGCTTGCCCGCATCGACCCAAAAAACGTAATTTTCGAATGCAGGGATATCCAAGGAAGAGGCAGGTACAAATTTTGTCTCTTTAGCATGCTTAGATTGGGAGTTATTCTCAATCTTAGCCACGATTTTATTTCGGACCTTTCTGTGCCGGCATTTTCTCACTGGCGATGACGTAGGTATGTAATACAGTGGTGTTTTGGGCAGCCCTACTTCCAGGCCGCTCAACTCGCCTTCAAAATCCTCAGCTAAACAAAAATTACGGAAGTGATAGCCCTTGAATCGAGCTTTCCATTGGTATAGAATTCGTGCAGATCCAGTTTTATTCTGCGGGTGATTTGACCGTCCTTACTTTGTCTTTGTTTCTTTGACAGCTCTGTGTACAAAAATACCATTGGAGATGCTTTTGAGGAGCGTTCGGTGAAGGCCCACTTGCTGGTCATATCCGGTTTGAAGCTTGCCCGCATCGACCCAAAAAACGTAATTTTCGAATGCAGGGATATCCAAGGAAGCGTCAGGTACAAATTTTGTCTCTCTAGCATGCTTAGATCGGGAGTTATTCTCAATCTTAGCCACGATTTTATTTCGGACCTTTCTGTGCCGGCATATTCTCACTGGCGATGACGTAGGCATGTAATACAGTGGTGTTTCGGGCAGCCCTACTTCCAGGCCGCTCAGCTCGCCTACAAAATCCTCAGCTAAACAAAACTTACGGAAGAGATAGCCCTTGATACGAGCTTTCTATTGGTGTAGAACTCGTGCAGATCCAGTATTATTCTGGGGGTGATTTGACCGTCCTTACTTTGTCTTTGTTTCTTTGAGAGCTCTATGTACAAAAATACCATTGGAGATGCTTTTGAGGAGCGTTCGGAGAAGGCCCACTTGCTGGTCATATCCGGTTTGAAGCTTGCCCGCATCGACCCAAAAAACTTAATTTTAGAATGCAGAGATATCCAAGGAAAAGTCAGGTACAAATTGTGTCTCTCTAACATGCTTAGATGGGGAGTTATTCTCAATCTTAGCCACGAATTTATTTCGGACCTTTCTGTGCCGGCATTTTCTCACTGGCGATGACGTAGGCATGTAATACAGTGGTGTTTCGGGCAGCCCTTTTTCCTGGCCGTTCAGCTCGCCTTCAAAATCCTCAGCTAAACAAAAATTACGGAAGTGATAGCCCTTGAATCGAGCTTTCCATTGGTGTAGAATTCGTGCAGATCCAGTTTTATTCTGCGGGTGATTTGACCGTCCTTACTTTGTCTTTGTGTCTTTGACAGCTCTGTGTACAAAAATACCATTGGAGATGCTTTTGAGGAGCGTTCGGAGAAGGCCAACTTGCTGGTCATATCCGGTTTGAAGCTTGCCCGCATCAACCCAAAAAACGTCATTTTCGAATGCAGGGATATCCAAGAAAGAGTCAGGTACAAATTTTGTCTCTCTAGCATGCTTAGATCGGGAGTTATTCTCAATCTAAGCCACGATATTATTTCGGACATTTCTGTGCCGGCATTTTCTCACTGGCGATGACGTAGGCATGTAATACAGTGGTGTTTCGGGCAGCCCTTCTTCCTGGCCGCTCAGCTCGCCTTCAAAATCCTCAGCTAAACAAAAATTACGGAAGAGATAGCCCTTGATCGGAGCTTTCTATTGGTGTAGAACTCGTGCAGATCCAGTATTATTCTGGGTGTGATTCGACCGTCCTTACTTTGGGTTTGATTCTTTGACAGCTCTGTGTACAAAAATCCCATTGGAGATGCTTCTGAGGAGCGTTCGGAGCAGGCCCACTTGCTGGTCCTTTACGGTATGAAGCTTGCCCGCATCGACACCAAAAACTTAATTTTCGAATGCAGGGATATCCAAGGAAGAGTCAGGTACAAATTTTGTCTCTTTAGCATGCTTAGATTTGGAGTTATTCTCAATCTTAGCCACATTTTTATTTCGGACCTTTAACTGTGCCGGCATTTTCTCACTGGCGATGACGTAGGCATGTAATACAGTGGTGTTTCGGGCAGCCCTACTTCCAGGCCGCTCAGCTCGCCTACAAAATCCTCAGCTAAACAAAAATTACGAAAGAGATAGCCCTTGATACGAGCTTTCTATTGGTGTAGAACTCGTGCAGATCCAGTATTATTCTGGGTGTGATTCGACCGTCCTTACTTTGTCTTTGTTTCTTTGACAGCTCTATGTACAAAAATCCCATTGGAGATGCTTCTGAGAAGCGTTCGGAGCAGGCCCACTTGCTGGTCATTTCCGGTATGAAGCTTGCCCGCATCGACCCAAAAAACTTAATTTTCGAATGCAGGGATATCCAAGGAAGAGTCAGGTATAAATTTTGTCTCTCTAGCATGCTTAGATCGGGAGTTATTCTCAATCTTAGCCACGATTTTATTTCGGACCTTTCTGTGCCGGCATTTTCTCACTGGCGATGACGTAGGTATGTAATACAGTGGTGTTTCGGGCAGCCCTACTTCCAGGCCGCTCAACTCGCCTTCAAAATCCTCAGCTAAACAAAAATTACGGAAGTGATAGCCCTTGAATCGAGCTTTCCGTTGGTGTAGAATTCGTGCAGATCCAGTTTTATTCTGCGGGTGATTTGACCGTCCTTACTTTGTCTTTGTTTCTTTGACAGCTCTGTGTACAAAAATACCATTGGAGATGCTTTTGAGGAGCGTTCGGAGAAGGCCAACTTGCTGGTCATATCCGGTTTGAAGCTTGCCCGCATCAACCCAAAAAACGTCATTTTCGAATGCAGGGATATCCAAGGAAGCGTCAGGTACAAATTTTGTCTCTCTAGCATGCTTAGATCGGGAGTTATTCTCAATCTTAGCCACGATTTTATTTCGGACCTTTCTGTGCCGGCATTTTCTCACTGGCGATGACGTAGGCATGTAATACAGTGGTGTTTCGGGCAGCCCTACTTCCAGGCCGCTCAGCTCGCCTACAAAATCCTCAGCTAAACAAAACTTACGGAAGAGATAGCCCTTCATACGAGCTTTCTATTGGTGTAGAACTCGTGCAGATCCATTATTATTCTGGGGGTGATTTGACCGTCCTTACTTTGTCTTTGTTTCTTTGACAGCTCTGTGTACAAAAATACCATTGGAGATGCTTTTGAGGAGCGTTCGGAGAAGGCCCACTTGCTGGTCATATCCGGTTTGAAGCTTGCCCGCATCGACCCAAAAAACTTAATTTTCGAATGCAGGGATATCCAAGGAAAAGTCAGGTACAAATTTTGTCTCTCTAACATGCTTAGATGGGGAGTTATTCTCAATCTTAGCCACGAATTTATTTCGGACCTTTCTGTGCCGGCATTTTCTCACTGGCGATGACGTAAGCATGTAATACAGTAGTGTTTCGGGCAGCCCTTCTTCCTGCCCGTTCAGCTCGCCTTCAAAATCCTCAGCTAAACAAAAATTACGGAAGAGATAGCCCTTGATATGAGCTTTCTATTGGAGTGGAACTCGTCCAGATCCAGTATTATTCTGGGTGTGATTCGACCGTCCTTA
This sequence comes from Pisaster brevispinus, assembly GCA_023634235.1. NCBI lineage: Eukaryota > Metazoa > Echinodermata > Asteroidea > Forcipulatida > Asteriidae > Pisaster > Pisaster brevispinus. Next base: position 2,626,991 of record JAMKCF010000014.1, on the reverse strand, counting down.
CTTTGTCTTTGTTTCTTTGACAGCTCTGTGTACAAAAATCCCATTGGAGATGCTTCTGAGGAGCGTTCGGAGCAGGCCCACTTGCTGGTCATTTCCAGTATGAAGCTTGCCCGCATCGACCCAAAAAACTTAATTTTCGAATGCAGGGATATCCAAGAAAGAGTCAGGTACAAATTTTGTCTCTCTAGCATGCTTAGATCGGGAGTTATTCTCAATCTAAGCCAAGATTTTATTTCGGACATTTCTGTGCCGGCATTTTCTCACTGGCGATGACGTAGGCATGTAATACAGTGGTGTTTCGGGCAGCCCTACTTCCAGGCCGCTCAGCTCGCCTACAAAATCCTCAGCTAAACATAAATTACGTAAGAGATAGCCCTTGAGACGAGCTTTCCATTGGTGTAAAACTCGTGCTGATCCAGTATTATTCTGGGGATGATTTGACCGTCCTTACTTTGTCTTTGTTTCTTTGACAGCTCTGTGTACAAAAATCCCATTGGAGATGCTTTTGAGGAGCGTTCGGAGCAGGCCCACTTGCTGGTCCTTTACGGTATGAAGCTTGCCCGCATCGACCCAAAAAACGTAATTTTCGAATGCAGGGATATCCAAGGAAGAGTCAGGTACAAATTTTGTCTCTTTAGCATGCTTAGATTGGGAGTTATTCTCAATCTTAGCCAAATTTTTATTTCGGACCTTTCTGTGCCGGCATTTTCTCACTGGCGATGACGTAGGCATGTAATACAGTGGTGTTTCGGGCAGCCCTACTTCCAGGCCGCTCAGCTCGCCTACAAAATCCTCAGCTAAACAAAAATTACGAAAGAGATAGCCCTTGATACGAGCTTTCTATTGGTGTAGAACTCGTGCAGATCCAGTATTATTCTGGGTGTGATTCGACCGTCCTTACTTTGTCTTTGTTTCTTTGACAGCTCTATGTACAAAAATCCCGTTGGAGATGCTTCTGAGAAGCGTTCGGAGCAGGCCCACTTGCTGGTCATTTCCGGTATGAAGCTTGCCCGCATCGACCCAAAAAACTTAATTTTCGAATGCAGGGATATCCAAGGAAGAGTCAGGTATAAATTTTGTCTCTCTAGCATGCTTAGATCGGGAGTTATTCTCAATCTTAGCCACGATTTTATTTCGGACCTTTCTGTGCCGGCATTTTCTCACTGGCGATGACATAGGTATGTAATACAGTGGTGTTTCGGGCAGCCCTACTTCCAGGCCGCTCAACTCGCCTTCAAAATCCTCAGCTAAACAAAAATTACGGAAGTGATAGCCCTTGAATCGAGCTTTCCATTGGTGTAGAATTCGTGCAGATCCAGTTTTATTCTGCGGGTGATTTGACCGTCCTTACTTTGTCTTTGTTTCTTTGACAGCTCTGTGTACAAAAATACCATTGGAGATGCTTTTGAGGAGCGTTCGGAGAAGGCCAACTTGCTGGTCATATCCGGTTTGAAGCTTGCCCGCATCGACCCAAAAAACGTAATTTTCGAATGCAGGGATATCCAAGGAAGCGTCAGGTACAAATTTTGTCTCTCTAGCATGCTTAGATCGGGAGTTATTCTCAATCTTAGCCACGATTTTATTTCGGACCTTTCTGTGCCGGCATTTTCTCACTGGCGATGACGTAGGCATGTAATACAGTGGTGTTTCGGGCAGCCCTACTTCCAGGCCGCTCAGCTCGCCTACAAAATCCTCAGCTAAACAAAACTTACGGAAGAGATAGCCCTTGATACGAGCTTTCTATTGGTGTAGAACTCGTGCAGATCCAGTATTATTCTGGGGGTGATTTGACCGTCCTTACTTTGTCTTTGTTTCTTTGACAGCTCTGTGTACAAAAATACCATTGGAGATGCTTTTGAGGAGCGTTCGGAGAAGGCCCACTTGCTGGTCATATCCGGTTTGAAGCTTGCCCGCATCGACCCAAAAAACTTAATTTTCGAATGCAGGGATATCCAAGGAAAAGTCAGGTACAAATTTTGTCTCTCTAACATGCTTAGATGGGGAGTTATTCTCAATCTTAGCCACGAATTTATTTCGGACCTTTCTGTGCAGGCATTTTCTCACTGGCGATGACGTAGGCATGTAATACAGTGGTGTTTCGGGCAGCCCTTCTTCCTGGCCGTTCAGCTCGCCTTCAAAATCCTCAGCTAAACAAAAATTACGGAAGAGATAGCCCTTGATATGAGCTTTCTATTGGAGTGGAACTCGTCCAGATCCAGTATTATTCTGGGTGTGATTCGACCGTCCTTACTTTGTCTTTGTTTCTTTGACAGCTCTGTGTACAAAAATCCCATTGGAGATGCTTCTGAGGAGCGTTCGGAGCAGGCCAACTTGCTGGTCATTTCCGGTATGAAGCTTGCCCGCATCGACCCAAAAAACTTAATTTTCGAATGCAGGGATATCCAAGAAAGAGTCAGGTACAAATTTTGTCTCTCTAGCATGCTTAGATCGGGAGTTATTCTCAATCTAAGCCAAGATTTTATTTCGGAAATTTCTGTGCCGGCATTTTCTCACTGGCGATGACGTAGGCATGTAATACACTGGTGTTTCGGGCAGCCCTACTTCCAGGCCGCTCAGCTCGCCTACAAAATCCTCAGCTAAACATAACATACGTAAGAGATAGCCCTTGAGACGAGCTTTCCATTGGTGTAGAACTCGTGCAGATCTTGTATTTTTCTTGGGGTGATTTGACCGTCCTTACTTTGTCTTTGATTCTTTTACAGCTCTGTGTACAAAAATACCATTGGAGATGCTTTTGAGGAGCGTTCGGAGCAGGCCCACTTGCTGGTCCTTTACGGTATGAAGCTTGCCCGCATCGACCCAAAAAACGTAATTTTCGAATGCAGGGATATCCAAGGAAGCGTCAGGTACAAATTTTGTCTCTCTAGCATGCTTAGATCGGGAGTTATTCTCAATCTTAGCCACGATTTTATTTCGGACCTTTCTGTGCCGGCATTTTCTCACTGGCGATGACGTAGGCATGTAATACAGTGGTGTTTCGGGCAGCCCTTCTTCCTGGCCGCTCACCTCGCCTTCAAAATCCTCAGCTAAACAAAAATTACGGAAGAGATAGCCCTTGATCGGAGCTTTCTATTGGTGTAGAACTCGTGCAGATCCAGTATTATTCTGGGTGTGATTCGACCGTCCTTACTTTGTCTTTGTTTCTTTGACAGCTCTGTGTACAAAAATCCCATTGGAGATGCTTTTGAGGAGCGTTCGGAGCAGGCCCACTTGCTGGTCCTTTACGGTATGAAGCTTGCCCGCATCAACCCAAAAAACTTAATTTTCGAATGCAGGGATATCCAAGGAAGAGTCAGGTACAAATTTTGTCTCTTTAGCATGCTTAGATTGGGAGTTATTCTCAATCTTAGCCACATTTTTATTTCGGACCTTTCTGTGACGGCATTTTCTCACTGGCGATGACGTAGGCATGTAATACAGTGGTGTTTCGGGCAGCCCTACTTCCAGGCCGCTCAGCTCGCCTACAAAATCCTCAGCTAAACAAAAATTACGAAAGAGATAGCCCTTGATACGAGCTTTCTATTGGTGTAGAACTCGTGCAGATCCAGTATTATTCTGGGTGTGATTCGACCGTCCTTACTTTGTCTTTGTTTCTTTGACAGCTCTATGTACAAAAATACCATTGGAGATGCTTTTGAGGAGCGTTCGGAGAAGGCCCACTTGCTGGTCATATCCGGTTTGAAGCTTGCCCGCATCGACCCAAAAAACGTAATTTTCGAATGCAGGGATATCCAAGGAAGCGTCAGGTACAAATTTTGTCTCTCTAGCATGCTTAGATCGGGAGTTATTCTCAATCTTAGCCACGATTTTATTTCGGACCTTTCTGTGCCGGCATTTTCTCACTGGCGATGACGTAGGCATGTAATACAGTGGTGTTTCGGGCAGCCCTACTTCCAGGCCGCTCAGCTCGCCTACAAAATCCTCAGCTAAACAAAACTTACGGAAGAGATAGCCCTTGATACGAGCTTTCTATTGGTGTAGAACTCGTGCAGATCCAGTATTATTCTGGGGGTGATTTGACCGTCCTTACTTTGTCTTTGTTTCTTTGACAGCTCTGTGTACAAAAATACCATTGGAGATGCTTTTGAGGAGCGTTCGGAGAAGGCCCACTTGCTGGTCATATCCGGTTTGAAGCTTGCCCGCATCGACCCAAAAAACTTTATTTTCGAATGCAGGGATATCCAAGGAAAAGTCAGGTACAAATTTTGTCTCTCTAACATGCTTAGATGGGGAGTTATTCTCAATCTTAGCCACGAATTTATTTCGGACCTTTCTGTGCCGGCATTTTCTCACTGGCGATGACGTAGGCATGTAATACAGTGGTGTTTCGGGCAGCCCTACTTCCAGGCCGCTCAGCTCGCCTACAAAATCCTCAGCTAAACAAAATTACGGAAAACATAGCCCTTGAGACGAGCTTTCTATTGGTGTAGAACTCGTCCAGATCCAGTATTATTCTGGGGTGATTTGACCGTCCTTACTTTGTCTTTGTTTCTTTGAGAGGTCTGTGTACAAAAATCCCATTGGAGATGCTTTTAAAGAGCGTTCGGAGCAGGCCCACTTGCTGGTCATTTCCGGTATGAAGCTTGCCCGCATCAACCCAAAAAACTTAATTTTCGAATGCAGGGATATCCAAGGAAGAGTCAGGTAAAAATTTTGTCTCTCTAGCATGCTTAGATCGGGAGTTATTCTCAATCTTAGCCACGATTTTATTTCGGACCTTTCTGTGCCGGCATTTTCTCACTGGCGATGACGTAGGCATGTATTACAGTGGTGTTTCGGGCAGCCGTACTTCCTGGCCGCTCAGCTCGCCTACAAAATCCGCAGCTAAGCAAAAATTACAGAGGAGATAGCCCTTGATACGAACTTTCTATTGGTGTAAAACTCGTGCTGATCCACTAATATTCTGGGGGTGATTTGACCGTCCTTACTTTGTCTTTGTTTCTTTGACAGCTATGTGTACAAAAATCCCATTGGAGATGCATTTGAGGAGCGTTCGGTGCAGGCCCACTTGCTGGTCATTTACGGTCTGAAGCTTGCCCGCCTCGACCCAAAACACTTCATTTTCGAATGCAGGGATATCCAAGGAAGAGTCAGGTACAAAATTTGTCTCTCTAGCATGCTTAGATCGGAAGTTATTCTCAATCTTAGACACGATTTTATTTCGGACCTTTCTGTGCCGGCATTTTCTCACTGGCGATGACGTAGGCATGTATTACAGTGGTGTTTCGGGCAGCCGTACTTCAAGGCCGCTCAGCTCGCCTACAAAATCCTCAGCTAAGCAAAAATTACAGAGGAGATAGCCCTTGATACGAACTTTCTATTGGTGTAAAACTCGTGCTGATCCACTATTATTCTGGGGTGATTTGAGCGTCCTTACTTTGTCTTTGTTTCTTTGACAGCTCTGTGTACAAAAACCCCATTGGAGATGCTTTTGTGGAGCGTTCGGAGCAGGCCCACTTGCTGGTCATTTCCTGTATGAAGCTTGCCCGCATCGACCCAAAAACTTAATTTTCGAATGCAGGAATATCCAAGGAAGAGTCAGGTACAAAATTTGTCTCTCTAGCATGCTTAGATCGGAAGTTATTCTCAATCTTAGACACGATTTTATTTCGGACCTTTCTGTGACGGCATTTTCTCACTGGCGATGACGTAGGCATGTATTACAGTGGTGTTTCGGGCAGCCCTACTTCCAGGCCGTTTAGCTCGCCTACAAAATCCTCAGCTAAGCAAAAATTACGGAGGAGATAGCCCTTGGTACGAACTTTCTATTGGTGTAAAACTCGTGCTGATCCACTATTATTCTGGGGTGATTTGACTGTCCTTACTTTGTCTTTGTTTCTTTGACAGCTCTGTGTACAAATATCCCATTGGAGATGCATTTGAGGAGCGTTCGGAGCAGGCCCACTTGCTGGTCATTTACGGTCTGAAGCTTGCCCGCCTCGACCCAAAACACTTCATTTTCGAATGCAGGGATATCCAAGGAAGAGTCAGGTACAAATTTTGTCTCTCTAGCATGCTTAGATCGGGAGTTATTCTCAATCTTAGCCACGATTTTATTTCGGACCTTTCTGTGCAGGCATTTTCTCACTGGCGATGACGTAGGCATGTATTACAGTGGTGTTTCGGGCAGCCGTACTTCCAGGCCGCTCAGCTCGCCTACAAAATCCGCAGCTAAGCAAAAATTACAGAGGAGATAGCCCTTGATACGAACTTTCTATTGGTGTAAAACTCGTGCTGATTCACTAATATTCTGGGGGTGATTTGACCGTCCTTACTTTGTCTTTGTTTCTTTGACAGCTCTGTGTACAAAAATCCCATTGGAGATGCATTTGAGGAGCGTTCGGAGCAGGCCCACTTGCTGGTCATTTACGGTCTGAAGCTTGCCCGCCTCGACCCAAAACACTTCATTTTCGAATGCAGGGATATCCAAGGAAGAGTCAGGTACAAATTTTGTCTCTCTAGCATGCTTAGATCGGGAGTTATTCTCAATCTTAGCCACGATTTTATTTCGGACCTTTCTGTGCCGGCATTTTCTCACTGGCGATGACGTAGGCATGTATTACAGTGGTGTTTCGGGCAGCCGTACTTCCAGGCCGCTCAGCTCGCCTACAAAATCCGCAGCTAAGCAAAAATTACAGAGGAGATAGCCCTTGATACGAACTTTCTATTGCCCGCATCAACCCAAAAAACTTAATTTTCGAATGCAGGGATATCCAAGGAAGAGTCAGGTACAAATTTTGTCTCTTTAGCATGCTTAGATTGGGAGTTATTCTCAATCTTAGCCACATTTTTATTTCGGACCTTTCTGTGACGGCATTTTCTCACTGGCGATGACGTAGGCATGTAATACAGTGGTGTTTCGGGCAGCCCTACTTCCAGGCCGCTCAGCTCGCCTACAAAATCCTCAGCTAAACAAAAATTACGAAAGAGATAGCCCTTGATACGAGCTTTCTATTGGTGTAGAACTCGTGCAGATCCAGTATTATTCTGGGTGTGATTCGACCGTCCTTACTTTGTCTTTGTTTCTTTGACAGCTCTATGTACAAAAATACCATTGGAGATGCTTTTGAGGAGCGTTCGGAGAAGGCCCACTTGCTGGTCATATCCGGTTTGAAGCTTGCCCGCATCGACCCAAAAAACGTAATTTTCGAATGCAGGGATATCCAAGGAAGCGTCAGGTACAAATTTTGTCTCTCTAGCATGCTTAGATCGGGAGTTATTCTCAATCTTAGCCACGATTTTATTTCGGACCTTTCTGTGCCGGCATTTTCTCACTGGCGATGACGTAGGCATGTAATACAGTGGTGTTTCGGGCAGCCCTACTTCCAGGCCGCTCAGCTCGCCTACAAAATCCTCAGCTAAACAAAACTTACGGAAGAGATAGCCCTTGATACGAGCTTTCTATTGGTGTAGAACTCGTGCAGATCCAGTATTATTCTGGGGGTGATTTGACCGTCCTTACTTTGTCTTTGTTTCTTTGACAGCTCTGTGTACAAAAATACCATTGGAGATGCTTTTGAGGAGCGTTCGGAGAAGGCCCACTTGCTGGTCATATCCGGTTTGAAGCTTGCCCGCATCGACCCAAAAAACTTTATTTTCGAATGCAGGGATATCCAAGGAAAAGTCAGGTACAAATTTTGTCTCTCTAACATGCTTAGATGGGGAGTTATTCTCAATCTTAGCCACGAATTTATTTCGGACCTTTCTGTGCCGGCATTTTCTCACTGGCGATGACGTAGGCATGTAATACAGTGGTGTTTCGGGCAGCCCTACTTCCAGGCCGCTCAGCTCGCCTACAAAATCCTCAGCTAAACAAAATTACGGAAAACATAGCCCTTGAGACGAGCTTTCTATTGGTGTAGAACTCGTCCAGATCCAGTATTATTCTGGGGTGATTTGACCGTCCTTACTTTGTCTTTGTTTCTTTGAGAGGTCTGTGTACAAAAATCCCATTGGAGATGCTTTTAAAGAGCGTTCGGAGCAGGCCCACTTGCTGGTCATTTCCGGTATGAAGCTTGCCCGCATCAACCCAAAAAACTTAATTTTCGAATGCAGGGATATCCAAGGAAGAGTCAGGTAAAAATTTTGTCTCTCTAGCATGCTTAGATCGGGAGTTATTCTCAATCTTAGCCACGATTTTATTTCGGACCTTTCTGTGCCGGCATTTTCTCACTGGCGATGACGTAGGCATGTATTACAGTGGTGTTTCGGGCAGCCGTACTTCCTGGCCGCTCAGCTCGCCTACAAAATCCGCAGCTAAGCAAAAATTACAGAGGAGATAGCCCTTGATACGAACTTTCTATTGGTGTAAAACTCGTGCTGATCCACTAATATTCTGGGGGTGATTTGACCGTCCTTACTTTGTCTTTGTTTCTTTGACAGCTATGTGTACAAAAATCCCATTGGAGATGCATTTGAGGAGCGTTCGGTGCAGGCCCACTTGCTGGTCATTTACGGTCTGAAGCTTGCCCGCCTCGACCCAAAACACTTCATTTTCGAATGCAGGGATATCCAAGGAAGAGTCAGGTACAAATTTTGTCTCTCTAGCATGCTTAGATCGGAAGTTATTCTCAATCTTAGACACGATTTTATTTCGGACCTTTCTGTGCCGGCATTTTCTCACTGGTGATGACGTAGGCATGTAATACAGTGGAGTTTCGGGCAGCCCTACTTCCAGGCCGCTCAGCTCGCCTACAAGATCCTCAGCTAAACATAAATTACGTAAGAGATAGCCCTTGAGACGAGCTTTCCATTGGTGTAGAACTCGTGCAGATCCACTATTTTTCTGGGGGTGATTCGACCGTCCTTACTTTGTCTTTGTTTCTTTGACAGCTCTGTGTACAAAAATCCCATTGGAGATGCTTCTGAAGAGCGTTCGGAGCAGGCCCACTTGCTGGTCATTTCCGGTATGAAGCTTGCCCGCATCGAGCCAAAAAACTTCATTTTCGAATGCAGGAATATCCAAGGAAAAGTCAGGTACAAAATTTGTCTCTCTAGCATGCTTAGATCGGGAGTTATTCACAATCTAAGCCAATATTTTTTTTCGGACCTTTCTGTGCCGGCATTTTCTCACTGGCGATGACGTAGACATGTAATACACTGGTGCTTCGGGCAGCCCTATTTCCAGGCCGCTCAGCTCGCCTACAAAATCCTCAGCTAAACAAAAAATACAGAAGAGACAGCCCTTAATACGAGCTTTCTATTGGTGTAGAACTCGTGCAGATCCAGTATTATTCATGGGGTGATTTGAGCGTCCTTACTTTGTCTTTGTTTCTTTGACAGCTCTGTTTACAAAAATCCCATTGGAGATGCTTTTGAGGAGCGTTCGCAGCAGGCCCACTTGCTGGTCATTTCCGGTATGAAGCTTGCCCGCATCGACCCAAAAAACTTAATTTTCGAATGCAGGGATATCCAAGGAAGAGTCAGGTACAAAATTTGTCTCTCTAGCATGCTTAAATCGGGAGTTATTCTCAATCTTAGCCACAATTTTATTTAGGACCTTTCTGTGCCGGCATTTTCTCACTGGCGATGACGTAGGCATGTAATACAGTGGTGTTTCGGACAGCCCGACTTCCAGGCCGCTCAGCTCGCCTACAAAATCTTCAGCTAAACAAAAAATACGGAAGAGATAGTCCTTGATACGAGCTTTCTATTGGTGTAAAACTCGTCCAGATCCAGTATTATCCTGGGGGTGATTTGACCGTCCTTACTTTGTCTTTGTTTCTTTGACAGCTCTGTGTACAAAAATCCCATTGGAGATGCTTTTGAGGAGCGTTCGGAGCAGGCCCACTTGCTGGTCATTTACGGTATGAAGCTTGCCCGCATCAACCCAAAAAACTTAATTTTCGAATGCAGGGATATCCAAGGAAGAGTCAGGTACAAATTTTGTCTCTCTAGCATGCTTAGATCGGGAGTTATTCTCAATCTTAGCCACGATTTTATTTCGGACTTTTCTGTGACGGCATTTTCTCACTGGCGATGACGTAGGCATGTATTACAGTGGTGTTTCGGGCAGCCGTACTTCCAGGCCGCTCAGCTCGCCTACAAAATCCTCAGCTAAAAAAAAAATACAGAAGAGATAGTCCTTGATACGAGCTTTCTATTGGTGTAAAACTCGTGCAGATCCAGTATTATTCTGGGGTGATTTGAGCGTCCTTACTTTGTCTTTGTTTCTTTGACAGCTCTGTGTACAAAAACCCCATTGGAGATGCTTTTTAGGACCGTTCGGAGCAGGCCCACTTGCTGGTCATTTCCGGTATGAAGCTTGCCCGCATCAACCCAAAAAACTTCATTTACGAATGCAGGGATATCCAAGGAAGAGTCAGGTACAAATTTTGTCTCTGTAGCATGCTTAGATCGGGAGTTATTCTCAATCTTAGCCACGTCTTTATTTCGGACCTTTCTGTGCCGGCATTTTCTCACTGGCGATGACGTAGGCATGTTATACAGTGGTGTTTTGGGCAGCCCTACTTCCAGGCCGCTCAGCTCGCCTACAAAATCCTCAGCTAAACATACAAAACGGAAAAAATAGCCCTTGATACAAGCTTTCCATTGGTGTAAAACTCGTGCAGATCTTGTATTATTCTGGGGTGATTTGACCGTCCTTACTTTGTCTTTGTTTCTTTGACAGCTCTGTGTACAAAAACCCCATTGGAGATGCTTTTTAGGATCGTTCGGAGCAGGCCCACTTGCTGGTCATTTCCGGTATGAAGCTTGCCCGCATCAACCCAAAAAACTTAATTTTCGAATGCAGGGATATCCAAGGAAGAGTCAGGTACAAATTTTGTCTCTCTAGCATGCTTAGATCGGGAGTTATTTTCAATCTTAGCCACGATTTTATTTCGGACCTTTCTGTGCCTGCATTTTCTACTGGCGATGACGTAGGCATGTATGTAATACAGTGGTGTTTCGGGCAGCCCGACTTCCAGGCCGCTCAGCTCGCCTACAAAATCTTCAGCTAAACAAAAAATACGGAAGAGATAGTCCTTGATACGAGCTTTCTATTGGTGTAGAACTCGTCCAGATCCAGTATTATTCTGGGGGTGATTTGACCGTCCTTACTTTGTCTTTGTTTCTTTGACAGCTCTGTGTACAAAAATCCCATTGGAGATGCTTTTGAGGAGCGTTCGGAGCAGGCCCACTTGCTGGTCATTTACGGTATGAAGCTTGCCTGCATCGACCCGAAAAACATAATTTTCGAATTCAAGGATATCCAAGGAAGGGTCAGGTACAAAATTTGTCTCACTAGCATGCTTAGATCGGGAGTTATTTTCAATCTTAGCCACGATTTTATTTCGGACCTTTCTGTGGCTGCATTTTCTCACTGGCGATGACGTAGGCATGTATGTAATACAGTGGTGTTTCGGACAGCCCGACTTCCAGGCCGCTCAGCTCGCCTACAAAATCTTCAGCTAAACAAAAAATACGGAAGAGATAGTCCTTGATACGAGGTTTCTATTGGTGTAGAACTCGTCCAGATCCAGTATTATTCTGGGGGTGATTTGACCGTCCTTACTTTGTCTTTGTTTCTTTGACAGCTCTGTGTACAAAAATCCCATTGGAGATGCTTTTGAGGAGCGTTCGGAGCAGGCCCACTTGCTGGTCATTTACGGTATGAAGCTTGCCTGCATCGACCTAAAAAACTTAATTTACGAATGCAGGGATATCCAAGGAAGAGTCAGGTACAAATTTTGTCTCTCTAGCATGCTTAGATCGGGAGTTATTTTCAAACTTAGCCACGATTTTATTTCGGACCTTTCTGTGCCTTCATTTTCTCACTGGCGATGACGTAGGCATGTATGTAATACAGTAGTGCTTCGGGCAGCCCTATTTCCAGGCCGCTCAGCTCGCCTACAAAATCCTCAGCTAAACAAAAATTATGGAAGAGATAGCCCTTGATACGAGCTTTCTATTGGTGTAGAACTCGTGCAGATCCAGTATTATTCTGGGGGTGATTTGACCGTCCTTACTTTGTCTTTGTTTCTTTGACAGCTCTGTGTACAAAAACCAAATTGGAGATGCTTTTGAGGAGCGTTCGGAGCAGGCCCACTTGCTGGTCATTTCCGGTATGAAGCTTGCCCGCATCGACCCAAAAAACTTGATTTTCGAATGAAGGGACATCCAAGGTAGAGTCAGGTACAAATTTTGTCTCTCTAGCATGCTTAGATCGGGAAGTATCCTCAATCTTAGCAACGATTTTATTTCGGACCTTTCTGTGCCGGCATTTTCTCACTGGCGATGACTTAGGCATGTAATACAGTGGTGTTTCGGGCAGCCCTACTTCCAGGCCGCTCAGCTCGCCTACAAAATCCTCAGCTAAACATAAAAAACGGAAAAAACAGCCCTTGATACAAGCTTTCCATTGGTGTAAAACTCGTGCAGATCCACTGTTATTCTGGGGGTGATTGGACCGTCCTTACTTTGTCTTTGTTTCTTTGACAGCTCTGTGTACAAAAATCCAATTGGAGATGCTTTTGAGGAGCGTTCGGAGCAGGCCCACTTGCTGGTCATATCCTCTTTGAAGCTTGCCCGCATCGACCCAAAAAACTTAATTTTCGAATGCAGGGATATACAAGGAAGGGTCAGGTACAAAATTTGTCTCTCTAGCATGCTTAGATCGGGAGTTATTCTCAATCTTAGCCACGATTTTATTTCGGACCTTACTGTGCCGGAATTTTCTCACTGGCGATGACGTAGCCATGTAATAAAGTGGTGTTTCGGGCAGCCCTACTTCCAGGCAGCTCAGCTCGCCTACAAATCCTCAGCTAAACAAAAATTACGGAAGAGATAGCCCTTGAAACGAGCTTTCTATTGGTGTAGAACTCGTGCAGATCCAGTGTTATTCTGGGTGTGATTCGACCGTCCTTACTTTGTCTTTGTTTCTTTGACAGCTCTGTGTACAAAAATCCCATTGGAGATGCTTCTGATGAGCGTTCGGAGCAGGCCCACTTGCTGGTCATTTCCGGTATGAAGCTTGCCCGCATCGACCCAAAAAACTTATTTTTCGAATGCAGGGATATCCAAGGAAGAGTCAGGTACAAATTTTGTCTCTGTAGCATGCTTAGATCGGGAGTTATTCTCAATCTTAGCCACGATTGTATTTCGGACCTTTGTGTGCCGGCATTTTCTCACTGGCGATGACGTAGGCATGTTATACAGTGGTGTTTAGGGCAGCCCTTCTTCCAGGCCGCTCAGCTCGCCTACAAAATCCTCAGCTAAACATACAAAACGGAAAAAATAGCCCTTGATACAAGCTTTCCATTGGTGTAAAACTCGTGCAGATCTTGTATTATTCTGGGGGTGATTTGACCGTCCTTACTTTGTCTTTGTTTCTTTGACAGCTCTGTGTACAAAAATCCAATTGGAGATGCTTTTGAGGAGCGTTCGGAGCAGGCCCACTTGCTGGTCATTTACGGTATGAAGCTTGCCTGCATCGACCCGAAAAACATAATTTTCGAATTCAAGGATATCCAAGGAAGGGTCAGGTACAAAATTTGTCTCACTAGCATGCTTAGATCGGGAGTTATTTTCAATCTTAGCCACGATTTTATTTCGGACCTTTCTGTGGCTGCATTTTCTCACTGGCGATGACGTAGGCATGTATGTAATACAGTGGTGTTTCGGACAGCCCGACTTCCAGGCCGCTCAGCTCGCCTACAAAATCTTCAGCTAAACAAAAAATACGGAAGAGATAGTCCTTGATACGAGGTTTCTATTGGTGTAGAACTCGTCCAGATCCAGTATTATTCTGGGGGTGATTTGACCGTCCTTACTTTGTCTTTGTTTCTTTGACAGCTCTGTGTACAAAAATCCCATTGGAGATGCTTTTGAGGAGCGTTCGGAGCAGGCCCACTTGCTGGTCATTTACGGTATGAAGCTTGCCTGCATCGACCTAAAAAACTTAATTTACGAATGCAGGGATATCCAAGGAAGAGTCAGGTACAAATTTTGTCTCTCTAGCATGCTTAGATCGGGAGTTATTTTCAAACTTAGCCACGATTTTATTTCGGACCTTTCTGTGCCTTCATTTTCTCACTGGCGATGACGTAGGCATGTATGTAATACAGTAGTGCTTCGGGCAGCCCTATTTCCAGGCCGCTCAGCTCGCCTACAAAATCCTCAGCTAAACAAAAATTATGGAAGAGATAGCCCTTGATACGAGCTTTCTATTGGTGTAGAACTCGTGCAGATCCAGTATTATTCTGGGGGTGATTTGACCGTCCTTACTTTGTCTTTGTTTCTTTGACAGCTCTGTGTACAAAAACCAAATTGGAGATGCTTTTGAGGAGCGTTCGGAGCAGGCCCACTTGCTGGTCATTTCCGGTATGAAGCTTGCCCGCATCGACCCAAAAAACTTGATTTTCGAATGAAGGGACATCCAAGGTAGAGTCAGGTACAAATTTTGTCTCTCTAGCATGCTTAGATCGGGAAGTATCCTCAATCTTAGCAACGATTTTATTTCGGACCTTTCTGTGCCGGCATTTTCTCACTGGCGATGACTTAGGCATGTAATACAGTGGTGTTTCGGGCAGCCCTACTTCCAGGCCGCTCAGCTCGCCTACAAAATCCTCAGCTAAACATAAAAAACGGAAAAAACAGCCCTTGATACAAGCTTTCCATTGGTGTAAAACTCGTGCAGATCCACTGTTATTCTGGGGGTGATTGGACCGTCCTTACTTTGTCTTTGTTTCTTTGACAGCTCTGTGTACAAAAATCCAATTGGAGATGCTTTTGAGGAGCGTTCGGAGCAGGCCCACTTGCTGGTCATATCCTCTTTGAAGCTTGCCCGCATCGACCCAAAAAACTTAATTTTCGAATGCAGGGATATACAAGGAAGGGTCAGGTACAAAATTTGTCTCTCTAGCATGCTTAGATCGGGAGTTATTCTCAATCTTAGCCACGATTTTATTTCGGACCTTACTGTGCCGGAATTTTCTCACTGGCGATGACGTAGCCATGTAATAAAGTGGTGTTTCGGGCAGCCCTACTTCCAGGCAGCTCAGCTCGCCTACAAATCCTCAGCTAAACAAAAATTACGGAAGAGATAGCCCTTGAAACGAGCTTTCTATTGGTGTAGAACTCGTGCAGATCCAGTGTTATTCTGGGTGTGATTCGACCGTCCTTACTTTGTCTTTGTTTCTTTGACAGCTCTGTGTACAAAAATCCCATTGGAGATGCTTCTGATGAGCGTTCGGAGCAGGCCCACTTGCTGGTCATTTCCGGTATGAAGCTTGCCCGCATCGACCCAAAAAACTTATTTTTCGAATGCAGGGATATCCAAGGAAGAGTCAGGTACAAATTTTGTCTCTGTAGCATGCTTAGATCGGGAGTTATTCTCAATCTTAGCCACGATTGTATTTCGGACCTTTGTGTGCCGGCATTTTCTCACTGGCGATGACGTAGGCATGTTATACAGTGGTGTTTAGGGCAGCCCTTCTTCCAGGCCGCTCAGCTCGCCTACAAAATCCTCAGCTAAACATACAAAACGGAAAAAATAGCCCTTGATACAAGCTTTCCATTGGTGTAAAACTCGTGCAGATCTTGTATTATTCTGGGGGTGATTTGACCGTCCTTACTTTGTCTTTGTTTCTTTGACAGCTCTGTGTACAAAAATCCAATTGGAGATGCTTTTGAGGAGCGTTCGGAGCAGGCCCACTTGCTGGTCATTTACGGTATGAAGCTTGCCTGCATCGACCTAAAAAACTTAATTTACGAATGCAGGGATATCCAAGGAAGAGTCAGGTACAAATTTTGTCTCTCTAGCATGCTTAGATCGGGAGTTATTTTCAAACTTAGCCACGATTTTATTTCGGACCTTTCTGTGCATGCATTTTCTCACTGGCGATGACGTAGGCATGTATGTAATACAGTGGTGTTTCGGGCAGCCCAAATTCCAGGCCGCTCAGCTCGCCTACAAAATCCTCAGCTAAACAAAAATTATGGAAGAGATAGCCCTTGATACGAGCTTTCTATTGGTGTAGAACTCGTGCAGATCCAGTATTATTCTGGGTGTGATTCGACCGTCTTTACTTTGTCTTTGTTTCTTTGACAGCTCTGTGTACAAAAATCCCATTGGAAATGCTTACGAGGAGCGTTCGGAGCAGGCCCACTTGCTGGTCGTTTCCTTTATGAAGCTTGCCCTCATCGACCCGAAAAACATAATTTTCGAATTCAAGGATATCCAAGGAAGGGTCAGGTACAAATTTTGTCTCTCTAGCATGCTTAGATCGGGAGTTATTTTCAAACTTAGCCACGATTTTATTTCGGACCTTTCTGTGCCTTCATTTTCTCACTGGCGATGACGTAGGCATGTATGTAATACAGTAGTGCTTCGGGCAGCCCTATTTCCAGGCCGCTCAGCTCGCCTACAAAATCCTCAGCTAAACAAAAATTATGGAAGAGATAGCCCTTGATACGAGCTTTCTATTGGTGTAGAACTCGTGCAGATCCAGTATTATTCTGGGGGTGATTTGACCGTCCTTACTTTGTCTTTGTTTCTTTGACAGCTCTGTGTACAAAAACCAAATTGGAGATGCTTTTGAGGAGCGTTCGGAGCAGGCCCACTTGCTGGTCATTTCCGGTATGAAGCTTGCCCGCATCGACCCAAAAAACTTGATTTTCGAATGAAGGGACATCCAAGGTAGAGTCAGGTACAAATTTTGTCTCTCTAGCATGCTTAGATCGGGAAGTATCCTCAATCTTAGCAACGATTTTATTTCGGACCTTTCTGTGCCGGCATTTTCTCACTGGCGATGACTTAGGCATGTAATACAGTGGTGTTTCGGGCAGCCCTTCTTCCAGGCCGCTCAGCTCGCCTACAAAATCCTCAGCTAAACATAAAAAACGGAAAAAACAGCCCTTGATACAAGCTTTCCATTGGTGTAAAACTCGTGCAGATCCACTGTTATTCTGGGGGTGATTGGACCGTCCTTACTTTGTCTTTGTTTCTTTGACAGCTCTGTGTACAAAAATCCAATTGGAGATGCTTTTGAGGAGCGTTCGGAGCAGGCCCACTTGCTGGTCATATCCTCTTTGAAGCTTGCCCGCATCGACCCAAAAAACTTAATTTTCGAATGCAGGGATATACAAGGAAGGGTCAGGTACAAAATTTGTCTCTCTAGCATGCTTAGATCGGGAGTTATTCTCAATCTTAGCCACGATTTTATTTCGGACCTTACTGTGCCGGAATTTTCTCACTGGCGATGACGTAGCCATGTAATAAAGTGGTGTTTCGGGCAGCCCTACTTCCAGGCAGCTCAGCTCGCCTACAAATCCTCAGCTAAACAAAAATTACGGAAGAGATAGCCCTTGAAACGAGCTTTCTATTGGTGTAGAACTCGTGCAGATCCAGTGTTATTCTGGGTGTGATTCGACCGTCCTTACTTTGTCTTTGTTTCTTTGACAGCTCTGTGTACAAAAATCCCATTGGAGATGCTTCTGATGAGCGTTCGGAGCAGGCCCACTTGCTGGTCATTTCCGGTATGAAGCTTGCCCGCATCGACCCAAAAAACTTATTTTTCGAATGCAGGGATATCCAAGGAAGAGTCAGGTACAAATTTTGTCTCTGTAGCATGCTTAGATCGGGAGTTATTCTCAATCTTAGCCACGATTGTATTTCGGACCTTTGTGTGCCGGCATTTTCTCACTGGCGATGACGTAGGCATGTTATACAGTGGTGTTTAGGGCAGCCCTTCTTCCAGGCCGCTCAGCTCGCCTACAAAATCCTCAGCTAAACATACAAAACGGAAAAAATAGCCCTTGATACAAGCTTTCCATTGGTGTAAAACTCGTGCAGATCTTGTATTATTCTGGGGGTGATTTGACCGTCCTTACTTTGTCTTTGTTTCTTTGACAGCTCTGTGTACAAAAATCCAATTGGAGATGCTTTTGAGGAGCGTTCGGAGCAGGCCCACTTGCTGGTCATTTCCGGTATGAAGCTTGCCCGCATCGACCCAAAAACTTCATTTTCGAATGCAGGGATATCCAAGGAAGAGTCAGGTACAAATTTTGTCTCTCTAGCATGCTTAGATCGGGAGTTATTTTCAATCTTAGCCACGATTTTATTTCGGACCTTTCTGTGCCTGCATTTTCTCACTGGCGATGAAGTAGGCATGTATGTAATACAGTGGTGTTTCGGGCAGCCCAAATTCCAGGCCGCTCAGCTCGCCTACAAAATCCTCAGCTAAACAAAAATTATGGAAGAGATAGCCCTTGATACGAGCTTTCTATTGGTGTAGAACTCGTGCAGATCCAGTATTATTCTGGGTGTGATTCGACCGTCCTTACTTTGTCTTTGTTTCTTTGACAGCTCTGTGTACAAAAATCCAATTGGAGATGCTTTTGAGGAGCGTTCGGAGCAGGCCCACTTGCTGGTCATATCCTCTTTGAAGCTTGCCCGCATCGACCCAAAAAACATAATTTTCGAATGCAAGGATATCCAAGGAAGGGTCAGGTACAAAATTTGTCTCACTAGCATGCTTAGATCGGGAGTTATTCTCAATCTTAGCCACGATTTTATTTCGGACCTTTCTGTGCCGGCATTTTCTCACTGGCGATGACGTAGCCATGTAATACAGTGGTGTTTCGGGCAGCCCTACTTCCAGGCCGCTCAGCTCGCCTACAAAATCCTCAGCTAAACAAAAATTACGGAAGAGATAGCCCTTGATACGAGCTTTCTATTGGTGTAGAACTCGTGCAGATCCAGTATTATTCTGGGTGTGATTCGACCGTCCTTACTTTGTCTTTGTTTCTTTGACAGCTCTGTGTACAAAAATCCCTTTGGAGATGCTTCTGAGAAGCGTTCGGAGCAGGCCCACTTGCTGGTCATTTCCGGTATGAAGCTTGCCCGCATCGACCCAAAAAAACTTAATTTTCGATTGCAGGAATATCCAAGGAAAAGTCAGGTACAAAATTTGTCTCTCTAGCATGCTTAGATCGGGAGTTATTCTCAATCTAAGCCAATATTTTATTTCGGACCTTTCTGTGCCGGCATTTTCTCACTGGCGATGACGTAGACATGTAATACACTGGTGCTTCGGGCAGCCCTATTTCCAGGCCGCTCAGCTCGCCTACAAAATCCTCAGCTAAACAAAAATTATGGAAGAGATAGCCCTTGATACGAGCTTTCTATTGGTGTAGAACTCGTGCAGATCCAGTATTATTCTGGGGGTGATTTGACCGTCCTTACTTTGTCTTTGTTTCTTTGACAGCTCTGTGTACAAAAACCCAATTGGAGATGCTTTTGAGGAGCGTTCGGAGCAGGCCCACTTGCTGGTCATTTCCGGTATGAAGCTTGCCCGCATCGACCCAAAAAACTTGATTTTCGAATGAAGGGATATCCAAGGGAGAGTCATGTACAAATTTTGTCTCTCTAGCATGCTTAGATCGGGAAGTATCCTCAATCTTAGCCACGATTTTATTTCGGACCTTTCTGTGCCGGCATTTTCTCACTGGCGATGACTTAGGCATGTAATACAGTGGTGTTTCGGGCAGCTCTACTTCCAGGCCGCTCAGCTCGCCTACAAAATCCTCAGCTAAACATAAAAAACGGAAAAAACAGCCCTTGATACAAGCTTTCCATTGGTGTAGAACTCGTGCAGATCCACTGTTATTCTGGGGGTGATTTGACCGTCCTTACTTTGTCTTTGTTTCTTTGACAGCTCTGTGTACAAAAATCCCATTGGAAATGCTTTTGAGGAGCGTTCGGAGCAGGCCCACTTGCTGGTCATTTCCTTTATGAAGCTTGCCCTCATCGACCCAAAAAACATAATTTTCGAATGCAAGGATATCCAAGGAAGGGTCAGGTACAAAATATGTCTCTCTAGCATGCTTAGATCGGGAGTTATTGTCAATCTTAGCCACGATTATATTTCGGACCTTTCTGTGCCGGCATTTTCTCACTGGCGATGACGTAGCCATGTAATACAGTGGTGTTTTGGGCAGCCCTACTTCCAGGCCGCTCAGCTCGCCTACAAAATCCTCAGCTAAACAAAAATTACGGAAGTGATAGCCCTTGATACGAGCTTTCTATTGGTGTAGAACTCGTGCAGATCCAGTATTATTCTGGGTGTGATTCGACCGTCCTTACTTTGTCTTTGTTTCTTTGACAGCTCTGTGTACAAAAATCCCATTGGAAATGCTTTTGAGGAGCGTTCGGAGCAGGCCCACTTGCTGGTCATTTCCGGTATGAAGCTTGCCCGCATCGACCCAAAAAACTTAATTTTCGAATGCAGGGATATCCAAGGAAGAGTCAGGTACAAATTTTGTCTCTGTAGCATGCTTAGATCGGGAGTTATTCTCGATCTTAGCCACGATTTTATTTCGGACCTTTGTGTGCCGGCATTTTCTCACTGGCTATGACTTAGGCATGTTATACAGTGGTGTTTAGGGCAGCCCTTCTTCCAGGCCGCTCAGCTCGCCTACAAAATCCTCAGCTAAACATACAAAACGGAAAAAATAGCCCTTGATACAAGCTTTCCATTGGTGTAAAACTCGTGCAGATCTTGTATTATTCTGGGGGTGATTTGACCGTCCTTACTTTGTCTTTGTTTCTTTGACAGCTCTGTGTACAAAAATCCAATTGGAGATGCTTTTGAGGAGCGTTCGGAGCAGGCCCACTTGCTGGTCATTTCCGGTATGAAGCTTGCCCGCATCGACCCAAAAACTTCATTTTCGAATGCAGGGATATCCAAGGAAGAGTCAGGTACAAATTTTGTCTCTCTAGCATGCTTAGATCGGGAGTTATTTTCAATCTTAGCCACGATTTTATTTCGGACCTTTCTGTGCCTGCATTTTCTCACTGGCGATGACGTAGGCATGTATGTAATACAGTGGTGTTTCGGGCAGCCCAAATTCCAGGCCGCTCAGCTCGCCTACAAAATCCTCAGCTAAACAAAAATTATGGAAGAGATAGCCCTTGATACGAGCTTTCTATTGGTGTAGAACTCGTGCAGATCCAGTATTATTCTGGGTGTGATTCGACCGTCCTTACTTTGTCTTTGTTTCTTTGACAGCTCTGTGTACAAAAATCCAATTGGAGATGCTTTTGAGGAGCGTTCGGAGCAGGCCCACTTGCTGGTCATATCCTCTTTGAAGCTTGCCCGCATCGACCCAAAAAACATAATTTTCGAATGCAAGGATATCCAAGGAAGGGTCAGGTACAAAATTTGTCTCACTAGCATGCTTAGATCGGGAGTTATTCTCAATCTTAGCCACGATTTTATTTCGGACCTTTCTGTGCCGGCATTTTCTCACTGGCGATGACGTAGCCATGTAATACAGTGGTGTTTCGGGCAGCCCTATTTCCAGGCCGCTCAGCTCGCCTACAAAATCCTCAGCTAAACAAAAATTACGGAAGAGATAGCCCTTGATACGAGCTTTCTATTGGTGTAGAACTCGTGCAGATCCAGTATTATTCTGGGTGTGATTCGACCGTCCTTACTTTGTCTTTGTTTCTTTGACAGCTCTGTGTACAAAAATCCCTTTGGAGATGCTTCTGAGAAGCGTTCGGAGCAGGCCCACTTGCTGGTCATTTCCGGTATGAAGCTTGCCCGCATCGACCCAAAAAAACTTAATTTTCGATTGCAGGAATATCCAAGGAAAAGTCAGGTACAAAATTTGTCTCTCTAGCATGCTTAGATCGGGAGTTATTCTCAATCTAAGCCAATATTTTATTTCGGACCTTTCTGTGCCGGCATTTTCTCACTGGCGATGACGTAGACATGTAATACACTGGTGCTTCGGGCAGCCCTATTTCCAGGCCGCTCAGCTCGCCTACAAAATCCTCAGCTAAACAAAAATTATGGAAGAGATAGCCCTTGATACGAGCTTTCTATTGGTGTAGAACTCGTGCAGATCCAGTATTATTCTGGGGGTGATTTGACCGTCCTTACTTTGTCTTTGTTTCTTTGACAGCTCTGTGTACAAAAACCCAATTGGAGATGCTTTTGAGGAGCGTTCGGAGCAGGCCCACTTGCTGGTCATTTCCGGTATGAAGCTTGCCCGCATCGACCCAAAAAACTTGATTTTCGAATGAAGGGATATCCAAGGGAGAGTCATGTACAAATTTTGTCTCTCTAGCATGCTTAGATCGGGAAGTATCCTCAATCTTAGCCACGATTTTATTTCGGACCTTTCTGTGCCGGCATTTTCTCACTGGCGATGACTTAGGCATGTAATACAGTGGTGTTTCGGGCAGCCCTACTTCCAGGCCGCTCAGCTCGCCTACAAAATCCTCAGCTAAACATAAAAAACGGAAAAAACAGCCCTTGATACAAGCTTTCCATTGGTGTAGAACTCGTGCAGATCCACTGTTATTCTGGGGGTGATTTGACCGTCCTTACTTTGTCTTTGTTTCTTTGACAGCTCTGTGTACAAAAATCCCATTGGAAATGCTTTTGAGGAGCGTTCGGAGCAGGCCCACTTGCTGGTCATTTCCTTTATGAAGCTTGCCCTCATCGACCCAAAAAACTTGATTTTCGAATGCAAGGATATCCAAGGAAGGGTCAGGTACAAAATTTGTCTCTCTAGCATGCTTAGATCGGGAGTTATTGTCAATCTTAGCCACGATTATATTTCGGACCTTTCTGTGCCGGCATTTTCTCACTGGCGATGACGTAGCCATGTAATACAGTGGTGTTTCGGGCAGCCCTACTTCCAGGCCGCTCAGCTCGCCTACAAAATCCTCAGCTAAACAAAAATTACGGAAGTGATAGCCCTTGATACGAGCTTTCTATTGGTGTAGAACTCGTGCAGATCCAGTATTATTCTGGGTGTGATTCGACCGTCCTTACTTTGTCTTTGTTTCTTTGACAGCTCTGTGTACAAAAATCCCATTGGAAATGCTTTTGAGGAGCGTTCGGAGCAGGCCCACTTGCTGGTCATTTCCGGTATGAAGCTTGCCCGCATCGACCCAAAAAACTTAATTTTCGAATGCAGGGATATCCAAGGAAGAGTCAGGTACAAATTTTGTCTCTGTAGCATGCTTAGATCGGGAGTTATTCTCGATCTTAGCCACGATTTTATTTCGGACCTTTGTGTGCCGGCATTTTCTCACTGGCTATGACTTAGGCATGTTATACAGTGGTGTTTAGGGCAGCCCTTCTTCCAGGCCGCTCAGCTCGCCTACAAAATCCTCAGCTAAACAAAAATTACGTAAGAGATAGCCCTTGATACGAGCTTTCTATTGGTGTAGAACTCGTGCAGATCCAGTATTATTCTGGGGGTGATTTGACCGTCCTTACTTTGTCTTTGTTTCTTTGACAGCTCTGTGTACAAAAATCCCATTGGAGATGCTTGTGACGAGCGTTCGGAACAGGCCCACTTGCTGGTCATTTCCGGTATGAAGCTTGCCCGCATCAACCCAAAAAACTTAATTTTCGAATGCAGAGATATCCAAGGAAGAATCAGGTACAAATTTTGTCTCTCTAGCATGCTTAGATCGGGAGTTCTTTTCAATCTTAGCCACGATTTTATTTCGGACCTTTCTGTGCCTGCATTTTCTCACTGGCGATTACGTAGGCATGTATGTAATAAAGTGGTGTTTCGAGCAGCCCTACTTCCAGGCCGCTCAGCTCGCCTACAAAATCCTCAGCTAAACAAAAATTTTGGAAGAGATAGCCCTTGATACGAGCTTTCTATTGGTGTAGAACTCGTGCAGATCCAGTATTATTCTGGGGGTGATTTGACAGTCCTTACTTTGTCTTTGTTTCTTTGACAGCTCTGTGTACAAAAATCCCATTGGAGATGCTTTTGAGGAGCGTTCGGAGCAGGCCCACTTGCTGGTCATTTCCTTTATGAAGCTTGCCCGCATCGACCCAAAAAACATAATTTTCGTATGCAAGGATATCCAAGGAAGGGTCAGGTACAAAATTTGTCTCTCTAGCATGCTTAGATCGGGAGTTATTATCAATCTTAGCCACGATTTTATTTCGGACCTTTCTGTGCCGGCATTTTCTCACTGGCGATGACGTTGTCATGTAATACAGTGGTGTTTCGGGCAGCCCTACTTCCAGGCCGCTCAGCTCGCCTACAAAATCCTCAGCTAAACAAAAATTACGGAAGAGATAGCACTTGATACGAGCTTTCTATTGGTGTAGAACGCATGCAGATCCAGTATTATTCTGGGTGTGATTCGACCGTCCTCATTTTGTCTTTGTTTCTTTGGCAGCTCTGTGTACAAAAATCCCATTGGAGATGCTTTTGAGGAGCGTTCGGAGCAGGCCCACTTGCTGGTCATATCCGGTTTGAAGCTTGCCCGCATCGACCAAAAAAACTTAATTTTCGAATGCAGGGATATCCGAAGAAGAGTCAGGTACAAATGTTGTCTCTGTAGCATGCTTAGATCGGGAGTTCTTCTCATTCTTAGCCACGATTTTATTTCGGACCTTTCTGTGCCGGCATTTTCTCACTGGCGATGACGAAGGCATATAAAACAGTGGTGTTTCGGGCAGCCCTACTTCCAGGCCGCTCAGCTCGCCTACAAAATCCTCAGCTAAACAAAAATTACGGAAGCGATAGCCCTTGATACGAGCTTTCTATTGGTGTAGAACTCGTGCAGATCCAGTATTATTCTGGGGGTGATTTGACCGTCCTTACTTTGTCTTTGTTTCTTTATCAGCTCTGTGTACAAAAATCCCATTGGAGATGCTTTTGAGGAGCGTTCGGAGCAGGCCCACTTGCTGGTCATATCCGGTTTGAAGCTTGCCCGCATTGACCAAAAAAACTTCATTTTCGAATGCAGGGGTTATCCGAAGAAGAGTCAGGTACAAATGTTGTCTCTGTAGCATGCTTAGATCGGGAGTTCTTCTCATTCTTAGCAACGATTTTATTTCGGACCTTTCTGTGCCGGCATTTTCTCACTGGCGATGACGAAGGCATATAATACAGTGGTGTTTCGGGCAGCCCTACTTCCAGGCCGCTCAGCTCGCCTACAAAATCCTCAGCTAAACAAAAATTACGGAAGCGATAGCCCTTGATACGAGCTTTCTATTGGTGTAGAACTCGTGCAGATCCAGTATTATTCTGGGGGTGATTTGACCGTCCTTACTTTGTCTTTGTTTCTTTGTCAGCTCTGTGTACAAAAATCCCATTGGAGATGCTTTTGAGGAGCGTTCGGAGCAGGCCCACTTGCTGGTCATATCCGGTTTGAAGCTTGCCCGCATCGACCCAAAAAACTTAATTTGCGAATGCAGGGATATCCAATGAGGAGGCAGGTTTAAATTTTGTCTCTCTAGCATGCTTAGATCGGGAGTTATTCTCAATCTTAGCCAAGATTTTATTTCGGACCTTTTGTGACGGCATTTTCTCACTGGCGATGACGAAGGCATGTAATACTGTGGTGTTTCGGGCAGCCCTACTTCCAGGCCGCTCAGCTCGCCTACAAAATCCTCAGCTAAACAAAAACTACGGAAGACATAGCCTTGATACGAGCTTTCTATTGGTGTAGAACTCGTGCAGATCCAGTATTATTCCGGGGGTGATTTGACCGTCCTTACTTTGTCTTTGTTTCTTTGACAGCTCTGTGTACAAAAATCCCATTGGAGATGCTTTTGAGGAGCGTTCGAAGCAGGCCCACTTGCTGGTCATTTCCGGTATGAAGCTTGCCCGCATCGACTCAAAAAACTTAATTTTCGAATGCAGGGATATCCAAGGAAGAGTCAGGTTCAAATTTTGTCTCTCTAGCATGCCTAGATCGGGAGCTATTCTCAATCTTAGCCAAGATTTTATTTCGGACCTTTCTGTGCCGGCATTTTCTCACTGGCGATGACGTAGGCATGCTATACAGTGGTGTTTCTCCAGCCCCACTTCCAGGCCGCTCAGCTCGCCTACAAAATCGTCAGCTAAACGAAACTCACGAAAGCGATAGCCATTGAGACGAGCTTTCAAATGGTGTAACATTTGTGCAGATCCAGTTTTATTTTGGGGGTGATTTGACCGTCCTACTTTGTTTTTCTTTCTTTGACTGCTCTGTGTACAAAAATCCAATTGGAGATGCTTTTCAGGAGCTTGCTGGTCATTGACCACTTGCTGATCATTTCGGGTATGAAGCTTGCCCGCCGCGACCTTAAGAATTTGATTTTCGGATGCAGTCATATCCAAGGAAGAGTAAGGTACAAATTTTGTCTTTCTAGCATGCTTAGATCGGGAGTTCTTTCCAAGCTTAGCCAAATTTTATTTCGGACCTTTCTGTGCCGGCATTTTCTCGCTGGCGATGATGTACGCATGTAATACAGTGGTGTTTCGGGCAGCCCTACTTCCAGGCCGCTCAGCTCGTCTACAAAATCCTCAGCTAAACGTAACCTACGGACGAAATAGCTTTTGATACGAGCTTTCCAATTGTGTAAAACTCGTGCAGATCCAGTTTTATTCTGGGGACGATTTAACCGTCCTTACTTTGTCTTTGTTTCTTTGACAGCTCTGTGTACAAAAATCCCATTGGACATGCTTTTGAGGAGCGTTCGGAGCAGGCCCACTTGCTGGTCATTTCCGGTATGAAGCTTGCCCGCATCGACCCAAAAAACTTGATTTTCGAATGAAGGGATATCCAAGGGAGAGTCATGTACAAATTTTGTCTCTCTAGCATGCTTAGATCGGGAAGTATCCTCAATCTTAGCCACGATTTTATTTCGGACCTTTCTGTGCCGGCATTTTCTCACTGGCGATGACTTAGGCATGTAATACAGTGGTGTTTCGGGCAGCCCTACTTCCAGGCCGCTCAGCTCGCCTACAAAATCCTCAGCTAAACATAAAAAACGGAAAAAACAGCCCTTGATACAAGCTTTCCATTGGTGTAGAACTCGTGCAGATCCACTGTTATTCTGGGGGTGATTTGACCGTCCTTACTTTGTCTTTGTTTCTTTGACAGCTCTGTGTACAAAAATCCCATTGGAAATGCTTTTGAGGAGCGTTCGGAGCAGGCCCACTTGCTGGTCATTTCCTTTATGAAGCTTGCCCTCATCGACCCAAAAAACATAATTTTCGAATGCAAGGATATCCAAGGAAGGGTCAGGTACAAAATTTGTCTCTCTAGCATGCTTAGATCGGGAGTTATTGTCAATCTTAGCCACGATTATATTTCGGACCTTTCTGTGCCGGCATTTTCTCACTGGCGATGACGTAGCCATGTAATACAGTGGTGTTTCGGGCAGCCCTACTTCCAGGCCGCTCAGCTCGCCTACAAAATCCTCAGCTAAACAAAAATTACGGAAGTGATAGCCCTTGATACGAGCTTTCTATTGGTGTAGAACTCGTGCAGATCCAGTATTATTCTGGGTGTGATTCGACCGTCCTTACTTTGTCTTTGTTTCTTTGACAGCTCTGTGTACAAAAATCCCATTGGAAATGCTTTTGAGGAGCGTTCGGAGCAGGCCCACTTGCTGGTCATTTCCGGTATGAAGCTTGCCCGCATCGACCCAAAAAACTTAATTTTCGAATGCAGGGATATCCAAGGAAGAGTCAGGTACAAATTTTGTCTCTGTAGCATGCTTAGATCGGGAGTTATTCTCGATCTTAGCCACGATTTTATTTCGGACCTTTGTGTGCCGGCATTTTCTCACTGGCTATGACTTAGGCATGTTATACAGTGGTGTTTAGGGCAGCCCTTCTTCCAGGCCGCTCAGCTCGCCTACAAAATCCTCAGCTAAACAAAAATTATGGAAGAGATAGCCCTTGATACGAGCTTTCTATTGGTGTAGAACTCGTGCAGATCCAGTATTATTCTGGGGGTGATTTGACCGTCCTTACTTTGTCTTTGTTTCTTTGACAGCTCTGTGTACAAAAATCCCATTGGAGATGCTTCTGAGGAGCGTTCGGAGCAGGCCCACTTGCTGGTCATATCCTGTTTGAAGCTTGCCCGCATCGACCCAAACAAATTTAATTTTCGAATGCAGGGATATCCAAGGAAGAGTCGGGTACAAAATTTGTCTCTCTAGCATGCTTAGATCGGGAGTTATTCTCAATCTTAGCCACGATTTTATTTTGGACCTTTCTGTGCCGGCATTTTCTCACTGGCGATGACGTAGGCATGTAATACAGTGGTGTTTCGGGCAGCCCTACTTCCAGGCCGCTCAGCTCGCCTACAAAATCCTCAGCTAAACAAAAATTACGGAAGAGATAGCCCTTGATACGAGCTTTCTATTGGTGTAGAACTCGTGCAGATCCAGTATTATTCTGGGTGTGATTCGACCGTCCTTATTTTGTCTTTGTTTCTTTGACAGCTCTGTGTACAAAAATCCCATTGGAGATGCTTGTGACGAGCGTTCGGAACAGGCCCACTTGCTGGTCATTTCCGGTATGAAGCTTGCCCGCATCAACCCAAAAAACTTAATTTTCGAATGCAGAGATATCCAAGGAAGAATCAGGTACAAATTTTGTCTCTCTAGCATGCTTAGATCGGGAGTTCTTTTCAATCTTAGCCACGATTTTATTTCGGACCTTTCTGTGCCTGCATTTTCTCACTGGCGATTACGTAGGCATGTATGTAATACAGTGGTGTTTCGAGCAGCCCTACTTCCAGGCCGCTCAGCTCGCCTACAAAATCCTCAGCTAAACAAAAATTATGGAAGAGATAGCCCTTGATACGAGCTTTCTATTGGTGTAGAACTCGTGCAGATCCAGTATTATTCTGGGGGTGATTTGACAGTCCTTACTTTGTCTTTGTTTCTTTGACAGCTCTGTGTACAAAAATCCCATTGGAGATGCTTTTGAGGAGCGTTCGGAGCAGGCCCACTTGCTGGTCATTTCCTTTATGAAGCTTGCCCGCATCGACCCAAAAAACATAATTTTCGTATGCAAGGATATCCAAGGAAGGGTCAGGTACAAAATTTGTCTCTCTAGCATGCTTAGATCGGGAGTTATTATCAATCTTAGCCACGATTTTATTTCGGACCTTTCTGTGCCGGCATTTTCTCACTGGCGATGACGTTGTCATGTAATACAGTGGTGTTTCGGGCAGCCCTACTTCCAGGCCGCTCAGCTCGCCTACAAAATCCTCAGCTAAACAAAAATTACGGAAGAGATAGCACTTGATACGAGCTTTCTATTGGTGTAGAACGCATGCAGATCCAGTATTATTCTGGGTGTGATTCGACCGTCCTCATTTTGTCTTTGTTTCTTTGGCAGCTCTGTGTACAAAAATCCCATTGGAGATGCTTTTGAGGAGCGTTCGGAGCAGGCCCACTTGCTGGTCATATCCGGTTTGAAGCTTGCCCGCATCGACCAAAAAAACTTAATTTTCGAATGCAGGGATATCCGAAGAAGAGTCAGGTACAAATGTTGTCTCTGTAGCATGCTTAGATCGGGAGTTCTTCTCATTCTTAGCCACGATTTTATTTCGGACCTTTCTGTGCCGGCATTTTCTCACTGGCGATGACGAAGGCATATAAAACAGTGGTGTTTCGGGCAGCCCTACTTCCAGGCCGCTCAGCTCGCCTACAAAATCCTCAGCTAAACAAAAATTACGGAAGCGATAGCCCTTGATACGAGCTTTCTATTGGTGTAGAACTCGTGCAGATCCAGTATTATTCTGGGGGTGATTTGACCGTCCTTACTTTGTCTTTGTTTCTTTATCAGCTCTGTGTACAAAAATCCCATTGGAGATGCTTTTGAGGAGCGTTCGGAGCAGGCCCACTTGCTGGTCATATCCGGTTTGAAGCTTGCCCGCATTGACCAAAAAAACTTCATTTTCGAATGCAGGGGTTATCCGAAGAAGAGTCAGGTACAAATGTTGTCTCTGTAGCATGCTTAGATCGGGAGTTCTTCTCATTCTTAGCAACGATTTTATTTCGGACCTTTCTGTGCCGGCATTTTCTCACTGGCGATGACGAAGGCATATAATACAGTGGTGTTTCGGGCAGCCCTACTTCCAGGCCGCTCAGCTCGCCTACAAAATCCTCAGCTAAACAAAAATTACGGAAGCGATAGCCCTTGATACGAGCTTTCTATTGGTGTAGAACTCGTGCAGATCCAGTATTATTCTGGGGGTGATTTGACCGTCCTTACTTTGTCTTTGTTTCTTTGTCAGCTCTGTGTACAAAAATCCCATTGGAGATGCTTTTGAGGAGCGTTCGGAGCAGGCCCACTTGCTGGTCATATCCGGTTTGAAGCTTGCCCGCATCGACCCAAAAAACTTAATTTGCGAATGCAGGGATATCCAAGGAAGAGTCAGGTACAAATTTTGTCTCTCTAGCATGCTTAGATGGGAAGTTATTCTCAATCTTAGCCACGATTATATTTCGGACCTTTCTGTGCCGGCATTTTCTCACTGGCGATGACGTAGCCATGTAATACAGTGGTGTTTCGGGCAGCCCTACTTCCAGGCCGCTCAGCTCGCCTACAAAATCCTCAGCTAAACAAAAATTACGGAAGTGATAGCCCTTGATACGAGCTTTCTATTGGTGTAGAACTCGTGCAGATCCAGTATTATTCTGGGTGTGATTCGACCGTCCTTACTTTGTCTTTGTTTCTTTGACAGCTCTGTGTACAAAAATCCCATTGGAAATGCTTTTGAGGAGCGTTCGGAGCAGGCCCACTTGCTGGTCATTTCCGGTATGAAGCTTGCCCGCATCGACCCAAAAAACTTAATTTTCGAATGCAGGGATATCCAAGGAAGAGTCAGGTACAAATTTTGTCTCTGTAGCATGCTTAGATCGGGAGTTATTCTCGATCTTAGCCACGATTTTATTTCGGACCTTTGTGTGCCGGCATTTTCTCACTGGCTATGACTTAGGCATGTTATACAGTGGTGTTTAGGGCAGCCCTTCTTCCAGGCCGCTCAGCTCGCCTACAAAATCCTCAGCTAAACAAAAATTATGGAAGAGATAGCCCTTGATACGAGCTTTCTATTGGTGTAGAACTCGTGCAGATCCAGTATTATTCTGGGGGTGATTTGACCGTCCTTACTTTGTCTTTGTTTCTTTGACAGCTCTGTGTACAAAAATCCCATTGGAGATGCTTCTGAGGAGCGTTCGGAGCAGGCCCACTTGCTGGTCATATCCTGTTTGAAGCTTGCCCGCATCGACCCAAACAAATTTAATTTTCGAATGCAGGGATATCCAAGGAAGAGTCGGGTACAAAATTTGTCTCTCTAGCATGCTTAGATCGGGAGTTATTCTCAATCTTAGCCACGATTTTATTTTGGACCTTTCTGTGCCGGCATTTTCTCACTGGCGATGACGTAGGCATGTAATACAGTGGTGTTTCGGGCAGCCCTACTTCCAGGCCGCTCAGCTCGCCTACAAAATCCTCAGCTAAACAAAAATTACGGAAGAGATAGCCCTTGATACGAGCTTTCTATTGGTGTAGAACTCGTGCAGATCCAGTATTATTCTGGGTGTGATTCGACCGTCCTTATTTTGTCTTTGTTTCTTTGACAGCTCTGTGTACAAAAATCCCATTGGAGATGCTTGTGACGAGCGTTCGGAACAGGCCCACTTGCTGGTCATTTCCGGTATGAAGCTTGCCCGCATCAACCCAAAAAACTTAATTTTCGAATGCAGAGATATCCAAGGAAGAATCAGGTACAAATTTTGTCTCTCTAGCATGCTTAGATCGGGAGTTCTTTTCAATCTTAGCCACGATTTTATTTCGGACCTTTCTGTGCCTGCATTTTCTCACTGGCGATTACGTAGGCATGTATGTAATACAGTGGTGTTTCGAGCAGCCCTACTTCCAGGCCGCTCAGCTCGCCTACAAAATCCTCAGCTAAACAAAAATTATGGAAGAGATAGCCCTTGATACGAGCTTTCTATGTAGAACTCGTGCAGATCCAGTATTATTCTGGGGGTGATTTGACAGTCCTTACTTTGTCTTTGTTTCTTTGACAGCTCTGTGTACAAAAATCCCATTGGAGATGCTTTTGAGGAGCGTTCGGAGCAGGCCCACTTGCTGGTCATTTCCTTTATGAAGCTTGCCCGCATCGACCCAAAAAACATAATTTTCGTATGCAAGGATATCCAAGGAAGGGTCAGGTACAAAATTTGTCTCTCTAGCATGCTTAGATCGGGAGTTATTATCAATCTTAGCCACGATTTTATTTCGGACCTTTCTGTGCCGGCATTTTCTCACTGGCGATGACGTTGTCATGTAATACAGTGGTGTTTCGGGCAGCCCTACTTCCAGGCCGCTCAGCTCGCCTACAAAATCCTCAGCTAAACAAAAATTACGGAAGAGATAGCACTTGATACGAGCTTTCTATTGGTGTAGAACGCATGCAGATCCAGTATTATTCTGGGTGTGATTCGACCGTCCTCATTTTGTCTTTGTTTCTTTGGCAGCTCTGTGTACAAAAATCCCATTGGAGATGCTTTTGAGGAGCGTTCGGAGCAGGCCCACTTGCTGGTCATATCCGGTTTGAAGCTTGCCCGCATCGACCAAAAAAACTTAATTTTCGAATGCAGGGATATCCGAAGAAGAGTCAGGTACAAATGTTGTCTCTGTAGCATGCTTAGATCGGGAGTTCTTCTCATTCTTAGCCACGATTTTATTTCGGACCTTTCTGTGCCGGCATTTTCTCACTGGCGATGACGAAGGCATATAAAACAGTGGTGTTTCGGGCAGCCCTACTTCCAGGCCGCTCAGCTCGCCTACAAAATCCTCAGCTAAACAAAAATTACGGAAGCGATAGCCCTTGATACGAGCTTTCTATTGGTGTAGAACTCGTGCAGATCCAGTATTATTCTGGGGGTGATTTGACCGTCCTTACTTTGTCTTTGTTTCTTTATCAGCTCTGTGTACAAAAATCCCATTGGAGATGCTTTTGAGGAGCGTTCGGAGCAGGCCCACTTGCTGGTCATATCCGGTTTGAAGCTTGCCCGCATTGACCAAAAAAACTTCATTTTCGAATGCAGGGGTTATCCGAAGAAGAGTCAGGTACAAATGTTGTCTCTGTAGCATGCTTAGATCGGGAGTTCTTCTCATTCTTAGCAACGATTTTATTTCGGACCTTTCTGTGCCGGCATTTTCTCACTGGCGATGACGAAGGCATATAATACAGTGGTGTTTCGGGCAGCCCTACTTCCAGGCCGCTCAGCTCGCCTACAAAATCCTCAGCTAAACAAAAATTACGGAAGCGATAGCCCTTGATACGAGCTTTCTATTGGTGTAGAACTCGTGCAGATCCAGTATTATTCTGGGGGTGATTTGACCGTCCTTACTTTGTCTTTGTTTCTTTGTCAGCTCTGTGTACAAAAATCCCATTGGAGATGCTTTTGAGGAGCGTTCGGAGCAGGCCCACTTGCTGGTCATATCCGGTTTGAAGCTTGCCCGCATCGACCCAAAAAACTTAATTTGCGAATGCAGGGATATCCAAGGAAGAGTCAGGTACAAATTTTGTCTCTCTAGCATGCTTAGATGGGAAGTTATTCTCAATCTTAGCCACAATTTTATTTCGGACCTTTCTGTTCGGCATTTTCTCACTGCGATGACGGAGGCTTGTAATACAGTGGTGTTTCGGGCAGCCCTACTTCCAGGCCGCTCAGATCGCCTACAAAATCCTCATCTAAACAAAATTTACAGAAGAGATAACCCTTGAGACGTGCTATCCAATGGTGTAAAACTCGTACAGATCCAGTATTATTCTGGGGTGATTTGACCGTCCTTACTTTGTCTTTGTTTCTTAGACAGCTCTGTGTACAAAAATCCCATTGGAGATGCTTTTGAGGAGCGTTCGAAGCAGGCCCACTTGCTGGTCATTTCCGGTATGAAGCTTGCCCACATCGACCCCAAAAACTTAATTTTCGAATGCAGGGATATCCAATGAGGAGGCAGGTTTAAATTTTGTCTCTCTAGCATGCTTAGATCGGGAGTTATTCTCAATCTTAGCCAAGATTTTATTTCGGACCTTTTGTGACGGCATTTTCTCACTGGCGATGACGAAGGCATGTAATACTGTGGTGTTTCGGGCAGCCCTACTTCCAGGCCGCTCAGCTCGCCTACAAAATCCTCAGCTAAACAAAAACTACGGAAGACATAGCCTTGATACGAGCTTTCTATTGGTGTAGAACTCGTGCAGATCCAGTATTATTCCGGGGGTGATTTGACCGTCCTTACTTTGTCTTTGTTTCTTTGACAGCTCTGTGTACAAAAATCCCATTGGAGATGCTTTTGAGGAGCGTTCGAAGCAGGCCCACTTGCTGGTCATTTCCGGTATGAAGCTTGCCCGCATCGACTCAAAAAACTTAATTTTCGAATGCAGGGATATCCAAGGAAGAGTCAGGTTCAAATTTTGTCTCTCTAGCATGCCTAGATCGGGAGCTATTCTCAATCTTAGCCAAGATTTTATTTCGGACCTTTCTGTGCCGGCATTTTCTCACTGGCGATGACGTAGGCATGCTATACAGTGGTGTTTCTCCAGCCCCACTTCCAGGCCGCTCAGCTCGCCTACAAAATCGTCAGCTAAACGAAACTCACGAAAGCGATAGCCATTGAGACGAGCTTTCAAATGGTGTAACATTTGTGCAGATCCAGTTTTATTTTGGGGGTGATTTGACCGTCCTACTTTGTTTTTCTTTCTTTGACTGCTCTGTGTACAAAAATCCAATTGGAGATGCTTTTCAGGAGCTTGCTGGTCATTGACCACTTGCTGATCATTTCGGGTATGAAGCTTGCCCGCCGCGACCTTAAGAATTTGATTTTCGGATGCAGTCATATCCAAGGAAGAGTAAGGTACAAATTTTGTCTTTCTAGCATGCTTAGATCGGGAGTTCTTTCCAAGCTTAGCCAAATTTTATTTCGGACCTTTCTGTGCCGGCATTTTCTCGCTGGCGATGATGTACGCATGTAATACAGTGGTGTTTCGGGCAGCCCTACTTCCAGGCCGCTCAGCTCGTCTACAAAATCCTCAGCTAAACGTAACCTACGGACGAAATAGCTTTTGATACGAGCTTTCCAATTGTGTAAAACTCGTGCAGATCCAGTTTTATTCTGGGGACGATTTAACCGTCCTTACTTTGTCTTTGTTTCTTTGACAGCTCTGTGTACAAAAATCCCATTGGACATGCTTTTGAGGAGCGTTCGGAGCAGGCCCACTTGCGGGTCATTTCCGGTATGAAGCATGCCCGCCGCGACGCGAAAAATTTAATTTTCGGATTCAGGGATATCCAAGAAAGAATCAGGTACAAATTTTGTCTCTCTAGCATGCCTAGATCGGGAGTTAATCTCAAGCTTAGCACTTAATTTATTTCGGACCTTTCTGTGCCGGCTTTTTCTCACTCACAATGACGTAGGCATGTAATACAGTGGAGTTTCGGGAAGCCCTACTTCCATGACGCTCGCCCCGCCTACAGAATTGTCAACTTAACGAAACTCACGGAAGAGAGAGCCTTTGAGACGGGCTTTTTAATGGTGTAACACTTGTGAAAATCCAGTTTCATTCTGAGAGTGATTTGACCGTGCTTACCTCAACTTTGTTTCGGTGACAGCTGTGTGTACACAAATCCCATTGGAGATGCTTTTGAGGAGCGTTCGGAGAAGCCCCACCTGCTGGTCATTTCCGGTATGAAGTTTGCCCTCCGCGACCCTATAAGTTTGATTTTCGGGTGCAGGGATATCCGAGGCAGAATAAGGTACAAATTTTGTCTCTCTAGCATGCCTAGATCGGGAGTTATTTTCAAGCTTAGCACATAATTTATCTCGGACCTTTCTGTGCCGGCTTTTTCTCACTCGCAATGACGTAGGCATGTAATACAGTGGAGTTTCGGGCAGCTCTACTTCCATGACGCTCGCCTCGCCTACAGAATTGACATCTTAACGAAACTCACGGAAGAGAGAGCCTTTGAGACGGGCTTTTTAATGGTGTAACACTTGTGAAAATCCAGTTTCATTCTGAGAGTGATTTGACCGTGCTTACTTTAACTTTGTTTCGTTGACAGCTGTGTGTACACAAATCCCAGTGGAGATGCTTTTGAGGAGCGTTCGGAGTAGCCCCACCTGCTGGTCATTTCCGGTATGAAGTTTGCCCTTAGCGACCCTAAAACTTTAATTATCTGGTGCAAGGATATCCAAGGCATACTCAGGTACAAATTGTGTCTCTCTAGCATGCCTAGATCGGAAGTTAATCTCAAGCTTAGCACTTAATTTATTTCGGACCTTTCTGTGCCGGCTTTTTCTCACTCGCAATGACGTAGGCATGTAATACAGTGGAGTTTCGGGCAGCCCTACTTCCATGACGCTCGCCCCGCCTACAGAATTGTCAACTTAACTAATCTCACGGAAGAGAGAGCCTTTGAGACGGGCTTTCTAATGGTGTAACACTTTTGAAAATCCAGTTTCATTCTGAGAGTGATTTGACCGTGCTTACTTTAACTTTGTTTCGTTCACAGCTGTGTGTAAAAAAATCCCATTGGAGATGCTTTTGAGGAGCGTTCGTAGTAACCCCACCTGCTCGTCATTTCCGGTATGAAGTTTGCCCTCCGCGACCCTATAAGTTTGATTTTGGGGTGCAGTGATATCCAAGGCACACTCAGGTACGAATTAGGTCTCTAGCATGCCTAGATCGGGAGTTATTCTCAAGCTTAGCACATAATCTATTTCGGACCTTTCTGTGCCGGCTTTTTCTCACTGGCGATGACGTTGGCATGAAATATTTGGAGTTTCGGGCAGCCCTACCTCCACGACGCTCGCCCCACCTACAGAATTGTCATCTTAACGAAACTCACGGAAGAGAGAACCTTTGTGACGGGCATTCTAATGGTGTAACACTTGTGAAAATCCAGTTTCATTCTGAGGGTGATTTGACCGTCCTTACTTTAACTTTGTTTCGTTGACAGCTCTGTACACAAATCCCATTGGAGATGCTTTAGAGGAGCGTTCGGAGTAGCCCACCTGCTGGTCATTTCCGGTATGAAGTTTGCCCTCCGCGACCCTAAAGGTTTAATTTTCGGGTGCAGGGATATCCAAGGCACACTCAGGTACAAATTGTGTCTCTCTAGCATGCCTAGATCGGGAGTTATTTTCAAGCTTAGTGAATAATTTTTTTCGGACCTTTCCGTGCCGGCTTTTTCTCACTCGCGATGACGTAGGCATGTAATACATTGGAGTTTCGGACTGCCCTACTTCCAGGATGCTCGCCCCGCCTACAGATTTGTCACCTTAACGAAAATCACGGAAGAGAGAGCCTTTGAGACAGGCTTCCTAATGGTGTAACACTTGTGAAAATCCAGTTTCATTCTGAGAGTGATTTGACCGTGCTTACTTTAACTTTGTTTCGTTCACAGCTGTGTGTAAAAAAATCCCATTGGAGATGCTTTTGAGGAGCGTTCGTAGTAGCCCCACCTGCTCGTCATTTCCGGTATGAAGTTTGCCCTCGGCGACCCTATAAGTTTGATTTTGGGGTGCAGTGATATCCAAGGCACACTCAGGTACGAATTGGCTCTCTAGCATGCCTAGATCGGGAGTTATTTTCAAGCTTAGTGCATAATTTTTTTCGGACCTTTCTGTGCCTGCTTTTTCTCACTCGCGATGACGTAGGCATGTAATACATTGGAGTTTCGGACTGCCCTACTTCCAGGATGCTCGCCCCACCTACAGATTTGTCACCTTAACGAAAATCACGGAAGAGAGAGCCTTTGAGACAGGCTTCCTAATGGTGTAACACTTGTGAAAATCCAGTTTCATTCTGAGAGTGATTTGACCGTGCTTACTTTAACTTTGTTTCGTTCACAGCTGTGTGTAAAAAAATCCCATTGGAGATGCTTTTGAGGAGCGTTCGTAGTAGCCCCACCTGCTCGTCATTTCCGGTATGAAGTTTGCCCTCCGCGACCCTATAAGTTTGATTTTGGGGTGCAGTGATATCCAAGGCACACTCAGGTACGAATTGGCTCTCTAGCATGCCTAGATCAGGAGTTATTCTCAAGCTTAGCACATAATCTATTTCGGACCTTTCTGTGCCGGCTTTTTCTCACTGGCGATGACGTTGGCATGAAATATTTGGAGTTTCGGGCAGCCCTACCTCCACGACGCTCGCCCCACCTACAGAATTGTCATCTTAACGAAACTCACGGAAGAGAGAACCTTTGTGACGGGCATTCTAATGGTGTAACACTTGTGAAAATCCAGTTTCATTCTGAGGGTGATTTGACCGTCCTTACTTTAACTTTGTTTCGTTGACAGCTCTGTACACAAATCCCATTGGAGATGCTTTAGAGGAGCGTTCGGAGTAGCCCACCTGCTGGTCATTTCCGGTATGAAGTTTGCCCTCCGCGACCCTAAAGGTTTAATTTTCGGGTGCAGGGATATCCAAGGCACACTCAGGTACAAATTGTGTCTCTCTAGCATGCCTAGATCGGGAGTTATTTTCAAGCTTAGTGAATAATTTTTTTCGGACCTTTCCGTGCCGGCTTTTTCTCACTCGCGATGACGTAGGCATGTAATACATTGGAGTTTCGGACTGCCCTACTTCCAGGATGCTCGCCCCGCCTACAGATTTGTCACCTTAACGAAAATCACGGAAGAGAGAGCCTTTGAGACAGGCTTCCTAATGGTGTAACACTTGTGAAAATCCAGTTTCATTCTGAGAGTGATTTGACCGTGCTTACTTTAACTTTGTTTCGTTCACAGCTGTGTGTAAAAAAATCCCATTGGAGATGCTTTTGAGGAGCGTTCGTAGTAGCCCCACCTGCTCGTCATTTCCGGTATGAAGTTTGCCCTCGGCGACCCTATAAGTTTGATTTTGGGGTGCAGTGATATCCAAGGCACACTCAGGTACGAATTGGCTCTCTAGCATGCCTAGATCGGGAGTTATTTTCAAGCTTAGTGCATAATTTTTTTCGGACCTTTCTGTGCCTGCTTTTTCTCACTCGCGATGACGTAGGCATGTAATACATTGGAGTTTCGGACTGCCCTACTTCCAGGATGCTCGCCCCACCTACAGATTTGTCACCTTAACGAAAATCACGGAAGAGAGAGCCTTTGAGACAGGCTTCCTAATGGTGTAACACTTGTGAAAATCCAGTTTCATTCTGAGAGTGATTTGACCGTGCTTACTTTAACTTTGTTTCGTTCACAGCTGTGTGTAAAAAAATCCCATTGGAGATGCTTTTGAGGAGCGTTCGTAGTAGCCCCACCTGCTCGTCATTTCCGGTATGAAGTTTGCCCTCCGCGACCCTATAAGTTTGATTTTGGGGTGCAGTGATATCCAAGGCACACTCAGGTACGAATTGGCTCTCTAGCATGCCTAGATCAGGAGTTATTCTCAAGCTTAGCACATAATCTATTTCGGACCTTTCTGTGCCGGCTTTTTCTCACTGGCGATGACGTTGGCATGAAATATTTGGAGTTTCGGGAAGCCCTACCTCCAGGACGCTCGCCCCACCTACAGAATTGTCATCTTAACGAAACTCACGGAAGAGAGAACCTTTGTGACGAGCATTCTAATGGTGTAACACTTGTGAAAATCCAGTTTCATTCTGAGGGTGATTTGACCGTCCTTACTTTAACTTTGTTTCGTTGACAGCTCTGTACACAAATCCCATTGGAGATGCTTTAGAGGAGCGTTCGGAGTAGCCCACCTGCTGGTCATTTCCGGTATGAAGTTTGCCCTCCGCGACCCTAAAGGTTTAATTTTCTGGTGCAGGGATATCCAAGGCACACTCAGGTACAAATTGTGTCTCTCTAGCATGCCTAGATCGGGAGTTATTTTCAAGCTTAGTGCATAATTTTTTTCGGACCTTTCCGTGCCGGCTTTTTCTCACTCGCGATGACGTAGGCATGTAATACATTGGAGTTTCGGACTGCCCTACTTCCAGGATGCTCGCCCCGCCTACAGATTTGTCACCTTAACGAAAATCACGGAAGAGAAAGCCTTTGCGACAGGCTTCCTAATGGTGTAACACTTGTGAAAATCCAGTTTCATTCTGAGAGTGATTTGACCGTGCTTACTTTAACTTTGTTTCGTTCACAGCTGTGTGTAAAAAAATCCCATTGGAGATGCTTTTGAGGAGCGTTCGTAGTAGCCCCACCTGCTCGTCATTTCCGGTATGAAGTTTGCCCTCGGCGACCCTATAAGTTTGATTTTCGGGTGCAGGGATATCCAAGGCACACTCAGGTACAAATTGTGTCTCTCTAGCATGCCTAGATCAGGAGTTATTATCAAGCTTAGCACATAATTTATCTCGGACCTTTCTGTGCCGGCTTTTTCTCACTCGCAATGACGTAGGCATGTAATACAGTGGAGTTTCGGGCAGCCCTACTTCCAGGACGCTCGCCCCGCCTCCAGAATTGTCAACTTAACTAATCTCACGGAAGAGAGAGCCTTTGAGACGGGCTTTCTAATGGTGTAACACTTTTGAAAATCCAGTTTCATTCTGAGGGTGATTTGACCGTCCTTACTTTAACTTTGTTTCGTTGACAGCTGTGTGTACAAAAATCCCATTGGAGATGCTTTTGAGGAGCGTTCGGAGTAGCCCACCTGCTGGTCATTTCCGGTATGAAGTTTGCCCTCCGCGACCCTAAAGGTTTAATTTTCGGGTGCAGGGATATCCAAGGCACACTCAGGTACAAATTGTGTCTCTGTAGCATGCCTAGATCGGAAGTTATTTTCAAGCTTAGTGCATAATCTTTTTCGGACCTTTCTGTGCCGGCTTTTTCTCACTCGCGATGACGTAGGCATGTAATACAGTGGAGTTTCGGGCAGCCCTACTTCCAGGATGCTCGCCCCGCCTACAGATTTGTCACCTTAACGAAAATCACGGAAGAGAGAGCCTTTGAGACAGGCTTCCTAATGGTGTAACACTTGTGAAAATCCAGTTTCATTCTGAGAGTGATTTGACCGTGCTTACTTTAACTTTGTTTCGTTCACAGCTGTGTGTAAAAAAATCCCATTGGAGATGCTTTTGAGGAGCGTTCGTAGTAGCCCCACCTGCTCGTCATTTCCGGTATGAAGTTTGCCCTCGGCGACCCTATAAGTTTGATTTTGGGGTGCAGTGATATCCAAGGCACACTCAGGTACGAATTGGCTCTCTAGCATGCCTAGATCGGGAGTTATTTTCAAGCTTAGTGCATAATTTTTTTCGGACCTTTCTGTGCCTGCTTTTTCTCACTCGCGATGACGTAGGCATGTAATACATTGGAGTTTCGGACTGCCCTACTTCCAGGATGCTCGCCCCACCTACAGATTTGTCACCTTAACGAAAATCACGGAAGAGAGAGCCTTTGAGACAGGCTTCCTAATGGTGTAACACTTGTGAAAATCCAGTTTCATTCTGAGAGTGATTTGACCGTGCTTACTTTAACTTTGTTTCGTTCACAGCTGTGTGTAAAAAAATCCCATTGGAGATGCTTTTGAGGAGCGTTCGTAGTAGCCCCACCTGCTCGTCATTTCCGGTATGAAGTTTGCCCTCCGCGACCCTATAAGTTTGATTTTGGGGTGCAGTGATATCCAAGGCACACTCAGGTACGAATTGGCTCTCTAGCATGCCTAGATCAGGAGTTATTCTCAAGCTTAGCACATAATCTATTTCGGACCTTTCTGTGCCGGCTTTTTCTCACTGGCGATGACGTTGGCATGAAATATTTGGAGTTTCGGGAAGCCCTACCTCCAGGACGCTCGCCCCACCTACAGAATTGTCATCTTAACGAAACTCACGGAAGAGAGAACCTTTGTGACGAGCATTCTAATGGTGTAACACTTGTGAAAATCCAGTTTCATTCTGAGGGTGATTTGACCGTCCTTACTTTAACTTTGTTTCGTTGACAGCTCTGTACACAAATCCCATTGGAGATGCTTTAGAGGAGCGTTCGGAGTAGCCCACCTGCTGGTCATTTCCGGTATGAAGTTTGCCCTCCGCGACCCTAAAGGTTTAATTTTCTGGTGCAGGGATATCCAAGGCACACTCAGGTACAAATTGTGTCTCTCTAGCATGCCTAGATCGGGAGTTATTTTCAAGCTTAGTGCATAATTTTTTTCGGACCTTTCCGTGCCGGCTTTTTCTCACTCGCGATGACGTAGGCATGTAATACATTGGAGTTTCGGACTGCCCTACTTCCAGGATGCTCGCCCCGCCTACAGATTTGTCACCTTAACGAAAATCACGGAAGAGAAAGCCTTTGCGACAGGCTTCCTAATGGTGTAACACTTGTGAAAATCCAGTTTCATTCTGAGAGTGATTTGACCGTGCTTACTTTAACTTTGTTTCGTTCACAGCTGTGTGTAAAAAAATCCCATTGGAGATGCTTTTGAGGAGCGTTCGTAGTAGCCCCACCTGCTCGTCATTTCCGGTATGAAGTTTGCCCTCGGCGACCCTATAAGTTTGATTTTCGGGTGCAGGGATATCCAAGGCACACTCAGGTACAAATTGTGTCTCTCTAGCATGCCTAGATCAGGAGTTATTCTCAAGCTTAGCACATAATTTATCTCGGACCTTTCTGTGCCGGCTTTTTCTCACTCGCAAT
Organism: Pisaster brevispinus; assembly: GCA_023634235.1. NCBI lineage: Eukaryota > Metazoa > Echinodermata > Asteroidea > Forcipulatida > Asteriidae > Pisaster > Pisaster brevispinus. The sequence continues at coordinate 2,584,589 of JAMKCF010000014.1, read as the reverse complement.
GACGTAGGCATGTAATACAGTGGAGTTTCGGGCAGCCCTACTTCCAGGACGCTCGCCCCGCCTCCAGAATTGTCAACTTAACTAATCTCACGGAAGAGAGAGCCTTTGAGACGGGCTTTCTAATGGTGTAACACTTTTGAAAATCCAGTTTCATTCTGAGGGTGATTTGACCGTCCTTACTTTAACTTTGTTTCGTTGACAGCTGTGTGTACAAAAATCCCATTGGAGATGCTTTTGAGGAGCGTTCGGAGTAGCCCACCTGCTGGTCATTTCCGGTATGAAGTTTGCCCTCCGCGACCCTAAAGGTTTAATTTTCGGGTGCAGGGATATCCAAGGCACACTCAGGTACAAATTGTGTCTCTGTAGCATGCCTAGATCGGAAGTTATTTTCAAGCTTAGTGCATAATCTTTTTCGGACCTTTCTGTGCCGGCTTTTTCTCACTCGCGATGACGTAGGCATGTAATACATTGGAGTTTCAAACTGCCCTACTTCCAGGATGCTCGCCCCGCCTACAGAATTGTCATCTTAACGAAACTCACGGAAGAGAGAACCTTTGTGACGGGCATTCTAATGGTGTAACACTTGTGAAAATCCAGTTTCATTCTGAGGGTGATTTGACCGTCCTTACTTTAACTTTGTTTCGTTGACAGCTCTGTACACAAATCCCATTGGAGATGCTTTAGAGGAGCGTTCGGAGTAGCCCACCTGCTGGTCATTTCCGGTATGAAGTTTGCCCTCCGCGACCCTAAAGGTTTAATTTTCGGGTGCAGGGATATCCAAGGCACACTCAGGTACAAATTGTGTCTCTCTAGCATGCCTAGATCGGGAGTTATTTTCAAGCTTAGTGCATAATTTTTTTCGGACCTTTCCGTGCCGGCTTTTTCTCACTCGCGATGACGTAGGCATGTAATACATTGGAGTTTCGGACTGCCCTACTTCCAGGATGCTCGCCCCGCCTACAGATTTGTCACCTTAACGAAAATCACGGAAGAGAGAGCCTTTGAGACAGGCTTCCTAATGGTGTAACACTTGTGAAAATCCAGTTTCATTCTGAGAGTGATTTGACCGTGCTTACTTTAACTTTGTTTCGTTCACAGCTGTGTGTAAAAAAATCCCATTGGAGATGCTTTTGAGGAGCGTTCGTAGTAGCCCCACCTGCTCGTCATTTCCGGTATGAAGTTTGCCCTCGGCGACCCTATAAGTTTGATTTTGGGGTGCAGTGATATCCAAGGCACACTCAGGTACGAATTGGCTCTCTAGCATGCCTAGATCGGGAGTTATTTTCAAGCTTAGTGCATAATTTTTTTCGGACCTTTCTGTGCCTGCTTTTTCTCACTCGCGATGACGTAGGCATGTAATACATTGGAGTTTCGGACTGCCCTACTTCCAGGATGCTCGCCCCACCTACAGATTTGTCACCTTAACGAAAATCACGGAAGAGAGAGCCTTTGAGACAGGCTTCCTAATGGTGTAACACTTGTGAAAATCCAGTTTCATTCTGAGAGTGATTTGACCGTGCTTACTTTAACTTTGTTTCGTTCACAGCTGTGTGTAAAAAAATCCCATTGGAGATGCTTTTGAGGAGCGTTCGTAGTAGCCCCACCTGCTCGTCATTTCCGGTATGAAGTTTGCCCTCCGCGACCCTATAAGTTTGATTTTGGGGTGCAGTGATATCCAAGGCACACTCAGGTACGAATTGGCTCTCTAGCATGCCTAGATCAGGAGTTATTCTCAAGCTTAGCACATAATCTATTTCGGACCTTTTTGTGCCGGCTTTTTCTCACTGGCGATGACGTTGGCATGAAATATTTGGAGTTTCGGGAAGCCCTACCTCCAGGACGCTCGCCCCACCTACAGAATTGTCATCTTAACGAAACTCACGGAAGAGAGAACCTTTGTGACGGGCATTCTAATGGTGTAACACTTGTGAAAATCCAGTTTCATTCTGAGGGTGATTTGACCGTGCTTACTTTAACTTTGTTTCGTTGACAGCTCTGTACACAAATCCCATTGGAGATGCTTTAGAGGAGCGTTCGGAGTAGCCCACCTGCTGGTCATTTCCGGTATGAAGTTTGCCCTCCGCGACCCTAAAGGTTTAATTTTCGGGTGTAGGGATATCCAAGGCACACTCAGGTACAAATTGTGTCTCTCTAGCATGCCTAGATCGGGAGTTATTTTCAAGCTTAGTGCATAATTTTTTTCGGACCTTTCTGTGCCGGCTTTTTCTCACTCGCGATGACGTAGGCATGAAATACATCGGAGTTTCGGACTGCCCTACTTCCAGGATGCTCGCCCCGCCTAAAGATTTGTCACCTTAACGAAAATCACGGAAGAGAGAGCCTTTGAGACAGGCTTCCTAATGGTGTAACACTTGTGAAAATCCAGTTTCATTCTGAGAGTGATTTGACCGTGCTTACTTTAACTTTGTTTCGTTCACAGCTGTGTGTAAAAAAATCCCATTGGAGATGCTTTTGAGGAGCGTTCGTAGTAGCCCCACCTGCTCGTCATTTCCGGTATGAAGTTTGCCCTCTGCGACCCTATAAGTTTGATTTTGGGGTGCAGTGATATCCAAGGCACAGTCAGGTACGAATTGGCTCTCTAGCATGCCTAGATCGGGAGTTATTCTCAAGCTTAGCACATAATTTATTTCGGACCTTTTTGTGCCGGCTTTTTTTCACTGGCGATGACGTTGGCATGAACTATTTGGAGTTTCGGGCAGCCCTACCTCCAGGACGCTTGCCCTACCTACAGAATTGTCATCTTAACGAAACTCACGGAAGAGAGAACCTTTGTGACGGGCATTCTAATGGTGTAACACTTGTGAAAATCCAGTTTCATTCTGAGGGTGATTTGACCGTCCTTACTTTAACTTTGTTTCGTTGACAGCTCTGTACACAAATCCCATTGGAGATGCTTTAGAGGAGCGTTCGGAGTAGCCCACCTGCTGGTCATTTCCGGTATGAAGTTTGCCCTCCGCGACCCTAAAGGTTTAATTTTCGGGTGCAGGGATATCCAAGGCACACTCAGGTACAAATTGTGTCTCTCTAGCATGCCTAGATCGGGAGTTATTTTCAAGCTTAGTGCATAATTTTTTTCGGACCTTTCCGTGCCGGCTTTTTCTCACTCGCGATGACGTAGGCATGTAATACATTGGAGTTTCGGACTGCCCTACTTCCAGGATGCTCGCCCCGCCTACAGATTTGTCACCTTAACGAAAATCACGGAAGAGAGAGCCTTTGAGACAGGCTTCCTAATGGTGTAACACTTGTGAAAATCCAGTTTCATTCTGAGAGTGATTTGACCGTGCTTACTTTAACTTTGTTTCGTTCACAGCTGTGTGTAAAAAAATCCCATTGGAGATGCTTTTGAGGAGCGTTCGTAGTAGCCCCACCTGCTCGTCATTTCCGGTATGAAGTTTGCCCTCGGCGACCCTATAAGTTTGATTTTGGGGTGCAGTGATATCCAAGGCACACTCAGGTACGAATTGGCTCTCTAGCATGCCTAGATCGGGAGTTATTTTCAAGCTTAGTGCATAATTTTTTTCGGACCTTTCTGTGCCTGCTTTTTCTCACTCGCGATGACGTAGGCATGTAATACATTGGAGTTTCGGACTGCCCTACTTCCAGGATGCTCGCCCCACCTACAGATTTGTCACCTTAACGAAAATCACGGAAGAGAGAGCCTTTGAGACAGGCTTCCTAATGGTGTAACACTTGTGAAAATCCAGTTTCATTCTGAGAGTGATTTGACCGTGCTTACTTTAACTTTGTTTCGTTCACAGCTGTGTGTAAAAAAATCCCATTGGAGATGCTTTTGAGGAGCGTTCGTAGTAGCCCCACCTGCTCGTCATTTCCGGTATGAAGTTTGCCCTCCGCGACCCTATAAGTTTGATTTTGGGGTGCAGTGATATCCAAGGCACACTCAGGTACGAATTGGCTCTCTAGCATGCCTAGATCAGGAGTTATTCTCAAGCTTAGCACATAATCTATTTCGGACCTTTTTGTGCCGGCTTTTTCTCACTGGCGATGACGTTGGCATGAAATATTTGGAGTTTCGGGAAGCCCTACCTCCAGGACGCTCGCCCCACCTACAGAATTGTCATCTTAACGAAACTCACGGAAGAGAGAACCTTTGTGACGGGCATTCTAATGGTGTAACACTTGTGAAAATCCAGTTTCATTCTGAGGGTGATTTGACCGTGCTTACTTTAACTTTGTTTCGTTGACAGCTCTGTACACAAATCCCATTGGAGATGCTTTAGAGGAGCGTTCGGAGTAGCCCACCTGCTGGTCATTTCCGGTATGAAGTTTGCCCTCCGCGACCCTAAAGGTTTAATTTTCGGGTGCAGGGATATCCAAGGCACACTCAGGTACAAATTGTGTCTCTCTAGCATGCCTAGATCGGGAGTTATTTTCAAGCTTAGTGCATAATTTTTTTCGGACCTTTCTGTGCCGGCTTTTTCTCACTCGCGATGACGTAGGCATGAAATACATCGGAGTTTCGGACTGCCCTACTTCCAGGATGCTCGCCCCGCCTAAAGATTTGTCACCTTAACGAAAATCACGGAAGAGAGAGCCTTTGAGACAGGCTTCCTAATGGTGTAACACTTGTGAAAATCCAGTTTCATTCTGAGAGTGATTTGACCGTGCTTACTTTAACTTTGTTTCGTTCACAGCTGTGTGTAAAAAAATCCCATTGGAGATGCTTTTGAGGAGCGTTCGTAGTAGCCCCACCTGCTCGTCATTTCCGGTATGAAGTTTGCCCTCTGCGACCCTATAAGTTTGATTTTGGGGTGCAGTGATATCCAAGGCACAGTCAGGTACGAATTGGCTCTCTAGCATGCCTAGATCGGGAGTTATTCTCAAGCTTAGCACATAATTTATTTCGGACCTTTTTGTGCCGGCTTTTTTTCACTGGCGATGACGTTGGCATGAACTATTTGGAGTTTCGGGCAGCCCTACCTCCAGGACGCTCGCCCCACCTACAGAATTGTCATCTTAACGAAACTCACGGAAGAGAGAACCTTTGTGACGGGCATTCTAATGGTGTAACACTTGTGAAAATCCAGTTTCATTCTGAGGGTGATTTGACCGTCCTTACTTTAACTTTGTTTCGTTGACAGCTCTGTACACAAATCCCATTGGAGATGCTTTAGAGGAGCGTTCGGAGTAGCCCCACCTGCTGGTCATTTCCGGTATCAAGTTTGCCCTCCGTTACCCTAAAAGTTTGATTTTGGGGTGCAGGGATATCCAAGGCACACTCAGGTACATTTTGTCTGTCTAGCATTCCTAGATCGGGAGGTATTCATTCATCTACATTTACTTCGAATATTTTAGAAAAAATAATTTTCCATTAAAGGTTTACATATTGAGCTTATCGAAGTAATTGTTGTTTTATTATTGTTACAAATTGCTATTATTTTTTTATGTTATTTTGTATTTTAGTGTACTTTTGTTACTGTTAGGTTTTCGGGGGAATAAATACTATTGATGTGCGCATGAACATCTGTGTTTACAACAAAAAAGTTTGTAAGTGACACAAAATTTGTGAAAAGCAAACATTGCATTGACTTTGATATATGGTGCAAAATGTAGATTGGTACCGACCCGATTTCAGAGACCTGAAGTGCATAAAGAACCCAGGGATCTGTGACTGTTTGGTATATTTCATTAGAGGGCGATATGCAGACAGATTTTCAAGTACAAGTTTCATTGGTTCTCTATTCCTTTTAGCCAGGCAAAAAGCATAAAGAAATAAACCCATTTTCAAAGAAAGAAAATTAAAGACAAAGGCATTGGACAGCTTGTTTATCCAAAGAATATCTTTTACGCAGTCGATACATTTTAGAGCATTATTAAGGAAAGGATGCTGCATGAATCCAAATACATTCAACAGGCAGTGTTTAAGTGGCATCTTAGAGTCCTAGAGGGTGCACTCAATTACACACTAATAACCGCGCTCGCCAACCATAGGTTCGACTCCCTTAGGGGAAATTACATACAAATCCCCCTTACAAAATGTTGGCTTTGTGAACTGGTGCGTGACCTGTGTTATACGATGGGTCAGTGCAGTTTCCTTAGATTATTTTCGGGCCGTGTCACAGGGTTTTGTTTGTACGCACTGTGGTTCATTATAATTATATGAGTGGTATTCACGTTCTATGAGACGTAGTACCATGGCAGCTCTCAGGCAGTGGGGACAAAGCGTCAGAGAGTACAACATCATGGCAGGCTTGCTCATACGGTGGTCTTGTAGATTGCACGTCCAACATTCGGTAAGCACTCAAACAGTTTATAGTCAACCTAATGCAACCTTGGCCGGTATGACAAGCCTCACTTGTCCATTAGTGAAGCCCAACCAGGTCGGTGTCATAGGGAAATGTCTCTCCTGAGAGTATGTCTCCCGTTGACATTGACATAGGCTGGAGGAAGTTGATTCAAAAGAGGGCGCTATCAGAAAAGAAATTTGTACATGTTGGCCGTGTGGGGGAACAGAATATCAGGGAGGACAAAATCTGCCACACCAGCAAAGTGAGGTTGACCGCTTGTTGCTGTGTTTTTAAAATCAGACTCTTTAAAATAAGTATTACAGTCCAAATTGCCAAAGTGGGTATTGGTACGTAAATGACATTGTTGTCGGTGCCCGCTGCTAACTAAACAGGATTCGATTTTGTCTCGTCACTGGCAATCTCGCTGGTCTGGAGATTAATATGTGAGGTCGTGGGTTCGAATCCCAACGAGTATTCCGTGGATACGGACGCATTTCCACACGTATCAACAGTGTGGCAAACTACATGTATAGCTTTGGGTTTTGGAACCGGTCGATTTTTTTACACCCACATAAATGTATTAGATATATACCATAAAACAAACAGTAACATTTCATTTCAAAAGGTGGTCGCGTTTATTGCCAAAAATTCGGAGCGAATATGTCCACGCAGGAAGAACAATCCCAATAGGAGTACACAACCTGAGTAACGTTTCTGAAAGTAACGCTTCTCAGATGCACATTTTGGGGCATAACAAACTGACATCTTTTTAAAGAACCAAATCACCTCGAAGTGAAATGTTTCTCAAAACGCTTCATACTATCGAAAGCTGATGTAGACTTCAACCAATAGTTTTTTATTGGCATTAATGTTAAGAGTGATTAAATTACAAAACGTCTACCTCCCCTTCATACATTGGTGTATTACGGGAAAAACTGAAATTTATATTTGCATTTATATGTTCAATAATACCAGTTTACAGTCAATCGTGGACCGTAACAAATGTGAATCGCGATGGAAAAGGAGTAAATCACAAATAAATATCTCCACTTTGTATTTTGTGCTTCAAGTTAAAATATACATATATTTTGTTTTTACAAAAACATATATTTTCCCAGTATTTCCGTATTGTATGTCCTACTGCTGTACAGCTTTGCAAACTTGTTAGTATGACGTAATCAAAAACGTGGCATTGTTTTTTTATATTGTCATTACCTGGGTCATCGTTGAGGCGCTATAACATTATTCCAAAATGCTATAAACAACGGTTTATAGCATTTTGGAATAATAATATTTTCTTACAAAGGTTTCCGCTTAAAATTGATATTTCTACCATCACGCCAGAACAGCCAACCTTTCCTTCCGGTAACCGCCCCCCCCCCCCACTCCTCCTTCATTACAAGGGCACGACAACACAACCTTGTCCCGGCGTCGTTCACTATCAAGTTTGCCAATTCTCCCCCATTTTTGACATCCGTAGATTTACCAACTGCGTGTAGGCTAGTCCTATCACACCCCACCTGCGTTGCCACTCTGACATGTACATGTGTAATAAGTATTAAGGTCAACAATCTATTTATACCACTTTGATTCGTAAATTTTTATAAATCACTATCCCACTGAGTTAGCTGGCTGTGTACTGTCCATAAGTAAAATTCCACATTTTGGCCCATATTGGTGTTTCAACCCGAGAAGACCTTTGATCTCCGCACCCTGTGTAGCTTCAGTGCATTGTGTGTATGTACATGTGTTGGTGTACATGTATATTTACCTACAGTATACGATAACGCCGTTTTACCATCTCGAGATAACCTTGTAAACAAAATTACGAGTGGTTTCCACACTGAGTGCATTTCCATACTGTTATGATGCACTGCACAAGATATTACTACAGTCGTCCACCAAACAACTATAGTGACATAATCCTAAACTCCTGGGAGATTTAGCTTCAACAGGTTTCAGCCGGAACTAGAGGTGAGTTTATCAATGTTCCGGCAACTATCAAGGGATGTTTTGGGTTAAGTTTCTTTACAACCTAGCATGTTGCGTTCCATGCCTTCTGCATGTCTCACGAAGCATGGACACGAATTGAATACAGACGTACTTAGTGGCCATGATTTCTGACACACTGTCTGTACTTACATAAAAGTGAGTACAATAGGCCTAATGCTTTCAACATTGTTTAGGGGGTTTTTTCAGTTCAGTTCAATTTAAGTCGAATTACTCTATTTGCACTAAATTAATCAAATAATACGTTCAGGGGTAAATTAAGAACAGAGGATGATTGAGTGAACTTTGGTCTTCAAAAAGAAGGGCTTGTTAAGTGGAGACCCCTGTGCGTTTGTAGCTTAAAAGTAGAAATTGTCGACATAATTTGTTAAATGTATATTAGCACAGTAAATTAAACCAAGGAGGTAGAATGATATCAGTAAAGTTACACAAACAAAAAGAAACCGGAACAATGAAGACAAGCGGTGTAATTACAAATAAAAAAAGAATAACAAATAGAACCGGCTTCTGCTGCAAATTTCTTCAAAACGAAACATTTATCTTACTACGGTGCAACCTTAGCTTAGGCACTGGGGTGAGAATGCTAAGCGGTTGAAACATCCAGACCCCGATTTCATAAAGTAGCACAACGAAATTGGACAGAAAAAGGTTACCAGCCAGAATACCTCATGTACAATTTGTGACTGGTGTCCTGCACCATTGCGCTTAGCAGAAACTTTAAAAGCAAAATGTTTTCTGCTTAAAAGGCTTCTTTAACTTCACGGTCTCACTATAATTCAGCGGGGGGGACTTGGCAGACCCAGTCAAAAATTAACAGTTATCACTGAACGTGTATGATTAAAATTCAAATGAAACTATATATAGTGTTTTGCTGGGGGTTAGTGTTTTAAATGAGTAGAACCACGCGTGCACCCCTAGCTTTGTTATTACATTGTTGTTTGATACCAGTTAATGCGGTAGTATGTTATGTGTGGCAAGGACTGCAATGTTACCAAAAATAGGCCTAACTTTAATTTTTAAAAATTATTTTTTATAAGCATTGTAATACACCAAAAGTCAAAGGGATGTCTTATTGCTTTTTAAGATTAATCTTAAGGTTGCAAGTCAAACAATCACGACTGATGTATAACTAGTTGGTGATGATATTCCTTATTTTGTTGGTAAGTCATTGCGTCACACGTACGGGCATCTGCTGTTCACCCAAAGTTTTCGCTACTTCCGACTCTGGTATACGTGTGTGTTTATTTATTTAATTCACCAATTTCGATGTTCATAGGCAATTGTTTTGTTGTTGACAGAAATTTATCAATCCGAGAGGACCTCAAGTCTTTCAAGAACGTATGCAGAGGCCACGTCCAATACTATTAAATTTTTCTTTGAACAAAATGCATAAATCCTGATACAAAACTAGAACAATGCAATTTCTAATTGGATGCTAATAATTGTTGGAGCAAGTTTATTGTGAAGTAGTCGTGGCTTACAATGGAATGACGTCACACGTACAAACAGGGTAATGGGCGATACCATTAGTCCTTAATTCAGCATCTATTAGTTATTTAAATTTTCCTAAGGAATTCTCCTAATCGATCAAAATACTTATATCACAGATGGATGGAGAACATTTTGTCGCAATAGGAACAGAAACGCAAGACAGTGGCGGAATGGAAAAAATGGAGATACACGAAAGTCAAGGGGGTGGCAGCGGTGGGATCAGTGAAAATTCAGCTCATTGGGGTTCAAAGCGGATCTTCAAGAACCTCCTGGTTATCTGTTCGGCCTTCCTGTGCCTCTTCACGGCCTTCCAAGCTCTATCCAACCTCCAGAGCAGCATCAACTGCGATGCCGGTCTCGGGCTGGCCTCTTTGAGCACAATCTACGCAACTCTGGTTGTATCCGCCATTTTGATTCCGTCCATCACCATCCGGTACTTGGGTATGAAATGGACGATATCAGCTACCATGTTTTGCTATGCGATCTACACAGCTGCTAATTTCTACCCAGCCTGGGGGACACTGATCCCTTCGTCTGCGCTGGTCGGTCTTGCAGCCGCCCCACTGTGGGCCTCAAAGAGCACCTACGTAACGACTATCGGGAAAAGGTACGCAGTGATTTCAGGGAACACAGAAAATGCCATCATCAATAGGTTCTTCGGTATATTCTTCCTTTTCTTCCAAAGCAGTCAGGTGTTGGGAAACCTGATATCTTCATTGGTCTTACGAAAGGATACAACTGAAGAGACAACGGGAGAATTCGTCTGCGGTGCCAGCGACTGCCCGGCCGGTAAGAAAACTTGATTCAGATTACACTCTAAAGGCTCTTGGTCAGAATTGGCCCGAGTTTCGGGTCCCAGGGAGGGGGCCTGCCCATTTATGTGTCAGTCTGAACCGAAAACTGGCTAAACATTGGAGTTTTTGCGCGGATTCTTCATCAATTTCTGTGTCATTTTTACACAGATTCCAGGTCACTCTGAGTCCAGGGACCCAGAATCCAGTCCAATTCTGACCGGGAGTTTTTACGGTGTTGTGTGACAAATTATTTGAAATCTGCCTTACAAATTCAAATCGCTGCCAACATCACAGACTTGCCTTGCATTGAAGCAGTTGCCTTTGTAGGGAAAGGGTTCTAAACAATTATTGACCTATTTCACGACGTGCAGCGTACTACGTACTGCTGTCCGCCATTTTGTGAGTCAAAATGTACACCGGGGAATCGACTCCCAACATGACAGAAAGGGTCTACACACATTGTGCGGAGGTGTGTTCTGGGTCGTGCAATCAAGGGGTCAATAGACAGTGCAAGTCTTGCGGGTATTCGAACATTTTTGAGACCACTGTCGGTCCCGCGTACAAAGCTTGGAGGAAAAAAAAACCTCCCGAGTTTTAACGGTACCCACTGTAGGAATGCGCACGAAACTAGCAAAGTCTATGGCGGTAGATAGTTGTTTACTGTTTCGCTGAAAAGATTTTGTCAGGAGTCAGGATATATTAATGTTGGAGATTTTTGTCCTGAATGACAGTTTGGGGTGTTTTTTTTTCTTTTATAAGTAGGGTCACGTAGGGCCTGGTAAACAAAAATCTGAACACCAAGCCCAAAAAAACTTACTGGCCAGAAATTACCCGTATGTTGGTTCTCAGGGGACCGGACCTATTTTGGGGTCAGGCTGACCCAAAATCAGGTTAGAAAGTAGAATTTATGACTCGCATTTGTGGGTCAGGCCCAACAGAGTGGATCGGCAAACTATATCTTCAGCCAATGGATATAGATTTGACTTTGTATATTAAGTATCCTACTTTGGACGCAAATGAAATAATTGATCTTTTTTATTTGTCTGTTCACACTCTCATTTTTTCTACGGACAACATCAGATGAAAATGTTACGAGTTACTGCAACCCACCGGATAAGAGTGTAACAAACACACTTCTTGGTATCTATCTCGGGAGCGGCCTGGCAGCGGTGTTCATCGTGTCCATCTTTCTAGATAGGTGAGAGGCTCATTGATACTTTGCTGTTTGGGTAGACCGGTATTTTTGCCTGTCCCAGTCTCAGGCACCCCAGTCCCATGGGGGGAAAAGAGTAACAAATAAATGAAAATTAAAAGCAATGTGTGACGTTGTTTTCAATGCGGTAACTTGGGGTCACGCAATGACAAAAAGTATGTTATGAATTAAAATTCCCTATTGAATATCATGTAATAATTTATTGTCCAGTCACTGATGTTTCTTTTTGGTTGTATCTGATATTTTCTCATCTGGCCCCATTTATGACGTCATATGACTACACGTTATAAACCAAGCTTTACTGACTACATCGACATGATCCTAAACCACACTATGATGCCAATGCCAAACGGTGAATATCACATACAGAAGCTGGTAGTATACAGACGTTAGGCTAAACGTTTTAATTGCGGGAGGAGGTAATTCCAGTATTCACACAAAAATGCGGGAAGTTTCTACTAGATACTTGTTCCCCAGTAAACCAAACAGTTTTATTGGCAGAGGGAGGGTTGCTGGAAACCTCATCACCTAGCACAAATTGGCAGCAAGACACATGCAAGTCTGCTACAAAGAATAGATGGCTCAAAGGGTTAGATCTGGATATGTCTGTAGGTCTGTACAATTGTGTGCATAAAGTATGTGAGTGAAAATATTTTTCAGACCATCAAAACAAAACTACACAGCTCTGGGACCTGATCCCCTTTAAGATATGTGGAATGGTCCAGCTTATTATTTCAAGGACTTTGACTCCCCCAAGGCATTGCACTTTGGGGGAAACAGTGAAACAAATAACATGTGCCATAAATTCTATAGGTGTTAACAGCACTCACTTAAAAACGTAGTTATAAATGTTTGAACGTTTAGAGGACATTCGATTTCCATTTCCTTTGACTTACACCCTGCGCTGCGGCAGACTACCAGTTGAAAACTGGCTAATTATGCGTTTTTGTTAATTACTCTGCTTATGAATTCATTCGAAATCTCATTTTTCATGACTTTGTACATATTACGCTAGAGAAACAAGTTGTAGAATTTGAGTGGCCTGGGTAAGTTCATTCACCTGCTGGATCAGTTGCAAGCTACCAGCCACCAGGAATTCCCATTGACTGTGTACAAACCTAAACAAGCCTTGGCGTCTGGGTGTGGGGTAATTGATACTTTGTTGCAAAGCTGCCCTAGTTGAAGCATGGAGGAGAGTGAAGCCAAGCCTTTGGTTTCTATGAATGGGCTGTTTATAATCTCGTGTGTGCGTGTGTGTGCGGGGGGGGGGGGGTAGCCGGCGGTGCTTTGAAGTTGCCTGCCTGAACAGTTGTTTGACTCAAGTTGATGAAATGGAGCAATTGGGAGTTGGAGCGATGTCTGTTATTTTGTGGGCACGCTTTTGATAGTAATTTTTTTTTATCCGCCCCTGACCCTCGGACAGCATTTGGAAATGCTTACAGTCCATTTATGCAGGGGTATGTGCCCCGTTCATTTAGTTACGCACTGCCAGTTGGAAACTGGTATACTGTTTTCATGTGTGATAATTGTGTTACGGCGCAGCGCAGGGTTTTGATTACTGTGAAGACGTGGAGTAACTACTGGTTGGTATTTTCTTTGTAGACTCCAAACCAGCCGGAGAACAAGGACGGAGAACCCATGCCAGCTTTTTCTGGCCACTCTACGTCTGTTGAAAGACTACAGAATGATTCTTCTAGTCCCTTTGACGATTTACAGCGGGCTAGAGCAGGGATTTATTACGGGTGATTTTACAAGGGTAAGAGAGATTATTTATTTATTTGTTTATTTATTGTTTATTAAGGGACTCGAGGGTACATAAACCCCTGACAATTGATTCGGTTGTTTAATATGATTGCTTGATAACAATGTAACTATATTGGCCAAGTTCGCACATGGACTATTTTTGTCGATTAGCGGCTGATTGTAAAACTGCTCTTCATGCATGCTCTTCAAAATATGTTTCGTACCAGTCAATGTCGGTCGCGAGTCGACAGACGGTCAATGTGCGAACGTAATCCCAATTGCCTCATGATGCTACCGAAGATGTTATGCGTTTTATCCCAAAATAAATAAATAGCATAAATAATTACATCCCTGATAATCATAGAAAACACTCGTGTGCTTTTTAGATGCTTAAATTATACTAAAAGTTTGCATTAAAAAAATTAAATTAGCACATGGTGCAAAATTGCCAAAAGGGGGTCGAGTTCAAAGGGTTGACTCATATAATTATTAGTACCGAATGGATACTTTTGAACGGTAGGTAGCTGCAAACATACCAGGTGAATTTGCATATGTAGTTTACGTAGATCTGAGCATGGAGATGGGCAAGAAAAAAATTACCTGGTAAGTCTGCACAGTGACAAAAAAGGTTTCCAACTGTATGTCTGAAAGACAGCCGAATTGTCTGAAATTAATGATACCATGGCCAACTCGTAAAAAGGGAGAGTTTTTAACATTCTAATCAAACTGTTGTCTTGTTTTTTTTCACTGTCAGTCTTACGTGACGTGTACCGTAGGTGTTGGCTGGGTTGGTTACGTCATGATTTGTTACGGTGTAGCGGACGCTCTATGCTCCTTCTTTGCCGGGCGATTGGTCAAACACGTTGGTCGGGTACCACTCTTCACCTTCGGTGCCGTCATGCAAATGGCGTTGATATGTACTCTCATCTTCTGGGTACCGAGCAAGGACCAACTGGCGGTGTTGTTTGTAATTGCAGCGTGTTGGGGTATGGCTGATGCCGTGTGGCAAACGCAAATTAATGGTGAGTAAATTGACCTTAGAAGTAATGACACTCATGAGGCATTTACAATACAGGGCGCGTGGATCGGTCAAGCATGCATTGATAATGATCTCTTGAGATTAAACTCCTGGTAGTTTGCTGCTCTGAAAATCGCCAGAAGTCAGGTTGCTTTTTAGTATCGCGCTCCCTGTATTGAGCAGTGCACATGGGTACAGTGCTGCCCGTCGGAAGCGTCTCTGAAGCCGCTGGGCCCCGACTGCCGTTAACGAAAATGTATTTTCTCCGCATGTTGACGGCTCTGATAAGCTCAACCAATACATAAAATAATATTGTTTACATAAAATCCGATTTATATTAAATCTGTCTCACGTGACTTTTATTATATTTATTAGAATGTATTCATTGTTTTATTATTTATTTTATAATTTTTTATCTATGTAACATTTCTGTAAAATTTTTGTTTTGCATAACAGCGCTCTATGGTATACTATTCACGGACAAGCAGGAGGCTGGGTTCTCGAACTACCGTCTGTGGGAGTCTGTCGGATTTACAGTCTCTTTCGCCTACAGTAACTACCTGTGTGTGTGGGTGAAACTGGCCATTCTGGCAGTGATGCTAGTCTTCGGGATCGGGTTCTATTATATCATTGAGATGAAGGCCTATTTGGGGAGAAAAAGAACGAGGAAAATGCAAAATGCCTCTGTCAGAAAAGAAAATAAGGATTTGTCATGAGTTTTCTTTTCTGTGGGATTGGAATGGCTAGAACACGGACATGATGTTATGATCTCATGTTGACATTTACCAGGCAGTTTTCCCCGTTTTTCTTCGATATAACCAAACCGAGGCTGAAAGGGATGAAAGTCAGGTGCTTTGTTTCGAAGTGAAAGTCACTAGTCATTAGTCAAGGGGGTAGATAAAAACTCATGCTAACGTAAAAGGCAATGGAACAAACCAACCGTGTTGCTGAAACCCCGTGTTCGGCTTTATTTTATTACTTGTTAATTGATTATTACTCTTTTTCAAGTAATAAACCACAAGGGAAACTGACTGAGTAAATTTTTAAATGATTTGGTTTTAACAATAAGGTTTAATCACGGATCTTTTTCTTTTTACAAATCATTGTTTTACTGACAGGAAGATTTGAAAAAAAATTCTCATCTTGGGTTTCGGGTTTTTTGGGGGGGCTTTTATTTTCGATTATGTCGGTGGTCTCAGTTAGAGAAACAAAAAAACACTTTATCTTTACTAAAAAAACATCACTCCAGCAGACGAGCCGTACAGCTCTTTTGAAATGATTTTGCAAAAAAAAAAATTGCTGGTCAATGTTTTGTAGAGCTGAAGGGATTTTGTCTTGGGCTTTCAAGGACAGTACTGTGTCGTTCCGGCTTTAACATAAGACGCATGGAGTCTTGCTGCAGCCCATTGTATTATGTCGGGAGTAGTTTCCCTTCGTGTGTAAAATTAAAATACACAGAACAAACTGGTTTTCGATAGGATATAAAAGCGCAATTCATGCCAAAAGAAATATTCTGAGACTCTCTTATCCAAAATTGTATTCGATGAAAGGTTTGCACGTTTTCTAAAAGCCTGCAAATGTTCAAATTTGTTGTACATTGTGCTACTTGTCAGAAAGAATAACACAAGACATGATGTTCTTCCTACTTAAGTCTAACTTACGTTTTTTGTGTTTTGTGTTTTGTTTTTGTTTTCTTGCCCTTAGAAAAATCAGAAAAACTGTGATTACATAGGCTGAAAACTATTAAGGCCTACACCATGTAAATATGTAGGTCAGCCCGTGCTACTAATAAAATATCCCTGCAATTTTTACGATGACTAAATATCACGACTGTAACACGCCATTTTGAATTGGCTCATATTATAAGCAAGCGTTTACAAGTAGACGTGCGTGTCACATACTGACCAGAAGAGAAACAGCAGTTGATGAGATTCGTTTAAACTGTGATGCATTTTAATTGATTTTAAACATACTTTTAGCATACCAGATTATGCAGGATTGGTAACGAAAAAAACTCACTGTTTGATGTTAGTGTAAAACCTTACCGATTATGAATGTCAAATACTTCCCTCTGAAAGTAAGTCATATTCAAGAAATCTGTACCTTTATAAACAAAAACGCAGTCGCTGGTTTCGGTTAAGGTTGGTTTCTTACTATTCCTCCTGATTCACACAACAACAAATTACGCCAAAAAGTTCACACTGTTTTTACATGTATGGTTGATCGCGAACACAAAAATAAATATTGTCTGCGACTATTTTTCAGCTCTTTTCTGTTTATAGTACCCTTTTTACAGATACTGAGTAAGTGCCGACTTTTTCACTTAATCTCACCAAACATGGTCCACTTTCATATCTCTGCTTACGTTAGTCAGTGGTTACGGTAGCAGTACATTTCAGGCTTAACGTAAGCAATAATCCACGGGTTGGCAAGGATTTTTGTGTTTTTGCTTGCACAGTTCACGTAATTTGACATTCGTTGCTTACGTATGTGTATAGAAACCTACTCACAGTTTAGGCATTAATAATCCGTTAATTAGCGCGGAATTCCGTGGTAAACACAGCCATGGAACCGGGCCCCTAATTATTTCTTTTAAATGCTCCCTTGGCTACAATTTCATTTTTTTTAAGCAGAACTACGTTGCTTTATTAGCTTTAGCCTTAGAGTTGTACTGAAATGAATTAGGAAATAAATTGCCGCTCAATATTTTGTAGAGACGAAGCTATTTTGTCTTACGATGTCAAGGACGATAATTTAGCCATTATGGCTTTAAAAAGACGCCCGAGTCTTGCGGCAGCCCATAAAAAACAGAAAACGATTATTTTCGATTAGAAATATTTAAAGTTTGATTCACACGATTAAGCAATGGAACCGTGGTACGAAATATTTCAATACGTGTAGGACTTACATTGTGTATGACGCGAGAGCGACATCGAGTATAAAATTGTGTATTATTACAGCGCCACTTGGCCTTTTCTGCAGTAAACCTTGTGTCCTTTGTGCACTTGATGATTTTTTTTTATATTTTTTTTTTTAACTGTTTCATTCAGAGACAGTAAATGGAACCAAGGTAGTTTCATTCATTTGTAATTTCAACCGTACTTTTTTTCAAAGAAATGGTTTCAATGTCAACGTAATATCTCATGTTGGGGCCGTGAGAGAAAACCATTTAAAGCAGAAATGATAACTGCCTTTAATGAGTAATTTTCAAACGCAGTTCTTGTTCTTTAACTAACTTGATTCCGATTTTACTTTGCATAAACCTAACAAGCTTGTCAACTCGGAGGCTGTTGTTTTACTTTTAAACCCCTCGCCGTTTTGAATGATGCTGTATGCAATCCACGTTGGTCTGCATTTACTAGTAAATCTGCATTATTTCAGACGTTGGCGGCGTATTTGTATTGCGGTTTCTATGACAACGCCTCATTGTATCTTTAATGAAGCTGCAGTTGCGAGCAACAAGCCTTCAGTCACCGTAATTTAAGCAAACTGAGAAGTTCCGTGCTCTGAGGCAACGCAGAATCTGCACGTTACACTTCAGCGTCTTACAATCATGTTTCGTGTATTTTACTTCAGAGGAACTTTGCCCGCCATTTTGCTTGTAATTGGTTTGGTGCACGTTATCAACGCAAACTGTCCTCCTGGCTGGAAACATTGGCGTAACTCGTGTTACATCTTACTTACCGAGAAACTTTATTGGAGTGACGCCTCCAGGGCCTGTGGGTTGCTGCAAAGTAGACTTTTTGTCCCGAATTCTTTAGAAGAAAACCACTTTGTTCACGTTAACATCCAGAAAGTAAATGTAGACAATAATAATTGTGGAAATGGCGTTTTGTGTTCTCTGTGGCTCGGCTGCAAGTACCAGGGAGAAAAGCTAGTGTGTGATGATCAGTCAAAACAGCCGGATTTCATCGACCCTATGTGGGCTCCAGCTCAATATCAAGGATCGGGTGCCTGTATTATTATGTCTTTATTTCACGGCGGTAAATGGCAACACCACAGTTGCAATCAAAAGGATTTACAGTTCGTAGTATGCGAGATGAAGCAACAACCTTACATCTACACGCTAGTTGCAGGTAACGATGGCCGCTTCACACCACGATGTCTGCGTGACCGTGCAATACGGAGTGTACCGGCTAAGGGGGTCATTGGGTGTGGTGAAGCCTGCTGGGCCGAACCTCTTTGCCGTTCCTTCAATCTCTGGCAGGGAAGTCAACGTGAGGTCTGTCAACTCAACAACGAAACGCATTTCGAGTCTGGCAGAGACAACGTGATCTCAGACAACGATTGCATCTATTTCGAACTGTAATCTCGCCGTAAAAAGTATCGTCGGAAACAGTTTGATACATTTCATTCAATTTAAAAGTACACAGCAATGTGCCTTAGGCCACTTGGCCATTTATTTATTTATTTATTTATTTATTTATTTATTTAACGCTGTACTGTATTTGGCTTCTTTTAGAGCGCAAAACTTGTTTCAACTTGCCAAGAGTACTATCGCAACTAATACTACTACTTTATTAATGCGTCCTTTTATTAACAAAGTGATATAATTTTATAGTATAATAATACTTGACACAACCACAACTCTTGTGGGGTAAGTATCAAATCAAAATATTCTGAATATTGCAAACAAAAACGATGACTTGTAGAGTATTAATAAGGCAACAACATAATAACTAGGGCCGTTTTCGAAACCACGACTCGGGCTTGATGGGCTCCGGCTTGGGCTCCGTCCGCCTGTTTGAAGCCCCATTAGGAAAGCACTCATTTGTTTTTCAAACAACTGACGGAGCCCAAGCCCAAACTGTGGTTTCGAAAACGCTCTATAGGTAAGGGAGAATAGAATTCGGCGTTTTAGAAGGCAAGACCAAGTCTAGTTTTAAAGCGGCACTATGAAAACTGACAACCGGAAATGAAAACCTGCAAGAACACAAAGTAACGTCAGATTCTTTTTAATGAAATACGTTGGGCAATGTGCAAAACAAAACCCTCAACAAGCAGTTGGCATCACATGACATTTCTTGTAGTACAACCACTTCTGCATATAATATTTTGGTTTAGGGAGGATAATGAACTCGTAGTTATTTAGCAAGTTTGTTTGCTATGACGAAACCCATTTCTTTCTGTTGGGTTCCACTGAATAATTTATGTCTGTGAAACCATAAGTGGTGTGGCTGTCTCTTTACCGAGTACAGCTTGACAAGGATTTTCGATCAGTCTCCAAAATTGGGAACGTATTTAAAAATGTAATAATTGCCTCGTTTACGATACTTACGTTGATGCTGTTTGTATTACGTATCGCACTTAGTGCTTATAGCGTTAATATATAGCACAAGCTGTAAAATTGATTTAATCTAGTTTGTATTTACTTTACTTAATTGCGTGTTTAACAATGAAAGTTACTTAATAGACCTTTGCCATGAAATGTTGTTGTAAACTTGCACATAGCGCGTGCGGCGTTGACACTACTGGGCACAATTTTATGGCTCTGCTTACCGCCGAATTCTGCGCTTGCAATCACCATTCTCCACTTACTGTGCAAGCGCCGAATTTCTGCGCTAGCTGTGGAAGTGAAGAATGCCTAGTAACGTGGAGTACGCACACGCACAAGCAAAGTCTCTGCTAACCCGTGAAATACGCTTGACGTAAGCTCAGAATTCCCTGCTTCCGTAAGCGCCGATTCTTTGCTTACGGTAAGCAGAGCCTTGAAATTGGTCCCCGGTGGGCAAAACTATAATATGAGGGAACATCGCGCCTTTTTGAATGGGGCTGATGGTGGCGTGATGCGTTTGCATTCGCCAAACAATAGTGTCAGTACGCACGTCATTATTTCTTGGGAAAAGCTAGTTGAAATGAACAACAATGTAAAATAATTTCAGTGGATGCATCACTTCAAAATTGATCCAATACTTATGAAGGACCCATATTCGTGATGTTGCGATAAGGAATTTGCCGCTTAAGTTAAAAAGAATGATGTACTTCATTTGGTGCTGTGCGCAAAGACTTTTTTGGTTAACAGAGCCGTGAAATTTGGTCCAGGGGCCATAAATGTTTTCAGCACAAAAACCAAAAAGCTCACCACAGATAAAAATGTTGCTTAGCAGAAACAAGTTACCAGTCAAAATACAATGTAATGTACATGTATTCAATTTGTAACTGGATCCCTGCAAATTTTTACTTGACAGAATATATGCTCAGCAAAACTAGACAAATGGTTTTTAAATTGGGTCCATAGGAACACATTAAATTATTAGGCTATCGTAATTTGTGAATATTTCAAAGTGTTTAAACGCAAAATAAAATAATTTGTCATTTCATCCATTGAGTCAGGTTCTTCTTTGTCACTTTGAGGGTAGCTCAACACCAGGTAGAACGCATAGCATCTCGAAGAGGAGGTTGGCAGCTAGCAAGGCGGTTGTACCAAACGGGTCGTACGGAGGCGAAACCTAAAAACAAGGAAAACAATCAGTCCTCTTTAGTAAGAGTCCTCCCCAAATTATGGTAGAAATTATAGCTAGCTCACCTTCCTGCAAGCATTACAGTGACCATCATTACCCATCGTCATCGTCATCGTCATCGTCGTCGTCGTCGTTGTCGTAATCGTCGTCGTCATCGTCGTCGTCGTCATCATTCCCATTCCCGTCATTGTCATCGTCATTGTCCCAATCCCTGTCATCGTCCTCATCATCATCATCAGGCTGTATCCATCCATTGCTGGATGAAGGTCTCCCCCAGCAATGTCCTATTCCAGCTACTCCTGCGTGGCTATGCCTGTATGACTTCAGGCATGGACGTCATGGGTGTGGCCATGGGTGTGTCTTACCTCGACTAGATCTCCACCAATGATATTCATGCCTCGACATCCGCGTATGATCTCAATACCCTGTATTGGGGTCAGTCCGCCTATCTCCGGGGTACCTGAAAAATGAGAATTTGTTTACCGGTGATGAGTCTCTTTAAAGTTTTGTATCATTAAGATCTTAGCAGTCCCCTTTAAACACTACCTAGTAAACTTGCTTTTAAGGATCAACAATTTCTCTAACACCGGTTCTTACACAGAGAGGTAGATGTCTTTTAACCAACCTGTTCCTGGAGCGAATCCTGGATCAATACCATCAATGTCAAAGCTGATATAAACAGGGATGTCTCCCATCATTTGCCTGACCTCTGACATGAGAGGAGTGAGAGATTTGTGGTAGCACGCCTCAGCTCTTTCAACACGAACGCCCTGTTACGTTTTGTCCACAAAATGAGATACATAAATATCGTTACTGCATAAAGGTATTACTGTGATGATTTTAAGCACGTGACCCAAGAGTGAGTTGGATCATGGTGTCTTTGTTCGTGTTTTAGCCGCTTTGAGTCCAGGGGACTGATTTCACAAAAGGGGTAATAAAACTGTAACTGCCGTATAGCCAGGGACCACATCCAAGTTTGCGAAACACCTTGGGAAGCGACAGTAGAGGGGATCGGGATCACACCCAGTCAGCCTCCCTTGTAATTTATTTTTGCCAAAAATTGCACCCTCCTCAAAGGAATGAGTAAGAAAGGGAAAAACACAGATATTCACCAGGTTTTTCTGCCACTCGGTGTCATCTTCGGTGTACTGGGACCCTCGAATGCCTATTTGGATCATTTTCTTGGGATCGACGAGTTCTTCCTCTAAGGCACGACGGAAGGGTGTCCCGTGAGCAATTTTCTCCCCCAGCATTACGTCAGATGTATCCCCGTGAGCATCAATATGCACAAGTCCTACCGGCCCGTACTTATCCTGTGCGATTAAAAATATATATATACATTTCGCTGATTTCCCTGGTGCATGTTTTAATACCTTGATTCTTTATAGCATAATGTAACCCCGACCTTGGATTCAAGACTAGGCCGTGTCATGTCCGGACGGCTACGGCTACGGCTGGATCGCTACGTCATTGTGCGTTGAAGTATAGGAAGTCCTTACCAACAGATTTAGCTACAGCGATAGCCGTTACCTGTAGCTACCAATTTGGATACGGCGTAATACTGAATGTCAGACCTCCATGATCTGGAAGTCACAGTGGAGATTGCGACAGTGTTGTAGTACTCGTACTCGAGTTCTAGTCTATATTTGCAACCTCGCAAATATTTGGCAAGAATGCGATAATATTTGCGACATCGCGCAAAAAATATTTTAAAACACCGCAAAACTATAAGTACCTTAATAGCCTGGAGAACCGGGTACGTAAGGGTGTGGTCTCCACCTAAGGTCAAAGGTTTACAACCCTTGTGGATGATTTTGTCATAGGATTCTTTGATCATGCGCACTGCTCTCTTCAGGTCGTACATGGTAATGTCGACGTCACCAATATCAGCAACTTGCAAACAAGCGTAGGGTCCAGCACCTTTGAAAGGGTGAGCATAAATTTGGTTTCAATTTTTTTAATTTTCACTTCTGAAGCTTGATGTACACTAATATTTTAGAACAGACATTATTTCGTCTCAGCTTCATTGTTATGTAATTTGTTTATTCTTTTATATAACTTTGTAGTTAAAAAAAAAATGAATGTCTCCTTCTCCAGCAACAAGCAATCACATTTTCCCGTTTTTATTCTTTATATAACTTTGTTGTTAAAAAAAAAAGAAGGAATGTCTTCTTCTCCAGCACCAAGCAACCAAATTTTCCAGTTTTAAACCTTTAAATGAGGAAATAACCCCTGAAATTACACAAGGTGTGGTGTTGGAAACATCAGAACCCATAGGCTGTCAGTACATCTGGAAGCATGCTTCAAAGAACAGAGCCCAATTTCATAAAGCCTGTACGCACAAAAACTTGCTAAGCACAGACAAATCTTGCTTAGCAGAAACAGGTTACCAGCCAACAATCCATAAAGTTTACATGGTTGCCACTGGTCCCCCGCTCATTTCTTGCCAAGTACAGAAGTTTGCCAAGCAGAATTGTCTGCTTAACAGCTTTATGAAATTGGGCCCAGATGGCTCCACTTATCTGAGGGTTCAGATCTTGGTCGGTCCGTGTCTGCACAATTTTGTACACAAAGTACACGAGTGAAAAAATATGACAGCCTTCCAAAGAAAAAAAAAACACAAAACAACAATACAAAACACTGAAGACTGACCCCTAGTCTTATTATGTGGAACAGTCCAGTTTAGGATATCAAGGACTTTGACTCCCACAGGGCATTGTACTTTGGAGAAAACAGTAACGTATAAAACAACAAGTGCCATGACTTATAAGGCCAATTTTTGAAACTCAAAACTCATGGGCTAGCACACAAACGTGCCCCCCCCCCCCAAGTTTTAGGCGCCAGAGAACCTGCAAAAATTATGAATTTCTTTGACGGATCGGACCCGTCCATCTTACCAAGGGTGTTCCGGTTTCTCACGAGGCACGACTCGGTTCGTATTTGCCTCGGACCTAATCTTGTCCCCGACCTGTAAGATGTCCCAATATCCAGAGGAATTCCAATAAAGCAGGCATCCAGACCTGTTAGTCAACAGAGAAATCGTTCTTATGTGACATTCTTACACAAATTAGAAAATTAAATATCTGGAGAAATTTAGGGACGCTGTGGTGGCAGCAGACTCATCGTGTAAATCTATTGTAATCGAAAATTGTGCTTCATACTAACTTGGACATGAATAAGGTAAAGTACCTGTATGTCTGGTGCAGTCTTCCCATAGAGTTATATATAGGAACTAGAGGGCCATTTCGTAAGTAGTAAAAAAAAAAAGTATTTGTGTCTAGATTATTAGTGCGTGTTGCAACAGAGCAATGGTTAACAATGAAAGGGTTTACTGTGAAGTTTATGAATGCCAGTGAAGACCGTTTATAGTTCTATTTAATCCCCGAATAAATCTTATATTTTAGAAATATATTCCTTCACTTTGGAAATTAAATCATGACATAGTGTGTTCATCCTCTATTGAAACGAATAAAATAAACCCCACGAAACAACTTTAAAACAGCAGCCCGTTTTTTAGACCGCTTAGCGTGTATTACACTGCGTACTTCGTATTCATTGTTGCCCCTCGTACACAATGGCGCGCGTGTCTCCTTGCGGTCCTGTCCCAAGAATATAACAATTTTTGTAAGGGGTGTTATAATCTATATTAATAAATACCTTGGACAGTTACAAGTCTCTGATTGGTCAAAACCCGATCACGTGGGGGTGTATGTATTAACGGGCGATATAAAGACCCGGCTCAGTGAACGAGCAAATAAATGGCCCCTTAACAAGCACATTGTTGCGCGTACAATACGCTGGTTCAGCCTGGGGGCTGACATTAGACACGTGCTTGAGGCAACGCGTAGATTTGTACGCGCGTCGCACAGGTTTGGCCAATGAACGGCCGCTTTTTGGCCTCTAGGGTGCCCTACTGATATGACATCATGTGCATAAGTTCTATAACATGAAATTGGCATTGTCAATATCTGCGCGTCGCCTCAAGCACGTGACATTTTACTGCGTCCATGGCGAACCAAATCTTTTTCTACACAGTCAGTGGAGCGCGCGCACGCGCGGCCGATCTAGGTATTATGGTCTATATCTATGGTTTGTACACGTAGTATTATCAGTGCGCCCTCATATAACTCTACAAGTCTTCCACTCTCTAAAAACTTCCGGGTCAGAATTGGCCCGGATTCGAGTTGCACCATTTTGTTTAGTGAATTATAACTGTAACTGGTCAATTATAACTGTAATTTCCGTTTGATTTCTCTGAAACAAGTAGCCCCCTGGCCCTATTCAGACCTCTTGTTTTGCCATTATAGGCCTACTAATCTAACATGAGTGTAAAAAATTAACTCCCTGTGTGCATGTTAAATGGGGAAATAGTTTTAAAAACATTGGAATTACCACATTGAAGCTTATAAAATGAAACATGTATACTCTGATAATGGTTAATCTCAAGTGAAAAAGTTTCAAATGATCAGTTGCACCCGGGGGCACGCCAGACTTCAAATTAGGGGAGAAGGGCGCCCCCTTCCTTCCCCTTAATTGTTTTGTTTGGGGTTTTTTAAGAGACAGAAAGACTGTTTATACAATACAATTACAAATAAGTTTCCCAAAACGTGACCCACCTTCCGATGTCGTCTGGTACGGGAGTCTGAACATAGTGGCGATCCCACCGGACCGGGGGCTTTCTAGACTGCACTGGGGTTGGTTGAACCGGTCGCAACATGGGGACGTCCCGGTCAAATTTCGGTGTGAAGCCCACAGTGTCGAACGTGGCTTCGTCTGTTTCTGTATTCTTGCCAACGAACTGCACAACGATGTCCGGAACATGATTTGTTTTCCTTCTCGGAAAAGCTTGGACACAGCACCTATATAGGCAAACCAAAGCTGCTGTAAATTTCAGTGATTTTAATTAAACCAATAATATTGCGCAGCACAATCCACAACGTCTAAGCAAAATCGTGCCATTGTTATGCTGTGCTTTTGTTACACCATGGAGGTGGTTGACGATGAACCCGCACGTAGAGCGGCTTGAGTTGTCAAACACGGGGTAATTGCACTCATACACCGATGTGCGTAAAGCACTGTATACTCAGTAGTGTCATGGGTCATGCGAATCGAAGCCCATATCTATGGTGGCCCTGAAGGGACATCGCATATCGCAAACGTGTGCGCATATGTATGTGATGTCGCGAAATTTATCGCGAATGTGTGCGCACACGTATGCAATGTCGTGAAACAATTCGCGAATATGTGCGCACACGTGTGCAATGTCGTGAAACAATTCGCGAATATGTGCGCACACGTTTGCGAATTCATTTGCAATGTCGTGAATTTTATTGCATACCTCTGTCGCATACCTTTGGGGTGGTGATTTTGCGGGCAATTTGTTAGTAACATAGGGAGTACGCAAGTGGCCCGGTTCCATTTTGTATACCAAAGATACTTCAAGGCAGGAGCTTGGGTACCAGGCAGGTACATTTTAGTAGTGCGGCCATGTCTTTCTAGCCGGCCAGCCACATGGTGATGGTACAACATCATATCACAAAACAAAAGGTCCATGCGAACAATCGTTGGACTATTCTCACTAAAATGAGCACCGGTACAATGGTTAGTATAATAGTTATTCACTTATTAGGAAAGCGTGAGGAACAGCGTGCGCGCGAAGGTAAATTAGTCAGACCCTATTTATATCTATTTGTACGTCTCGATTCCAGACTAGCTGCTACAACTCCCCAGTTTATTAGGAATGTTATTGAATGGTATGCGACAAAGGTATGCAATAAAATTCACGACATAGCAAATAAAGTCGCATACGTGTGCGCACATTATTCGCGATAAATTTCGCGACATCGCATACGTGTGCGCACACGTTTGCGATATGCGATGTCCCTTCAGGGCCACCATACATATCCCTGTGCACTGTTTGTTTGTTTGTTTGTAATAAATGTTGGGGTGTTTGTTTGATTGTTTGTTTGGGTGTTTGTTGGGGTGCTTGTTGGGGTGTTTGTTTGTTTGTTTGTTTGTTTGTTTGTTTGTTTGTTTATTTGTTTATTTGTTGGGGTTTGGGGTTTGGGGTTTGGTTTTTTTACGACAATCCACAACTGCTTGACTGGTATCAGTACACGGCTCTCTGATCGCAACTATCTCGCGAGACTGCTGCTTCGCACGAGACTACTGCTCTCGCGAATACGGTTCCATTGAAATGGGGAGTAGGGGCCGAAGCCAGCAGCCTCGCGTGAGAGCAGTGGTCTCGCGAGACTCAGTCTTCGATTGTGGCTCGCTCCCCGTTATTTCGCTTTCACCGCAACTCGATCACCGCGACAAACATTTAAACGACTTGTCCACAAGTCTAGTACATTACAATCTCGGCTACTGAACCGTTGGAGCTAAGTACAAGGTCAGTGGGTGAAATGTAATACACGCTGCCTGTACCGTGGTACGATCCAAGGTCACAATGTGGAACGACTGTGTCGAGTTCAATCACTTTGCTGATATAGTACACATTTCAAGGTTCAAAGTTCATATTTGGTTTGATCATAATAGAGAAAATGTCTCGTAACATCATAGATAAGATCATGACGATTAATTTTTTCAGACGTGTTCATTAAAACCTATCAAAAAGAACACCTTCCTGAAACATACACGTGCAGTCAATTTCGTTGAAAATGCTTGCGCATGCCTGTGTCAAATACTGCACCAATCTCCACACTGGGATATTACTATAGTTGCTGGCGCAATAGCGGACAAAATTAATGGTTAGCCCCCTCTAGAAAGTAGACATCTTAATATTATTAGATTCCTTAGTGTTGACAGGCAGTGGATTCCATTCCACAGTGGTTCTTGGTAGGAAGGAGAATTTGAGACAGTCCTTGTTTGCAGTAGGGTGGTTGAACGAGAATATGCTGTTTTTCGTGTAGCGGAGATAGATCCCCCTTCTGGTCTGTATTCGTGGCTACTTGTAAAGTAGAGTGAGTCTGGAAATAGCTCTTCCAGTGACTTCAGCCTAATTTGGATATCATTTATGACACATTCATTTTTCACGGGCGGGAGTCCCTGCAGATGCCTGCTCGACGTTGAACTGCTTCCGCAGCCTGATATTCTTAAGTAAACATGATACACAATTTTAATTGGCCCAACGATCCAGTCTTAATAAACAAAGGTGGATTGAAGGAAGCGGCCACCAGGCGCGTAAAAAAAATAATAAAAAATAAAAATAATAAATAAAAAGGGGGAAAATAAAACAAAATCGAAATTTTAAACCAGGTAAAAATGTATGGTTAAAACGCCTCTGAACTGTCCTACATTGCATCAGAGACCCTCTAATGTAAAAAATTAAAAATAAAAATTGTCCGGGCCCTTAACTGGCCCCGGGCCCCACGCCGGAAAAGGCTTCGCCCTTGCCCATTTTCATAATATAGGCACAGTATACGGCATGCAATAACATCTTGTTTAGAGTTAGTTATAGTACATGTACATGTACATTAACGGTATTGTAGTGTTCCCCTAATAATAGCCAACCTATTTCACCCTTGAAAACTTACAAAAACAATTGTAAAAGGCAAATATTAGAGCTTTTATTTACAACCAACCTTTAATAAAAGCGTTTAGTAACTGTGTTAGGCCCCATATTATATTTTTTTACCCGAAATAAAGCCGACTCTCCGTGTACGCACTCTCTGGTCACAGCAGCATGCGACGCCGTTTTGTTGTAGCCGAGATCCGAGATGGCGTGTTCAACTGTAAGTCACGTGATGACATGTAAACATCGGCAACGTAAATCGATCTACCGCTAGACTTGATTTCAAGTCTGAGATCGCAGTTATTCCTCTGCATCAGCCACGAAAAACGCCCCCGCAGATTAGCTATCACGCGCCCCAACTCGCAATCTCAGACTTGACCCCCTTGCGTTAATGTATAATTCATGTATTCAAAAACTAAATGGAAATAATCAAGCGTACGCCAGGGAGCTGGCCAATCAGGAGACGGCAGAAACCTTACTGGCAGTGTCTATTACTAACAGGCTGAACTCGCTTAAAATTGTTGCTTTATCTTCATTCGATATTAAATTTGTATAGTCCTTGGTACGTAGACAGTTTTTAAAATACACGGATAAGTTTAATGAGATCTAAATGTAGTAAAAAACACGTAACAAAATACATGATTCCTACTCCGCGATAACAGTTGCACCCTACAATTTAAATGGAAGAGCTCACAACCTATCCCGTAGATGGTTTTGTTTGAATATTCATATTATCGAAGGTTTTTGCAATTCCGACCAATCAGATTGTTCCGTCTACTTTTGGACTAATTCGGCATAGGGTGTGTACAAACCGTTGAACAATTGTCCCAAGTCTGTGATCGTAGGCTAATGACGGAGGTTAATCTACAAGAGGGCGCTATTTCAGGCAATAATGTATTGGCTATCGGGTAGACTAAAAGCCACGATCGCAGACTTGGAACCAAGTCTAGTCTACCGCAAGCCACTCTTGGGCTCAACTAGACTTGTGGGCAAGTCGTATCATGTTTGTTGTGCGGTGACAGCGACACGGCTCGTGTATTTTTTCCCCAGGAAAGATGAGGTCACTCAAGATAAATGGGCGTGTTTTTACCTTCTTTCGTACGTACTGTAAAGTGCTTCAATTGTATTATGTACACGTAGGTTAAGTTAGAGGGACAAAGGAAAGTCCTCACATAGATAGCAATCGTATTTGTTATACATGCCAGCGTGGCTTATAGGGAAACACGTCCACATCACCCATACGGAGGAAGGAATCCTCCATGATCCACCCATCATGGAGGCTCATTCTACATCAGAAAGTAGCTCAGCACAACAAAATTAGGCTTTCCAAAATAAGGTTCCAGCCAAACTACCATGTCACTTGTACAATTATTTGTGACCGGTATCCTCCTAATTTCTGCTAAACAGCAGCTCTTTATCTATGAAATTCGGCCCTTGATGGTTTCGTGCAATAATGCAAAATGCAGCAGTACATGTTAATAGTCACTATCTGGTTTCCATCAATAGCAGTCCAGTAACCCAGCCCCGAAATGGCCAGAATTAACACAGATCAGACCATAGTGCTAGCACTATTGTCGCAATCCCCAAATTTCCCTGCTTTGTCCCCCCCCCCCTTTTTTTTTTTT
The DNA here is from genome assembly GCA_023634235.1 of Pisaster brevispinus. Classification (NCBI taxonomy): domain Eukaryota; kingdom Metazoa; phylum Echinodermata; class Asteroidea; order Forcipulatida; family Asteriidae; genus Pisaster; species Pisaster brevispinus. The sequence goes on along the minus strand of JAMKCF010000014.1, from coordinate 2,554,452 downwards.
TTTTTTTACTATGTTATCAGTCTGTCTAAATCTACATCCATGATTATACACCCATCAGTTTCCTTTCAAGCCATGTGTTAAATTTGTCGAAACTTTTATTGTTAATTTTTTTAGCGCATTAAGTGACGAAAATTGCTAGGCTCATGGGAAAATTAATTCATAATGTTTCCTACTTTTTGTATTTTGGCGCTCCATATTACTCCAACACCTGGGTTTTCCCATTGAAATAAAACCGGTAGTCAGTCGACTTTAATGACAATTCATATCTAAAGTTACTATTAATACGAGCAGCTGTTGAAAACATTGAAGAACAATTTTTACCATTGAATACAAATTGTTGAAATTATTTTATTAATTCTTAGTGAAACATTGTTTTTTAGTTTTCCATTGGTTCAGTAGATCACTAAGATGTCCTTGTAGCTACCGTCTGTGCACCCAATGTGAATAACCGACCAATGACGATGACGAACGTCGCTTGTTAATTATGCCTCATCGATGTGCCAGCGTGGCCGTTGGTGGCGCGGCATAGTCGAAGGGAAAAAAGGAAGGACCTATTTCGACACCTCACGTTCTGTGTACTTACTTGTTCCTCAAATTTTTGCAAATAAATTTGATTTTTGTCGCACTTTATGGACAGCACTTATCTGCAATAAGCTCTTCATCTCTGCCCCGTTTAATGTTCGAGTGAGCTGTGCCAAAACGGCTCAAGAATGGTGTGTTTAAGGAGTGGTGGATCCGTTTTTCGTGGACTAGCAACTGCAGTGGTGTTGGTGGTGTTACTTGTTGGTCGAGAGGGTTCGGCGATTTACCTACCCGGTTTGGCACCAGTCAGTTTCTGTTCGAAGGAAAGTGAAGACAAATACAAAGTATCAGCAAACTCTTTGGAAACTCTATGCAAGGTATGCGTTTACATTTGTATCACATAGATAAGAATCAATATTACAGTGTATGATTTTATAATTTCCTAAAAACTTTCGATAAAAAAAAACCTACAATCTGTCAACAATCAACAAAATACACTATACAGTAAACTTTTGCACATCTACTAAACTAGCCCATGAGCCCCATGGCTGGCATTATAGTGCCAACAGGTTTCTATTCAACAAATAATTTACCTGACTTACCCACCCTTTCACCTGCCTGAGTGATGCTATTGCTAGTAATGTATTCCAAGAACTCATTTCAACATGTTGAAGAAGAAGCGAAGGATGTCCAGTGTTACGTAACTACTCCTACCTACGTCTACTCAGTGGCACAACCACGTTCCCAGGGGTGATTGATCTCGCTGTGCCATTTTTCCCATCATTTCTTGCTCGCTCATAACCCCCGGAATTGGTTCATTAAAATGTGTTGGATTCTATGGTAACGCACAAAAGAGGCAAACGTTTGTTTCGCTTAGTCCTACTAAAAGCCGACAACACGCCGACAACAAGTTTCAAATACCTCAAAAACAGCAAATAAACCAAGGATTTATTAGAAATATGTGTACTGTAATATTAACAAAAATGCAATGGCATAACTTCACGAAAAGTCTGAATTTTTAACCAGAAAAAAAACGAACTTACACGGAGTGCGGTCGGACACCATCTCAGGACTATCGGATGTACATCTGGGCAAAAATTCAGGTAGTTTCAGATGGTAGACTACAAAACTCGAAAACTAGAGCCCTTTTTGATGATCATCCCAGGGCCTATATTGCTATTGGCATAATAATTACTTGGCCATTTTCCAACCCCCCCCCCCCTTGGGATGTGTTACCCCTGTAGCATAATGGAATGGTCAAAACACATTTTTTTTCAGCCAAGGTGGCGTCCGACCGCACTCCGTGTAAGTTTGGGGGGGGGTTTCTGGTTAAAAATTCAGACTTTTCGTGAAGTAATGCCATTGTATTTCTGATGACATACATGTAGCACATGTTGTTTTAATAAATCCTTGGTTTATTTGCTGGTTTTAAGGTATCTGAAACTTGTTGTCGGCGTGTTGTCGGCACTCTGGACTTGTTGTCGGCGTTGACAGCGTTTTGTCAGCTTTTAGTAGGACCCGTTTCACTTCTCTTAATTTGGTGATATACTGCACATCCACTTCGAAGAGTTGTCAACAATTACAAAAAAAACACAACACCCTATACAATCATGTCTTCTCAATTATGTCAAAGATGAAATTATGAGTCATTTATGGCTGTACTCATGACAATTTTCTGGGCTCCAAAATTGATGTTTTATTTAGGGACCAAAATCAATCAATGGGTACGATCATGATTTGCAAGGATCTGCATGTTGAGCACATTCTAGTGTTTTTGCACAATCTGTAAATTGCTCAGTAGCTCACTCTAAAGATTACGACCTCGTTCCCAGGGGTGATAGATCTCGCCGCTCCATTTTTCCCTAGCATGCCTTGCATGCTCATAACCCCCTGGTGTCTCACTCTTCTTTGATCTTGTGATATGTCTAATTATATGCAGGTAAGGGTTACTGTGTAAAAACATGGTTCATTTTAAATGGAATCGCATCAAAATACTTGCATTTTGAAATCACGTACTAAGTGCCTACAATCACCACATAAGCGCTCGAAAGATTTTAACAAGCGTGAACGCGTGAATCAGCCGGGGGGGGGGGGGGGTTTCAGTACATCCCTACCAGGGTTAGTGACGAGGCTGGGAAGATTAGGCAAAATTGTGCGCAATCTGTAGATTGTGCAAATCTAAAGAATGCCTCCACACTTTCCTTGGTTATCTATTACAAAACATGATTTTCATGCATTAAAATTTGTTTCCATTCCTGTTGTTTTTCACATTTGCAGAGTTCGATAGCTATGTATGTCAATCGACTGGACTCGATAGAGAGTGTTATTCCCTATGAATATGACAAGTAAGTTTGGTTAGCGTGAGATTCTTTTAGCCTGTTGACAGACAAAGTACATGTGCATTGTTAAAAAAGTAAAGAAAGACACAATAAAAGCCGTAGGCCTATGTGTGTAAATAAGTATTTAGCTGAAACTTTCACATACAGCTTTTATTGTGTCTTTCTTTACTATTTTATCTATAAATCAGCATTACTAGCTGAGAAAACACAAAAACAACTGTCACGGTGTTTTCACAAGAACGTTTAATCCATCCAGGCTAGGCGAGGTGACAGCAAATACCAACCGCATCTCTGGCCGGAGTGGCTGCAGCATTTGCGAACGGCCACCAACCTGTCACCTGTGGAAAATCTGAGAAACAACTCATGCAGGACTCATTTCTCAGATTCAAATAATGATTTTGAGTGAAAAAATGTCCAAGCCATGTTATTTCGTAGGGAATCCTTTCTCATGAATACTATCAACAGCCGCAATGCATCTCACCAAGCAAGTTTTCATTGGTCATTAATTTTTGGAGTAGTTACCAATCTATGACCCTACCCCCAGGGAAAACAGTTCTTTGGTAACCTGGTAACTGATGGGGATACCCTGGTTAAACAAAATGAAATAAATAAACAAATTTGTTAATTAATTCATGCATTTAGATTCATCTTTAGATGAGTAACTACTATTTGCAGGGCTCAAATTTGACACTGGACCCCAGGCACGAGGCCAGTGTTTTTAGCCCCGGGCCAGTAAACTCATGGCCGAATAAATCCAGTAGTCTTGTGCTTTTCAATTGAATAATCTTTTAAACAGAAAGAAATTGTGTTCAAATGTTGCTTTAAGTCTTAAAGGGTAAACAGTTCCGTTGAGTATCAAAATATACTAACCCCTAAGATAAATGAGATAAATCTTCTCCGAGTGCTTGCTCAAATAAAAACAACTTTCATTTTAAACTGTGTAGAAAGCTCTCTTTGTGAAAATTCTGGTCTTGTAAAATAAATTATGGTCCAGTAATTATTTTGAGCTACAAGCACTGCAGTCTTGCGAATTTTACCCCAAATCTGAGCCCTGATTTGCCATCGTGATTTGTATTGTGACATATCATACTTTGCTTAGCAATAAGTATTGAATCACACTTGTTAAATCAATCTTCTTTGCTCTTTGTGAAATAGAGCCTCAGGTCTGTTTTCTTTTTGCAGAGGGCAAGTCCATTGGGAATTAATAAACACAATGGGAAAAGCTATGATGGGGCACCAAGGCCGAGACGATAGCATTTTGATTCTGATTAGAGGCCATGGCCGTCATGTAAATTCAGGCCTGAGTTTCCATGTGGAAGTCCAACTGATTATAAAGTTCATTTCAGAAATACATGTACTTCCATTTGGAATATTGTCAGAAGTTGAGGAAATAGAATTTGAAGGCCGGTTGCTGCAATTGGAACAAGCACAGTATGAATGGTATTTTGGCAAACAGTATGGATTACAGAACAAAATAATCATTATTTTCACAGTTTTCTAAAGAACAATATCTCACAACTTTACTTGCATCTTCTCTTCAACTGATCTCCCCCAAAACATTTATAAAATACTTAAGCCTCCCTCCAGAGTGTAAATTTTCCACAAAATTTATTTGGACGTTATAAAACCAGACAGATTGACTCCAAATTGCTATTAAAAATTGTACACATTTCATTATATTCCCCCCCCTCCACCCCCCACCAAATGTGCAGGTTTGACTTCTGCCAGCTCTCCAAGGAACTCCGACCGGTTGAAAATCTTGGACAAGTCGTCTTCGGTGAGCGCATCAGCTCATCGCCCTACAACTTCACCTTCAATAAGAACCAGACATGTATCAAGGTCTGCGAGAAAACCTACGACCCTGCGAAGAAGGAGGATCTTGACAAGTTGAACTTCCTCAAGAAGGGGATCATGCTGAACTACCAACAGCACTGGTTGGTTCAAGTTGCTTTTGTATTCCCAGACCTACAGAGATATTATCAAAGATGCTTAGCACCTTTTGCAAATCTTGCTGAGCAGAAATGAGTACCACTACCAGTCAAAATTCCATACGCTTAAAACTGGTAACCTTGATCAAAAACTTAACCCTTACCACCCCGACACCTCAAAAACCAACTGCATGTTTTGTTTGATTCTGTTTTGACTGAGGACTGCACTAGAAAACTGATTAATGCTTGACATGAGTTCAATTCAAGGCATAGCCTGTGCCAGAGACTGTTCAGTTCTGGCTGAAAGACAGCATCTAGCATGTGTGGACACGATACGAAGGAGAAGGCATATATATAGCAATATAATCAAAGTCCAAAAGTTTAGATGCTGAGTGTATGATTACGGTGTTGAATTTTTGCAGGGATGAGAAGTTTCAGACTTTAATCCGAATTCAGACTTTTTCATGTCTGCCTGGTAAAAACCAAGTAGCTTGTACAATTAGCATAATGAAGAGAGCATGCTGTCTGACTTCTCAAGCATCGTGTACATTGTTTCCAGAAGCTCCTTGAAATCTATAACTCCGGGGTATGTCTGGAATTTCATCTTTGAGAGGGCAAGGCCATTTTTATATTGCAAATGCAAAGGGCACTTTCATTGGAAAATCTTCAAGTCTATGGGCAACTTTTGAAGGGGCACCAAGGCCAAGACAAGGGACAAGAGAAGACATGGCCTCTGTGGCCTTCCTGTAATTTCAGGTCTTTCATGGGTTACCAAAAAAGGTAGACATGCCAGCATTTCAACATGCCTTCGAAAAGTTTGAGCCTAGTTTCAGAACTTCTTGTCAGACGTGACTCTCTCCTTTGATTTTGTGAAGGAGGACCCTAGTAAATCACTGAAGGTAATTTTTAGGATAAAAGTAACTACGTTACGTAACAGTACCTGGTCATTGCTTTGGTGCCTTTTGAAATGTTCAAATAGAAATTTACATTTTCCTCATAGCAGTGCCCTTTACAAAGGAGAAACTGCCTTGGTGCCCTTGCCCTTTTAAGAACAAAGAATCAGGCATGAGATTTTGATTTCATCAATTGTCTTAAACCCTCCTACTCTTGGTAAAATTTTCCAGCGAAATGACAAACCTTTCAAATTTGTCAAATGAATGGGCTGTGTCTTGTGGCACAACTTAGCACAAATATTTCTGTGTGGTGCAGTTAAGTATTTAAATAACATCTTGAATTCCTCCATTGTCTTATTTCACTCGACAGGATCATAGACAACATGCCTGTCACGTGGTGCTATCCAGTTGAAGGAGGCCAGCAATACTGTGCCCCAGGCTTCCCCATAGGGTGTTATGTCGACAAGAAAGGACATCGGAAGGATGCCTGCGTTATAGATGTGAGTTCCTAGTTCCTAGTTCCTAGAGACATTTGATCCTTAAACTATTGAAGAGCAAAAGACAACCAATCTTCATTTTCCCAGAGGCACCGATAACATTCTAGTTTTGTGTTTAGGGCTGTATACTCGGTACTTTCCTGAGTCCTGTGAAAAAAAAAATTCACAGGCATATTACCTGAGTGGGATTCGAACCCACGTCCTTCACCATTCTAGAGCAGAAGTCTCAACACTATACCAGTTACCACCAATATTGTCCATTAGATGTTAAATTTGCATCGAGGATGCAAGTTTAACATCTACTAAACCATTCAACTTACACTTCTTTTAAAGCTGTTTTCAATAAGGTTAAATTATGTACCATTTTCCAATTTCTTAACAATAACAAGTACACAGATATTTACCGAAGCTGACAACAGGGGCATCTAGCTGGTTGAGCAAAGAAAGTAGCTAAGCAAAGTTGTTCCTACTAGATTAAGGTTACCAACCAAATACTGTATCCATGTACATCATGTACCACTTGTTTTGCCTAGTAGGGTTTTAAGCAACATTTCTTGCTCAAGCAGCTCTTCAAAATTGGACCTTGTTTACCAGCTAAATTACTGTGATATGTACATTTCTTGGAACTGGTTCTCTGCATAGCCTACTGACTGTTTGGTGCTTGCCGTTTTTGTTTTTCAGGGTAGCTACGGTCTTCCGGATACGTACTACTTGTTCAACCACGTTAACTTCACCATCACGTTTCATCCCCTGCTAGAAAACACAGAAGTGTCGAGAATTGTCTCTATCAAGGTAGAGCCTCATAGGTGAGTAGAGTGGACAGCTTGGAATGCCCCTTCTTCGTTTGGAACGTTCTTGGGGTGTCTCTTTTCAATTTGAACGCTCCTTGAATGTCTCCTTTCTGTTTGAAACACTCTGGAACATCTCTTCTCTGCTCTTGAGGTGTTCCTTCTCTGTTTGAAATGCCCTTGGAGCGTCCCTTCTCTGTTACGAGCGTGCTTGCAATGCCTGTTCTACATTTGGATTGTTCCTTTTTTGAGTCCTCCATCTTCATTTGGAACGTTCTTGGAGTGTCCCCTTTGTTTGGAGAGTTCTTGGAGTGTCCCTTCTCCATTTGGAACATTCTTGGAATGTCTGCTCTCCCTTGGAACAATCTTAAAGTTTCCCTTCTCCGTTCTTCATCTGGACTGTTCTTGGAATGTCTATTCTTCTTTTGGAGCGTTTTTTTTTTAAATGTCCCTTCTTTGTTTGGAACGTTCTTGAAATGACCCTTCTCCAATTCTGAACATTCGCGTGATGCAAAAAAGAAAATCTGAATTTAAAGAGTATGCCTTCATAAGATTGGTAGCTTGTTTTGGTTTTGTTCGACATTTTGGTTAACAAGTTTCCTTGTGCCTCTAAACGAGAGTGATTAAATTTTCTCTGAGGCAACTCTTGTGTAAACTATCAGACAAATATAAACCACTTGTTTACACGCAATGCAGGATCATTCACATTTGTTAAACACGGACGTTTTAGTGTATGTACTGATTTTCTCCCTACAGTATCAATCATAAAGACTCCGACCAATGCCTGACGGGGCTGAGCGAAAATGTGGCTTACAGTCCCTTGGGGATCCCAGACAAGGTAGAAAAGCCACTCGCCATCAAGTACACCTTCAACGTCAACTTTGTGGTAAGTTTTCATTTCTGTTTATTCTCCTCCACCGCCTCCCCAACTGGTACCTTGCCTCCCACGGTCCCACGTTTATATCAACTTTGAATTTTTTTAAGAAGAGCTCAAAGGTCAAATTCACTATTTTTGATGCACTCACTTTCCTATAGAGTCCTCATAAATGTGGGGAAAAGTATCTAGTTTCTGGAAATTTTGTTTGACTCTTTTGAGCGAAATTTGAAACATGACGGCATCAGACATCAGAAACAAATGGGTCTGTACTCTGTACATTCCAGAGATGAATTTTTATGCCAGGCAAAAGGTCAAATTCAATGCCTTTGTGATTGAATATTATCAAAATTCAGGAACAAACTGAAAATTCTCTGCACACAAATGTACAGACCGTATATTTGAATTGTGACTCCGTCCATCAGTTTTGGGATTTTGACAAAAACTGCACTGGAAGGGTGTCAAACACAGTGGTGCTTGACACCGTTTCAACCCAAGGTTAGAGACTTGTCATTTTTCCCCCACTTTCAGGACTCTGTCAATCGGAAAATAGTGCACAACGAAACTGAATTTGACCTTGGAACCTTTTTGAAGGATCAAAATGCCATGTTCCTTATTGGTTTAAACTGTAGAGTGCCCTTCTCCAAAATCAACAGGGGCCCAAACTTTTGCCCTAGACAAATGGTGGCACAAGATGACTCGTGATTTTTGTTTTCATTTTGCTCACAGCCCAACTATGAGCTGCGATGGGCCTCTCGCTGGGACTACATCCTAGAGTCCATGCCACACACCAACATCCAATGGTTCAGGTAAGTACAGACGCTCGCTTGGAAAGTGGAGGTTCATGGTTCATTCAACTCCAACTCAAGAGTTTTTCCCATGGATTTTGTTATTTATTTATTTATTTTTATTTTTTTCATGATAATCATTTTTTTAGGTATTGCATGGTGAGGTATCAATGTGTATTCAGTTTGCGGTAACACCATGTGTATATATACATTTTTTTTTTTTTTGCTGTGTTGATTTGTTATTGAGATAATGTCTTGATATTTAGTCTCCTGATGAGTACTAAAGCAGGCTAGTCCAAACGTTGAGACCAATTAAGAATTAAGGTGATGACTTTAATAACGAGAAATCCCCTCGATCCACTCAGCGAAAGTTGTCGTCCCGCCCGATTTCCTACCTCCCAGGTAGTACTTAATACGCTGGACAATTCTTTTCAGAACTAAGCACATAATGCAGTCTCCCGATTTTGGAAATCTACTCCGCAGCTTTATAGAATAAATAGCAAGACAAGTTCTCAAGGAACAAATCTACACAGCAAAGTAGATATACATATTGGGTTACCGCAAACTGATCAACATTAATTGGTTGTTGTTTTGATTGGTTCCACAGTATCATGAACTCGTTGGTGATTGTCTTGTTTCTGTCCGGCATGGTCGCCATGATAATGCTGCGCACTCTTCATAAGGATATCACGCGCTACAACCAAATGGACACCGTAAGTATCTCCTTAAAACCTTGTGGAGTAACCCCAGGAATTACATAGATGCGGGAAGGTTGGACTTGTAGCTGGCTCCCCAGTAAGTCGAAAAGTTTGATTGGCAGGAAGGAGGGGCATTGAAAACCAGAGAACCTGGCACAGGCTGTCAAGCAAGGCGTCTGGAAGCCTGCTACGAAGAACTGATGGCACCACTTATCTGGGTAGATCTGTGTGTCTGCACAATTTTGTGCACAAAGTATATGCCTGAAAATTATAATCAGCCCCTAAAAAAAAACCTGCACAACTTTGGGATTAGACCCCCTCTCGGGTATGTGGAACAGTCTAGTCTAGGATATCATGGACTTTTACTCCCTCAGGGCATTGCACCTTGAAGGAAACAGCGAAATAAAAAAAAGTACCATTTCTCAGTGTTATCAGCACTTACTTAAGGGTTTATAAACACTGGATGGATGCATACTCCACTTTCCATGGGAATATCAAGACCTCCTCCCCTCCACCTTTATGCTATTGTTGTTAATTCTGTTACATGTCTTGTTTTGACAGGAAGAGGCGCAGGAGGAGTTTGGCTGGAAGCTCGTTCACGGCGACGTCTTCCGCCCCCCTCGTAAGGGAATGCTGCTCTCAGTTCTGCTTGGGTCAGGAGCCCAGATGTTCTTCATGACCTTCATCACTCTGGGTGAGTCTTCCTTCAATGTACTCAAACAGAGGCTCCGGGAGGAATTAGTCTGAACCCTTTTTGTATGAACAGATATTGGGATCTATTACTGTGGTTTCATACGGGGACCCTGACGAGCATGGTTGCAGGTTAATAGTAATATAACTTGGTTTTACCCTTACACTGCTGTGTATTAAGCACTGAATACTCAGTACTTTCCTGAGTTCTGTGAAAAAAAAATATCCACAGGCAAATCACTCAGGTGGGATTCGAACCTACTACCTTTGCATTGCTAGAGCAGATGTCTTACCACTAGACCTCCGAGCTAGCCCGGTGGCTAGAGGCAGGTCTGAATCCGTAGCAGCGGGTACCGCAACGGTTTAATAGAGGTTAAAAGTAATAATGATGTCTTCTATTTTCAAATCAGCATTTGTTTCCATATTGGTGAATAAGAAAGAACAATAAACAAATTTAGAACAACTATTTAAATAAAAAAACAGCAGCAGATTGAACTGTTGTTTAAAATCTCTGTAAAAAATATTCATTAAAAAGGTCTTCCAGGCTGTTTTGAAAATGTCTGTTGTCTGGATGGCTCTGATGGAATGTAGCAAACCATTCCTGAACTTCCCTGTACATGTAGCTACCTGAAAAGAACCGGATCCCCATGAATTATTCACAGCATATTCCACAAGGAGGAGTTTGTCAGCTGATTTATTTTTCAAAGCATATGACCTGTCACCTGAAAAAGAGCTAACAAGTCAAAAATCCTACAATTATTGATATCAGTATTTCTGAGTTCATTAGAGCGAGAGATTTCAAATGGTATTTAATAATAATAATACAAGACTTTTATATAGCGCATAATGCAGGTGCCTCTATGCGCAACACATAACATAACAATGTATGGTTTGTATAAGAGTTTGGGTCAAAGTTCAACAAGTCTATCTTTCTCTTTGGTTGTCAGTGTTTGCCTGTCTGGGATTCCTCTCGCCAGCCAACCGAGGGTCGCTGATGACCTGTGCCCTGGTTCTTTATGTCTGCCTGGGAACACCGGCCGGTTTCATCTCTGCAAGAATGTACAAGAGTAAGTACCAACGTAAAGTGGTTAAAGGTATTATTCAGGATTGGTTAGGATAACAATTATTGAATTTTAGTCTGAAAGCTTACCAGGGTTTTCCCTGTGCACAAGCTAGCAAATCGGGCTGATACGCGCAAATTTCGGCCAAATACGCCAAAAATACCGGGGTTTTCTCTCTTCTTTTTTTTTCTCTCTTTTTTGTTTCTCTCTTCTTCTTTTTTTCCTCTCTTTTTTCTTTCTATTTTCTAAAAAAAAAACAGAGAAAAACCATAAAGAATGCTCAAGAATGCACAGTAGGGCTTTTAAAACTGAGAAAAACACCAAGTAAAAAATATTCTGAATATGTTTCAATTTAACATACTTCGGCCAAACATATAAAAACTTGGGTCCAGAGTGCCCCACAGTTGTTTTGTTGTTTAACTTGGGGAGAATCCTCCTTACTAATACTAAAACCATAACTAGAACAATTTTGTGTGTGAAATATTTCCTTCTGAAATGTCATACTTGAGACAACTTGATCTGAAAACCTGAAAAAACGCAACAGCCGTTTTCGGTTTTAGAACAACAATACAGGCCAATGTGTGTACTTGCTGAAAAATGTGTGATGTTTTTTTCACTATTTTCTCCTGACTCGCACAACGGATTAAGCCCAAGTTTCCACAGGTTTGTTATTCCATGTACATGTATATGGTTGATCACACAAAATATGAACACCGTCCGCGACAATTTTGTCAGCGCTACCAATCCCATACAACGCCTTAAAAGCAACTCTAAAAAAGAAAAAAACATTATAGGTCTTATAAAACATATTTTGGTGTATTAAAAGTTCTAGGCTTCAAGACCCATGGTCTAGGGGAGATTTTCTTTAAATTTGAGTCTCCTGGATTCATTGAAGCCAAATAAGCTTTGTGATTAGAAACTTCAAAATTTCTTGTAAAGCAGTGTGATGTTTTCTGTTTTTCGTTGTAGCGTTTGGTGGTGAGAAGTGGAAGTCCAACCTCATCTTGACCTGTTTCCTCATCCCTGGCATCATCTTTATCATCGTCTTCATTCTCAACCTCCTCCTATGGGCCAAGCAGAGCTCCGCAGCTATCCCCTTCTCTACTTTGGTGGCGCTCTTGGCGATGTGGTTCGGAGTCTCTGTCCCACTCGTGTTCGTCGGGGCGTATTTTGGCTTCAAGAAAAGGGTAAGAATCTGTCAGAATTTTGTTCTTAAATTGAAGTTATGAGAGAGCTTTTGTAACTTTATCAAGCAATTGTACTTGAAGAATGTTTTGTCTCAATGTATGTATGGTGAAACTATTGTTAGCTCTCAGCAGATATGCATTATGGGACCTTGAAAGTCCCGGTTAGAAAGGACCCACCTAGAAAGACCCAGTCCACTCAGAGCAGAAAGAACTTATAAGACCTAGAAAGACCCAGTCCGCTCAGAGCAGTAAGGACCTCTAAGACCTAGAAAGACCCAGTGGCAGAGCAGAAAGAGCAGAAAGGACTTAGAAAGACCCAGTCAACCCAGAGTAGAACAAACTTATCAGACCTTGAAAGACCCAGTCAGCTCGGAGCAGAAAAAACTCACCCCATTGTGTGTATATCTTTTAAGTCCTTTCTGCTCTGAGCCGATGATACCATCCATGTGAGCACAGCAGTGACGCTTCCACTATTTCTCCATTACAGCCGATCGAGTTCCCAGTGCGCACCAACCAGATCCCACGTCAGATCCCGGAGCAGTCCTTCTACACTCGTCCATTCCCGGGGATCATCATGGGAGGGGTGCTCCCCTTTGGCTGTATCTTCATCCAGCTCTTCTTCATCTTGAATAGCATCTGGTAAAAACTTCAAACCATTTTTTGTTGTTGCAATTTTAGTTTGTGAGACCAAAAAAACGTCATTTGTGTCAAATGCAGGCCTGCGATTCATCACTATTTTTCCTGAGTAGGGATTTTTGTATTTACAGGCAGGGAGTAGCCGTGTGTAATGCCAGTCGTGCGATCAATATCTCTTGTTTTTATGAATATTTTGTTGAGGTAGAGAATGTGATGCAATTTTATCTTCAAACCAATTGCAAAAGCGATTTTCTTGTATCATAAAGCAAAGACGGTACGTGTTGATCTTTGAAATTTGCTGCGGGAGTACGAACTGTTGTGGCAGGAGATTCTGTCTCCCCAAATTCTCTCCCGCAAAACGGCGAATTTTGTAGAAATTTCCTCTGCTAGCGCCCTCTTTTTGAATCAACTTCCTTCAGCCCATGTTAACCTACCATATGGGGGACACACACGCCGAGGGACAAAATCTCCTATGACACTGTCTGTATTCCGTGCTATTTCAAACTGTTTGTCTGTGTGCAGGTCTCACCAGTTCTACTACATGTTCGGCTTCTTGTTCTTCGTGGCCATAATCTTGGTCATCACTTGCTCAGAAGCCACCGTTCTCCTCTGCTATTTCCATCTTTGTGCTGAGGTAAGTTTAGGTCAAAGGTTAGGGGTCTTGTCAAAGTTAATCCAGGACAGGTAAAAAATAGCAACTCTCCGATGTCAAATTTTTGACATAGTTTTACTCACTGAAAGTCACACAGTACTCCAATGCTTTACAAAAGACATGCCCTATGCAATACATCCTGCTGAGCGCTCTGCGTTTTCACTGGTTGGTTAAATGTAGTGTAAACAAACTTGCGGTTTTGGATTAATCTGGAAGGTTTAGAGGTCATTGTATTAAATGTGTAGTGTGATTTTTTTTTTTTTTTAGTAAGACTTTTAAAGAGACCCATGCTTGTATTCCAGTAGATGGTGATCCAAGTCTCTGCGGTTTTTAAACAAACGTATCCCCAGGCACTATAAACTTCTCCCATGTTTTCTCCGACACCCAATTTCAAACGAGGTGAATTAACAGTGGTAAAAAAACCTTTTGCTGGATGGTACTTATTCGCTGGTTGTCCTGGACTAATTTTGACAAGGTCCTTTTGGTCTTTTACTGATAAAATGCAGCTCTAAAAGACAGTACTGTAACCCTGAACCCCCAGATGTTGTTCCAGGAGCCAAGTGATCCACTCTGCCTTGATATTAAACCCTGATATCTCAAAAGTCGGGCACGTTCCGGGCACAAAAGAACGTTCCTGTGGGCATAATCTAGGGGCACATGCCCACAATCCATTGGACTGCCAGCACCTTCCGCTGGCCGCATCATTGTGCCCAACTATTCGAGTGAATGCTTCGAATGAAGTCGGGCACGTTCCGGGCACAAAAGAACGTTCCTGTGGGCATAATCTAGGGGCACCTGCCCACAATCCATTGGACCGCCAGCACTTTCCGCTGGCTGCATCATTGTGCCCAACTATCAGAGTGAGTGCTTGCATACGTATTTTGAACATTACAATGGAACGTTTTGGCAGTCCAATGGAACGGTCCATGAGCACACATTGGAATGCTTATCCGATCAACAGGCTTTCAGATGTCTTGCTGACAGCCTAAGTTCTGGGATTTCCAACCCCCCCCCCCCCCCCTGCCAGTTAAACTGTTTGGCTAACTTGGCAGCCAGTTGAACTAGAGGAACCTTAGGATTTGAAACTTTTCATGGTGGAAGTATGAAGACGATCAGAGCATACTGCTCGAAACGTTGAGTCATTAACCACCGGTTCTTTTCAGAACCTACACTACTCAAAAAGAGATTCCACATGGTGTTACCGCAAGCCTTACTTAGTTAGAGGAACCTTCTTGCATTTGTGTAATTCCTGGGGTTGGTACACAATTATAACTTTAAAAAACCTCTCTTCTTTTTTTTCTTCATCTTGCAGGATTATCACTGGTGGTGGCGCTCTTTCTTAACCAGTGGTTTTACAGCAGTGTATCTGTTCATTTACTGTGTGCATTACTTCGTCTCCAAGTTGACCATTCAGGGAACGGCGAGTACTATCCTGTACTTTGGCTACACCTCCATCATCGTCCTCATGTTCTTCTTGTTCACGGGTAAGTAAGCCTCGTCAACACAAAGGTTGGAGAAAGCAAGCATCTTGACTCGTTTAAGAGCATCAGACTCTCTGGTGTTTCTGATCAGCAGAGTGTGGGTTCAAATCCCGGTCATTGCACTTGTGTCCTTGAGCAAGATACTTCACCACAATTACATCCTGTGAATGCACTGCCCTACATGACCATCCTACTATGTAAGTGCCGTTGCTAAGCAATAGGTATTGTGGGCGGGGCTTTATGGATCAGTCTCTGGAGTGTGTTTGTTTAGGTGATCTTCCCAGCAAGGGAACTCGGCAGAGATCCCACAAAAGGATATCATCTCCAAGCTTACAAACATTGGTTTGACATCAAGATTATGAATTGCGCAATGCAATAAATTGTGATTCAGTAACTAGATGTCAATAGTTATTCTGGTCAATGTTGTGAAATCAACGGTTAGCTTGGTAGGATTTGAACCCACAACTGTGTGATAGCAAGTTTTGCATTCTAACCACTGTGGCTGTTTACTGAGTTGTTGTTTTATTTATTTTTTTATTTCCTGCAGGCTCAGTTGGATTCTTTGCTTGCTTCTGGTTCGTCACTAAAATCTACAGCGTGGTGAAAGTGGATTAAGGCAGATTTCCAGCATTGTCGCACGGATGGTAAATTTCAGTTTGAACTGCAAAAGAATTTAAGACTTTAAAGTTTGTAACTTTAATCCTTTGAGGGTTTTTTTTGTGTAGATTTTCTGAATTATTTTTGGATTTGGAAGTTGTCATTTCATATTATAAATAGTCGCGGGGTGTTTGGGAAACAAAGGCTAAGGTGTCGGGGATTTTATGACAGAGATCATGACCGAGGGCTTGCTCTCGGCTTGATTTCACAAAAACGCTAAGATTCGTCTGAAGAATTGTCGTAGTAACTTCTCTTGTGACATCATACGTTGCTTGCAATAGACTTTTATGCGCATGATGTCATTTCAGTAGGGCGCCCTCGCCTAGTGATCAAAAGGAGGCTGTTCATTGGCCAATCCTGTGCACCGCATGTACAAATCTGTGTGTTTTGATTGTTTCAACATCGATTGTTTCGTCACTAATTGTCTTTTAATAACGATAATACACAATTCTGTGGAAGTTACAGGGGATAACCCACAGCATTTGATGTTAATATCGTGGATTATTGGTTTTCTCTTATGCCATGAGGGTTCTCTCCGGATTTCCTCACTCCAGAATAAACTCAAAGACTTTGGATCTCTGGCTGTGCTCTGTGGTCATATACATGTATGGGTCGATGCGGCTGGCTGCCAAAGCCGCCCTTGCATGGCTACAGCTTGACCACATTGTAGCCACATCCGTCACAGTTCAGCTTCTCAGCTGCGAGTATGGATGTGAGCCATCCAATTTATTAATTATTGATTATTATTGTTACTACCAACCCTGTGTTTGAGAGAGCAATAAGCCATTTGCGAAGTTATTTGATTAGCGTCTGGTACAATGACTTGCTTAGTCACAAGTTACCGCCCAAGTTTGAATTCCTCAGACTCAAGAGACAACTGCTATGTCACATGATTCGGGGCAAGCTTTCCTATAGTTATGTAAGAGGTGGTGGACATCCGAACACAATTCTGAATGAATTTGTATGGCACAATGGTACCAGGGTTGCTCTACAAAAGCTTGCCCCGAACCTCTTCACATAGCAACTGTCTCTATAGTTTGAGGAGTTCAAATTTAAACAGTAACTTGTGACAAAACAAGTCATTGTACCAGACTTCAAATCGAACTTGCAAATGGCTAAATCCCTGCAGCAAAACATTGAATATTTTAGTATGTGAGAATCAGAATGATAATTATTTTCTTAGCTGTCTCACTGTAAATATTACACTTGTCATAACCGATAAAGTCTCACGCTTTTCCTGATCATTTATTGTTAGAAACAGGACAAGGCATTGTTAATCTTTATTTTTTTATTAGTTAACCCTCCCACTACTTTTCAATTCATAATATTTGGTCTGGGAGTAGAACGACTACCGAAACCATTTAACTGCACAACGGTTTATTGTGGAACATTCCTTACACAGAACTGACTGTGTATGGGCCCCAATTTCATGGCTCTGCTTTTCACAGATTTGTGCTCTTTGGGCTGCCCTTCAAAGCCATGCATGTGATTTTTCAGGTTTTTTTCATGATTTCAGGGTTTTCTCAAAACCTCCTTGAGCCTCCAGATTTTCTTGAAACAAGTAAAGAAGTCACCAAAGGGAGAAAGAAATTACCTATACCTTTGTCTTTTTGGCGATGCATAGAGTCTGTAAACCTCCTCAATTGTAACAACTGGGTTGTTCTGGGTCTATAAATCTCCTGAATTGTTAAACCTAAGATTCAGGGTCTCGAAAAAGAAGGAGCCCAAGCCATTAAGCCATTTCTCACGAATTTTCACTCTCTTCAAATCTCACCCCTGAAACTGCATGAATCTATTGGTTGTAAGCACAGAATTCCAGGGTAGAGCGTAGCCAAATTTGAAACTAGACCCAGATGTACTGTGTAGAAATTGTTTACCACTTGAGGTCACATTTTGGCTTGCATAGTGCATCAATCAGTCAAAACCAGGTAGATGTTATCGCCTCAGCAGATAGTTGGGGGGCGTATTAAGCCTTCATCGAAATAAGCTGCAAACGGTGTTGGGGAATGGCTACTTGTAATATATAGAAAGGTGTTAATTTTGTTTCTATTTTTAAGTAGTGGAGTTATTCCAAGATGTTTATTAAGTGTTACAGCAAGAGGTATGTGCAGTGTGAAGGTGCCATAAATGAGCAGTTTTCCCCCATGTCAGCTTGGTACATTCAACCCTAACCTTTGACCCACCTATAAGCTCAAGATAAATCCCTTCAAGTCGGACAACTTCCTCGAGATGGTTAAGGGATGCGTGTTCTGAGGAAACCTTTTAAAGAAATTAGAGGCCGTGTCTCAGTTGGCGGATACAGCTGAGGCTGCGGCTGTTGCTAAGGACGTACCATAGCCGTATATTGAGAGAGTTGCGACAACTTGCGATTAGACATGTTAGAAGCCATTTTGGGTCCAAAAAATACATATTAGGGTGCCAGACTAGACTGCACAAAAGGGTTGTGCTGCATTTGGCCAGAAAATGGGGCCCAGCAACCACGTGACCAAAGAAACCTGGTCCGTCTTTGTCGCAACACTCTGGGACGGACTATACTTGATGACGCATGATTACGTGGAATTCTAGCTGTAGCCGACAATTTGGGCACGGTCTAACTTTCTCCAGATGCTGTTGGGTGTTGGTGTGATAAGTAAGTTTCATTTTCACTTTCAGTCTCAGTCTTGCAAGTGATAAAAATTATTAACGTTTATTAACGTTTATTAACGTAAATTTACCACAAGGTGAGAATGGCACAACTACTGTATAAACAAAATTTTGTGTGTGTGTGTGATGCTCCTTGTCAAAAACAGGCACTTCCTGCTCAAACTCAAAACCTGGGTTTATTTGCAAATCAAACAGATGAGAAGAAGAGCTTTCAAATGACACCTAATTAGCGCATATACTGTAAATTGTTTCTCAAAATATAGAATGTTTGAGCCACATGTCAGTATTTTTAAAAAAATTCCATTTCTAGCATTAATATTTTGTGTAACTTTTTGGAGCTTTTTGGCACTCACAGTGATTCGCAGAACCTCGGACATGAGCCACTGCCGAAAATCGGCCAAGGTATGCTGGAAACTTGGAACTCTCAGGCTTACCTCTCGTTACGCTGCGTATAATGACAAACAATGAAGGCAGTCCTGTTTATTCTTGTATTCCATATTTGTACAACACCAGGACAAAGGTCTGGAATCAAGGTGGAGTGGGGGTAATACAATATCCCCGGAAAGGGATTTTACAAGGCATGTTTTCCAGAACCTGTTGTCGCTGTTTGTATAGGCAAACTGAAGCATATCACGGTAGGTGACTGCCTGTGTAAACTACCCAATGGAAAGTTTGGGTGAATATGATCAGGTTGTGACAGCAAAAAACAATTTAGGAAGTTCCAAAGTTTTTCCAGGCGTTGGAAAACGGTTGCTGCAAGTTTGTCCAAGAGAATTTGCTGATATTTATAAACACGCTATCTGACTTGAAGTGGTTAATGCCATGTCACTATTTCTGAGAAGTGCCTAATGTTGGCATGGGGCATCACATATCAATAAACAAAAACAAGAATTATTATTAAAATTCGGAAGTCGTGTTTAGTTTGAGGGATTTTATAAAGAAACTAAAATAGTTTGAGACTGTGATTTGAAAGTGAGACCTATTCCTTAAATTGATATACATATATATATATATTTTCTTTCTTTTTTGGTGTAAAATTGTTAATGTTTTTTACTGTAATTTGTTTCTGTCTGTAGAGAGCCAAGTTGTCAGTCGAACTTCACAGTTAAATGCAAACCATTTTGATAAAAATATGACATCAGCAAAAGTCTGTGACAAAAGGGGTTATAGCATTTTCCTCACTTCATTTATATCTGTCATTGTATAAACACATTGCATGTTTTATTTTCACCAGCTAAAAAGGATTTGTGTGATAACGTCTATGAGACAAAGTTACTGTGTATATATAAAGATTTGTACACGCATTTGGCGCAGTGTCGCTTTTGGGTGTTAGAGCATGTACATGTACATGCGTCATGTTGGGATAGATTTTAGGTTAAGAAGTTTGTGGGTTCAGTTCAAACTCTAGATGCCTGTGGATTCATTCCCACAGAATATTGAGGTTTTAAGATTTGACACTTCTTGTATCGTGGGATTTTTTTTTTTTTTTGAATACTCAAGTTTGCAGTTACCAGTGAAAGTAACCCATCTACTGGAATGTGGGAGCTCTAAAAAGAACCAGGCTTTTCTCCTGAAGACGTTCAGAGCACACTGGTCGAAACTTTGAGTTGTTAACCACCGGTTCTTCTCAGAACCACAGCAGCTCATAAAGACAAATATTTACATGGCGTCTCTGCATTCTGCAAATCTTTCCGAGCCAACACTCTTCCCAAAAGAGATTTTTTACACAGTTGTACAAGATCTTCCGCAAGTTTTATTAATACTTCTTATTCTAAGTTTTAAAAATCACTTAAGAACTCAAAACAATTCATCGGTATCTAGCTTTCTGCTGAAGATCATCTGAGTATACTGATCGAAACTTTGAGTTGTTTCGCCATCGGTTCTTTTCAGAAAACCACAACTAAACAGAAAGATTGATCAGTATTAACAGAAACCTTAGTTTATGGGAAGGTATTTGCTGTTTATTGGTGTTTTTACAGGTGGTTGGAACCCCACCCATAGTGCCAACGGATCTTTACTGCATGGTTATTTTATTTAAAAAAAACTACTATACATGTACATTGCTTTAAAAACCATATGTGTTGACCCAATTCAATCGACGTCATCATCACACTAATCTTGGTTGTGCCAATTTGGGAGTCAATCTGCCTGTATGGAGTGAGCCTTTTAGGCGACACTGCATCTACAGGCTGGTTGACTCCACAAATGTGCAAGGGATCAACACAAGAGTTGCTGTTGTTTTGGATACTTTTAATAATCTTTGTACCGATTCTCAATATTCAGTCCTCACACTGACAGCTGTCAGTTATGAATAGGCGTACAGTCCATAAACCAAAGTGCTGCACTCCGCTTGCCATGGCTGAGGTGCTTGCTGTGCAAGGTTTTGTACACAAAGACATGTACAAATTGTTCCTTTTGTTAAAAATGCGAATTGGGTGTCTTGCTCAAAGTTTGACACAATTTTCCTGACAGGGCAGCATGACGTAAGGATGTAGAACACCAACCATAACTCTTTGCAACTAAAACACATAAACTAAATCCTGAAAACAGCACACACAATAGGTGAGTTCTAGAGTGATGAGCACGGAAACTGCACTGTCAGATTTAAAATGCGTTACATCGGTAAAGTTTTTTGGTCAGAATTTCAATATTCACTTTCTTTGTATGTTGCAAATATTCAATATTATGTCCTACATGTCATGCTGTCCTGTCAGAGAAATTGTGTATATGGTTGTAACTTGAGGAAGACATCTTTGCATAAAAAGTAAAACATACACAACTTATTAATGTCTTTGTGTAAAAAATCTTGCGCTGCCATCACCTAGGCATTGGTGACGCGGCGTGCACTTGCGCATTCGGATTGGTGTGTGGACCAATATCCAGTAACTTGTGAGTTTAATAAGCACAATCTGTTCAGCTATCTGTGTATTTATTAACATTTGAACATAAAGAACTAAATAAATACAAACGACAGTTTGTGATCTCCATTATTGGTATTTGAAGCAGTGACTTATCCTGCCAAACCCCTGGATCTTCTGGTTTTAAACATGATTCAATGACTAATTATTTCATATTTATATGGGTGATCAACCTGCTGGTCAGACCAGACGTTAAGTCCCCCGAGTCCAAAGAAATTTTAAAATCGCAAGGGGTAAGCCTTGCATTTTTATCCATTTTTTAAAGTAAAATTAAAAAATCGCAAGGTGTAGGCCTTGCATTTTTATCAAATTTTGCCCTAAAATAAAGTAAAAAATTGCAAGGGGTAAGCCTTGCATTTTTTTTTTCTTCAAATTTTGCCCTAAAAGGAAAAAAATCACAAGAGGTAAGCCTTGCATTTTTATCAAATTTTGCCCTTAAATTGAAAAAATCGCAAGGGGTAAGCCTTGCATTTTTATCAAATTTTGCCCTAAAATTGAAAAAATCGCAAGGGGTAAGCCTTACATTTTTATCAAATTTTGCCCTAAAATTGAAAAAATTGCTCTGAATACCTGCCTCTAGTTACCTACCGGGCAAGCTCGGTGGTCTAGTGGCAAGACATCTGCTCTAGCATGGCATAGGTTATGGGTTTGAATCCCACCCGAGTCATATACCTGTGGATTCTTTTTACAGGACTCGAGAAAGTACTGAGATATGTAGTGCTTAACACACACCAGTGTATGTGTCAAAGTAAGGGGCCTATAATCCCAAATAGTTTCCTTATCCCCAATGCAAATTAACATCTATTAAAATTGTGGAGGTACCTGCTGCTAACATTTAGGATTCAGACTGCCTCTAACTGCTTTTAGCTAAAAATATAGTCTTCTTTTTTGTTGTTTTCTTATTTTCAATCACTCTGCACAGTCTATTGGATACTTTTGGTGTTTTGGGGTTTTTTTTTTTTAATGAGATGTTGCCTAACATCACAAGGCTGGATGGCCACTTCAAGGTGAGTGCTACACGTAACTGATTTCGGCTGTCGACCCAAATCAACTGCCACCAGGGGTTCGTTGCTACTCCTGGGGCTGAAACAGGGTTACCCCATTCTACAGTACGTAATGATGTACGTAGGCATGGTAGGCATGGGTATCATCTACTAAGACTAAGAGCCTGGCTGGTATGAGCAGAATGCACAACCTTCCAATTTGTTTACAAAGCAATTATGGTTAAGTGCGTTGCTCAAGGGCACAAGTGTCATGACCGAGATTAGAGACCAAGCTCTGCTGCTGACAGCATGCACCAGAGCTTGGGTCTGGTGAACCAGACTGCTCGGCCTCAACACTCCACAATGTCATATTATTGATGATTTTCCATTTTAAATTTAAAACTCTATCAATAGGAGGCTGGTATTGATGTCAGATTATGCGACACCGGTGAGAGAATACAAGAAGTATGGAGTCTTATGAGGTGAAGCTCAACGGGAAGACGTACCAGGTCAAGCCGATCCGTAACTTGAACGGGCACTTTATCGGTCAGTATCGGATACACGCTGGAAAGACTGTCCCCATCGTCAAGGGTGGAGAAGGTACTATTAACTAAGATGGAGGTAGGGTTACTAGATGAGGAATGAAAGAAATTGAAAGAGGCTTGTTTGAGACCGGACTGAAGCTAGCCGCGTATTCGGCCAGATTTCCCATCCGCGTATTCAAGGGCCGGCCAGCCGCGTATTCAGGAAAATTAGAATCCATGCAGTAAAAGGCGGTGAAATTTCCGTCTCCCTTATTTTTTTATTTTAATGAATTTTTTACTAATCTTGCTTTATCAGTATAATTTTTGCATTATTTTTTACTAACATATCAATGACAAGACTCGTAGACCGAATTAGCTCATTGGGCTGCATAATTGTTGAGTAATTAGCCGCCAAAATTAAGACCTCATCAACAAGACCGTATATTACGCAACTGCTAAAAAACTTGCACTCACCCCAAAGTAAATGTACCCTTCATGTTGCAAAAAAGATGGAATTTTATTCCATAATCAGAAAGACCATACCATCACTAATTAATACCTAATTAGCCGCTTCAATACACTCCATTTTCGACCATACGTTAAAGTTGGCACTATACAGTATACTTACTGTTTTGACTGCACTCACCGTAAAGTAAATGAACCCTTTATGTTGCAAAAAAGATGGAATTTTATTTCATAATCCGATAGACCATACTACTGGGCACACTTAATTTTGGAGAGGGCTAATTCGGATCACTAATTAATACCTAATTAGCCACTCCAATACACGCCATTTTCGACCATACGTTAGTGTATGGCACTTGTCACCAAAAATTACTATTTTGACTGCACTCGCCGTAAAGTAAATGGGGCCTTCATGTTGCAAAAAAGTATGGTCTATCGGATTATGGAATAAAATTCCATCTTTTTTGCAACATGAAGGGTACATTTACTTTACGGCGAGTGCAGTCAAAATAGTAAGTATGTGTAAATGTGCCATACACTATTGTATGGTCGAAAATGGCGTGTATTGGAGCGGCTAATTAGGTATTAATTAGTGATCTGAATTAGCCCTCTCCAAAATTAAGTGTGCCCAGTAGTATGGTCTTTCGGATTATGGAATAAAATTCCATCTTTTTTGCAACATGAAGGGTACATACGGCGAGTGCAGTCAAAATAGTAAGTCTTTGTGACAAGTGCCATACACTATATAACGTATGGTCGAAAATGTCGTGTATTGGAGTGGCTAATTAGGTATTAATTAGTGATCCAAATTAGCCCTCTCCAAAATTGAGTGTGCCCAGTAGTATGGTCTATTGGATTATGGAATAAAATTCCATCTTTTTTGCAACATGAAGGGTACATTTACTTTACGGCGAGTGCAGTCAAAATAGTAATTTTTGGTGACAAGTGCCATACACTAACGTATGGTCGAAAATGGCGTGTATTGTAGCGGCTAATTAGGTATTAATTAGTGATCCGAATTAGCCCTCTCCAAATTAAGTGTGCCCAGTAGTATGGTCTATCGGATTATGGAATAAAATTCCATCTTTTTTGCAACATGAAGGGTACATTTACTTTACGGCGAGTGCAGTCAAAATAGTAATTTTTGGTGACAAGTGCTATACACTAACGTATGGTCGAAAATGGCGTGTATTGTAGCGGCTAATTAGGTATTAATTAGTGATCCGAATTAGCCCTCTCCAAATTAAGTGTGCCCAGTAGTATGGTCTATCGGATTATGGAATAAAATTCCATCTTTTTTGCAACATGAAGGGTACATTTACTTTACGGTGAGTGCAGTCAAAATAGTAAGTATTTGTGACAAGACTTGGCATCCTTTCCTTTTATATAATGTAAAATGACTTTCTCTGGAGAAATCATTGAGTGAAACTAAACTAATCGTTTTAAACGTTTTGATTTCGGATCTTTGTATGTTGATCTCAGCTTGTGCTTTTATTATCTTTGTTCATGACATTTCAATCTCACTTCTCGGCAGTTTCATTTGTGTGATTGAATTCCGAACAATTCCAGTCTGTCCCAACATCTGAGAAAGCTAACTCTACTTTTGGGGGTCTCAGAGTGAAGTTGATGGAAAAACAGAGTCAGATTACTTTGAGGAGCTCACCTGTTAGTGATAAAGCTGTGAGATGAGGCACAAGTTGATCAAGAGTGGAGACGCCTCAGAATAGGACCAGTTGATGGAGAGACATCCCCAGAGCTGGAGGACAACAAGGTATGCACCATGTTTTACAGGTAAAAACCATTACCTTCTTTTCTCCCCCCCCCCCCCTTCGCCCACCCTCCCCTCTCTCTCCCCCTCTCTCCCTCCCACTCTCCCCCCCCCCCCCTCTCTCTCTCTCTCTCTCTCTCTCTCTCTCTTGAGGAAGAAACATTTCTCTCTTTAAAACCTTTGATAAAAATGTGTAGATGCTTAAATATTTTAACAATTTTTATTTTTAACTAACCATCAACAGTTATTTTTTTTTTTTTTTAACAAATCGTCAACAGTTTTCTAACTAAACTCATCAGTATTTCAAGGTTACTATTTACTCAGAATTTAGTGGATAGTACTCCTTCCTGGTTTCTGGTTCATGGTTTGTTTTGTTTTGTTTTGTTGTCTCTTTTTTCGGGGGGCGGTGAGGCTACAAAATGACAATCCATTATTAATGATATTTGTTAAGACAACAATCAGTTTGCTGTTCCCTTTTCACAATCTTTACTTGAAAATGAAGTAATTAATGACAATTATTTATTCTTGTGTGTACAGGAAATGTCCTGAATGCTCACGGGTAGCTTTGGAATTTATACAAGAAAGGAATGCCGCTCTGCAACAAAAGCCTTTCATAACTGATACTCAGGAGTAGTGAATGCTGACGATGCGCTGCAGATAGGATACCATGAACAATGTATTAGTGACGTTGAGCTGAGGATAACACAAATGGAATACATGACATTCTGCGTAGATTGTTCCAAGGATACATACTTGTGCTCTGTAGAACTTTGAGTGCTTGGGATTACAACTCTAGAGTGTAACATCGTGACAAATTTTTATATCAAGACATAAAGTCTGGCTTCCATTTGAAATTGGATATGAGGGTCTGGATGTAAAGAATTCAAGTTCTGTGGATTATAAAGTTACTATTTATTAATTAATTTATTTATGTAATTATTTATATAAGTATATAATTATTTTTTATTTATGTATGTATGTATGTATGTATGTATTTATTATTTATTTATTACTTTGTTTGTATTAGTTTATTTGTTACTATATTTATTTATTTACCTATTTATTTTGCTTTTCTTATTTACTTTTGTTCTTCTTATTTAACTATTGAATATAATGAAGTAATTGATCATGAAATATCCTAGCAAAAATTAAAAAGTACATGTAAATAAATCAATAACGAGAATTACAAACAACTACAAAGGGTGACCAATCTATGAGTGATCGGTTTAGGAATTTATAACTTTATGTGGAATTTATACAAGTGTTTATTTAACGCTTTTAATATATTAATTAAAATAAAC
This sequence comes from Pisaster brevispinus, assembly GCA_023634235.1. Classification (NCBI taxonomy): domain Eukaryota; kingdom Metazoa; phylum Echinodermata; class Asteroidea; order Forcipulatida; family Asteriidae; genus Pisaster; species Pisaster brevispinus. Next base: position 2,528,159 of record JAMKCF010000014.1, on the reverse strand, counting down.
AACAAATTCTTTGAAATTAATTTCTAAAATGTGTTTTATTTGCACCAGATGTTTGCAAAAAACTTGTTATTTTTGTGGAAAGCATTTAAAGCTTTAAATATTTTAATTAAATTTAAAAAAAATTCTTTGAAATTAATTTTTGTTAAATGTGTTTTATTTTCACCAGACGTTTGCACAAAAACTTGTAATTTTTGTTGAAAGCATTTAAGGCTTTAAATATTTTAATTAAACAAAAACACAATGCAAATTCTTTGAAATAAAATTTTCAACAGAGGTTTGCACAAAAACTTTGGGTTTATGTGGAAATATCTTGTGGAAAATGTTTATACAAATTTATTTGAAACTTTTTATATATTAATTATAGAAGAAAACAGATGCTTTGAAATTGAATATAGAAAATTTGTTATTTTATTTGTTTTATAAACAATGTTTTTAATAAAGAGATACACTTTCAGCATCTAAACTTTCCCAATTGGTTTGTGTTAATTTATTATCTGTCAAACTTGAAAATGTTTATTTTGTTAGGACCACAAAATCAGACTGCCTAAAAAAACTTAAAATAGCGAAGACACAACAAATATTAAATATCAACTTTAGTAAGTTGAATTTAATCTCAATATTATAAAAGGGGAAACATTTTTTTCAGTGGTGGTAGTTTTAAAATAACAACTTTTTGTTGACAGAGGGCGCCCTTCATAGACAACAGAGGGCGCCCTTTATAGTCAATAGAGGGCGCCCTTTACACTATATATTTTACATGTGCCAACATGTGTTTATATATACATCACGTGGTTCTAATATTCATCACGGTTGAAAATTATTGGTTTGCTGTGGATCGCCAATGGCCTAGCGGACAAGGTCACGCACGGGAAGAGCAAGGTTGGAAGACCTGCTTGGGTTCGAATCCCGGCAAGTCACAAGGTAAGAATAATAAAGGTATAATGTAAACTAACATGCACTTAACATGCACTAACAAGCACCACGCACGACGCACAGGGCAGGCCAGGACGGAGGTAGGAGAGAGGGAGGTGGACAGGAGAGAGAGAGAGAAGAGGGGGTGGACAATTTTTTTTTTGTCGAAGGGGGGTAAAAAAAAATAAAAAATTAAATATGAAAAAACGAAAAATTTACGGTCTTTTATTTTTTTTAAATCGGCTGAAACGCACGCTCGTAAATTATTTTTGATTTTCATTAGAATTTTTTTTTCAATGAAAATTTGAAAAATTTACGGTCTTTCATTTTTTTTAAATCGGCTGAAACGCACGCTCGTTAATTTTTTTTCATTTTGAAAAAAAAAATCTTTGAAAAATTAAATTTTGGTGCAAAAAATATTTTTTTTTTTTTTTTCGTTTAAATAAGAGCTTAAAAGTACCATAACATGCTTAATATGATGCATTACGCATTCTGGTCACAACAATTTGTTAACAATCACCCTTTTAAGATGCTTAACTTCATGTCTGTACATTTCCACCATTTTATTACACACACAATTCAGATACCCTCTGGTTTAACGGCCTAAAATGTTCTACATTACGTTTTACAAAAATAACATGTAAGTTTTAACTTAAAAAGTAACATTTACCATGGCTAAAAGGCACATATTACATTTGCATAGTTAGGAAAAACTGATTCCCATGATGACCATAAAAGTACAACTCAGTTCTAGCAAATACAAACTTAAATTACAATATCCACAATATTCTCCAGCTTTATCTGTAAGGTAACACCAACAATTAGCAATATCTTATGTTTAACTCCATGTTTTTTAGAGCAAAATGAAGGGGGGGGGGCTCTTTTTACTCCTATTTCTCTAAACCTAGAAGACAATGTTTTTTACCTTTTTTTGAGTCTACAAAGCAATAATAGTCTGGTACATAATATTAACGTATCACTGTAATTCAAATTGTTCTCTTGGAGACAGGGTACCAGACCCAAACGGCAAAATATCCTTTTTGACAAGTGTAGAATTTGCATAGTTCAGAACAAATTTGTTTATTACTTTTTCTAACCCTTTATAGCACTCTACAACCTCAGCAAATTTGTGTCAAGTAACACCATTTTAAAGGCTAGATCAATGCTAAACGATTCAACTTACTTTATACATACATACATTAATGGAACATTATCATAGCTGATCTACATGTAATTGAGTTTATTCTGAAAGTTATAAGATGTTGTATCAGCTTGTCATTTCTGTAAAGTAGGACCGTGAACAGTTTCGAAGAGACGTTTTATGATTACAGATTATACACAGTCCCTTTAGATGTGATACACTATTAACGTTAGCTTTGTATTTGTTTTAATCTAGTTGAAAATACCTAAAAGTAAAAAAACACAATAATATTAACAACGTATACAGCAGCGGCGTGGCCATGAGAGGGCCTGAAGGGGCAGATGCCCCCCATGCTGCCCTCCCAAGAAAATAATCGCGATGTTGCTCAAATAAAATTTTAAAAAGAGAGGAATATGCCTGTTTGTATAATCTAATGCAGTGAACGATCGCTACCACAGCCACAGAATGCCATAAGAGGGTGGCGTCCCCTTTCCAAAATAAAAGCATGACCCCCTTCTCCCCACTGACAAACACATTCCCTCTGCCCCCCCCTCCCACTTTAAAGCAGTGTCCCACATGACCGAAAAGGTCCTGGCTATGCCGCTGGTATACATTAAAGGTCAGTTTACATTATATGAGACATCGTCAGAATATTCTTTTCACTTCTGTACTGGTTAAAAATCTTCTTGGCATACATATACTGTGTGCTTATAAGCACAGTCGTTGGTACATGTGGTTTAAAATAATCACTTGAGGACCAGTAGTGAGGACGATGATGTCGTGTAAGCGTTATGTAAACAGGCCCTTTTACAATGTGTATTATCAACGTAACAACCCTACCTCAATATCCCAGAATTCTCTAAGTTACAGATTTGAGGTTGCTTGATGCAGAGGGACGATAACGTAGTTGAATTCATGGTTAAGACAGAAGCCAAGTGTTCTCTTTAGCCGAGCTTGTTGTCGTAAGAACTGAGAAGTTTAATTTACAGGTCATCTTGAATGTACTGCAAATAAAAAACAAAGAAGATGCTTGCATGAAATTACTCCAGCCAAAGGTCAACAATTTGTCATAACAGTCTTTTGGATGTGATGAATCTTTAAAACCACATCAGGCATGTCCTCTCTTCAGCAACTCTATCTAAAACTTCAACCTCAGGAAAATGCAAGAATAGAGAAGACAGAGGAGGGTTGCTGATATTAAGGAGGAAGACAGATAGAAACTGATAGGATCCAGAGGGGAAAGACCACATGACACGATGGCAGATACCTGAGATACATGTTAGGGGAGGATCCAGAATGGTAGCAAAGTGGGGTACATGTTTTGGATTGATACAGAAGACAATGGAAGGGGTAACATGTAAGGGGAGGATCCAGTTGACAGCAAATGGGGGAAGCATATTTGGGATATGTACAGTAGGGCAATAGAAGGGGTAACATGTTAAGGGAGGAGCTAGAGTGACAGCAAAGTGGGGTGCATGTTTGGGATTTATACAGTAAGGCAATAGAAGGGGTAACATGTAAGGAGATGATCCAGAGTGACAGCAAAGTGGGATGCATAATTGGGATTTGTACAGTAGGGCAGTAAAAGGGGTAACATTGTTCGAAAGGATTCAGAATGACAGCACAGTGCGGTGCATGTTTTGGATTGATACACTAAGGCAATAGAAGGGGTAACATGTAAGGGGAGGATCCAGTTGACAGCAAAGTGGGAGGCATATTTGGGACAGTAGGGCAGTAGAAGGGGTAACATGTTATGGGAGGAGCTAGAATGAGGGCAAAGTGGGATGTAGCATGTAAGGGGAGTATCCAGTTGACAGCAAATGGGGGAGGCATATTTGGGATATGTACAGTAGGGCAGTAGAAGGGGTAACATGTTAAGGGAGGAGCTAGAGTGACAGCAAAGTGGGGTGCATGTTTTGGATTTATAACTTGTTAAGGGAGGAGCTAGAGTGACAGCAAAGTGGGGTGCATGTTTGGGATTTATACAGTAAGACAATAGAAGGGGGTAACATGTAAGGGGATGATCCAGAGTGACAGCAAAGTGGGATGCACAATTGGGATTTGTACAGTAGGGCAGTAAAAGTGGTAACATGTTAGGGGAGGATCCAGAATGACAGCACAGTGGGGTGCATAAATTGGACTGATACACCATGGAGGATTTTCTATTTCTTCCTCCATGGATACACTAAGGTAACAGAAGGGGTAACATGTTAGGGGAGGAGCTAGAGTGACAGCAAAGTGGGATGCATGTTTTGGATTGATACAGTCAGGTAATCAAAGGGAAACATGTTATGGGAGGATCCAGAGTAACGGCAAAGTGGGATGCATGTTTGGGATTATTACCGTAGGGCAGTAAGATGGGGTAACAGGTTTGGGGAGGATCCAGAGTAACAGCAAAGTGGGGTCCATGTTTTGGATTGTTACAGAAGGCAATGGAAGGGGAAACCTCTTAGGGGAGGAGCCAGAGTAACAGCAAAGCGGAACGCATGTTTGGGATTTGTACAGTAGGGCAGTAGAAGGGTAACATGTTAGGGGAGGATCCAGAGTGACAGCAAAGTGGGTGCATAATTTGGATTGATACAGTAAGGCAATGGAAGGGGTAACATGTAAGGGGAGGATCCAGAGTGACAGCAAAGTGGGATGCATATTTGGAATTTGTACAGTAGGGCAGTAGATGAGGTAACAGGTTTGGGGAGGATCCAGAATGATAGCAAAGTGGGGTACATAAAAGGCAATAGAACGGGTAGCATGTAAGGGGAGTATCCAGTTGACAGCAAATGGGGGAGGCATATTTGGGATATGTACAGTAGGGCAGTAGAAGGGGTAACATGTTAAGGGAGGAGCTAGAGTGACAGCAAAGTGGGGTGCATGTTTTGGATTTATACAGTAAGACAATAGAAGGGGGTAACATGTAAGGGGATGATCCAGAGTGACAGCAAAGTGGGGTGCATAATTGGGATTTGTAAAGTAGGGCAGTAAAAGTGGTAGCATGTTAGGGGAGGATCCAGAATGACAGCACAGTGGGATGCATGTTTTGGATTGATACAGTCAGGTAATCAAAGGGAAACATGTTATGGGAGGAGCCAGAGTAACAGCAAAGTGGGGTGCATAATTTGGATTTGTACAGTAGGGCAGTAGATGGGGTAACAGGTTTGGGGAGGATCCAGAGTGACAGCAAAGTGGGATTCATGTTTTGGATTTGTACAGTAAGGCAATAGAAGGGGTAACATGTTAGGGGAGGATCTAGAGTGACACAAAGTGGGATGCATTGGATTTGTATTGGCAGTAGAAGGGGTAACATGTAAGGGGAGGATCCAAAATGACAGCAGAGTGGGATGCATGTTTGGGATCAGTACAGTAGGGCAGTAAAAGGGGTAACATGTTAGGGGAGGATCCAGAGTGACACAAAGTGGGATGCATTTGGATTTGTACAGTAGGGCAGTAGAAGGGGTTACATGTTGGGGGAGGGTCTAGAGTGACAGCAAAGTGGGATGTGTGGTATTTATACAGAAGGGCAGTATAACATATTGAGGAAGGATCCAGAGTAACAGGAAGCTAGGGGTTGGTGTAGGGATCAAGGATGGTAGAAATGGGTCCTGTTTTTTTAGGGGTTAGATCTGGGGCAGTAGATATAAGGGATATTAACGAGATGGTGTGCAAGGTACATAAGAGCAAAGAGGGATGTTCAGTTTTAATCAAATATAGTGGTAAACAAAATTCATGTTATAGATTAATATTGGTATTTTATTTAACTCACCAGAACTTCAAAAGAATGAGTGAAGCTTTAATAAGCTGGTGATCTTCATTCATGGAATCACTTTGTAGGAACTCACTGCCCATGGACTGAGAATATTCTGTGAAAAAAGATTAATAGAAGAAAAAAAATTTGAGCAAAAGGAAAATCTTAATATTTAAGCATTGTGTGCACCTGTGGACTTATCGGGTTCTTAATACAATTTGATCAGACCATCTAATTCATTAAAACAAATTTTATGGTGTGCACAAATTTAAGTTTCCGAGCACTTTGATTTAGGCCCTATCAATCAGATCTTAAAGATCTGTGTCAAATTTCCAGCTTATCTGACCCTAACATTTATTTTTGAATTTTAAACGCTTTCTTTATACATTTGAGATAGTTATGAGCTGTCATTTAAGGGACCACACGAAAAAAAAAACTGCAAATGAAAAGTGGTAGTAAATTAAAACCTAAAATTTAGTTGTTTGGATCCCGACGTGCATTGTCTCATAACCATCAGCCATGCACAAACAATTTTGCATTATGTGCAATGTCCATGGCTATAATATGCACAAGTTTGTCTTAGCTTTTTTGTGTGGAAACAAATTTATTAAGAGAAAAAAACGGTAAAAAAAATATTTTGTTGAAAAGCTAGCCATATTGTTATCAGTTGAGGACTTTTAAAAAACTAGGTGGCTTTAAACGAGCAAGGTGGAATTCACTGTCCTAAAAAATAAAAAATAAAAAAATTCTCTGAACACATGGACCTCTTCTTTGGAATAGTACTGATAGAAACAAAGTCAAGGTCATTTGTGGGTTGTTTCAAGAATTTTTTTGAAAAACATAAATCTTTAACTATCTAGAGTAGCTTCTTCTCTTTTCGTCCTTCACTTCTGTGACTACAAGTTTAAAGTTATGATTGACTTTCTTGTTTCAACCAAGTTCGTCAGGCGGCTTTTGCATTGTTTGTTTGTCTCATATAATTATTATTATTTTATTCATTTGAACGTCTTTGTTCATTTGAAATTCCTATAATCACTTGTATATTTGCAATAGAAATAAATATTGAGTTGAACTGATTTTGAATTGGTTTACCAGGTTTGTTTGCCAGGTTCAAAAGTTGACAGTATTGTTTTGTAGGCCTTATGTTTAGCCTAATTGAAAGGCCTCTAGAGTCATAAATCCATTGTTTCACAGGGATTTCCATAGAAAGTATCCATCACTCTTATCAACTAATGGCGTAATGGATAGCGGCTATTTTAAACCATTTTAAGGAAGGTGAAGAAAAAATTCAAAGTGAACCAATACCAATGCAATTAGTACCATTGGAAAAAGCTTGAAAATCATACACAGTGATACCTAAATTATTGAGATATCTTAAATAATAAGGAAATTACAAGCATTTGAAGCTCCTTAATTAGCATCATTTATCTTACAGGTAATTGATTAGAATTTTGTGACCAAAAACGCGACTATTTTGAATAAAAATGCTTGTGGTTCATGCCAATTGCCCACAGACCCGGCTGTAACCTCATCAGTCAAAATTTGTTCTGACCCATAAAATATAACGAAACTTCAGGATTTTAAAGAGGAAATAACAACCAATATGTAAGATTACATTTCAATAATGTAAGATTTGGCGTTAGAGAGATATTTGTGCTGTCAAAACTTGTAATTTCTTCAACTTTTCCAGCGAAGGTAAAAACATTCACCAATTCAAAAAATCAAACATGGCGGATATAAGAGGGGATTTTTCACTTTGTCATCATCATCGACAGCCACTCAGAATGTGAATTTATGGGGATGTCCCCAGCGCGCATGATGTAGATGCGGAACAGAAATCTGGCAGAAAATGCAGCCACGATCTATACGGATCTTCACATACCTAACCATTTGCATGATGACTTTACATAGTCAGAATGTCTTGAATTGTGTGCCACTTCATATAGTAGCAATGGGCTTGTTAAGTTGTTGTGATGGTTGCTGTGGAACTGGCCAAAAGCACTGAGATTGCACAGGGTTGGAACTTAACTCGCCAGGATTCAGTATGGTTGTTGTTGTTGTATACACAATATACACACAATCATCACTGTCACTGTCAGATGTAATCTCTTGACTGTCTACGACTCAAGGGACTAGACTGTGAGTTTGTTTGTTTTGGGCACAACAAGCAGAGACATTGAAGTTGAACTATTTCAAAGAAACTTGTGATAATAAAACTAGCGTGCAGGACTGCAGTTAACAACACAAACAGCAACGACTATGTACTACTTGTACTAGTACTACGTATGTGACATGTCTACCTCCCTCAGACTCTGTCAACGTCAGACGCTCTGTCTGTCTGTCTGCCAAAAACTGTCCTTTTTAGACAATTGTAACTATTAGATACTCGTCCAATGACCTATAAACCATTCCATACATTAAAATGTAAAAACTGAACATACAAATTTGTACTTACTGGAGCTTTGTCATGAAAATATTTCACTTTGATTGAAGACACACAACACGTTGTAAGCAGACGACATCTCAATGTTATTGTTTTTACAGTGCGTTCCGGTATCTCACTACGCATGTGCAGCAAATGATGCAGCGCTTGGGGGCGCCTGCCTTAAACCTTATAGCTCCATGCGTGGATGACAGAGACAGGATGCTTGAACCGGCTCTTTTAATTCGGAGCCAACTCCTCCCAAAAGCGGAGAATTTACTCATGGTTCTACCCGCAAGTTTACTATTTATAGTTACTTCTTATTTTCCACATCATGCAAAGCTTCAGTAAACATCAACTATTTGAAAACCATTTACTTTTTCTCAGGGGAGACCATACAAATATTAAAATACCAAGCCCTCTCTGTTTCCGCGTGTCCGTTTTGTTGTAATTTTACCCCAACCCCCTCCCCCCAAAAAAACAAAACAAAACAAAAACAGGGGGAAGAAAAACAACACGCATGCACTTATCTATGTTTTACCCCATCCCAGAGCAAATTCCCGATTATGTAACCTGGCCGACTTTTGGAAGGAAAAATAGATGCTTGAGTGCCATTATTAAAACAATATTTTAAAGCCTGAAATTACAGAGAGTGCATTGTCGGCAATGGCCTATGGTGAGAAACAGTTGTGGTTCTGAAACAACTTTACAACAAAACACACTATGAGACAGTTCATCTGGGTGCACCAGACTAATAGGCAAAAATTAAATCCGCCAAACTAAACATCATATTTTAATTTGCAAACCCTCAAAATATTTTTGAATAATAACGTTTCGGGGGTCATGCAACGTGTGTAATTATGACAAGACCACGGCCTGTGCTTAAGCTTTTTAGGAGATTTGGTAAATGTAGGCTTTAAAGTTTCGGTTAGGGAAAAACACATTTTCGGGGATGTTTTTCTTGGAGTAGTTAGCAAAAATTCCAAATGGCCGACCTGCCAAAAATTAAAAAGGAAATCTGAAGTTAGTTTTCCTGCCGGAAATATATATGTTTGATTGGTTTTCAAGAGGCTGAGGGACTTTTTTTGAATATTTAGCATTTAGCATTGGTTGCTCTGGGAGTTTTGTGTTCGTGTGTGTGTGGTGCACTCTCTATTATATAATAGAAATCAATGGGTGCACCCATCTCAGCCTCGCTACCATGGGCAGCGCGCCGTATCGATACCTTTCGTCACTAATTCGAGGGGGGTTATGAGCATTGATCTCTATTATATATTAGAGATTTCTCTGCTTGTTCTGTTGTGTTGTGCCACAAACAAACTCACAGTCCCTCAAGTCAAAGACAGTCCAGAGATATAGATCAAGCGTGGTGACACTGCTGACAGCGACGGTGATGATTGTGTGTATATTGTATATTATACAACTATTATAGTCCATCCCCGGTTATGACTGTGCAAACTCAGTCAGAGTTTTCGACCTATGGTGTTCTATAGACGACAGGTCGCGTCGCCGTCGCCGTCGCCGTCGCCGTCGCCGTCGCCGTCGCCGTCGCCGTCGCCGTCGCCGTCGCCGTCGTATTTAGCCCATTAATTTGTGCATGAAACCCTGGTTCAGGGGCCGTCGCCGTCGCCGTCGCCGTCGCCGTCGCCCTCGCCGTCGCCGTCGCCCTCGCCGTCTCCGTCGCCGTCGCCGTCGCCCTCGCCGTCGCCGTCGCCGTCGCCCTCGCCCTCGCCCTCGCCCTCGCCCTCGCCCTCGCCCTCGCCGTAAAGTGGGGCCCCATTTATGGTAAGCAAAATCTTTCAAAAACTTAATTTAAAATAAGGAACACTTTATCAGTACAAAAATGATATTATTAAGGTGACATGGCAGTGCTGGGTTCAGCAAACTGTAGCTCATCGTGCGAGGTGGATCGGAGGCCGGCCAGGGGCCGATTTCACAAAGAGTTAAAATTGATCTTAACTCCAAATCACTCCTAATTGCTAAGCAAAGTGTGATGTCACAATACAAATCACGATGGTAATACTGTGAAATCGACCCCTGGACATGTACATACACACAAACGCGGCTAGGCTGCAGAGTAGGGCGCACCACACTAAATAAACTCCTGTAGGAACCAATGCTAAATGATAAATATTCAAAAATACTAAAAAAATCGTGTAAGTCTCTCAGCCTCTTGAAAACCAATCAGACATATTTTCGGACAACTAAACTTCAGAATTCTTTTCAATTTTTGGCAGGTCAGCCGTTTTGATTTTTTGCTAACGACGCCAGAATAAAAACAACCCCGAAAATGAACTTTTTCCCAAACCGACTTGCTGCCAGTTTTCGGGAAGCACTTCTTCACTTGCCAAGTAAAATAGGGCCAACTTAAACGCCTAAATTATCAAGTCTTCCCAAAAAATGTAACACAGAACCCCCAGGTTGTGCTAGATTCTTATAATTATACATTCTATTAATTGCACAACCCCAAAAACGTTATAATTAAAACAATTATGTGGGTATACAAATTATGATAATGAGCTTGGCGCATGAATATTTGTCCTTTTAGTGTGGTGCACCCAGAGGGCAACCTGTTAGTGAAACGGCGCCCTCAAGAGTCCACCGGCACCCTAAAGAGTCCGACGGCGACGGCGACGGCGACGGCGACGGCGACGGCGACGGCGACGGCGACGGCGACGGCGACGGCGACGGCGACGGCGACGGCGACGCGACCTGTCGTCTATAGAACACCATAGTCAGAGTTTTCGACCAGTTCCACAACAACCGTACCACGACGAGCCCATCATAGACATTCTGACCATACACAGGCATCATTCAAATGGTTTAAATAGATCCTTTCCATTGACCTTATACATTGATGTCATAAAGCCGCCATCTTAGAGGTACACTGATGATGAAACAATGGAACCTCACAGATTTGTATGCACGGCGCACAGGGTTGGCCCTCTAGGCAAGGGCGCCATCAGCTGGTGACAGTGATGGCTACTTTCTAGGGAAATTCCTGTGAGCAATGGATTTATGGCTAGGCCTCTTACAATTAAACATTACAAAAAAACACTGTCAACTTTTGATTTTGTACCTGCCAGTGGCAGCAAACAAATCTGGTAAACCACTTCAATTTCAGTTCACTGCACATCTTACCTTAGAACCATTCATCCCCATATCTAACCTCAATGTCATGTTCTTCCCATCTTCTTTAAACTCAATCATTATGTATTCTCTACTCTTGACCAACTCAACGTTTATTTCCATTGCAAATAAAAATATACACGTTATTGCTGGAAGTTCAAATGAACAAAGATGTATTAGGGCTTACAAAGTAAAAGAACAACAATTATGAGACAGACAAAGCAAAAGCGACCCAATGAACTAGGTTAAAACAAGAAAATAAATCATAACTTTAAACTTGTGGTCACAACTGAAGGACGAACAGAGAAGAAGCTCCTGTAGATAATTAAAGACGAGATGTTTTTCACAAAAGTTCTTAAAACCACCCAAAAATGACCTTGTTTCCATCAATACTATTCAAAAGAAGAGGTCCATGGAATCTCTAAAAATGGCTGTTTAAAATATAAACTTTGGGGTCAGATCAGCTGGAATTCAGATCGAGCATCTTTAAGATCTGATTGATAAATCATTGTACATGTATAAGGAAACTTCCTTTTATGTTTGGAAACTTCAATTTTGCATCCCACTTTGCTGTCACTGTGGATCCTCCCCTTACATGTTACCCCTTCTACTGCCCTATTGTACAAATCCCAAACATGCATCCCACTTTGCTGTCACTGTGGATCCTCCCCTTACATGTTACCCCTTCTACTGCCCTATTGTACAAATCCCAAACATGCATCCCACTTTGCTGTCACTGTGGATCCTCCCCTTACATGTTACCCCTTCTACTGCCCTATTGTACAAATCCCAAACATGCATCCCACTTTCCTGTAACTGTGGATCCTCCCCTTACATGTTACCCCTTCTACTGCCCTATTATACAAATCCCACTCTGCTGTCACTGTGGATCCTCCCCTTACATGTTGCCCCTTCTACTGCCCTATTGTACAAATCCCAAACATGCATCCCACTTTGCTGTCACTGTGGATCCTCCCCTAACAAGTAACCTCTTCTAATGCCATTCTCTATCAATTCCAAATGCATCCCACTTTGTGTCACTCTAGATCCTCCCCTAACATGTTACCCCTTCTACTGCCCTATTGTCATGATTGTACAAATCCCAAACATGCATCCCACTTTGCTGTCACTGTGGATCCTCCCCTAACAAGTAACCTCTTCTAGTGCCCTATTGTACAAATCCCAAACATGCATCCCACTTTGCTGTCACTGTGGATCCTCCCCTAACATGTTACCCCTTCTACTGCCCTATTGTACAAATCCCAAACATGCATCCCACTTTGCTGTCACTGTGGATCCTCCCCTTACATGTTACCCCTTCTTCTGCCCTATTGTACAAATCCCAAACATGCATCCCACTTTGCTGTCACTGTGGATCCTCCCCTAACAAGTAACCTCTTCTAGTGCCATTCTCTATCAATTCCAAATGCATCCCACTTTGTGTCACTCTAGATCCTCCCCTAACATGTTACCCCTTCTACTGCCCTATTGTACAAATCCCAAACATGCATCCCACTTTGCTGTCACTGTGGATCCTCCCCTAACAAGTAACCTCTTCTAGTGCCATTCTCTATCAATTCCAAATGCATCCCACTTTGTGTCACTGTGGATCCTCCCCTTACATGTTACCCCTTCTATTGCCCTATTGTACAAATCCCAAACATGCATCCCACTTTGCTGTCACTGTGGATCCTCCCCTTACATGTTGCCCCTTCTACTGCCCTATTGTACAAATCCCAAACATGCATCCCACTTTGCTGTCACTGTGGATCCTCCCCTTACATGTTACCCCTTCTACTGCCCTATTGTACAAATCCCAAACATGCATCCCAATTTTCCTGTAACTGTGGATCCTCCCCTTACATTCTATCCCTTTTACTACCCTACTGAACAAATCCCAAACATGCATACCCACTTTGCTGTCACTCTAGCTCCTCCCTTAACATGTTACCCCTTCTATCATATCCAAAAGACTGTTTAAAAAGTTTTTGACCTTTGGCTGGATTTTTCATGCATACATCTTCTTTGGTTTTTTATTGCAGTACATTCAAGATGATCTGACAATTAAATGCCTCAGTTCTAATGAGAGATGCACAAGCTCAGCCGAAGAGAACACTTGGCTTCCATCTTAACCATGAATTCAACTATTTCATCGTCCCTCTGCATCAAGCAGCCTCAAATCTGTAACTTATAGAATTCTGGGATATTAAGGTAGGGTTGTTACGTTAAAAATACACATTGTAAAAGGGTCTGTTTACACAATATTTACAGGACATCATTGTCTCACTACTAGTCATCACGTGATTCTTTAAAACCACATGTACCAACGACTGTGCTTAAGCATACAGTATTTATGCCAAGAAGATTTTTAACCAGTATAGAAGTGAAAAGAGTATTCTGACCACGTCTTGTATAATGTAAACAGACCTTTACTGTACATGTATACCAGCGGCAAAGCCAGGACTTTTTTGGCGGGGAGGGGGGCACTGCTTTGAAGTGGGGGGGGACCAAGGGGAATGTGTTTGTCAGTGGGGGGAAGGGGGTCATGCTTTTATTTTGGAAGGGGGACGCTGCAGGGGGCCACCACCCTCTTATGGCATTTTGTGGCACCCTCTTATGGCATTTTTTTCTTTTTTCCCTCTCTTCTTTGTCTTTTTATTTGAGATCACAATTTTTTTTGTGGGGGGGGCAGCTGGGGGGGTGGGGCACGTGCCCCTCCAGGCCCCCTCTTGGCCATGCCGCTGCTGTACACGTTGTTAATACTACTGCTTTTTCATTGCATAAAAAAAAATGTAGGTACTTTCAACTAGATTGAAACAAATACCTGCCTCTGAATACCCTGCATTTTTATCCATTATTTTACGTAAAATTAAAAAAACACAAGGGGTTAGCCATGCATTTTTATCAAATTTTGCCCTAAAATAAAATAAAAAATTGCAAGGGGTAAGCCTTGCATTTTTTTACAAATTTTGCCAAAGAAATTGAAAAAATCTCAAGTGGTAAGCCTTGCATTTTTATCAAATTTCGCCCTAAAAGGGAAAAAATCGCAAGGGGTAAGCATTGCATTTTTATCAAATTTTGCCTTAAAATTGAAAAAAACACAACGGGTAAGCCTTGCATTTTTATCAAATTTTGCCCTAAAATAAAATAAAAAATTGCAAGGGGTAAGAAGCCTTACATTTTTTTTCAAATTTTGCCAAACAAATTGAAAAAATCGCAAGTGGTAAGCCTTGCATTTTTATCAAATTTCGCCCTAAAACATAAAAGGGAAAAAATCACAAGGGGTAAGCCTTGCACTTTTATTAATTTCTTTACGTAAAATTAAAAAAATCACAAGGGGTTAAGTCGCAAATGGAAACTTACCCCCTCGTGGTTTCATCAAGAACAGTCGGGAAAAATTGCGTCAGGGTTATTCATGTACATGTACGACTACAAAAATATAGCTTCTAATCTTTCTTCTGCTGATTGGGATATCTCGATGTGTAAATTAAGGGGCAAGTTTTAATTCAATCATTTAGATGAAACAACTCAACATTATAAAACAGAAAATGTATATTTCTTACAAATTAATTTTTTTTCTAGTTATGTACAAAGTAATTATACAATCAATATATATCATTTAGTACTTTATAAGATGCAAAAACCAATTGTAAAGATATTTTTGTTAAACCATTCAACTGCACGTGCTCTGCAACTGCACGCCTCAAGAAATCTAATATAATATTCAGGATTTTAGCTCATGTTTTTTTTTTTGCGACAATTAATGCACTAAAATGCATTCAATATTTGTATATTATTTATATGATTTCTAATGATAGTTTTCTAGAAAGTTACTTTGCTTTTTTGGGGCATTTCGTTTGTTTCTGTTCCTCATAATTCCCTGGCAAAGTTGACTATTGACCCCTCCAAGGGCGCCCTTTGTAAATTAGAACAAATCAAAAGGGGCTAAGCCTTGCATTTTTATCAAATTATGCCCTAAAATTAAAAAAATCACAAGAGGTAATCCTTGCTTTTTTATCACATTTTGCCTTCAAACAGAAAAAACCCAGGGTGCATAAGGCAAGTAAGCCTTGCATTTTAATCGCAATTTTGCCATAAAATGCACAAAATCACAATTGCTATACTGTAAGCTTTGCACTTTAATCAAGTGTCATCCTAAAATGTTGCCTTGTTTTTGTATCAACTTTAGCCCTAATAAAATAGGAAAAATCACAAAAGATCCAATACCTTGCATTTTGTCAAATTTTGCCTCAAATTAGAAAAAATCTCAAGGGGGTAAGCCTTGTCATTTTATCAAATTGTGTCCTAAAATTGAAAAAGTCACAAGGGTTATATAAGCCTTGCATTTTAATCAAATATCGCCCCAAAAATGAAAAAATCACAAGAGGTAACCCTTGAATTGATGATGGATTTTGACCACAGGGTCAGCGTCTCAAGTCAAAACAGGTTAGCTTGAAGACATCCAACCCCCCCCCCCCATTTTGGCTAACAATGTCAGCTCAAGATTGCAATAGCCATGACCAGCCAGACCAGGATTCTAACCCTCAAACTGATGGCTCAGTAAAGCTCGAGTCTCGTGCACTTGACCGCTCAGCCACAACAGCCCGATTAAGCTTTGACATCAAAGAATCTACATTTTGTGGCGCTCCACACCAAAAGAACATACATCCTACCAAAACTCCAAACTGGGATTATTTGCTCATCAATTAGATGAAATTAAAATAACACCTACATGTAATAAGGGCTAATAAGACAAAGTTTCTCAACATTTACATTTAAAATATTTAAAGGCAGCGTATAATTTTGGTAATTGTCAAAGGCCAGTATCCTCACTTGGTGTATCCCAACATATGCATACAAATACAAACCTGTGAAAATTTGCACTCAACTGGTCATCGAAGTTGCAAGAAAATAATGAGACCCTCGTTGCAAAGCATTGTGTGCTTTCAGATGCCTGAGCAAGGCTTAATGCCTGAAGCCTTTCTCAGATTCAAATTTTGGGGGTGAAATTACCTTTTTCTCTCATTATTAATGTTTTCAAAAGCTCTCCATAGTGCACTTTACCAAGTAAGTTTTAAATGGTCATTACATTTTTGTTGTTTGTCTTCACTATTCTCAAGCCTAAATTTGGCGTTGGGAAATCACATTTGTGTAAATCAATTAATAAGTTAATGTAAATTCTATACAATTTCAAAACTCCATGTAAATTGCAATCAATCAATCAATCAATCAATCAATCAATCAATGTTTATAAAGAGAGCACACTGTAAGATGTTTTAAAATAAAGTATTCATGTAGGCCTATCAAGTTCTCTTGTGGATAGCTCAATAAAAGACGATAAAATAAAACATAAATGAGAGCCTTTCTATAAGCATCACAGGTTATTGCAGCAAATCTGTAGGAACAAAAACAATTAAGTTAAATTCTGTCCAAGCCCAAACCTAGAAAACTTGAATTACGACCCCAAGTTTGATTTTGCTACTCTTCTTGTCCAGGAAAGCTTGAGAGTGGATAGTCGCTACGTTTGTCGTCAAACTCCAGTGCACATTAGCCGTTGGTCCATCGGGCTTGTACACGAGGCCTCCTTTAGTAACGGCATTCATGAAAGCATCGTTGGCATCAAATGTCGAGATGGCCAGTCGGTAAGATTTCCCGATATCGCAATTTGGAGCCTGAAGCTTGCAGGTGATGTTAGTCAATGTGCCTTTTTCGCAAGAGACGTTGCTGCCGGATGAGTTGTTCTGCTGCAACAGGAGTAGATGCCACGGTGAGCCACTCTTCGGCCGGTAACCTTGGGTCATGGCGTTGGCCATTACCGTACTCGTTGGGTGGATGTTAACCACGTGGCAATGCGGAGGGGCGAGGTAGAGTCTCGCCAAGAAACGTTCAGCGGAGAAAATCTCCGACACGTTACCCGATCCGGCCAATGCGTGGAATTTATACCCTTCTAAGATGTAATCCTTAAGTTGCTTTTCGTAGATCTGACCAAACTCCGATTTCTCAATGGTGTGAATATTCTCCGAGGTCATCTGAGCAAATCGCACCGAGGGCAGAAGACGGCGGAGATTGGTTGTCACCCCGCCCTTCTGCATGTCGTGGATTAACCATCGCTCAACAGCCTTAAAGAGCGAAAATTCATCGTTGACGATGAGCTGCGGACTCTCCAAGAGCCGACACATTTGATCGACTGTCAAACCTAACCACATCTCCGACGTTAAAATCTTTGGAAGGTTACTCGCGATGACCTCGTAGCAGTGCATCACAAGCTGATCTAGAGAGTACGTTTCTGCAAACGAGAGCCAGTTGAGGGCGCCTTTCACATTCCCCTGACCAATCTGCTCGGTCATGTACTGCTCACACTGACACCGCAGACGGTGTATATTGTACTTGTCGGCGAGCGTGAAAATTGGCATGATGGTACGGGTGTCCACAGTAACCTCCCCGCAGTACAGATACCGTAGGAACTCCCCAAAGACTGCGACACACTCGGTGCTTTCCTCCAAGATGATTTCTTGTTGTTGAGAGTCGACCCACTGAGAACCCGTCAGCATGGTCTGGAAAACGTCGCTCGCTGATGCCAGAAAAAACTTGTGGCAGTTGAAGGTGGATCCGTCGACCCTGATGATGACATCACTCAGCTCCGGATTGTTGTAGTGAGACGTTATCCCTGCAACAAAGTCACTGACGGATCCTAGTGTGGTGGAAGCATTGGCATCCATTTCTGTTTTGTTTCCAGCAGCCATCAGTTTTTACTGAAATAAATTATGAATTTATTTACAAAAGAATCACCATAATATTATAACCTGCAGATAAATTATCAACAATAAGTGGATGATTTTATTATGTTTCCTGTACTTATAGTATACATTTAATAATAAAAACTAGTTTTTATCGCTATAGCTCTTTATCTATGGGCAAAAACACTTTATCATTATCTATTTCCATTTATAGGTTTCAAAGTTTTTTAATTATGAGACCCATTTATGTAACACCTTGTAAGGGTTTTCAATGTGCTGTGGCGCATTCAGCAGCCACTGCCAGAAACACCGGGCAAACCCCCTTTACTTTGCATTAGGAGTAACTGGGTTCTTTTATGAACATTACCAAACACTTGGGGTAAACAACCTTACGTCCCATCTCAAGGATGAAGCAATAATGGTTAAAGTGTCTTGCTTAAAGGACACAAGTGTCAAGACCAGGACTCGAACCCACACTCTGTTGACCAGAAACATCCAGTGTGCTTGACTGCACGACCATGACACGCCAAATAGTGCGTCTCATTACATTCAAACATAGCCAGCTCCACAAATAACAATGAGTGCTTTGAGACAACTGTGGTGAGGTACTATATAATACGCAAGATAAATTCCTTACCAAAACAAGCCTTGATGAAATTCTGGACACGTAGGCTATTCAGCAGCAGTTCTCTAAATTTCCCCAAATTTCTTGCCACTTCAGAAAGCCACTTCACAGTAACTGTTTCTCTTCAGTTCACATCATCTGTTTTGACAAGGGAGAACAGACAAATTATCAGAGAAAGCCTGTCTAGTGGACAGAGTGTGAAGGCAAGAAACCTGAGATGATCACAGTAGGGGGAAATTAGTATGGACATCCTCGCTAAATTGCTATACCCTGTGTCATAATCTGGAAGGCAAGCTTATCAGTGCTTTGCTACTACTATGTAGTAAAAGCACATTACAACCAAACTAGTAGCAAGTTTAAGTCATTTAATCGGTTTCTATGCAGTAATTATGCTGTAATTTACCCTTTCAAGGCATTGTGTTGGAGTTGCTTCATCGCTCCACAATAGTTTGCCCATAACTTTTTCAGAGACTACATGTACATGTAGTAGCCAGCAGGACCAGTTAACTTTTCATTTCACTAGTCCCCCAGTTTTTGCGCTTGTCCATAATTTAAGTATAATCAAGGATGCTTTTCAACGCTGAACCAGCCAGACTGACCACTTATTTACAAAGAAGTTTGACTGGTGCTCAGGTGTTTTAACTAGCATTTAGCCAGAGAGTTGTCCACCAAATTTCATAATTCAGCACCAGGAGTGTTGAATGACAGACATGGTGCCTTATAAACACTCTTATTAATTTTTGTAATATTATTTTTCCAGTTACAGAGAAGTCCAAATGGTATTGTCAACAATAATTAAAGAGATTATTGCTCGACTGTTTTGCCAGTTACAGTTAATTGACACCCTGACTGTGTTTTGGCCATGACTTGGCACTTTTGGACACGATCCAGCATTTAGAGTGTGCCTGTTGCGGCACATGTTAGCAAAGGACTTCTCCAACCAATAGGGGGGGGGGGGGGGTAACAAATTTGACATTTTGTAAACAAATTATTGGGATGATGGGAATCTGGGGGGGGGGGAGTGGAAGAGTTGCCAGAGGAATACAACATCTCGGTGACACTTAAGTTATTCGTATTCACAATAAAATAAATAGTTCAATAGCGTCAAATTACTTCTGAAAAGAAATCAAAAGTGCTTTTAATGCAGAGGGGTAATAAATGTATTCATTAATTTAAAAATATAATTAATTTTATAAGGAAAATACTTTTCCTGCCATTATGAAATCCATCTGATGAAAAATGATTTTCCATCACACTAACCCTTTAGAGAACATCACGGCCAGAAACGGCTTGTATCAAAATGCCCATAGAGGCCGCAAACGGCTGCAAGATCTATATAAAGTACCTACTTCCACTCAAACAAAATGGTCAAACCTGAATTTACATTTTCCAATGTCTCCCATTTTGACATTTTGTTTTCTAAAAACAAAATACAATTTGTGGTTTTTGTTTTTTTCAGACACTTTTACAAGAAACAAATTGTTTTAAAAAGTCATCAATAAAAACATGTCTGGGCATGTGGTGGTGATAACAGAAATGAGTGGTCTGTTAGGGTGAAAGAAGGTTTTCTGCTAGATATTGATTGATACAATATTGATAAGTAATTGATACTTCCAGATACACAGAGCATCACTCTGCTAGCCTGGCATGTATGGAATGGTTATTATGCCAGTCATAGCATTCCAGTGCAGTCATTCAGTACCATGTAGTATTTTATCATCTAGTACTATAGGAGTCTATTGAAGCAACCAATAAAATGAAGTTACACTGTAGTCAACCAATTTAAGATTGAAGAGAAAGCTTACTTCTCTATAACGCTGTAAAAAAAACTATTTAAAAAAACATATCTCGACAAAAGCAAGCCTTGGAATACTCGAGGGAAAAAAAACACAATTTTTTTAAGATCACATAGAAACTAAGAGACTTCATGAAGCTCATTCGGTCAAGTTTAAGTAAATCCAGACTTCCTGCCAAATTGTTTAAAAAAGTGACTGACTAGGCCCTCCTCAAACCACATAAAATAAACAAAAATTAAGCTATTGTTTTTATCTCTAGGGTCCTAAATAACTTTGTACACTGCAACTTGTAACTGCCTAAAACAGAAGCTTCATTGGACACAAGACATTCTTTTAGGCTTGCAGTCATGACAGTGTTTCCCCAGTTTTCTATGGACCAAAAGAACCCAGCTGATCCTCTGGTGAAAAAGGAAAAAAATATGCGAAAATATGAACATCGTTCCAGGATTTTTCTTGGATTTTTAATTTTATTTTATAGATTCTCTCTGGCATGTCTGGTGGGGTTAGTCAAGGGCAAGTGGGAGGGGGTGCCTGAAGCTTCATGGGGGAAATTTTCATCTGGTCTAAAATTTCATTGACTCTTTTGCCCTGGTCTTGGCCTTGGTGCCCCTTCAAAAAAAGACTGGGGAAAAAGAAAAGATAGATTTCTGCAATGATTGAATAATTGAATGATGAATTGCCTCCTCTAAATTGCTTTCTGAAATTTAATGTCCAACCTCCTTTTCTTAATGTCTGGACTTGAATTCCTTTGAATTCTACTTTTTCTTCAATCCATGAATCAACTGAATATGAGTGACTGATTTATGAGTGTAATTCCTGTGAACATTTGCCAAGCTGTTTCATTCAACGCCAGCCACACTTCCTTGTTTTTATGTGTGCAGTCAAAACAAAATTCATCTTGCCTCTCAGTGAACAATTTCCCTTATTTGTTATTGTGGCATCGCTAAACTCTACACAAAAAGGATCAGCTACACATGTACATGTACTCAAAATGTCATCATTGCTCCTCCCCTCGTAATATTAGCATATCTGCTTGGCACAAAACATGTTCTGTCTAAATATTTTGCTATGCAAAGTTGCTGGACAATTTCATTCCCTGCCTCTATTTCAACATTAAATTTGCATGTTTAAATTGTTTTAAGATCATACAAAGTTCACTATAGATCTACTGTATCGCGAACCCTTTAAAGTATGTGGTCAAAACAGTCGTTCTTGTGAATTTAATGTGTAGGTCAATGTTTGTCTATGAATTGCATCTTAGACAAATAAACTAAACATAAATTAAAATATTTTATTTTATTTAATCGGATACAAACAGTCAATAGACATAATTTAATTGGTTACACAATTATGTGCCTCCTCTGGTTACATCATGTGAGCCATCTGCAGTTTGGCCCAATTTTATGGAGCTGCTGAACATCAGCCGTTTAAAAGGGGGACTGTCATCACGATCAAAGCAGGCCTGTTGCTGTACTCTAACCCAGTTACTGCACACTGGGCATGCACTCTCCATAGATATGATACAGAGGGAGGGTGCACTTGTGCTGTAACTGCTTCGATCATGACGACACAGCCTTTTAAGCACTTACATGTACTAGTCACTGTTGCTATTTTCAAATCAATGCGCTTAATGAACGAAGTAATAAAAATGCAAATCAATGGTGAACGCAGAAGCTAGCCTGCCAATACATTGTGTAAGCATTGCCCCCTGGTACTCTGGGCTTGCCATCATGCCATGATGCCCCTCTCTGAAGTTCAATCGTGGTTCAAGCAAAAAGCTGTAGATGAATGTGACTCCATGCTCTGCCTATGCTCTATGGGTGACATTTTCTTCCTGCTTGGCAAAAGTTTAGTATAAAATGAAGGAAGGAAACACCCCCCATGGATCCACTATCCCTGCTTAGATTTCCTGCCTTCCCCCCCCCCAGCCATATAGTGAACCCTTGCATTGGTTGCCATTGCTTAAGTAAAGCAGCCAACGTTAAGGTCAAACAATGGAAATGTGCATGCGTGTACGAGACACGCACAAATCTCAGCCAATAGTGTATTGTTTGGGTTTCCTTGTGTCTTGTGATGTCATTATGCAGGAGATTTATGCCTAAACAAACAGAATAGGTCTGTGCTAAATAAATCAGTACATTTATAATGTTAATAATTATTAAATATTATTTACCATGTGTACACGACTAATTAATAGGGAACAGAGGCCAAGAGTTAATATTATGGTAATTAATTGTTGTGCTAATTGGGCATCGAGAGTTACGATTATCAAAACAAGATAAAGTTTAACCAGTTATTTAATTAGAATTAGACCATGGACTGATGATGGACAATAAACTAGTTTATTGCTCCATAATTAGACCCAGTAACTGGAAGGCTTTACCGATCCTTTTGAAATAATTTTGACATCTGCAGTCGAACTACACTGCAGTTGCACTAGATCATAGATGTCAAAAAGTGTTAAAGGAGTACAGTGTCCCAGTTATTAGTTAGTCTGTCTCTAAATTAGAATAGTAAACAACAAACAAACAATACACGTAAGTAAATAACCGTACACCACACTCTACAGCTAGTCATGATGCTGCTGCCTGCAGACAGTGACACTCATTCAGTGCTACCTCCATGCTCAGTGGATGACAGCTAATGGTCACACTCACCATGGAGGTAGAATAGGCTAGGTAGGAATTAGAATTCTACCTCCATGCACTCACTCACTTCATTTTTAAGGAATTTAAATGGATCTTTCCGCCTAAAAAACACTTCGTACTTACCATACATTGAATATTTAGGAAGAATTAGTGGCTGGGTGGGAGTTGCTGTCAGCACAGGATCGTCGAATCGAGGTAACTAGATTTGGTGCTTTTGTTGACGTCCCGTACTGTACCCGTGCACTTTCGGCAGCAGTGTCAGTGTGTATTGTGTGCCGTATCGTTGACTTTGATCATGATCATCGGCTGATCATCAGTCAGCAAATCGGGCCAGTCATAGTTCAGCCAGCGTGTCTAAAAACAACCTCAGCTACATGTAGGTCAGTTTAAAACGAAACCATGATCAGAGCCACAACTGTCTATGCCAACACCACATTTATAACACAACCATTATCACTAGTATTTACATAAAATACACCATCCTTCCGCTGCTCCTTGCTCCTTGCTCCTATGGTCTTTCACACAATTAATACGACAGATAAAAGTAGAGGGCGCTTCGTGTGACTTACAACTAGCCATGGGCGGAGCGTGTGGTTGAAAAGTGGGGGATGCTTTGTAGGGGAAACAATATCACACCAATCTGTAACAAGTCTGTTTTTATATACATATATACTTTTTACTTTTTATTTCTTCCCAAAACTGTTTGGCATAATAACAAATAGTTAACAACTGAAATTGTTAAGGCAGTTTAAAGGGCCTTCGTGAAAGACTCTGCTGGTGTCGACATTCAGGCCATTAACAATAACGAGGCAAAATATGAGTAATTTTTCATGTCAAAAACAGTTCAAATGTACTTTCTTGTACTTATAATTCTGGAAGGTAAAAATAATATATTTGCCTTTATGATATTTATGTCAGTTAAAATAAATAACCCTATATTACTAGCATATAATTTGTCTTAAACATTTTATTCCGCTGAAAATAAATTATCATTAATAGATTAAGAGCTGGAGAAGTGAAAATATTAAATTTGTCAACTTTAAAACAACTAGGGTGTTTGTTGTTTGCCCTTCACAATAATCTACTGTTCCCTTTACAAGAACGCTAGCACAATCATTGTTCTTTTGGAAGAAGGAAATATAACACTAATCCAAACCAATTTTCCACGAAAACTTTCATTAAACCAACCAGTGAGATTCCACTGATAGTTCTCAAGAATCAAGGAAACCAACAAACAATGTTCCTGTTTTAAAAAGTATTATACAGGATTGGCAGAGCTGACAAAATAGTCGCAGACAGTGTCCACATTTTTTGATCAACCATACACATGAAATAACAAAACCTGTGAAAATTTGGGCTTAATTTGTTCTGTGAGTCCGGAGAAAATAGTGCAAAACCACGCACACTTTTCAGCATGTAAACACCTTGTCCTTGGCGGTTGTTCCAAGCAAAATCAGCCGATTGCATTTTATTAAGGCTTTTAGGTACAGTTTTCTCGAATATGACTTCATTTCAGAGGGAAACATCTCATAGAAAATTGTTCTATTATGAAAGTCATAATCAGTAAACTTTCAGACTAAAATTAAACAATGATGTTTTGTGTCCTTAATACCAATCCTGTAGAATACCTTTAATAGAAACTCACAAACACTGCAAAGACGGAGTTCTTTGTTTGCAATCTGTCATTATGCACTCACCAACTCCATTAAAGGCAGGGAATACTTTTGGTAATTGTCAAAGACCAGTTTCCTCACTTGGTGCACCCCAACATATGCATACAATAACGAACCTCTGAACATTTGGGATCAATTATTGGTCATCCAAGTTGCGAGAAACTAAAAGGAAACACATCCTCGTTGTATAGGATTGTCTGCTTTCAGATGCCTAAAAAGGCTTTATGCCAAAACCCTTTCTCAAATTTAAACTTGGGGTAAAAAATTACCTCTTTCTCTAAAACTACATTACTTCAAAGGATGTCGTTTGTGACAACGTTTTATAACATCAACAGCTCTCTAGTGCTCTCTAACAAGTAAGCTTTTAGAGGCATAACATTTTGGAGTAATTACCAAAAGTACACCCTCCCTCCAAGGTGAGAGCACTCAAGACCAAACAAAATCCGTCAAGAAGAATTTTTACCACATTGATATATTTAAAACCACAAATTACATGGATGTTCTGTCCAGCTCGACCCAATTTCAAAACGAGACCCAGCTGCAAACGATTTGAATTACAAGAATAAGGTTACCAGCCAAAATAGCATACCACATGAACCAACTGTGACTGGTTTCCTGCTTGATTTTACTTAGCAAGGCGTTTTTAAACTACAATGTCTGGTTAAGCAGGAATTGTTTCCAGGGAGCCATCCACATTCTATAAAAATACTACAATCTCATGATTTTCAACACCACATGTTTTTGGACAAATTTGTTTACCTGGCCCTACAAAGTGTTAGTAACTCTGGACTACGGTACCATCTCCATCAAAACTGAGAAATATGTTTCAAAGAAATCTGGATGGGTAGGAAATAAAGGACACTTTTAGTTATATTTTGCTAGTAGCAAAAAACAACAGCAGAACCCAACGGCTCTCTACAGACTTTAGAAACAGTCCCTTCATTCTCAGATATCTTCAAGCAAATCAACCCAGAAGCAGAAACGAGGCACCACGGTTCGCAGCATTTATAAATATATAAGCTACGGTAACTCATTTTAAGATTACCCTTCTTTCTTCTTTTTCAGATAGGGGTAGACCCTCTGACATGTCTAGGGTTCTTTAAACATTGACAAAATATCGACAAAATAACACTTGTTTCCTGAAATTGGAATAACAACACTATGTATAAAGTCTAACTATCACTCCTGAGACAAAAATATATTTAAAAGTACTGAACTTGGATACAAATATTTAAACGGTACTTCTGTGTACATGTACTATAAAAACACTGCACTAGAATGTGAAACAGTATGGCACAAAAGGCGACTTTACCACTTTAATTTTAGCCACAACATTCACCATCAAGTACTGGATAAGTAATAAAATAGTTATTAACCTATAAATGATAAAACAATAAATCAGCTGACCAACCAATCAACCAACCAACCAATCGATCAACTAGTCAGTCAATCAATCAATCAATCAATCAATCAATCAATCAATCAATCAATCGATCAATCAATCAATCAATCAACCAACCAACCAACCAATCAATCAATCAGTCAATCAATCAATCAACCAACCAACCAACCAACCAATCAGTCAATCAATCAATCAATCAATCAATCACCCAATCAATCAATCAACCAATCAGTCAATCAATCAATCGACCAACCACTCAATCAAATCAATCAATCCATCCATAGTTAATTAATCATCAAAAGCATGATCAGTTTTTAATCAATAAATATATTAGTAAACATTAAAAGGTATAAGGGAAGATGAATCAACCACTCAATCAGTAGATCAAGATCAATCAACAAACCAATCTAGAAACTAAGTGATCACTCAAGTAATCAAAACTTAAAAGCAGAAACCAAATAACCATCGACCATTTGATCAAAAAATGAATACTAAACTAGAAATTAAGAAACTGAAAACAAATTAAATAAAATTATGGCAAGGATAATTACCCCTGCCTTATTTGCGGAGGGATAAATTTCCAATAAGACTGAGGGGTCAATTCTTCTTGTCTGGAACGGAGACAAATGGTAGAATACCCTGAAGCTGGAAGAAAAAAACAAAAACCAATTGAATGGCCAACAGTTAGAGCGTTATAAGCTTCAATTTTTTATTTTTTTTCAATTACAATTATGTTTGGAATTCAAAATCAAGACAAAAGCCATTTCCAAATTAGCAGCTATGGCTACTGCTAACGGCAGCAACATGTCAAGGCGCGATGAAGCAAAGGCTGCTTTTAGCAACACCCCCTAGCAACAGTGTTGCTTCTGCCAGTATTAGACTGTGCAAGTCTCACATGAATCCCAACATTGGGAACAAAGTGGTCCCGAAAGTGTTCGAATACAAACGAGACTTCACAGATTATTTATGGATAAATTCTCAAAGAGACTAATCATGACCAAGTCGTGAATAATCAGGTGCCTTAAATTTGTGCTGTACACATTAGTTAAATCTGTGTCTGGGAATCAGACTTCTCTGCAGCTACTACCAAATCACAAAAGTCCCAGTCAGTTTCCCTTGTGGTTTATTACTTGATATTTATTATTTAAAAAGTCGCATCCCCTTAAGGTGATCCCGTGGCTGCCGCTTCCCAGGTTGTACCGTAAACTTGGGTGTGATCCCTGGCTACACGGCAGCTAACGGTTGAATGGCTTCTGACTGGCACCCCAGAACAAAGATATTGACTAATAGGGAGGCCGCCAACATAGGGCTGGATAGCTCAGTTGGTAGACTGCCGGTACGTTAATCTGGAGGTCGTTGGTTCAAGTCCCGCTCCAGTCAATTTTTCTTTGTTCAAAACCCAAAATCAATTTAAAATTACCCAGTCAGTTTCCCTTGTGGTTTATTACTTGATAACTATGTTAAAAATCACAAATTTGCTGGGTCCTAAAAATGCCTTTTTGCCACAAAGAATTTTAAAAATGAAGAAAATGTGTGTAAGAAAAACTTCTCACCCAAACTGTTGGATTGCGCTTCAGGTATTGGTAGCGTAAATGGCAACTGTGGAGACAAAGATACAAAAAAGACAAAAGATACATATTAAATTCTCAAAAAAATTCATAAACATTAAACACTGCTGGAGTCATCAATGTGTCCCATAAGCAAGACACATTATTATTGTATTATTAACTTACTTTGTTTGTTTTAACTGATGTAATAACTGCACCAAGGCCCAATTTCACAGAGCTGCATAAAGCACATCATTAAGCTAAGCACACAACAATTTTGCTTAACCAATAAAAGGTTAGAAGTAAATAAAACAAGTAAACTCGTGGGCACGACCCTGTATCAATCTCTTTTTGGAAGAGCGTCGTCTCTGAAAATAGTATACAGTTCAAAACGTCGGGACCACACCAGCTCTTTTCAGAGCCAAAACTCCTCCCAAAAGAGACTTAGACATGGTTGTACCTGCAAGTTTACTAGTTATGGTTACTTCGTATTTTCACACCATGCTAAGCTTCAAACAAATAAAAGATTACCAGCCAAAATGCTATGCCACAGTGCAACATACATAACATTTGTGATTGGTTTCCTGCACATTGTTGCTTAGCTGAAAATTGTTAAACTGAGCAACATTGTCTGCTTAAGCAGCTCTACAAGCAGCTCTTCCAGACTTAACACCCACATTTCACAACGCCAATCAAATCTTTGTTTTTACATCTTCATCTTATCATCATCATCATTAACATTTATTTCATCGTTGTCCTTGCATCTTACAGAATTCAAATACACAGTTTAACAACACACTCAGTTGTTACACAGTGACATAAATATGGTAAAGTAGGCTAATAAAAAGCGTACGCAATATAAATAATTAATTAATAATAACTGTTAACACAATGGTAGTATGTAGTAGGCAGTAAAAGGACTTACCTAAACATAATATGACCGTGGGTACCAAGTCCGGCCAAAATGTGCCACCAGCCGTGCAACTGAAAAAGTGCCGGAACTGGGAAAACCGACCGAGCTTGCCTGCAGGAAAGAAAAAAACCACAATCAATAAATGAACAATGTAGAAGTTACTCTAATAACGAAAGTTACAAGGTTTTAAGGTTTTGACAGTGAAGAACATGAAACAATTCAACTCTTCTTGAAAACATGAAAGTACTATTTTTATAGAATATTTCATCTCTGACCAGAAATGAAATAAGACAAATACGTGATTTCTTTTTTATTAACATAAAAAAAAGCAGCGGGTTTCTTGTGTTTGAACATGCAGGAAATTGCTGGAGTAAAAATATAAATCCAATTCGTATTTTAAAGACTGAAAGGCGTGCTTCATAATTGAAAGAGCAGAAAATTAATTTTTTCAAAACCAAGCCATGGTCTGAAAAGAGGAAGTGAAGTTGGTATGTTTCATGCTTTATTGAGCGGGAAATAAAATGGACAGGGTTCATTTTTTATTTCAGTGACTGAAATAAGCGATAATTTAGCTTTTTGAACGAGCAGCAAATTAAATGTAGAAAGGATTTATTCTATTTAAAAATGCTGTAGGAAGCGAGTTCAAAACGCTAATGTTGGAATTGACAGGCGAAACACAGACCTCTTCTCCCTTCAACTTCAGACGAGTCATTGTACAAAACTTGTTCTCCTGACAGAAGGGTAGAGGTAGAGATGTTAAACCCTTCAAGTTTACTTTTCACGAATTGTGAAAGCATTTTTTTTTAAAGAATGCTTCATCTTTGAGAAGGGGGTTGCCCCAGTGTTTCTGGCAGCAGCACCTTGTAAATGGGTCTAAATCATACAAAAACTTCAAAAACCTGTCTGAAAATAAATAATGATAAGTGCTTTGAAAAGCCCGCACATAAAGTGCTGTCTACAAACTAGTTATTAGCTGTTCCGACTTAGCAGTCGGAACAGGTTTTGTTTTTCTTGGGATTATTATTTTTATTATTATTATTATTATTATTATTATTATTATTCTTTGTTTCTGTCAAAATTGCCATAGCTTTTGTACACGATTTTGTACGAACCTAAGCTCTAAAATAATAGATATGGGAGATTCAGATCTTACATCAAATTGAAGCTTAGAACATGAAATTATGCTAAGAGTAAAATTGTTCAAGTTCTTCATTAATTAGCTGAGTTATAATGACATGAATATTTAATTAGGCAATCTTGTTCCCACCATATCTCAAGAAGTATATGTCTGATCCTCAAACTGTTTTCAAATATAGACTCGTCTTATTATGTAGCTCTGTAGCGTGGCAAAAAATTCATAAAACGTCATCAATGACGTCATTTGTTGGCGCGTTTTTGTTCTGTGTACAAAACACTTGGCGCTGAAAGGACAAATGTTTTGACAGTCAAAAACACGATATTTTCAATTAAAATTACGAATTAGTTTCCTAAATTACATAAACTGTTTTGAAAAGTTAATTGCTTTTAATAAGAGATGTTCCTGGTCATTAAAACTTATCAAAGTAGAACAATTTCCACGATAATTAACGATTCAGTGACAAATCGGACACCAATGGCTTGGAGACAAGGTTCCGTTCATCGACTAAAAATGTAGTCAGGATGCCCTGCGACACAGAGAAAAATGCACGCGAAATGCCGTAACGAAATAGCCGACTTCTGGGTACCAGTCGCTGCACACTATTACAAAAATATCGATCTATAGCGTATTGAAACGGTGGCTTGTGCATGTGTACATGTACGTCGTGATTCTGTTGCCCAGGGCGCTCGACGATTTTGTCCCGGGCGCTACATTTGAATATTTAACTAGTTAATCTTTGCAGCACCATATCTCAAGAAGTACACAGCCGATTTTCAAACTTTTATCAGTTATAGACTCCTTGGGTATTGGAGATTAGCTTTGGGAAAACGTGACCCAATGTTGACCTTTATTTAGGGGTCAACCGGAAGTGGGACCATATCTCAAGAACTACACAACCGATTTTCAAACATTTTTCAGTTATAGACTCCTTGGGCATTGGAGATTAGCTTTGGGAAATCATGACCCAATGTTGACCTTTACTTAGGGGTCAACCAGAAGTGGGACCATATCTCAAGAACTACACAACCGATTTTTAAAAAAATTTCAGTTATAGACTCCTTGGGCACCAAAGATCAGCCTTGGGTAACCATGACCCCATGTTGACCTTTACTTCCGGGTCAACCGGAAGTGAGACCATATCTCAAGAACTACACAACCGATTTTCAAACTTTTTTCAGTTATAGACTCCTTGGGCACCAAAGATCAGCCTTGGGTAACCATGACCCCATGTTGACCTTTACTAAGGGTCAACCGGAAGTGGGACCATATCTCAAGAACTACACAACCGATTTTCAATTTCTTTTCAGTTATAGATCCTTTGAGCATTAAAGATTGAACTTGGGTAACCCTGACCCAATGTTGACCTTTACTTCCGGGTCAACTGGAAGTGGGCCTATATCTCAATAATTACTTAGCCAATTTTCTTTGTTTTCAGTTATAAACCCTTTGAGCATTGAATATAAGCCTTGGGTTACCGTAACCCCATGTTGACCTTTAATTCCGGGTCAACCGGAAATGGAACCATATCGTTCAATCTTGAATTTAGGCTCACTTTATCTGTCTGGATCAATTAATCAAAGCACAACAAAACGGAACAGCTTTGTGTTTGTTCACAAACACTTAGTGTCTAGTTATTATTTATTATTATTATTAGCTGTTTCGTAGCGCAGCGCTCCGAAACAGCTCTTGTTTTCGTTAAAGTTTTTTTAGCTGTTTCGTAGCGCAGCGCTGCGAAACAGCTCTTGTTTTCGTTAAAGTTTTTTTTATTATTATTTTTTTTTTTTTATTTATTTTTTTTTTTATTTGTCTGTTTCAGTAATAAAAGCCATTAAGATAACGCACGTTCGGTCTATGCGGCCTTTTGCCTAGTTCCTAAAGAGCAATTGCAATGAAACTTTCAGTGATGAAAGACATTAGTGCAATACACTGCATATTACAATGACGTAATGATGACGTCATCACCTGTCACGTGACGTCATCTTAAAGGTTTCTATTTTAAATATTTGAAAATCTGTAACAAATCAGCCACGAGAGACCGTAGGTTTCTGTTTGCGGGATTGTATAGGGATAAATAAGGTCTTCATTTTATTCAGTGTGCGTGACCTCACATGACCTCTACTTCCGGTCGAAACCGGAAGTGCCTCGTAATTCAAAAGTGCTAAAAGTTATGAAAATGTTTTCAACGATGTTAGTGTCTGGCAAGAGTGTGCATTAAAAAAAAAATACCGATGACGTCACAATACACAAGAGCGCCCTCTAGCGGCAGGTTGAAAACTGTTCAAAATGGACTTTTTGAAGATGTGTGTGGAGAAGTTCTGTGTAATCACTTCAAAATTTACACATATGTTGATCGTCAGGCAGCCATCATATGTGTGAAATTTCAAATCGATGACGTCATCGGGGGTCACGTGACGCGGCATTAAAGGTGCCTTTTTTGAAGTCGTATAACTCCCGAAGTATTAGTGCGATCATGTTGAAACTTAGCAGGATGTTAGATATTGGCAAGTTCTAGTAAATTCTGAAATGACGTCATGATGACGTTATCACGTGATTTTTTATGATTTTTTTAATTTTTTGCACCTTTTAATCATAAATTGCTTATAAAACGTGGTATAATCTAAATTCTTTTTTAAACAGGCTTGATACGTCGTAACTGCTTTGAGTACAAAAAAAACCTTTCAAATTCAGTTGAGTAATTTGAAAAAGTTATGACGAAACAGCTCGGCATTTGTGCACAAATGCAATCATGTCTAGTTTATTATTATTTTTTTATTTATTTATTTATTTTTTTTTATTTGTCTGTTTCAGTAATAAAAGCCATTAAGATAACGCACGTTCGTTCTATGCGGGCTTTTGCCTAGTTCCTAAAGAGCAATTGCAATGAAACTTTCAGTGATGAAAGACATTAGTGCAATACACTGCATATTACAATGACGTAATGATGACGTCATCACCTGTCACGTGACGTCATCTTAAAGGTTTCTATTTTAAATATTTGAAAATCTGTAACAAATCAGCCACAAGAGACCGTAGGTTTCTGTTTGCGGGATTGTATAGGGATAAATTAGGTCTTCATTTTATTCAGTGTGCGTGACCTCACATGACCTCTACTTCCGGTCGAAACCGGAAGTGCCTCGTAATTCAAAAGTGCTAAAAGTTATGAAAATACTTTCAACGATGTTAGTGTCTGGCAAGAGTGTGCATTTAAAAAAAAATACCGATGACGTCACAATACACAAGAGCGCCCTCTAGCGGCAGGTTAAAAACTGTTCAAAATGGACTTTTTGAAGATGTGTGTGGAGAAGTTCTGTGTAATCACTTCAAAATTTACACATATGTTGATCGTCAGGCAGCCATCATATGTGTGAAATTTCAAATCGATGACGTCATCGGGGGTCACGTGACGCGGCATTAAAGGTGCCTTTTTTGAAGTCGTATAACTCCAGAAGTATTAGTGCGATCATGTTGAAACTTGGTAGGATGTTAGATATTGGAAAGTTATTGTAAATTCTGAAATGACGTCATGATGACGTCATCACGTGATTTTTTATGATTTTTTCAATTTTTTGCACCTTTTAATCATAAATTGCTTATAAAACGTGGTATAATCTAAATTCTTTTTTAAACAGGCTTGATACGTCGTAACTGCTTTGAGTACAAAAAAAAACTTTCAAATTCAGTTGAGTAATTTGAAAAAGTTATGACGAAACAGCTCGGCATTTGTGCACAAATGCAATCATGTCTAGTTTATTTTTTTTTCTTTCAAAATCTTGTTTTTCAGGTTGGGGATAAAGGTCATGATTGGTCATTCACTGAACACTTTCTTCTACTTGTGACAAGTTCTGTGCATGAGAATAATATCAGCAAAGCAAGGGTCCTTGGTTATGGTACGCTAATCCTTTCACACTACATTTAATCAGGGAGATTTTAACTTGGTTGCTGTTTTTTGAGGAGATCTGGATCGATTTTAACTTGGTTGCTGTTTTTTGAGGAGATCTGGATCTCTGTTGGTTAAAAATAACAGGGGTCCTTGGTAATTATTTAACAAGGACCGCTTTCACATGACTGAAATTTAATTTTTTTTAACATTGATGTGATTTTAGTCAAGGTCTTGGTCTCCTGATAAAAAGCTGTCTCATGTGAAAGAGCCTACAGTCAATAAACTTACCTGATTTGACTGCAGAAGGTTTGGTCCACCACCCACAGGATGAACCCAGCTGCATACAAGGTGATTGAATACACAAACAGGAAGACAGAAAACTCCTGCTTGCTGTTGATAAACAAATATAAAACAATTAATAAATAACAATAATAATACTAGTAGTGTACATTTATAAAGCGCCATGTCTGTCATAAATGACACTCCTGGCGCAGAAATATCAATTTTTGTGCTACTGTTAAGAATGATTTTATGAGACCATAGTACAACACCTTGAAAGGGTGGGGGGAGAAGTGGGGCATATTGCTGCCAGACCAGCCAGAAACACCGGGGCAAACCCCTTCTATTTTATGATAAGTGTACTACTGGGTTCTTTCACCTGCATTACACAACACACTGCATTACATCCCATCCAAAGGGCGAAGCAATAATGATCAAGTGCCTTGCTTAAGGACTGAAATCAAAACAACTCAAATCAGTTAAAATTTTATCATACCAAGTTATAAACCATAGTTAGGTAAATTTTTGAATAATTTGGGGTAGTACAAAGAAAAATTGACTAGAGCGGGCCTTGAACATGTGACCTCTTAACTGCAGTGTGAATGCTCTATCATGATACCATGAAAGTATTATGGGACGTTTATAAGCGAAGCGATCATACTTGGTGTCTTGTTTGTAAACCACAGTGGCTATGCAAATCGGTTGATTTATCCTACAAAGTCAGAAAACTTGATGATCTGTTAAAAGGAAGAATAACTTACTTGACTAAAACACAGTAGAGACCTCTAAATATCAGCGCAAACACTTGAAGAGCGTAGGCTGCCTGTAACAGATAAAAAATGGAGAATAAAGTTACTTTGTTTCTAGAGAACAGGTTTGGTTTTTTTCATTTGTAAAGATTTTTAGATTTTGTTATCTATGGTACAAATTGTTAAAAGAACTGGTTGTGATCGCTACCATTAATACAACAGAAAGATACATTTATGACAATACATGTTTAAAAAATGGGCAAGTAAAATGCACAGTTAACTAGTCCAATGGGCTACTTAACAAAAAGCTTAAGCGAAAAGCCTGGGCCTAATTTCATAAAGCAGTTTAGCAGAAAATACTCTTTAACAAATTTCTTTGCTAATCAAAAAATGAGTGGGCCACCACTCGAAACAAAGTCAACTGTTTAGAATGTGGCCTGGTAACCTGTTTCTGCCGAGTAAGATTTTGCTGTGCTTAGCAAGTTTTTGTGCTTACAGCCTATATGGGAAGCTGCTTAAGCACAAAAATTTGCTAAGCACAATGAAATTTTACTTATCAGAATAAGGTTACCAACCAAACTACCATGTCATGTGTACAATTTGTGACTGGTATCCTGCTCATTTCTGCTTAGCAGGAAATTGTTAAGCATTATTTTCTCCTTAAGCAGCTCTATGAAATTGGGCCCAGATCACTAGAGTTCCACGGAGAGATTTACCTGATGGAAGATCGGATCTTTAGTTAGGATGTAAATGCTAGTGACTGCCACAGCATAGAGCAATAGTGCTGCTGCTAAAGGATAGTTATGACTTCTAGGCTTGGCGTTGCTTTCATAGCTGAAATGAAGGAAGGAGAACAAAAAGGTTAGTTTCTACACAGAGCGTTCTTCCCTAAACAGCAGTCCGCCGGCGAAATGCTCGATAAAACACCCGAGGACCGGTCAAAGTCCTCTGCAAGTGGTTTGGGTGGCTAGTTCAGTGTTGAAAAAGCATACCTATTTGGTATGAGTTACCAACTAGTGAACAAGCTGGTGGACCAGCTAACTAGTCCCAATGGGTTGTCACTCTCCCGTGATTTTGAAGGATATGAGCCTGTACCTCACTGTTGCTGAATTGGCGGCTACGACTACGACTACGGCTACGGCTACGGCTTAGGCAGGATTGTTGTGTCATCATGCATTGAAGTAACGGAAATCCTTTACAACACCCTTAGCAACAGCCATAGCCGTACCTAAGTCCACCAACTCAGAATCGCCTTAGCCTGGGGCCAGATATACTCATTATTATTGAAGTCTAAAATTTGGGTTGTTGAGTTTCGATCGCCTGGAGGACGAGACGGATTCAGGAAGGCCCTTTGCCAAAGACTGCAGAGGGTGTTGATGAAAGTAGGTATTTTTAAAACTAGCATACTTACAAAGCATAAACAAACACGCAGGATCCCCAGATCATCGGCAGCTCATCCAACAACTATGAACAAGGAGACAGGAAATTGACTATCAATAGAATTGGTCTGATATGTATCAAAAGGCAAGGTCATTAACACTCTCCGTATATTCACCTGCCCAACTGACCTGTGCCACAAAGTTCCACGGGAAGACCAACTCCACAGTACACTAGCCATGGGGTTTTCACATAATACCAGCTTCTGTACAAACAGAAGAAATCCATGCACCTGATGCTAGCCTGGAAAGTATGGCACTTTGTGGCAGTCTGTGGAAACCAGCGTATAGGAGGGTTGAGGTATAATACTTCAAAATCAGTTTGCTATCAATTATGTACTTCTAAAGCATTACGCAAATATTTAATAGATGTTAATATCGTTGCAGTACCCGCTGCTGAGGAATTGAACCCGCCTCTGGCCATCTGGCTAGCTCCGTGGTCTAGTGGTAAGACATCTGCTCTAGCAATGCAAAGGCCATGGGTTCGAATCCCACCCGAGTGATTGCCTGTGGATTTTTTTCACTGAGCTCGGGAGAGCACTGAGTATACAGTGCTTAATACACATCGGTGTAAGGGTAAAACCAAATTAAATTCATTACGCTAATGTTTCTAATTTAGGGTTAATTTACCAGGCTTAAATTTTATAGGGCCTACTGCAAGAGGGCAAAGCCATTTTCATCTTGTGAGGGGCACTCCCCTTGAAAAAATCGTAAAAGTGCATGGGCAGCTTTTGAAGAGCACCATGGCCAAGACCAGGGCAATGGAGGCCAAGACCAGGGCAATGGAGGCCAAGACAAGGGCAATGGAGGCCAAGACCAGGGCAATGGAGGCCAAGACAAGGGCAATGGAGGCCAAGACCAGGGGCAACGGAGGCCAAGACAAGGGCAATGGAGGCCAAGACAAGGGCAATGGAGGCCAAGACAAGGGCAACGGAGGCCAAGACCAGGGCAACGGAGGCCATGGCCTGTGTGTAACTCCAGGCTTGATACACATTAATACTCAGTGTTTACAAATAGCTTGTTGTTCACCAACATTAATTAGTTCAAACAGTCCTAGACAGGAACCCTTTTGTAGTAAGTATTTATTATTTTGTAATGCTAGTTTGGTACCTACCTGCATTTCATATAGAAGCGTCATATGGAAGCACCAGGACCCAAGACCAACAGCTGTAGGCAATGGTCAAGAAATCAATGTGGCTTTAGTCAATGGGTAAACTAAACATATGTCAATATATTTTTGGGATACCTAATATGGGTCGATACATACATCCAATTTAACAGGATAAGTCTTTTGTGAATTGACGGTGCACTTG
The DNA here is from genome assembly GCA_023634235.1 of Pisaster brevispinus. Classification (NCBI taxonomy): domain Eukaryota; kingdom Metazoa; phylum Echinodermata; class Asteroidea; order Forcipulatida; family Asteriidae; genus Pisaster; species Pisaster brevispinus. The sequence goes on along the minus strand of JAMKCF010000014.1, from coordinate 2,490,680 downwards.
GGTACATATTTAGTAGCGCACTGTGGCCGAGCAGTCAAGCACACTGGACTCAAGCTCTGGGGTTTCTGATCACCAGAGTGTGGGTTCGAGTCCTGGTCTTGACATTTGTGTCCTTAAGCAAGACACTTCACCATAACTGCTTTACTTGGGATGAAACATAAAGCCAGTCCCATGTTGTGCAATATATAGAAAAGAACGTCGTCAAATTTGCAAAAATTGAATACACGAGCTCATTTTTAGCACAAAAAGTAGCTAATAGCAGAATGAATGAGGTTAACAGCCAGAATACCATGTAACATGCACAATTCGTGACTGGTATCCTGCTCATTTCTGCTCAGCAGACAATTGTTAAGCAATATTTTCCACTGAAGCAGCTCTATAAAATTGGGCTATGGTTTTAGCTCAAAAGGGACATAATCCAGGGTCCAATGTCATGGCTCTGCTTACTGTAAGCAAAGAATCAGCACATATGGCAGCAGCAAACTCTGCAGGGATTTTTTGCTTGTGCGCATGCATACTCAAATTCTGCGCTTGCCCCGGCAGCAAAAAAATGGTGATTGCAAGGGCAGAATTAGGCGGTTAGCAGAGCCATGAAATTGGGCCTAGGACCTAAGATTGCCACAGCTACTTTGAAACTGGAATCAGATGAAATCGAGCAGTACAAGTACTTACAAAGGAAGGCGAGGCAAGACCAGTAGAAGCGACGCTCGACATTACACATGGAGATATAACACAAGGACATCAATGGTGGTATAATCATGGATATATTGCTGATGGTGTTCCCTGCAGTACAAAATAAATGAGTGCAATTGTAAATGATTGAAGTATATTCCTATTTTATTTTTAAAGTTTAAATCCAAAAGGTAGCGTAATTTATTCCAGGAACTCTCTGAGTCTGAGTATGAGGTTGCTACGCTATCGTCTCCACTTGAGTGGAGGTGTTCTGCCCCAACTTGACAATCGTCGTCGTCCCAACTATAGTTGGGACTGGTCCCAGCTTGAGTGTTGTAGTTGGGACCAGTCCCAACTATAGTTGGGACAATTGTCAAGTTGGGACGGAACAGAGACGATACAAAAAGAACCTCCAGGCAAGTGTGAGGAATGGATGTTTGAATAATAATAACAATAATAATGGAAAAAATATTGCACAATACCTTTATATGAAAATACTTTACTGCGCATTCACATTCTGACATTACAATAATTAATAATTAATTTTAAAAAATGCAGAGAGCAAAAAAACTAATTCAATAAATACTAAGAAGATAAGAATTAATCATATGATTAAGCTGGGTTTTTAATTTGGAATTAAATACATCAAGTGAAGATGATTGTGTAATGATGATAGCACTACAAGGAGAGAGATTATGCACCTGTCAATTGTAAGACGGAATTTGTGACCCCTGGGAATGGTGCGTCATGGTTGGGTCATGGCTAGAAAAATTCTGACATAGGGGCGAGTCAAAATCTAACTTTGGTCAGTCAAAAAAAGTCTGGTATGTGCGACATGGTCCGTCAATGTCCCTTTATCAAATGTTTTGTTTTACGAACGTCGGATTTTGCGTTGGGTAATTTTATTGTAGTATTTTTGCGGGAGGATTAACCCCTCCGTGCGCTTACGTGCACGCACGCAAATAAAGTATGTTTCCATTGTTTACCTTTCATTCTTCTATCCGTACTATCCGTAGACCGTCATAAAAACCATAAAACCATGGAGGTAGAAAAACGGAGTCGCCGATCGCGATGGAACGATGCGACCATGCTCTAGCTGCATGCGATCGAACGTTTGGGTTGCGTTTTGCGGTAGTAAAACCGTCGCAACACCAAACTGTTTATTGGTGTCATGGGTGATTAATAGGCCGTGTCCGAATTAACGGCTACAACTACGGCTACAGCTAGATTTCCGCGTCATCATGCGTTGAAGCTGCCAATTTGGATACTGCCTGAACCCCAGAAAAGCAAGCTCAAAGAGTTCTCGTCCCCCACCCTCGTTGTGCAACTTTTATACACGGCCGTTTTATAAATGAATTTCTAGTCTGGCCCTTTCCTCCTTGTTTAACATAACAAGGTTAAGTGAGTTGGGGAAAAATGCGAATTGACGTTCCAGGGGTCTTTTAGTGAACTCCAACGAGGTTGATTTGATCGCTCTGCTTTTTGTGCGCATGGGCATTCAATTAGCTTGATACTGGGTCATTATTACGACGATGTGCATCCTTTTCAAGAAATGGTGAGTCACTAAATTGGCCGGCAGTGTGTCAAATGTGTAACGATGGTGCGTCAAATTTACGACTCAGCGAGGGTCATTTGTACACTGAAAGATGACTGACTTATAATGAAAATGACGCACCATTCCCGGGGGTCACAAATTCCGTCTTACAATTGACAGGTGCATTATTCCATAGTTTACATTCTGTAGCAGCGTACACACAAATGCCCATTCATGGAGTGAATGTAGACCTTGATTTGAATTTGATAATTTTAATTTGATTGACCATCATGGAATGGCGGTCATACTAATTAGCGTCAACAGGCCCATTTCACGACAACTCAAGACAACTCAAGACAACAAGTTTAAAATACCATCAATTACAATGGTTGTAATCAAAGTATATGGAAACACGTTTAAAACTGACTGGAACCATCGTGCATACATATTTTTCACGGAAAAAATGTTTTTTTCGTAAAAATAGTCAACTTTCTCCGTCCGTAGAATTGGCCTACGTGATGCTATTGCACTTGCGCAATGACATTGGACAGCACCATTACACTACAGGTAAGTGCAATTTTTAAGTCAAGAATGGTGCCCACACACTCATGTCAATGTAAGAAACTCTACATATTATAGTTTTATTTACATGTATTTCTTTGTTTCAATGATTTGATAAGGAAAGGAGTTCATTCATCATACTACTTTGGTGCTTTCTTACTACGTCAACCCCCTTACCGACACTGTGCGCAAGGGTAGTTCCCCCAACCCTACTCCTAGAACTATTCGGTTCGTTCCGCTATCGTCTCCCCGACCCTCATAGGTCATCATGTACAAAATCCTATTCGAAACTTTTTCCCCTTCACGTTTATGCACCTGGACTTCTCTTTTGAAAACGGAGCTCGCCAAAATTAGGCTCTATCTATTCATTGTTTTCAAAGTGAGCTCGGGGTGGGTCCAGAAAATCCACTCCGCAAAAAAAAAGTGCAAAAAATGATAAATTCTCATCGTTATTCGGAATCATCGCCTTCCGATAACAAAAATGGCCGCCGTCGCTTGTATCAATGGTATGCTGCGCGCAACGCTGGTTCACAATAACCAACGGTTTACGGATAAAAGGTAAGCCATTGATTATTGTGGACCACTGTTGCACACAGATAACTATGCGAAGGCATGTCGTGGACCAGCGTTGCACGCAGCATACCAGTGATACAAGCGACGGCAGCCATTTTGTTATCGGAAGGCGACGATTCTGAATAAACGATGGGAATTTATCATTTTTTGCACCTTTTTTTTTGCGGAGTGGATTTTCTGGACCCACCCCGAGCTCACTTTGAAAACAATGAATAGATAGAGCCTAATTTTGGCAAGCTCCGTTTTCAAAAGAGAAGTCCAGGTGCATAAACGTGAAGGGGAAAAAGTTTCGAATAGGATTTTGTACATGATGACCTATATGAGGGTCGGGGAGACGATAGCGGAACGAACCGAATAGTTCTAGGAGTACCCCAACCCCTAACACAAACCCACCCATATCATAATGGTGCGGTCCAAAGTCATTGCGCAAGCGCAATAGCATCACGTCGGCCAATTCTACGGATGGAGAAAGTTGACAATTTTTACGAAAAAAAAAATTTTCCCGTGAAAAATATGTATGCACGATGGTTCTAGTCAGTTTTAAACGTGTTTCCAGATGATACACTCTGATTACAACCATTGTATTTGATGGTATCTTAAACTTGTTGTCTTGAGTTGTCTTGAGCTGTCGTGAAATGGGCTTGTTGACGCTAATTAGTACGACCCCAATTCATGAATTACCCTGGAAGTGGAATGGAGGTCGACTGACGATTGACATACATGACATATGGATGGATGGAGCATTCAACTAATAATAATATTATTTACATAAATGCATAAACCACCATGTGATGCAAATAATCACTTGCTGGCTTGCGTGTTTATTTCTTCTAACCTCCATTTTTGGCCATGTTCATGTTATGTTGGTGATCGGACCGTGGAACGAAGAACGTGCTGTTGGGGATCGGACCGTGTGTGTGGAAGAACATGCTTTCATGATAATGGCTTTAATATTTATTTGCAATTACGAAATCGACAAAAACACAATCTGTTCTGCCGAGCTAACTTATGACAGTAAACATAAATTTCACATCCAAACACCTCAAATGAAACTTCCAAACGTTACTTACAGAACTCAGCAATATATGGAGTTACAACGTAGTTTTCTTCACACCAATCGAGGGTTGAAGTGGGCTTTCCCCACGCACCTTCCAGATCTACGAGCGGCGCCATTTTGTTTAAAGCTTGCGGGTAAGCTTGCCTGGTTACTAGAAAGTAAAAGATTCACAGTCGAGCCTTCAACACGCTATAAACGATTCGGTCAAAGCCGAGTACCAGTTGCAAGGAATGCAACAAGCAGCATGGATGGGGCGGGGCCAAAGTTGGGTCGATGGGTGTGGCAGCGGGGGGGGTGCAGTTTATGTTATAGATAAACCCCATAACAACCTTAAAATGTTTATGAAATGGTGGTTTGGTAAAACATTTCATTTAATTTGTTGTTCATACTTAAACTATAAAACTAATTATTTTCAAAATATAAATACGCGAAAGGCCAAGCAGAGATTGACTTTTTAAGAGTAGGGCAAAATACTTAAAAACATTTGAACTTTGAGTGTAATATTGTTTCTTCAAGAACCAGTCAGAATGTTTTTGTTGTTTGTTTTATTGTTCACTGATTTTTCGAAGTGGCATAAAAGTTTATTTTCATCTTAGGTCAAATATTTGACGTATTCAATTTAAAAAACAAACACTTGCTAACTAAAAAAGTAACACACATTGCCCTAAATATAACCATCAATTAATAAACGTACGTAAACAGGAATGTTTCAGTCACCTTTCTTTAATATCTGAACAATAACAATTCCACCAGCAAGGCACAAAAAATTACATAATTAATCATGGTACATTCTTCTGAATTCAGTACTTTTAAGACCACAAAAACAAATATCAGTACACGATTTCTCCAGACTATCCTCACTAGAAATGTTTCTCACATTTGTTTTTCAAAAATAAAACTTAAATTGCTTTGAAGTATAAATAACATATTATTAAAATTTAAGATTAATTTCCAAATAAATACCTAAATTGTTTGCATGATTCGAGCATATAAATTATTACCTATAAAAAAGCACTTTTTAACGACATACAACTAGGCACACCCAGTTGCTTGATAATCTCACAGCAAAATATTGCATTAAATCAAACTTAAAAATCATAGCAAAGGCTTTGCAAATACACAACACACACACACGCACACGTTTGTAAATGGTGTACACCCCTTTGTTCTCCCATTATTTGGACTTAGTTTATTTCAGCGACGTCCCCATTGATTTTGTACACGAAAACAAAGCGAGCACTGTCCCCGGTGTGTCATTTTCTCGGATCCCTTTTGTTCAAAAGTCCTCGGTTTGAATGCGTAGAAATGTTTACGTATGTCCGCTCCATAAATCAAAGGAAACCTGTTTATTTCCCAGAACGTTTGGAATTGTTTTTCATTGGCGAAGTCCGCATTGGTTTTGTACAGGGAAGCGAAGTGATGACATATTCGGTCTGTCAGAAACGCCGGACAGCTTATCCTCAGGTTAACAACAACGCCCCCCCCCCCCCCACTCACACACAAAACCGTAAAGTATTTCAGTTCCTCAATATTACACCTGATAGGTAATCACAATGAGCTTCGACCTCACAATAACACTGTGATACTCACATTTAAAGAAAACTAAAAAAAACACCAGGATTAGTAATAGAAAAAGAAAATGATTAGATTCAATCAGAAAGCTCCCTGATTATAACGTTAAACCTGTACAAATCCTCTAAACATAAGTTATTTCAATCTGAAATTCTGTCAACGTCGAGAATATAACATATACAGAACCAACACTCTCTCTATTGCTTATTTCCATTGCCGCAACTAAAATAAGGACCATATGAGCAGGTCAAAAATCCCTGAAGAACAAAAATTGGTTTCACAACCTCAGAACCGCCCGAGTTGAGGAAATGTTTACAGGGCCTAATTTTATAAACTGTTCAACACAAAAAGTTGCTTAGTACTTAAAAATATTTCTTAGGAGAAACAGGTTCCCTGCCAACCTGTCATGTAATGTACAATAGTCGTGACTGGTACCCTGTTTATTACTGCTTAGCAACTTAATTGGTTGAGCAAGTTTTTCTGCTTAACAGATTAAGAAATTTGGCCCAGGTTGTTTAAGTGGTACCTTTCCACCTAAAGCACTTGAAAAATAGAAATGATAACAGACTTAAAGGTAATGTCATAGGTAAGTTTTTGTCATCATTATGATGATTTATAGGCAAATTTATTAAAGCAAGGTACAATTAATGTCAACGGTGAAAATTTTGGCTGAACACAGGGTTTACCTGCTGAGAAAACAATAAAAGAAAACTCTCACGGTATTTTCACACCAATGTTAAATTCACCCACATTTAGCAAGGTGAGAGCGGGTACCAATCGCATCTCTGGCCGCAGCCCTTGCGAACGGACACCAACCCTCTGAAATCTGAGAAACAATTCATTTCAGATTCCGATGCTTTTGGGGTAAAACATTATCCAATTACTTCGAACGGAATCCTTTCTCAAAAATAATTTATACTATCAACAGCTGCAGTGCTTCTCACCAAGTAAGTTTTCACACTCACTACTTTTTGGAGTATTTACCAATCAATGACCCTACCTTTAATTACCAGATACAAAAAATATTGAAATCCAATACTGAAATTACAGTGTGGATAACACATAAGGTGCAACTTGTACAAAATGTACATCAACTTGATTACAAAGGCACACTGAGATTCACTGTTGCATTGAAAGTATTTCAGAAAACTACCTCCACTTTTAAAAAAAATTATTCCAATGAAACAGTTGAGCAGAAAAAGGTTACTACAAATTACATGTGTTTTAAAGCACAGTATATACACTACAGTACTGAAATGGAATAATCTTCATTGCTTATAAAATGCACAGTTTGGACCACTATCATTATGGAATAGAGGGGAGGATGTAATTAGTACTGTCTCACTCAACATGACCATTCTGCTTCAGATCCACAGCTACAAGCGGTAGGCATCCAAGATTCTAAAGAAGAATAAATAATCAAAAAAATAAAATTTAAGTGAAAAATAAAACAAACTTCCCTTCTGTAATACTTGCAGGCCTTGAACTTTTCTCTTGAAGGGGCACGGCAATTTTCCTCTTGTAAGGGGCACTCTACAAGTAAATTTGTACTGGAACTTTGCAAGGGGCACCACGGCAAAAGCACAGGCCACCACAGCAATTGCTGTGGGTGCCGTGGGTTACTATTCCGAGGCCTGTACTTGCCTGCACACGTATCCTAGTAGCTAGATCAAGGCACTTTACAACATTATTACCCCTGTTCATCAGGCATACTTTTGACCGTTCCTCTAACTTTTTCAACTCCTTGGGAAGAATACAACCCCCAAGCTGCTGAAACTAGTGCTGTTGGGTTAATCCAAGCCAATAATGTCTCAGTTACTATTTGTACGCCTGGGTTAAGAGAAGCAGTTATGGTTTGAGTGCCTTGCTCAAGGACACAAGTGACATGACCAGGATTCGAACCCACACTCTGATGATTCAACTATCAGAACCCGATCGACCACAACATCTTATAAAAATGTAAATGCCATTTCAAGCAGCCACACTGAGCTTGCTTCACTATGATTTGACCAATAATTAGTAGAGAACACAAACAATAGGTGGGCTGACCAATGAGAAAAAACCATCAGCTCATAAATATTCAGTAGCTTAACCAATAAAGACGCATTGGGTGGCACGACCAATAAGAAAGCACCACTCACTAATGAATAAGTTTAAACTACTTCGATCCAACAATTAGAAGTTTACATATCAAATCGTATATAAATATGCATGAGGTGACTTGACCAATAGGAAGACACCATTACTTCACAGGGCTCAAATTTGGAGGAAAATCCACAAGACCGTTTTTACTAGAACAGAATTTTGTTTACAAGACCCGAATTAAAATGAGAAAACAAATTATCTACAGACAATAAACTATTTTTATTAATCAAGCACAAAGAGAAGATTTGTCTCATTTGTTTTATATAGATAAGTTTACTTTTTTACTTAATAGAATTGCAAAAATAATTTATCAGACTCAAAGTCAACATTTGAGCATCCTTAAAAAAAAATTAAAATACTCAGTAACTTATTCAATTGAAAAATGAAAGTCCGGCGGACTTGTTCAGTCCCGAGTTTACTGGCCTGGCACTAAAAATCACTGGCCTTGGGCCTGTAGTCCAGTGTAAAATTCAAGCCCCACCTTACAAATATGGAAAAAGCAGTTCAATCGACCAATTACAGAACACTTTATCTTATACAGGGTACAAATTACTTTCTTCTTACCCAAATCTCTGTGCGCCGTTTAAGAAATCTGCAGCGGGCATGAAAACTGAAAAGAGCAACGAGATAAAAAAGGATGTGCTGAATCAAGATTTCAAAAATTCTGTTTCAATATCCATTTATGATTAATGAGCACTGTTTATTCTGCAGTTTCTAAATCCTTTACAAAGTAAAGCTCCAAGCACCTGTGATAATCAAACTGTTGACCCTTGACCTTTTGCATGTTTAAGTTAAAGAGGGGCTCCCAAGGTCAATATCAGTTTGGTGGTGTACTCATTTTCCAATAGGTAAAGTCCTTGTGAAGGTCGGGCAGCCCACGTGGACCATAATCTTGTAGTGACATTCTTAGGGGAAAACAATTGGAAATCAGAATGAGGTAGGAAGGTTATCATGGCTACCCTTACCTAAACATGATTTGGCAGTGTGTTCCCAGGGCTGCCAAGACGTGCCAATATGCGTGGAGCTGCAGGAACACACCAAGTTGTGACTGGATGCCAGACCTCATGTACCTTTCAGAAAAAGCAATTAAAAACATGCACTGATAACAAAATAATGGGTGAAAACACCCGAGGACAAATAAAAATTCACTCCAAATGGTCCAGCTGGGTTCAGTTCAGTGTTGAAAAGCATTCCTGTTTAATATGAATTATGGTCGATGGACAATGCAAAAGCTGATGGACCAGTGAAATGAAAAGTTAACTTGTCCTGCTGGCTTTTAGATTTTCCGAAGGAAGTGCCCGTTTTAAAAAGAAAATGGCTTTGCCCTCTCAAAGATGAAAGTCCAGGCCTGTAGAAAACAGCTACCCTAACACAAAAAGTTTTTGTTTTTTTTAAAGGTAGGGTCATTGATTGTTTTTGTCAACATCATGCTGATTTATAGGCAAAATCATAAGGATACAATAAAAGGCATGTGTGAAAGTTTAAGCTGAAGACAGTGACTACATACTGAGAAAACAGCAAAAACTCACAAGAACATCAAATTAATCCATGTTGAGGTGACAGCGGGTACCAACTGCATCTCTGGCCGCAGCATTCACGAATGGACACCAACTCTCAGAAAACTGAGAAATGCTTCTAGCATGAATTGTTTCTCAAATTCAAATGTTTGTGTGTGAAAAATTATCCAAACCATGTTACTTCAAAGAGAATCCTTTCTCAAAATAGTTTATACTATCAACAGCTGCAGTGCTTCTCATCAAGTAAGTTTTTATGGCCATTAATTTTTTGAGTATTTACCAATCTAAGATCCTTACTTTAAGCTGTAGAAAAAAATGTTTCATGATTTGTTTTATTGAGAAACTTACTTTAACCTCTAGATGGATTATGAACTTACTTTAGTTGGTCACAGAATGCGTTGTCGATATTCCACAGGAAAAACGCGCAAAAATAGAAGGCGATGGATAAAAGTAGAAGCCTCGGTGAAAATTCTTGCTTACTGAAAAATAAAATTAATGTTTTTGTTTAAATAAAAAAAAATTAAATTAAACAATCTTGCGTTCTTAGCTAATAATACGTACAGGTAAATGAGTTGTAGTAAAGCAAATAAAATTCTATCAGTAATGTTAAGTGTTTCATAAAAATAATGGGTAGTGGACATCAGACATAAATGAACAAGTCACAGAATAAAACTTCAAGAAATAAACCACAAGGGAAACTGACTGGGTAATTTGTCAATAGTTTTCGGCTGAACAAGGAAAAATTTACTAGTGTGGGACTTAACGAGCCGGCACTCTACCAACTAAGCTCTCTTGCCCAATATTAGTGGTCTACTTTTTTTGTCAATATCTTTGTTCAGGGGTGCCAGCCAGAAGCCATTCAACCTGTAACTACTGCATAGCCATGGATGGCCAAAGTTTACGGTACAACCTGGGTAGCGGCAATAAACTGTCCCCCTATGGATGGCATGGGTGACTAGAGCATTAAGTGCTCGCCTCTTGCCACTGTGGCGCTGGTTTGATTCCCAACTAAGGCCATAAGTGAGAAGAGTTGTACGCTGATCCTCTCCTATGCCATGAGGGTTTTTCTAAGGGCCCTCTGGTTTTCTTTCCATCTGACAAAAACTCTACGACTTTGGATCCCTGGCTGTGCTCCGTGGTCATATATGGGGCGATATGGCTGGCTGCCAAAGTTGCCCTTGCATGCCCGCAGCTTGAACACATTGTAGCCGCGTCCTTCTCAGCTAGAATTATTAGCCGCTAAAATTATCATTAAATTTATTATCAATACTATAAACAAAAAGGTAAATAATTAGTGTTAAACTGAGGATGGTTTGACTCACCTGTAATAGAAGCAGTACGTTCCCCTGGATAGCGTCATTACAACGAGTACACCATAAGCAGCCTGGCAGGAAGTAAAAAGAAGTAAAAAGGATCTTTAAAGGAAACAAGAAGAGGAGCGGTGGATGCATTATAGAAGATTATTGTCGCCAGCTGCGCTGTATGTTTATTTCATTTGGGTTTGAACAAAGAAAAATTGACTGGAGCGGGACTTGAACCAACGACCTCCGGAGGTCGTTGGTTCAAGTCCCGCTCCAGTCATTTTTTCTTTGTTCAAACCCAAATTATTTTAAAATCAGTTTCCCTTATGGCTTATTATTTGATATGTATGTTTATTTCATTACACGTCCAACAGCGCAAGTGGCAATATCAGGATTGTGATTAGGAAACGAGAGAAAATGTTCAGTTTTAGATGTGGGAGGAAAACCCCAAATAGGGACGGGAAAACCATGGAATTAGGTGGGGACCCAAATCCACACGCAAGGCTCTAGTCTGAGGCGGGATTTGAACCGGGGTCCATTGAGGTGAAAAGCAAGGGAAAGAAGCCACTAAGCCAACCTGGGCTCATTATTTTATGGCTATGCTTTCTGTAAGCAAAGAATCAACGCTTACCAAAGCAGGGAATTCCACCCTTGTACATCAAGCGTTTCCACAGGTTAGCAGAGAATTTTTGCTTGTACGCACTCTACGTTACTAGGCATTCTTTGCTTACACAGCTAGCGCAGAAATTTGGCGCTTGCACAGTAAGCGGAGAATGTTGATCGCAAGCGCAGAATTCAGCGGTAAGCAGAGCCATGAAATTGAGCCCTGATCACAATGTTATGGGCACTTATCGTATTTCAGTCTCTATTATTAGATGTAGATTATTCTTGAAAAGGGTAATTGAAAGTAATTGACATACCTGGTGTATGGCAGGATCCTTTATTAAAGTGTAGAGGCCGGTAACAGACACTGCATACAGTAGTAAAAGCACCATCAGCTTATAGTTGGGACTGTTGGGTTTGGAGTTGGTCTCAAAGCTGTAGAAGATTATAAACAAAAGTTTAAGGAATGTTGTTTTATCTTACCAGAAGTTCTGGCCAGGAGTTGACTGATGTTTTGAAATTAATCCATTCCCCTAAGATCATGGTGTGTTGTGGCCGAGCAGTTAAGCGCACTGGACTCAAGTTCTAGGCCCAATTTTCATAAGGCCTGTAAGTACAAATACCTGCTAAGCGCAAAAAGATATGGCTACTCAAAGCAGAAACAGGTTACCAGCCAACATTCTATACAGTTTGCATTGTTGCCACTGGTGCTGCACTCATGTTTTGCTTAGCAAAGAAAAATGGTTAAGCAGCTTGAGGTTAAGGTTTGAACGGAAGTGTCAACTTACAAGCTGTACAGCAAGATGCACGTTCCCCAGATCATCGGTAGTTCATCAAACAGCTGAAATTAACAATTTTTGGTTTTCTTTACTGATCAAGCTTTATTTGGCGGTCTTCAAAATGTGGTTTCGTTTCCCTGGCCAGTTAGTCTTGGCCAGAAAAGTTCTTGAATGGCTAAATAGCAATACTTTAGAATGTCTTGTGATCATATTTAACCATAATTGGCTTCTCTTCATCCAGGTGTATGATAAGGGATCTTGAGAAAGCAGCAGGCAAAGATAAACTACTTACTTGAGATGATAAGCTCTTGAAGGAGATAAGACAAAATCTAAGATGAATTCAAGCAAAATTACAAGACCAATGAAAAAAGTTTACAATTGTATAAACTCAAACTTGTGAAATCATTGTTTTATTTTAGTCTGTCTTTTATATTTTTATGTGATACAGTATTTCTACATTAAGAAAGTGAAATATTTCTTTTTACCTGTGATTCATAAAGCAGGGTCATATGGAAAAACCATGAGCCAAGACCAACAGCTGCAGTAAATTAAAACATTGAATTTATATTTAAGTTAGTGCTTCTGAAATTAAAAATCTAAAGTTTTGATGGTTTTTGGAAAGAGCAAATTTATTTCCTTCCTCTGGTCTTTAATAAACACAATATCCAACCATCCTGCTGAAAAATTTATGAAATTTGGTGCTTCTATCGGCATTTGAGTGAAAACAGAAAACGGCGATTTCATAATAATATCACTCTATGGTGATAATAAAAAGTCATTTTAAGATGCGTGAAAAAAAAAAACTGTACATAATAATTAATATGTATACCCAACAAAAGGACAGGTGGACATCAACCCACAGTCCAACCCTGGGAACAGGTGGGCGTCAACCCACGGCCCAACCCTGGGGATAGGTGGACGTCAACCCACCATCCAACCCTGGGGACAGGTGAACGTCAACCCACAGCCCAACCCTTGGAACAGGTGAGCGTCAACCCACGGCCCAACTCTAGAGACAAGTGGATGTCAACCCACCATCCAACCCTGGGGACATGTGAACGTCAACCCACAGCCCAACCCTTGGAACAGGTGAACGTCAACCCACGGCCCAACCTAGAGACAGGTGGATGTCAACCCACCATCCAACCCTGGGGACAGGTGGACGCCAACAAATGGCCCAACCCTTGGGTCAGGTGGACGTCAACCCACAGCCCAACCCTAGAGACATGTATATGTCAACCCAGGCCCAACCCTTGGGTAAACCCTGGGGACACATGGACGTCAACCCATTGCCCAACCCTGAGGACAGGTGGACGTCAACCCCATCCCAACCATTGGGACAACCCTAGGGACACATGGCCGCCAACCCATGGCCCAACTCTGAGGACACAGCTCACAGGGATGTCAACCCACGACCTACATGTACATCATGTACAGTGCACTTATATTGTTTTAACTCAACTCCATATGCAACTTACTCATGAATCCAATGCACAGCAAGTAGAATCTTCGCTCCACCTCCACATTACAATGCAAAAAGGAGATCATAGTAAAAATGGGTAAGACAATTATAAAACCGCTGCTGAGCGTGTTCCCTGTCAACAGAAACAAAGACCAAAACAATCTTGAGGTACTTTTCAGAGTCTTTAACTTTAGAGAAGATGAAGAATATCCCGAACCAAGACATTTTAACAAAGTTATAGAGATTTTGATAGGCCTACAAAATGAAGGGAAAAACGGAAAAGGCAAAATAATTGTTATTTATTAAATTATTTAATCACCCAAAACACCCAGGTCAAGCTATATAATAAGACGTAAGACTAAGAGTAAGACTGGAGAACACATTGGAGGTAGTTTAAAACTGCCGACCCGCCCGTAGGGTATGCGCCTTTAATTTGTTTTCGGTAAGCTTAAGAAAAAATGGGTCTGGACGTGTGGCCAAGGATTCAGGTTTCCTGTTCCTTGGCCCAGGGAGGTAGAATTCCATGTCATGCTTGGCCACACAAGTGGGGCTAGGCCCAGATTGCAGATGTGAGATAATAGTACGCAGATGCCATGCCTGGCCCTGGCCCTGGGGATTGTGTCATACCCCCTCATCATAGGCTCTATCTACACTAGACTTGCTTTCGCACACATTACATTGACTGATGACTGCACAGTACACTTGTTTATTCACAAGATTAATAAAACAAATGTTGTTAACTTACATAGTTCTGCAATATACGGGGTTTCAACGTAGTTTTCTTCACACCAATCCAGCGTTGAAGTCGGCTTTCCCCACACACCAACTACTTCTTTCGCAGGCGCCATTTTTGTACTAACAGATTTCCAGAAACTAGTCAGGTATCCTTATCACTCATTGCTTTAAGTTTGAGGAAGAACGTCTGGGTAAAAAAGGAGCTTAACGAAATCAACAGAGGGCGTCCTACACAATGCCTCTTTATTTTAAAAACTTATTAGTAATTATTTTATAAGAATTTATATCACTAGAGTACTGTTTGTTTTCTTTCTATTAGTAAACAGGTAGCTTTTTGTGTGTTTACAACATTAAATTTAAATCGTGAACATGTTCTGAAACATGTCATGTATTTGAAAACGCGCGAAATCTGTGCTCAATTAAAGTTTGGGCGTGCTCCTGTTGGGTTCCCCGACGATCATCGGTACAATGCAAAGAATTTCGAACACGTGTTTGAGTAGTCAGTCTTTGAAAAGTAACGGTCCGGTACATACGCCTGTTTACGGTTGAAATCCCCTGGTGTGGCGCTCACTTGCAACTTTGAATCTGACAAGACCGGTAGGTCTGAAGTATTACTCCCTTGTTTTCTTCTTTTGTCAGAGCACAGCTGTTCGGAGGAAGTGGTTTATTACTTGAAATTCTAAAAAGATACAACTTCCATGTTTGTTTGGGGGTTTGTTTTTGTTTTGTTTTGGGGGGGGGGATATCGGTTTCCTCACATACTATTTTATTTACCCTTTTTTATGCCATCTGACCATTTTGAATTTTCATTTTGAATTTTTTGTGACTGAAAATTTCGGTGATTTTATGGCAGTATTACTCTCTCTCTCTTTCAGTTTACCACATACAGAACTGTCTGACAGAACTTCTCAGGTTTCTATTTTGTAAAACTGCAATTCTTCTCGAGAGATTTATCCTGATAACAACTGCAATTCTTCTCGAGTGATTTGTCCTGATAACTTCAGCTGAAAATGGCACATCTCCAATTTGAAGCCAGCATCAGTGAGTTGGTGCGACTGGATGGCCCTCTGCTCCGAGCTCCAATGCCGAGATGGCAAAGAAAGGCCATTGAAAGGAAAGGTACAATGTTTCACCGCTATGTTTCTGCAAAAATAACAAACTTTGCTCTATGCAAAAACCTACCAATATACCCTCTCAAATATTATTTCCATACCCAACAAATTATAATTAAAGGGGTCATTTTGACTGATGATTTTCCCAACAAATTTCTTTCCTTCAATTTTTTACTAGACGTATATTTCACCAGAACCCCAAAGCATTAAAAATCAAATCAAGTCAATAAATGTTCAATATTGGAAACGGTTTTCCTAACACAAGTAATATTGTCAAATTTGATTGAACTGCTTGAACTTTGCAATGACACTGACAACTAAGGTGATACATGTATTTGAATTATCTTTGTTTTAGACTCCTATAACAAGTCACCAATTACTCCACAAAGTCTCACCTACCCCAAGACACCCCTCAGCGGAAGCTTTCGGACTCCCTTAGGGGATGCCTCTTTCAGAGGTGTCAAGACCCCTGGTAAGACACCTGGTAGGACCCCAGGCAAGAAGCAAACCAAGTCTCCAAGCAAGGCATCTGGCACTTCCAGTGTCCCTCCACCCCCAACCAACCAGGGGGATAGGTTAGTGACTTTATTGAGTGCAGAATTATCGAATTGTTAATCTTGCTGGTGAATGGTCTGTAGCCAGCCTCTGTCTTTCCTACAGATATTTTCACGATAAATAAGCCATCAGTGTGTCTGACCAGACTCCTTCTAGCACAATGATTGCGCATGAAATCAGGTTTTCTGCTTCTTCTCACCCATGCACCCTTGCTTTGCAGAGAACTGCGACTCTTTGGAATTCTTGCTTGGTGCATGTTTCCCTCCATCCTACAATCTAGAGACTGTTTTTAAGAGGAATACCAATTCCTACCTTCAGCTCCCATAAGTTATTTTCATCATAAATATTTCCTTAAGTCTTGAAGACCATGACCAACAGTGGATCTTGCTTTCCAGATCAACTTTGTTGTTCAATTACAACCAATAACCAAGTTTGATATTCTCAGGTAGAGATGTGATGATAAAAATTTACGTGAACCTTGGCCTTTGAACTTAGGTTCATCCCAAACCGTGCCCATATGGACATGGACTTAAGCCACTTCAAGATCAACATCCAAGATGACGTTGAAGAAGGAGAGGATAAAAAGGAGAATTGTTACAACAGCGCCCTCTCCGGTTTGCTGAATGGCAAGCAGACCGAGAACGCAAGCATCCTCACTCTCAAAGAAAGACCACCAAAAGCACAAGAAGGTACTTCAAAATTTGTACTTATAAAACCCCAATAATTCTTACCTTCCTACAGTATGCAACGGCTTGATTGAACAAAATTGCTATAACCCGTTTTCAGATAGAAGTCTAAAGAGCAAATTTTAATTGCTATGTGAAATCCGATGTCACAATAGAAATTTTTGTCAGAAGTGACCAGTTTACAGGTGACAACCATGAAAGCAACCTCTTAAAAGAACCTGTGTTTGAGTGAACAAGAACTTGACGTTTAAAAAACAGTGCACTCTGTCTTCAGGATCAATCACTATGTTGATACCGACAACCCATCTTAAGATGAATCTTGGAGCTTAGTGAACTTGACCCGGAGATAAAGTGACAAGTGCAACATCTGAGCGTAGAATAAATGGGGTGGGTTGGAGAGATATGGCAGAATAAGGTCGTCGTCCGAATTGATGGCAGCGGCTAACAGCTGTTGCTATGGGCATGTTCACACGATGATCAAGCCAGAGCCGATATCTTGGACACAGCTTAGCTAAGCCATATCTGAATTATGGCAGCTATAGCTACGGTTATGACTATTGCTAAGGGTGTTGCTATGGATGTCCTATACTTCATCGCACGATGACACGGAATGCTAGCCATAGCTGTAGCCGCCAATTCTGACACAGCCTTACAATCTTCTTGCACTTGTAACAGCAAATAGAATGCGTTTTTACTTCTTTCCAACTGTAGGATACTACAACAACCTGAAAGTGTTGTATAGTAGCTCCAAGAGTGCGGTCAAATCAAAGCCAGGTCGCTTCATCAGAAAGGCAGCAGACCGAGTCTTAGATGCTCCGGAGCTTCGAGATGACTTCTGTAAGTCGTAGGGTGTTCTAGGACCGCAGCTTCTACTGTGGGTAAAATTTCATAGTATTGATGTATTAGGTTAGTTGTTAAAAGGCTACTGTACACATTGTGAGTCCACGAAAAATGCTCTGGGTGTCTGAACATTTTGTTTTTATCAATTTTTTTTCAGACTTGACCCTCATGGACTGGGGCTCGACAAATTTTATTGCCGTGGCATTGCACGATGAAGTGTATCTGTGGAATGCAGTCAGCGGTACAATTGAGCATCTCATGAAGCTAGAGGGCGCCGATGATTACGTTTCTGGCGTGTCCTGGATTAAGGAAGGCAACGTATTGGCTGTAGGGAATGCTCAGGGTCAAGTTCAGGTGCGTAAATCCAACTCATATGTTAAATTTTATCTTAGCTCATTACCAATAACTTTCTACCACACAATGGTGTGTTTTGGCCAAGTGGTCAAGTGCACTTGAGTCAAGCTCTGGTGTTTGTGATCAGCAGAGTGTAAGTTCAAGTTCCGGTCTTGACACATGTGCAAGACACTTAACCAGTATTACTTCACCCTTCGGTTAGGACGTAAAGCCGTAGGTCCAGAGAGTTTTGTAATGCACGTAAAAGAACCCAGTTCCACTTATTGCAAAATGAAGGAGTTTGCCTCAGTGTTCCTGGCAGTGCCTGCTGAATGCGCTGCAGCATCTTGTAAACCCTTAAAAAATACTATAACTAGAAAAATATCAACAACAAAAAACTGTCTGAAAAATAACTCCAAGTGGTTTGAGACGCCCATAGATAAAGCACTATATAAAATCTAGCTTCTATTATTGTCTATGTTTTCGTAAAAACAAAGAAGGTTTTTACACCTCTGAATTTGTCTTCTGCTTTACAAGTTAAGAGCAATACTTCAAACAAGGCTTTGAAGATTATTGATTCCAAACACCAATTTGTAATCTCACTTAGGAATATCAAGTTGACGTGTTTTTTTTCCCCTCAGCTGTGGGATGTGGAGAAGACTAAGTGTTTGCGTTCGATGGACGGTCATGCAGCACGTATCGGGGCACTGTCATGGAGCTCATTTATCTTAACGAGGTAAATAATTATCATTTGAGGTTTTTACTACCCCCAATGTTTTACAATAAGTGTGGGCCACCATTGACCTACCCAAAACAAACTATTGCAGTTACAACATTCCTGAATAACATAAAATCTTGGGTTTCACTTTAATGTCAAGTGTTGTCTTTGTACACAAACACATACAAATCTATTGCCAAATATTCAGCCCACTATATGTTTATAATAATTAGTTCTTGAATTGCGCACATATCCTAGTAGATAGATCAAGTCACTATACAACATTATTATCCCTGTTCATCAGGCATACTTTCAGACAGTTCCTCTAATTTTCTCAACTCCCTGGGGAGCATACAACTCCAAGGTAAGGGGTTACTCCAACACAATACTGACTCGGACGGCCCTCTCATGTTTCCATTTACACACCTGGGTTAAGAGAAGCAATGATGGTCAAGTGCCTCGCTCAAGCACACAAGTGTCATGACCGGGATTCGAACCCACACTCTGATGATTCAACCATCAGAACTTCAGTCCAATGCAGTACACTGCTCAGCCATGACTCACCACATAGGTTGTGTGTTGAATTTTTGTGAACTTTTTTTCAGTGGTTCCCGATCCGGTAAGATACACAACCATGATGTCCGTGTCGCCAACCACCATGTAGGAACCCTGGAGAGTCACACCCAAGAAGTGTGTGGGCTCAAGTGGAGCCCTGATGGCAAATACCTTGCCAGTGGGGGGAACGACAACATGGTTAATATATGGGATGCCTCAGCTGGAACGGGAACAGCCCCTGTGTATTCATTTACACAACATCAGTCTGCAGTGAAGGTAGTTATATTTTACAAATAGATTTTCTTATGAAAAATTGTTTCCTTTTTTAACAGACAAATCATCTGTCATTTAAAAAAAAAATTTGTATCTGGTTGAAATTCTTAGAGGTTGTGCATAACATTGGTAAGATCAAAAACATAAGTGTTCACTGTTCACATATTTAAACATTAACTAGCATGGTATAAAGATGGTCCTGGTGGAAAACTTCCCTTGACAATTTTTCACTTGAAATGCTTTAGTTTTTGAAAAAACACCCAGTAAATTAACTAGTTTTGATCTCGCAAGTCCAAAACCCAATGTTTGAAAACAGTGAGACATAATAAAGGATTTTCACATATTTTCACATGACTTCAATGACTGATTGAGCTTAACATTTCATGGGTTTGTTATTTCACGTACATATATTGAGTTACATTAAGTGCGGATACTGGACTTTAATAATTAACAATGTTGTCCATATGCGTTAAAAAGATAACTTTTGTCAGTAAACGATCGGTGCTCCCCACATTGATGTATTTGCTGAAGCAGGTTGGGAATGTCGTTTTTGCCAATTTGTTTATGTTTATCAACTCTAGGCATTGGCTTGGTGTCCATGGCAGCCAAACATTCTCGCAAGTGGCGGAGGAACGGCAGATCGTCATATACGATTCTGGAACTGTCTGACTGGACTCTGCCTTAATAGCCTGGATACAGGATCTCAGGTAAAGGGGCGAGGCTGGCCGAGAGTGGGTTGAAAGGAAGGGAGACTGCATAACCCTCAAGGCACTGTTAAAAACTTCAAAAATAGGCAAAACACCAGTTACATCACTTGGTAAATGTTAGGTCAAGCAGGGAGCTTAAACATTTTACTTTAACCGTTTAGAAATTAAGCGGCCGCGAGCAGCTTGTACCAAAATGTCCATTTCGGCTGCAATTGGCCGTAAGATTTTACCACCTTACAATTAAACAAGCCCCTCAAAGTAAAGGCCATGTCCTAAAATTGACATTTCCAAATGCTTTCCCCTGTTGAAACAAAAACTACAATTCAGAAACAAAACCAAATAGTTCTGTTTATTTTCTTGTTTTTCCAGACATTCATCCTAAACAAACGTTGTGAGTGAAATTGTTTTTAAACTTTGCAATGTCTGGGCATGTGGTAATTAAGATTCTGAAATGAATGGTCTCTAAATGATTAACTATTTCCTTTTACCTTAGTCTCTACCCAATATGTCTTGCTAAGATTTATGGGGTTTTTAAACTTTTTTTTTTTTAAGGTGAGCTCTATCCTGTGGTCTGCGGAGCACAAGGAGTTAGTGTCAAGCCACGGCTACGCTCAGAATCAACTGAGCATCTGGAAGTATCCCATGATGCAGCACATTGCTGACCTACGAGGTAACAAAACTAAAAGGGTGGTACCATAAAGAATATGAATATCTACCTGCAGGGGCAGAGTTGGGTGGCGTGTCGTGGACGAGTGGTTAATAGCACCAGACTCAAGCTCTGGGTGTTTCTGATCTCCAGAGTGTGGGTTCGAGTCCCAGTCTTGACACTTGTGTCCTTAACCATTACTACTTAGCTGTTGGTGTCGTGTATTGTGTAATGCACATAAATGAACCCAATTACACTTGTCGCTAAGAGAAGAGGTTTTCCCCAGTGTTTCTGGCAATGGCTGCTGAATGCGCCGTAGCACCTTGTAAACCCTTATAAGGTGCTACATAAATAGGTCTCATAATTTAAAAGAAAAATTACAAACTCATCTTAGGTTTCTGCTTTTTCAAGCGCCATGAGTACCTTATTGGTAGATACATGCACTTTATAGGACTATATATTATTAGTAGTCATTTGTAAGGAGTTGGCACTGATTCAAATGTTTTCATATGTGTGCCTTGAGAGAAATTTTGCTAAGAAACGGTAATTTTTATCCATGCGTTCAGCCAAGAAACTCCAGAAGGTGGACAAGAAAGCCACATACAGCCTCACTTTTAAAACAACAAATGAGGGAAATTACCGATTCTAAACAAGCTAAAATAATTGTACTTTTTGTCCATTTTAAAGGTCATACCAACAGGGTCCTGACCCTCTGCATGTCACCTGATCAAACCATGGTGATGTCAGCTGCTGCTGATGAGACGTTGCGATTGTGGCACTGCTTCACCAGCGAGGGCAGCAGCAAACAGAAGTCCACCAAAAGCGGTAAGAAGAGCATAAGTCACGCGCTGTCAGTTGGTCAGATCAGGTAGACTTGATTTTCAAATTTACCGTATTGCTGCAAATGTTTACGTGCAAGTTTATGTAAAATTATTGTAAATTTGTTTTTTGTTAATGTCGATGAGTCTAAGCCATGTTTCAGTTGGTTAGACAATGGGTCCTCCATATGCAAATCATCTGATTACATATTCATGATCATCTAATTTGCTCGCATTAAATGTTTATTCATGAGTTGCTTATGCTGTTGTTGGTACACTAATTCATTTGCATACATTAAGAGTGGCTAAGTGAATATTCATTACCAAATTTGCACAGTTGGACTCAGAGCATTATTTTCAAAATATACTAAAAGATTGTTAATATTTTTGTAATGTTTATTTGTTAATTTTATGGTTTAGTTTTTTTCCCAAGTAACAAATTAAATCTATTTACTCTTTATTTAAGGTGAGGTACATATCATGAACAAAAAACACATTCATAAACGTTCTCTAGGCTTTTCGCGTAACAAAGTACTGGAATATTTTGCTAAAAGGGTTTTTGTTTTCGGAAACTGGTGCAGTCCAGAAAAAATTGAGGCATAAAGTTACGGTGGTGGGTTGTTTGATTAGAACATTTCAACATTTCTATTATAGGAAAAAACTGAAGTACTTTACTCTTGTTCACACTTTGTTTTGTTGTGAATCGTAGTGCATGTATGTTGTTTTAAAATGTATGTGAAGTTCTGGAATAATTGTTTGAATTGTACGTATGTAAAATTGTAAATAAGTTTAAATGTATATTGTTATTTATTGAAGTACTACAAAGACCTTTGCCCAATTCATAGTTAAATTAAATGTACCAAAGTCAAACAAACAAGTTAAGATCAGAATTAATTTTGTCACAAATTTTGTAAAATTGTGTAAATTTCAGAATTATGCAGAGCCACTTTGTTATTTATTTCTGTATCCTGTAGATGTACATAATATAAATAGTTTTTTTGTCAAAGTACAATGTGGTAAATGAATTTGATGTTTAAGTGAATATTGTTGTGTTTTGTGGTTTTTTTTTCTTCTCATTCTTCCAAAGAAAAGGTGGAAATACAAGTATAAAAAGAAACCCATAATTTGTGCATCCTCTTCTTTTTTTCATTTTTGTGAACCCCTTTCTTTCTTCACGACAAATGGCAATCAATATCTACCTAAAGATTTATTCCATTTTCTTATTTCTATTTTGTTTGAATTAGCTTGAACCTCTCGTATAAGTCTTTATAAATGTTGAAACAAAACTTTCCATCCATGCTGTGTTATCTCTTCCTCCATTATTGGTAGCTACCTCAAGTCATTAACAAGGGTCCTTTCTCACTCTCCACAAAAAAAATAAAAATCCAACACCATTTTTTTTGTTTTGAGGGCAAAAAAAACCAGGAGTTCCGGTTAAAAACGGAGAATCACATCCCATGTAAAATGTTATCAGTTAACCAGTGCAGTCCTCAGTCCATCAGAATCACACAAAAACGTGCTGCTGGGTTTTGATGGGTTGGGGACAGTTAGGGTTAAAACTCCAAACACAACGAGCTAAAAATCCTAACCGTTCTGAAGGCATTTATGGGAAATCTTGTTTTCAATGGTGTGTCAACTGATCACACACAATCAAATTGGACATTTCCAGCCATATTAGTATCATTTTTATCATTAACACAAAGTTTCCTGGTTTTGCATCAAGCAGGTTTAATTTTCCTCTCACGAAATTAAGCCAAAAACCTTACATTTAGCCTTTTAACACTCGTACCTTAAAACCAAGTGCACAAAATCTAGTAAACATGTTCAGGCTTAATACTTCACAGAGGCAACAAAGTCAATTGCCTCCAATGCCCTTGGTCATTGCCTCTGTGCCCCTTGAAATGTTCCAGTGCCCTCTTCAAGGTGCCCTAAACAAAGGAAAAACTGCCTTGCCCTAACAAGAGCAACAAGTATCCAGCCTGCTTGCCCTAGAAATAATGAACTGGTTCTCCCCGAAACATCAGTGATTTCAAACAATGCCATCTTGAAAGGTGACCATGTGGTACTGTGGTTTTTTCCATGGATGAGTTTTGACGAATGTGAAAAATCCAGATAACAGCTTAACAGCCTGGGTTCCCCCTTACTCTAAATCCACAACCTTCCAGATGTTACAATTCAGGAGGTTGGCAGACTTTGTGCATCACCTAAAATACAAAACTACAGGTTTGGAAACAATGTGAACTATTTATTTCTCCCATTGGTGCCTGCTTCCCTTCTTTCACAACAATTTGAAGGCTCAAGGAGATTTTGAGACAATCCTGAAATCCGGAAAACATCCTGAGAAATCACACCCCTGGTTTTGTAGCTGGTTCCCTGCAAATATCTGTTCTTATCAAAATAAGAAACTATGAACTTTTCTTGTATCCAACAAGGATGATAAACGAAAATCTGATTAACCAGTCAATAAACTCCTGAAATGGTTTTTAAAAGAACGCAATTGTTTTGACTTGAATTCATCTGTATCTGTCTGTAAAGGAACTAAATGAGTGGAGAAGATCAACTAGTACCCTGTGCACAAACGAAGGGGCGGCTTTACAATTTACTGTACATACATGACTTGTTTCTATGGTAACCAACAAACGTCAGAGGAGATCTTCAGAAGAATAAGCCTCGCATGCGTCGACCCATTCCTTGTCGGTCATACAGGACATTAAATTTGTTGACAAACTGTAAAAGAGACACAAAAACAACATCAACTGAGGCGGAATGGTGGGGTGTTGAGGTGATCAAATTGACTTTGTGTAGGAGGTACAGTGTTGAGGTCATCAAAGGAGGGTGAGGTTACTTAATAAGACAGGGAGGCCAGATGAGGTCACTAGATGAAACGGGGAGGTCATCAAATGAGGCGACAGGAAGGTCAAACAAGGTTATCAGTACAATGGAAGCACAGATGAGGTCACTAAATGAGGTCACACAGTGAGGTCGCACAGTGAGTTACAAGGTCAGTAGAGGTCACTGAATAAAACAGGAAGGTCAAACAAGGTTATCAATACAATGGAAGCACAGATGAGGTCACTCATTGAGACAGGGAGGTGAGTTGAGGTCAGTCAATGAGATAAAGAGGTCGGTGGAGGTCATCAAATAACAGAGAGGTCAAGCGATCACTAAATGAAATAAGAAGGTAAAATGAGGTCACTAAATGGGAGAATGAGGTTGGGGGATGAGATGAGTAAGTGAGGTTATTGTGAGGTGATTTTGTCAATGAACCTCACACAGCCTTTACATTCATACCTGATTGATAGTGTTGCATCCCTTGGTAATGGTGCCTAGGTAAGCCATGAGTGAAACATCATTACATTGCTGCAGAAAAAAGAAATCACAACGATATATGAATATTACATCATAATTAAGTAGCGCCTTTATCCAAAAGTAAAAAGTGCTACAGAGAAAATCATTGCAATGCTGTGTCATGCCCTTGAAAGTCTGGTTAGGTCCTTTGACATTCATTGCACAATATTTACATGGGACATACTGCAAAATGTCCTTCCTGAAGTCAAGGTACTATCGGCAAATTGAGGGCAAAGGAACACAATGGAAACAGTGCTGTCCTCACATTAGAAGTCTTTGTATTATTGTTACCTCTCATTCATTTCGTGCACTTAGTCTACGGGAGAGTGTTAAGTTAAAGGGACAAAAGAAAGTCCCCACATTGATGGAAATAAATTAAAACATGTCTGGATTAAGCAAAAGTGGGTCATCAACTGTGGCATGTCATGGCCGAGTGGTTAAGCGCACAGGACTCAAGCTCTGGTGTTATGGTCAGTTGTGGCACTTGTGTCCTTAAGCAAGACACTTCATCATAATTGCTTTGTCCTTCAGATGGAACATTAAGCCATAGGTCCGTGTACCAGGATGGAAGTGCACATACAAAAACCCAGAACACTTATCGTGGAAGAGTAGGTATTAACACGATGTTTCTGGTTCACATAGCAAGCACCCTTGTTTACAGGTTTCCTCAGGCTTGCCAACTACAATGATCAAGTTCAGTTATGAGATGTCCTTGGTTTTATTACCAGAAATGTATAATTTGGGGTTGAACAGAGACAAACTGACAAAAGCAGGATTTGAACCAACGACCTCGGGTTTAACCTGCCGGTGCTCTACCAACTGAGCTATCTAGGCCTAGTTGGCAGTCTCCCTATTTTTGTAAATATCTTTGTTTGGGGGTGCCAGTCAGAAGCCATACAACCCTTAGCGGCCGTGTAGCCAGGGATCACACCCAAGTTTACGATACAACCTGGAATATATGTTAATAATAATAATAATAATAATAATAATAATAATAATAACTGCATTTTGACTTACATTATAGAAGTCTGTGTCGAATCTCTCCGAGCTAAGCACTGGTAGTCTGTGACAGAGACTGTAAGCATCTCGAAGGATATCATGATTGCGAGGAACCTCCCCGGCCTGAACCGCCTTGACGTAGTCTAAGATGAGCTTCACTCGACTGTGTAACATCTTGATGGCATTGTGTTGTGCTGTGAGCTGCTCCGACACTGTTGTTTAAAAAGAAAGTTCAACCAAAATCAGAGTCCAACAGTTTCCAACGGTTTGGGTGTTTAGTTTTAATACTGCATGGTGTCGGTCTGAGAACTGCACTAGTAAACTGTTTATGCTTTACATGGGATCAGGCATACCATCATAATCAGAGTCCAACAGTTTGGGTGTTGAGTTACTGTATGGTGTTGGTCTGAGGACTGCACTAGTAAACTAGTTATGCTTTTGAGATCATTGATTACCACCATAATCGAAAGTCCAGAACAGTTTGGGTGTTGAGTTACTGTGATAGGACTGCTGCAGCCCACAGCCCAACACCATCAGTACTAGTGCAGCACTAGTAAACTGATTGGATTAGGCATGCCACCATAACCAGCATTGGCCTAACTGGACATTTTCATTCGGGGGGGGGGGGGGGCAAGCAGGGGCAAAAACATAGTTTTGTTTTTGTTGTTGATGTATTTAATAATTAATTTCTCCCTTTTTAAAATCTCATTTTGGGGAGGGGCAAGAGTTCCCAATTGGGGAGCTTTGGAACCCCCCCCCCCTAATTCCACTGATAATCAGAATAGGTATAAAGCCATTATAGTTATGGAGTTTCATTTGGAATAACATGCCTGTGTCTATTACAAAAAGTCAATTAAACTTACGTCGGAGGTCACCAGCAACACTAATCATATATTTAGATATCAACTAACCTGACGAGTTTTCCGAGGTTTCATTGGTGGTCACTCTGGCCACGTGATCAACGCCGATTCTCTCTGCTTCTTCCGTTGCCAACGTGTACGGCAGCTCGACGAAAAGCATTGTGGCTTCTCCATTGACAAGATCAATGACGGACTCGAAAATACTGATTGGGAGTTGCTATTATGAAACAAATTTCAAAAGAAAAACCCAAATCAAAAATGCACATTTGTTCAAATACTACAACTAAAAAGACAAATTTATTTTTAGTGGGATAGTACATCATTGGTCTTTTGACGAACATATTCTTTCTAATCTTCAGGTTTTCAAGAAAACATTTTCAACGGATATATTTTGAGTTTTCAGGAGACAGAATGTAAAGAAGCAATACTTTCTTCTTTTCTTTAAATTGTTTGTAACATTTTCCAAAATTTTGTAACAGAAAAATAATGTTTTTTGGTCATGTTAAAATATATACAAATGGTCAAAATTTTTAAGCCCCCAGATCTTGTGGATAGTTCCTTGAAATTTCTTAGCATCCTTTTTACTTACGTCTGTGTGTCTTGCAAGAGGGTTCAGCTTCAGGAAAATGGGGCTTTCATTAATTGCACAGATCTGCCAAAATAAAAGTTAATATTAGATATAAGAAAAACATATTTCCTACAATACAAAACACAAGAGAAGAAATGCAGCTCAGTGTTGCATACACTCTGTAGACATGCTTTTGTTCAGTACACTTAAGGAAAATCATATTCATCAACACTGCCAAAAACAGTGTTTTAACACTACATACGAAGTGTGGACCTGACAACAGAAGTGGTAAATAGAATGGAGGGACTTGAAACACTATGTGGACTAACACACGTCCACAGTGTTTTTCATAGTGTTGAAGAATACAATTTTCCTTATGTGTACAAAACAAAGGATGGTCCACAGAGTGACTGCAACACAGAGCTGTGTGTGTGGATGAGGGTAAGTCCACATAGTGTTTCAAGTCCCTACACTGTGTAGACCTCTTATTGTTCTCAGGTCCATATTTCGTATATGCGTAAAGTAAACATGTTAGCCTTTAACACTAGTTCCATGTAGACTTGGACAACATTATAAATTGACAACCTTTACGCCCGTACCTGTTTGTGAACTTTGATATCTGATTCGTTGCATGGTCCTCCGGTGGTGTACCATCCCAGGAAGTCAAGGTCACTGAAAACTTGCTTGACTGCGAGGGAAAAATAAAAGAGCAGCGAAGATGGTCATTATAAAGTCACATGGTGTGCTGTAACATAACACAGATTGATTATAAATAGGGTTGATTTAATTGTTGCCAACACGCAGCTCGAAAGTTCATCTTGAGACTCTGCTAGGGCTTGGGTTAATGGAGCATCTCAAAGGTCGGGCACATTCTAGCACAAAGGCACATTCCTGAGGGGACACTCCCTCAATCCATTGGATCGCCCCAACGTTCTGCTAGACCACACCATTGTGCCAAAGTAAGGGACCAATCCTACACGAGTGAATATGTGCATAGTATTTTAATGTTCCGGCAATCCAATGGGGCAGTCCATGTGCATGAGCTGGAACACTTATTTGATCCAATTTCAGCGTTCCTACCGTTCTGACTTCTGAGACGTTCCCTAAAAGTGCAGAATAGGTGGGGGCCATTTTGCAACTTGGCTTTGATCATTTTTGTGGAAAGTTTGACCGAGTGGAAACTTACATTGCTCCTCCTTAGTGTTGTAATATTCTCTGTCGACAATGATGTCACCGTCTACAATATCAAACAGAAGCTCAAAAGAGTTGAAGACTTCAATGTTGCGTCCTTTCTGCTGGCCGATGATAGCACCAAGAACTGCCAAATGGAGACAACACGAAAATAAGACATGAAAATAGAGATTTTACTATGTTGTGTCTTACTCTTAGTCTTAGGCTAACCCCATTAAGCCATTCTACTTAAATACTGCTGGACAGAGAAAGGGGAAAGATTCTGAATCCGAATGCCATAAATAAAAAGCATATTACCAAAAAGTTACTATTAACTAATACTAGGAAGGTACTGATGATATACAGTAGGCCTGGAATTACACAGAGGCCATGACCTCTTTTGCCCCTGGTCTTGGCCTTGGTGCCCCTTTAAATATTTCCAAAAGACTTTAAGATTTTCGAATGGAAGTGACATTTGCAATATGGACATGGCCCTGCCCTCCTCTCATTGAGAGGGTGAGGCAACTTAAGTAAAACTAAAAGAACCTCAGTCGACATACTCCGCAATAAAAATTGTTCTTGCCTTTTTTAGTTTGATTTATTTTATTCACATTTTCTTTTACAAAAGAGATGGCACTGATGATACAGGAAAATATTTATGTAGGTTTTAAAGTAAAAACACACGAAGAAAACAAATGACATGAACATGATGAATGAATGGGTGAGTGGTGAGTACAGGAAATGGCCCAATACTACTCCTAGAACTATTCGGTTCGTTCCGCTATCGTCTCCCCGACCCTCATAGGTCATCATGTACAAAATCCTATTCGAAACTTTTTCCCCTTCACGTTTATGCACCTGAACTTCTCTTTTGAAAACGGAGCTCGCCAAAATTAGGCTCTATGTGTTCATTGTTTTCACAGTGAGTTCGGGGTGGGTCCAGAAAATCCACTCCGCAAAAAAAAGATGCAAAAAATGATAAATTCCCATCGTTTATTCAGAATCGTCGCCTTCCAATAACAAAAATGGCCGCCGTCGCTTATATCACTGGTATGCTGCGTGCAACGCTGGTCCACGACATGCCTTAAGCCGGTATTCAATAGTATTCTGTGCGTAACGCTGGTCCACAATAATCAATGGCTTATCTTTTATACGTAAACCGTTGGTTATTGTGAACCAGCGTTGCGCGCAGCATACCATTGATACAAGCGACGGCGGCCATTTTTGTTATCGGAAGGCGATGATTCCGAATAACGATGGGAATTTATCATTTTTTGCATCTTGCATCTTGCGGAGTGGATTTTCTGGACCCACGCCGAACTCACTGTGAAAACAATGAACACATATCACATGGAGCCTAATTTTGGCGAGCTCCGTTTTCAAAAGAGAAATCCAGGTGCATAAACTAGAAGGGGAAAAAGTTTTGAATAGGATTTTGTACATGATGACCTATATGAGGGTCGGGGAGACGATAGCACAACGAACCGAAGGAATAGTTCTAGGAGTAGCCCAATACTTGCTAGGCCTAACTTTAACTTTTAAAAAGTAAACACTAGTATCGTAAGTATCAACCCGATTTACAGTGGCCTGTGTCGGCAAAAACTCCACTGCCTTACTTAAAATGTCATTCACTTTCCTTTATTTTTTTTATGAATTAATGATGTTTTCAACTCAATCAAGTTCAACCTGTCAACCGACCTTGTGTTGGCTTTCCCTCTTGAGCACGTATCCTCGTCCAATGTTCGGATATATTCATAATGACTAGAGGATGTAGAGCTACCGAAACACTCCCAGTTGTTCCACTTGACGCCATAACGGCGCTTAAACCCCCACTTTCTTCGCCGCTAGTCGATGGAGTATCGTCAACATCCATTTTGGCCGCCATCTTGTTTAGGAGTTAACAGCGCGTTCGGTTGTTTGTGGCTCTCATCTCAAATTATGACATTGCAACAAACAAGGCATGCAGTGCTTTGGCAAGACCGCAGTATGTGAGACATTATTAGTTGTGATTCTACGAGATAGTACAGTTATTTGACCAGTTCGGGATCATTGACCAGTTCGGGATCACTTCAACTTTGCAACAACCCCATAATTAAGTTACTTCTCACATTACCAATTTCTGTTGATACATGTGAAGAATAACATGCAATAAACCAACAAACCCAATATAAGGTTCCAAACTTCATCAACAAATAAATTATAGCCATTTTCTTGAAGTTTGTCTGCGATTTTGATCATTATTAAAAAAAAAATGTTGGTTGAAAAACGCTGTTAAAACTTCTCACCTTTAAAATATGAACGCCAGGGCGAATACAATTTTATGTTAAATGCTTAGAATATGTTTAAAATATTTCAGGTAAATACTGAGCAGTCGTCTTGTTTTTTTGAGGAGACGAAATTACCGAAATCGTCTTTTGGGGGGCATCGTACCCTTGACCAGTTCGGGATCACTCACTACTCAGCATCTCTCATTGCGTCAAATGGTGCCACACTCAGTGAGGTAAAATCTTACTGCTGCAGTCGAAAGTTTATTTGTTGCTTTTAAGATACATTTCTTCAACAAATTCTTGTAGGAATATTTTTTTTTTGTGAGAAAATGAAACTTGGAGGAGGAAATTGCGACTGTAAGAATAGATATTTGGGTCAATGTTGCTTTTAGGCGTGCTTCACCTTTTCATTTGCCTTTGCTGTTGTTTTGTGTTTTCGTTGCTGGATTTTTGCGCTGCTGTTGAATACACTTGCATGAAATTCTCTGGAGAAAGGAAGTCCATGTCCATGCCAACACACTTGTGAAGTTTGTGTCCTTGAGAGACAGTTTTATGAATGGGAGTATTGGTTTGCAATAGAGGGCAAGCTACTGATTCAGAATAGAATCAACTGATCCTGAACTGGTCAAACAGGTGACAATACTTTTCTCAAAGCCTCTTCAAAAGTACTAATCTTTTTTTGTCAGTGGATACTTGGTGAGTTTTATAACATGTTTAGGTAAACTGATAAACTTTTTTGTTTAAAATGTCAAAGAGATTGCAACCAAAAACAATGTGAATTCAAAAAGTGATCCCGAACTGGTCAAATGACTGTATTATTCTATGATATATTATTAAAGAAAACAGAATCTTGTTTCACTCTGGAAGCTAACTTTAAGCAAGTTCGTCAACCCTCCAAGGGAAATACTGTGAAACAATGTTAAAGTCGAAACTTCGCTGCATACTCAGCAGTAATCAGCCATCAGGCCCCACAGTTAGAGCCGCTTTATTATGCAGACAAGTTTGCTTAGCAGTACACCAGTCAGGAATAGTACATGTGACATGGTATTTTGGCTGTTAGCCATATTCTGGTAAGCATTAGGCCTATATGTGTTGTGGTTAGCTACTTTTTTTTTGAAGCAGCTCTATGAGACAGGCACAACCTCTGAAATGACTTTCCATGGTCGATTATTAAAAACTAGAGTAGAGTGTGATGAATGATGTACAGTATATTGAAACCTTCAATTAGTAATGGCATTACTTTTTCTTCTTTTTTTATTGCACAAGTTTTGGTCTTGGTTTTCCGAAGTGAGCTACGGGGGTCCACCGTAGGGGAAGTTCCTATCCCCTATAGTAGGCCTGTAGGCGCATGACAAGCGGTGGAGTTTGTTGACGACAAAGACAGACTTCCCTGGATATTGAAGTAAACGTCAACAACTCACAAGTGGAATACCTGTTGCCGTTTAATTTAAAACTTCTCTCTAAAATCGATTATAAAAATTAAAGACAATCACTTATTAAAAAGGTACAGCTGTCGCCGATCGCCAAGATCAAATAACCACTGCAAAAACAAACATACTTATCAACAAATCTGTAGGCCCTATACTAATAAACGATGCGTTTAAATTAACTCAAATTCTTCACGTTGCATGGCGTAGGCGAAGATTGTTGGTAAATATTACGCATGATGATCCCGTACAAAGGATTCTTCCATTTTCGAGTCAAATTGTAACAGTAGTTGCACTGGTGAGAATGATAATATGTAAACGTCGCCTAACAGTATGAGGCCGTGTGTATATTGGCGGCTGCGGTTACAGCTGCGGCTGGACATCTCCGCGTCCCCTTTTTGACAACACCCTTTAGCCGTGGCTGTAGCCACGTCACCAATTTGGATTCGGCCCCAAACACGGTGTGACTCCAAAAAGTATTTATTGTGATACTGACGTCAGGTGAACTGGGTCATGTCAATAGGCGCAGTGTGAAGATTCAATTTTTTGCAATACCTATGGACCGTAATCGAACATTAAAATTTCCTACTGCTTTTCATTATTAAAAATTATTGTCTGCAAAAGGAAGCTGAAACTGTTGAGTAACTTTTCGATATGAAACTGCACTGTCGTGAGATTGCCACTAATGGACTGAATGGGTTGTTTGTGTTTTTCGTAATACTCGTCTATGCAACAAGCGGATTTCGCAAAGGAGCTACTGGTCTCCCAATAGGTAAGTTACTCTTCAGTCGATATCACTTTGTGCTAGAAAAACTGAGACCTCATCACCCAGAAAAGGACCCCCGGACTCGGCTGATGTAGACTCGACTACAACACCCTAGTAAGCCGTGAGAGCTCTCCCGGAGGACGGCAGAGTACGGCGTCAGAGGCATTCGGAGGCGCAGGCTGATGGGGCCTGGCGGAGCTCCGTTCCCCACAAACTGGCCGGGCCGACGCGGTCCAGTGCCTAAGGAGGACCGAGCAGGCATTCCAAGCGAGGGTCTACTTGGTTCGTGGGCCCCGGGGTGGTCGTGCATGGGTGTGCCGTGAGAGACCTCCCGGACGCCCTAGGTTTTTAGCTCATCAACTACTACTACAGAGGATTATCTTCACGTTTAAAAACAATTAAACAAGATCCTGTCTGAGTTGAAATATTCCTTCTCCCGACGCATTGTAGAGAACTGAAGTATGGAACAAACTACTATTAGAGGAACTAGCTCCATCCATTAATGTATTAAAGAGAGTTTTTCTTGAACCAAGGCGGGACCTTAAAAGTCAGCGGGTAGCCGGCTCCTTGTTCCTTCAACCCACCTGGTATTCATGACGAATGGTGGAGGTTCCAGGTAAATTCCATGATCAACGATAGGCGACCGCCCCTGTCACTGCTGAATAAAACAGCTCTACAATACGGAAATGCATTCACAGTGCCACCAAGAAGAATTTCCCTAGGGTAGTTTTTAAACAAGACAGTCGATGAGACAAATCACATTAATTTGAGGCTCGCTATATACATTGTCCTTCCATCCCCGACCGACCAATTAGGATAAATTAAGAATCTACCTCTCCCAAAAGTTATCCTTGTCAGTCGCCATACAACTCAAAAAGCGGTCGGACAAAGTTTTCATGATGTAAAACTCTTGGTGGCGCCCTGTATTTTAAATCACCCGATGATCGCTATCACTTAGAGTGAAAAGAGACGTCAGTCTAACCATATTGTACTTTATTAACTTTTTGCATCCCATCCACACGTACGTGTATACAATATGTAACATTACACTTAACTACATACAAACATTATGCACACGCGCAGCAGCAGACAATCGAAAGTACAGTTAACTGCTGGTGTTTGTGGGTGTGACAAACTACGTCACTTCGGAGCAAACCAATCATAGCACAGACATTAAAAGCTTACGTCACTGCAAGTTTACCGACTGATATGGCCTGTATACCAGTGCATGTCTTTATCCTTGTGGATAAAGACAGCAGACAAGTCTAAAAAGGTTGATTATAGACCGTGCAAGTCTCGCGCGTATTCGAACATTTTGGGACCACTGTGGTCCCACGTACATTGCTTTAACGCGTTAAAGAAACAAACTCACGCGCTTTAACGGATCCCAATGTTCGAATACGCGCGAGACTTGCACAGTCTATTGGCCCATCCTGTGCGCCGCGCGTACATTGTGCGTTGTCCATTGCTGCATCATCGTTTTACCAGTAAGATGACGACGTGATGACGTCATTTCATAAGGCCAAAGCGTGAAGCGGTATTAATAGTAATGCTTTGCTTTTATCGTACAATATTGACAGGTCCTCGAGCCCCTGATGCCGACTCTGGCGTATCGGTAGACCGGCAGGTGTACAGTCAGGAGGAGCTTGTGTATCATGGAGATGTTGGTGGCACATCTAAGTATTCGCACCTGGGGAAAAACCCTAAACCGGCCGTCGTGGACGGGTAGGTGATCAAAGTGTAAATCTTGAAGTAAATTTTCAAGTGAAAAAGATAAACAGTTTTGGACGTTAAAGATTTAAAATAATGAATCTCCCCTTGTGTTTAGTTTATACATCAAATTAAAGATACCGAAGACACAATATTTAAACCATCTTAAATTTACATTTTGTTGCAGTCCTCTGTTTGTTGAAACCAAAGTAAACCTTGACTCAGGAGTACTGCCCAAACCCGGCGATCCAAGCATCACGGGCCACCAGCTCAAGGGAGATAAAACGTCATTGCATCAATTAGTTTTACGTCATAACGCGATAGGAACTGACCATCGTCAACGAGGACTTCACAAGGGAGAAAGCGAGGCTGAGTCGTTGACTGCTGCTGACAAAAGTGGAAGCGTTATACCAGGGGAGACCGACCAAGACGAGGGGCGGGGAAGAGGCGATAGCATTGACGGAGGAGGAGCTGAGAAATTACACTCGGATAATGGTGAAGGGATGGTCTTGCATAAAGATGATGGACATCTTAGTGAAACAAGTTTTGATAGTGATGATTTTGATGATGATGATGACGAAGAGGAGCAGGCTGTTGGGAGCCTGGCAAGCGAGGCCCGGATCAACCTTGAGATATTGGCTGACGAGACGAGAAGCGAACAAGCTGTGGGAACGCCGGGGAAGGACTCTAATGCCGGTGATTCGATGATGGATCCAGTTAGTCATAGTCTCCTCGCTCAACCGCGGAGGGAGCTGCGGAACGTACTGTTCGCTACACAGATTGCACCAATAACACGCATAAAGGATAATATGGAAGCGAACTCACGTTTTGACAAAGATGATCTCTGAAGACAGATTTGATGGCTAGATTTTTCTCTATATCAAAGCACAAATTCTTCAGCTCTTTGTACCCCACGGTAAAATGTGACACCGAGATGATAGATCATCTCATCTTCTGCCCTCAAACCTCAGAATTGGAAGGCGTCTGTTACTGTCGAAACTGTCTTCATCCTTAATAGCTCATTTTGGTTCCATAATGAACGCAGAGGCATTTCCTCATTTCACCTCTCCATCTTCTAGTTTGTCTTCCGCACCTGCTTCATCTTCATCGCCAGCATGAATTCATTGTCAGGGGATGGTACGCACCCCATTTTTAAAACGGCCTGTTCGGGCATACTCTTTGTGGCATACTGACAGCGAACCCCATGTTGACGTCTTGAACTCTAATTACTTCCCTTTAAGATTAGTTTAAATTTGTCATTTCATGCCTCGATCCTCATAGCCTCTCCAATAACTTGACATTGTTGTTCAGCCCCTTTATTTCAATAAACACAAAATTGACACAGAAACTCGTCCATCCTACACTCTGAATTGTTTTTAACCCCCTCCCTTCTTCCAACTTCAAAACAACGTGGACGGTTCCATATTGTGTTCACCAAACCTTGTCTGGCGCACTGTGACATGACCTTGTTTTGTTGGGACGATTGAACGGGCGTGAACAATTATTTTGGAAACAAAGCTCGAAGTTTCGCTGCGCCAGTGTCCCAAGAGTCCTATATTTATCAATGTAGAACTCCTATATTAAATTTTGGAGCATCACGCGTCGCAGCAGTAAAGTAGATGGCAAAAATAAAATATGAAAAGTGGTGCATGTTCAACCAAATCAAATGACAATGTGTGCGGTTTATAAAGTTAATACGGGATCAGTGAAATATTGTTGTGAGTGAACAGCTGAGTTGGGCCTACATAACACACTTTCCAAAACGTCGAGACCAAACAAACGGCTCTTCTCAGAGCCAATTGACACTCCTTCCTAAACAACACACACCCGCAAAATATACTGGAAATAGTTACTTCGAAAAAACTAATTGTATTGTTTGCTGATAAAGGCCCCAAACCTTAGATAAAACTTGATGCTTCAGCTTAATTTCTGTATGTACGGATTGTTACATAAGACTTTTAGCTTACATAATCACTGGGATGAAATCAATTTGCTAGTGTGTGGGTGACGATACACATCTAAACTGGGGAACTGTAACAAAGGAGGACGATAGGTCCCCGGTTGGGTATAGGTCCCCAGTGAAAAGTGTGTACAAAACTTCCATGGGAGCTGGTTGCAAAAAAGTTAGGGTACACAAAAGAGGGACACATAGTTGGTCCCCAATTGCAGGTGTTTACACACCGGGTCTATACGGATGTGTGACTGTGTCTACCCGCGTTGAAACCAAGGACGTGAAAATAAAAGGGATCCGGGTGTTTGACAGAGCGAGGACTTCCTCGCTTCGCATTCGTGTACAAACCATTATAGGGACGTCGCTAAAAAGAACAACCAAATACAAGCAATGGGGGAACGATCGGAGAAGTCTTCAATTTACGGGATTCACAAAATGGGGTGCATTGTTGAAAATGCGCGCTTGCGTGTGTTTGTGTGTTACGGCGTGTACATAAAGCAATTATGATAACAAGTAACCTGTGACCTTCGATAATTGGTTATCTTACATGCTTTGTATGGTTGAGCTGAGTAAAGTATGAGTGGGCGTGTTCTGTTTGTTGTGTTTTATTATACATTGCATAATGGTGCTTTTTGTATCACGCCATAGAGAAAGATCGCACCATTGTGTAAAGTAAAAGACACGAATAAAGTTACCCGTATCCCTGATGCGAATTGTTACATGAATCCATTAAATGTTTAGTTATTCTTTACTATTGATTTTGTAAATCGTTAAAGAATTATCAGTTGAGTTCCTTACTCGTCGATGATGTTGACTTGTAACGATTCAACATTTAAATATTTATTGTGTGTTTTTATAGTTACATTTAATAAGTCAGTCGATAAGATACTGTGATCTGCACTACAAAAACAATGTTTGTCCCTATTGTTCATGTCGTCACGCGTACCACGAAGTGACCTACATTCTTTCAAAAATAACACATTTTTGCAAATCGGGTTTTATACTTTGATGTTCTCATTACACATGAGTAAAAACGACGTGTCAGCAGACTTGCCGTTTTGTATTTTCACGAGGTGACCTATCTCGATGCGCCACTACCAATGTGTGTTTCCCCCCCCCCCCCACACACACACACATAATGGAACTATCTGGTCAATGAAGTCGGTGGCCCGCGACCACACTGACTGTGCACACAACAACACCGTGTTTTGGATCTAGTTAGTTTTTATGGTAATTTTTTTTTTTATGAAATAACGCAAACGTAAGTGTGTCCATAATGCCACCGGGAACACGCACGGACAAACACCGGGCAAACACCCGGGCCGGCGAAAGTGTACTGGGTTTTGGTTTGACACACACAGAACTTACGACAGACGAAGACCACCGGGACCCAACTGCTGTTGATCAGAAACCAGACCGTGGTATGTGGGCGTGAACTGTTTGTTTTGTTTTGTTTTGTTTTACTTTACGGCTTCCTCCGTGATTTTATTATACGTTGCATAACGGTGCTTTTTATTTGTCATGATGTAGAGTAAAATCCACAAAATAATGTTGTCCCTGCTGGAAATTGTTACATGTATTAATTAAATTATAAATGAACTGTTATCATTTGGATCTCCATTATTCGTCTTTGATATACATCCACATCCCCCCATGGAAAAGACTATAGAACCAGAGATTAATTGAGTTTCCCTTTTTACTTACCTAAAATGGTAGTTTTTCTGCTCTGTTAACAAAAATGCATTCCTCCATGTTTTTTACCGAACTGAAGCAAGCTAGATCAAAATCAACGGTTTGACACCGACGGGGCAATACATTTAAACTGGTTCTTTAATCTAATATGTAGCGCACATTTGTTTGTTTGTTCGTTTAATTGTTCCTTTATATGATCTACCCGTGAGGGAATATGAAAACCAAGCTGGCAACAGCCAATCTCTTTCACACAAACATTAGTTTAACGTCTATGATTATGAATTGCACAAGTCACAAAATTGTGATTCAGTATTAACTAGACGACAATACTTGTTCTAGTCATTGTGAAATCAGCGGTAAGCTTAGTAGGATTCGAACCAACAAATTTGTGTGATAGCAAGTCCAGCAGTCTAACCACTGGACCACATCCTAGTATTAGTAGTAGCTAGATCACGGCGCTGTATAACATTATTATATCCCTGTTCATCGTGATTCCACCATAGAGCTCCTCTATCTCTTTCTCAACTCCCTGGTGCATACAACCGCAATAAATACTTAAACTTTAGCGCTAATGGGTCGGGGAAAAAGGCAGTCTCAGCCCTCTGAGGTCAAGGACACAAGTGTCCTGACCAAGAAGTCCTAACTCAAAAGATTCAACCAATAAATCTCGAATCCAATACAGTAGACCGCTCGGCCACGACAAACCACAACATATGGGGAACTCGGCTGGAAATGTGAAGTGTGCACGTTGGCCGACATTTCCAATAAGCAACCCTTTTCATGCAACAATAGATCAGTGCAGACAATGATTGTTGCTTATCAATAGATAACAAATCATTTGCTTACTTAGCGCCCATGAGTGTTTCATGCTCCAGAGATATAGCCGGAGCTCCAGTTCTCCAGTCCCCAACCTCGGCGCTCTATGTTCTTTGATAAGAATCGACTGGAAAGCGCTCTCGGGAGATCTCCCAATTGGGCTGTGCAAATTTTGCCAAACACAATAGTGTACCCGGTCTCTTTTTGTCCACCTTTGGCGGAATGTCACTTCGGAATGGGGTCAAGGTCCGATCCGTAGCCTTTTAACAAGGCCATTGTGCCTTGGACAGCTTCGATCCCAAGCGACTGGAAGGGGAGACCACGCACGCGAGTGGCGAAGCTACGAGGGCCTTTCCAAACTTGTTTGCGGTTTCAAGAATTTCGATTTTTGCTACCCAATCAGAAGGACGGGGGTCAGCAGGTCGGCTGACATTAACAAATTATGCAAATTAACAAATGAAGAAAATGGCAAACGTCTCGTCGTGTGTATTACCAGATACTTATTTGCATAAAAGTTATGAATAATGCACGTTTCATACTTTATGAATAATTCATAATAGTTCAATATAGTTGGAAAAGGCCCTCGTGGCTTGCGCGCGTGGTCTCCCGTTCCAGTCGCTCCGCTGTTTACAAAGCTGTCCAAGCCACGAAGGCCTTGACAAAAGGCTAGGTCCGATCAGACAACTCTGTACTAGCCAATCTGTACAACCAAAGCGGCAAATACCGGGCCGGGTGTTGAGTTTGCCACCACGGGTGTTGTCACATATACTGTAGATAAGCCTACCCAAGAGAGAATTACCAAGAGAAAATTAACACCATGGTGTATAATGGTGTATAAATGTGTTGAAAGTAGTTATTTTAACACCCTTTTATGTTAATATTGATACTTTTTTTCGGTATCTATACGTGACATCCATAGAGATACAATACAACTATAGAGGCCGTACAAAAGCATGTGACACGTGACACAACAATTTCGGGGTGGCAGGTTGGTTCTAATCCGGTTCTAGTCAATGTTTCTTTGTTCACGACCACCTATCCCCTGTGGTTTATTACTTGATAGATAATAGGAGCATAAAGCATGGCATCAGAGGAGGCACCCGTGGGGCCTACTGCAATGGAAGGACAGCCAGACTGTTGGGACAGATTTGACGCCTACCGGAAAGATGTCTACGCACATCCAGACGGTGGACAAAATCTCATCAAAGTCTACGACGACTACACTGAACATTTTAAGAAGGCAGGTTTTTAAAACAAAGGGTACATGGTGGAATTATTGTATACTTTGGAAAAGATGTGTTAATTATATTAGGGAAAACCTTTCATCCCCCTAAGCTTTGGTTGGTTACAACATAGAGCAAGGTCCTTGCTCTATGTATGGTCACAAAGAGCAGCCTTGTTTATTAGTTTACCATCTTTCCTTTTTGTACCACAGGACTCCGTAGCTCTTGGGTACGTGGGGCCCGCAAACCTGGCCGCTATGGCATCGGAGTACGTCAGCGATAAGTCAGCCAGGATTTTGGACGCGGCTTCCGGCCCAGGAATGGTTGGGGAAGAGGTGATTACTAAACTCTGAACAGGAGCTGGAGACTTTTGGGCGCTAGGTGGCAGTAGACACACTGGGCAATTTTGTATGGTTTTCGTCACTGAGCGCACATTTCTGAGAACGGTGGATTTACATGGATCATGTCTAAAATAATGTCATTGGTAGTGCAGTAATAACTTTGGCGCATTATCCTTTTCGTCAATGTTGACGTCATTTTAAACGCCTGCTGCTTCCAAGCGTTCACCTACATGTCGAAAGTAACACAAGGCACTGGTTTACGTTTAGGGGGACCAAACTGTTTTCAATCTGTTTATTCCAGCCTCGTCTTAAGTTGTGGAGCTTGTATTTTGTGCCAAAATTTCAATATTAAGATTTGTTTGCAATGATTTAACAAAACAGATGTAAGCTAGCTCGCAAATCGGCCAACGGGATTTTTGTCACCCTTTATTTCGCCATCGATAAATTTGTAAAATAATACAGTGTGGGCGGGGACGGGAATGAGAGTTTGTATTAAATTTGTTTTTCTTTGCGCTTGTTAACATAGAAATTAAATCTAAGCGACACTTCTCGTCTCCCACTTTATGTTAAATTAGCTAAAGGGGCGTGGCTTTACCTGCGTAGACGCTTTGGACCCATCCCAGGATTCGCTTGATTACAGCAAGCGCCATCACTCCTACACCGAGCTCATATGCGATACATTGGATGAGCACCAGACTAAAATAAAAGACGGTTAGTAACAAATTCATGGGGAGAAGCAAACCAGTTGTAAACAAAATAACATAACAACTGAGAAAATATTGTGGGAGCCCAAAACTGACATTTCTTTCGGTTGAGAACATGATTAACTTGAATTTGTGATTCAATAGGCTGCTCAAAATATTAATAAATGTATAGGCCTATGAGGTATATGAAAACTAATTGACGGATAGCCCCTTTTTGATAAAGTTGATTGAAAATTGCGTATCGTTTAATTGTCTACACCAACACTTTTTCGTCCTCAAATAAATATCGTAGCCTTCAGTTTGATTTTATTACTCAGGGTGGCTGATTCAACTCCCAACTCATAAATGATGTTTAGTAATCTTGCCAAAGTAAACAATTGTTCAAGTGGTCAGATATTGCCTGAGGTCGCACCAAAGAGCTTCTAGAATCCAAATTGTTTCGGGGCCCTCATGCGGGCCCAGACCCCACTTTTGCAGGCGCCACAACTTGCCTCCACCATTTGCTGTTTGGTACATTTCTACCCCACCCACGTTTTCATTACAACTCTATAATAGTGCAAACCACCAATTATATGTAGCTTTCTTAATTTTGTGTACACAATTACATCTACACCAAACATCTTCAAATCTTTTAATTTTTTAGATCAATATGAGGCCATCGTGATGTGTGGAGCATTTGGTTTACCAGGTCACGTGACTGACATTTGCTTCCCTGAAATCATCCGCATCATAAAACCAGGTAAGTACACCTTAAAGGCAGGCACCATTCTTTTAAGACGAAGGCTTCCTGACGCAAGAGGAATAAAAATCGTGACGCTGGCTTTTAAAATTTTACGCATTCACGTTCCAATACTGAAGCTATATTAATATTTACGTGATGACGCATATTATACGCCTTGACACTTACGTCAAGATTTACGTCTCCGGTCACGTCAAGACACCACAGCTTTCGGCTTACCCGACTTTGAGGGCCTATAGATCATTGACGTAATTTACACATTCACGTCCCTGTCAATAGTGAAGCTACATTAATATTTGACGCCTATTATACGTCTTGACCTTTACGTCTCCAGTCACGTCAAAACAACACAGAGCTCGGCTATTAACCTGACTTTGAGAGCCGATAGATCATTGACGTAAACTTCGCGCTGTTCCTTCCATACTGTAGCTACATTTATATTTACGCATTGACGCAAATTATACGTCTTGACATTTACGTCAATATGTACGTCTCCAGTCACGTCAACACATCACATGGCTCGGCTTCCCCGACCTTTGAGAGCCAATAGAGCATTTCAGTTGGACATTTTCATATACAACCACCGATCTTTCTTGAATTCGCTGTAACCAATCAATGTTCACTCTTCACTCACACAGGTGGCTACTTCTTGTTCACAGTCAGTGAAATCGTCTTGGAGGAATGGAGTGGCAAGATGGACGCAGCCATTGACAAACTGAGACAAAAGGGCGCCTGGGAGTGGATAGAATCCCGCTGGGTGGTGTACTTAAGGGCATACAACGAGAAAGCAAAGATTGTAGTTCTGAGGGTTAACAAAAAGTAGACCTTTCCTTTACTTGCATTTATCACCACAGAATTTACCACCAGACAATACATTCTACTAGAAACTCCTAGGTCAGTATACTGACTCGGATTGCGAGTCCTGGCTCATTTCCGGATCAGTATGACCCGGAATCTGTGTCAAAATGACCAAGATTTGGGTCAACTGACGGAGAATCCGAGAATAAATCCCATCTTTAAAGTAGTTCCCAGTTCAGCCTGATCCAGAAATGATGCGGAGTTTCTCCTGAAGTTGTCAGCATTCCTACCATCAAAAGTTTATCATTATGTTTGGAAAGAATGTGGCGGGAGTTAAGTAGACTTTATCTATAGAGGGCGCTCGGGGAGGACACAGCAATCACAGGACACAGTAATCACGTGGTTCTATCAGAGAGCTGAAGCGACCCATACAGGGAGATGCAATGTCATAATAAAAATATCGAATAGATTCATTTAAATATTACATGTTCAATGCTCCTTTATTGATTTTTAGAAATACCTATCTTTAACAATATACACACAATGTACATAA
Source organism: Pisaster brevispinus (assembly GCA_023634235.1). Lineage (NCBI taxonomy): Eukaryota > Metazoa > Echinodermata > Asteroidea > Forcipulatida > Asteriidae > Pisaster > Pisaster brevispinus. The sequence continues at coordinate 2,446,994 of JAMKCF010000014.1, read as the reverse complement.
GAACCTGAATTTTAATCACAGAATGAGAAGAAAAACGTAATAATTGAGAGGGAAAAACTTGTTTTCTTCAGAAAAAATTTTTTTTGAAGCAAATCTAGGCCTAGGTTTGGAAAATGCACAGATCCCGGATAGTGCCAAGTTCAATATTACCGGCCTTCGTCATCTGCCGTGCACGCTCTCTATTAAGCCAGCTAGTGGACACAGATCATCAATGTCATGTGACATGCCCCTTTGGCGAAAATATTATCCAGATCAACCAATGGGACACAGCCGGCCATAGAGCTATGTGTATTGACAGATCAATAGACCCCTTGCATTTGCCGCCATCTTTGATGTCAAACACTGGACGCGTCTCCGCGCTGCGCACGACTCTCCGTCACTGGTAGCTCTTCATTGACCTCAGAGAGAGGGCACTGTTAGGGGCTTAGGATCTCATAATGCAAGGGGTCTATGGAAAAAAAATAAAAAATTTACCAAACAAGTAAAATTACAGCGTGCTCGCATGGGAGACTTCAGGCACGCTCGGTGGCAGCAGAATTACCAGGTAAATCCATCGTTCTCGGCAATGTGCGCATGCTCAGAACTACGTTAACAATGGAAATTTAACTGGTAAGTCTGCTGCCACCTAGCGTTTCAAAGTATCCCATCACATCGAAGCAGATACGCACGGGTATTAAGCGCACATACAGTCTGTATTGTTGTCCGGGTCTCATCTGTATTAAACAGGGCCTGATTTCATAGAGTGATCTGACAATAGAATTACTATGGCAAGACTGAAAAAATCATCTCCCGATGAATCGTAGTGATTTGCTAAATCGGGCCCTAGATAGATACACAAGCATTACAACATAATTCAAAAGCTAACATCCTAGACCCCTTGCGCAGGCGTCACAAGCCCAAACAGCGCCCTCACTAAGATCACAGAAAGATCATTGGCTGAGAGGTTTTTTTACACGTGCCTACACATTCCCATTCTTTGGCCCTCGGTGATTGCGGCCAATGCAAGGGGTCTAAAATGTTAACTTTGCTTCGTTGTTTTCTCAGGCAAAAAGGGTACACAATTTCAACGCAAATTCACCAAGTAACCACTTTTTCCCCAAAAGGGTCGTAACCGAAATGCTCTCACGAAACATAATATGAAATGTTTTTTATGCAAAAAAAAAAATAGTAAGTGACCTGGCGTTTCGACCCTAGCAGCGTCTTTCTCGGAGGCTTAGTGACAACACTACAAACATAAACAGGTCAAACTAATTTTTTGAAGTAAAAAACAGCCCCTGTGGGGCGCTAACAAGTTTTGATCGCAACTAAGCGATTCATAAACTTCATTCGCAAGAGGCAGAAGCCCTCTCTGTGAACGGACCCTGCAGCCTCTTACCTCAGTTTACACATGGTTGGAGGAATAAAACGGATATATTGTGGTTTACGAAAGAAATAATGATTTTGACAGCTTTCCAAATGTAAATGTTAATTGTACGATATCCAAATACAATGCTGTAAAAAACCCTCGGCTGTTTTATGAATGGCCATGAAAGTCTTGCAAGTATTCGAACCCTGGCCCCTTGCATATACGCCTTCATTGCAATCAACAAACGTGTTTTATGCGCTACCACAAAACTCTCAGCCAGTAGGTCTTTCTTCGACCTCAGTGAGGGCGCTGTTTGAGCTTATGAACAGGAAATTTGCACACTTTCTGGTCTCAAAGTTCGACTACACACGAAACTCAATAGGTCTATTACCACTTTTTCACCCATTTTGTGACGGCAACAGCTCAATGGGAACCAGTTATTTACAAACAAGAACTATAAACAGAGACCTGTTGCGTGCCCTCATGATCTTACAACAGTTTCGTAAATGGGTACATCACAGAACAGTCATAAAATAATCGGTTGGTCACCCAAATGTCTACATGTTTCTTTATCGTTCATTCATGAGAAATCAAGAATAACATACACCATCAAACAAGCTACACTGTATGAAAATTACAACCAGAGAATAATAATATGCTTTTGAAAGGAAACACTTTGTGCAATATATCTAACAGAGGAAGGGTACTATAGCAAACGCTATTGTACTAATGCCGTTTGGTTTGTCTTCCAGTCAAATCAATTACAACCATAACGAGATATTGGGAGGAAGAATCTTGGGCGAGGAGAGGGTGGGGGAAAGCAGTGGGAAGGGGAGGCAGTGGGGGGGGGGGGCTTGTCATGAAATGAATAGACCTGTAACTACAATGTAAACAGGGCAAATGACAGTCTGGCAGCATAAAGGCATCAGTGATACTAGCATTATATTCTTTAATTTGAGACACTCCACCCCCATCAGAAGGGGAGGGGGGCAGCAGCGACACCCCTACTCAGGACCCTTGCCCTTATCCCCATCCCTCTCCCCAAACGAGATCGAAAAAATGCACAAATGAAAGATTTCATACATTAAATGGCCCCCATCCCAATTATGTCTTTGACGTCGCTTGCACTACTGTTCATATTTTAGATCTAAGGGCAAGCTAAAAGCCTAAGCACAATCCACGTTAGCCTGGTTCTAAGTTTTATATGTGAAACGGTGACATAGTGGTCATACAAGAGGCCTGAGCACAGGCTAATAATATTCATGGTTACAATATAAAGTTAATCCCTGAGAAGATGGAGATTGTTTTCAATGTCAATCAATCGCATAATATAATTTCTATGACAAATTTAATATCTGGCCCTACATCACCACTGATACACATATTATACTAGAAATGGTTTTACACAAGTCTGGACTAGCATAACAAACAGAATTTAAGTCTGTGCAGTAGACCCCTTGCATAACGCCCAATGCTGCGCTGAGGTCATGCGCACAATTAAGGGAGCATCTCGAAAGTCGGGCACATTCTAGGCGCAAAAGTTTGCTCCTGCGGACACACATGCCCGCAATCCATCGAACCACCAGAACGTTCCGCTGGACTCGTATCATTGGGCCGAGGTACAGGAGCAAACCTGCAAGAGTGAATACGCGCATTATTATTAAATTTGAACGTTCTAATGGACATGAATGGAACGTTCCGGCATTCAGACAGATCTGTCCATGAGCATGCACGAGAACACTTGTCCAATCCATTTAGATCGTTCCTAACCATTCCAACTTTTGCGACACTCCCTTACATGTATGCACCAAGAGCAGCTATCGTCTAATGATCTGCCTCCTTTTGCCTCAGCGAGGGCGCTGTTTGAGAGTGTGATGTCATATGCAAGGGGTCTATACATTTCTAAGAATTACAATTTTATAGAACAAGATTATTCTAATAATATTTTTTGTTTTGTGCATCACCTTAACTCGGAGTGGGATATTAAATTTGAGAAAACAAATAGGAAAAAAAAGAGGTAAATGTGAATGAAACACCAGGAAGAAAAGCATAAAGTGATGTTTCAATTTTAACCAATATAATCAATGTAATACTGGCCTGGCACTGGCAAAGAACTCGATTCATTTTGAAAAAGTTTTTCCAAAATGCATTTCTGAAGAGAAAAAAAACAAGTATCTGACTTTACATGCAGTTTCTTTGTCACCAAAAATATGACGAGCTGGAGTTTTTTGCTTTTACATTTAAAAGTTTCACAAACTGATGTTGACAACTTCTTCTGTTATTAAACCAAATTATCTGCTTTGCATGTATGGGTTTCAACTTAATATTCTTATTTTGTTCCTGATATTTTTTTTTCTGAAACGTATCTTAATCAAGTTTTGGCCAAATATTAAAGTAGCATTTCCAAGGGGGTTTGTAGCGCCAGACAGGCTGTTTCAAGCTAAAAAGTATACTCAATTTGTAACTCAAGAGCCTGGAGGAATCACTCTGAGCTTTGAAATTAGAGTATCAATGACAGCATTTCGGATTCAATCCCGTGATCTAGTCTCTTTAAAAAAAAAATCTGTTTAGCTTGCAGGATTCCTTTCTCAAGTTTCCAAACTGGATTAATGAATGAGAGAGGAAGAGAAAGATAAGGGAGCTGGGAAAATGTTTTAAAATGTAAGTGAGATGAGAAAAGTTGTTTGTTTTAAAAGGGTATCGATGGTTCAAATTAGGGACTGACTTTATGCTCGTTGTGGTTTTGGGGTCACAATGAGATGATGGTTTATCCCAAAGGGGATAAATGTGATGTTTTTGTCACTCAAGGATTCCCCGGTGGAGTGCACTAATCTACCCAATTGACAGAAAAATGTATCAAATAAGGTACCATTAAAGGAACACTTCAAATTTTCAACAAATAAAATGACATGAGGCTTTCCATTGGAATACCCCAATCGAGGAGATATTAGGCTCCGTCAGAATAATAATTTAAAAAACCTCAATTGGGATACCCTTGTAGCTTGTTTCACTCGACCATTACCAAACTGAAGACAAAAGTTTCAGATTAACCATGTACAAAGTAATTGTTTACAATAAAAAATAATCTAGTTCAAAAGTAAACTTCAAAAAAGGAGGACAATTGTTTTTACAAACTGACATAAGCCAGAGAATATGTGACTATAAGGTATTTGCTTTTTAAAAACAGAAATACAAATATACAAATGTCAATGTAATTTTTGTTTTGTAGATACAAAATATTAACGGACATGCAATATACTTAAATATTCAAGTTCCCACCATCTACATGTAAATACCTTATTTTGGTCACGAACTACATGTACATGTTCTGAAGTCATTTAAGGTTAACAATATTACATGTACCTCTATTGTCAATTATAAAATCAACCAAACGGGTTGAATGTTTTGGAAGTTGATTGGTTTAGAATAAACAATTGGTATTTAAGTTCAACTATGCATCCACGAGCTGATATCCTCAGACCTTTGTCATAATGTGGATACAATGTACCTTTGTTAGGTTCCCCAAGACCTTTTAAAAGCTGAAGCAGTGATTTTTGAAAAGCTCTAAGATTCATCTTTAGACATGTAAGATGAGATGTCAACAACACCATAGTGATTTGTATTGTGACATCACACTTTGCTTTGCAATTAAGATTGATACACACTGTGATCAATCTTAGCGCTTTGTGATACCAAGCTAGGGCTTGATTTTCACAAAGCACAAAGATTCATCTTTAAAAGATGAGTTGTCAAGATTGACATAGTGACTTATATTTGTGACATCACACTTTAGCGGTTACGATTGTTACACATCTAAAAGATCAATCTTTGCCTTTGTGAAACAATCCATGGTGAAACCGAGCCCGAGTATGCGTAGTCATGACGGCGTGTTGTGGCCGGGTCGTCCAATTCACCGGACCCAAGCTCTGGTGTTGTCAGCAGAATGTGGGTCCGATACCCGGTCATGGCACTTGTGCCCTAGAGCAAGGCACTAAACCATAATTGCTTCGTAAAAAATGGGAAGGCAGTGCTCTACCAGCCAGGCTCCTAGTGGATAACACCCATGCCTAACCTGTTTGAGCCCCAAGAGTAGGTGTCAACATGCCCCTGCTGGCAGTCGATTTTGGCCAATAGCCCAAATCAGTTAAGTGTAGCCCTCACCTTGAAGAGGCTGTTCGGCCTTGTGATGTTAGGTGATCTCTCCCCCCCCAAAAAAAAAAAAAGGGGAAAAAAGTCAGTTGTAGACTGAGTGTATCAGCACAAAGCGACATGTACATGTACATGTATGTATGCAATATTTCACGCAATCCAACAGTGAAATTTCTCTTCGCCATGAAGCCAAATGGCCAAGAATGGCCTCACGATAGATCACGTGCAAATATCGGCGCACTGGAACATCTCAAAAGTCAAAACAGTAGGAGTGTTCTCATTAAGTATCCTAGCAAGCGTACATGGACCGGCCCGTTAGACTGTCGCAGTGTTCCATTGGACACTTCAAAATGGTCACGCGTAAGTATCCCGTAGTTAGGCACAATGTGACAGTCCAGCAGCATGCTCTGGTGGTGCACAGGATTGCGGGCGAATACCTATCAGACATTCTTTCGCTCCCCAAACATGCCCGACTTTTGAAATGCTCCCTCGGCATAATCGGATCTCAATTTGTACCAATGGTAACGACCCATGATGTCTCGCCCTCTAGGGTTTAAGGATAACAACAGGTGTGTACTGGTCAAAGGCACGCCCATGAAAACGCCCCAGCGAGCACAACCGAATTAGCCATTTGTGAGTTAGATTTGAATAAAGTCTGGTACAATGACTTGCTTAGTCACAAGGTACCACTTCAATTTGAATTCCTCAGACTATAGAGACAGTTACTATGCCAAATGATTCGGGGTAAGCTTTTGCATAGCAACCCCCAGAGAGCAAACCCTGGTACCATTGTGCCATACACATTCATGCAAAATATTGCGCATGAGTGTTCGCCATCTCTTTACGTAACTACGCAAAAGCTTGCCCGAATCGCGTGACGTGGCATCTGTCTCTATAGTCTGAAGAATTCAAATTTAAGGGGTAACTTGTGATCAAGCATGTCACTGTACCAGACAAAATTCACAAATGGCTTATTGGAACATACATAATCTCAAGCCAAAGGCTCTCAGATAGCCAAGGCATTACTGTACGCTACAAAATTAAGAAAATCTTGACAATTCAGGCGCTCTTGTTTTTTTGTACAAATCTTGAGAGTAAAGTACCCTATTTACAATGATGGGATATAAACGACATTCTTTTTACCTTATTCTTCAGTTCTTAAGTCATTTTAGAACATAAAGAAACGGAATGAACTTTCTTGTCAGAACAAAAACACTATTTCAAAACTAGAGAGCTATTCATAACAAAGAGTATCTATTATATTACGGTGACATAATTCTACAAGAATTTTAAATATTAAAATCAGTTGCTTACTTACCATAGATTTACGATAAAACATACACTCAAGTGCCAAAAGATCCGTTTTCGAGTGATTTTTGTTTTCTGTTTTTAAAGTGAACTCAAACAAAGAATGCCTTCAGAGTCATATACATGTATAGTGAAGAATTAAATAAAAAGTGAGGTTAAATATAGCAACTATATTCATATAAACAAGTAAATACACATGCATTTAAAAAAAATCTCTTGTGTAGATTATTTTCTTGAAGTCCGAATATTTTGAACTGTACACAGAAATCTACAGACAGTGAAATGCCAGGCAGTCCGTTAAGGTGGTACAATAGAAGTTGCCTCTAATACCCGAGTTTGTTTTAATACCCCGACAGAGACCCACTTATATCCTGATTGGGCGATTAAGTACATACATAATGTACAAGGTACTACCTTGCATACATGTACATGTATTCTTTTTATGCGCGCTTTAGTTGTGGAAAGAGGAACATGCTGGTCTAGATAACAACAAAATTTGTGCATCTTGAATCGTTTCTCAGATTCAAATGTTTTGGGGCGAAAAACTATCCAAACCATAGGGCCTTCAAAGGGACTCCTTTCTCAAAATAGTTTACTCTATCATCAGCTGCAGCGCTTCTCATAAAGTAAGTTTTGATGGTCATTAATTTTTGGAGTGCTCACTGATCTATGACCCCACATTTTAAATACAACACCTGAAACCCACCTAACCAAAATACTTGGTGCTACATACTATTAAAAAAAAATATTCCCATAAAAACTATTTTGGATGCAGTTTGATGAAGTAACATATGTGTTTTCTGTCTTTTTTTTTGAGCAAAAACCAAAAAGGTTTGCTTAAAGTTGCCACTTTTTGAGACGTAACATTAAAACTTAAAAGTCCTCATAAATTTATTTCATATTTTGATGGAAATCCTTCACTTTGCCCACAATTTGAACACAATTTTACTTTTACATAAATTATCTCTATGTAAAGTGCATGATTGATCATAACAAAACAAATTTTAAGAAAGAAAAAAAAAGGTTATCTTTGAGAGGACAAGGCCATTTTTATTTTGCAAAGGGCACTTCCATTGGAAAAAAAAGTCTACAGGAAACTGAGTTCCTACTAAATTTTCTCACACAACAATATCAAATCCCCATGCTAATTATGACATGTATGAGAGCCTTTGCTGTCTTTCCTTTGTCAGGTCAGGGTGTCATTGTGGCAACGATGGGACGATATTTTTCAAAAAAAAGTTACAACTCAAGAAGCTCCAAAAAGTTCCGAAAAATAATACTGCGGGTGTGCACAGAATTTTTTGTTTAAATACCGAGGCGAAGTGGTTAGTTGATAAAATGTTCACAGGGTAACTGTACATGTACGCTTTACTGAAAACTACATAGGAAGGTGACAAATTTTCTTTTCCAAAAACTAATGATGTTTTTTCGTCTTTAAATAATCAGTCAAGTAGGATTACATTTTTCTTCACCGCCATAACAAATAACCTCATATGTCATGAATGAAAACAAATATGGACATTGACTCTTCATGGAGGAAAGGTGGGACATGTGGGAAAGGAAAAGATCAGGCCTAGAATTTCATCTTTGAGAGGACAAGGCCATTTTCAATTTGCTAAGGGCACTTCCATTGGAAAATCTTGAAATCTATGGGAAACTTTTGAAGGGGCACCAAGGCAAAGACCAGGGCAATGGAGGCCATGGCCTGCCTGTAATTTCAGGCCTTTTATATCTGAGGGTTAAGAGTTCCCAGTCCTGCTTCAGAAGGTCAGAAGTTTTTCTTTAGAGAGAAAGTAGGTTATGAGGGAAACAGATTCCAAGACCTGGAAGCAATTTTAGGATTTTTTTTTTTGATTGGTTAGGAGCAGGGGAGAGGTGGACAGTTTGCTGTGGTGCGCTGTGTGGATTTCTCTGCTTCAAAGTGCAGCAAATTGTCATGCTGGGAGGAAGCCTTTTATCCCATGCAATGTATCTTGGGATGCTGGTGACGAGGGAAGTTCTGGCGACCGTCAGACACTGAGGGCATCCTCTTATATCCCAGCGTCTGCGGTGGTACACCACACTCCTGCACTTCCACAACCGGCCAACAACACTCGGAGAAGATCTCTTGGGAAAGCAGAAGCACTTTTGGACACTTGGTGGCTGGAGAAGGTTTTGGGGAACGTTGGGAAGTAAGAGCGCCCTCTATCATCCATCCAAGGGTTCGCCGAGGTAAACCATGGTTACTTCTGTGTTTCCGTACACAGCCGATATTGCCGGGAAAAGCTGCTCGTCCGGAAGACCACGGAAGGCCACACCTAAGAATTCGTATCCCCGCTCAAAGGCCAAATAGTTGTCCTCCATGTCTAGAATTACCCGTATTTTATCACCGACCTGAGAAATAAAAAAAAATTAAATTATAAAAAAGAGGATGTTTTAAATATTGTTAAAGCCCTTTACTTTGTAAGTAGCTAATAATTTATACTAATTTCTTTTACCCATACACCGATATGTGTAAAACGTTGTACACTTAGTACTTTTTCCGAGTCCTGTGAAGAAACAAAACACACCTGTAATTACTCTGCTGGGATTCGAACCCAGGACCTGTGCCGTTCTAGAGCAGATGTCTTACCACTATGCCAACGAGATTGTCAGGTAGCTACAGGCAGTTTGACTCCTATATTTTAGCAGCAGGTACAGCAGCAATTTTGTTTGTCTGAGTAATACATGTACATGTATGTCTATGGGTTTTTTTTCTTCAGGCAAATACATGTAAAGTGCTTTACACACATGTAGGTGTATGGGTAAAACCAAATAATATTCTTTATCCCTGTCCCCATGGAAATTTAACATCTTAAGCAAAAAATTGGTTTACAAAATTTGAGATAATGAAAAAATTGATCTTTTGGAAAAAAAGGGGACAAACAGTGTAAGGTGTGAGTGTACGTCGCTATTACACTCTGTACATGTAGCCTACATGTCAAGAAATGGGAAAGACATCACAATTGTGCTGCTGGAATTAAGATTATAAGAAGAAGAAAAAAACCAACAGCCTGCAGATAAATGCGTCTGATCTTAAATAAAATAAATTTATCACGAGAAAACCTCTCCCTGTTTTTCCCCTCTCACGCCTCTGGGGCAAACGTAAAAAACAGTTTCATGCCTTCAATTTTTTAATACGATAATTTCTGATAACACGCTTACGGTCTGGGGTCAGACTCCTTGTCTGGAGCCAGTAGGCTGGTCCCCCGCGGGCAAAGTGGAAAGTGGGGTGAAAGAGGCTTGGCACGACTCAGCCTTACAATCATGTGCTAAAATGCATCATTAATTACGGGCGTGTGCCGAGTGGACAAAAAATACTGAGAGTTACATATAATTGGGTCCGCTGTCTCCAAGTTAAGTAGAAAAAGGCAACTCAGATGGGTCATCACACCAAAGCCCTTGGAAATGTTGAAGAAAGTAAACAACATGACCCAAAGTATTTGAATACAAGAATCAAGATTCAGAAATCTGTTTAACTAAATTGAGACATGTGTATATGTACTGTAGTGTACAATGAGGTTTGTTTCTATCAGCATCAAAACTCACTGCCAGGTTGTGAAAATTATCCTAGACCAAGCTCTTTCCAATATAGACTGAGCAAGTCTCTCGTGTATTCAAAAATTGGAACCCGTTTTAAGTGTGCGAGTTTGTTTCCTTCAAGATTCAGAAATCAGAAATCTGTTTTACTTATTGAGAAATGTGTGTGTACTGTAGTCAGGGTGGTGTACGATGAGGTTTGTTTCTATCAGCATCAGAACTCACTGCCAGGTTATAAATAACACCCTAGACAAAGCTCTTTCCAATAGACTGAGCAAGTCTCTCGTGTATTTGAACATTGGAACCTGTTAAAGTGTGCGAGTTTGTGGGACCAAAGTGGTGCTAAAACATGTTCAAAGACGCACAAGACTTGCAAAGTCTAATCCTGTGGTCTTTTCCAAGGTCTATTCCTTGTGAAGATCGCCACCGATGCCAAAAACTCCCACACACCCGACACACTGCTGGAGCTGTTCAGTTCTTAGGTTTACTGCTCAATGTGGAAATTTACTGGACTCTGCTCGGTGGCCAGTGGGATTTATTTCAAGCTCACAGCCCAATTTCATAGAGCTGCTTAAGCACTTAAAATAACCGTACCATTTTGTGGCTGGTTTCCTGCTCAATTCTGCTTAGCAGAAAGTTGTTAAGCAATTTAATGTTTTCTGCTAAGCAGCTCTATGAAATTGGGCCATGGTACCCATTGACTGTACCCATTTGATTTTCCCAGTTCAGAGGTCTATTGTGTACATGATCTACATGTAGGGGATTGTGATTCACAAGAACCTATTTTTTATCAGTGGCATCGAAAATGCGTAATGCGATTTTGATTCCTTGTCCCTTCCCTCCGTGATCAATACAAGCGTATGTAATAAGCAAGTAGGGTCTACGACCTACACGTACAATGTAGTAGACGCTTCACAACATCGGAGTTCATTCAGGGTTCAGCTTTCGTGCCTGCAAATATGGATTGCAAATCCCCATGGCAACCCTCATTGTGCTCCTCCGGAGATGCCGTTGATTACGGACAACAATGGTACGCACTTACAGAAATCAATCCAGAAAATTCAGCCGGTATTGTTTGCCCGACGCATACAATGTTAGTGGATGTGGGGTTGCCTTACAAGGAGTCTGCATAAATATTACTCGTTCTTGTTTACGTTTATCACATTCACTGGTCAGGACCCAATTTTCATGGCTCTGCTTACCAGAAGTGAAGAATCGGCGCTTACGGAAGCAGGGAATTCCGAGCTTGCGTTAAGCGTATTTCACAGGTTAGTTGGGAATTTCTGTTTGTGCGTGTGCGTACTCAACGTTACTAGGTATTCTTCGCTTACACAGCTAGTGCAGAAATTGTAAGCGGAGAGTGGTGACCGCAAGTGCAGAATTTGGCAGTAAGCAGAGCCATAAAACGGTTGGTGTACAAATGTACATAATACATTGGATTTTCTCCTGGTAATGGGTCCAAATAATAAACTGGGACAATGCACAAACGAAATGCATGGTTTTATGTACATGTAACTCAAACATAGATCCTTGTCATTTGAAAAACATTTTCACAATAAACACAAAATAGACCCAGAAACTTGTCCATCCCACACTTTGAAGTCTTAAAAAAAAACCACTTCTAAACATTGTTGGTAGACATCAACCTTGTTCATCGTGACATGACCTTGCCTCTTTGGAAATAATAAGGGGAATGCTTATTTTGGAAACAACACTGTGAACCATCCTATAATTATCCATAAAGGACTCCTAAATTAAATTTTGGAGTGTCGCGGCAGTACACATGGCAATTTCTAATGACACTTAACATGTTTTCCACCAATCAAATGACTGGGATCTGTGCGTGCGGTATACAAAACTGATTATTCCACTTACACAGTCCTTTGCAGAATGTGTACACAAATGCAACTTTATGTACCCCTCGATCACCCTCGCTCACCCTCGCTATTACCAGATATTTATACACACAGGTACAATGACCCAAAGTTTCCCTTTTAATGAAATAAAAACACATCTTCTCTACTGTCACATAAACAGTCCACTAAAATTATACAATCTAGCTCATCAAAGCATACTAATAAGGCACAGTGCATATATCCTTTCCACCAATCACTCTTATAAACTCCACATGGCCGGGCACTGTACTCTCACAACCAACACATTATAAAACCCTTTGACGCCGAGCACAAATTGCTCGTAAACAGAAGCTGTTTTCAATATTCATGAGGAGAGAAGGTTCACGTAGACTTTGTACCCCGAAGGCACTTTCTAGAAGGTAAACAACTTGACATCATTTTGCCATTTTGCCAAACATAATAATAAAATAACCCAAAACTTCAGTTTATCAAAAAGTTTAAAATAAATAGTAAAATATGTACATGTACATATGGCCTGTTCTTATTTTTAACATGAAAAGGAAAAAAAGGTAATAATAAATGGAAATTTTGCGAATATATACTTTCTTTGTATCCAAAATGCACTTTCTATTTACAACTTTACATCATTTTGCCAAATACATGTATAACCAACAAATAAACCCAAAGCTTCAACTTATACAAAAAAGGGGTGAAAAGGCCTTTTGTTTATGTTAAATGAAAAAGGAAGAAAAGGGTAATTGTAGAAGGAAATGCTTGTGAATTATTTGCAAAAGTGATGTAGGCCTACAACTCTAAGTATTTATTTACCAACTATTCAGTCAGTTTTACAAACTGGGAAACCAAATTTCTACCATGATGCAGTTGTTTAAGTTGTTCTGTAATCTCAACATGGGCAAAGCCTGGTACCATTGTGCGATTATGTATTAACGTTCACAATTCATGTGGGTGTTCGCAGTCTCATACGTAACATCGTAAAAGCTTGCCCCAAACCAAGCGACATAGCAACTGTCTCTACATGTAGTCCGTGGAATTCAAATCTAAGCAGTCGTTTGTGACTAAGCAAGTCATTGTACCAGACATTTATCCAAGTCTAACTCGCAAATGGCTCATTACAAATGTTTGATTCATACAGTTGGGTTTCATAAATGTAAGTAAGCTCTAGACAAGTTACCCTAGCCTTGACCTGGGTTTCCTTTCAAAATGATTGTCAACGGATTTTTCCAAATGAACTCTAACCCTTCTTGGGTCTGGCATAATCTGGATCAAACAACAGTAAATAATGCCTCATGTGTGTTTGAGCCTGAAATTTTCAAATACAGTCAAATGATTGTTGTAGTAGACTCAGCTTACCAGTCTCACCTCATCGCTCACGCCTAATTAACTCTCAAGTAGTTAAATCAATTGATTGGCCCAAAGTCACTCCACTAATCTGAACTGACAGTGGGCCCTTGCACTTATTGAGTACCAAAAATCAATGGTGATACTGTTAAGATAATTGCTTTCTCACAGTGCTCTGCATATCAATCTGACGCCATCAGATTTACGAATAACATATATTTTCACAGCAAGATTGTCTGAGGTAGGAAACAAATGAGTTTAGAGTGCATTACACAATCAAAACACCTAGAGATCTCCCGAGTGTTTTGAATGATTAAGAACTTATAAATCACTTTGTAGCATGATAATGTTGGCGTTGATGCCGTTGCGACCGGCATGTCTGCTTCTCCCACCGGGGAATTTTCCAGGGCACATCCTCCAAACTAGACCAAACAGCGAGGAATCTCCGGAGTATTTTCTGAATTAATGATTGTTATAAATCACTCTGTACCCTCGTTACGCTTGGCACTGATTATTAAGCGGCTACAGCTGAGCGATGCACCCGTACATCCTCTGGAGTTTCAAGATGTGTAATTGGGCTGGCAGGATACAATAAAATATTGTTTATTACCAGATCACTGTGTCTCACCCTTATTGGAGCTCATGACATGATCTTTACAGGTGTATATTCAGTTTGCGGTAACACCATGTGTGTATCTATGTAGCTATGTAGATTTGTTCTTAGAGAACTAGGTCTTGCTTTTTATTCTACTGCCGCGGAGTAGAGTTTGGAAATCGAGATTGGATAAATGTAAAAGAAATGCTGGAAAATGTCTTGCTGTCCTGGGCTCCCCCTTATTCTAGACCCAGAACCTCTCAGATGTTACCATTCAGGAGGTTTACAGACTCTGTGCATCACTAGAAATATAAAACTGTTTGGGACCCAATGTGGACTATTTCTTTCTCCCTTTGGTGACTGCTTTACTTCTCTAAAAAAAAAAAATGAAGGCTCAAGGAGATTTTGAGAAAATCCTGCAATCAGGAGAAATCCTGAGAAATCACATGCAGAATTTATATTGTCTCACAGAGGTGCCTTTATGAGGCCCGAATTTGGGGAAACAATCCACAAGACTACTGAACTTTTATCTCAGGCCTGGAATAACACGGAGGCCACAGTAGCCATGGCCTCCATTGCCCCTGGTCTTGGCATTGATGCCCCTTCAAAAGTTTCCCATAGACTTTAAGAATTTACAATGGAAGTGCCCTTTGCAAAATGAACATGGCCTTGCCTTCTCAAAGATGAAATTCCAGGCCTGGTATCTCAAAATGTTTACTGGACCAGAATTTGTTTTACAAGACCAGAATCAAAATGAGAAAACAAATTCCTGACACGGTTTAACATGCATTTGACTGTTTTTATTTGAACAAGCACATTTTAGGATTTACCTCACTTGTTTTTATTGAAAGTACGTTTCATTATTCAATAGAACATAATTTGTTTCTGTTCAAAATAATACAGAGAGAGGTATTAATATTGGTTTAAAAAACACAAGACCGCGGGACTAATCTGGTCATGAGTTTACTGGCCATGAAATTGGGCCCTGGTCATGAGTTTACTGGCCCCCGATGCTAAAATCACTGGCCTCTGGCCTGCAGTCCAGTGTTAATTTCGAACCCTGCTTTAACTGAAGTAAAAGTACATTGGCCTAAGTGTAAGGGCATGGAATCAGGCCTAGTGTATCATGCATCAAGTATCAGGCCTGCATAGGTGCCTGTGAAATGCATGATGGGGTTAAGGGTCGACATAAATCTCTCCATCTTCCATCAGACTGAAGGCTAATCTTATTCATTATTCACTTCCTTTCATGTAAATCAGAGGATACTCCAAATTAACTGTGGAAGGGGAACATTTACGTATTCTGCTTGTCATGGGTTCTTGAAGAGCAAAAATCTTTCCTACCTTTTTCTCAAAGAACATATTATAAACACCAACCTGTGAAAATGTCACCAGATTTAGGTGGCGATGCTTTGAGAAACACTTGAGTACGGTTTGTGATTGTCAAGTGCTACGTTATGTATAAGACAAGTATCCCAGTTAAGCAATACAAAATAAGAATCGGAGTTGTATATGATTTTTTTTTTTTAACATTGCCGTTTTTCTAGGGAGAGTTTGTTTAGCCCTTTTCACACGACGAAAAAAACGAACATTCTTTGCGAAATTTTACAATTTTTTGTAAAAAATTACAATTTGGGCTTCGTGTGAAAGGACAGTAATATTTTACATCGCCTACATTCCTTGCGAAATTTTCGCAAACCTTGCGAAATTTTGTAGTAGGTCCCGACCTCCGACAAAATCTTACGCTAGCGTAATTTTTCGCAAGGAATCTAGTCAAACCTTCGTGTGAAACGATCCGTTGTTTATTGACCGACAATCATCGCGAAAGCGGTATTAACACGCATGCGTGAAGAACATTCGGGAGCCGACCTTTGTGTGTTTACACACCGTCACCGGGCACTGGTCACCGTTGCGACCATTTGCCACCTCGTCCGCGATTTCCCGCCAAACATGGCCGTTTTGGGTCAAACCATTCATTTTAGATTGGGTGGTTTCCTTCTCCATAATGTTTATCAAGGCAATCGTTTCCTCGTAGCACCAAGATTTCTTGGCCTTCTTTCTCTTATCTTTGGTTGATGTCGTCACCGGTCGTTTTTTTGGAGGATATTACGGGCATAGTATTATGAATGGACTCCCCAACGTCTTCGTGAGTGTCAGCAGCCATTTTGAAGAATGTTTACATGGTTTATTTTTTACCGCAACACACTGTGCACAGCGGCATACGTCATCATTTAGCTGGTACTAGCGCTGTTTAAGAACAAAAACTCTATAGTTCAGTGGTAACCAGCTAAGTCTGTACTCTCGTCTCATGGAACGTGGTCACATTTTTACTTGGTGTCGTGTGAAAGCTTGCGAAAGCGGTCAGGCGTGGGATGACTTCAGTGCTCGTTAAATTCGTTGCAAGGAATGTTGGTTTTTTGTTTCTCGTGTGAAAAGGGCTTTTAGGTACATGAAAGGTTAGGGGAACAGGCTGGCTCAGTCGTTTCTTTCCCTGCCTTTCACCTATTTACCTTCTTTCCCTGCTTTTTAACTCTGTGGGCCCCGATTCAAATCCCAGTTCTGGAGTTACACGCAGGCCACAGAGGCCATGGCCCCAGTTGCCACTGGTGTTGGCCTTGGTGCCCCAAGGCCAGGAGCAGGGCAACAGAGGTAATTACCTCCATGGCCTCTGTGTAATTCCAGGCCTGATGTAGATTGGGTTTTCAGTTCCTTCCAGATTGAGGAAGTTTTCCCTACTGGGGTTTTACCTCCCACTAAAAAACGACATTTCTTCATCATCTTCTCTACGCAGGTATCTTCAGGCCTACAGGTTACAAAGCAAGGCACTTTTCAGGGCTCCTTGGTTTCATTACCAAGGAGATTTATAATAATGTTTAACAATAACAATATCTTGGACTTTTTAATTTGGTCTCTAGTCTGGCTCATCCAAAGCCAAATGGCCTGCTTGGTAACTAATCACAACAAAACCAAGGGGAGGAAGTGATACATTTACATGTAGACTAAAACCAAATCCCCCCTAATGTAACACCGCCAAGGGCACTATGAGCAGGTAAACAAACACTGATTGATGAAATTCTTGCTTCTTAATTTAGACACAAATTCTCTTCTTTTAGTTTTGAGTGAGCTGAATCTAAATGAGCAGGGAAAAACCGGGATACTGCGGGGCAGCTAAATCATATTCACATGCTAGACAACGATGCGATCTTGCATTGTAACATATATTCCCATGCCTCACCAGCAACTAATTTAATTTATGAAATCTTTGTTGACTCACTTGGTCAACAAGCAGCAGAGAACGTCTTCTGATCTTGGAGGAAGGCCAGCTGATGCCCATGGGCACATGGGTAGCTTGCCTCATAGCCCGAGGCCAGGGCTTCTTCAACGCACTGGCCTGCACTTGAATCTTACCCTAAATACTTAAAGGTGCACTCAGGTGAGCAATTACAGAGAGGCCATGTCCTCTTGCCCTGCCATGCCTGCCCTGTCTTGCCCTCAGTGCCCTTCAAAAAATATTTAGCTGTTTCATAAAATTGCATGGAAAACCAAATTTTTGTTAAGTCACATTAGTAAAAAAAAAAAAGGCATTTGATGATTGATGTTAAGTAGCTTCCTTGTAATAATCTTTATCAAATGATTTGATAAATTCCATGTTTCACAGATTGAATTGCTTTACAACATGTACTTCAGAGCTCACCCTTAACACTAGCCTAGTGTAAATTGTTCAGTAAAAACTGCTACGGGCTAGTAAACACCACTTCTCCACCTGCCCTGTGGGCTACTGAAAACTGTGTGACCTACTTGTTTAAAATGCTCATAGTCATACTGTACATGTACATGTATTGCTTCCTTTTCAGATGTGATAAATTTGTGAAGATAAATTTGTGACAATAGAGGTTTAAAGTCTAGGCTACTGAAACTTCCTAGAACTGTAGAAGCAAATACGTTAAAACGCACAGTTTCCTGGCCCTGGTGGCCTACTTTACAAAAAGCTCAAGTGCAAGGCCTGTACTTTGTAATGCGTACATGTAAGTCGTTTCTTCATACTAAGGCAATTCATTTTCACCGAAATTGGTCTAAAATGTCACACTTGCAGGCCTTGAACTTTGCTCTTGAAGGGGCTCTGCAATTTTCCTCTGGTAAGGGGCACTCTATGAGGAAAAATATAAATTTGTATTGGAACTTTGCAAAGGACACCAAAGCAAAAGCACAGGGCACCACGGCAATTGCTGTGGGTGCCGTGGGTTATTTTGAGGCCTGCACTTGTGAGAGAAGCTCCTCGATATTACTTATACGGAAAAGCCACATTTTTTGCACATTCAAGTAGAATGTTCAGGTCAGCATTTCTTCAAGAGTCAAATTCATTAGTTCGATGTAGAAATGTACACATTAGGGTTTGAACTGAACTTCAACAAATTCTCTACTCAGACCACATGTCTTGAAGCTCAGATATTAAATTGGACCTCAAATATTTCCTTTTTTGCAAGACCCAATTGATTTCTTTCTCTTTTAATATTTGCTCAATTTTTCTAATGAGGCTTGCACTGGAATCGGAAAGCTAATTTGCGTTTATGGTAGAGTATGGACATAACATAATATTCTGGCACGAGATTTCTTTACTAAAATACTAGATTCTGGCCAGCAGTCTGGTGAGCATTTTGAGTCTTGCCACTTGTTCAGTCCCTTTAACCACGACGCTGAACTCCAGCATTTAATTTAAGAGATGAAATCATATATTTTCTCTGATTCATAAAATCTAGGATTACTAAGCCGTCCCGTGTGTAAAGGCCAGCCATGCCAGGGATGCAACCTTCAGAATTACTCGAAAATTTAATCGCCATTTTTCGACTGCAAGTTGTAACTTAATCCAATGGTTTCCCTGGAGCATTATTTGGGGCTTTTTAGCCACAGAGCTTTTTTAATCAATCATTTTAATTTTTCTATTTTTGTTGTTAAAGGTATTCAGTTTTAAAGTTGTAGGGATCAATGACTGAAACAGAAGAAAAAAATATGTATATTACGGGAGCGATTTCGTCTGGCAGTAATTTGCATCAGCAAAATGTTTGGACTGAACATGTTTTGTGCACACTGAATGCTAAATATTGAGTAGCCATTGATGATTTTTGAGTAGCAACTGAGATTAAGATGAGAAGGAGGAGGAGGAGGAGGAGGAGGAGGAGGAGGAGGAGGAGGAGGAGGAGGAAGAAGAAGAAGAAGAAGAAGAAGAAGAAGAAGAAGAAGAAGAATATGGAAAATTGTTTACTGATATTTGTATCAAATACATTATTTGCAATTCTTAAGCTTTGTTTATAAAGCTATTGAAAATCAAATTTCCTAGCTATTTCTAGTTTAAAGAAATACCTGACTGCTAAAAAATGAATGATGTTGAAAGATTGTATTAAAAACTCTATAACATTTGTGTCCATGATGTGGTATATTCAATCCATTACTTAACTGACAGTAAACATCCGTCAAGTATATTGCACACGTGAGTCAACATGAATATTTAAAGGACCTGTTCAGTAACGCAAAGTGCAAACAGCGTCATTTCACAGCGGGGGTCAATTAACGAGCGCACACACGCCTTCAAACAGCCCCACACCCCGCACACTGCATTATTGTACTCACTAATTAGGGACAGTGGGACTGAGCCCTTTATTTGTTTGTTAATTAGTTGCACAATTATTGTACGCCATTCCGGTTCTTAATGCCTAGGGAAAATATCGCTGTGGGATGAATAAATTTTGTCTCCGCTGAGCTAAGAGCAAGAAAGATAAGGCACAAGTGTGGGTGTACATTACATGTATGACGTGTGTACACACCTGTAACTATTCTTTTAGGTACACATTTACACACAGTCCTCTCCATGCAACTAAAATCATGGATGAATTTAAATTACACTTAAGCCAAAAACACCAGTGTATGTAACATGTTTTTTCCCATGTGAACGTAATTAAAATTAAAGTGGTAAATTTCAAGCCTGATAGGACCTTCTTCATTGGACTTGATATTTCGTTCTTGAAAGGGCAAGGGCACCAGTTGAATAGTTTTTCTCCTTCATAAAGGGCACCTCTACGTGAGGAAATTATAAACTTTATGTCAGTGTATGTTGGGATGTTTCAAGGAGCACCAAGAAAATAATCAGGGGCAAGGAGGCGACTGCCTTCGTGAAGCATCAGGCTTGCTTCATGGAGGCAACAGAGGCAATTTTAAAGTTGTACCGCTGTACGGATCAATGATTGAAACGGAAGAACAAAAATATGCATATTAAGGGAGCGTTTTCGTCCAGTAATTTTGCATCAGCAAAATATTTGGACTGAACATGTTTTCTTCACACTGACTGCTACAGTAACTGCCTCCATGATCCCATGGTCATTGCCTTGGTGCCCCTGTAGAAATTTATATTTCTCTAAGAGTCTAACAGAGGTGCCTTTTTATGCACAATATCAGTGAAAAACTGCCTTACCCAATTGAATGAGGAATCAGCTCAAGCAGTTTGGGAAGTTAGTGATCTAAATTTCAGATTCTGTAATTTTTTCCCGAAACTGATTACAACATGCAAAACTTGACCGAATACTGGGTGTCACAATTAGGCCTATGTCTTTCAAACTGAATTTTTTTAGTAAAATAATAAATCACGTTGAGTGATTCACACTTTTGTATACTGTCAGCTGTCATGACAGCTATTCTACACAAACGACAAGAAGGTATCCCAAGCAACATCAACTGGGATGAACCACTCTGACCTGAATTCGTAAGGACGAGCATCTTCCCGTGGACGATAAGCCAATAGGCCACAAAGCCTTCGGTCATGGTAACTGGGCTAGTCAAGAGTAAAGTCGTCATCGGCCGAGTGGGAACCGATTCTCTCGAAGGAATGGTGAGAGGCGGTTGGAAAGACACCATGACCTGATATGAGCTGCCGGTGTAAGTTGAGATTGCGATGGAGATATAGGCTAGGATTGGATTTCAAAGCTCTTGTCTAGGACAATGTTTGTCAGGAGGTAGAGGTCACTCTGGCCTCAACGATTTAGAGATAACAGATGAATGGAAAGATGTAACAGGGAACTTTTTAGAAAAAGCTAAATTGGTATTTACATTTAGTTTGTAAAAAACAGGGTCCAACAGCAGTGATTCTTGTTAACTAAGCCGTTTACAGTCAAGTGATTATCATTATTACACACATATACATGTAATTAATATTGATTTATTTTAGAGGGGAACTCTGGTCATGATTACGGCAGGCATGTGGCTGTACATGGAATTATGAACTCCTCACCCAGTTCTTGCGTGTGTGCGCTAGCCGCATTGGATCTATGGCCAGCGCCTGTGTGCACAGGGCTCGAATATTTATTACACTGGACCGCAGGCCAGAGGCCAGTAGTTTTAGCCCTGGGCCAGTAAACTCATGACTGGGCCAGTAAACTCATGACTGGACAAGTCCGGCAGGCTTGTGTATTTCAATTGAATAATAATACCTCACTGTATAACATATAATGACGTTTGAATGTTGACGGAGCCTGATAAATATCTTTCAATTCTGATTGGGTATCAAAGTAAACTAACCCATAAGACAAATGAGATTTAATCTTCTATTAGTGCTTGTTCACATACAACGTTTAAAAGTTTAAAAACTTTGTCGAAAGTTCTTTCGCAGTCATTCAGATTCTAGTCTTGTAAAATAAATTCTGGTCTACACCATGTACATGTAGTTACAATTTTGAGCTACAGTTTACAGGCCCTGCACCTGCAGTCTTGTGGAATTTTACCCCATACTCGAGCCCTGGTGCAGTAACTGGGTGAGAGTTGATAATTCCATGTACAGCCATGACAGCTACAGGCTTGCTATAGAATAAGGACTTATCATGATGACGGTCGCCACCTTTAAAATCACCCTTTGCAGCTCAATTACAGTACATCATGTTGTGTATGCTAAGTACTTAACGCTGTAATGTTTTTGGTTTTGAGTTACCATTGTGTTCATTACATGTGCCTCCATGGTAGGACTAAATTGAGTTACAACATGGAGCAATTTCTCCATGGTTACAAGAACATGTTCATGAAAGATGCACATGTACAATGTACTTGGACATACATGTAATGAGTACAATGTGACTAGGAGTAAGAAATACGTGTTTGTACATACACTACCAAAAGCTATAAAATAAAATAATACAATTTTCAATTTGAAAACCAGCTTCCCCATTTCTTTTCACCGGTACACCCATGATGTCAAACAGAACTTCTTCACAATCTGTGCAATGAGTGTAGGCCTGGAATTTTATCAAAGGGCATTTCCATACATGTATTATATCTTAAAGTCTATGAGAAACTTTAGAAAGGGCACCAAGGCCAAGACCAGGGGCAACAGAGGCCATGGCCTCCATGCAATTCCAGGCTTGTGAATGCAAACCATTAACAGTTTGACAAACGTCTTTTGGCCATTATGAAGTGCGAATTTGAATGCATTAAAAATAAATACATTTTAAAAACATGCCACGGAAGTACAGATAAGTGTACACATGTAGACTGTACAACCTCAACCAGTGCACTTCTTTAGTGTGTTGTCGCAAAAGCCCTTGCTGCATATATACAGACTGGAACATCAATGATTCATGTGATCGAGGTTCGGATAATAAATGTTCCCATGCAAGTCCAGACACGTTTCTTTAGTCTGATTTTCTTGTTGTATAATCGGAGCACGGGCAATCTTCACGACAGGATCACTGTCTCAAGGAGTCAACAGATTTTAGGGCATGTAAGTCAACATCCCATTTTATCCAGCAATTTTGCGAAAGCTAAATATTTAGACCGAACATGTTTGTACACACCGTATGCCGAGTTAATTTTTTAGCAATATGATGATATTTGAGTAGCAACTGGTACATTTTGTGTTTCATTTTGTGTTTCATTTGGGAGAAGCGTTTAGACGCTCACTTTTTACAATCCATAACTGTGGTGGTTGTTGGAAAGCAAATCATCAGTGAAATTTAGTCATCAGCTATAACATTACAGAATTGTTAGCATTCATCCGCCAGACTGGTGGCAGTCACTGTTTATGCCTTAAGCAAATGTAGCACTAATTACTGTATTACAATAAACATTAATTAGTTACTGCCTTGCACATAAACATATCCCAACAAATAGAAAGAGCACCTCATTCTCTTTAATATGATAATTTGATACATTTTGTCATAGTATCCCATTATCATATCACTAGTGAAAGTGCAAAGAAAGACACCGTACTGTCTTGTTCATTACGGGTTTTCCCGTAGTTAGGCACTAACAGCGTTTGTGTGTTCTACGGGAAATCTCCTAGTTAGGCAGATTACATGTATGGGTTTTAAGTTTGACCAAAAAAGGAAGGTGCTGAGATGTACACATGTACACGTATACGGAGTGCATGATCATGGAAGTGAACAGAACAGAAACATCTCCTAATCCTATGATGCACAGTGACATCATCCCGAAGATTTACTGTAATGCACCGACCTACGACGCGACCCAAAGCACTCAAGAAACTCTAGCTGTGAAAACAGTCACAGTAACATTCCACTACGAATTCTTGGCATTTTTTGCTACAAGTAAATGTACTGATAAAAAACAGGACGCCCGTGACATTCATTCATAATTTGGGACAATGTATACTTGCGTTGGTGCAGAAGGGTATCTGTACATCATGTACAATGTACAGTATGCAGGCCTGGAATTTCATATCTGAGAGGGCAAGGCAATTTTCATTTTGCGAAAGGCACTTTTGAAGGGACACCTAGGCCAAGACCAGGGGCAAAAGAGGCCATGGCCTCTGTGGCCTTTGTGGCCTCTGTGTAATTCTAGGCCTGTGACTGAATGGAGATCAAGCAACCCTACAGTATGAGTCAGGCAACAGGGCCAAATTGCATGGCTCTGATTACCGCATAATTCTGCGCTTCAGCTCATAGAATCACGTGCTTTACAGGGTGCTGTAAGTAAGCGCAGAATTACATATGTGGTAAGCAGTGCCATCAAATTGGGCCCTGGGCTCAAACTTCAAGAACATTTCCAATCGACTTCAAGTCTGCTGCTCAGACCCTTTACTGGACCTGGGTTCAATTTCCCAAAGCACTAAAGTTCGGTACTCCGGAAAGTACGAGTATAAAACCATGTAGCCTGTGACATTACATGTAGGCCTACATGTTTACAAAAGAGCCACAGAGCCTTGCAGCTTGGACTTCCTGTTGACAGGCACGATTGTACACAGCCCAATAAAAGAACATACATGTATATCATGGAGATTACCCTGTCTGATTTTTAGCAACTTTTGCTATGAAGTACATTAAGCGGGCACATCTTAAAATTTGTTCAGCAAACCTCTTTAATTTATGTGGAAATTATGACACCTTAAATACAGTTAGTTTAAATGTAAAATTTCCCAGTGTAGTATCTCGCCTGCCAGAAAGGCCCTGGAATGTACAAGGTCACTCTGTTTGAAAACAAAGGTTAAATGGTCCATACACACACTGCTTAGTCACACATACACTGTACATGTAGGCGTATGGTAAGCCACACATGGACTCTGTGTGACTACACAAAAATTTGTTTGTACATTCAGCAAAACATTCCATTAACCGAGTTCATATCATTCAGATAAAAATGACAAAATTTCGACGAATAAAACACAAGAACACCAACTCAATTCATCCAAGGGGATTCAACTAAAGACATCTTACTAACAGAGATTTATGCTTTAAGGTCAATATGAATATTACATAATTTTTGGTAAATGAAGGTGTTTAATAATATGTACCATACTGTTTACATGCTCAGGCCTGATGCTTCACGGAGGCAACAGAGGCAAATGCCTTCCTTGCCCCTGGTCATTGCCTTGGTGCCCCTTGAAATGTTCCATTAGAAACGTATAATTCCCTCATAGCGGTGCCCATTACCAAGGAAAAAACGCCTTGGTGCCCTTTCCCTTTCAAAACAGAAGCAATAGGCTGCAATGTATTTAGTAACTGATGGCTGTTTCGTCCTACTGCCTACTGTACATTCTACAGCAAGTGCCACTGGCAATATAATTGCATGGCTGATGCTTCCAACATCATATGCCTGGGGTAGCAGTTACTAGCATTGGCGGAATACGACTCATTTATTCATGAATGTAATTTTGTACCATATGATTGCTTCATTGCATTCGTGAGTCTACATGTATTGCTTATTACTATCAACCTTGAGATCTCTAGGATGTGTCCTTAAACATCCTGGATATCCCAGGGAAAGATATGGTCAGGGTTTTACCCTTTATGGTACCCGCATAGATTGGTTTTTATATTATGCTGATTTATTGGCAAAATTATTGAGAAAGATACAAGAAAAGTCAACTGTGAGAGAAAAGTCATTTACACCCACATTTAACGAGGCGACAGCGAGTTCCAAAGCTGCATCTCTCTGGCAACAGCGTTCACAAGTTAACACCAAACCTCAGAAAACCGAGAAACGATTCATGAATGAATCGTTTCTCAGACAGATATAAATGTTTTTGGGTGAAAAACTATCCAAACTGTTTCACTTGAAAGAGAATCCTTTCTATAAAAAAACAACAGTAAGTTTATACTACATGATGTACTATGTATGAACAGATGCTGTGCACACCCCATTTTTTTTTTTACAGTTTGTGAATTTTTGTGATGGTCCTTTGCTTTGGAATTTAAAAACTCCGAAGGACCATCACAACTGGTAAAAAAATCCTCATAATGATAAGCTGAATACCTTGTGGACATCTTTGTCATGCTCCCTATATTAATGCAATAGTGATATTGATAACAAACACCAATTCTCAGTTAACCGAAAAGGGACTAGACCATTTTACCCTTCCTGCCTCAGTTTCGTTACACTGGTTTGAATGGGAATATACATAAAAAAAGATGGCTGATTGAGAAGAATTACTTCAATCTTGACCACTGTTGACAGCAAATTTAATTCAAAACATCAAGAAATATAATGTACAGTACATTCTGTGTGTATGATATGTCATACAGTCAATTTTGTGGGAAAACAAACCCCCAAAACAAACAAATCTGTGTAATCATATTTTTAAGAATGACATTTGTTAAACCAAATCTAATTAGCAAATACACATACATGTAATGTACAGTGTTTACACTCTGCCTATATCAACATGGTCTGTACATTATCATTATTACATCAATCATGTACTGCGCAGACGAGTACAATTTGGGCCCAGGATGACAACTTCGAAGTGTGAAGTCCATTTTTCATTTTACAAAGAGGACAACCATTAAAACAAATCTTCATTTGGAGGGTACGGGGAATATTTTGAAGGAAGCGTATCAAGCCAAAACCACGGGCAACGGAGACCAGAAAATCATCACAGTACACTGTCATGACTGTCCATGAGGAGATCCGCAAGACCAGCTACAGCACAGCACATGTTATCCCCATCCGAGTGTGAGTTAATTGGTGCGCGTGCTAATTGCTCCACAGTTGCTACATGTGCGTAATACACTGTACGTAGTCTTGAGTCATCCTAGGTAGACCGTTACACCGTGCTACAAGTTCCAAGTAATGAATAATGAAGTCTACATTTATTTGTATCCCTGTGCTATATCAAGTGATGCATAACCTGACAATTTGTGCCGATGAACATGTACATTGCACGTATTATGGCCATGGTATGGCAAAGTCATTGCGTTATTTGGAGGCCATACGTATCCTTGCTAAAGTTTGACAAACATTATACTAGATACCTTGCCCTGATGTCAAACGTGGCTACTGCCCGCCCAAGGTCTCCCGTTTTAGGAGTCAAATTGCACGCAACAATATGATGCGCATCTTACTGCACGAAGCAGGTAGCCTAAAATGCGCACTGCACGGTAACACACAGGGAAACTGACTCTGAAATGGTAAAAGCAAGAATATTGTATTGATGACCGGCATCAGGTAAACTGGACCAAAAGTTGTTGTTTATTTCTTACCTTCTTAAAGTGTACGTTTGTAATGTACACCTACATACATCCTGCAAAAAGTTTGATTTATTTGACAGTGAAAACAATCATAGTCTGCACAAATACATTGTGCCATGTACATGTAGCTTGCACTGTATGATCCACAGTTTGCATCAGATTGTTTGTACAAATGTACATGTAATTGCCTTAGAGGGAGGGTATACGTTTGGTAATCACTCCAAAAATTAATGACCTTAAAAACTTACTTAGTTTGGAGCACGGAACATTGTTAGAAACAACACCCTTCATGCCATTTGAAGTAATTTTTCACCCCAAAATTTGAATCTGAGAAAGGTTTTCAGGCTTGAAGCCTTTCTCATGCCTCTGAAAGCAATCAAATCTATGCAACAAAGAGTGTTTTCTCTTTTGATTGACCAATTAAGCCCAATTCTCACAGGTTTGTTATTTTACATAAGTTGGGATACACCAAGTGAGGATACTGGTCTTTGACAACTGGCAAAAGTATACCCTGCCTTTATAATACTTGGTGATCTTCCTCTTCCTTGTTGATTTATTGTAGCATTTTTAATATGCATGATTTTTCCCAGGGGCCATCAAAATAGTTTGTACAAAAAATTTCCAAATGCAAGTTTAAAAAAAAAAGATATCTTAGTTATCAAGGTATCTTATTGCTTCTCAAGTTTTGACAGCGGACGAATGTCGATTGATTCCTGTGTAGCCTGAGGCTTTCACCCGAGAAGATGAATGGCGGACAAGAACACAGATTGAAAGCATAACACTACGTGAGGCTTTGTAAGGAGTTTTAGGAATACACAATTCTGTCAACGGTTAATATAGTTGGAATCATGATTGATGACAGATTTGCATCTTGGGGATAAGAGGCAAAGAGGAATAAAAAAAATACACGATAGAATGGGAAGAGAACTCGATGCATCTTGGGGATAGAGGCAAAGATCCTGGAACACTTTACAATGTAAGAAGTGAATTCAACGAAGTGGAAAAGCTTCAGTTAAAGAGGGGGGGGGTACATGTAATGTAAATGTATTTCAGGGCTCAAATTTGGGAGAAAATCCACTAAAGACTGCAGGGGTTGTAAATCAAAACTTTTAATGGAACAAAAAATTTGTTACAAGACCGGAATCAAAATGAGACTATTTATTACAGTTTCACATTTGAGCTGTTTTGGAACAAGCACTAAGAGAGGATTTATCTCATTGTTCTTATGGGTAATACTTCAATACTCAACAGAATTGAAAGATATTTGTATACTTACAGTATTCATTAAAAATGCAGTGAGGTATTATTATTCAGAAACACAAGACCGCCGGACTTGTACAGTCGTAAATTTACTGGCCCACTGCTAAAATCACTGGCCTCGGGCCTTCGGTCCAGTGTTAATTTCGAGCCCTGTACTTACAAAGTCCGCAATTACATACACTGTACAGGCAGGGCTCAAAGTACTGGACCACTGGCCAAACACTAGTGTTTATATCAAGCACTGGGCTAAATGTAGTCACGTCACAACTAAGTCTTCCAGCTCAGTATTTTTTCCATTGTACGTACAGTTGTACAGGCCTGAGATTTCATCTTTGACAGGGCAAGGCCATTTTCATTTTACGAAGTGCACTTCAATTGGGTAAACCTTTAAAAGTATATGGGAAACTTTAAAAGGAGAACCAAGGCCAAGACCAGGGGCAACAGAGGCCATGGCCTCCATGTAATTTGGTCTGGTTGTAAATGTATCACTTTTTAGTTCACACTAACACCTAAAAAATGCACACTTTACAGGCCTGGAAGAAAAAGACAATAAAGACAAGGAAATTGTTTTGTAGCATACAATACATATTGGCATTGACAGTGAATTGGCACACATCTCCAAAATCTGTTGCACTAGGAAGTGTTTAATTTTGTATGTCTTGGGACCAAGACTAGTGCACAACTAAATGTGCAAAACCTGGATGATATCTCCAACGGCACATTGTTGGCTTTTTAGGTAGTTTCACATCAATTATCTTCACAACTGCACACATGTAGCTAGCAGGACCAGTTACTTCTGTCCCTTCACTAAATGTAGTCGAGTCCCACAGCTTGCTCACTATTTCCCTCCCCCTACCCACCTCCCCCCCCCCAGCTTTTTCGCTTTCCCCCCCCATCTTTTTCACTAGTTCATATTTCATATCAAACAGGGATGCTTTTCAACACTGAACAAGCCAGCAGGACCAGTTGGAGTGAATTTTTACTGGTCCTGATGTGTAAGTACTGGCCAGTGAACCACTGTTAGCAGGGGAGAACGCTGTAACACCTTCGCGAAAAAATTGAGTGTTCTTTCATCTTAAAAGCAATACATTTTGTGGGCAGGAAAGTTGAGCACTCATCGAGCCACCCTCTGCATGTTGAAGTCTTGAAGAGTGATTGTGTGGTCTATGGGTTTTGACAAGTGCATGCATCTTGTGTTGTTAATGTTTTTTTGTGAGCTGTTATTGTGGGATTTGTGGTTTGTTTTAGCCTGGAGCAAAACTGGGCCATGTTCAGTTATTACACAAACTGGAGTACCTGGCATTGCCTGGTGGCTAAACACTTGGGATAATGAAATGGTGTGAAGGCATGCAATTGCTACAATATTGAGCACTGTAGAGAATGCAATGCATTTGATGGCCAACAGTTCAGTACAGACTGTTCTTCAATTTCAAGAGCTAGTAAAATGTGTGTGTGGGGGGGGGGGGTGGTTACCAGCATTTTTAGCTTTTTGTTTCTTAGAAATTTAAATACAAGTTTCTGTGTCTGTTTAAAATATTCTGGTCCAGTGACAATTTTGTAAATATAACTATTTTACACTTTTTACTACAAAGTAACTACATGTACACCATCTCATACTAAATAATTTCATTGAGCAAAAAGTGTTGCTAAAATGCTGTGAAACACAGTAAAATTAATAATTTCAAGACAGGTGACAAGAAAATACGTAGGCCTATCTCACATGACATGTTGACATCATCTGCTCCACATGCACATGTACCTTTAAGGTTTTAGTTTATTATGTTATTTTTTTTTAACTACTTTACCCATACACCAATCTGTAAAATATACTCAAAAGTGCTTTGTAAGTCCAGCGGGCAAAAAAACCCACTCAAAACACAGAGACACAATACTTCTAGGTATTTGATTTCTAAGGACTTGGAAACCACTGAGTCTACAGTTATTGTCCCACATAGACAAAAATAATAATTATAATAATAAATAACATTAATAAGTAAATAAACTATTAAATAAAGTACATGTACATGTAACTACATGTATCTAAAAATAATAACAAGAAATAAAAGAGAGAGAGAAAATAAATACACACTGTAGATAGGGCCTTAATCAATAAAATAAATAAATAAAACATGTACATGTAAACAAATCACACAATATTTAATAAATAGTAAAAAGTCATTAGTGAGTGAGTTTGCAAAGCATGTTTGACGTACAGTACAAGCAGCTGGGCAGCTCAGAAAAATTGGAAACATGGACTACATGTACAGCCCATTAAATTTGTATAGATCATCCTTTTAAAATTATCGCATGGCTTGGGTCAGTGCCCCATGAATTATAATTAACTATTGAGTAATCAATGCTATAAATGCGCCACCCTCTTAAATCTTGCTCATAATCATAATCGGGTTCTGGGTAAATTTTTTTTACAATGACTCACAAGAGAACGACGCGAGTCAATGACAGGTCAAGGTGTTGCCTCCGGTGGCTACTCACAGGAGATTTAATTCCAATGCCCCCCCCCCCTGCGTCATCATCATCAAGAAATTAGCACAAAAAGATATGATGGACAAACATACTGAGGAAGGGCGTTGGCTAGGATGAGGTGACGGTGAAGAGGGAAATTAGTAATGTGTGGCTAAAAATAGAAAGTGAAGAAATGAATATTATAAACAAATTCAAATCTCCCCAGGGTTTTCAGTGGAGAATCAGGATCAAAACTTGACAGCCCCATTAAAAGTACATAGGCCTACATGTACATGTGTGACAACATGAAAGGATTTCAATGGTAAATTTGTAAATGGACGTTAATTTTTTGTATTACTGTTCACTGTTCATCAATATTACATGTATGTCATGTACGTACATGTAGCCTTAAGAAGTGATTGTTCATTTCAAAAATATCCTTGATGATTTTGCCTCCAATGCATTTTGATTTTGGCCAAAACTTGTTTTTGTATGTATTTTAAATAATTTTGTTACTCGTTTTGTTGTCCTTTTGGTTGCATTTTGGTCCACTTTTTATGCATACTATTGCCTGAATTCAAAACTGAGCATTGGACAATCTTTGTAATTATACCCATGTAATAAAATCGTTCTTTTGCCAGGCAAGGCCAAGTCTCATGCAAAAATAAAACGATGATATCAAATAAGACATCATAATTTCTATATCCACATTGTGGGTACCAACTAATGCCCTCCCAGGTAGAAAAGGCAATACAATATACAGTACTACATGTATGTTGCAAGTAATTCCATCCATACATGTAACACAATCCTTCAACATGTTCAATGCATGGAGCAAAACTTGTAGGGTCACACTTCTGGTTTAGATGTCATAAAAAAAATCATCAGTGAAAAAGACAGTGTTTTGTTTACACAGTGCTTTATTGCAATACATGTAAATGTATATTGTTTATGTATAACATCACACAAAAATTATACATGTATGTATACATGTATTTTAATGTATCACAATGTATTACGTCAACTACATGTTTATGAACTTCCTCTTTGGCGACCCCACACAGCAAGGAACTAATTTTGCTGCATTCTTATTAATGGGACATATCAATTACCAACAATCTGGTTTAAAATATTACCTTGATACATTGATCAGAAACATGTGAAGAAAATGACCACTGAGCAAGTCATGGAAGGAAGGCATATAAACATAGAGCTATTAATAACCATAACTAATAGGTTTTTATTGTGGGTCTTATACATTTAGCTCTGATCTTTAGCACGGACTAGCCCAGTTGACGTCAGTCTCCACTACACTGCATGTAACGGAGACTGGCGTCCTAACAGGGCTAAGTAAGGACTAACTCTATCATACATGCAGATTGGGCATAGCCCACTGTATACATGGTATAGTGTAATTGCATAAAAAAAATTGCTAAACAAATTATCAAGTTAGTATGTAGTTTAATCCAACAGACTAGGCCCGTTTGCTTACATCATGTACGTGTACACATAGCCAAACTCCTCATAATGTACATATGTGCATGTACCTCAGTATTAAGGGGGGTTAAAAGCTCAAAGGGCAAAAATCCTTCTAAATCCTCCTGGTTTTTCTCAATTTTGTCTAACTGGCCAAAATTCTTCTAAACTCTCCTGTGACAGGCTTCAACATTATATTCATATCCCCCTCCCCCCTAACAGCCCAAATCTTTCGAAATTACATTTCGGCCCAAATCCTGCTATTTTCTCTTGTGTCAAGAATAATCTGATGCTAGCCCAAAGGCAATTTCTTCTAAAATTCTCTCACATCAGAAACCCATTATGACCCAAATCCTTCTGGATCCTCCTTTAAATCCAATCCAATCCAACCCAGCCAATCCTCCAAAGCCATGCTGATAGCCCAAGTCCTCCTAATTCCTTCAAATCAGAGAGTAAACTGCACAATCAACTACAGAAAACCTCTAAATTTCTTTCTTTCTTTATTAATTTAGGCCCTATAGACAATACTCATTTAAAAACCCTAGAGTCTAGAGTCTTAAATGTCACGATGGAAACATTGAAGGCGAGTGAGGTATTTTATTTGAGTCATAACAACATGACTTCAAAGCAGAAGTCCAAATGCCTGATGTAATTGTGGCTATCACAATAGGTTGTGTCTGAATTAGTGGATGCAGCTGCAGCTTGATTGACACGAGATCCTGCATTGAAGAATAGGATGTTCAGTCATAGCAACACCCTTAACAAAAGCCATAGCCGTAGCCACCAATTCAAACACAACCTTAGTTTGTCTCGGTCCTCCATGCTTTCCATTTTTAGCATCCGCTTTTGGGCGGTGAATTGTTGATACATGTAATGTGGAGGCGGCTGGAAAACTAATTTTAAATGACTTCTCTTTTTTATTGTTTTTCATCTATCTTTTTTTAGCACCTCTCACTGAAAATATGCACTTTAAACAAACATCACCTCAATCAATGTCACAATTGTAATTACATCAGTTAATTCTTGTTTTTTAAAGGACGGATTTTCCCTAAACAGAGGCACAAATCATTGGTTTCACGTACCAGCTAAAATAGTAACTTTTTAAAGACATTACATTAATAAATGGTTCAACTGCAAAGTATAAGACTAAAACTAAAAGAGCATTTCGATTTCAGGCTTCTAATTGCAATGATTGTCTCAGGTTCACAATTTTCAAGGTCCAAGGACCATGGGTTAAGTGATCATTGCAAATAAAAACATTACTTCAACATGTTCAATATGTTATTGTTACACGCCCCCTGGAGAAAAAAATTCTTTTAAAAAAATGTGATAAAGTTATCCGAATAAAGTGTGAGGATTGATCTGAACGAAAAACTTAACAATGACGAATTAAGTGCACTGAAAAAAATGGCTAAAAACTCACCTCATACTTCGGCGCATTATTGCATTGTGGGAAGTTTCCCTGGTGGTCGCCATTATGCGAGAGGTAATTGTCTACTAAATTCCATCCCCAGCTCTGGTCATTACTTCCAAGCAGTGCCACATATCCCTGGCACTGCAAGGGGGCATTTTTGGTGGCAATTCCCACCACTGCTACCGTTCCAAGCGGCCCCTCCCACCACACCTCCCAGGCGTGTCGGCCGTTGCGAAACCCCCGTCGTCCCCGGGCAGCGTCCGTACTCTGCGCCACCGGGTTTCGGTGAAGTGTGAACCCATTTTGTTTAACATAAACATTCCTTGAACAGTCTCCTGGGTTAAAAGAATGATAGAAAGCCCGCAATTTTGCCTTGTAACTTGGGACCTCGGATAAAAGGTCCCCTTTTCTGGCTTCGGCAGCAAGTTTACGGATGCACTGGACTCGCCAAACCAGGGAGTTTTCATCGTTCAGGCAGTTGTGCCACGCTTTGCAGACGGTCGCACAGTTCAGCAAATCAGTCAGGTCCAAGCACGAGAAAATCAACTCCAAAATTTTGGCTGGCAGGCTGGCGGCGGACGCCGCTGCCATCGCGGGGTGGTCGGTGGCAAGCCTTCATAAAGCCTCCCGGAGTCTAGTCGACATGTCAGTGCAACATTTGAGCTGCAAATTCGGTGTAAATCCATAGAATTTCAAGATGGAAATCCGCCGGCCGGCGAAGTCATACACATGCAATGTACTGACACTATTGACTATGTAATATGTACAAGCGAAATGGATATGGCGGTAAAGTCGGTCAATGGGTCAAGGGCGTAAATGTTTCGAACTTGTAGATCATGTTAGCACCTTCATCTGCGATTTTTGAAACCCTTTCAATCTAAGCTTCGGAATAGAAGTATGTTACAAGCAGTTGAAACATAGTTTTATCAAAATTAACTAGAATTTTATCAAAAACCGTGAACGGGATACATTTTGTTATCGTGAACTATGTGTTTTTGGCTGATGTTATTTTAATAAAGTTTGTTAAACAATAGAGGGCGCTTTACCACTTAAACGGAGTTACTCGATATTGAGGCGTTTTTGCAAGGGTCCCAAAATAATTTTTTTTAACAAACTGCAAAAGAGGTTGTATTTACATTTTGTGTACTTTATTTACTTAATTAACATTTTAAGAAGTTTAATACAATAACCCAGCCATTTCTTCACAAATGTTAAGCACTCACTTTTTTTGTAAATTATTGTTATCAAAATAAGTTTGAAGGAAAAACAATTATTTACTTTTAAAACCAGTTCACTTTCAAGCAAACAAAATATGAATTATTGGGTCAGATAATAAGTTATATATATTAATAAGCTATAGCAGTGTTTACAAACAATAAGCATGTACTATTGAACATCTTTTTCCCTTGTCAAGAAATCCTCCATTTCTAAAAATACACAAAGACAAAGATTGGAGAAATTCAATATATTTATCACCACTAAACTGACAACTGTGAAATAAGGTTGTGCCTAACTCTGGGTACCAGACCAAACTGCCAATCATCTCCCCTCAGCCAATCAGAATGGAGAGGGAAAACGGTCCCGCCCACTGATATCTCTCACCGGAGCCAACCGAAAAGCTGTAAAAAATTATCATTCTGTATTTTAGGGTAGATGGGGCAGTTTTAACATTATTTAAGAGCAATATGTCATTTAAAGGTAGGGTCTAGGGCCTATATTGGTTAGTACTCCAAAAAAATTAACTGATCATAGAAACTTACTTGGTGAGAAGTACTGCAGCTGTAGATAGTATAAACTATTTTGAGAAACGATTCCCTTCAAAGTAATATGGTTTGGATAATTTTTCACCCAAAAATATTTGACTCCGAGAAACGATTCATTCATGAATCATTTCTCATAATTTCAGAGGGTTGGTGTCTGTCAGCGAATGCTGCGACCAGAGATGCAGTTGGTACCCGCTGTCACTCTGTTGAACGTAGATTGATTTGCATACATGTGAAAACTACCGTGACAGTTTTTTCGCTGTTTTCTCAGCAAGTAACATTGTATTCAGCTGAAACTTTTACATATGACTTTTATTGTATCTTTCTTTTTAATTTTGCCTATAAATCAGCATTACGTTGACAAAAACCAATCTATGACCCTACCCTTAAATGTTGTTGTCACATAAGGTCAACTAAAAACAAGTTTTCTGGTTTGTGCAACGCCCAAGTTAAATAAGCACGTTGGTGCATTGTTAATAATTACATGTGTCAACTCAACTTCGCTCATGCAAAA
Source organism: Pisaster brevispinus (assembly GCA_023634235.1). Taxonomy (NCBI): domain Eukaryota; kingdom Metazoa; phylum Echinodermata; class Asteroidea; order Forcipulatida; family Asteriidae; genus Pisaster; species Pisaster brevispinus. The sequence continues at coordinate 2,410,975 of JAMKCF010000014.1, read as the reverse complement.
ACAAAACAGGTGTTTAGAATAAAAGATGCTGGATCTTTTTCGCCTTGGAATTTTTTTAGTTTACAAAAATTCTTTAAAACAAAACATGTAACTGAATCATCCGATGAAAACACTTTTATTGTTGCAAATTTCCTTGTTTGTGAGGGGACCATTCATATAGGATCTTTTTTTTTATGGATCCCCCTTCCAGACACCCTAACCCCCCCCCAAAAAAAAAAAAAAAAAAAAGAAGAAAAAAACCCAAAAAAAACAGCAACACCAACAAAACACAAACAAACAAAAAACAACCAAATCACTTATCATAAACTGCTGTGCTGGAATTTGACAATGGTTGCTTCATTGAAAAAGAACACAAAACAATAAAAGAGGCTGGTTTCATATACTAGCATGTGCACTTCATTTACAACAGAAATTCATGTGTAGTCTCTGCTCATGTGTCTCTGTCCTAATTGATGGGCCACCCTCTCCAAAATGACGCACTGCAGGCTGATTTGGAGACTAGTCTTCACAGTTACACAAAATGTTATCCTCACACCTCCTTATCCACTTAGTCTCCACACAACAGAAGCCATATCGACTATGCCGACATCTTTTCATACACAAAGCATTTTTTACACTTGCTCACTGGCGACAGTTCAAGACCGAAATATAAACCCAAAAAACTTATTGTGGTGGAGTCTAGCACATTATGAAGTAGTCTTTTCAACAAGACGCAACCATGGAATCCTGCACAGAATAAGTTCATTGCAATGACAGTCCATGCTGCATGGCAGCTGCTATCAAACAGCTTGAGGGAGAGGCTAGGCCACATAGTGGTATTGATTTTGATTGTCCTTGTCTCTCTCCATGTAGTCTCGATCGATCAAACTCTCGATCCTCTTCTTTAAATCTGACGGCTGAAAAGATGGACAGAAAAAGAAGAAAAGTTAATCCAGGGCATGTGCACACTCAAAAAAAATCTAATTTTGTAAAGACCCTTTTAAGCAGCTCTAAGAAATTGGATCCAGGGTGAGAGTCACTGCGGACACAAAAAGTCTGAAACTGGGATCCAGATCTTAGGAGGAACATTCAAATGATGGCATTTCCACCTTTTGGTAACTCCTGGAGTTATAGATTCCAAGGAGCTTCTGGGAAACAGTATCCTCAGTGCTAGAGAAGTAGATGAAAGAGCCTGACTTACTTCATTCAGAGAAACAATCTAAATTCAAATAAGAAGTCTGAAATTTCTCATCCATGAAAACTTTAGCTTGATGCACATAAGAGGAAACCTGGTCAAATATTTTCTGAATAATTCAACACATCCGTTTGCATCAATCAATTTGTGAAGAATCTGCAGGCCTGGATATATACAGAGGCCACAGAGGTCATGGCCTCTGTTGCCCCTGGTCTTGACCTTAGCGCCCCTTCAAAAGTTCTCCATAGACTCCAAGATTTTCCAATGGAACTGCCCTTTATAAAAAAAAAATTTAAATGGCCTTGCCCTCTCAAAGATGAAATTCAAGGCCTGAATCTGCTTTGTATAGTACGTGTATACACAATGTTTGGTCACCTTTGTCTAGTTGTTGTTTATAGTTAGTTCTTGTTTTCCTGTCTTAAGGCTGTTCCTCAAGAAGCCCTGCTGTTTCGGAAAATGCCTCTGCATTATCTATAAGTCATTGTATCCTCTAATTACAAATATTAATGTGGAAATAAATGTTACTTTGAATTGAATTGAATTGAATCTGTCCTTTTACCTTGACTGGGAACTTGAGCTGGTTGTACAGCTCCGATACCAGTAGTGTGTGGGTGAGAGCCTTACGCATCTTCATGATCCGCACTATGGCAGCGTCGATCTGGTACTGCCTGTCCTGGAAAACCCTCTCTTGTGTGTTTGATTGCTCCTCCGCCTTGTTGTATGGGGGGGGGGGTTAAGGAAAACAAGATCATTACTATTACTTTCTAATTCTAGATCGAGGGATCTTCAAAAGTACCTTGTTCAGTTCCTCAAAAGTCTTGAGGGAAAAATAAAACATAACACCCCTTTTACGTGCATTGTACAAAAACAAGACTTACAGCATTAATAATGGGCAAATGTTTTGCATAAGGACACAAGTGTCACGTCTCGGACTCGAATCCACACTCTGCTGATCAGAAACACCAGAGCTTGAGTCCGGTGCTCTTAACCGCTCCGCCATGACACACCGTGACTAAAAATAGAATAAGAAGGAAGGAACTTACCGTTTCTTTCATCTGTACTTGGTTAATCTTGATCCTGCACAGTCTGTGTCTGAAGTCATTATTGAAGAAAAACTTGTCCCCATCATCGACATCTCTCCCCTAACAACAAAAGAAGACAGAAATGATGATGAAGCCAACAGAACTAACATCGGGCTCTTGATACTATGAAATTGCAAGCCAGGAATTTCAGCTCTCATTATGGTCCACTGCTTAACCTAAGCAGTGCCCACCTTCATAGAGCTGCTCCAGCCAAAAATATTGCTTAAACAATTTCTGCTAAGTAACAATAAGCAGGATACCAGTCACAGATGCTATATGTAAAATGGTATTTTAGCTGGTAAATATGAGATGGACTGGACACCTTGGCAGACTGAAAGACGAAAGATGGAGCAAAATCACAACAGAAAAGCAAACTCTCTCAGGGAAAAAAGAAAACGTGGCAGACCTTGAGCAAGATGGAGAGACCAGATAGTCAGTCCATGGGATCAACCAGCCTGGCAAAGACATACACAGAACAGAAATACTTGGCACAGTTTGGGAGAGGCCTTCGCCCAGAAGTGGGACAACATGGGCTGATGATGACGATGTTGATCCTTGGATCATAAACACTTTTACAAAGAGGTAGCTTAAGAAACCTACGTACCTTTGGTGTTTTTGTGATTACTCTAGCTTTACCACAAGCAAGGGACTGAAGTGTTCTCCTTAATTCTGTATCCTCTGCAAAACCAACCAAACAAAATCATTGAAGCCAACAATAAAATAGTATAAAGTATTCCCGTAATTGTACCGTTTGATTGACAAGGTTACAAGAACTTTTAAATGTTGAAGATCTTGAGAAGGCATTTTGCCGGTGATTGTCTTGGTTTAATTCTCGGCCTCAAGCTGTAGAATTCTATAATTTGTTCTCATTCTCGGTATGCAACCCGGCAAATATTTGTTGACGCTAAATTCACTCACAAAGTTGGAGATTCAACAACTTATTTAAGTAAGGTGTTAAAGGTAGGGTAATAGATTAGCAAACACCGAAAAAAAAATTAATTACCATCAAATGTTACTTGTGAGAAGCTCTGCAGATTTTGATGGTGTCAACTTTTTTGAGAAAGGAATCTCTTCAAAGTATGTTTTGCATAATTTTTCACCACAAAACATTTGAATCTGAGAAATGGTTCATGCATGAACTGTTTTTCAGTTATCCTAGTGTTGGGAGTCCTTTCGCGGTTCCCGCGGCCAGATGCAGTGGGTACCGGCTGTCACCTTCGCTAAACATGAATGGATTCGACGTTTGTGTGAAAATACCGCGACAGTTTTTGGCTGTTTTCTCAGCAAGTAGGCCTATTCAGCAGAAACTTTCACATGAGAGTGTTATTGTAGCTTTCTTTATAATTTTGCCTATGTATCAGCATTACGTCGACAGAAACTTATCTATGACCCAACCTTTAAACATCTTAATGAAAAAAAAGGAGAGCCTTTTCCCACAATTTATAATCAAACTTAACATTTGCAGTTTTACCTGTCTCTTTTCAATGTACTTTTAAATACGTTTTTAATGATGACCCATTGAAAATCATCCCCGAAGTGACATGGCTACCATTAATAAATAAAGTTATTATTATTATACAATGTGAACGAACCTATGCCGGTAGCCTGGGCGATGTCTTCCAGCGTATAGTCATTCCCTTCATTGAACATGAGAAGAACCAGGCTTTGAAACAGTGACACGTGTAGTTCTTTATCCTACAAAAACGAACAAAAATCTTTTTGAAGAACAGACCCCTTGCATTGGCTGCCATCACCGAATTCAAAACAACATATATGTGTGGGTTACAAAAGTATTAAAAAGAAATATTAAATGCATTTCGTTCGTGCATCATCGCAGAATATAACCACTCGGGGAAATCTTACTTTTCCATTTCACTTGGCTTTCACCTCATGAAATCCAACAGCCCAGATTTCACCTTGTGATTATATTCTGTGGCAGTGCACTCATATGCATCCGGTATTTGCATAACGTGGGCCTGTTTACTACAACTTCTTCTCAATGTGGTTAATGATAACTAGGAGCTTTAGATAATTATTCCTTGAATTGCCATGTGACAAAATTACTAATATCCTTTAGTTAAAGATGGTAATTGAATTTATTGATCTATCAGGTTATGAATTTATTAAATTAGATTATTTAATAACAATAGAATATAGTAATTATTGCTTATCTTATTTTAAAACTCATGCTTTCAAAATTGTGACGCCAATTTACGTAGGTCAGTACAGAGTTTCTACAAACGTTTACCTCTTTGAACTGTGCCTTTACAACGCAGTGTCCTAGGTTGGGCTGCCATTGCAGCTTACGACCGCTGTGTTTGCTCAGATAGAAATGCTTAAATATTTCCTGAAGCTTCACCATCTTCGAAAAAAGAAAACACAAAATAAACACACATTTTCTCCTGAAGATGATTGGAGCACGCTGATCAAAACGTCAAGTTGTTGAACCACCGTTTTTTTTTTCGGAACTACCACAACTCGTATGTAGAGATTTTTATTAGATTTAGATGGTGTTACAGCAAACCTTAAATGGAACACATTTTCTCAAAAGTGTGAAAAACTGGAAGGTAAAATTTAATGGGAGTCTACAGTTTCCGTAATGACTCCCGACTCCTAGGGAGTACAAGAGGCAAACGGGGGAGAAAGGTCAGAGGATGTGTACAACTTTAAAACGTGTTTTAAAATGTCGATATTTCTACAGCAGTATCACCAGAGGGAACATAAAACAAATGGAGAAATAAGTTGCAGAAAACTCTAGCAGGCACTTAGGTTAATCACAGCCTCGGTCTAACTCTGGCATAAGTAGACGACCCGTCTGCCTTTTGATTGGTTAAGAGCGCACCACATGATGTGATTTTTACGTGTGAACGTGACCTGCTATACCCATGGCAACCGATGAATGCCTTGTAGGTTTGATGAACGTAGATCATGCTGCAGAAAAGTCATTTTGTTCTCCTGCCGTTAAAAGTAGTGTTACCAAACAGGGGCTGGAAAAGGTAAAAATAGTCTGGCCCCTTTTAGGTATAATGATAATTGCTTTTCATCAATGTTACTGCACACGGGGTACAAGACAAAGAACCACAACTCTTACCTCCGAGGGTAAATGCACCTCCATGGGTGTGTACGTCGGCCAGTAACCCATCGTTAGAATGTTGACCGTTAGATCCACATTACCAGGAATATTTTGGTGTTGAATATGCTGGTAAAATGAAAAGAAGAAAAAAACTCCAACTTATTACAATTGTCACCAAATAACAGCAACAATCATTTACACAACCTGCTATTACAGAGCTGCCAAGATTTACATCTTGCAATCAGGGAGATTTTGTGCTACAATCGGGGAGATACTTAGAATTACATTCAACATAATAGGGACAAAGTTTCCTTAAACTAGGGGGATCTTCAAACTTGTTCATCAGAACATGAAACATCTTTCAGGGAACTGTCTGCAGAATCAGGGAGAATTGGCAGCTCTGCTATTGGAACCAAAAATTGTAATCTAAAATATTGTGATTAAAATGAACTATCGGTCTTGCTTACCTGTTTGAATGCGATCATAATGTCCTTCGATAGTTCCATATCCTTGAACATTCCTTCCAGCTTACTTGTGAAAGCGCCACCACACTCTGAAAATGTTTAAATTGAAATGATTAGATCTAAAATAATCAGATTTTAAAAATTTAATAAAACTCTTTGCAAGTTGTTTCATCAATTCCCGACTCCTATTACGGGAGGTCAAAAGCCCTGTGTTGCTGCTTCATCTTCCGGCCTACATATGGCATTTCATCACAAACAAGTTTCACATTCCCCCTAAAAAGGTGTAGACACTGTGGTCCAATACTCCAAATTTGAAGAGAAAGGAATTTTCTCAAGGGAAAGGGAGTCTGTCATACCCAACAAACAGAAATATCACCTGAAACATTTCAAAGAGAGCCGATGAAGGGGAAAAAGAGGTAATCAGCAAAGTAGTTTTCATTATGAGTAAGTTTAATAATAATAATAATAATAAAAAAAACTAGACATAATGTTTAACAGCTAACCTTGTTTGAGCTTAGAGAGCATTGATTTCTCAGCATCTACCGATGCACTTTTGCCGACCAATAACCTCTTTGCCAAGTCCTTCTTGTAGAATGCTTCAAATACGTCTTTACCTAATGAACGAGAAAAACAAGTCAAGTACTTGCAGTTGCTTTGGTTTTTGTAAATAAAACAACTACAAGTGAAATGTGAATATAAAAAAAATGCCTTGATTTTTTTTTTACAGCGAATGAATACAAATTCAAATTATCATTCCAAAATTGTTTTTTATTTTCCATACCGTGTATGAATCTAAAGATGACCATTATCTTGTCCAGTAGTCTCTCCAGTTCTTCTTCCGAAGCTTCTTTGTTTCCAGCTCTCAGCTTGTTATCCACGTACTTAGCTGTGAACATGTTACAAACAAATATTCCCTTGTTACAAAGAGGAGATTTTAGCCATTCAGAGGGAGAAGGATTTGAAACTTTGCAGGGTGATAACACAATTTAGTTAGGTTTATGGCAACACCAAAGCTGTATATTTAGAGAGTTGCGATACAGAGGGACCAGTTTTCAGTTGCTGGACGCCATTTTCTCTCCAAATGTAGCACAACCCAGTTTGCAGTCTAATCTGGCATGCCATGTACGCATATGTGTTTATTTTTTTTTAAACCGAAAATGGCTTTTAATCGGAAATTGTCGCAACTGTCAATACACAGCTCTGGGCAACATTAAGGAGGTCAGGTTGGTGTAGTTGTTTCTTTCCAATCCTCACCTTCCACCTCTAGAACCCGGGTTCGATTCTCTCTGGGGGCACTATGTGGATTGGATTTTCAGTCCTGATCTGATTGCGTGGGTTTTCCCTGGAATGATTCTCTGGGGTTTTCCTCCCACATTTAAAACTGAAACTTCCTTCCTTGTCTTCTCTCCATAGGCCTATTGCCTAGTATACACTGATTGAGTTCACTTTTCTGAAAATCTTTAGCTTCACAACCAAAATAAGTAAACAAAATAAATGTTAAAATAGTTTCTAAGATCTCCTTACCAACTAACTCGGCAGGCTTGTTGAGCCTCTTATTGATGAAGCTCTCGAAGGACTCCTTGAGGGTGTTGAAGAACTTTTCATTCTCCGAGAAGCATTCCGTCATGACGTTATCCATCCTGTCCTTGAAGTCCAACAATTCCTGGACCATCGTCTTGTCCTTCTCCGGGTTGATGATAATCGTTGTGCCGGTTTTCTGAAAATGCAAATTAGGCCATACCTGTAAAGCAACTGTGGCTTGATTGTCACAGGATCATGCGCTGAAGAGGAGGAGGACCCCCATAACCACACCCTTAGCCACATCTGCGGCCGTAGCCCCCACACCGAAAAACAGAATTATTTCATGAAAGAAGGCCGGTGTATCATTTTCCACTTCACAACAGAAAAGTTTTTCTGACAATTTTTGCCCTTCAAAAGAAAAATTTACTAAAGTTGTAATTTCGTCTAGACAAAATAAAATGCTTGGTGTTACAAAGCTTTTCTATCCCCTACACCAACATGTTGTCGAATCCTCTTCCTCACAATATCAAACAATCTCCCTCAGTACCCATCTTCACAACTTCACTTAAAATCTCTCTTTTTTTATTGTAGGGGGCTATGAGTAACAAGCATTGGATTTGCACCTTTAATTTTTTTTTTCAAATTGATTTAAGATCGATTGATTTGAATCACCATACTTTCTTAACTTAGCCCATTGATGTTTTTTGTTAGATTTGAATTTATCTGGGAGGGGAATAGCGAGACAGGGGATGGCGGGATGGTGGGCGGGGCACGAGACGTAGAGACAGGTCACCTCACATACCTTTATGTAGGCACTGAAGTATTGACAGAGTTCTGAGAGGCCTGCCTTGGTGCGTTGAAACAAACTGTAGAGCAACGACAGATCCTGAGTTCTGTTTAAGTTCAGTAGATCATCCAAACCTAAAGTATACCGACAACAGATAAAATCAATTACACAACTTCCACGATTCCGAAAAGTCAAGCGTTACGATAGCAGTGCCCTGCTAACCTGACTCTTTATGCGCAGATTTTTGCAATAAAATCACGGATGTGATAGGCTGCTGAAAAAAAAACCTCTGAACTGTGAGTGCAAAGCATGCAGTTTTGCGAGCGCGAAATCTTGCAAGCCCAAAGCGTACTTATGTACAATTATCAATTATATAGGTTTTTAAAAGCCATACTCTTCAATCTGGGTCGTTCTATTTAGTTTTATCTTAATGTTTTAATTAATTTTATCTTAATTTTTTTTTAAATTAATAAAAAATTATTTAAAAAAATTATTAAATAAAATTATTTAAAAAAATTCTGAGAAAATACAGAGAAATCACATCCCTGTAAGATTAGAGAAGATGAAGATCTACTCACCTTTCTGTAGGATCATAGAAATGTGCGTCTCAAGTAACTGTTTCTCAACACAGGCTATTAGCGGTTTTCTTGTAGTGTGGTCTAGATAGTACATTATTCGTTGAGATTCCTCCTCCAGTCTACGGTCTACATGGGCCAAGTACTCCGGCACCTTAGTGAATAAAAAAGAAGAGGGTATTGCGTCATAATAAATGTTGGGAATTTACACCACTTTATGCAAGGCCTCCTGTAATTAAACTTTCGATGTTTAACAGCGCCCTCTGTAGTCAATAAAAGTAATAATATCAAACATAGATATTGATAGCACACTTAAAGATGTTATACAGAATTGGTGGAGCTGACAAAATAGTCGCAGACAGTTTTCATGTTTTGTGTGATCAACCATATACATAAGTAGGATTTGAAACTTTGCATGGTGGAAGTATAACTAAGTAAGGCTTGCCGTAACACCATGTGGAAATCTCTTTTGAGTAGTGTTGGTTCTGAATCACCGGTTCTTTTCAGAACCTACACTACTCAAAAAGAGATTTCCACATGGTGTTACCGCAAGCCTTACTTAACCATATACATGAAATAACAAACATGTGAAAATTGTGGCTTAATCCGTTCAGGAGAATCAGGAGAACATAGTGAAAAACCATGCACAATTTTCAGCGTATAAACCCATTGTCCTTAATTTTGGTTGTAGCAACCGAAATCAGCTGTTGTGATTTTTATGAGTTTTCAGATACAGTTTTCTCGAATACACAATGTATGTCTTCATTTCAGAGGGAAATATTTCACAGAAAAGAAGGAATTTTATAATCAGTAAGGTTTCAGACTACAATCAAACTATGTTTTTGTCCTTACTAATCCTGTATAATACCTTTAAGGAAATTATCCCAAGTGAGGTAAACATCCCGATTCAGAACTTACATCTCTCTCATGCATAAGTTGCCTTCCTTCAGCAGCGTAAAGCCTTTCTGTCGCATCTAAGAACTTCTTCTCAAACGCCTCTTCGTAGATCTGAAGATCAGACAGCATCCTAAGAAGGCTCTTCAGAAGGCTGTGGTCGACGACATCACCGCCTCGCTCGCTCTCAATCAGTTGGAGGAGGCCCTCTACAGTTCGCATTTGCACAGTCTTGTTGCTGATGATGTGGGAGCGGAACAGATCCAGTCCCATATCCCTAAACAAGAACAAACCAAAAATAAACAGCGAGTGAGTTAGGTGCCTATCCAAAGCTGATTTTGCCAGAGTTTGACTGACTCAATGTTCAAGATGGAGACCAGAGTAAGGTTGCCAGCCAAACTACCACGTCACGTGTACAATTTGTGACTGGTATCCTGCTTAGCAGGAAATTGTTAAGCATAATTTTCTGCTTAAGCAGCTCTATGAAATTGGGCCGTGGCATAACAATCAAGCACTCTGATCTCAGAGCTATTCCCAAGCCCATTGACCCAATGCACCAACATCACAACAGACTACAGTCTGGGAACTATTTTGGGAACAACATTTTAGGTAAGCATGTAGACAAAGCGTCGTCTAAAATGCAATCTACTCTGTATAACACACACAGACATTAACTCCCAAAATGGCACAACCAAGATTATTGTGATAATGACTTCAGATAAATTGGGTCAATATTCACTTTAATTCATGACGTAAAGGCCAAATACACCTTTGCTTTTTGCATTCGTTTGATTGTTGTAATCGTATATAAATGTAGATATATACAATCAAACTAACCTGTGAAAATTTCATTTCAAAAGGTGGTCGCGAAACCAAAAATCGGCAACAAATATATCCATGAAGTATAATTCATAATAGGAAGTCACAATCTGAGAAACGTGACCGACAGTAACGTATCTCAGGTTCAAATTTTGGGGGATAAAAAGTGATGTCTTTTTCCATTCCACAAAAACCACCCCACTTCAAGGGCGACATTCAAGACACTTACCAGAGTGAGGAAACAAAGGAGTTTTGAAGGACATACGTTCTATCGAGGAAGAGGAATATACTTCTAATCATGATCTGTGGGTGAAAGCAACAAATTTTAAAACTAAACAATAAATATACACATTTTTAAAAAGGAGTAATTAATAAGTATGAACAATTTAAACAAGACGGTTAGTTTTTATTTTTTAGCAAATTGACAAGTGATGTTTATTAGCCCGAAGCAGTTTATAATAGACAATATACGTTTGGCTAGGGGTAGAGATAAGGGTGTGCTTGGATTTGGGAGAAAAAACCACAAGACCCCAGGGCTTGTAGCTACAAATATTGACTGGAGCAGAACTGTTTAGTACAGAACCAGAATCAAAATGAAAGAAAAATTCCTGAGTCCTGACAACATGCATTTAAGACATGTGAGGAAGTTGTATCTCATCTGTCTTTTGAAGTATTTAGTATCTACTCAATAGATTTAAAAGCTATTTTTTCAGACTCAAAGTCAACATTTGAACATAATTTGTCTCTGCTCGTAGATGTTACACAGTGAGGTATGTATTGTCATTCAACTGAAAAACACAAGACCGCCAGACTTGGCCACTCATAAGTCTACTGGCCCAACACTAAAACCACTGGCCTCGGGCCGGCAGTCCAGTGTAAAACTCGAGCCCTGGCCCTGACTATTCACCTAAAACTCCTAATTTATGAAATTCAAAGCTTTGCTGAATTTTGAAGGAAAAAAAAGGTTAGGATCCAGCAAATAGGAAAAAACACTCACCATCTGTCTACAGTGATCCAACCAGCAGGTGTTCAACTGTTTAAGATACGAAAGGCTATCCAGGATTTCAGTAAGTTGAGAGTTAAGGATATTTTGGACGAGGACACCAACAAATCAAAAGCTCAAAAACTCTTACATTCAGATTTAGCTTTTTGCGCTAAACACTTGGCAGTACAAGCACTCAGTATAGTCCCAAGGTAACTGAGATGGATTAAGGAATTAAATAAATGGCCCAGTGACCAGGGGTAATAATGTTGGATAGCCATGAACGTCACTGACGGATTTGAGTGCTTCTTAAGAAGCCACTATTATTAACATTATCATTAATTAAAACTTCAAAATCCTGAAACATGACAAGCAGATTCCTCTCAGCCTCAAAATGAAACTACTTGAATTTCCAGGTTATTGCAGTACAGGATTTACAGACTCTAGTTCACTACGAGTGGAAACTAGAGGCTTGGATGACGCAAGTTGACAACTTCAAGAAAATTTAAATGTAAAGGTGATCTTCGAAAAATATTTTGACATTGGGGGGCCAGGGGATCTCGACAAATCACAGTCCTGATTAAGAAAGGATATCCCGTATACAGCCCAATCTGCGATCGGACGTGCGACTCGCAGACAATCTTCAACTTGTCATAGAGGGCAGCAGACATCTTGTGGGAACACATATTCTCCACCGCCTGGTAGAGCTCTTCCAGGCTGTATTTGATGGGCCTGCTGGTGTGGATTGCCTCCACGGCTTCCTTCAATCGTTGCCATGTCTGTTCCTGATAGTTCTCTGGCAGCTCTGGCCTAACTGTTTGAAAAATTCAACAGGAATGGTCACAATTAATAATTTGTGAATTTTTCAAGTCAAAGTATAGGCCTACATACTTACTTGAGGTGTTTCTCACACCATTTGACCAGCAGACCACAGTTAAGATGGAACACAAACAGGACACGTCCAGTGCTTAGTACATGAAAAAGTACTATATTGAACCAAGGTTTTAGCCAGGATTTGGTAAAAGGGTGTCCAAATTTGCTTGAAATTTCAAAACTGGGTGTCCAAATTGTTCACTTACAATACAATTTACATTTAAATGAAAGACAGGGTGTCCAAAGGACACCCAGACACCCCTCTGGCTGTCACTATGTATCGAACTGACAGTCTTTGCACTTGTTCAAAATCATACCTACATGTATTATGTAATCTGGGTAAGCGGATTTAGTTTGAAGTACATGTAATAGGTGCAATGAGCAAAAAATAGTAGTCAGATTCAGCATATTTTCATGGGGATCCGCCTACCATATTCATGTACATGTCCTGGACGTATGTAGGTCTTACATGTAGAAGTGATGTTTGAAGCTTTGCATGGTGTGAATCATAAGAAAAACTATATAAACTTGCAGGTACAACTACATGTGTATAAAACTCTTTTTGGGGAAGTGTTGGCTTGTAGCATAGAGAAAGAACACAGCTGTTTGTAGTGATCACTATGCAGTGTGTGTAGATGTTCATGAACCAGTACATGTCTCAGTGCATATAATATGCTTTGAGGCATATGTACGAGCTGCCATTTTAGCTGTATGGTAAAGTTAAGCTTTCCAATTTGTTGATCTTGATAATTTGTAAACATAGGCATGTGACATGGTTCTGACACTCATGGTTCTGTGCACAGCTGATAGAGGGTGTAAACAGCAGACACAGATGACAGTTTTGGATGATCTCCAATGATGTGTGTCAGTGCACACACCTGTACTATGTACTTGCATACTTTTAACTTTTCAAGTACATGTATCCATCCATGATTGCACTCAGCAGCTCTCCACTCAGAAATATTTCTGCAAAAGCCAAACTACTACATGTACATGTATATCTCCAGCCAATCTCCAGGCCTAGAATTACATGGAGGCTATGGCCTCCATTGCCCCTTGGTCCTGGCATTGGTGCCCCTTCAGATATTTCCCATACTTAAAGATTTTCCAACTGTCCAACTGATGTGCCCTTTGCGAGATGAAAGTGGTCTTGTTGCCCTCTCAAAGATAAAATTCCAGGCCTTCATTTAGCATTGATGTTGGTTTTTAGCTAAGTCTATAATAATTATTTGTACAAATGATTAATCTTGGATGGAATAATGTAATAAAATGTTTCATTTTAATCTGCAAATAAAAATATTTTAAAAATCTTGTGGAAACATTCTTTTTCTGACCTCCATTATTTCTCCACAAAAATATTCCTGATAATCCATTAAAAAACTCCAATTGCAATGCAAGTCATTAGTTTGTCTAAATTAAGGCCCAGGACATGCAGGATGATTATTATTATTGTGATAAAACTATGTCAGGCCAAATGTAGACATGAAATAATATTTGTACAAAGACAAAGAAATAGTAAATTGCTCGTGTCTTGATGGACCCAGTAACTGGGGTGCTGTATGTACTCCTCTTAAAAAGATTTTGACACCTTCATTCGTACTAGGCCTATAGCACCCCCGAACAACAACGCAATCATAAATTTGCTATGATTTTCAGAACACCCATTTTCGGAAATCATACCAAATTGACGATTGCTTTGTTAGAGCATTAGAGTGAGAACTTGTCTGTGGCGCTCGCACAACTGAAGATGTCAAAAAAGGAGTAGCACCCAAGTTGCTGGGTCTTGTCTTTAATATTTTTATATGATTTTATGTACACAACTTAAGCATAATAAAAGAGGCTGTCTTTCTGGAGTCTTTAATTCAAAGTATGATAGTGATAGTGATACTTTCACTAGCACAGGCACAACCTATAAACACTGACCGCATCAAAATATCAAAGTTCTCTCTCTCTCTCTCTCCTATAAATTTATAAAAAGGGAAACCAAAATTAAAATATGACCATCCTGAGGCGCACATGCAGACACATGGCAATGCATGGGATGGGGCAACAATAGTTAATAATAATCATTATTGTTTAATTAATAGCTACATTACTTGCAACTGATAGTATGATACCTCAAATTTTGTCATCCATCAAAATCACAAAGAAATAATGCAATAAAATTTGTATTTATTTTAGCAAGTAATTAGTATCAAGTCATACATGTAAGTCATGTAAGTCGAGACACAGATTACACAGAAGACAGACGTGTCAATTCGCCTTTTTTCACACAGCATTCTACACCCAACAAAAAACTTCTAAACCTACCTTTAAAATTCTTAATTACAAGCTTCTTAGAGCTACCGGGTTTGTTGTTCGCTAGAGGGGAAGCTCTGCTTGTGAACCCATTATTTGAGGTGCTTAAAGCTGAAAAGTTCGCCCGTTTTGGAGCTTCGCCCATGATGATGTTTTCGTCGTCCTCACACAAATCGTCCCTTGTTCTTTTTCTGTCGGGGTGATGGTGGTTGTTTCCCGAAGTCCTTCTTTTTCTTTGCCCAATCTCCAAATCCGATTTCAGGGATGAATTCTGCTCATTGCGTGTGAGAGGCATTCATGACACAGGGTGAGGCCACCAAAATGGCCCAATTCCGAAGAGAAACGGACAGGGAAAACGCAGAAATTCTCGTCTGGAGTGCGAAAACTTTTGACGAAATGAACAAAATGGCAGCGCGCAGTACATCATGGACGCACGGAACTATGGGAGATTGGGTCAAAGTTCATTTAAATACCATAATCAAAACATGCTCGCTGATTCCATTATGAAACAAATGATTGTGTGATTGCGCCGCGTTACATGACTACCCCTTTTAGGGGCGTTTCTGTTGAACCATCCTTGGGGAGGTGCCACTCAATAAAAGATAAAGTAAAAAAACAAAATATTCTGTGACGTGATCATCAAATAATTTTGTTCACATTTGCTTTCTGAGCGCATTGGGTTTTATTTTGCATATTTTGACTTTGGAAAACGGCATACTTATTTATTTTTTTTAAGGCACAGAGCCAAACCGCAAAACTTCTAAATGAAAAATAACTTCGAAGAAACTTCCATTTGGGTTTGTCTGGTTATTGGTTGGTTCATGGGAAAGAATGTCATTTTTTTATGGACAATTCTTTGTTAATTGGATATTTTGGGGAAGGATACAATGGTTGAAAATGTGAACGTCACAAAGTGCAACATCTTGAAGCTGGTCACGGTACATTTTTCATTTAATTGTTTAAATCATCTTCATTAAAAATAAAAAACCTGGCAAAAATAAATGATCATGACAATCATAAAAGCCAAAAGATTAAGCTTGCCATTTTTTTGCCAATAAAATATATGTTCTTTTTGCTAAAAGTAAAAAATAATAATAATAAAATAAACAAGAAACTAACTCCAAACCACAACATAGAAATTAATGTTTGACGGAAGTAAAAACATCAACTTTATTCATCCATAGCACCCTTCAAACAAAATTAAATCATATATAAATATAATTTGTTTTAATCAAAGAAATAAATTCACCTTTCGAAGTTTCCTCCAAAATAAGTTTTTTTAAAAATTATAAATACCTCGTAGCCTATATAAAGCACACGATATATCCACACATTTTTGTACATTAATCAAAAACAATTTAAAATACACACAATCATAATCTCAAAATTAAACGAGTCTCAATCGGGTAAAACATTCCAAATTGGGTATGTTCAGCAATAACAATCCCAGACAAGAGCCAGAGCACTCCAAGCCAGTCTTTCTACCCCAAAGTTACCCGATCGAGGACCGTTGACCCCCCCTCACTGGGTGAAACAGCATCCAATTAAGGTATATTTGTAAAACTAGACCCCTTCGATGCAAATGGGTCATACAGTGTTAAATCAGCCATCTTTACGGGCAAATAACCATTTTTAGAAAGCACAACTGTGCGTGTTATGTCAATGCTGCATGAGGCATGCAGAGCTTTATCAAATTCCTCGCATGACTGGTCAATGAACCACCTGACTGCCTAGAAAAGTTAGAATGCTTGACACAGTTCAAAGACCAAAACCCAAGTTGCCCGCAAAGATGGCGTCTATTGGGAACTATCTGATGGATTTTCTGTTCATCATAGCAGAATTCAAAACAGTTTTTGTTACTACTGTTCTAAGCTGGATTTCATAAAGCTGTCAACCACAAACAAAACTGCTTAGCACAGAAAAAAATCTTTAAGCACATACAGGCTACTGGCTACACTAATACCATGGAATGTATAAGTTTTTTTGTGACTGGTGCCCTGCATGGTTACTTGTGCTTAGCAGAAAAAAATTGCTAAGCAGCATTTTCTGCTTAATAGCTTTTTGAACTTAGGTCCAGGTAGATATTGCTGTAAGAATGCAACACACTTTTCAGCTATTGTGTTGAACTCTACTTGCATGGTGAAGTGAAAATCCAATATTGGGCGACTGTTTAACTGTTGCGTCTTTGTACAAAAATTAAACCATGGTTGCTTCTCTCCATCTAGGTCTACAAATGGAAATGTTAACTCCCACAGCTATTTGAATACAATACCTTGTGTTTAAGATAATGGGGAAAGTGTCATTAAACAAATATTTAACCATGATTGCTTCTCTTAATATAGTTGTACAAATGGGGAACTTAGCTCCCACGATACCTTGTCTTTAGAATGTTTGTGAAAAACAGTACTGTTAACCTATAACTTTGTGATGAAAAATGCATCAGTAAAATTCCCTTAATTGTAGTTATAAACTTGAACTTCAATATAAAAAACACAACAAAACTGGGAAGTGTTCAAACATAATTTTCTCATTACGGGTCTGCCAGAAGGAATTGCGCAATAGGGCAGCCAATCACTTTCATCAAGCAGCAAAATGTTAGCAAACTGAATTTCCCAAACCAGTTCCAGACAATGTATGTGCAATGCTGTTTTTAAAGCTGGTAAACTGATTTTGCTCGGAAAGATTCGACAAGGCTATGTTGCAGCTTTCTAAATTAGAGACACTAAAGTTGCAGCATTTCGTTGGAAAAAGTGATGACAAAACTCATCAATATACAAAATCATAAAAAAATCAAGTATTTTCATACATCTTTGATTCCATATTAGTTATTATTATTGTAGCCCTAATATATTGGAGAAACAATCAGGCCAGTAACTGGGGGGGGGGGGAACGTTCACCTCCCCCCAAAAAAAAATTATATATATATAAACAAACAAACAAACTAAACAAATTTAAATAAAATAAAAACAAGCAACATAAATAAATAAATAAATAAAAATAAATAAATAAAATACAAGAGTATAAAAATAGATTTCAAAGTCCCCCAAAAAATCAAAATCAAATAAGAAGAAAAAGTCTACCAATTTTTTTGTTTTCATTCTTGCCCCCCCCCCCAATTTTTGTCTCTTCATATTTAGCAAAAAAAAAAAATAATAATAATAATAATAATAAATAAATAATAAGTCCTGGTTATGGGCCTGGGAACAATACATTTTAATACACTGGCCTTGGTTTAGTAAATGAGTCTTACATAATAGCCAGAGGAGGCTCAACACCTTATGACCAACACCCCCTTAAGTTTTCCTGTGAGAAGGGCGTAGAGCTTTGTGCCCTTCTCACAGGCACACAACGATATTTCTGTCTCTTTACTAATTTTCCTGACATTTTTCCTGAAACACCAAAGTCAAAGAATCAACAAGATTAGCAATGTCTGGGCGCATCGTGATTTGTTATACATAAATGAATAGCTTCTAAAGGGTTCATTTTTGTATTAATTTTTATTGTAATTTTTTTTTTCATGACAGGGGCTGAATATTGGTTACTACCCTAAAATAAAAGCTTTTACCAAAATATAAAAGAAATTGTAACAAAAAAATGTTTCAAAATTTGAGATCAATTTTGACAACGGTTGAACAATACAGATGTAAATAGGTCAAGAATAAATAATTTTTTTATGGAAACTCCCAAAACAGCCGTTTAGATATTTTAAAGGACCCTGGACTTTCAAATTGGATGTAAAAACATAAAGAGCCATCAAAATAAGTAATGATGGGGTTTTTATCACGTCACAAAAACTAACACTAAAATTAGGCTTCGGTTATTTTTATAATTTAACTTTTAAAAAGAACTTCAAGATGAGAACTCTTCATAAATATTTTTGATATGTAATAAAAAATCTGCTTTAATTATTATTACTATTTTTTTTAAACCTCAGGGACTATTACGTCTTGCCATGTGAATTTTGGTTGGTTTCTCTGGCTACGAGTTCTTGGATTTCAGTTTGGAGAAGACCTGGCTCCATGAGAACGGAAGTGTCTCGACTAACATCGGTTAAAGCTGTCGTTACCACTGTACAAAGAGTAAAACGAGCAATACAAAAGGAGAGGAATTATTTGTTTTGTTCAAACAAAATATGAGAAAATAGAATTAGCTGTTGCAAACTGCTTACAACACCAAAAGAGGGCGCTCAACTTCTGGGTTGTTGTATTTCAGAGGATTTTACAGAACCACAAATGAAGTGCGTAAATAGTCTGCCAAAATCTACAAGATGTAGCCCCCTATAACCTAGGATAAATAACCTTAGTTTTACTTGCTTTTGTTACTTTTTGTGTTGTGGATTTTTAGTTTTTCTTTTCTTTCCTTTCCGGGGGGAGAGGGGGGGGGGGAAAATGATGAAGCTCCCTGAACCCCGTGTGAGTTGTTTAGACAAATTCATAGATTATCCAAACAAACACAAATAAAGACATAAATTGAGCCTGGACATCTTTCATGACATATTTCAAAGGATGGCTGTATCATGCAAATGCACACTTTAACCTTAGTTCATTTTGGTTTGCTACAAAGTTGTTTATTACAGGTCTTACACGTCGTTGAGACCCGTTAAATTTCGCCATTTTGTTTTCTTCACCTGTTAAAACAATGTGGGGAAACCACAACTCCCCCAAATTTTTGAATAGAATGCAAGACTTGTACGACCCGTTACTCACATTTCCGAAGCGGTTTCAGCCTGCAGTATTCTTCAGTCCAATCATGAACTACGCGGTCAAAATCACTGACTTGAGCTGAACTAACGGCCATCATGTAGGTCTCAAACAACGGGCGCACTATGAGGCTGAACTGTTGTCATACAGACAGTTACGGAAACTAAAATCTCATAATTTTTGGGAGTTGAACAAAAAGAAAAATTGACTAGAGAGATACTTGAACCTGCCACCTCGGTATTAATGCAAATATCATCAAATAAACCACAAGGGAAACTAAGAGAGCGCATTTTACAAAACAATTTGGGTTAAACAAAGAAAAATTGACAAGAGCGGGACTTTAACCTGGGACCTCTGATTTAACGTGCTGGCGCTCTACCTCCAGAGCTATCTAGCCCTATGTTGGCGTTCTCCCTATTTTGTCAATATCTTTGTTTGGGGTTGCCAGTGAGATTCCATTCAACCTGTAACTGCCAAATAGCCACGAATCACTCTTAAGTTTATGATTATCTCATAATTTAGTGAAATACAAATTTTACAGACCAATTAACAACTTTAAGGATGCTAAGTTAGTGAAGCAAAAAGAAAGACGAAATAGATTTTGCAATTTGCTTTACTAACTAATGACCTCTGGTGTAAATTCAAACAGTGGTAATGACCTCACATTTTGTGCCCGAGACATTTTTGTAGCCTTTGAGAACGACTCTCTTCTGGGGTTGACAGATGAGGCCAGTTTTTACGTTCAGCGTCAGTAAAAGAAACAGACACTTCAGACAGGTTTCCCCTTTCTATGCAAAAACGGACAAACAATTTCCAGCAAGTGATGCCGTACCAAAATTCGCGGCTACAGCTACAGCTACAGCTACGACTGTTGCAAAAAGTGTTGATAAGGACGTCCTGCATTTCAACGCATAATGACGCAGAAATCTAGCCATAGCAGTAGCTGTAGCCATCAATTCGGACACAGCCTGACTTTCATAGTACATGCACAAGAGTTTGGCTGAAGTGTTCCTTTGAAACATTTTCAAATTTTAACCCAAATTACTGTAGCGATTACTTCTTCATGGATACATCTAACTTGACTACTTTCAGTTTTCAACTTTTATCTTGCCTCGATGCCGCCCCCCATCCCAACTCCCATCTCCCATCCCCATCTTCAACAGAACCAGAGAGAAAACTTCTTAATAGATGTTAATTTGCCTCTAGCCATTGCGCTAGCTTAGTGGTCTAGAGGTAAGACATACGCTCTAGCAATGCAAAGATTGTGGGTTCGAATCCCACCCGAGTGATTTGCTTGTGGGTTTTTATTTGTCACAGAACTCGCGAAAGTACTGAGTATACAGTGCTTAATACACATCAGTGTAAGGGTTGGAAAAAAAAATTGAAACCTAATGATAATTTTTAAAAGGCAAAAATTCTTGCTAAAGGATACAATCCAGAATGTCCAGTTTCTCTTCATTTTGTCGTGGAGGTATACTTCCATCATATGTTTTAAATGCCTGTCGCTCTGAGTGTTCACTGGTGCCCCGCTGTCTGGTAACTCATCTTGATATGTGCTGCAACGAGAGAGCTATAGATCAAATGTCTGCTTGCCTGGCTGCCTTTCTACCCAGCGTTCTCCCTCAGCAGTGAATCGCTGTCCAAAACACCAGTTAAAACCCCCGAGAACCAGTTACAAGTTACTCAAAGGGGTGCGACTGGCTAGTTCAGTGTTGAAAAGCATCTCTATTTCATTTGAAATACGGTCAAGTGGAAAAGCTGGTTGACTTGAGAAATGACAAGGTACCTGGTCCTGCTCGCCAGTCACTAAATTTATGTTAAGGGCAAACACTACACACTGACTTGGAAGAGAGACTGCATTTTAAAGGCACAAGTTAAAGGAGGGGGAGGGCAGTTTAAGCAGTTTGTAACATCCTTACTCAATTTCTTTCTTCAGCAACAGAATTTCCCCTTTAAGTTTGTCACTGGTGCTCCGCAGATCGTCAGTTTCGTGTTTCATCGTGACGATGTGCTCATGGGCTGAAAAAGAAGAGGACGAAAAACGTTTTAAAAAACGTTAGAAAAAAGAGCAAGTTCCGATTGGTTTACATTGAAAGAAATGCTCTCAAAATAAATTTATAAACAACTTTTCTGCAAAAATGTTTATCAATCGTCATTATCATCAATCGACTATTCTTGCACTTGCGTTGGGCACAATGATGGACGCCCCGCTTACCATCGTCTTGAGTTCATAGGTCAGTTTCCAGATGATGACCTAGCTGGCTGGCAACTCTGGATGTCCCAGATAGTACCGGCAAGTTGCAGCCGCCTTCCTGCTATCTTGTTGGTCAACTTCGGGACTTGTTTATCAAAGATGCAATAGAAAAGAAATGAGAATAACCCACCTTTCTGTAGCATGCCTGCCGTGCTACTTTTGTTTGATTCATTGGCGTTCCGCAAGCTTGGGACCACTCTTTGGATTTCATCCAGACCGGATTGGATGTTGAACCTTCGCTTGTGTTCTGACTGAAGGTGTTTGTACCGACGACGCGTTTCCTGAGATTAAACAGAACAATCTCTCATTAAAATATCAAATTTTCCGAATGTTAAAATTGTAATTAATTGTCTTGAGCATCGTAATGAAAACTTGTACAACGCCTTTAAAGGAACCATGCCTTCTAGAATTTATTCAAGTCCTCCATTTTCATTAAACACAACAAACAACTAACCTGTGAAAATTTCAGTGAATAACTTACCTTTTCGCCACTGTCTGGGGTTCTCCGCCGCTTCGCTTGTGGTGTTGGGAACTATAAGGTAGAGCAGAAGGACCACTTAGAGAGATTTTTGACTGGTACTTTGGTGCTTTAACCAACACCTAGCCAGCGGACCAACGTTAAGGAAGAATGCTGTACAGGCGTCCTAAAGCCGCATTCGCATTGGACTTAAAATGGTTAACTTACCGCTGCAAATTGTTAACTTACCGATATTAAGTCCAAGTGCGAACAGCCGGTAACTTACCGGGGTGGTAAATTACCGCCACAGCGCTGTTAACTTAACAGGCTGATTCGAGTCGCGGTAACTTAACAATTTAACTTAACAGGGACAAGAAGTCCAATGCGAACGCACCAGCCGGTAACTTAACGGTCAGGGAGGGCGCTCTCTCGAAATCTAATTTGTCAAACTACGCTGCATCCCTGGTAAGTTACCGGACACAAATTCATCCAAGTGCGAACACCTTTTAACTTAACGGGCCGGTAAGTTACCGGCCCGGTAAGTTACCAGACCCAAAAGTCCAATGCGAACGCGGCTTAAGTATGATGGGAGTGTACTCACTTCAAACTCTGTTCCCTCTGTTAGGCTTCCAGGAGATGAAGCAGCACCTATGGTCACACAGTCACAGATGGGGTGGGGAGTAGGGTCACAAAGAGGCACGAAATATGTGTTGAAGAGAGATAGCGAGAGATGAAAAACAATTGGTGGTGAACCAGAAAATTGGTGGGGGTGGTGTGGAGGAAATGGGGGTGGGAAAAAGGGCAAGATTTTGATGTTTTGGAGAGAGGGAAAAGAAAAAAGAGCATTAGAGAACTGCATTTAAATGTAAATTCTGCTGTAAAAATTAAAGATAAAAGAGGGTTATTTGGGAAAAAAAGTTGCAGAAAAGTTGTTTTTAATTGAAGGCGCTCATTTTCATTTAAATGTGAATAATAATCATGATATCTCGCAAAAACCTTGGATAAATTGTCTTACAAAAATACTTGAATTTTCTATAGGAAAAAAAGGTATTTTGATTAATTCACACACAAACAAATGCATTTATATAAACAAGTGCATGTATATTCATTTCATCAACAATTGCAAGAGCATAAACAAGAGGCAAGGGGACAATGTGGAATACAGACGTTATTACAACTTTTGAATCTTTTTTTAATCTGAAAAGAACTTTGGTTTTTTTTCCATCTGAAATTGAAAGAAAGACTGTAATTAGAATATTTTGAATTTCATCAGAACATTTAGTGGATTTTTGGGGTGGGTATTTTTTTGATACATGGAAATGTAGAATAAGTTGAGTTATTGTTTCCCCCTGCAAAGAAAAAAAATTGAACAAATGGGAATTAGCGTGTTGGCTGTAAGGGAATGAGAAAGACATTTTTGACAATTTCGTTGATGGGGGAAAAAAAGAAAGAAAAAAAGTCCTGTCAAAAGAAAACAAGCACTTTTAGATTGTCTACCATTCACAAGTTAACTGGAGAAAAGTAATTTTAAGCGAGTGAAATATTTCACATCAAAAAGCAAAATGGGTAAATATACTTAAATAAAAGTCAACTTTTAGTTTGGTAAATTGATTTCTTTTTTTTTCTTAAATAATGTTAACAAATAAACCTGAAATGGTAGACAACCTTGTTAAAGTCTAAGATAATGTGAGCAGCCAATCACAATATGCCACACGTCAGATATTAATTTGTATAATGACCCTTTGCATGAACCCTTTGTGAGGGAATTTCCACACACACACAACTGATCGGGCTTCTTTGATTGGGGTAACCAACGATCTGCGGCTACCGGCCAAATTTTTGTTCAGTACAACTCCAAGTAAAGACTGGATGGTACTGGTAGTTTGCTCTCGTTAGCAGAACTCTAATATTTAAACCAGGCTTCTTAAGATTGGCTACACTTTAACAAATACAATAACTTTGCGCATTCAGAAAATCACACAGGGAAAAAAAAACACCAAACAAACAAACAAAAACAAGAAAAGCATTTTTTTTAAAATTCTGCCACGACCTTTACTACAAACTTGTCAGTCTGTTTGATAAACACAGCATAATGTTGTGGCATTATCATCAACATTTCTACTACTTCTTGTACAATTTTTTGAAGTACTTTTTCAAGACATAAACATGAGTGCGATTGAAACGATAATTACATGAGTACAAGTGAATCGAGAAGGAAAAAATCATGGCAGAACCATACAGCAACAAAACAAACAAAACACCACGGCGCGGACACCTCGCTACCATGGCTATACTTGCCGCAAACCGAACACAGTATGCGAACGGTCATCAACAAAGTTGTTTCATTTTGCGACAGTTAAGCAATTTTACGAAAGCCCCTTCGATATATTTCTGAAAGTCCTGCGACGGCTACCCCATCTTTTTTTTTCTCCGGAAAAAAAAATTGGGCGGTGGGGTTTACTCACTGGAAGCCGTGGAAGGGTGGTGGCTGGTTATCAGGAGGGGGCTAGAATTCGTCTCCCCACGAGCCTCAGGCATGCCAAGGTCTTTAGTCTCGGACTATGGAAATATACATTGTGTAAAAAAAGGGGAACGACAGCTTGATTAGAAAAATAAATATTTTATAAAAAAAATTATCTTAAGAAACAAAATTCTTACCAAACAAAATTGAAGTTACAGTTTTCGTTAAAAAGGGGTATGGCGTTTTGACTGCAAAATAAATTGATGTTTTAATCTGATATGGATTTGTGAAAGTTGTTTTCTGACGTTGCAATGAGTACCAAAAAAAAAACTTCCAAAACTTCCTTATTTACTTTGGATACAGTTTCTATACTCCTTCCCGAACTAAAGACAATTTTGTACAGGTATTCTGCCCATTATTATTATTTTGTTCACCTTTTAAAACATTTTTACTCAATAAATGTTCTTAAAGAACATCAGTTGTCAAGTCTAAATAGCTTTAGAACAAAAACAAAGTGTTGACAGTTTTACAGAATTCGTTCTAATATTGTGAGTTTGTTCAATTGCTTCCCTTTAAGAGAGGTAGCCATATTTTAAGTACGTACCTTTCCCATGTAAGCTGCATAGGAGGCAGAGTCTGCAAACATTACAGTTTGACTAACTCTGGGACTTCGCTCACTAGAATTCTTTCTACTGTGGGAACGCTCTGCTCAGAAGAAAAAAGAACAAAATTAGTCCAGAACAGGAAAAGACGTCCCCCGAAATCTTTAAAACGCCTTGCTTTTGCTTTTTTAAATTGTAAGTGTTGTGCTAAGGTATTCAAAAACCTTTTCAGTGTTACGGTTTTTTAGTCACATAATCAAAATTGTTGTCCCCAAACCTCTTTTGATCTTATATGATGATGAAGTGCTTGCAGTCGTCTTTGGAACTTGCGGGAAGGAATACTGCTCAAACTCCATGGACTCTTCCAAGTATGGTGTCATGTGACCAGGCGTCACATGACCTGGTGTCACATGGCCTGGAGTGACATACCCTGGTGTTACATGACCAGGTGTCACATGACCAGGGGTCACATGACCAGGCGTCACATGACCAGGTGTCACATGACCGGGAGTCACGTGTCCAGGTGTCACATGACCAGGTGTCACATGACCAGGTGTCACATAACCAGGCGTCCCATGACCAGGTGTCCCATGACCTGGGGTTTTATAACCAGGTGTCACTTGGCCGGGGGTCACCTGACCTGGTGTCCTTCGGCCTGATGTCACATGGCAAGGTGTGGTGTGGCCGGGAGAAGGTGTGTTATTTGGTGTGGAATACATTGTTCCGAAAACCACATTCTGGTCCATGGGTGCCATGGTGTCCAAAACCATCCCGTGAGGGAGCCCTCCGGCATTCTTGATGAAAGCTGCGTTGGTGCTAGACAGGCCTCCTTGGGACATAATCCCCTGCGGGAATACGCCATTAGTGACAGACACATCCGACGTGCCCCCTGCAAAGGACCAATTAATTCCTGTCGAGGGCACAGACTGTGGAAGGTTTGAATACGGCTCGCTGACTTGCACATCTGGGGTCCCTTGTGTTACACTTTCCCCCCAGAATGTCTCGCTGCGGCCGCCAGCAGAGGGTTGAGCTTCAGACGAAAGATTCCAATTGTAGCCCACATCTTGTTGCTTGTTAGCACCTTGCTGCTGCTGTTGTAACTGTGCGGCTAACATGTAGATGGCATCGTTGATATCTACCCCAGAATTCAAACACTGTTGGTTCTTGACCATTGTTGGACTGAGTGGCTCATGTTTGGTTGGTTGCGCAGTGGGATAAACCTGCAAAATAATTACAATTCAAAATTAAGTATCAAAAAACATGCTTAACTGTAAAAAAGAAAAGAAAAAGTCATACACTCGAGTGTTACAGCGTGTTGTGGCCGAGCGGTTAAGAGCATCCGACTCAAGCTCTTGTGTTTCTGACTTAGCAGAGTGTGGGTTCAAGTTGTGGTCTGGACACTTGTGTTCTTAAACGAGAAACAATTAACCATTGTTGCCTCGTCCTTTGGATGGGACATAAAGCCGTCGTTCCTTGTGTTGTTTTAATGCATGTAAAAGAACCCAGTTACACCCAGTCGCTGAGAGAAGGGGTTTCCCCTAGTGTTTCTGGCAGTGGCTGCTGAATGAGCCACAGCAACTTATAAGCCCCTAATAAGGTGCCACATAAATCAGTATCATAATTCAACAAATTCCAAAACCTGTCTTAGAAAGTTTCTGTTTGCTCAAACGTCTCGAGTCCTTATTGGAAGATGGGTGCGCTATATAAGACTATATATTATAATATTCTAATACATTGTCATCTTTCAAACGCCATTTTAAGACTCATAATTTTTTGTTTAAACCAGTGCTTTGCTAGCAACTGGCACATCTGGTACTCCGAATACTGCACGCCATGTAGTTTTCCGTTATTATTATCATTATTATTATTATTTTTATTATTATAAGACATATTTTTATCACACGATAATTGGTCTTAGGCTGATGGCTGCAGCAACATGCTGCAGAATGGTCCCATCCGGCTATCTGTGGTCACAGCCACTACCGGAGACATCAACTCGGGTATATTAACAAAAACCTATCTCAGCTATCACGGTATAGATGATGGAGTGAGCAGAGCGGTTTTTCTTTCCCTGCCTTTCACCTCTGTGGACCCCGGTACGAATCCCACCTCAGACCAGAGCCTTACATGTGGATTGGGTTTTCAGTCCCCACCTTAAAGGCATGGGTTTTTTTCCTCCCTGCATCTAAAACTGAACATTTCTTCTCGCTGCCTACTCATCCTGTTATTGGCACTAATTGTGCCGTTGGATGTGCAATAAAATAAATAAATATTGTTAAAACATCACTTTTTGTGGAGTATATTTGGGTCAGACTTACAGTTGACCCAGAAGACATTGCAGAGATTTCATATGTGGCAGGCGAATCAACTTGCATTGCCGTGAATCCAGGCCCCGACGCCACGGCCTCAAATATGGGTGGCATTTGCCCATAGCTTATGGACGGTGAAGACGGGTAGTTGCTGGCCATGGTCTGGTTGGAGTTTCCTTGGTAGCTGACTTGAGGCCAGTGTTGAGTCGACGATGACGTCGAGGTTGAGAAGGAGAGACTACGGGCGGCAGTGGCAGGGTTCGAGGCGGCCGAGACGAAAAATGGTGAGCAGGTCGATGGATTAGAAGACACGGGCCTTCCCTCATTGCCGGTCTTTAAAAGAAAGATGTTCACAATGCAATCAAAGAGGGATGAAGTTTGACGAAGGTGAAAATTCCGGAAAAGTAGCTTGTGGACCATGGGTTCTCCCCTTATTTTAGACCCAGAAACTCCCAGCTGTTTACAATTTCAAGAGGTTTACAGACTCTGTGCATCACTAGAAATACAAAATTACAGGTTCGGACAGTGTACTGTGTAGATGCATTCAACAGATAACATCATGACATTGCAAGCTAGCTTCAAATCCACAGTGGATGATATCCAATGGACAGATATTTAAGGAGGGTTAAAAACGAAAACAGTCGGCCTGTATTTCACATCTTTGTGTTGAGAAATTAACGATTGCAACTGAGACTCTGTGCATCACTAGAAATACAAAATTACAGGTTCGGACAGTGTACTGTGTAGATGCATTCAACAGATAACATCATGACATTGCAAGCTAGCTTCAAATCCACAATGGATGATATCCAATGGACAGATATTTAAGGAGGGTTAAAAACGAAAACAGTCGGCCTGTATTTCACATCTTTGTGTTGAGAAATTAACGATTGCAACTTACCGTGAAGGTTCCGAGGGACATAGAGTCGTTGAACGCACTCATACTTTCAGTGTTTATAATGCTATCCGGAAACTCTATCAGACTGCGTAGGTCAAACTTGGTTGGGGTTTTACTGAGAGTGTCTATGATAAAAGTCAAACAGTTTGTTACATTTCACTAAATTGATACAGGCATGGAAATCACAAGTTCCGTTAAAATGTTTAGGAAAATAAACGTAGATGCACAAGGCTACTGAACAGTCAACAAAGTAGTTGCGTCATGCAATTTCCAAGACCTAATAACTGATCATTAGCAATCACAGACCCAGAGCCCTCAAACACCAACAACTGAACATGAAAATGCACAAAACATTCCTGTGATCAGAAGCCAAATAGCCCAACACCTGAGGAAAAGCTCCTGACATCTGACCCCAACTCCCAACAGGGTTTGCCCTCAACTTTGTAGTGACCTTCCAGCAGGACCAGTTAGCTTGGCATTTCACTAGTCCATCACCTTTTTCACTAGTAACAAAAAAGTAATAGGAAAGCTTTTCAAACTGAACTAGCCAGTCGGACCACTTGGGGTGAATTTTGACTGGTCCTCAGGTGTTTTAACTGGCATTTGGCCAGCAGACCACTGTTAGGAATGCTGCCCAATGAAAACAATTATTAAATATATAATAAACTTTTGGATGAAATTTTCACAACTTTTAGAAGCAGGAATGCCAGTATAGTTTTTTGCCCAGAACCTGAAAATAATGTATCGACACCATCATTTCACACCCCCCCCAAAAAAAAAACCACCTGAATTTCTGCTTTTGCCTGAAAACTGGCATCCCTGCAGAAGGAAATATTCACAAGTAAAAAAACTGAAATGGAGTTAGTTTTTTTTATACCTTGAAGTGAGTCCAACGTGTCCATAAAATCATCGTCAAAGTCGGGTTCCAATTGCATCAAGCCCGGTTGGATGATATCGGCATTGTACACATGACGAGCTGCTCAAAAAGAACCCAAATCAGAAATGCCACTTACATCTTCAGTCTTACAACTGGTTCTTTGAAGAACCACCGAGATTATTACTACAGTCGCCTATAAAGTAGTTTCCTTTCAAATATGCTCAAATGCTGTTTGTCAGGCAGTCTGTTGCAATACAGGCAATTCACAATATAGTGCATTTCTGTGTTCTGACTTACTGATTTTCTTTGGGTGTGGAACGGAGAAATGTTTTTTCTTGCTGATGAAGAGCGTGTCGGAGAAATCCTTGAGGGTGTCCTCATTGGCTAGGGTGCAGGCCGACATTGGGGACAGCGGTGGGTGGGGCATATTCAAGTCAATCGCATTCTCTTCTGCATTGTCCACCGACTGTGAGTTTGAAGCTACGGGTGGCTAAAAACGGACACAGAAAATGTGGTATAATTTCAACCTTCTAAGCGCTTACTTCAAAAGCAAAGTATACCTTTGGTTTTAGGAACCATTCAATTGTTTTAATCCTATATGATTGTGGATATGCAACAACACTAACCTGTAAAAACGTCATTTCAAAAGGTGGTAGCATTTTTTAGATATCGCCGAAAACCTGAAGCGGTTATGTCCACTCAGGAAGAATAATCCGTAATTGGAATACACAAATCTGTGAAACGTTTCAAGCAGAATCGTTCCTCAGATTAATTATGTTTTAATTCTTCTCTAAAACCACATTTCTTTAAAGGGAAATTTTTTTCTCAAAATGTTATACACTATCAACAGGTGCAGTGCTTCTTACCAAGTAAGATTTTGGGGGCGTCAACTTTTGGAGTAATTACCAAAGGTACATGTATACCCTCCCTTTAATTAGAACTATAAATTGACAAGAATGTGATTAACAGCCATAGAGCTGCTTTAAGCAGAAAATACTGCTTAACAATTATTTTGCTAAGCGAAAATAAGCAGAATACCAGTCAAAGATGTTACATACGAAATTATATTTTGGCTGATAACCTTACTCTGGTAAGCATGCTTTTGTTGTTGTTTAGCTACTTTTTTTGCTTAAAGCAGCTCTACAAAATTTGGCCCAAGTTAAAATACCAACTGATGCACTTAATTTTACAACTTTCAGAAGGCTAAAACCTTTAGCCTTCGAAAAAAGACTCTGCTAGGGTCGCAAAGTCAGCCCACTAACTTATTTTTGCAGCAAAAAAATAGATAAAAGAGAA
This sequence comes from Pisaster brevispinus, assembly GCA_023634235.1. Taxonomy (NCBI): domain Eukaryota; kingdom Metazoa; phylum Echinodermata; class Asteroidea; order Forcipulatida; family Asteriidae; genus Pisaster; species Pisaster brevispinus. The sequence continues at coordinate 2,380,579 of JAMKCF010000014.1, read as the reverse complement.
ACGTTTCGGGTGTTGTAAAAGATGTTTCAGGTTCCATGAAAGTTTTGAGCTACCAGATCTGTGGTCAAGTGGGAATGTCATGACTTTTGAGGTCTGGACTAATGCTGACCTTTGTTACATCCAGGTGATAGAGGCGCCATCTTCTGTAGTCTCGGAGAACGGAACCAACTTGAGATTGGTTGTACTGTATGCTGCCGGTTGCTCCACGTCCACTTTGAATTGCATCCGCCTTTTGTTAGAAAAAAAATTTAACTCAAACTGAAACCAGCAAAGTGTTTTTATATAGCGCCCTCTGGGAGCACAACACAGAAAGTTTTAGTGAAAGGACAAAAACCGTGGTGTAACAACCAAGCTTTTTTGTTTACTAATTATTATGCTGATACATAAAATGTCAAGAATATCACAGAAGGGAACAGAGGGAAACAATATTTACAATGAATTATTTGTTTTGTTTTAATCGCTTTTCAATGTCGTTAAATCTCACTTCAATATCAACTTTGGTAGCATTGCTATTTACGGGTAACTATATTCTGTCTGAGTTCCACAAAACAAAAATCTCAAGTGTAACACTGTGAACCCAAGATTTTTTTTTTCACTGGCTTTGTGAGTTTTGCTTACCAACTTTTTTAGTGAGTTTTGATAGCAGCTGAGGAATGGACATGTACTTACCTGAAGGGTGGGGCGTCGTGTTTCCGGAAGCTGAGGATCAAAATGGCAGCCAATGGGCTTCTTGTTCTTGACGACTTTAAAGAGAAATTTGTGAGTTAATAATTATCATAATGGGTATTTATTAATCAACACTTCAGACAAGTATCAAAGGACCTTATCTATGAGTAATACCCCCCTGCTTATGTGGGCTTTACCATTCCAGAAACCATCTCAACTCCTTGGGAGTATGCATCACCGGCAACTCAAACTGGCACACAGGTTGCTAATCATTCACATCAACAATCCCTACCTCACAGGAACCCATATTACTCCTGGAAAATAAGCTAAGAAATTATTAGCTAAATGTCTTGCCCAAGTGTTCATGACCAGAATTCCAACCCACACACCATTGACTCGGTCATAAGAGTTTGAGTAAAATGGGCTACAATGCTCGGCCATGACACGATTTAAGCACAGCGTTAAATTTTCTAAAATTAGCCACGATGTTGCAATCAGACTTTTAGTTTTGGCTTAATACTGTGGGTTGATTCTGAAGAGTCCAAAGAGCTCTTCTCAAGTTGGCTCAGCGATTTCTTTCCCTGCCTTTCAACTCTGTGGACCCCTGTTCGATTCTCACATCAGACTTGAGCCTTGCATGTGGATTGGGCTTTCAGTCCCTACCTAGTTGCGTGAGTTTTCCCACATTTGGGGTTTTCCTCCCACATCTAAACCTGAACATTTCTACTTGTTTCCTATTCATCCTGTTATTTACGCTGTGCTGTTGGATTTGTAATAAAATAAATAAAGAGAGCAGTTTTTAGTTTTCCTATATTTCTTAAAATGACTGTGGTGATGCCACTTTTCAAGAGGTAAGGTGACTTCCTCTTCAAAACTAAAAAGTCCAAGGTAGCATCCTTAGATTTGACAACCCCAAGTCAGCAACTTACATTGGATATGCCAGCTCCTCCATATGGCACTGTTGATGCGTAGTTTGTCTGCCCATGACCAGCGCGGTTGGGATAGAAGTCTGGGTTTTGGGTACTTCAGATGGATTCCTTTGCCTTCATGTCTATTTTGTAAAAATTGTATCCAAATTCAAGATCAATCTTAACTCTTTGTGAAAATTGAGCCAAAAGTCTTCAGTTGAGATGAGTTGTCAATATCACCGTAGTGTTTTGTTTTGTGACATCATGCTTTGCTTAGCAATTAAAAAATGATTGATACACAGTCTTCAAGTCTTTGTAAAATCGGCCCAGGCCTATTGATATTGGCTTTTGGAAGAATGAATTTGTTTCTGACCTCTACTCTAGTTTTCAAATTCAAATGACATAGTAGTGTAATAGTACACTGGGTGGATCACCTAATTTTATGAAATTTCTATCAGTTGGTTGATTCATTGGATGGTATGTCAATTGAATTTTAAAAAGAATAGAGTAGAGATAGACCCAGTAACTGGGACGCTGTACTCCTTAAAACAAAATTTATAAGGAGTACAGCACCCCAGTTACTGGTTCTACATGTATACTTGACTGCTGTACTCCAGTATGACCATTGATGTGAAAATCATCAAAAGAGAATAGCGCCCTCGTTTTTAATAGGTCTAGAATAGAGATTGGGAAATGTTTTGATTTACTCAAAGTTTTACTCAAATCTTTCATTTACATTTTACATTTATTCATCAGAACACTCCGAAAAAATTACTAGAGCGTGACCATGGCGACTTGAGTTACGACCTCAAGATGACGGAGGTCATAGGTTCATGTTGAGCAAGGTCATGAAGGTAGGTTCAAGTCCCACTCTAGTCAGTTTTCTTTGTCCAACCCAAAATTATTTATTTTTAAATTACCCAGTCAGTTTCCCTTGTGGTTTATTAATATTAAATTAGCCTACAAATACAATTATAAATGTAATTCATTGGAACACAAGCCTTAAAACTTTGTACAGTACAGGTTATTCTCAAATAAAATCACTAAACTGCTAGTGCTACAATGACATCCCACCCCAGAAAGTTTCCAACGTTTATAATCAACAATGTCAAATGTGACAATGGGTGGGTCCTACTACTTGCCGTCAACTCGCCGACTTGCCGTCAACTCGCCGTCAACTCATTTTCGTGCCGTCAACTCATTAAATATACATAACAAATTTATAAATGGGGCATGGAAGTGTTAAGTCTGGGCTAAACTACATATTTCTTATGGTTTTCGGTACAATTTCATTTACAAAAACGATTTTGTGTTGATAAATAAATAGTATAAACGCAGCAATATTCTGATATCCAGAGTGCACCATCCACCCGCAGCCGTCTGCAATATAGCGCCCTCTGTTGTCCATCCATAGCTTGATACTTGCATTTCACACCCATACCATGAATGGTACAGTCCAAGCTCCGTGAAAAGGAAAGATTGCGACTATTTATTTATCAACACAAAATCGTTTTTGTACCGAAAACCATAAGAACTATGTAGTTTAACCCAGACTTAACACTTCCATGCCCCATTTATAAATTTTTGATGTATATTTAATGAGTTGACGGCACGAAAATGAGTTGACGGCGAGTTGACGGCAAGTCGGCGAGTTGACGGCAAGTAGTAGGACCGCAATGGGTAGATTAAAATTAAAGTGACGCATGTTCCATCCACGGAGCACAGAGTATGTCGCAATGTTTTCATCAACTGCCACATAGTCTGTCAGCAGAGTCACTGCATGCACAGTGCAAAGCATGCACATGATGATTGATTGATAGTGGTACAGTTTAAACGCATTGTGGAAACATGTAAATAAATTTTAAAAAATTATTTAAATTATTTCAAACTTGACCCTTACCCGTTTTGACCGAGTGCAAGCGTCATACAATCAAACAGGTCGATGATGGATTCCTGGCTGTTTGCCCGCGACGGCATCTGCGATCCTGGCCGGGACGAAGTCCTGGATCCTGGCTGCGAGTTCGAACCCGACCGGGGACGGGATGAATCTGTAGCCGGATGCTTCCCCGTGGAGGACGATTTCGTCGAGGAATCACTCCCATTTTCAGCCCCAAATGAATACTTCGTCGGGACAGAATCGGAACGGTCTGATCTTGTCATCTTTATGTTTGCATCTCCATCCCGACGTGTCATATTTTTTGACGTGCTGAGTGGCAATTTGTCAAATCTTGCCAGCATGTAACTCAGGACATAACAGACATAACGTCATACAGCTTCGTCCGCCATACTGTTTCATCGATCGGCGGCCCGTGTGTCTGCCGCCGGCCCAGAGAGGGCGCGCGCGCGCGCCTGACTCTCACGCACAATTATATCACGAACAAGTACACACACGTACTACACACTGGCGCCCTCCTGTTGCAGTTTTACGGCTGATCATAGAGGGCTATGTCTCGAAAGATAGCCCGCTTCAACTATGAACGACGTCACGAAGTTGCAAAAAACGAATACATTGTATACTTACAAAACTTCACATACTTCACAAAACGAATATTTACAGTGGACATTTCACTATATTTCGATTGCCTTTCAGGCTACAGTTAGCACTAGTAAAACAAATAATGCCACTTTTCACAAACAAACTTTCTCGTTGTAGTGGCAGCACCATATGGGTATTTTCTTGACGAATTAAGAATCTGTAAATGGGCAAAAAGGAGTGTTACGTCATGTACTTATTGACGACCCATATAGTCGAGCACGGTAGTATCAATCTCGTAGCACACTAATCCATAATTCTTTTTATCCACTGTGACACCGGAAAAAATCCTGTAGGCGTCGTAATTATCTGGCCCCCTTCTCATCCTGATTTACAAACAAATTTGAACTTAAAACAACAGTGAAGTTATTAATTACTAGTGCAGCGTGCCTTTAATAATCCTGATTATAAATTGAAACAAACTGTGATGTGTTGTTGGAATTCATTTACTTCAAATTTGTTGACATCTAAAATTGAAATTTTAACATCTTCAAGTATTCACATGTTTCTTCATGCCAATGGGTTACTTTTTAGGGTTCCTTTTGTTTTCATTACCAGAAACATGTAACAATCATAACAACAACGACACTGAGTAGCAAGACTGATAATCTAAAAAAAAGCATGCACTAGCAAATTCAAATAAGCTACATATAATAAACATATTTTACGAAATAAAAACATTCATAGCACATTTTTCGGCAGTTAAGTGCTTACAAAAAAAATAAATGAAAACCGTCAAAGGACGAAACATTTAACTAAGTTTTAAGATGCTTTTTAAACTGGGAAGTGGAAGTGACTGGCCACTCTGATGAACGATGTATTGAGTTCGAGAGTGTAGGACATGAGAATGAATGGTATACAGCCTCCTTATTTGTCTTTAGAAATTCCAGGGAAGTCTGGTGTGGCAGGAGATTCTGCTGCCCCCCCCCCGGCCGAGCCGCATATTGGGAGAGCTGCGACACTGGAGGGACCAGTTTTCTTCCAATTTGCCCTTGCGTTTTTGTTAGGTTTTTTCTTTTACTCAAAATGCCGTTCTAACCGCAAGTTGTCGCAACTCTCCCAATACGGCTCTGCCCCCCCATACGGCGCCCTCTTTTACCTATTTCAGCCCATGTTCGTTTCCCATAAGGGGGGACAGAATGTCAGAGGGATAGATTTCCCCATGACACCGGTATGATCAGCGCATGGAGTAAAGAGGAATTGCAGAGCCTCGTTGCGAAGAGACTTAAAGCAATGACTGTCTCCTTTGAGAGATTCTGAGCCAGTGAACGTCAGCAATAAGGGGAGAAGTTGGTGTGTGCTTAGATGTGGACCAGTCTTGAAGCTTATTTTTAAGGAATTGATTAAAGCAAACCAATGATGCCATTGAGTAATTGCAGTAGTCCATTAGGCGAGATGTGATCATGGCCCTATAAACAGCTGAATGACAAATGTCTGTGTCAATATGGCGTATAATTTTGCTCCAACTCAAAGTGTGAGAGGATTGTTTAAGTGCTATGGGTTCTGTACCACATTGGGTGACTTTTACTAGACTGTTTTGAGGAGGCTGGTTGTTTGTCACATGGAATGGAGTTCCCAAAAGTGAAGCCAGCTTCATCTTCTTGTTGTCATGATACAAGCGGATCTAGGGTCGAGTTGTCCAGTGTCTTTTTCCTTACTTTACTATACCCTTCTTCCTCATTGTCACTAAATGATATAATGTTTCGATCACATGTAAGACGAAAAATTCAACTGTTAGTCTTTTTTTGTCCGGTAATCTTTGCTCCTTGCTATATTTCGAGTAAAGTCAACGATGGCTCAGAATAATGTTGATGGTAAAGTAGCAATGGGTAGGCCGCGTATTGTTCAGAATGTCACGCAACTTCCGGGTATGCCATAAAATAGTATTTCTCGTGATAAGTTTCTAGTTTCTACTAGTTTCTTTCTAAAGTTGCCCTAGTTGTTTACTGCTTGAAGAAAAACACGTGGCTGCTACAGCATGCAGGGAGGCACAATAATGGATTACATGGCCTACAGGCAGGGCGATGTGGACATCTTGCAAATGTACGAGTATACTCTCGAGCAAATAATGTTATTCCAGCCAGGTACCTCTATCCAACCAGGAACAGTCGGACCAAGTACAAATTCTCCGCAACCCTCATTCTCGCCGCTATCTGGTTGGTGTATTCCCCACTGATTGAAGTCGAATAAGCTCCCGTCTGACCAGACGAAACTTTCTGTGACACTATTATACTCTATACCAAGAAATACTCTATCGTGCCCATCATCCCTAAAGAAAATGGACGTTGTAAGGAACACACGTACGAAGTCGTTTTCGTCTGCGCTGTGAATTGACGCAAGATGTCCCCGCCCGTAGCGGGTGAAAAACTCCCCACAGTGCGCTTCAGCATCATCCCATGTCTTCCCTTGGCCGAAGAAGCGATAGCAACTCGCCCCAAAGCGGGTCCACATTGGGGGGCACTCGAGATAGGCATTACCCAAACCTATGGTGGATAATACAAGGAAGTAAACGTGCAATGGCGCCATTATGTTGATGTGTGTTGATGTAGATGTTACTTTACAAACGTCAGGAGTCGATCGCTACTCGATCGTGTATAAAGATCCGGAGTATAATGGTGGTCAGCAGAGTAGTATTTTATACGTAGACTCGCTACACTGCTTTGAGCTTATGCTCCCTAAAAACAGATTTGAACTTGAAACAACAGTGCAGTTATTTACTAGTGCAGTGTGCCTTTAATACTCACGATTATAAATTGAAATAAACTGTAATGTGTTGTTGGAATTCAGGTGTTTTTTGTTTTTTTTCAATTTTGTTGACATCTAAAATTGAAATTTCCACATCTTCAAGTATTCACACGTTTCTTCATGCTAAGGGGTTACTTTTGAGGGTTCCTTTGGTTTCATTACCAGATACATCTAACAGTCATACAACAACGACACTGAGTAGCAAGACTGAGGATCTAAAAAAGCTTGCACGAGCAAATTCAAATAGGCTACATATAATCAACATATTTTACGAAATAGAAACAAATTAGGATACATAAAAATAGTCATATTTTACGGATGATTATAAGATTAATTTCAAATCCCACTACAAAAACTATAAAATGCAGACACTATAACTTTTAACAGCATTTTAGTAAGAGCCATTTCCAGCGAATGAACAAATTAAGACGAATGAACAGTACAGAGGAAAATAGTATGGTTATATTAAACAAAACTTATAAGTATTAAGATGCTTTTTGAACTGGGAAGTGAAAGTCACGTTGGCTCACGAATTATGAGGTACTGGGTTCTAGAGTATAGGAGCAGTGCATGAGAATAAACGGCACGCCGTCTAGATCTTATTTGCCTTTGGAAACCAATCCAGTGTATGCGGACATGATGAGCGCAGATAGGCAGAATGGTGGACTCTATGGGGTAAGCTAGCCCAGTTACTGGGGCACTGTGCTCCTTTTTTCGAAATGTTGACATCTTCGACCGAAGATGTAAACATTCGAAGATGTCAACATTTCGAAAAAAGGAGCACAGTGCCTCAGCAACCGGGTCTAGGAGTAAGCCTAACTCAGTATTGCGGACGGAGCTTCGTTGTGAAGAGATTTAACAACAAGTGTCAGTTGTATTTACACACGTCTGAGCTAGCTGTGAATTGACGCAAGATTGACCGGCGACCATTAGTGAGTGAACAATTCCTTGCAGTGGGCCTCAGCATCATCCCATGTCTTCCTTGAGCTGAAGAAGCGATAGCGCCCACTGCGGGTCCACTTGGGGGCACTCACTGACGTCACGTTTCTCAGCAATACGTAAGGTCTGCTTTTATTTGCATGCACGATAGGCATGCGTTGCGTTTCTATAGCGCGTGTTCTTACAGTTCTAGCAACGTGACGCACGTGACGTGTGCATGATGTGCGCATGACGTGTGCGTGTAGCATGTGGGGAACAATGAACTAGTGACGTCATCTGAGAAGGGTCTATTCACTCACACAACTGTCAAGGTAAGCGAGGAAGTGCCAAGTTGTCCTAAGCACGGCACTACGGTCTCCCTTTAACTTTATATATGGGTCAGCTTCTACTGAGTTTAGTTTTAATAAGAGTCCAGTTGTCACGAGGACTGGGGTCCCAAAAGTAACCCACCTTGTTCGAATGATAATAGAAAGCAGGTTCATTCATACGATGTGCACTTATGAGGGTCGAGTTGCGCAATGTCTACTGCCTTACAAGCTGATTGCTGTTCCTTTTCATGATCACTAAGAGATGTTTCGATCACATGCAAAAAGAAACATCAAACTGTTACTCTCTTTTTGTCCTGCAAAACTTTCTCCCTGGTGATGTTGATGATTTTTGTTGGCTCATAAAAAAAGGTAGTTGGTAAAGTGTACTTATTAGCAACTCATGTGGGTATAGTCCGTGTAATCACTCAAAATTAATATTGATATGCTGCTATAGTTTATCACTATCAGAGCTCTTGAAAACTTTCTTCTAGCTGGGCTAAACTGTTTGAGAGGAGACACGGGGCAGCAGCGACATGCAGGGGCCGGCCCATACGGATTCCATGGCTTATGTGCAGGACGATGTGTGCATCTTGCAGATGTATGAGTATTCTCGCGTGCAGGTAACATCATTCCAGCCAGGCACATCAAGCCATGACGGTGTCGGTCCTATCTGAAACTCGCCGCAATTCTCCTCACTGAATAAGCTATTTGGTTCATTTTCTCCCCACTGATTGTAGTCGAACGGACTCTCGTCTGTCCAGACGAACCTCCCCTCCACCGCTTTGTCATTCATCCCGAGCCATATGCGATCATATCCATTACTCTTTATGAAAATGGATGTTGTCAGGAACTGAAGTACGAAGTCGTTTTCGTCTGCGCTATGAATTGACGCAAGATGGCCCCGCCCGTAGCGGGTGAAAAACTCCCCACAGTGCGCTTCAGCATCATCCCATTGTCTTCCCTTGGCCGAAGAAGCGATAACAACTTCCCCTAAAGCGGGTCCACATTGGGGGGCACTCGAGATAGGCATTACCCAAACCTATGGTGGATAATACAAGGAAGTAAACGTGCAATGGCGCCATTATGCTGCTGCTGTGTGTGACAGTCGAAAGTAATGTTTCCCACTACCACTGTCTAATATTTTCTTAAATTTAGGCAATTCGTGTTTTCCATTCTTGTTCAGTGGACCGATACGTAGCTGGCGCAGAACATTCTTTGTGCTTTCTTTTTGAAAAGGAGACCAAGTTGTTGCCGAAAGACCAGGAAAATGTTTATATAATTCCATTTGTGAAAATTACTATAAATACAAATATGTCAGCTAATATTCTACCAACGACACAATCCATGAAGTATGCCAACTACGCATAATGCTAAAAATGATGTTAGAACCGTGTAAACAACAATAATTAGGTCTAGAAACATGACTATGTACCGATGAAGTCGAGATATAATAAGCTAAAGGGAGTTTTCCCTTTTTTGAAATATCACAAGCACCAACAATATACTTTTTGTTAACCCTCAGAACTATGTGGGGTACGCCCACGCACAAGCAAAAATTGTCTGCTAACCTGTGAATAATAAGCTTGACGTGCAAACAGTTCCCTGAAATTAGGCCCTGTGGTGTATCGACGTGACTGAAGACGTAAATGGTGACGTAAATATCAAGACGTATATGCGTCAACACGTGAATATTGGTGCAGTGGCAATGCAAACCGTGCAAATCTTGCACGTGTTCGAAAACAAGATTGGACACTAACGTCCAACACACATGTTCATCGCTTATAAACGCAAGAGGGAAACAAACACTAAATGAACTCCCATAGCAACCAATGCTGAATGCTAAAAATTCAATACTCAACAAATATTTAAAGTCTCTCAGCCTCTTGAAAACCAATCAAATATATTTTCAGACCACCAAACTTCAGATTCCTTTCAACTTTTGGCAGGTCGGCCATTTGGAATGTTTGCTAATTACCCCATAAAAACACCCCAGAAAATGTGTTTTTTCCCAAACCAACTTGCTGCCAGTTTTCATGAGGCACTCCTCCAATTCCCAAGCTAAAAACATTACCAACTTTAGAGCCTAAATTTATCAAATCTTCTCAAAAGTTGAAACACCGAACCCCATAAGGTTGTGATAGATTCTTATAATTTCACAATCTCATTACATGACCCTCCAAAAACGTTCCAATTAAAACCGAAGTTGTGAAAGCTATAGTTTATATTAAGTCATCTGAACCCCTTCTCCAAATGCATAAATATTTTTGTTATTTAGCATCTCAGTTATGAATGGAAACTATTAAGACATTCATTATTATTATAACATCATCACGTTGATGTGCATTGATTGTTCTCACACTATTATTCTGGAACATGGCGCTGCTGATGAAGTTTCTCGTAAAAGGGCATGCAACGCCGAATGAGTGCAGCTACTTTCGGACTTGGTGTCGACTTGATTTTCGACTCCACTTCTTTTGAGAGGCAAGCGGTAGTGACAGCGTTTTTGCCATGGAGTTGAAATGCCACCATATTAGGGGGGCACATGATCCATTTGGCTTGGGCGGGCTGCCCGTTATCTTCTTCCCACTCCACCATCTTTTTACTGAATGGTATCCCTGCTGCTCGACAATAAGCCGCTAACATTGCTTCTGGGTCGGCGAGAAGATCGTCGGCATCCATGACGAAGGGGTTGGGGTCTAGGTTTTCTCTGACGTACTCGTAGAGCTCAAGCAAGCTTTGAAACCCACCAGCGAGACTCCCCATCTGAAGATCCTGCCACGCCTCTAACTCGTCTTCATTCATTGGTCCAGCAGATGGTTTGAATTCCAAGTTGAGTTTCCTCCAAGATGGAATTGTTTTCTTGGGATTACGGATGAGGAAAGTATGCTTGTATCCTTTTGGGATTTCATCCCAACTCTTCCCTGCTATCTTCAGACTGTATGCGTGATCCTTAACGAAAACTAGCCTGGCCCCATTATGTTCTCCTTCCAGGGTTTGTTTTACCCAGGAAAATGTATTCACTGATGTATCGTATGCGAGGTCTGAACCGGGAAGGTCGCTGGTTACCTTGTCAAGTATACTATTAACTATCGGAAACACCCTTTCTGGGCCATGGTAGGCAGCACCGGTGTAGGGCTCGTAGTAGTATTTTCCTCCTTCGATTGTGCTTATGGCTCGCATTGTTGCTGTTGAGCAAGAACGGAAAATCGCCCACAAGATAACACGGGGCTGTTTGCTGTCTGCCATGGTCGTCAAGATTATTACTCCTTGTCTACTCCTGCTATATATTGACTAGTGTAAGGCTCATTTCCTGACACTAAATTCACCTTATATATCCTGTGTATAACATTGTCGATAGGTGGTCCATTTCACTTCAAAGTTCACTCCCTTATCTTGTAAAACACACCACACTCACACAACTTGAACATTGTACGTGGCAAGTTCGATGGATTTGCTATGCATTTCGAACATGCGCACACGTGCTCACTCGTCAATAGGTACATGAGTTTTGTCTGCATATTATCATCTTCGCACTGTAAAAATGGCCCAAACTACAATCTTTTGTTGAAAAATGACAGCTCTTTGAAGTAGTTAAATAATAATTTTAAATCACTATTGAAAAGAAAGAATGGTATGCTTCCAGTTTGCCTAAAGAACTAAATTGATATCATCCGCGGTACAAACGTTTTAACTTAAAATATCTGTGCAAATATTTGCGATGTCGCAAATAGTTGCAAAGATATTTGCCATGTGCAATGCCCTTCGAAGCCACCATAAGAGGTAGTTCTCGCTTTGTCAAATAAACACGTAACCACTCCACTGACCCACCATGGGCAAATATCCAAACAAAATGTCCCCTCTTAGTATTGGTAAATGTTTGCTGTGATGGGTAGGATGAGTGGTAGGTGACGACCGGCTTCGTTGGGCTACTCATGGGCGTTCAAGGGACACATTGCCTTAATTGGCTTGGGCGCTTTGGGCTATAAAGGGCGTCCAAATGGCGGGCACGAAGTACTACTATTTCGAGGCATATTTAAAACATCTTTCCAACCATGTTCATGTCATAAACAAAACCGCTTTGTATAGCCCAAATTGCGCAATTAAAGGCAACGTTTGAGGATAAGTTGTATTTGGCTTTACACCCTACACCGATGTTTGTAAAGAACTGTATACTCAGTAGGCCTACTTTCCTGAGTCATGTTGAAAAAACTGACATGTATAATAAAAATGTGAGCCATTATGATATACTTACACGAAGTTTATCCTCCATTTAACACTATTGATAATATTTAATTCTTCATCCCTGATTACTGAACGGTTCTGATTGGCTCACACAAAACGCAGCTCATAGAGTTGCCTTTACAGTTACTTTTGTTTTTGGTTTTAGCAATTGAAACGGCGACTTGTATCGTGCCTACACACGTCTGTACCGCCGAAGTTGCCGTTTCGGACACGGCCTTATATCACGAACAAGAGTACACACACGTACACACTGGCGCTCCTGTTGCAGTTTCGAAAGATAGCCCGCTTCAACTATGAACGACGTCACGAAGTTGCAAAAACGAATACATTGTACTTACAAAACTCATTTTCACATACTTCACAAAACGAATATTTCGATTGCCTTTCAGGCTACAGTTAGCACTAGTAAAGTAAAACAAATAATGCCACTTTTCACAAACAAACTTTCTCGTCGTAGTGGCAGCACCATAATGGGTATTTTCTTGACGAATTAAGAATCTGTAAATGGGCAAAAAGGAGTGTTACATCATGCACTTATTGACGACCCATAATAGTCGAGCAGTAGTATCAATCTCGTAGCACACTAATCCGTAATTCTTTTTTATCCACTGTGACACCGGAAAAAATCCTGTAGGCGTCGTAATTATCTGGCCCCCTTCTCATCCTGATTATAAACAAATTTGAACTTGAAACAACAGTTAAGTTTTTAATTACTAGTGCAGCGTGCCTTTAATAATCCTGATTATGAATTGAAACATGTGATGTGTTGTTGAAATTAATTTACTTCAATTTTGTGACATCTAAAATTGAAATTTCAACATCTTCAAGTATTCACATGTTTCTTCATGCCAACGGGTTACTTTTTAGGGTTCCTTTTGTTTTCATTACCAGAAACATGTAACAATTATAACAACAACGACACTGAGTAGCAAGACTGATAATATTTATAAAAAAAAAGCTTGCACGAGCAAATTCAAATAGGCTACATATTATAATAAACATATTTTACGAAATAAAAACATTCATGCACATTTTTCGGCAGTTAAGCGCTTACAACAAAAACAAATGAAAACCGTCAAAGACGAAACATGTAACTGAGTTTTAAGAAGCTTTTAAAACTGGGAAGTGGAAGTGACTGGCCACTCTGATGAACGATGTATTGAGTTCCAGAGTGTATGACATGAGAATGAATAGTATACAGCCTCCTTATTTGTCTTTGGAAATTCCAGGGAAGTCTGATGTGGCAGGAGATTCTGCTGCCCCCCCCCCCCCCCCGACCGAGCCGCATATTGGGAGAGTTGCGACATGGAGGGACCAGTTTTCTTCGGTCACGTGGTTGCCGGACATTTTTCGATCCACATGCAGCACAACCCAATGGGCAGACTAGTCTGGCATCCTGTATTTTCTTTTACTAAAAATGGCGTCTAACAGCAAGTTGTCGCAACTCTCCCAATACGGCTCTGCCCCCCCCCCGTACGGCGCCCTCTTTTACCTACTTCATGTTTCAGCCCTTCGCTCGTCCCCAGCGCCTTGCCTTAAAACCAAAGGCGCTGGGATGGGCAAAGTATCAAGCACGCTCATTGGTTTATGCTCAGTCCCATCATGCATCACACTCACACTGCAAGCACTGCACGCATGACGTACTTCCTGAACAAGAATCTGTGCAAGCTGATTAGCCCATCCCAGCGGTCCTGGATAGGCCGCTGGGGCCGAGCGAAGTTTCAGCCCATGTTAGTTTCCCATAATGGGGGGACAGAATGTCCGGGAGATTTCCCCATGACACCGGTATGATGAGCGCAGATTGTAGGCAGACATGGAGTAAAGAGGAATTGCAGAGCCTCGCTGCGAAGAGACTTACACAAATGGCTGTCTCCTTTGAGAGATTCTGAGCCAGTGAAGGTCAGCGATAAGGGGAGAAGTTGGTGTGTCTTGGAGCTTATTTTTAAGGGATTGTATTAAAGCAAAACAGTTCTTCTTTGCGATGCCATTGAGTAATTACAGTAACCCAATAGGCGAGATGCGTCATGGCCCTATAAACAGCTGCATGACAAAATTAATGTCTTTGTCAATATGGCGTCTAATTTTGCTCCAATTCAAAGTGTGAGAGGATTTTTAAGTGTTAAGGGTTCTGTACCACACGGGGTGACCTTTACTGGACTATTTTGAGGAGTCTAGTTGGTTGTCACAGGGAATGGAGTTCCCAAAAGTGAAGTCAGCTTCATCTTCTTGTTGTCACGATACAAGCGGATCTAGGGTCGAGTTGTCCAATGTCTTTTTCCTTACTATACTACCCTTCTTCCTCATTGCCACTAAATAATATAATGTTTCGATCAAGTGCAAGACGAAAAATTCATCAGTTAGTCTTTTTTTGTCCGGTAATCTTTGCTCCTTGTTATATTTCGAGTAAAGTCAACAATGGCTTAGAACAATGTTGATGGTAAAGCAGCAATGGGTAGGCCGCGTATTGTTCAGGTGTCACGCAACTTCCGGGTACCATATAATATTTCTTTATAATATTTCTGATGAGTTTCTAGTTTCTGTTAGTTTCTACAGTTGTCCTAATTTGTTTACTACTTGAAGAAAAACACGTGGCTGCTATAGCATGCAGGGAGGCACAATAATGGATTCCATGGCCTACAGGCAGATAGCAACTCGCCCAAAGCGGGTCCACATTGGGGGCACTCGAGATAGCCATTACCCAAACCAATGGTGGATAATACAAGGAAGTAAACGTGCAATGGCGCCATTATGTGTGTTGATGTAGATGGTACTTACAAAACGCAAGGAGTCGATCGCTACTCGATCGTGTATAAGGATCCGAAGTAAATGGTGGTCAGCAGAGTAGTATTACGTAGACTCGCTACACTGCTTTGAGCTTATGCTCCCTAAAAACAAATTTGAACTTGAAACAACAGTGCAGTTATTTACTAGTGCAGTGTGCCTTTAATGATCATGATTATAAATTTAATAAACTGTGATGTGTTGTTGGAATTCAGGTTTTCATTTTCTTCAATTTTGTTGACATCTAAAATTGAAATTTCCACATCTTCAAGTATTCACACGTTTCTTCTAAGGGGTTACTTTTGAGGGTTCCTTTGGTTTCATTACCAGATACATCTAGTCATAACAACAACGACACTGAGTAGCAAGTCTGATAGTCTAAAAATGTGCACGTCAAATTAGGATACATAAAAATAGTCATATTTTACGGATGATTATAAGATTAATTTCAAATCCTACTACAAAAAAATATAAAATGCAGACACTATAACTTTTAAAAGCATTTTAGTAAGAGCCATTTCCAGCGAATGAACAAATTAAGACGAATGAACAGTACAGAGGAAACATAATTATAGTATGGTTATATTAAACAAAACTTATAAGTATTAAGATGCTTTTTGAACTGGAAAGTGAAAGTCACGTTGGCTCACGAATTATGAGGTACTGGGTTCTAGAGTATAGGAGCAGTGCATGAGAATGAACGGCACGCCGTCTAGATCTTATTTGCCTTTGGAAACCAATCCAGGGTATGCGGACATGATGAGCGCATGATAGGCAGAATGGTGGACTCTATGGGGTATTAAGCTGGCCCAGTTACTGGGGCGCTGTGCTCCTTTTTTCGAAATGTCGACATCTTTGACCGAAGATGTAAACATTCGAAGATGTCAACATTTCGAAAAAAAGAGTACAGTGCCTCAGTAACCGGGTCTAGGAGTAAGCCTAACTCAGTTTTGCGGACGGAGCTTCATTTTGAAGAGACCTAACAACAAGTATCAGTTGTATTTACACACGTACGAAGTCGTTTTCGTCTGAGCTAGCTGTGAATTGACGCACTTGACCGGCGACCATTAGTGAGTGAACAATTCCTTGCAATGGGCCTCGGCATCATCCCATGTCTTCCTTGAGCTGAAGAAGAAGCGGTAGCGCCCACTGCGGGTACACTTTTGGGGGCACTCACTGACGTCACGTTTCTCTAGCAACACGTAAGGTCTGTTATACAGCTGGCATGCGTTGCGTTTCTTACAGAGCGCGTGTTGTTACAGTTCTAGCAACGTGACGCACGTGACGTGTGCATAATGTGCGCATGACGTGCGTGTAGCATGGGGAACAATGAACTAGTGACGTCATCTGAGAAGGGTCTGTAATCACTCATACAACTGTCAAGTAAGCGAGGAAGTGCCAAGTGGTCCTAAGCATGGCACTACGGTCTCCCTTTAACTTTATATCGGGTCAACTTCTACTGAGTTTCGTTTTTATAAGAGTCGATCTATAGTTGTCACGAGGACTGAAGTCCCAAAAACTAACCCATCTTGTTCGAATGATAATAGAAAGCAGGTTCATTCATACGAAGTGCACTTATGAGGGTCGAGTTGCGCAATGCCTACTGCCTTACAAGCTGATTGCTGTTCCTTTTCGTGATCACTAAGAGATGTTTCGATCACATGCAAAAAGAAACATCAAACTGTTACTCTCTTTTTGTCCTGCAAAGCTTTCTCCCTGGTGATGTTGATAAATTGTGTTGGCTCATAAAAAAGGTAGTTGGTAAAGTATACTAATTAGCGACTTATGTTGGTAGGCTGTGTAATCACTCAAAAATAATATTGATATGCTGCTATAGTTTATCACTATCAGAGCTTTTGAAAACTTTCTACTAGCTGGGCTAAACTGTTTGAGAGGAGACAGGGCAGCTGCGACATGCCCATACGGATTCCATGGCTTATGTGCAGGCCGATGTGGGCATCTTGCAGATGTATGAGTATTCTCGCGTGCAGGTAACATCATTCCAGCCAGGCACATCAAGCCATGACGGTGTCGGTCCTATCTGAAACTCGCCGCAATTCTCCTCACTGCTTAAGCTATTTGGTTCATTTTCTCCCCACTGATTGTAGTCGAACGGACTCTCGTCTGTCCAGACGAACCTCCCCTCCACCGCTTTGTCATTCATCCCGAGCCATATGCGATCATATCCATTACTCTTTATGAAAATGGATGTTGTCAGGAACTGAAGTACGAAGTCGTTTTCGTCTGCGCTGTGAATTGACGCAAGATGTCCCCGCCCGTAGCGGGTGAAAAACTCCCCACAGTGCGCTTCGGCATCATCCCATGTCTTCCCTTGGCCGAAGAAGCGAAAGCAACTTCCCCCAAAGCGGGTCCACATTGAGGTGTTGCCGAAAGACCAGGAAAATATTCATATAAATGCCATATTTTGATAATCACTCAAAATACGTAGTAGCTAATATTCTACTAACGACACATGAAACCCTTTTAATGCAAAGTACGCATAACGCTAAAATAATATGATGTTAGAAAACTGTGTAAACAAAACGAATTAATTGGGTCTACAAACATGGCTATACCGATGAAGTCAAGATATAACACTGTGAATGGCCTGGATGTGATTTTACAACACAAATGGAAAGGCTATTTTGTTGGATGTGATTTTGGGGCTAGAATGTGATTTTATCAAAAATCACATCCGAGCCAGAAATCACATCCATGATAATTGCTCATAGCCAAAATCACATCCACTGTCTGGCTGAATTACCAAAATCACATCCACTGTCTAGGCCCTTGCCAAAATCACATCCAAGCCAGAAATCACATCCATGATAATTGCTCATAGCCAAAATCACATCCACTGTCTGGCTGAATTACCAAAATCACATCCACTGTCTGGGCCCTTGCCAAAATCACATCCAAGCCAGAAATCACATCCTTGGTTAATTGCCACTATCCAAAATCACATCCACTGTCTGGCTGCATTACCAAAATCACATCCACTGTCCCGGCCCCGGCCAAAATCACATCAGAGCCAGAAATCACATCCATAGTAATTGTGCCTAGCACAATGTCTGGCTGCATTACAGAAATCACGTCTGGTGCGAGGCAGAAATCACATGGGTACGTTTCGCTGCTAACTTCGCTGCTAGCTATATTAGCAAACATTTTTGATCGTGTGAGCACAGAATGTTGCTATTTTTGCTGCTAACTTCGCTGCTTACTCCAAACGTTAGCAGCAAAAATTTCCGCTGCTAATAACTCAACTAATCAATGATATTTGATAAAGGAATTTTTCTCGTGTGAACGCAACTGACCTTAGCTAGCTGTAAACCTGATTTCAGCAAGTTGATTTTTAAACGCTGTTTATTTTTTTCTCCTTGTGTTGCGTGTAGGCCTAGACAAGTTTGTACATCTAACTTGACGTCATCTATATTCATCATAATGGTTAAATTGTACTCACTACTCATAACATAAACAGAGAATAAAGCTTAGACGAAAGAATCGGCCACCTTTAGGATCCATGTTAGTAAATTATTAAATCGATTTAAAAACGTTTCCCACGTCCGTCGACAACCTTGCGAGGTGATCAACCTCCTTCCCATAGACAGGCAACGCACGTGCTGTGGTACGATGACATCGCACACCCCCAAATGGGGACGAAATTGTAACACTGAACTTGGCTGATGAGGCAATGTGTTCAGTGACAAGAACGGACTATAAAAAAAACATTTCTCATTCCGAATCACTGGGAATATAATACAATCACTGCGAACTAAGACAAAAAATGTGGACCAACATGTAGACTCTTCAACAAAACTACTACAGTGGCAGAGAAAACTACCTCAAGCCGAAACATTCTGTGCTGGCTAAACTGCGACCATACCTCGTGTGAACGCAAGGTACTTTTTAGCCAAGTCAAGCGAACCCCGCCGCTGTGAATATTTAGCAGTGAAGTTAGCAGTGAAGTTTAGCTACTCGTGTGAACATCGTACATTCCAATGTCACATCTTGGTCCCCCAAGCGGTTGCGGTCGCATTATTATGAACGAGTTCAATAGACTTCAAAAAATACACAACGATCACAGCCAGCGTCTGTGGTTGACTACTAGTTTAAGTTTTGCATCTTATCACCATGGGAAGTGGACTGTGATACATCTTTACTTACCGGCATGATCAGAATTGCTAACCAGATTATGTCAATAATCACTGCCCGCAATGATTATGTTTAAAACTCAGAGAATCCTAATTAGTTTTCAGATCTTTTTTATCCATGCAGGAGCAGTATTTATGTTGGCATATTGTTTTACAGTTGCTCAGTCACCGTAAAACACCATTAGACTGGAAGATGATACACATTACATGTAGACTTTCACATACCAATGACTGGGGGGGGGGGGGGTTCTTGAATATAATGTTTGTTACGCTCGATGTAACTACCTTATCAATATAATTATGATCAAGTCATCATTCATGTTTACCCCTGAAGTTATAAACAAGTACCACATGAAATTGGCAAAACCTAAAAGTAACATGAGAGTTGACAATATAAAAGGGTAGTTACAATGGAATGCCACTAATTTGAACCACAACATTTCTATACAAATTCTTTCAGAGTAAAATGAGTATTGGGGAAAAAACATTATTGCTAGGGACGGTGAAGACCATGCAGATGTTCAAATTCGGCGTCACACAGGAGCGAGTTTTGAGAAAAGTGAACAATTCTTCCAATATTCAGAGACTTTCAAATTGTATGCCTATGCCAGAAAATTTGTAGGAAATATGCATTTTCTACCAAAATATTCAGTTCGTAATTGCCAAATTAGACACATTTAAATTAATAAAAATGTTCAAGGTTGCAAAGTTTTTGTTGTTGTTTATGTTTCTTTGATAACAGTATCTCATGGACCAAACAACACTGAAACTAACAGCAATGGTGTAGTCATAAGAGAGACCCTAGATATAGAAGTTACAAAGGCCGCAAAGTCAGAAATTTATTTAGGCGCCTTCAGAGCATTGCCTGTCCAAATGGCCATCCTTTCCCCATGAACCTCACTCGCCCATTACTTTGGAAAGGGCTATACATACAAATCCCTACAGTACAGTGTATATACTGGTGAATGTTGTCTAATATTCCAGTAACAACTACATCATTCTACGACTCACTTATTCTGCTTGTAATATTTTTAAAGCTTGACGTAACGTTTATGTTGAGGTTGATCAGATATCGAAACCTAAAACAAACAAAAAACAAAAACAAACAAGCAAACACAAAATGAGCAGACCTACCCGACATTACACTAAATTTGGACCCTAGACATGTGTATACGCGCCAAATTATGACACGCATGCACGGAAAATCGCAACCCTCCTCCCCCATGAGGACTAATTTTCCAAGATTTATTTTTCTGCATCAATTATAATCCGACTGATGTTACAGCTTTAGGTAGGCCTTTACTATTTCTTAATTGTTCTTGGGTGACTTGTCTTTTCGAGTGGATTAATTTTATTGCTAGAAATTCATATTAAAATAGTGTTTTTTCTTCTTACCTACCATGTTGGTAGGTAGACCAATATCATAATATTATGTAAATAGCAACATTTGGCTTCTGTTGGTGTACAGGCAGACAGACAGATAATGTAAAACAATCTTTAAAATGTAAAAACATACAGAATACTCACATTAAAATTTAATCTTGTAGCACCTCTTTATGCTCCCCCATGCCAAAATTTCAGCTGACATTGCACACTCATTCGTGTTTGCATTTAATTTCGTAAACGTGACTGCGAGCATAGAGGTTCTTTATGCTGCGAGTAAGCCTTATGTGTGGGGAGTTGAGCAGTCATCGAAAACCCATTCCCCGCGTCCCGCGCGCGCCAAAAAAAAAGAAGAAAAAAAAGGACTGAGTGAGACTTACCATCGACATAGCAGATTCTGGACGAGTAGATTCTGGACACTAGACCTTCCGTTAACTTCAATATTTATCAGTGAATTGGGGAAAAACAATATTCCAAGTCCCGTCTTAAATAAAACACCGTTAAACAGATGACCAGTTTCTGACATTAACAGTGGGCAATTCACACGTCATAAGAAGATAAGCCAGTTTGCTTTTAAGATATCTACCTCCATGGTTTCACATATTGCCCAGTAGTCATAGCAACACTGTGACATGGCCTAAACCACAGTCCATGCAGGGCTTGATTACGTAATTTTAATTGACTGATGACTGCTGTCCTGCATAAGGCCCTGTTGTATGAACATGTAGCTTAGACGATACCTGTACATGTTGTAGCGTTTCTTCAAAGTTCCATCATTAAAACCCAATGCTCTAGTGCATGTATGGCATCTTATTCTTATGAACTTCAACAAAAGCTTACCATAAATTAATAAGGTTTATTAGAAGTACATCTACGTGTAAATGTACTGTTTGTTAAGTACACCGCAGAACAGCTTGTCAAGAAATACTAAAGTGATTACTAATTTTTTTATTCATGAAAAAAACACACCAAAAAACAAAAATACTGCCAGGCAAAACACTGCACATGTTTACATGATCTATATGGGATTTGTTTTACAAGTGCTGTAACTTTGTAGGCAGTAACGGGAAATACGTGCTACAAGGCCATAGCTCTGGCCATGGAGGCTGTTCTGAGTGCTCACTAGTATCAAGCTGACAAAATCCAATCACAAACTTACCCTAACTATTTATGTAATCGTCAAATTTGTTGCTCAGTGCAAACTGCTTATCGATTTGGAAAGTGGAAAGTGGAATCCAGTTTAAAATAATAAGAATAACAATAATAATGTAAAAATTGAAATACTTTGAAAATGGGGGATAAGATCATTTGGGGGGGGGGTAGCTCAAGATTTGATGTTGCTAACGCTTGGCCAAATTAACATTATATAACTTATTCAGTAATCAAATGTTGGCAAACATTTCAAGTAAATCGTCTGCTTCACAATCTGGTATTGTTTGTCTTCGCAAGTGTTTTTTGGTCAGTGAGCGAATGGCTGCAGTAAGAATATCGTAAAAACCGTTGTCTCAAGAAACAGAAGTCATCCTAATTCCTATCAGGATCAGCTATATGACCACAAAATTATATGCGCAATGACCATTAGTTTTGTCAAAACATTCAGATTACTGATCTGCAACCACAATCGAGTAAAAAAGAAAACGACAGAGGAATTTACTTGGCAGACAGCTCAATTTGCTGTCCCTAGAGCCGGCTATGTTGACCCTTTGACCTCTGGTCAATCGCCACAAACATAAACATTGGTTATAAAAATCCAGCCAAGGTCGTACTCAACAGATCCCCTTCGAGATCACATAACACCATCTATTGGACGTAGAACACTATAAGACTGACCTAGAGGTCTAATTAGATCCCTTTTTGCACTCTTCACCGATAATGTATACTTCCACATAGCCTACAAATTATCTTTTGTGACATTTTCTATTAAATGAACAACTATGTTTCAAGCAGTGACAAAAAACATGTAGGAGATGTTCCTTGCTCTATTGATTATATCAGTTTTGTCTAACAAAATTACACATTGATTTGGTTCCCCGAGTTTTATAAACATTTAGTGCCAGGGAAACACTTTCATGGTGTGTGTTTTGTTTTAAATATGACCGGATTGTGAACATTTGCATGAAATTTAAGTTTGAATTAAATATTTAGAAATTAAAAATTCTAACTTATTCATGCATTGGATTAATCACTATCTGTTTTTTAATACTTGAAAATCATTTTTTAAGTTCATAAACAAATAAGAAAGAAGGTATTTGGATCATCACCTTGAGCAGTTAATAACTCCATCATGGCATTTTAACAAGATGGTCAAGAACATCAGACTTGAACGTTTTTTAGGATTTCCTTTAAATTTTGCAATAGCTCCTATGGTGTGTTTAAAAAAAGATCTGGTGTCTAGCCGGCCCCTTGTTCGGGCCTTCTTTCCGTCCTTTATCTAAGATGTAAGTGTGAATAACTGGTACGGTTTACTAGGTGGGTTGTTACAGCACTTACTCGGTATTCAACAATTCACCAAGAACACATTACCAAAAAAGTAATTAAGCAGTTAAACTTACCACCTGTGGAAATTGCCACCATAATTACAGCGGATTCTAACAATCGATATGTGCAATATTTTTCAAGTGGCTTGAATACTATTTTTGAAGATGAATGTTTAAAGATATGAAAATAGAGTTTCAAAATAGAGAAAGGGTTTTAAGGTCCTGGGGCCCGGTCCCTGCTGAGCGGCGAGTAATTGTACCATTGTGTAGGCCTATGGGTGACTGGAATATATTGATTCATGTGACTCCTGAACATGGTAAAATTAATAAAGAATTAAATTTTCACTGATCGACAGTTATATTCATACATGATCATTTATTGCTGAGAAGCTACGTATAATTTTAGCCTTCAGCCTTCTTTGAATTTCTTAGTTTAAAGGTATTTTATAGCAAAGGTTCGGCTATTTGACCATTTAACCCAGTAGTCAAACCACACTACAAACGACAACATTGACTCTATTCTCAACATCCAGCCGATTCAAGGCCGCAGCCCAAGGGTTGAACTCGTCTTTAGTCCCCATGTGTGTGTATCCCTGGACATTCCAAATTTCTAAGGTTGTTTCACTACTGAGTTCCAAGTAAGTACAGGGATCGTCTCCGATTACCCACTCTTATGAAATCGAGAGAACCCATAAAAAAAACACGGCTGTATGGGTTGCGTGTATAGAACACTATAGCACCCTACCTGGAGGTCACATTTACCATTTCCAAGGTACTCTCCACCAAAAATGGTTTGTGTTTTGTTTTAAATTTGACCGGGTATTTGTGTTTCTTTCGGAATACAACATGTAGAAAGAAACAAAATGTGGGAATTGGATGTACAATTTATTTTTAAAAGCTGTGGAAATTTCCCTGTATAACATAAAACACATTCACTGATACTTCACAAAACAATCAACATGTAGGCCTACACACTTGAAAAAGAAAAAAGAGGGAAAACAAACCAAAAAACAAACGAACAAACAAGTACGTAAAACATAAACAAATCATAAACAAAACAAGAAATGTAGGGCATATTTACCCTTCGATGTTTGTACCAACCATGCCAATGTTAATATTGTGAATAAACAGTTTATAATGTTAAGTTGACCTTTAATAATCGGGCTGAAGAAACTACTCACTTAAACCATGAAGGTAGAATTAATTATACCTCCATGCTTAAACCATGGAGGTATAGAAACTCACTTCAGAAGAAGCTAATTTACTAAAAGGACGAAGACTCGTTTGTCAACCTACATCGAAATATCAGTTATGTGCAGAATGTACACCCACACTATACAACTGCTACAGCTCTCATTAATTAACATCCTGTTCAAATCTTGAAATTTTAAGTAGTTTCCATTATTTATACGTATACAGTGGTCAAGCTCGTAGCATTTTAAATTACTGTATATTCCGAGAATAATTGTAAATAATAACATCTTACGACGTCGAAATTTCCCGTTGATAAAGTTGATCTACGGCTGTGTAATAAAGGGTAAACAGATGAAAAGGCATCCGCTTGCCCAGTCTTCCTACTCTTATAATAAAGCTGTTTAAAAACATAGAAATACCCCAGGCATTCCTATCTTTATGTTTCATATAATACCCACATTTTCAAACTTTTGAATGTAAATTACCAAGGTTCTATCTGAAACAAATACGCACATTTGTAAGTTCAACTTTGACTGTAACAAAAGTCCAGTAAAGTATAGCGCCCTCATGCCTTTTGTGTTCGCAAATAAATATTTTGTTGATGATTATTTATTCTTTTAAAATTGAGATAAATTATTTATAAACCCTTCAGTGATTTAAAATCATGCAATTTGATATAAGTTTATAACTGAAATCTGCAATATAAAAGAAACAGTGCAAAAATAGATAGTTTTTGTATCAGCACTCTTTTTTTTTACTAACAAAATGATTTAGAAATTATGATGAACGAACCAACTTTGGTTGTGGATCAAATTACCAAAAATTAATTTGTCTCGAATTAATCTTTTCTTCGTTTTAATTGCATTTTTAAAAGTTTGCTTATAATGTGGAGTTAGAAAAATTATTTCCTTGTGAATTTATGTGTAATTGTGCATATCAAAAGTGACCGATTTTGTAAAACAAAATCCTCCAAGTTTCATATTTTTAACATGGTCGAGCCAAGCTAAATTGTGGGAGAACTTCGACTACTAGCAGTTTTGCTTTCCTTTATACAGTTTGCTACCGATCATTGTCAGATAATAATCATTTATAAAAATATTTAAAGCGATTTTCAATCGAGAAAGTTATACAAGTTTTTAAACAAAATAAATCCCCAAATGTTGAATTTTTACATTTTGTCAACGCGTGCTCTAGAAAACCAGCATAAATGTATAGCTTTAAGCTTGTCAAATGTTAATGCAATTTAGGAATTGTACAAAATTTAGTTTGAGATGTTACATCAACTACCTGAACTTAGTGTAAAAAGTTTATTTCCATACAACAAGCAATAAAAAAATTAACCCCCAAAATGTTGAATTTTTGACATCATGTCACAGTGCTCTCAAAACCGAGTATGAATGTATAGCTTTTTGCTTGTCAAATGTTAATGCAATTTAGGAAATATATAAAATTTAGTTTGAGATGTCGCATCAACTACCTAAACTTAGTGTAAAAAGTTAATCTCCATACAACAAGCAAGAACAAAAATAACTTACAAAATGTTGAATTTTTGACATCATGTCACAGTGCTCTCAAAACCCAGTATGAATGTATAGCGTTTTGCTTGTCAAATGTTAATGCAATTTAGGAATTGTACAACATTTAGTTTGAGATGTCGCATCAACTACATAAACTTAGTGTAAAAAGTTTATCTCCATACAACAAGCAAGAACAAAAATAACTTACAAAATGTTGAATTTTTGACATCATGTCACAGTGCTCTCAAACCCCGGTTTGACTGTATAGCTTTTTGCTTGTCAAATGTTAATGCAATTTAGGAATTGTACAAAATTTAGTTTGAGATGTCGCATCAACTACCTTAACTTAGTGTAAAAAGTTTATGTCCATACAACAAGCAAGAACAAAAATAACTTACAAAATGTTGAATTTTTGACATCATGTCACAGTGCTCTCAAAACCCAGTATGAATGTATAGCGTTTTGCTTGTCAAATGTTAATGCAATTTAGGAATTGTACAAAATTTAGTTTGAGATGTCGCATCAACTACATAAACTTAGTGTAAAAAGTTTATCTCCATACAACAAGCAAGAACAAAAATAACTTACAAAATGTTGAACTTTTGACATCATGTCACAGTGCTCTCAAACCCCGGTTTGACTGTATAGCGTTTTGCTTGTCAAATGTTAATGCAATTTAGGAATTGTACAAAATTTAGTTTGAGATGTTGCATCAACTACCTGAACTTAGTGTAAAAAGTTCTTGTCCATAAAACAAACAAGAAAAAAATTAACCTACAAAATGTTGAACTTTTGACATCATGTCACAGTGCTCTCAAACCCCGGTTTGACTGTATAGCGTTTTGCTTGTCAAATGTTAATGCAATTTAGGAATTGTACAAAATTTAGTTTGAGATGTTGCATCAACTACCTGAACTTAGTGTAAAAAGTTCTTGTCCATAAAACAAACAAGAAAAAAATTAACCTACAAAATGTTGAATTTTTGCATCATGTCACAGTGCTCTCAAAACCCGGTGTAAATGTATAGCTTTTTGCTTGTCAAATGTTAATGCAATTTAGGAATTGTACAAAATTTAGTTTGAGATGTCGCATCAACTACCTAAACTTAGTGTAAAAAGTTTATGTCCATACAACAAACAAGAAAAAAAAACTTACAAAATGTTGAATTTTTGACATCATGTTACAGTGCTCTCAAAACCCAGTATGAATGTATAGCTTTTTGCTTGTTAAATTGTAATGCAATTTAGGAATTGTACAAAATTTAGTTTGAGATGTCGCATCAACTACCTGAACTTAGTGTAAAAAGTTTATGTCCATACAACAAGCAAGAAAAAAACAAACTTACAAAATGTTGAATTTTTGACATCATGTCACAGTGCTCTCAAAACCCAGTATGAATGTATCGCGTTTTGCTTGTCAAATGTTAATGCAACTTAGGATTTGTACACAAATTATTTTTAAATGTCCAACCACTACCTGAAAATATTACCATTTTCCTTTCGTTTCAAAAATAGCAACAAATGCGAATATTTCACTGGTAGGTGCGCCCTCAAGTGCAGTCATGTACTCAAAACCTACAGAAAGCCAACTTCGTGCCCAGCTGGCTATGCATCGATCCCAGTATGGAATGTGGGCACTCTTTTTATGTCCACATGGTATGACCATTGAGAACCTTTCTCTATGGTTTTGTTTTGTCCCAACTTGACAATCGCCCCAACTATGGTTGGGACCAGTGCAGCTCCAGCTTGAGTGTTAAAGTTGGGGCATACCAACTATAGTTGGGATCGCCCATAGAGCTCAACGGGATACCCTGATCAATCATGTGTTGATTAAACTACTGCAGAGCCGGTCGCGTGCCGGTCGCGTGCCGGTCGGAAAGACGAGGTTTGGAATGCCCTTTGGTTGTGATAGTTTCGCTCACAATTGAAGGCTAACTCGGCGTATAACTGTCTTTTTAGAGGGTTCTGGACAGCGGCCACATGCTACTCTCAAAGTAGCCCTAAGCAATTAATTTCCCTTCTCTCGGAAAACCACTACCAGAATTCGAATTAAATTGAAATATTCTCAATTTAACTAGTATAAAGTGATAATAATAACTTCATACTTATTATTTTGATTTTATTTTATAGTTTATTCCGGGGGGGGGGTGTTCTGTGTTTACTGCAATCCCCACTACAGTTGGAGCGCCACAATTTTAACACTCAAGTTGGGACGACGAATGTCAAGTTGGGGGCGGAACAGTATGACCATCCGTCCTTGCATTATGTATGCTCTGTTACTATTACAGATACTATTATAATAAAGCAGAGTGAATATGCGACTCTATTCGGACAATCTTGAATACAGAATGTGAACCCTTTGGATTTAGTTGCTATCCAACGCATTCAGTTTGCAATGCGTACAGTCATCATCAACGGAATGAAATCTCTATGCGAGCACGCGAGAGAGTGCCCTGCCAAACATCAAACTGTCAAATGTACAGCCCAGAAACAGTTCTCAAGTCGAATTCCAAGTAAGTTAACAAGTATAGGCATGTGAACATAATATAATAAAATAGTACACACACATAATTAAGCCCAATTAACCATGGATGTGATATCTGACTCGGATGTTATTTGGTTAGGGCCCAAACACTAGATGTGATTTCGGTAATCAGCCAGACATTGGATGTGATATTTGCTAGGCACAATTACTATGGATGTGATTTCTGGCTCTGATGTGATTTTGGCCGGGGCCGGACAGTGGATGTGATTTTGGTAATGCAGCCAGACAGTGGATGTGATTTTTGATAGTGGCAATTAACCAAGGATGTGATTTCAGTCTTGGATGTGATTTTGGCAAGGGCCCAGACAGTGGATGTGATTTTGGTAATTCAGCCAGACAGTGGATGTGATTTTGGCTATGAGCAATTATCATGGATGTGATTTCTGGCTTGGATGTGATTTTGGCAAGGGCCTAGACAGTGGATGTGATTTTGGTAATGCAGCCAGACAGTAGATGTGATTTTGGATAAGTGGCAATTAACCAAGGATGTGATTTCTGGCTCGGATGTGATTTCGTTGGTGTGGATGTGATATTGGACAATCTGTCCTAAAATCACATCATATCGATTCACTCTTCCATTTTTGTTGTAAAATCACATCCAGGCCATTCACAGTGTAATGAGCTAAAGGGAATTTTCGAGTAGTGTAAATTATTTAAATAACACAAGCACCAACAATCTACTTTTTGTTAACTCTCAGAACTACAATCTTTGCTTTCTCGTTGAATGCCGTAAAGTACATCACCCAGCGGGATTCTATCAACTCCAGGCGCCCTTTTGTCTCAGTTTATCAAATCTTCTCAAAAGTTGAAACAGAGAACCCCAAGGTTGTGATAGATTCTTATAATTTTACAATCTCATTACATGACCCTCCAAAAACGTTCTAATTATTAAAGCCGAAGTTGTGAAAGCTAGTTAACTTTATATTAAGTCATCTGAACCCCTTCTCCAAATGCATAAATAATGTTGTTATTTAGCATCTCAGTTATTAATGGAAACTACTAAGATATTCATTATTATTATAATATCACGATGATGTGCATTGATTGTTCATACACTATTATTCTGGAACATGGCGCTGCTGATGAAGTTTCTCGTAAAAGGGCATGCAACGCCGAATGAGTGCAGCTACTTTCGGACTTGGTGTCGACTTGATTTTCGACTCCACTTCTTTTGAGAGGCGAGCGGTAGTGACAGCGTTTTTGCAATGGAGTTGAAATCCCACCGTATGAGGGGGGCACATGATCCATTTGGTTTGGGCGGGCTGCCCGTTATCTTCTTCCCACTCCACCATCTTTTTACTGAATGGTATCCCTGCTGCTCGACAATAAGCCGCTAACATTGCTTCCGGGTCGGCGAGAAGATCGTCGGCATCCATGACGAAGGGGTTGGGGTCAAGGTTTTCTCTGACGTACTCGTAGAGCTCAAGCAAGCTTTGAAACCCACCAGCGAGACTCCCCATCTGAAGATCCTGCCACGCCTCTAACTCGTCTTCATTCATTGGTCCAGCAGATGGTTTGAATTCCAAGTTGAGTTTCCTCCAAGATGGAATTGTTTTCTTGGGATTACGGATGAGGAAAGTATGCTGGTATCCTTTTGGGATTTCATCCCAACTCTTCCCTGCTATCTTCAGACTGTATGCGTGATCCTTTACGAACACTAGCCTGGCCCCTTTATGTTCTCCTTCTAAGGTTTGTTTTACCCAGGAATATGTATTCACTGATGTATCGTAGGCGAGGTCCGAACCAGGAAGGTCGCTGGTAACCTTGTCAAGCGTACTATTAACTACCGGAAACACTTTTTCTGGGCCATAGTAGGCAGCACCGGTGTAGGGCTCGTAGTAGTATTTTCCTCCTTCGATTGTGCTTATGGCTCGCATTGTTGCTGTTGAGCAAGAACGGAAAATCGCCCACAACATAACACGGGGCTGTTTGCTGTCTGCCATGGTCGTCAAGATTACCACTCCTTGTCCACTCCTGCTAGATATTGACTAGTGTAAGGCTCATTTCCTGACGCTAAATTCACCATATATCCCCTGTGTATAACATTGTCGACAGGTGGTCCATTTCACTTCAAAGTTCACTCCCTTAACCTGTAAAACACACCACACTCACACAACTTGAACGTTGTACGTGACACTGTTCGATGGATTTAACCACTCCACTGACCCACCATGGGCAAATATCCAAACAAAAATGTCCCCTCTTAGTCTTGGTAAATGTTTGCTGTGATGGGTAGGATGAGTGGCAGGTGACGACCGGCTTCGTTGGGCTACTCATGGCCGTTCAAGCATGGAGGAAGGCCAAGGGACACGGCTTGGGTGCTTTGGGCTATAAAGAGCGTCCAAATGGTGGGCCGTGTTAGTTCACGAAGTACTAAGCACACTATTTCGAGGCATATTCAAAACATCTTTCCAACCATGTTCATGTCATAAACAAAACCGCTTTGTATAGCCCAAATTGCGCAATTAAAGGCAACATTTGAGAATAAGTTGTATTTGGCTTTACACTCCCTATGCACCGATGTTTGTAAAGAACTGTATAGGCCTACTCAGTACAATTTCCAAGTCCTGTGGAAAAAACCGACATGTATAATAAAAATGTGAGCCATTATGATATACTTACTACCTAATTTAAATGTTTGTCTCTGTTTGGTTCTCTTCAACCCATACTTACACGAAGTTTATCCTCCATTTAACACTATTGATAATATTTAATTCTTTATCCCTGATTACTGAACGGTTCTGATTGGCTCACACAGAACGCAGCTCATAGAGTTGCCTTTACAGTTACTTTTGTTTTTGGTTTTAGCCATTGAAACGGCGACTTGTATCGTGCCTGCACACCACGCAAACTACTCATAACAAAATTGGAGTAAAAATAATGATCCACACAATTAAGCGAAAGTAGTAGACCCGGCCGATTTTCCCACAGGTACAAGCAGGACAGTAGTTCTGTTTCAGACAATGTAGTAGCCATTTTCTAGCTACCTCCATGCGGTAGGTGTATAGGCCCTCTCCTGAATTCCGAAACTACCCGCGGCAGTAGAATAGCAAAAACAAGTTCTCAAAGAAAAACAAACAAAACCCCCCCCAGAAAATATAGATATAATACACAATGGTGTTACCGCAAACTGAATAACATACATCGAAAATACTGTGATCATAGAACCATAATTTCTGTTCACGGTATACTGAGTCAATGATTAATGCGTACTTTGAACTACTATTGCAATAGGAGCAGGTGCACGTGGTTAGGGTCAGGTTCACAAACATTGCAACCGTTGTTCTGTGATATCTACGCGGTTTGTGCCAAGCAACAAAGTGCCCATTCAGAGCTTGATACTTT
Source organism: Pisaster brevispinus (assembly GCA_023634235.1). NCBI lineage: Eukaryota > Metazoa > Echinodermata > Asteroidea > Forcipulatida > Asteriidae > Pisaster > Pisaster brevispinus. The sequence continues at coordinate 2,348,846 of JAMKCF010000014.1, read as the reverse complement.
GTGGTGGTTATCTGACCCGTACTTCTCGTGGAACGTTCTACACGGCCGATAATTAATTACAGTATACATGTACTGTATGCAGAACAGTTGATTGTGTGGCAATGAAGCCCAAGTTGCAATCATGTCCAATCAGAGACGAGCAGAGTACGTGTTCCCGAAACGTTCGAGACCTTTTCTATTTAGCGAGTTAGTCGACCCACGATGTTCAGTATGGGTCAGTAAACCATGATTTAGATAACCTTCATCCAGTTCTTATCTGGTGTTTACTTTAATAATTATATTACAGGGGTTGCCTACGTCTGCTCGATCGTCCCCAATCAGAGATTACTCATTATTATAACCAACGTTCTCAGATAAGAATGAAGCCGGAGGTTCGGAACATGGTTCTGTTCAACACCCCAACTTGACAACCGCCCTATAGTTCTATCATCGACTGACCTCCACTCCTCAGTTTATTTTACGGTACCACTCTAAAAAACTCTCAAATTTCCTACCTCCCCACAGCAAGCAGGACAGTACTTCTGTTTCAGACAATGTAGTAGCCATTTTCTAGCTACCTCCATGTGGTAGGTGTATAGGCCCTCTCCTGAATTCCGAAACTACCCCAGCGATGGGCCTGGCCCACGGGATCAAACTGGGACATGGAAACTGGATTTTATAGCTCTGATTCTGCCAATTTCTGGGTCTTGATAATGATACAGCCCTAGGACGACTCTGAGTCTGATGATGGGTCAACGGTCAGCCTCCTTGTTGTTGACTCCCTGATAAATAGGTTTTTTAAAGATCGTTTGTTAGAAGTGTTTGCTTATTGTTTTGTTGTTTGATTTTTAATTCATAGTATGTTTTGTTTTTATTCACTTATTTATTTAGGGGGGTTTGTTTATAGACCTTATGCACATGACGTCATTTCAGTAGGGCGCCCTCACCTAGAGGTCAGAAGGTTGTTCATTGGCCAATCCTGTGCGCCGCGCGTACAACAATCTGTGCGATTCGATTGTTTCGTCACCGTTTTACCTCTATAAGATGGCCCTCTTTGCCGTGAACTTTTTTTCCCGACCCTTATAAACAAACTCTAAACTTCTCTATATGCTCATCCGAAAAACTCAATATGAACTGTCCGCTGTTTCGAAATAAAAGATGAATTCCGCAACAAATAAATATCCCACAAAAGATCGATCACATCCCCGAAAACCATTTATCATAATAATGAATAAAACCGGATAGAACAAAATTTGCGAGAAAATTTGTGACCGGCTCTGCAAAAATGGCCCTTATGTCGCAAAAAATAATTTTGGAGTTAGATACATGGATGGAAAGGTCTTTCTCTCAGCTTTAATTTGGTGTATTTTAGAAGTCTGCAGCATTTTGCAATCCAGAGTTATACTCTAATTAGCATACAAATACTTGCCATTTTTGTCAAAATAGGTTATGGAGAAACAGCCTTTTAAACTTTACGATGTATTTTAAAGTATTTCAATACCAAGTTCTTGTGAAAGTCCCTAGCAACGAGTACGTTCCCGTTGGACTATTCGTCTGAAATTTTCACCAAGTGTTTGTTAAGTCTTTTAAAGTACAACATATTTTGCATTTCATTTAATGCACTATATCGCTACTTTTAAAAATTAATTTGCATACTGTGCTATTTCTTATCATTTTTGTGCAAATTTTAAAATAGCAAACACACACTTGAGAATTATGTTGAAGAGTTAAGACCTTTTTCGGTGAATTTAGCTTTTTCTTAAAGTTAAACAAATGAACACTGGCTGTATAAACCCTATGAATTAAAATTATGTATTTTTTGTGTGAAAACAAGAGCTTTTTGGGAAAAAATATTTAAAAATTATTTCACATTTTTTTTGTAATTTTAAACTATCAACTTGAGTTGTTTAATAAAACTCTTAAATAAGCTTGCTTTTCAGGACTAAAACTATTTTGGGGCTAAAAAATTAGAGTTTTTGAAAAAAAAAAGTTTACAAATTTAATATTTCCTTCTATTAATTTAAATCTAGCACTAGTCAACATGGTTTGCCTTCTAAGATCGAACTAAAGTTAATTAATCAATTTTGAAATAATCTTTGGGTTAACATTTTGCTGTCAGGGTCGATCTTTTCGTTATCTCCTGCTGAAAATGGCGATGTGGAATCAGATTCCAAATCGTTTTCTGATTCAACGTCGTCATTTTCACATCGGAAGTTAACAAAGTAATTTTCCGTTCCACGAAACCAATCGTGTCTCTCCTCACGGAGATCATTCAAATCTTCAGCCAGACACTGATTCTTCAAACCCATACTTAAGCAAATAATTAACGAAACAGTATAGAAAACCTGTTGCTTAAAACAAGATATGTTGGCTAAATTAGTAAATAATTATGAAAATATTTACGCTCGGAGCAAGAGAAGTCAGTTGAGTTGGACAGAATTGACAGGTACCGCGCTGTGTTTTCGCGTGGCACGCACTCTAAAAACAGTCACATGGCAGTCACCTGACAATGAATAAACAACCAATCCCATTCACGGCGCATGCGCGCGCTCGATCGTGCGCCCATTGTCCAATCGTTACACTACACTGTATACACGTGACCGAAAAGATCCACGCTCCTAGTAACAAGCGCCCTTTGTATACGTGTCAGAAATTAACCTGCCTTGGTTTTGCATTTGACCTTTAACCTTTTATATGTCCACATACAGAAAGGCAACGTCCTCAGCTTTCAGATGATACCAAAATTATAATAGGGGGATTCCAAATAATGTGCTGCCAGATGTGTAAAATGACGCAACTTTCCACCAAAACCGCGGACACCGATCGCGCAAACCACCAACAAAACGTAAACAAAACACGGTTTTTTTCATCTTTATTGGTCAAAATAAACATTCAATCTTACAAATTATGAAAGTGTGGATATCAACGATGTCAAAAAAGGGATAATAAAAAAATCACACCAACGAAAAATTTATCACCCTTTCAACATTGACGAGCCCATTACGTGAAAAGGCATAGCGCGACTTACGGGCCTTTTTTGCAGAGCGGGTCACATTTGTCCAAGCCCGCCCCCTCCCTGCCTTCCCCGCCCACTTTGAACACAATTTGGGCACAACCACAAGTTGGGTTTGATCGAAGCAATAAAAACCAGGATAAAAACGAAACAAACATTGCGCAAAGAAGAATAACATTGACAGATGGCTGGGACGACGCCAAAAGGCCCAATGTCCAATTCATAGAGCAAGGTCCAATGAAACAGACGTATACTCCAATCTAGGATCAGCGGTTCTGTCTAGGCCTATAAATACACCAGGCAAACCACCAGTGTTTCATTTTACATACTCCGGTGACGGGTACGCAACACAGACTAAGTATTTCCACTATATTTTGCTTTCAGTTTGTCATTCTTGAGTTGCGGTTCTTGTTCGAGAAATCACCTCACAAGAGATTTGTGACTTTGACCATGCAAGCCAACAACGCCAATCTGTTGTTGACTGCCACTTTGTTGGTGGGGTTGTGCAGTACAGCAGTGCAATGTGCTCCCAGGACGGTAAATATACAGTTTTCAAAGATGTTTCTTTAATTTTGATTGAATACGGTGGTCATATAAATAGTGATAATTTGTATTATTCAAAGCCTGTACTCAACTGAGCTCTAGAAGTAGAAGTGCCATCCAACTTAGTCCTGGCATTGTGATATTTACATGTAGGGGCCTACAGCAGTCCAGCTCAGTGCAGTCTGGCTGTGTAGGATGATGACATCAACAAAGATGTAGTAGAAAAAGATTGCAGCATCCCAAGATAATTTATCTCAGGACGCTGACATCTTGAAAGTAGAATGTCGTCTTCCAAAAAACAAGTCTAATTTATAATTATTATTTATTTATTTATTTTGTTTATTTGTTGTTTACAGGATGTTAAGTATCCACCGCCCCCATCGCCGGATCAAAAAGCTCTGACTGCCCGCTACGTTGTACACAGGGTAAGCTAAAATGGTCTATCACAGGTAGAGGATTAACATGCAAATTTATTCAGAAGATGGAAATAAAGGAATCTGTATCTGAATCTGTGGTGGCAAGCAGAACATGTGTAAAAGACAAATCTCAGTTGTTTTGGGCAGGAACAAGTATCTGTAGCTGTGCTTTTTAGTAGGGTGAGCAAGGAAATTGAAGAGCAGAGCTCAAATTTGTGAGAAAAATCCACAAGATCGCAGGGATTGTAGCAACAAAAAAGTCTGCTGGATCAGAAATTGTTGTACAAGACCAGAATCAAAATGAAAAAAAAATCCTGAGTCCTGTCACAACCACAGTTTAATATTTTATGCATGTTTTTGTTTGAGCAATTAAGCACTAAGAAAGACACGTAAGAGAATATTTATCTCATCTGTCTTTTGGGGTATAAAGTAAACTTCATTACTCAACAAAATTGACAGGTATTTATCATGGACTCAAAGTCAACATTTGTACATCAGTATAAAATTGAAAAACACAAGACCGCCGGACTTTGTCCAGTCATAAAACCACTGGCCTTACGTAGGCCTGCAGTCCAGCGTAAAATTCCAGCCTTTAAGATGATTTTCTAGTTGAGATTTTGGCTCCCTTTGAAATCAACTTGTTGTTGGTCAACATCAATTGTAATTTTGTGATGAATGGATTTGCTAAGCAAAGTTTGTCTAGATATGGTTCTGTGTTCCCCCAAAGAGGTTGGCCACCACTCGCCACTTTTGCGTCTGCAATCTTTACAAATCAAATCAAATCAAATCAAATCAAATCAAATCAAATCCGTTTGATTGTCCATAAAACGGAACTTTGCTTTGTCGAGCATGCTCATAACCGTAAAAATATCTTTTAAAGATTAACAGAATAACAAATTATGCTGAGGAATTACTATATTTTACACTTAACTGTGTTTACACAGGGCACATCAAAAATTGTATTTCATATAAAAACAAAAACAGGGAAGAACAAGAGAGAAAGTTACTGACTGTCATTAAAAATACAAATAGAGTGTGGTAAAAAAAAGAGTTTAAATATTCATTGGTTCTGCACTTCAAACTTCTCAGCCTCCTGTAATGGATGTGTGTCTGAGTGCACTTATGATTGACTTAGCCTTAATTAAGATTCGTTCATGACAGAGTGCACTTATGTCCTGTTCTCTACAAAACATCTTGCCCGCCCACTTGGCAACTCTCTGAATTTTGACCACCAAGCCCCCCTTTTTTGCACTACTAAACCAGACACAGCAGCTGTAGAATCTGGCTGCTGCACATCAAGACATTATAGGCCAGAAAGGTCCATTACTTGTTGACATCCATTGATGATATGTTTCAAATTTTTACTCTGAAAAAGTCAGGAATGAACCAAAACATCCCCGCACAAAAATGTAATGACCCATTTTTTTCCGAATGATGTCATCAGATGTTTTGGATGTTGACAAATTTTGACCCAGCAGAAGGGTATCGAACGCAACGGCTATTCATGCCATTTCAACGTGAGGTTAGAGGCTTGTAATTTTTTCCCCCACTCACATGAGGACTCTATTGGAAAAATGAGTATATCACAAAATTGAATTTGACATTTCCCTTTGCTACGAATTGTACCAATCTCTCATGTGTGGTTATGTAACTGTATTTGTAGGCTGACTGGTGTACACTGTCCACCATCTCATCGAATGCAGAGCTGTCAGGTCTGGCATTTTCAGAGCCGACATCTGTGAGTGATGGCACAGTTGCGAACAGCACCGGAATACCATATTTGTATCATGCGACGATGAGCTACGTAATGAAGGACATTGCGGTTAACAGCAAGGTAGGTTGTTGGAATTAAATCATGTCTACTTTGTCAACAGAACAGTGCACAGAACTTTCTGTGGAGTGTGTGTAGTTTGGAGTATGCATTCCCCACTGGTATACTTTATCTATCGTTCAGAACCACAGTTGGATGGTATTGATTGGTCGCGGACAGTAGGAGGGTTGACTGTGTACTGTGTAGATGCGTTCACCACATGATGTATTGCAGGCTGGCATAGTTTGTCTATCGTTCAAATGTCAGTGGATGCTATTGAATGGACAGACAGTAGGAGGGTTGACTGTGTACTGTGTAGATGCGTTCACCACATGATGTATTGCAGGCTGGCATAGTTTATTGTTCAAAGCCACAGTGGATGACATTGAATGGTCAGACAGTAGGAGGGTTAATACTGTTATCATTGAATACTTTTGTTATATTGTTTATCTCACCAGGTGTCTCTGAGTTTCAGCGAAGCACTGTTTGGTTTGAAACAGTGCATCCCAGGCCTTACCTCTGATGCTGAATGGCCACTGTGTGCTCGTGTAACTATCCTGGGTAAGCTTGAACCTACTTAGCAATCATCTTATAGGGGACCAGTCTTGACATACAATTACCAGGTGTTCTGGCTGGTTACCTGTTTCTTTGAAGCAAATTTTTTTCTGTGCTAAGCAAAATTATTTGCCTTGAATAACAGTAACAGCTAGTAAAAGCTAGCTTTTATGCAGCGCTTAATCCACAGGAATCTCAAAGTGCTTAAATCATTATCTATTTCCAGACAGGTTTTTAAAGTTTATGAATTATGAGACCCATTCAGCAGCCACAAGTGTCAAGACTGGGACTCATACCCACACTCTGCTGATCAAGAGCTTCAGTCCACTGCGCTCTTTACCCATGATTTCTTATTGTTACCCTTTTCCTTTTTCTTTTCAAATGAAGGCAAGGCCATACTACTTAACGACCCTAAAGAAAACGCAGTTGCTCAAGCAGCCCTCTTCTCACGCCACCCAGGGATGTCCTCTTGGTCCAAACAGCATGAATTCAAGTTTTTGAAGCTCGACATCACCAACATTCTGATCATTGACTTCTTCGGTGGATGGGAAGAAGTACCCCTTGATGAATACCTCAAGGCAAATCCGTAAGGAGGTAACAGGACACCAGACTAATTATGATTCTCGCTTTTTAATAATGTTAAGGCTTTTTCCCAAACCTCGGCTTAGGGTCTGGCTCTGGACTCCGATTGATGTTGAAGCACCGTGCAAAATACACGCTGGCCAAAATTGATCATGGAGCCCAAACAGAGCTGGAGTCCAAGCCTACGTTTGGGAACAGCAAGACCAATCCATTTAGCCTCCCCCCTCCCCCGACATTGCAACTGCCCCTATCAAAGAAGCTAATGAAGGCTACTCTAAATGATACATGAGTCTTTCAGATTTACTTACGTTATACTTCCTGATACTGTTGTTATATATATATTTCTGCTGGATTATTGGTGTACAACACCTGGATTTACAGGCCCTTCCCCCTTGTGCATTTTTTTAAATAGACTTTCAGAAATTTAAGTGCCTTTTGCAACATTAACATTGCCTTGCCCTCTAATGGAGTTAAAACAAAAATAACCAGAAAATGTATCAACAGCAATAGAAGATAAATTTTTACAAATATTTCTTAATTTCCTGTTAAAACAGGTTTTATTGGGGTATTTTTTTATTGAACAAAGTACTGTGTTTTTGTAATTGGTGTATTTTGGTTTGGGTTTAAATTGCACATTTGTTTACATAATTATAGTTGGATACTAATTTTGAAATGACATAAAATGTTTTTGAAAAACTGAAGGCAAAAAAATTGGTGATGTTAGAAAAATAGTGTAGGCCTGTTACTCACTTTTTATTTTGGGGTACTTTTAAGTTGATGGAGCAGTGGTCGATTTAGCCACACTATTCAAGATTTGGGTCCCATTTCATAGAGTTGCTTAAGCATTTTCTGGTATGCAAAAGTAAGCAGGATACCAGTCACAAATTGTACATGTGGCATGGTAGTGTGGCTGGCAACCTTATTCTGATAGGCATAATTTTGTTGGTGCTTAGCTACTTTTTTGGCTTATGCTGCTTTATGAAATTTTGCCCTGGTGTTGACAAGGCCTTTCGGTCACAAGGCTGGAGTCTTTGACCAAGATTTCAATACTTGCTTTATCTTGGATTTGTTGTTTACCCTTAAGAGACCTTAGCAGCTGCAAGCGGCTTATACCAAAATGCCCATAGCAGCCGCGAACGACGGTAAGATCACCTACTTTATCTCAAACAAAGAAGTCAAAGAAAAGGTCATGTCCTGAATTGATGATTTCCATGTTAACATAGTATCTATGTTCCTAAAACAAAATCAAATTTCTGTTTCATTGTTTCTTTTTTTGCCAGACATTTTTAGAAGAAAAACAATTTTGTGAAAAATTAATCAATATTAGCCATGTCGTGGCGCATGGTGATGGTAAAGGGTGATGGTCTGTAAAGGGTAACAATTGACAGTGTGTTTTAGAAGTTGAGGTGTTACGAAAACTGTACAGGTTTTACACAGGATTGGTAGAGCTGACAAAATAGTCGCAGACAGCATAAATGTCTTGTGTGATCAACCATATACATGAAATAACAAACCTGTGAAAATTGTGGCTTAATCCGCTGTGTGAGTCAGGAAAAAATAGTGAAAAGCCATGCAGAATTTTCAGCATGTAGCAACCGAAATCAGGAGTTGTGTTTTTTTTGTAGGTGTTTAGATACAGTTTCACGAATATGGCTTCATTTCAGATGGAAAAATTTCACAGAAAAAAATGGTTCTAATATGAACTTCATAATCACCAGCATTCAGATTGAGATTAGATAATGATCTTTGTTATCCCTTACCAATCCTGTATAATACCTTTAATCCAACTTTATACCAAGATCATTTGTCCAGAAACAAGTAAAGTGCCCCCAAATCATAGTTCTGCTTTTGATTCATTGAATTGTATCAGAAATAGTTAACTGATTTCACAAAACAGTATTAAGTTTGGTGAAGTTGCACATTGCATGTAAATTTTGTGTAGCAACTTGTTGAGATTGAAACTGAAATTGTTATTTAAAATTGATTTATTGTGCAATTTATCTCGCAAACTAGGAAGCATAGTTTAAAATTTGCCAAGTATCATTGAACTGAAAGTGTTTCTTCGTGTGTTTTATTTTTGGGGGGTTCTCGTGTATTATGAAGCCACGCCCCTCCCTTGGCCCTTATAACATGTGGTGAATACATCTACAGGATCTACACGGGCCAACCCTCCTACTGTCTGTCCATTCAGTATCATCTACATGGTTTTGAATGATAGAAAGTCTGCAAAATTATCATGTTGTGAATGTGCACAAGTTAGTCACTCAGTTGTGCCACCGTACACAACCCATTCAGACGAAATGTTAAGGAAAGTAGAGTTAATTTTGGGTTGAACAGAGAAAAAATGACTACAGTGGGACTTGAACCTGTGACCTCCGGATTAACATGCGGGTGCTCTTCCAACTGAGCTCTGTTCTCCCAAGTGAACGATACAGCCATGGAAGCGGCAGCCAAGAGATCACCTAAAGGGGATGCGACTATTTATTTCAGATATCAAGATAAACCAAAAGAGAAACTGACTGAGTAAATTTTAAATAATTGACTAGAGCAGGACTTGAACCTGCCTTCTCCAGATTAGAGTTGAAAAATAGAATAAATTGCAACACATTTAAACCAAACCACGTTTCTGCCTCAAGAAGAATACTCCCTAGCTTACTGGAAAAAAGTTCATAAACACAGACTAGATAACTCAAAACTAAGAATGGAATAACTGACACTTTCACAAATATCTTCCTTAAATGTCAAAATTAATCGTGACAGTGCAAAAGGGTTTTTACACTGTCTTCAGGAAGTTTTTACTAACAAATTATTGTGTATTGGTATTATTCTTTACAAAGACTATTATAATATTTGAAAGTTCACAGAATGTTAAGTCATTTGTTAGGAATCGCCCAACTTAAGGTAACGTCTTCTTGGCGAATACGACGATGAGGGAATAGACCTTTATTACTCTGCTACAAACTGAGTCGGGTTGTATCTTTCTTTACAATTACGTCTATAAATCATCATTATGTTGACAAAAATCCAATCTATGACCCTACCTTAAAAATGTTGTTACGCTATGTTTGAATTCTTATCCATGTCTTTTATAGTGTGTGCATTGCTGAGCGCATATTAACTACACAGTCAAGCTTATAAATAGTAATGAAGTTCAAAATTCAATTCAGTTACAAAGAGCCCAGCTCTGAAGTTATATTTTTCATAATAATAAATACAACCGGATGGAAAAAAATTTGCGAGAAATTTTGTGCAAGCCCCCCCTGCCTTCCCCGCCCACTTAGAACACAAGTTGGGCACAATCACAAGGTGGGTTTGATCGGATGTCAGACAACTCGTCCTCTCCGTTTGACAACTCGACAGTCTGACAACTCGACGGGTCAGACAACTCGTCCGGTCGGACAACTCGATAGTGAGACAACTCGACGCGACGGATTGCCAAGACAAGTCGACGGTGAAGTAGACGGGTGAATGGGGTGCGTTTTCGCGGCCGTAACCACAAATAACTCTTTCGGTTCAACTTGCCATTGGTTAATCACTGATGGTCATTGACCGAAACAGCCATTACTGACAATGTCTACACAAAATCTTTCAAATTTGTGTTTATAAATCCTGTATTTCTGTAATATTTGCGTGAACTTTAAACAAGTATCCCGTTGGCCTTCTCTTGGTCCGGAAAGGCCGCCCTCAGTCACGTCGCCGAAATTAAAGTAAAGCCTTCAGTATTAAATAGCATAGGTACAATTTTAGAGGGGGCCACGGAGATGCACCATTTGGCAGGGGGCACTTCTGGCTAATTAAAACTTTAGTTTCCGTTTATACATTTCATTTTGTCATTATTTTCCCTGTTATATACTATAGGTAGGCCTATATAATAAAAGCTGCCCGCTCATAGAGGAGTCCGCCCCGCCCCGCCCCGCCCCGCCCCGCCCCGCCCCGCCCCGCCCCGCCCCGCCCTAAGGCCCGGCACGCGAATGACTCCATGCACGCCCGCCATCTTTGCATTTGTCCCCCACCCCCGGGGGCTCCTGTGCCCAGTCACAGTACTTTCGTCCCCATGCCGGACGGCCGGTCCGTGCGGACATCTAGCTGCTACCTGTCACACAAATCCTCCTTGCCATTTTTATGAACTCCATCCGTAGAGAGCTGTCTGATCAAAAGTCGACTTGTCTGACAGTTTTGCGAATCAGCCGTCGAGTTGTCCGACCGGACGAGTTGTCTGACCCGTCGTGTTGTCAGACTGTCGAGTTGTCAAACGGACGAGTTGTCTGAACCTCGTTTGATCGAAGAAATAAAAACAAACAAACATTGCGCAAAGAAGATAATGCCATTGACAGATGGTCTGGGACGATGCCAAAAGACCCTGCGAATCAAGGGAAGTGACAAGGGTGTTAACTTCATTCTCTACACGATCAACGGTTCTGTCTAGGCCTATAAATACACCAGGCAAATCACCAGTGTTTCTTTTTACATGCTCTGGTGACGGGGGTACGCAACACAGATTAAGTATTCCACTATATTTTGCCTTCAGTTTGTCATTTTTGCGGTTCTTGTTCGAGAAATTACCTCGCAAGAAATTTGTGACTTTGACCATGCAAGCCAACTACGCCAATCTGTTGTTGACTACCACTTTGTTGGTGGGGCTGTGCAGTACAGCAGTACAATGTGCTTCCAAGACGGTAAATATGCAGTTTTCAAAGATGTTTCTTTAATTTTGATTGAATACGGTGGTCATAAATAATAATTAATTTGTATTAAATTTAACTAAGCCCTAGTGACTGTAGAACTTAAAAGTGCCACCCAACTTGGTCCCGACTCCTGGCATCGTGATATTTACAGCAGTCCAGCTCAGTGCAGTCTGGCTGAAGGATGATGACATCAACAAAGATTAGTACCGTAGGAAAGATGATTGCAGCATCCCAAGATAATTTATCTCAGGACGCTGACATCTTGACAGTAGAATGTTGTCTTCCAAAAACAAGTCTAATTATTGTTTATTTATTTATTTTGTTTATTTGTTGTTTACAGGATGTTAAGTATCCACCGCCCCCATCGCCGGACCAAAAAGCTCTGACTGCCCGCTACGTTGTACACAGGGTAAGCTAAAATGATCTATCAGAGGTAGCTGGAGGATTAGCATGCAAATTTATTCAAAATATGGAAATAAAGGAATCTGTTTATCTGAATCTGTGGTGGCAAGCAGAACATTGTTACAATATTTTATTGGCGCACATCAAAAAATGTATTTCATATAAAAACAAAAACAGGGAGAACAAGAGAGAAAGTTACTGACTGTCATTAAAAATACAAATATAGTGTGGTAATTTTTTTAATAAATATTGCATTGGTTCTGCACTTCAAACTTCTCAGCCTCCTACTAGAACTCATTTCCTCATAAAATTCCTGTAATGGATGTGTGTCAGATTGATTATGATTGACTTGGCCTTAATTAAGATTTGTTCATAATGACAGAGTGCATATATGTCCTGTTCTCTACCAAACATCTTGCCCGCCCACTTAGCAACTCTCTGAATTTTGACCAAGCCCCGTTTTTTGCACTACTAAACCAGACACAGCAGCTGTAGAATCTGGCCGCTGCACATTAAGACCTAATAGGCCAGTTACATGTAAAGATCCATTACTTGTTGAAATCCACTGATGATATGTTTCAAAATTTTACTCTGAAAATGTCAGGAATGAACCAAAACATTCCCGCACAAAAAGGTTGTACCAACCCATTTTTCTCAGAATGATGTCATCTGATGTTTTGGATGTTGACAAATTTTGGCCCCGAGAAGGGTATCGAATACAATGTCTATTTATGCCATTTTAACGCGAGGTTCATAGAGGCTTGTATTTTTTTCTCCACTCACATGAGGACTCTATTGGAAAAATGAGTACATCACAAAATTGAATTTGACATTTCCCTTTGTTATGAATTGTACCAACCTCTCATGTGTGGTTATGTAACTGTATTTGTAGGCTGACTGGTGTACACTGACCACCATCTCAACGAATGCAGAGCTGTCAGGTCGGGCATTTTCAGTGCCGACATCTGTGAGTGATGGCACAGTTACGAACAGCACCGGAATACCATATATGTATCATGCTACGGTGAGCTACATTATGAAGGACATTGCGATTAACAGCAAGGTAGGTCGTTGGAATTAAATCATGTCTACTTTGTCAACAGAACTGTGCACAGAACTTACTGTGGAGTGTATGTAGTTTGGAGTATGCATTCACCACTGGTATACTTTATCTATCGTTCAGAACCACAGTTGGATGATATTGATTGGTCGAATAGTAGGAGGGTTGACTGTACTGTGTAGATGCGTTCACCACATGATGTATTGCAGGCTGGCATAGTTTGTCTGTTGTTCAAATCTTCAGTGGATAACATTGAATGGTAGGACAGTCAGAGGGTTAATAATACCTGTCATTAAATACTTTTTTTATATTGTTAATCTCACCAGGTAACTCTGAGTTTCAGCGAAGCACTGTTTGGTTTGAAACAGTGCATCCCAGGCCTTACCTCTGATGCTGAATGGCCACTGTGTGCTCGTGTAACTATCCTGGGTGAGCTTGAACCTACTTAGCAATCATCTTATAGGGGACCAGTCTTGACATACAATTACCAGGTGTTCTGGCTGGACACATGTTTCTTTGAAGCAACTTTTTCTGTGCTAAGCAAAATTATTTACCTTGAATAACAGTAACAGCTAGTAAAAGCTAGCTTTTATGCAGCGCTTAGTCCACAGGAATCTCAAAGTGCTTAAATCATTATCTATTTCCAGACAGGTTTTTAAAGTTTATGAATTATGAGACCCATTCAGCAGCCACAAGTGTCAAGACTAGGACTCACATCCACACTCTGCTGATCAAGAGCTTCAGTCCACTGCGCTCTCCACCCATGATTTCTTATTTTTACCCTTTTCCTTTTTCTTTTCAAATGAAGGCAAGGCCATACTCCTTACTGACCCTAAAGAAATCGCAGTTGCTCAAGCAGCCCTCTTCTCACGCCACCCAGGGATGGCCTCTTGGTCCAAACAGCACGAATTCAAGTTTTTGAAGCTCGACATCACCAACATTCTCATCATTGACTTCTTCGGTGGATGGGCAGAAGTACCCCTTGATGAATACCTCAAGGCAAATCCATAAGGAGGTAACAGGACACCAGACTAATGATGATTCTCGCTTTTTAATAATGTTGAGGCCTTTTCCCAAACCTCGGCTTAGGGTCTGGCTCCGGACTCCTATTGATGTTGAAGCACCCTGCAAAAAACACGCTGGCCAAAATTGATCATGGAGCCCAAACAGACAATGACAGAGCTGGAGTCCAAGCCTACGTTTGGGAACAGCAAAGACCAATCCATTTAGCCTCCCCTCCACCCCGACATAGCGACTGCCCCTATCAAAGAAGCTAATGAAGGCTACTCAAAAAGAAACATGCACAACAGGAAAGCCCATAGCACCAAGTATTCCACACTCAACTGCAGTTATCCAAATTGCAACAGCTTGTAAACATTATTTGTAAAGGGTTTGAGCATTTCAGAATTTAGGGCAGGCATCTGTGGTTGTGATTGTTTTTTAAAATCCTAACTAGGTTAAGGCTAATGGATCGGTCTACTCATTATGCGTAATTAAGATTTAAAGGTAGTATACAGGATTGGTAGAGCTGACAAAATAGGCGCAGACAGTGTTCATGTTTTTGTGTGAACTACCGACACATAAAATAACAAATCCGTGAAAATTTGGGTTTAATCTCTTGAAACCATGTACACTTTTCAGCATGAAAACACATTGTCCTTAACTTTGGTTGTAACAACCGCAATCAGCTGTTGCGTTTTTAAGGTTTATTGTTGAATATAACTTCACTTTCAGAGGGACATATTTCACAGAAATTTCACAGAAAAAAACGATTTTAGTATGAAATTCACAATCAGTAAGCTTTCAGACGAAAAGTAAACAATGATGTTTTTATCCTTACCAATCCTGTATAGTACATTTAAAACTGATCAAAGCTATGTGTGCTTTTAATTATAAGCTGTGCTAACAATTGCCCAACGAATTACTATCATTGGCAGCAGTAGTTTAAGATTAAGATATACTTACGTTATATTTCCTGATACTGTTGTTATATATATATTTTTTTTTACTAGATAATTGGTGTCAAACACCTGGAATTTCACGAACTTGCCCCTGGTGCACATTTTTCAATAGACTTCTATAATTTCCAATGGAAATGCCTTTTGCAACATGAACATTGCCTTGCCCTCCAATGGAGTTTTAAAAAAATAACCAGAAAATGTATCAACAGCAATAGAAGATAAATGTTTACAAATATTGTTTACTTTCCTGTTAAAACAGGTTTTATTGGGGTATTTTTTTATTGAACAAAGTACTGTGTTTTCTTAATCGGTGTATTTTGGTTTGGGTTTAAATTGCACATTTGTTTACATATTTATAGTTGGGTACTTTTTGAAATGACATAAAATGTTTTTGAAAAACTGAAGACGAAAAAATTTGGTGATGTTAGAAAAAAAATGTAGGCCCGTTACTCAGTTTTTATTTTGGGGTACTTTTAAGTTGATGGAGCAGTGGTCGATTTAACCACACTATTCAAGATTTTGGTCCCATTTCATAGAGTTGCTTAAGCATTTTCCGGTAAGCATTAGTAAGCAGGATACCAGTCACAAATTGTACATGTGGCATGGTAGTGTGGCTGGCAACCTTATTCTGATAAGCATAATTTTGTTGGTGCTTAGCTACTTTTTTGGGCTCATGTGGCTTTATGAAATTTTGCCCTGGTGTTGACAAGGCCTTTCGGTCACAAGGCTGGAGTCTTTCAGCAAGATTTCAATACTTGCTTTATCTTGGATTTGTTGTTTACCCTTGAGAGACCATAGCAGCTGCAAGCGGCTTATACCAAAATGCCCATAGCAGCCGCAAACGACGGTAAGATCACCTACTTTATCTCAAACAAAGAAGTCAAAGAAAAGGTCTTGTCCTGAATTGATGATTTCCATGTTAACATAGTATCTATGTTCCTAAAACAAAATCATCTGTTTCTTCTTATTTTTTTTCCCCAGACATTTTTAGAAGAAAAACAATTGTGTGAAAAATTAAATAATATTAGCCATGTCCTGGCCAGACAGAAATGAATGGTCTGTAAAGGGTAACAATTAACAGTGTGTTTTAGAAGTTGAGGTGATACATAAACTGTAAAGGTTTTAGACAGGATTGGTAGAGCTGACAAAGTAGTCGCAGACAGCGTTCATGTCTTGTGTGATCAACCATATACATGAAATAACAAAACTGTGAAAATTGTGGCTTAATCCGCTGTGTGAGTCAGGAAAAAATAGTGAAATGCCCTGCAGAATTTTCAGCATGAAGCAACCAAAATCAGGAGTTGTGTTTTTTTTGTAGGCGTTTAGATACAATTTCACGAATACGGCTTCATTTCAGATGGAAAGATTTCACAGAAAAAAATGGTTCTAATATGAACTTCATAATCACCAGCATTCAGACTGAGATTAGATAATGATCTTTGTTATCCCTTACCAATCCTGTATAATACCTCTAATCCAACTTTATACCAAGATCATTTGTCCAGAAACAAGTAAAGTGCCCCCAAATCATAGTTCTGCTTTTGATACCTTGAATTGTATCAGAAATTGTGAATTGATTTCACAAAACAGTATTAAGTTTGGTGAAGTTGCACATTGCATGTAATTTTTGTGTAGCAACTAGTTGAGATTGAAGCTGAAATTTAAAAAAATTATCTCGATTTATCTCATAAACTAGGAAGCGTAGTTTAAAATTTGCCAAGCATCATTAAACTAAAAGTGTTTCTTCGTGTGGTTTTTTGGGGGTGTCTTGAGTATTATGAAGCCACGCCCCTCCCTTGCCCCTTATAATATGTGGTGAATACATCTACACGGGCCAACCCTCCTACTGTCTGTCCATTCAATATCATCTACATGGTTTTGAATGATAGAAAGTCTGCAAAATTATCATGTTGTGAATGTACACAGTTCAGTCACTTAGTTGTGCCACCGTACACAACCCATTCAGAAGAAATGTTATGGAAACTAGAGTTAATTTTGGGTTTAACAGAGAAAAAATGACTAAAGTGGGACTTGAACCTGTGACCTCCGGATTAACATGCGGGTGCTCTTCCAACTAAGCTGTCTAGCACTATGTTGGCGGTCTAGTCCCTATTATGGCAGTATCTTTGTTAGGGGGTGCCAGTCAGAAGCCATACAACCGAACCTGTAACTGTCGTAAAGCCAGGGATCACACCCAAGTGAACAATACAGCCATGGAAGCGGCAGCCAAGGGATCACCTGATGGGGATGCGACTATTTATTTCAGATATCAAGATAAACCACAAGAAAAACTGACTGAGTAAATTTTAAATAATTGACTAGAGCGGGACTTGAACCTGCCTTCTCCAGATTGGAGTTAAAAAATAGAGTTGCAACACATTTAAACCAAACCACATTTCTTCCTCAAGAAGAATACTCCCTAGCTTACTGGAAAAAAGTTCCTAATCACAGACTAGATTACTCAAAACTAAGAATGGAATAACTCATACTTTCACAAATATCTTCCTTAAATATCTCTTAATCATGACAAAAGAACACAGTTTATAGACATTACAAAAGGGTTTTTACAGTTTTCAGGAAGTTTTAACTAACAAGTTATTTCAAAATAGAAAATAGCCTTTTACAGTTGGATGTTAAAGGGGTTGTGTATATTGGTATGGAAATTCATTGGTATAAAAATAGTATTATTCTTTAAAAAGACTATCAAAATATTTGAAAGTTCACAGAATGTTAAGTCGTTCATTAGAAAAATCGCACAACTTAAGGTAACGTCTTCTTTGCGAATATGACGAGGGAATAGACCTTTGTTACTCTGCTATACAAACTGAGTCGGGTTGTATCTTTCTTCACAATTACGTCTATTGATAAAAATCCAATCTTTGACCCATACCTTTAAAATGTTGTTACGCGATGTTTGAATTCTTATCCATGTCTTTTCTACCTCCATGCTTTTACAGTGTAACGAAGTTCAAAATTCAATTGAGTTACAAAGAGCCCAGCTCTGAAGTTATATTTTTCAAAATAATCAATACAACCGGATTGAAGAAAATTGCGAGAAATTTTGATCGGATGTCAGACAACTCGTCCGTTTGACAACTCGACAGTCTGACAACTCGACGGGTCAGACAGCTCGTCCGGCGTCGGACAACTCGACAGTTTAGACCGATCCATTAGGCTCCGCCCACGGCGCATGTGTGAGCAAGAACACGTGAACCTCTCCAATGCCATTCTGCACAACTCTGCCGCGTGCGCGCCAAGCATATACGCGCAAGTGTCGGACTTTTGTCGGACTTTTGGTCGCGCAATCAGGTCTGTGATGGGTCAATATGCAATGAGGCGGAGCTTATGGATCCGTCTATTTCGCCAGTGAGACAACTCGACGGAGTGCCAAGACAAGTCAACGGTGAAGTCGACGGGTGAATGGGGTGCGTTTTCGCGGCCGTAAACCACCAATAACTTTTTCGGTTCAAGTTGCCATTGGTTAATCACTGGTGGCCATGGTCATTGACCGAAACAGCCATTACTGAAAATGTCTACACAAAACCTTCTTTCAAATTTGTATTTATAATATCCTGCATTTCTAATATTTGCGTGAACTTTAAAGAAGTATCCCATGGCCTTCTCTTGGTCCGGAAAGGCCGCCCTCAGTCACGTCGCTGAAACTAAAGCCTTCAGTATTAGCATAGGTACAATTTTAGAGGGGGCCACGGGGATGCACCATTTTGTAGGGGGCAATTTTGGCCAAATAAAACTTTAGTTTCCGTTTGTACAATTCATGTTGTCTATTTTCCCTTTTATATACTAAAGCCATGGAGGTATTTCCTTCCTCCATAGGTAGGCCTATATAATATTATAAGCTGCCCGCTCATAGCTGTTCCGCCCCGCCCCGCCCCAAGGCCCACCACGCGAATGACTCCATGCACGCCCGCCATCTTTGCGCCTTTGCATCTTTGCCCGCCACCTTGCCATCTTTGTCCCCCACCCCCGAGGGACGCCTCTGTGCCAAGTCACAGTACGTTTGTCCCCATGCTGGGCGGCCGGGCCATGCAGAAATCTAGCTGCTACCTGTCACACAAATCCTCCTTTTGCCAGAATGATTTGAACTCCATCCGTAGAGCTGTCTAATCAAAAGTCAACTTGTCTGACAATTCGAATCAGCCGTCGAGTTTTCCGACCGGACGAGTTGTCTGACCAGGCGAGTTGTCAGACTGTCGAGTTGTCAAACGGACGAGTTGTCTGAACCCCGTTTGATCGAAGCAATAAAAACGAAACAAACATTGCGCAAAGCAACTTGACAATGTCCCAACATAGGTTGCAATAATGACCAACCTCGTTCCCAGCGGTGTACGATCTCGACGCGCCATTTTGTTTTCTTTCCCAGAATGCCTTGCTCGATTGTAACCCCTGGAAGTGTGACTTCAAAATATCCAAATATATTGGATATTTTAATTAGTCCTGTGGTTGATCCATTCTGTTAGAGACTACGCAGAGCGCGCTGTCAAAGGACGCATCAAGTCATGGAGCAACTGGCCCCTCTCATTCTTTTTCGATCTTGTGATGCGTCTAACTGTATGCAGTTTAGGATGACCATGTAAAAATATGATTCTCCCAGGGGTTTAGCGACGAGAGGTATCGATACGGCGCGCTGCCCATGGTAGCGAGGCTGAATAATGACGTAAATCAGCCATCTTACGGGCAATTTGGAACACTGCATCATGCGTTTCGCGTGAGAACGGCGTGCCGCACGCGCATATTGCACGATTGGCTAGTAAACAGCGTGGCTGCGTTAATAATTTGAGTGACGCGCCTGCTTCTTTTTCGATCATCATCACTGATCTCTATCTCATATCCCCCGGCGGCCCTGACAGTGACAGTACAGTCATTTGACCAGTTCGGGATCATTGACCAGTTCGGGATCACTTCAACTTTGCAACAACCCCATAATTAAGTTACTTCTCACATTACCAATTTCTGTTGATACATGTGAAGAATATATAATAACATGCAATAAACCAACAAACCCAAAATAAGGTTCCAAACTTCATCAACAAATAAATTATGGCCATTTTCTTGAAGTTTGTCTGCGATTTTGATCGTTATTTTAAAAAAAATGTTGGTTGAAAAACGCTGTTAAAACTTCTCACCTTTAAAATTTGAACGCCAGACAGGGCGAATAACATTTATGTTAAATGCTTAGAATGTGTAAAAAATATTTCAGGTAAATACTGTGCAGTCGTCTTGTTTTTTTGAGGAGACGAAATTACCGAAATCGTCTTTTGGGGGGCATCGTACCCTTGACCAGTTCGGGATCACTCATACTCAGCATCTCTCATTGCGTCAAATGGTGCCGCACTCCAGTGAGGTAAAATCTTACTGCTGCAGTCGAAAGTTTATTTGTTGCTTTTAAGATACATTTCTTCAACAAATTCTTGTAGGAATATTGTTTTTTTGTGAGAAAATGAAACTTGGAGGAGGAAATTGCGACTGTAAGAATAGATATTTGGGTCAATGTTGCTTTTAGGCGTGCTTCACCTTTTCATTTGTCATGCCTTTGTTGTTGTTTTGTGTTTTTGTTGCTGGATTTTTGCGCTGCTGTTGAATATTGCATGAAATTCTCTGGAGAAAGGAAGTCCATGTCCATGCCAACACACTTGTGAAGTTTAATGTGTCCTTGAGAGACAGTTTTATGAATGGGAGTATTGGTTTGCAATAGAGGGCAAGCTAAAACATAGAATCAACTGATCCTGAACTGGTCAAACAGGTGACAATACTTTTCTCAAAGCCTCTTCAAAAGTACTAATCTTTTTTTGTCAGTGGATACTTGTTGAGTTTATAACATGTTTAGGTAAACTGATAAACTTTTTTGTTTAAAATGTCAAAGAGATTGCAACCAAAAACAATGTGAATTCAAAAAGTGATCCCGAACTGGTCAAATGACTGTATTAATAGAGATCAGTGGCTTTGATGTGCAAGCCAAAATGCAATTTGGCCGTAAAGATGGCGTCCATTTGGGACTGATCCCAACCACTGATATGACTGATCTCTATATTATACTGACTTATAATAGAGGCCAGTGGTCCCAACTTTGAGTGTTCAAGTTGGGACGGAACAACGACATTGACAGATGGTCTGGAACGACGCCAAAAGACCCTGCGAATCAAGGGAAGGGACAAGCGCGTATACTTCCATGATCAGCGGTCGGTATAGCTATAGCTGTCTATTTATAGGCCTATTTTCTTTTATAAGTACACCAGGCAAACCACCACTGTGTCATTTTACATACTCCCATGTCTGCGGTGACGGGTACGCAACATAGACTAAGTACTTCCACTATATTTTGCATTCGGTTTGTCATTCTTGCGGTTCTTGTTCGAGAAATCACCTCGCAAGAAATTTGTGACTTTGACCATGCAAGCCAACTACGCCAATCTGTTGTTGACTGCCACTTTGTTGGTGGGGTTGTGCAGTACAGCAGTACAATGTGCTTCCAAGACGGTAAATATGCAGTTTTCAAAGATGTTTCTTTAATTTTGATTGAATACGGTGGTCATGAATAAATAATGATAATTTGTATTATTCAAAGCCTGTACTCAACTCAGCTCTGGAACTTAGAAGTGCCATCCAACTTAGTCCTGGCATTGTGATATTTACAGCAGTCCAGCTCAGTGCAGTCTGGCTGTAGGATGATGACATCAACAAAGATTAGTAGGAAAGATTGCAGCATCCATAATTTATCTCAGGACGCTGACATCTTGAAAGTAGAATGTCGTATTCCAAAAACAAGTGTAATTATTATTTATTTATTTATTTTGTTTATTTGTTGTTTACAGAATGTAAAGTATCCACCGCCCCCATCGCCGGATCAAAAAGCTCTGACTGCCCGTTACATTGTACACAGGGTAAGCTAAAATGGTCTATCAGAGGTAGAGGATTAACATGCAAATTTATTCAAAATATGGAAATAAAGGAATCTGTATCTGAATCTGTGGTGGCAAGCAGAACATTGTTACAATATTTTATTATGGGGCACATCAACAAATTTATTTCATAAAAAATCAAAAACAGGGAAGAACAAGAGAGAAAGTTACTGATGACTGTCATTAAAAATACGAATAGAGTGTGGTAAAAAAAGAGTTTAAATATTCATTGGTTCTGCACTTCAAACTTCTCCAAAGCCTCCTACCAGAACTTATTTCCTCATAAAATTCCTGTAATGGATGTGTGTCAGATTGATTATGATTGACTTGGCCTTAATTAAGATTCGTTCATGATGACAGAGTGCACATATGTCCTGTTCTCTACCAAACATCTTGCCCGCCCACTTGGCAACTCTCTGAATTTTGACCAAGTCCCCCTTTTTTGCACTACTAAACCAGACACAGCAGCTGTAGAATCTGGCCGCTGCACATCAAGGCATTATAGGCCAGAAAGATCAAATTCTTGTTGAAATCCATTGATGACATATTTCAAATTTTTACTCTGAAAAAGTCAGGAATGAACCAAAACATCCCCGCACAAAAATGTAACAACCCATTTTTTTCAGAAATGTATCCGATGTTTTGGATGTTGACAAATTTTGGCCCAGAAGGGTATCGAACGCAATATCTATTCATGCCATTTTAACGTGAGGTTCATAGAGGCTTGTATTTTTTTTCTCCACTCACATGAGGACTCTATTGGAAAAATGAGTACATCACAAAATTGAATTTGACATTTCCCTTTGCTATGAATTGTACCAACCTCTCATGTGTGGTTATGTAACTGTATTTGTAGGCTGACTGGTGTACACTGACCACCATCTCAACGAATGCAGAGCTGTCAGGTCTGGCATTTTCAGTGCCGACATCTGTGAGTGATGGCACAGTTACGAACAGCACCGGAATACCATATATGTATCATTCGACGGTGACCTACATTATGAAGGACATTGCAGTCAACAACAAGGTAGGTTGTTGGAATTAAATCATGTCTACTTTGTCAACAGAACAGTGCACAGAACTTTCTGTGGAGTGTGTGTAGTTTGAAGTATGCATTCACCACTGGTATACTTTATCTATCGTTCAGAACCACAGTTTGATGATATTGATTGGTCGGATAGTAGGAGGGTTGACTGTGTACTGTGTAGATGCGTTCACCACATGATGTATTGCAGGCTGGCATAGTTTATTGTTCAAAGCCACAGTGGATGACATTAAATGGTCAGACAGTAGGAGGGTTAATACCATTATCATGAAATACTTTTGTTATATTGTTAATCTCACCAGATAACTCTGAGTTTCAGCGAAGCACTGTTTGGATTGAAACAGTGCATCCCAGGCCTTACCTCTGATGCTGAATGGCCATGGTGTGCTCGTGTTACTATGCTGGGTAAGCTTGAACCTACTTAGCAATCATCTTATAGGGGACCAGTCTTGACATACAAGTACCAGGTGTTCTGGCTGGTTACCTGTTTCTTTGAAGCAACTTTTTTCTGTGCTAAGCAAAATTATTTGCCTTGAATAACAGTAACAGCTAGTAAAAGCTAGCTTTTATGCAGCGCTTAATCCACAGGAATCTCAGAGTGCTTAAATCATTATCTATTTCCAGACAGGTTTTTAAAGTTTATGAATTATGAGACCCATTCAGCAGCCACAAGTGTCAAGACTGGGACTTCACCCACACTCTGCTGATCAGAAACACAAGAGCTTCATTCCATTGGTCTTTACCCATGATTTCTTATTTTTACCCTTTTCCTTTTTCTTTTCAAATGAAGGCAAGGCCATAGTCCTTAACGACCCTAAAGAAATCGCAGTTGCTCAAGCAGCCCTCTTCTCACGCCACCCAGGGATGGCCTCTTGGCACCAATATCACGAATTCAAGTTTTTGAAGCTCGACATAATCAACATTCTGATCATTGACACCTTTGGTGGATGGACAAAAATCCCCCTTGATGAATACCTCAAGGCAAATCCATAAGGAGGTAACAGGACACCAGACTCATTGTGATTCTCGCTTTTCAATAATGTTAAGGCTTTTTCCCAAACCTCGGCTTAGGGTCTGGCTTCAGACTCCTATTGATGTTGAAGCACTGTGCAAAATACATGCTGGCCAAAATTGATCATGGAGCCCAAATAGAGCTGGAGTCCAAGCCTACGTTTGGGAACAACAAAGACCAATCCAATTTAGCCTCCCCTCCACCCCCGACATAGCAACTGCCCCTATCAAAGAAGCTAATGAAGGCTACTCAAAATGATACGTGCACAACAGGAAAGCCCATAGCACCAAGTATTCCACACTCAACTGCAGTTATCCAAATTGCAACAGCTTGTAAACATTATTTGTAAAGGGTTTGAGCATTTCAGAATTTAGGGCAGGCATCTGTGGTTGTGATTGTTTTTTTATATCCTAACTAGGTTGAGGCTAATGGATCGGTCTACTCATTATGCGTAATTAAGATTTAAAGGTAGTGTACAGGATTGGTAGAGCTGACAAAATAGGCGCAGACAGTGTTCATGTTTTTGGGTGATCTACCGTACACATAAAATAACAAATCCGTGAAAATTTGGGTTTAATCTCTTGAAACCATGTACACTTTTCAGCATGAAAACACATTGTCCTTAACTTTGGTTGTAACAACCGCAATCAGCTGATGCGTTTTTTAAGGTTTTCAGATTTGTCTAATATGACTTCACTTTCAGAGACATATTTCACAAAAATTTCACAGAAAAAAATTATTTTAGTATGAACTTCACAATCGGTAAGCTTTCAGACTATAATTAAAAAAGTTAAATTTTTATCCTTACCAATCCTGTATAGTACCCTTAGAACTGATCAAAGCTATGTATGCTTTTAATTTTAAGCCGTACTAACAATTGCCCAACGAATTACTATCATTGGCAGCAGTAGTTTAAGATTAAGATAGTCTTACATTATATTTCCTGATACTGTTGTTATATAGGCCCCCCCCCATATATATTTTTTTACTGGATAATTGGTGTCAAACACCTGGAATTACATGAACTTGCCCCATGTGCACATTTTTCAATAGACTTCTAGAATTTCCAATGGAAATGCCTTTTGCAACATGAACATTGCCTTGCCCTCCAATGGAGTTTAAAAAAATAAACAGAAAATGTATCAACAGCAATAGAAGATAAATGTTTACAAATATTTTTTACTTTCCTGTTAAAACAGGTTTTATTGGGGTATTTTTTATGGTACAAAGTACTGTGTTTTTTTAATCGGTGTATTTTGGTTTGGGTTTAAATTGAACATTTGTTTACATATTTATAGTTGGATACTATTTGAAATGACATAAAAATGTTTTTGAAAAACTGATAACAAAAAAATTTGGTGATGTTAGAAAAATAGTGTAGGCCCTTTACTCAGTTTTTATTTTGGGGTACTTTTAAGTTGATGGAGCAGTGGTCGATTCAGCCACACTATTCAAGATTTGGGTCCCATTTCATAGAGTTGCTTAAGCATTTTCTGGTATGCAAAAGTAAGCAGGATACCAGTCACAAATTGTACATGTGGCATGGTAGTGTGGCTGGCAACCTTATTCTGATAGGCATAATTTTGTTGGTGTTTAGCTACTTTTTTGGCTTATGCGACTTTATGAAATTTGGCCCTGGTGTTGACAAGGCCTTTCAGTCACAAGGCTGGAGTGTTTGAGCAAGATTTCAATACTTGCTTTATCTTGGATTTGTTGTTTACCCTTAAGAGACCATAGCAGCTGCAAGCGGCTTATACCAAAATGCCCATAGCAGCCGCAAACGACGGTAAGATCACCTACTTTATCTCAAACAAAGAAGTCAAAGAAAGGGTCATGTCCTGAATTGACGATTCCATGTTAACATAGTATCTATGTTCCTAAAACAAAATCAAATTTCCGTTTCTTCTTATTTTCTTTGCCAGACATTTTTAGAAGAAAAACAAATGTGTGAAAAATTTAACAATATTAGCCATGTCCTGGCCAGACAGAAATGAATGGTCTGTAAAGGGTAACAATTAACAGTGTGTTTTAGAAGTTGAGGTGATACATAAACTGTAAAGGTTTTAGACAGGATTGGTAGAGCTGACAAAGTAGTCGCAGACAGCGTTCATGTCATATACATGAAATTACAAACCTGTGAAAATTGTGGCTTAATCCGCTGTGTGAGTCAGGAAAAAATAGTGAAAGCCAAGCAGAATTTTCAGCATGTAACGACCAAAATCAGGAATTGGTTTCTTTTTTAAAGGTGTTTAGATACAGTTCCACGAATATGGCTTCATTTCAGAGGAAAAAATTTCACAGAAAAAAAATGGTTCTAATATGAACTTCATAATCACCAGCATTCAGACTGAGATTAGATAGTAAGTGATCTTTGTTATCCCTTACATGTACCAATCCTGTATAATACCTTTAATCCAACTTAATACCAAGATCATTTGTCCAGAAACAAGTAAAGTGCCCCCAAATCGATACCTTGATACCTTGATACCTTGAATTGTATCAGAAATAATTGATTTCACAAAACAGTATTAAGTTTGGTGAAGTTGCACATTGCATGTAATTTTTGTGTAGCAACTTGTTGAGATTGAAGCTGAATTATTATTTTTTTTAAAATTGTTATTGTGCAATTTATCTAGCAAACTAGAAAGCATAGTTTAAAATTTGCAAAGCATCATTGAACTAAAAGTGTTTCTTCGTGTTTTTTTGGGGGTGTCTCGTGTATTATGAAGCCATCCCTTGTCCCTTATAACATGTGGTGAATACATCTACATGGCCAACCCTCCTACTGTCTGTCCATTCAATATCATCTACATGGTTTTGAATGATAGAAAGTCTGCAAAATTATCATGTGCCACCGTACACAACCCATTCAGACCAAATGTTAAGGAAAGTAGAGTTAATTTTGGGTTTAACAGAGAAAAAATGACTAAAGTGGGACTTGAACCTGTGACCTCCGGATTAACATGCGGTTGCTCTTCCAACTGAGCTGTCTAGCACTATGTTGGCAATATCTTTGTTAGGGGGTGCCAGTCAGAAGCCATACAACCGAACCTGTAACTGCCGTAAAGCCAGGGATCACACCCAAGTGAACGATACAGCCATGGAAGTGGCAGCCAAGGGATCACCTAAAGGGGATGGGACTATTTATTTCAGATATCAAGATAAACCACAAGAGAAACTGAGTAAATTTTTAATAATTGACTAGAGCGGGACTTGAACCTGCCTTCTCCAGATTGGAGTTGAAAAATAGAGTTGCAACACATTTAAATCAAACCACATTTCTGGCTCAAGAAGAATACTCTCTAGCTTACTGGAAAAAAGTTCATGATCACAGACTAGATAACTCAAAACTAAGAATGGAATAACTCACAC
This sequence comes from Pisaster brevispinus, assembly GCA_023634235.1. Classification (NCBI taxonomy): domain Eukaryota; kingdom Metazoa; phylum Echinodermata; class Asteroidea; order Forcipulatida; family Asteriidae; genus Pisaster; species Pisaster brevispinus. Next base: position 2,321,494 of record JAMKCF010000014.1, on the reverse strand, counting down.
TGTCACAAATATCTTCCTTAAATATCTCTTAATTGTGACAAAAGAACACAGTTTACAGACATTACAAAGGGTTTTTACAGTTTTCAGGAAGTTTTTACTAACAAATTATTTCAAAATAGAAAATGGCCTTTTACAGTTGAATGTTAAAGGGGTTGTGTATATTGGTATTATTCTTTAAAAAGACTATCAAAGTATTTGAAATTTCACAGAATGTTAAGTCGTTAAATAGGAGTCGCTCAACTTGAGGTAACGTCTTCTTGGCGAATACGACGAGGGTATAGACTTTTATTACTCTGCTACAAACTGAGTCGGATTCCCTGATTACCAATGGGCAAAAATAGTTCTCATTCTCATTACACCAAAGGGTGCCAGACTAATTTGCCGCCCAGCCTCAGTTTGGACACACTGATTTGTATGGAAGAGAAACAAGATGGCGGCACCGTGATCAAGGTTTATAGACTGTATGGGTCAGAATTTGTCTTGGCGAAAGCAAACTGCATTCTGGAAGAGTGTCTCTTTGTCATGCACAGCATGCCATGACTTTGTACTATGCTGCAGACTAATTGCATGACCTTAAAAAAGTTTGTTACATGCTCTGTCGGCCATGTTTGGTATCGACACCAATCCCTTCCTCCCCCCTTTAACCACAGACAACCACTCAGGCTCCGGCACATCATGGAGTAGACACTTAAAGGTAGGGTCATAGATTGGTAAATACTCTAAAAATTGATGGCCATAAAAACTTCCTTGGTGAGAAGCACTGCAGCTGTTAAGAGTTTTAACTATTTTGCGAAAGCATTCCCATTAAAGTAATATGATTTGGATAGTTGTTCACCCCATAACATTTGAATCTGAGAAACGATTCATGCATGAATCGTTTCTCAGCTTTCTGAGGGTTGGTGTCCATATGAGAATGCTGCGGCCAGATATGCAGTTGGCCCCCACTGTCGTCTCACTAAACGTGGAATCCACATTCTTGGGACAGTTTTCCGCCGTTTTCTCAGCAAGTAGACGCTGTATTCAGCTGAAACTTTGACATGTCACTTTTATTGAATCTTTCTTCACAAAATGTCTATAAGTCATCATTATGTTGACAAAAATCCAATCTATGACCCTACTTTTAAAATGTTGTAATGCTATGTTTGAATTCTATCCATGTCTTTTACAATGTGTGCATTGCTGAGCGCATATTAACTACACAGTCAAGCTTATAGTAATGAAGTTCAAAATTCAATTCAGTTACAAAGAGCCCAGCTCTGAAGTTCCATTAACACAAAAATGAAAATTTTCTGCAAGTGAAGTCGCTTTTAAAAAATGGCATTGGTTTGTCATCATTATTGTATAGACCCTTTGCATATGACATCACACGACCCGAATGGCGCCCTCACGGAGGTCAATTAAGACCTATTATTGGCTGAGAGTTGTGCGCAGTGCGTAAACTTGTGCACGTTGCCATTCTTTTATCTCAGCAAAGGTGGCCAATGCAAAGGGTCTGTTGGAACAGTATTTACTGAATCGCAGAAAAAAGTCCAGCGTACAGGAACTTTTTAAGCCGTATCTCACAGTGCAGCCCAAGCATAGAAATAGCCGCTAACCAGCCATAAGCAATACACATAACATGGCGTTTTCAGCTGGTAAACATTTCCTGCAATTTTTCCGCTAAGCAAGCTTGTGTTCTTAAGCGGGTTTGTGATGGTGGCTCAAAGTCACTTCGTGCAGACTTTCTGCAGACTCGGCGAAGCTTTCTTCGACCAAGTGCACACCTGCGAGTTGTGAAAATACTACCATGCAACCCTTTATGTTTAAAAAAGCACATCCGTCTCACAAAAACAACAACCTTTTTTTAATATATATATATATAAAAGTAGTAGGGGAGATGGCCTTGGGTTCGATCCAGACCGGACCTTCGTCAGAGGCAACTATATATATATTGAAAAAAAAAAGCGAGTGCCACTTGTTATCTCATGCCGAACTACATTGGGTTTCAGTCTGCGCAAAGTTTTAAAACAGCGCCCTCAATGGTGTGTGCTGTGTGTGCAAAATGTGCTTCAGCGTTCCTGTATGAAGATTGTTTCTTGTGGACTAAGCCCGGCCTCTTTCAGAGTCTTATCAAAGTCCAAAAAAGAAAGTTTCCTCCGGGGGAAGTTTGTCACCATCTCAAATCGCTCGTTTGAAAATCCTTCTTTTCCAACCAACTTGACCAGCGTCTGTCAGAGGAGTAGAGATGCAGAAAGATTTATATGGGTACAAAAGCCATGCTTCACCCTATACCTAACGTTGTTCCAGTATGTATGTTGTTGATTTATGATAAATGTTGGTTTGAATTCAATTTTTATCCAACTATAGTACATGTAATTGTAACATTAACTTTGTGTATTATTGGACAACGTTGAATAATGTCTAGCAAAAAAAATATATATACAATTTCATCACATTATGATATTGGCCAGGGCGCATTTTTCAGAGAGCCTGTTCTGATTCGGGACACCCTACTTTAGAAAGCCTTCCCATATAATCGAATTTCCTAACCAAGAGAGTTAAGTCCATGTCACACACAGCAATTTTTACAGGCAACTTGGAGGCAACCAACTGCACTATACCTAGAGACACTTTGGCAGCAAACGAGACATTCTTCTAGCTTTAACTTTCTATCCCCTCAAAAGTAATGGAAAAAACTGAAGTGTGAATGAATTTCCTTCTTGAAAACTTCCTGGCACTGGTTTCCTGTAAATTGCCCCTTTTGACATGGCCTTTAGCCTTTAAAAAACAGACAAGCTCAGAGGACAGTTCCATTTACCAGAAGGGGAGTATCTTCTGGGTGGGAAAGCTGTTTCGTCAGTCTGTCAGTTTTTTTTCAGACAGCCTGTTCTGATTTTTGACACCTTACTTTAGAAACCCTTCCCACATAATGGAATTTCCTAAGAGAGTAAGTATGTGTTAATCAAGAGAGTAAGCTTTTACAAAAAGAAAAAGATCAGAAGACAGTTCCACTTACCAGAAGGGGAGTATCTTCTGGGAGGGACAGCTGTTTCTTCTTTCCGTCAGGGAATCTTAGCATTAGCTTGGCCATGGAATGAACGTCTGAAAAGTAAGCACAAGTCAAACAGAATTAAGGCAAGACACCAAACACCAGAGCTGCCAACAGTTTCATCCTGCAATCAGGGAGTTTCTGACACCAATCACTGACCTATTTAGAGTTACATTTAACATAGTAGGAATCAAGTTTCCATAATCGGGGAGATTTTCAAGCTTGTTGATCAGAACATGGGAAGATTGGGGTTTTTTTTTTTTTCAGGGAACTTTTGGCAGAATCAGTCGAGATTTGGCAGCTCTGCAAACTCATTTTGAAAATCAAAAGTGAAAAAAAAAAAAAAAAAAAAAAAAAAATGGTGTGAGTTACCATTGTCTTCCCCATTTTTAAGGACCATTGTTGATGAATTTGTCTCTTTGGCAACCCCATCAGGGGAGTCTGTCTCCGTCTCAACCTTGCTCTTCCCCTGCGTAGCATCTTCATCACTAAGATTCATCTTTTTAGTTCTTACGCCTGTCCCATTAACCGCCGACTGGCTCGTTCTTTCGTTCGACTGAGACGCAGTTCTGTGGGAGTTATTGGAGTCGGAGGAATTGGAATTTGCAACGATCAAAGCGTCTTTTGTTAAGTTGGGTTTGACAGACTCGATTACGCAATCTGAATCACTCTCATGATTGGAGTTGATCTCGACGTCGACAATCTCATCATCATCATCATCGTCATCAACTTCGTCATCATCGGACAGACTTATTGTGTCGTGACTCTTCTTGGACGCAATCGGGGTGGGGACGTCTTTGGTAGGTTGGGTGTTTTCTTTGTGGTCGTCGCCAGTTGATTCGGCCAAGGAGGCGGCGATGGCTGCTTCAAGTTGAGACTCCTCGCTGGCGTCTAAGATGGTTTTTGTCTAAGAAAAAAAAAACCAATAGCATCTGTCTTAAAGGTATTACACAGGATTGGTGAAGAGAAAAAAACATTACTGTTTAATTTTAGTCTGAAAGCTTACTGATTACAAAGTTCATACTTCAACCATTTTTTTCTGTGAAATATTTCCAAAGCAATACAAAAAAATGGGTGGGTCGGGTCCTTCACTGTAGAATTTAACTTGGCAGGCATTTGTCTTTCAAACCCTATATCCAAGGATGTCAAGCTTAATCCCATGATACGTTGTGCAGTTTTCTTTCCCCAGTCACATTCCTTCTTTAATATTCTGCTGTGAAAGTGGACTGAATGTACTTGGTAAGTTAAAACACTCTGTATCAATAATTGATAAAAATTACTGTAAGATAGTACGGATAACACATCTTCATTTTTCTTAAAAAGTACAAACTTTGGTTAGCTTTACTATATATCGTCACAGTATTCCTGTTCCAGTTCAGTTTGTCATCCAAAGTCACACAAATCACACAATGTCACGCACATCACGCAATGTCACGCAAATCTCACAAAGTCGTGCCAATCGCACAAAGTCCTGCAATTCCATAGATTGCAACTAGGGGGACGTCTTACCATTCTTGCCCTCTTTGCTGGTGGAGAGGCTGGAGTCGCTTTGTCAAAGCACGGATGATTTGATAAAAACTCCATAACTGAAACCAGAACAAAAAACAGGCACGTTCACAAAATGCGTAAAGAAAGATTTTCAGGCGTTTAATACATCAATACGAAGTGGGCCCTCTATGAAAAGTGAAATTGTATACACCCCTTGCATTGGCCTCCATCGTTGATGCAACGCACACGCGTGAGACTCGTGCACAGCGAGTACACAAGTGCACTTTTCCATTATTTGTCATTAAAGATGGCGGTCAATGACGCCACGTGCAATCCATCTATTGAAAGAGAGAGAGGACACCTTACCAAGATCACAAAACGACGTGCTGTCAAGCTTACTCCATGAGACCAACAGCTCGCCTGTTGGTTGAAAACAGGAAAAGAAGATACAAAGTACGTAACAGGAAAAGTTCTTGCACGGCTACAAGCTTTCTCGCAAAGTCACCCACTGCAAAATGCCCCCTTCCCAGCAAGCTTCAAAGTAAAAATCTACAAAGTCTAACCTGCCCCTCCAGAGGTTCAAAGCCACCCACTAAAAATGTCACTACTCCAGCACAAGCTGGCCGACCAATTGGAAATTAACACCCCCCCTCCCCCGACACACACACACGTTTGTAAATCCCGCTTACCGAGGACTTCTCTTTGTTCTCCCATTGTTTGGACATGTTTTTTTTTTTTAGCGACATCCCCATTGGGTTCTTACATGAAAACGAAGCGAGGACGTCCTCACTCTGTCAAACACCCGGATCCCTTTTGTTAAAGTCCTCGGTTTGAATGGATAGACACGCTCACACACACCCTTACATATCGCAGTTACGGGGTACATGTACTTCCATTTTTGTTCTATTATTATTCCCTTTTCTAAAGAATCCTCTGTGGGGTACCACTTGAACAAAGAAAACCTTGTGGGGTAGCATTGTTCTATTGTTAAAAATACCCTGTAAGTTGGCAACCTTATGTGTTCCATTTTTCCATTGTTGAAAATACCCCACGAGGGCGCTCCTGTGAGCACACCCTTATGGATGGTGGATTGTGGGGTCCTGCTATTGTTGTTCTATTAGTCCCTTTTCTGAAGAATTCCCCTTTGTGGGTCATAGTTGAACAAAGAATTCTCGTGTGGGGTCCATTGCTGTGCTTAGCTACTTTTTGAAATCGGGTCAAGGAGACAAAAATACACAGATTCTAATTCTTGCTTTCTACAGACTCAGGGAGAGTTGGCAGGTCTGTCGTACAATCTCAACCCTGTTGTTGATGTCTTGAACGAAACTTCAAATCTTACCAGTCCTTGGGTCGAGCAATGCCACATGGGGAAATTCCTCCACCCTGTAAAACTGCATGTATCTCCTTCCTTCATCGCTGTCGTGATAAACCTAAGGAACAACACCAGAGTCCAAATTGCTTAGCGAGAATTAGCAGGATACCAGTCAGAAAGGGTGCAGGGGACATGGTGTTTTGGCTGGTTTTCTTATTCTGGTAAGCCTACTTTTGTTGTGCTTAGCTACTTTTTGGGCAAAAATAAGCTGGATACATTGTACCAGTCAAAAAGGGTGTAGGGGACATGGTATTTGGGTTGGTTACCTTATTCTGGTAAGCCTACTTTTGTTGTGCTTTTTTAGCTACTTTTTGGGCAAAAACAAGCAGGATACCAGTCAAAAAGGGTGTAGGGGACATGGTACTTGGGCTGGTTACCTTATTCTGGTAAGCCTACTTTTGTTGTGCTTAGCTACTTTTTGTGCTTTAGCAGCTCCATGAAATCGGGTCCAGGAGACAAAAATACACAGACTCTAATTCTTGCTTTCTACAATAATAATAAATAGTTCCAGCATTTACAAAGTGCCATTATCATCCAGGAATGCTTGAGGGCCAGAGCCGTGTATTGAGTTTCAACAACTCTAGATCAGAAGCCATTTTTTATCCAAAGAACGCATGGGCGAACACAGGGTACCACACTAGACTGCACACTGGGATGTGCTGCAGTTGGACCGAAAATGGCATCCAGCAACCACGTGACCGAAAAAAACGGGTCCCTCTATGTCGCAACTCTCTCAATGCACAGCTCTGCCTAGGGCAGCGTAAAACAGTTGTACAAAGAAATAGCACTTGTGCTTAACAGCTAAAATTTATGGACAAATTGAAATAAAATAAGATGCTGAATTATAACAAGTAGAAATAACAAATTCAAATTTACATTCAACCTGTCGTAGTAAGAGGATAAATCGAATTAATACCGAAGAGTAAACAAAACTAAAACGATCAAAGGATAAAATACAGAACATTATAAAGCACTAAATCATAAACTGTGTTGTTAAGCAGGCTAAAAAACATATATTGCATGTCATTTTTATAAATTAAAGCAAAAAATAGTAGTAGCCCGACAATTCGACCCTAGTAGAGTCTGTCTCGAAGGCTAAATGACAATACGACACTCATAAACAAGTATACTGGTGTAACAGAAGCAGTCAAGTGGAAAGAGATGGAGAGAGAGAGAGAGGCAGAAAGCACATAGAAAAAGCAAAAGATAAAAAAAAAAATAGCAAAAAAAAGTAATACATTTCTTTGAAATATTAAGCCTTTGAGACAAACCGAGGCTGGGGTTGATTGAAATGAACATTTCTCCACCACTTGTTGTAACAATGATAATAATAGTAATAATGATACAGTGTTGATATAGCGCCAAAGTCATGAAAAAAAAACAAACCAAGCTCTCAGGCACTTTACACAAATTAATTAGGGAGGAGTTACAATAACAAAGTACCGTTCCAAACAACTACAGGAACAACTTCAAATTTAATTTGGAAAATCATATGACAAAAACCATGTTAAAATGTATTTAAAATGTCAAGCCATCATTCAAAATGTAAAATGCACAGAAAACCCAGTCAATAGTTGCATTCATACCACAGGACATTTTTTCCAACTTTGTTCCCAGGGGTGATCGACCCCTTGCATTGGGCTGTGCCATTTTCCCCAATCCTGCCTTGCTCACTTACAACCCCTGGAATCGGTTCATTAAAATGTGCCAGAATCTGGCATGTGGCCGATCCACTCTACGCGCCCGCTCAAGTATGGTAACCCGCATAAGAGGCATCAAGTCAAAGAGCAACTGGTCCCCTCTCATTCTTCTTTCACCTTGTGATACGTTTAACTGTATGCAGTTTAGGATGTCCGTGTAAAAACATGGTTCATTTAAAATGGAATCGCATCCAAATACTTACATTTTCACACGTGCGTACTAAGCGTCCTACAAGCGCCATACAAGCGCTCGAAAGTTTTAAACAAGCGTGCACCCAAAGTAGTGACTTGTGGGAGTCAACCAGAATTGTTTTTCAGTGTATCCCTACCAGGGGTCAGTAACGAGAGGTATCAATACGGCTCGCTGCCCATAGTAGTGAGGCTGCATTTTGTTTCATTCAACCCAACAAACTTTCCCTTACCTGCCATAAAATGAAGGATTCGTTGATGATACTTTTGACTGTTGCGTCACTCCACACATCCCTGTTCAGTTTCTGACAGTTGAATTCCTGAACGTCCTGAACGTTAACGATCAACCAGCGCCCTTGGTTTTGACCTGTCTCCATGGCCTGCTCACAAAACATATCAAAAACAGTCTTTGATTCATCAACAAAATCTTCACAACATTCTTCTGAACTTACAAACATTGAAACCAGTTAACACGTTGACTGCCGCCTACGAGTATATTCGTAGTAACAGGTGTAACGGATTCTGCCACTACGAGTATACTCGAGTATCCTCGTAGAGAATGAAAGGTTTTTGTATTGTTAATTGAATACACTGGCATCACTGAGAACGCAACAAATACGCTTCTGGCAGTGGTGAGGACATACATCCTTAGAATTTGTATGTTCAAATTATTCTTTTGGAGTGTTTTTGCTGTTGGTATGTGCGCATGCGCACCACACTTGGCAAATGGGAACGCCCTACGAATCTATGACTGGCAGTCAACTTGTTAACGGTAGGGTCATAGATTGTAGGCAACATTTTATTAGAAACATACCCCAAAAAAGAGGTCACCAGTGAAAGTTTCAGCTGAATACAGTGTCTACTTGCTGAGAAAACAGCAACAAACTGTTGAGAACCGTCAGGATATTTTCATCAAGAACATCAAAACTATTCACGATTTAAGGAACTTAGGAAAGTGACTGCGGGTACCAATCGCATCTCTAGACGCAGCATTCACAAATGGACACCATGGAAATTTGACTCTCCAAGAATCACCTTAAGTTGAGATTTGGAGATTCAAAATTTTTTGATTTCTAATCAACGGGGCATTTCATAAGAAAAAATTTCGCAGGATTCTTATTACCATGGTCAGATAGAAATGACACAAATTTTCCCCCCAACCTTTTAACGTTGATGAGTTTTCAGTCAAAATTAGGGAGCTTTTAGTAGAGAGTCTGAGAGGTAAATTATGGTGTCTAGAGTCTTGATAGAGGGCCCAAAAGACACCCAGACACTATTCTTGGTAAAAAAACCACAGTGGCTTCACATGCCTGAAATTATACAGAGGCCCCAAAGGTCATGGCCTCTGTTGCCCCGGTCTTGGCCTTGGTGCCCCTTCAACAGTTTCCCAGACTTTAAGATTTGCCAATGAAAGTGCCCTCTGCAAAATGAGAATGGCCTTGCCCTCTCAAAGATAAAAGTCCAGGTTTGGTTTCCCATGCCACCATTGCCAGATTTCTGGGAGCAACTGATACCCATACCCCTCTTAGAGTATGAAGAGAGATTTCCGTCGGCTTTTAAAGTTTCTACAAAAAATGTACTCACTGTGTTGAAGGTTCCCTTGTGCATCAGGTCTACCGGAGGTCTGAAGAGGTCTTCAAGGGTGCGGACTTTGGCCGACTGGGGGACAAGATTGCCATGGTTACGAATCATCTCCTCCTGATGCCCTGTGTTTTAAGATGGTTCAAAAGTTATTTAATCATTGTCTTTATCAAATCAAATACAGGAGACTAGTTCAGGCCTCGAGTTTGAGAGAAAAATCCACAAGACTGCAGGGCCCAACTTCATAGAGCCGCTTATGCAGAAAAGAGTGGTAAAAATTTTTCTGCTACGCAAAAGTAAGCAGGATACCAGTCACTTACTGTACATCCCACATGCCATTTTGGCTGGTACCCTAATTCTGGTAAGCATAATCTTGTTGAGCGTAGCTACTTTTTGTGATTAAGCAGCTCTACGAAATTGGGCCCAGGGCTTGCAGCTAAATATTTGACCAGAAATTTGTGTACGAGACCAGAATCCAAATGAGAAAAACATTTCCCAAGTCCTGACAACTGTTTTTATTTGACTGTTTTTATTTGAACAGTTAAGCACTAAGACAGCTACAAGAAGATTTATCTCATCTATTATTATTATTTTTATTTATTTATTTATTTTTTTTTGGGGGGGGGGGGTATTTGAGTATATTTCAGGGTTTCATTGTGACAATGATTTCATAAAAAGAAATTACTCGAAAGATCCTAAAAATAATACCGCATAGGGGAACAGTAAAGACCGTTTAATATCAACATGTGGTCTTTAACCCATATTAGAGATCATTACTTTCTGTACAATCATCACCCTGCGCCAAGACATTGCTCTATCTTACTGATTTTGTTGCTCCCTTTAATTTTCAGGAAAAATGTTAGGAAAATTATTTCGAAACACACATATATGGGTATGTTTTAGAACTGCAGATTCTTTGTCAACATGGGAAATATTATGTCAGTTTTAGTAACATTACTTTTTCTTTGACCTCTTGCTGTTGCTCTTGTTTGAGTGTAAGTGGGTCAAATCTTGTGGCCCTTTTGCGGCCGCTATGGGCATTTCGGTACAAGCCAAATGCGGCCGCTATGGTCCCAAAAGGGTTAAATGTCTGGGCAAGGTAAACTCTTCATCTAAACTTACTTGTCTCTGCTTGGAAGTCACGGAATTTATCAAAGATAGAAACTTGGCCGCCCCTTCGCCTCGGTCGTGGACCTAATGGTAAAGGAGAAGAATGACAAATTTTTGGAAAACAGGTTTTCCTCGCTACAAATAAAAGCAAATCGTTTCAATATGACCTCCGCTTCCACCAGCAACAGCATCTTAAAATAATTTCACTCGAGGATGCCATGGTGCTGTTTTGAACAGTCTGTTTGCAAACAAATTTTGTGTAAGCCTCCACCAAAAACATCGGAAGAAAAATCTCAACAATTCCAAGTTGCTAAGCTAAATAGCATGGAAAGTGTCAAATTAACCTCAGGGGTTGATTCTTTGAATCAAAATAAATTTCCATTCAAGACCACCCCTTTAAGGTTTCCCACAGGATTTGTTGACAAATCTCTCAGCCTGGGGCTAATTGGTCCTAGCTGAAATCAATGTCTTCGACAGATGGCTTACAGATGGCTTTATTGGACTTTGCTTTATTGAGTCTAAAGGCTCTCATCGGGGGCCCAATTTCATAAAGCTGTTTAGCAGGAAACTCTGCCTACCAAATTTCTTTAACTTAGCAAGAAATGAACGGGGTACCAGTGGCAACAATGTAAACTTTATGGAATGTTGGCTGGTAACCTGTTTCTGCTAAGGAAGATTTTTCTCTGCTTAGCAAGTTTTCGTGCTTACAGGCTTTATGAAATTGGGCCCAGATGGTTGAGACAATTTAAAAGGGATTGTGTTGACACACGAAAAAAAAAAAGCGTAATGGTAGAAAAAGTGCAATGGTAAGCATGTTCGCAGATTCAGAGGGTGTCACGGAAGGTTAAAATGTTTTTTTTTTAAGAAAAGTAAGTGACTTACCAAATGTTGGGACATCCTGAACGAGTATTTCCCGCTTTTGGGGTATCGGAGCTCGAACACTGTCACTGAAAGACAAACAATTATTGAGCTTTTGTGGTACTGGAAATTGACGAAAATTTTTGAGAGAGTTATTTTCTATGCAAGGATATAATTTAGTAATAATTTATATTGACCCTGACTGACTGGGAAGTTTGGCTAGTGTGGGGCCTCAACCCTCCTATTTCCTTTTCACCTGTCACGCCACACCAATTTGTTTGGACTTAAATGAGATTGGAATGTCTGACCCAGTGATAAGCCTTTTTTTTGGGGGGGGGGGGGGGAGGGTGGGGGACTACCAGCCAAAGTGCTTCTGGTTCCTTCACTTTGGCAATAGGGATTGAATTGGGACTGTAAGGGAGGATCTCAAAGGACGGGCATGTTATAGGCGCAAAAGAACGTTCCTGAGGGCACACGCCTGCAATCCATTGGACTGCCAGAACGTTTCACTAGATTACATCATTGTGCCGAAGTACAGGAGCAATCCTACCTGATTGCATAACCCACAAAGGTGTTTTCAACATTGCAATGGAACGTTCTGATTGGAACGATCTGGCTCTCCATCGGAACAAATCCGATCCAATTATGTTGTTCCGACTTGTGAGACAGTCCCAGTTGGTTAATAAATTATTAATAAATTAAATTTTTATTTCTATCATTTATGCAGGGTTCAAATTGTTAAAATATCTCCACTTCACCAACACAAGTTTCCAAACTCAAAAGATATTTGTACATGAAAATTACATATTACAACAGTTTTATACCAAAACTATCTTTTCTGTATTTGTATTTTCGCTAAACTTATGGGTAGAGATTTGAATTTGAACAGGTACATTTATAAACCTTGAAGTAAATGAAAGGAAATGCATTACTATTACACAAACGATTATTGTACTGAAACAAAATCAATTCGACATGACCACAAGAGGGCGCTATTACCCCTCATCACTAAATTCCTTGATGTCAACTGAAGGTTTCATTACTGTAATCATTTAACTTGCCAATTTCGAATGTAAAATAAAATTAAAAAAATTGCCCAGCATGTTCCAGCATAGTGTTTCCATACTTAAGTGGAGACATGACTTGCTCTTTAAAATCCATAAAAAGACCCCAATAAAAAAAAAAGGCAAAAGTTACGTCAGCTTTGAATTCCGATCATGTACAAACAATGTCTCTCAAAATTAGACTGCCAGACTTGGATATCTTTAGATCCCAAAAGGGGTAGAGGGGCATGGCTGTTTTCCAATACTCACTCTGGTGGAATTTCCGGAGCCGCATTTACACCCGATGGTCCCGCAGTCGACGCCCCCGCGTCTCCTGTGGCGCCCTCTAGCTGCATACCAATTGCCATCTCGAGGTTTCCATTGCACACTTCAAGCAAACGGAGTCCGACCTCTTCAGTTGCACCTACCAAATAGATTTTAAAAAATTAATAGAAGCTTTATGAGTATCTCTAGATCCAAACGAATTTTGCGGGAATATTTCCAAATAGGGAGACAGCCGACGCAGGGCTAGAAAGCTCAGTTGGTAGGTAGAGCGCAGGTACATTAATCCAGAGCTGTCAGGTTCAACTCCAGCTCTAGTCAAGTTGTCTTTGTTTAACCCAGAAATATTTCTGGATTTGTTGTATTTTGTTTCTTACTTTTGTCTGTTCTAAAATGACACGAATGAAGCAAAAAGACTGATCTCTGAACCCATATGATCTTAAAAGTTTTCTGGAGTAATTTCAAAATACCCCACAACTCTAGCAACAACACCTACATTAAGAGCAATTACTTGTGCAGGGAAAGCAATTATTATTATAGTATCGGTTAATTGAACGAAGGATGCCTCATTTGAGAGAACTTAGGCCTATTCACTGTAACTTGCAAGCCTGAGGAAACCTGTAAACAAGGGTGCTTGCTATGTGGACCAGAAACACCAAGGTTAACCCCTACTCTTCCACGAGAAGTGTTCTATGTTCTTTTGAATGCACTACCAATCCTAGTACACGGGACCTATGGCTTAATGTCCCATCTGAAGGACAAAGCCAATTAGGGTAAAGTGTCTTGCTTAACGACACCAGTGCCATGACAAGGACTGTAAACCACACTCTGCTGATTAGAAACATTAGGGCTTGAAGCAAGACTATTGCTCAAAACAGAATAGCTGTGGATTCAAGAGTTGCAGAATATTCTCTAATGAGGGATTTGCCTTCCACCCAGACAGGATTGAAGGGTTGTGATCATCGTAACTAAACTCCTCACTTTGCCAGAAAAAAAAGTCGACAAGCCTGATGCTTTGTTCTAGAAAGGGCAAGGACACCAAGGCCTTTTCTCCTTTGTCAAGGGCACCTCTATGAGGAAAATGTAAGTTTCTATTGATTGGAACGTTTCAAGGGGCACCAAGGCAATGACCAGGGTATGGAACTCCCGAAGCAATTGCTTCCATTGCCTCCTTGTGTCATTAGGCCTGAATGCCAGACTGGAAAACAGAATTTCAATGATAAAGCGCTAATCAAAATTAACATTCATTGGGCAAAATTTAAAATTGATTCCGTAAAAATTATTATCTTATATTTCAAAAGCTTTTTTCTTCTTAAAGATGTTTGTCACATACGTCTGGCGTTTGACATGGAGTAAGGAGGCAATGGCTTTAAAAAGGAAAGCAAGCATGCAGTCACGTGTTTGAAATTGAAAAGAGCAAGGCGCGACGGGTGATGGTTGACGCGCAACAGACGAACAGCGACAAACAATTGTCAATTCACCACAGTTGACGCGCGATTAGATGGCGCGACGGAGGACGAGCAACGCGCGACAGGGGTTACCTGACAGGCACTGCACAGTGCAAGTCGGGTGACTGCCCACGACATTTGACCCCTATGATAACGGATGACCCGCGACACGCAACAGGCAACTCACGCTGGGCAAGCGACGACCTTGTGACAGGCGATGGCAGACAGATATGGAATTCCATCCATACATCATTTCATGTGTAGTGAAATTCCATTGCACTTACATTCATACACTTTCACTTTTTGATTTATGCATGATTGGTGGATCTGGGACTGGGAGTGGGAAGGATTTTTAATTTTTTTAATAATATTAAAAATATAATTAAAAAAAGGATATCGTAAAATGTGTCACACTATTCACGAGTTCTAGGCATATTCAATAATTAAATAATACAGTTGTAAAACACTCGGTACAAAATGTCTAAATTAAACATGAAAATCTCACCCGTGATGGCAGAAAATTGTTTTGCCAGTCCTTCCATTGCTGATGAACTTTTCGACTTCCCGCGAGACGCCATCTTGGTTTGTTTGTCGATTGCGATTTAATTTCTCCTTTCGGCCGCCGAATGAGGGCGCTATAAAAGCAAGCCGCAAAAAAATACAGTTCACCACCAAACGGATGATCGTCTTATATCGTGAAACTTCATTGTTTTATCGTCAGAATCGTCTGCTTGTATCGCTGAACCTATAAAGGAATCGGTTCTGTTACTTCGGTGGTTCGTAGTTTGTCGGCAGAAGGTCCCTCCCGTCTAATATGGAGGAAACCTATGATGACGATAGTGGTAAGAAGAGTCTAGTTAGTAGTTCAATATTGTGAAATTTCACATTGCATGTATGATGTACTTCATCTGCTGTGCTGCGTACAAACTCATGATGGTGGTGACCACCACCGCACCGCGCGCAGCGCGCAGGGCTTTGCTGAAAACCCCGGAAATTTAACGAAGTTTTTACTGTCGTGTCACTCAGGGCGATTCAAATCGTTCTGAGATTTTCACAAAATTTGCCCAAATTGCCTCAATGTTTTTCCCCATAAAAAACTGAAAACAATTAGTCTATTTAGTATATTAAATTACAAACAAATTTGTTATAAATGTTAGTTAACAAAACATGGATGGTTTTATTTATAATATTGTTTTTAATTTCATTAAATAAAAACATGACAATAAAATGTAATGCTATCAAATAAAAGTGATATTTTATTATTAATTTTAAAATAAAATTAATAATGTTTTTTTTCTGTTGATAATGATACTTAAAAAATAATAATAATAATAATTCACGTAAAAATGATGATTCGTAATACATGAACTACCCAACTTTTAAAGTTCATGTTGACGACATGAACTTCTGAACTTTGAAGATTATTGTCTGTCTCCACAATTAACTCCCTCCATCTGGCACAACTGACACAATAAAAAGGTTTTTATCAAATTTGTTTAAAAAGTGAGATTGAGAAATACATATATAATTGTTTTTTTGCATATCAGCCGAAATGTGCATGTATCATCATGCAATTCGGCCCGATACACTAGCTTGTGTATGAGGAGAACTCTTGGTAGTTACCAAAGGTACATGTATACATGTACCCTCCCCTTAACCAAAGAGTCCGTCTACAGCCCTGTGAGGACTACTTACTTATTGAAGAAAACTAGCAACAAAGATCATACTAACATGACTAAAGTTCGGTGATCTTAGTAAATTGAGAAAACGGATCCTGCCAATAACCTGAAGCTCGTTTTCCTTACCTCGATGAAGTATCTCTTGTTAAAATTCAGAGACAACCTAAGCAACAAAATTTGAAAAAAGAAAGAAAGTGTTTTTGTTTTTTTTTTCATCAGGGAGTGACGGAGGAAGCACACCTGTCCAGGATGAACACAGCGACGCTGAGCAGGGTGAAAACAATCAGCAGAGTGACGCGGAAAACAGCGAGGGTGAAGCCAGCGACGCAGAAGTCAATGCTGGGGATTTAGAGGTAAGCCTTGGGCGAAAGAAAAAATCTCATGTGCTGTTGTCTTTTCCCAGATTTTTATTATTATTATAAACTTCTGGTAATGAAACCAAGGATGCCTAAAAAGTGAATTTAATCTCTGTAGCTTGCAAGCCTGAGGAAACCTGTAAACAAGGGTGCTTGCTATTTGAACAAGAAACACTGAGGTAATAACCCCTACTCTTCAACGATAAGTGTTCTGTGTTTTTTTTTATGCACTACCAATCCTAGTACATGGGACCTAAGGCTTAATGTACTATCTGAAGGACAAAACAATTAGGGTAAAGTATCTTGCTCAAGGACACAAGTGCCACAAGTGGGACTTGAACCAACACTCTGCTGATAGGAAACACCAGAGCTTGAGTCCAGTGTGCTTTAATCTTTGTTGGGTTAGACTGAATCTTGAGTTATGAAATGAATAAATTAATGAAGTATTGTATTTTTGTATTCTTTAGGAGGGTGAATACGTCTCCGAGGGAGAAGGAGGCCGGTCAGACAATGAGGATGCAGGCTCAGATGGTGAAGTTGAAAGCGACGATGATGGAGAGCAACACAGCTACGATGGAAATGCTGAGGAGCAAGGAGAGAGCGATCAGGAGGCTGTAGATGCTGAAGACGGGGAGGAGGGTTATCAGGAGGGTGATGAAGAGGGGGAAGCGAGGGAGAGTGATGGAGAAGAAGAAGAGGTGGAGAGTAGGAGGATAGAAGATGAGGAGGCTGAGCAAGAGGAGGGTGAAGCTGAGGAGGGTGAAGCTGAGGAGGGTGAGGCTGAAGATGGTGAGGTTGACTATCAAGAAGCTTCGGATAATGAGGTAGAAGAGGAACAAGGTGAAGCGAGGCATAGCGGGGATGACGGTGCGTATGAGGGTGGATCTGGTGATGAGCAAAGAGGCAGTGATCAAGAGGAATGGGAACAGGGGGAGCAGAGTGAGGCTGAAGCAGAGACGAGGGAGGTTGGTGAGGATGAGTATGAACCTCAGGAGGAGAGAGACTACTCACCGGGCAGGTCAGAGGAAGGTGTCGTCGATGAAGATGTGGAGATGGAACATCAAGATTTCAACGATGAGGATGATACTGAGAGGGACTATGCCGATAACGCCGAACCTCAAGAGTATGAGGAAGATGAGAGAGGTAGTCCGGAGGCACAGAGCGAGCAGCATGAGGAACAGGAGGAATGGCAGCAGAATGAGGAAGGCTATCAAGAGGCAGCAGCCTCACAAGAGAATGAAGAACAGGAAACAGATGCACCTCACGGCGAGCAGGAATATGAGGAGATGCACGAAGAGGTAGACCAGTATGAGGTACAAGAGGATGAAGAAGAGGTGGAAGCAAGGAGGCAAACCACCTATGAGGACAATGATGACATGATGGGTCCAGAAAGCCCAGATCCTGAGCGACAGCAAACCTCAGATGTAGATGGTAAGGCAAAGTTTTACATTTGAACACTCCTATAGTTAGCCATTTTGACATACTTCGTTTTCCTCCTTAAACAATTTGCCGCCTCAAACCTCGGAGCAATTTGATAAGGAACACTCTAATATCCACCAGAACGTTTTCTTTCCAACATTTGACATTTGACCTAGCAACCCTGAAAAATCAAACACTGTCGATCTCTGGCTGTGCTCTGTGGTCATATGGGTCGATGGGACTGGCTGCCAAAAGGTGCCCTTCCATGCCTGTGGCTGGAACACTTTGTAGCCCTGTCCTTCGCAATTCAGCTTCTCAGCTGCGAGTAAGGACGATTAGCCTCCCAAATTATTATCATATCAAACATTGGCAGAGGAAGACCCTGAGAGAAATTGAGGTCAAGGTTTACATGAATGTGATTCAAGTGAATAATAAGTGGACATTTGTAGCGCGCCATGTCTGTCAGAAAGACACTCCTTGCATATCGAAAAAGGAACTCATGACGGCACTGAAAGCCAAGACTGAACACACATGTATTTTTCAATTTAGTTTTGAAGCTAAGGAGAGTGTCTACAAGTCTGAGGTTCGGTGGAAGACGTTCCAAAGAGATGGTCCAGCATGTGAGAAAGAACGGTCTCCCCGAGTGGGTTTAGAACGAGGGATGTCCAGGAGCATGGTGTTTGTAGAAACACTTATTGCAATTATAAATTGCAAGACGTGAATATTTTTCTTTTTCAGAGCCTTATGAGCCTTATGTTGAAGATGAAGAGAACGCCCCTTTAAGCGGTAACGAGGCCCCGCAGCAAGATGCAGCAGAGGCTGAAGAGTTTGCCGACACTGAAGAAGCCGCTGAGGGTGTGGTCGACGGGGGCGATGGAGATGCCGAGATGGAGCAGCCGCACAGTCCGGCTGAAGCCCCCGTCGATACCTTGGACAGTGGAGACGAGAGTAATGAAGAAGAGTAAGTTTGATGGCTGAATTATGGGAGGGTGGGTTCAATTCCCGGTCAGGACACCTATGTCCTTCAGTGAGGCACTTAACCATAAATGCTTCTCTTAACCCAGGTGTCCAAATAGTACCTGCGAGGGCGGAGACAGTATAGTGTTGGATTAACCCCTTAGCACTAATTTAAGCAGCTTGGGATTGTATGCAACCCAAGGAGTAGATAAAGTTTGAGGAATGGTCTAAGCATGCCCGATGAACAGGGATAATAAGGTTGTAAAGGGCCTTGAGCTAGCTTCTAGAATATGTGCCAAGAATTGAGCTAGCTACTAGAACCAAGTATTATTGTCCGGATCAGGTTTGGAACAAATGGAACAGAGAAAGTTTGTTTTACCAATACCCGAGAAGGTAGGAAAGGTAACGAAAGTGCCAAATGAGCGATGCTTGGACAAGTTTAAGTTTTTGTCAATCTCTGTACTTTATTGTTAATTTGGGGTTCTTTTTTTTTCAGGGCTGGTGTTGGGGAACTCATCGCAGACATCTTCGGTTCCAGTGACGAAGAAGATGACGAAGAATTTGAGGTACTTTCAACATGTTCAATGCCATAAGAGTCATGCTGACTCTACACTGAAACCTCTGAATCCCCATAAAGAGACCAGGATCCCAAACACTCTTCAGTCTCCTGACGATGACTAGAGCAGGCTAGTCAAAACGTTGAGACCAATTGAGATATCACTCCTCGGCAGTGAAGTTAATATCAAGAAGTCCCCTCGATCCAGGATTTCCTACCTCCCTCCCAGGTAGTAGTTAATAAGCAGGACAGTTCTTGTCATAACCAAGTAGTCTCAAGAATTCTGAAATCGGTTGTTGCAGGAGAACAAAAATAGCAAGACAAGTTCTCGAAGAACACATCTACATAGCAAAGTAGATATACACATGGTGTTATCACAAGCTGAATATCCATAAGAGCCGTTGTGAAGATGGGTTAAGATCACTCATTAATTGAGAAAAAATCTTCCAGGCGGTTACTCTTTACTTTTTTTTCTCTTTCTATCAGGGTTTTGGAGAGGCGGAGTTGGGACAGCCAGTCAAAAAGAAGCGAGCAGGTTCGTTAAGCATCAGTTACTATCCCCTTCCTTTTTCATTTTCAGTTTTATTGATTAATTCTGGTTGTGAAGCCATGGACTCTTAAGATAAAGCAAACTTATCACTATACTAGCTAAGAACCCGATGGAGTTTCAGAAGAAGTTTCAGTTTTAGATGTAGGGAAGTCCCCTGTATATTAGTCCGGGGAAAACCCACGCAATCAGTTAGAGACTGAAAACCCAAAGTGCCCCTTCGCGGGATTTTAACCGAGGTCCTTGGGGTGGAAGGCAAGAAAATATACCAACCCGACCACCCTTAAGTTTCCCGTCATTCACATGCAGAACCAGAGGAGGAGGGTTTTTTTTGTAATAGAGGTGTGGATTTCTTGAGACTAATTAATTGTTGAGACTAATTAAGAACTCACTCCGCGGCAGCGAAAGAGTGAAGTTAATAGCGAGAAGTCCTCTGGATCCACTAAGCAAAAGGAGCAGTCCTGGCTGATTTCCTACCGGAAGCAAAGCCGGGGCTTGACTCTGAAAACTTTTACTAGACCAGAAATTTTTCAACAAGACAAGAATCACAATGAGAAGAAAAAAACTTGCTTCACAGTGTAACAAACTGGTGTTTTTTTTAACAAGCACTGAGAGAAGGTTGATCTCATTTGTCTTTTTTTCTTGGTAAGTTTACATGTATTTCAATACTCAACAGAACTGAGAGATATTTATCAGATTCAGAGTCAAAATTTGAGCTTCATATTGTAAAAAAAAAAAAGGTATTACACAGTGAGGTGTTATTATTCAATTGAAAAACACAAGACCACATGACTTGGCCGGGATTGAGTTTACTGGAATTGACAACACTGGCCTCTGGCCTGTGTGGCCGAGTGGATAAGAGCACCGGACTCAAGCTCTGGTGTTTCTGACTCGGCAGAGTGTGGGTCGAGTCCCGGTCGTGACACTTGTGTCCTTAAGCAAGACACTTGACCATAATTGCTTCGTCCTTCGGATGGGATGTAAAGCCGTTGGCCCCATGTGTTGTGTAATGCACGTAAAAGAACCCAGTGCACTTATCGAAAAGAGAAGGGGTTCGCCCCGGTGTTCCTGGTTTGATTGGCTGCATATTGCACCACAGCACCTTGTAAACCATTACATGGTGCTGTGTAAAGGAGTAGGTCTCATACTTCAAAACAAAAAGGCCCCACATACCTTGCAGGAAAATACCTTAAAGTGCTTAGAGGCTGGCCTGCAGTAGGCGCTCTACAAATTCGTTATATCATTATTATTTTGAACCCTGGTTGTACCTTCCCGTAAAGCTGTCCTATCGAGTGACGATGACGACGATGACGACGATGCTGTGGAAGATACCATTGAGCAAGAGGGGGTCCCAGAGGAGGACGAGGACGAAGAGGGACAAGCAGAGGGAGATGAAGCTGCTCCAGCCGAAGAAGCGGCGGCGCAGGACTCTGACTCTGATGAAGGGGTTGTTGATGGTGTTGAAGGGAAGTCAAAAGGGTGAGCAGAGATAAAGTCATTGGCATTTTGTTTACTTTTTTACGCAAAATTTCTTGTGGCGAATCAACAAAACTTGAAAACAAATGAGGTGTTAAAATAAAATCAAAATAAATACACAGATCTTTTAATTTATATTTTGGGATGCAGGGTTCTCCTAATGCACAAGCTAGCGTATCGAGTAGATATGGGCGAATTGCTGGCCAATACAAGCGAATTGCAACCGTTAAAAAAACAAAAACAAATAAAATGGTTGTTGTTTTCTTTTTCCTTCAGATCAAATTTTCAAAAACTATAAGGATAAAACTAGTTAGATTGCCCAAGATTGAACCGTAGGGCTTTTTTAAACCAGAGATAAGCACAAAGTAAAAACATTCTGAGGACTTTGTTTCAGTTGAGCATGCTTTAGCCAAACTTCCAAAATTTGGGTCCAGAATGCCCCACAGTTTTCAAAATCCTGGGGAGAACTCTGGGCTGGATGTGGAGGTGCCAGATTTTCACAAAGATCTGTTTTATTTTATTTTATGGGATTTATTAACATTTTTACAGGAGTTTTGTGTCCGACTTTGACCTTATGATGGAGAGGAAGAAAGCGGAGAACCGTGCTCACAGAAAACGGCGACGTGGTGGTGACATCATCAATGACAATGATGACATCATCGTCGCTATGATCAAACAAATGGAAGAGGCAGCCAAGGTAAATCCTAGGCCTAATTTCATAGAGCTGCTCAAGCAGAAAATATTGCTTAACAATTTCCTGCTAAGCAAAAATTAGCAGGATACCAGTCCCAGATGGCACATGGGACATTGGCTGGTAACCTTAGTTTAGTAAGCACATTTTTGTTGTGTTTAGCTAATCTTTCTGCTTAAGCAGCTCTACGAAATTAGGCCCTGATTTGAAAAAAAGGAATATCATAAAAGATAACTTCCGTTTTACAGTCATTTTTCAAAAAGAGCTTGAGGAAGAAGAAGAAACAAATTATTTTGGAGTGGTGGTGGTTTAAGTCTGTCAATGGTATATTTTGAAAATTTTGTTGCTCAAAATGTAGGGCCAGCCCAGCCTGGAGGGATGTTCCACCTCCCCTCCTCCTCACCTGGTTTGGGGGAATTTTCGAAATGACAACTTAATTGGTTTGGTTTTTGTCTCTTACGATGACAGGAGGACCGACAGTTGAATCAACGACGGAAAGCTGCCACTAAAAAACTTACCATGCTACCCTCCGTCAAATCACAGCTAAGAAAGTGAGTTTTTACAAACAATTTGTAACAAATTGAAAACTTTGAAACGAAGACCCCGCCCCAAGTTTCTGTGGTCAACAACTATTGACATATTTTATCCAATTAAGCGGGGCTGTTTGTTTTTGTTTGTTTAGAAGAGCTTCCGGTCAGCGAAACTCAGCAAACTCCCACAAGGGGATATAAACGCCAAGCTGGCAACAGCCAATCTCTCTCACACAAACATTGGTTTGGCGTCTATGATTACGAGTTGCACAAATCAAGAAAATATGATTCAGTAACTAGACGACTCTACTTGTTAAAGTCATTGTGAAACCAGTGGTTAGCTCAATAGGATTCGAACCCACAACCTTGTGATAGCAGGTCCTGCAGTCTAACCATTGGACCACGGTGACATGCCAAGTTTTTAGCAACCGGGGTACTGGAGGAAAGTCCAGTTTTCAATGTTGAAAGGAGATGTGTTCGTCAAACTTTCTGTACTTTTGGGGGTATTTTTAATGCTGTGTTCATTTTGTTTATAGGCAAGATTTACAGATTGCGTTTCTGGATTGTGGCATACTGAAAGTTATGAAGGAGTGGTTGATGCCACTACCGGATCACAGTCTTCCAAATCTACACATCAGAGAGACTCTTCTCAAAATACTCAGGGAGGTGAGAGAAACTAACATTTGGGCTTAATCCGTTTTGAGAGTCAGGAGAAAATAGTGAAAAAACCACGCACACAATATTCAGCATGTAAAACACATTATTCTTAATTTTGGTTGTTACAACCCAAATCAGCTGTTGGGTGTTTTCAGATACACTTTTTCTGAACTTCATCATCAGTGAGCTTTCCAGTTCTGAGGCAATCTCCACCGAGGAAACTCATTCATATTGCAGTTTCTCATTAACTTTTTTTCTGGAAATTGTAAGTTACATTTAAAATGGTGCCTATTGTGCTGCTGAAGTGTTCCTTGTTCATGCTGTGCAGTTTGTTGCCTCCAAATTGCCTAAAAAATTTGCCCTGTCTAACATGGCCTTAAAATTAAAAAAATGATGTTTTTTATCCTTACCAGTATTGTAAAATACTTTTAAGTTTTGTTGGCCATTTCCTCAATTTTTTTTTTCTTCTCAAATATGAAGATGCGTGTCTGTTAAATTTCAAATTCAAATTTCAAATTTCCATCTTTTAAAGTTCCCACCGATTGATCAACATATGTTAAAGACCAGTGGTATAGGAAAAGCCGTCATGTGCCTCTTCAGACATCCAAAAGAGCTTAGACATTGCCGGGATCTGGCTGGAAGATTAATAAGTAAGTAGGATTAAAAACAGAAAGAGATTAGGGTCAGATTATCTACCCCCCGTGACTTAAGCTGAGTTCAAATTTGACTTTTTCGGGGGTAAACTTACCGAACAAAACTACCCTAGCTTATGTTTGTTTGTAAGGACCATTTTGATTGGGCTGTTGCCCACCCTTGTTTATCTTACACCACAGATGATTGGTCAAGACCGATCTTTGGAGTCGAGGCAAACTTTCATTCCATGACGAAGGAGGAGAGGCAAGAGCGAGATTTAGCACAGCTCTCCGCCGTCAAGAAGCGGAGGTTAAGGTAGGGAGGACTTGCGTGGATGAATTGAAACCATAAATAAGTTTGTAGTTTTGTTTTACTTCCTTATTTTTTCATTTGCCAGAACTTAGAAACCTTGAAATAGTTGGGTTGTGGATGGTTGAGCGACTGTGTGTAATGAAGATGAATTGAATGGCCAAACCGTAGGAGGGTCGAATGTGTACTGTGTAAATGCATTCACCACATGATCTCATTTTGCAGGCTGGCATAGTATATATACATCATTCAAAAGTTGGTTGGGTGATATTGAGTGGTCGGACAGTAGGAGGGTTAACTGTGTACTGTGTTGATGCATCCATCACATGATATCACATTGCAGGTTGGCGTAGTTTATCCATCATTCAAAACCACAGGGGATGTTACTGAATGGTCAGACAGTAGGAGGGTTGGCTGTGCACTGTGTAGATGCATTCACCACACGATATCACTCACATGCTGGCATAGTTTATGCAACATTCAACACCAGAGTGGAATGGTCAAACAGTAGGAGGGTACACTGTGTACTGTGTAGATGCCTTCAGAGGGATTTGAAATAACCACTGTTTTTTTCTTCTCCACAGTTCAACAGAAGGGCCAACTGTAATGCCAAAGAGCATAGAAACAGCACTAACAGGAGAAGAAAAGTGGGTATTAGTTGTGTCGTAGTTTACAGGTGTCTTTATCGAAAAGACATTTTGGGTGACGCTTGCACACTTAAACACACACCTTAACTTTATATGAAATTCAACCTCCAAAATGGCAGACCATGGGTAGGTCGTACAGAGTCACCAGCTCTCCCTGATTCTGCAGAAAGTTCCCTGAAAGTAAACCAATCTTTCCTTGTTTTGATGAACAAATTAAAGTCTGCCTGAGTGTGGAAACTTTGTCCCCAATTATGTCGAATGGAATTCGTATTGTCTCCCTGATTTCTGTACGAAATCTCCCTGATTGCAAGCTGCAAATGTAGCTCTCTGTCCAATTTAATAGAACTGCTTAAAGCAGCAACTATTACTTAACATTTTCCTGCTTAGCGGAAATGAGCAGGATACCGGTCACAAATGGTACATATGACATTGTATTTTGGCTGGTAACCTTATTCATGTAAGCATAATTTTGTTGTGCTAAGCATACTTTTGTGCGTGCCCTGGCAGTAGCTGCACGTGGCCTCAGTGGAAGGTCTCATTTGTTTTTACGTTTGTTTTACCACAGGGCCTTGAGACCTGGTGATAAGGGCTGGGTGGGCAGAGCCAGGGTACCTCTGCCTTCGACCAAGGATTACGTCGTCAGACCAAAGTGGAACGTAGAGAGAGAATTCTCAAAGGTAAGAAAGAGCCAGTGGTCCCTCATTTTTTGTGCCGCCATCTTGTTTCTATTCTCCACTGAAATCAGTACCACCAAATTGAGGTAGGAAGGGGGAAAAATAGACTTGTCCTAAGTCTCTTCTTGAAAAAGAGGCCATCTTCAAAACAAAAGCTCTCTTCACCCAGGGATAAATGGGTACCTGTGAGGGCAGATATGGTTCTTGTGACATATTTAGCTTAGTGCACTACATATTTGGCAGAACAGGCTGTATACTCCCAAGGGAGCTGAGATGGTTTAAGGAATGAAATAAATGGCCCAGTGACCAGGAGTAGTAATGTTGGAGCGCCATGAGCAACACTAAGTGACAGGTTTGAGCACAATAATTATTATAAGCCACTTTTTATACGAACAGTTATTATTATTATGCTATTTAAAGAATCTTTGTGGATTGAACTGGGCACAGTTTTGTGACACTGTTTTCTATGGAATACTGCACTTGTGAAAAAAAAAATGTTTGAGTTCAGCATTCCATTGTTACTGGGTTGGATAGGCTGTTGGGAAAAAAACCTGAACTGTGAGCGCAAAGCGCGAAAGCTTGCGAGGGCGAAAACTTGCGAGCTCGAAGCCTACTTACATACATTTATCTTTTATTTTAAAAGCCCTAATCTGCACTCTGTGGCATTCTATTTGGTTTTATCTTTATGTTTTTTATGGTCTTAATTTAAAAGAAAATAATTATAAGAAAATAAAATAATTACAATTTTTTTTTAATGTATTTATTTATTTATTTATTTATTTTTTTTTTTGGGGGGGTAAAAAGACCAATTAATTTCCAGAAAAAAAACCGGAGAAATCACATCCCTGATTGTAAGCAGCATCATAAGATGATACCCTAATCTTAAATTAGCATCATACAAATCAAATAAATAAGTATTTTTTACGTCCTTTTACAAACAAATAGAGCGGGAAAAAGGAGCCTTCCAAACTGGACAAACATCTGAAGCGATTCAAGGATGCCAAGTCACGAAGCCGTAACAAGAATCCCAGGGCCATCTCCATCAGCATCGAGGGAAGAAAAGTTGCTCTTTAAAAATCTGGTGTTCCGAGTAGATTATTGACTTGTAACTATCTTGGTCAGGCTCCCTATGTGCTGTGAAATGATTATAGTACTAACGAAGGAAAGAGACCTGGCTATTCAAAATATCATGCTACAGGATGTGGAATATTTCATGCGCCAAGGGAAGGCGAAGTAAATCTCTCTGACATTTACCTTAACTGCCTTGGTGGATTTATCCTTCCTCACTCTAACAAAAATCAACAACATTCAGTAATTCAACACCCAATCTGTTGGACTCTGATTATGGTGGTAGGCCTGATCCCATTGTAGAGCATAATCAGTTTACTAGTGCAGTCCTCAGACCAACACCATACAGTAACTCAACACCCAAACTGTTTGCACTCTGATTATGGTGCTATGCCTGATCCTGCAAAGAGAATTAACAGCGTACAAGTGCTGTCCTCAGTCCAACAGAATCAATCAAAAACATGCAGTTGCATTTGGAAGGATTAAGGTGGTGGTACAGTTGCAATTGCGTTGATCCATTGTTGATGCAGGCAGTTGGATTTTGAATCCACAATCAAACAAGGCACGAGCCAGGCTTCCAGGCCTTGAAATAACCCACAGCACCCACAGCAATCGGCATGGTGCCCTGTGCTTTTGCTGTGGTGCCCTTTGCAAAGTTCCAACACTTTTCCTCATAGAGTGCCCCTTACCAGAGGAAAATTGCCGTGCCCCTTCAAGAGCAAAGTTTAAGGCCTGGTTATTGCCAAAGTTGGTTAATATTGGGAAAGCTGTGGTTATGTGAGACTCTCCATCGTGCAATCCGCAGTGTCCAATTTTGACAAATCTTTTTAGCTGAAAAAAACTTTTGTAACATTTTGTTATTTGCTAAGCTAAATTTGGCAGGGAACCAGCAAGGAGCAATGCACATTTACAAAGTATTTTGGCTGATGACCCATTTCAGTGAAGCAGGGCTTTAACAGCCTTCTGACACTGAACCCAGGAGTATATTGTTAGTGTTCTTTTGTTGTTTTTTTTTGTCAATTTATTCCCCGATATTGATTTTAATATTTTTGAATTTTAGTTTTCACTCGCCATATTTGTTCTTTTTCTAAGGGAGAATACAGAAGTTTTTATTTTATTTGAACCAAATTCCTTTTCATTTTTATCCATTAAGTATAAGCAAGGAATCAGTCGTCTTTAATATTTCAGGAATGGCGCTTTTTGATGTTTTTATTTTCATAGTATACAGAGAGCTATTTGTAAAATATTTGTTGAAATAGCTCTGACAAAAGTTTACAGGAATGAAGGAGTGGTGACGAGATGTTGTAGTTTAAGATTGGCAGGGTCTGTGCAATACGGGACCGTGTTAAAGGCGAGGTCCTTTAATATGGCGATGCCATGACCCTGCAAATTCTTGAATGGACGTTTAAGAGCGAGTCACTACTCTATTATGCCCATTCATAAATGCCCTTTTTGTTAAATATTGTAATAATGTACGAAAATCTGTCAAACTTTTCTGTTTTGTAAATGTTCACATTCTGTCATGTCCTCGGGTCAAATTGCACGCAAACCTCAACCATTGCGTGTATTTGCGCGTACTCATAGACTTAACGTTGAATATCGGCATGTATTTATTGTGTGACGGCGTTATTCACGCCTGTGTACAGCTTGCAGGCCAACCCGCGTACGGCTAGGATTGCTGAACACGCATTAGCCAACCTGTCTTTAACAGCTCCAGCCATGTCTTTATAAGCCGTTTAATACCATGTCAACATGGTCATGTGACCACCTTCCAACCAACAGACCCCTTGTATTGGCGGCTATCGTTGATGACTTGTGCCATCATTAGCTGAGAGTTGTGCGCAGCGCGTACGTTGTTCCATTGTCGTCAATGATAGCGGCCAATGTAAGGAGTCTATAGGACTGCCTTGACAGTCTGGTGTATTTATGTATACTGTTCGAAAAACTCTGAGGTAAGCCTCAAATTGAAAAATAGAAGATAACATGGAAAAAACTAACTTCTATTCAAAAAATCTTGTTTTATAATAATGATTAATTTTTGTTAATTTGAAATGACTCCTGTGTCTCAGATATTTTGATATCAAAGCCTATCCCCAATGGTGTTGCACGTATGTTAAAGGTACTCCCAACAGGTTTGTGGTGGATTCACTTGTTTTAAAGATAGTCTTTATGAAAATGGGGGGAAAAGCTTACAAGTCTCTAAGCTTCACGTTAGAAAAGTGTAAAAGGCCACTGCGTTTGATACCATTCAACTGCAATTTTGTGTATTTTTGTTTTCCTTCCGATGATGTCATATTTCAATTATATATGGTCTGTCTGTTGTTGTATGGAGAATTTTTAGTTCATATCTGAATTTTGATATTCAATCAAAACAGCATTGGATTTGACCTTTTGACTGGCAGAAAAAAATCCTCTTTGTATTGTAATTTGTACAGACCCTTTCAAAAAAAATGTTTGATGACGTCACGTTCAAATTTTGCTTTGATGGAATTAAACTTTGCACCATTTTAATGTGAGGTTTGGGACTTGTAGTTTTTGGAAAATGAGTGCATCACAAAACTGAATTCGACATTATAGTCCCTCATTAGCATTTCACTTATATTGGGGTCTCGACAAAGCCATTTTGAGCGACATTTTCCTACATTTTCACCGTAATTTTTCTTCAAAATTGTAAACATAATTTGTCCTATCCCTGCTACTCAAGTAAGAAAACTACTCTTGTACATTGTAAATAAAGTCATTTGAAATGTGAAATGTCAAGGTGTTATGTAAATAAATGTTCCAACTCGGTGGAGTTTTTCTTAAAATGTTGAGAGATGTCAATTATTTTTAAAACCAACAAATCCCACCCCAAAAATTTTAAAGGCAGGGGTATACTTTTGGTAATTGTCAAAGACCAGTTTCCTTACTTGGTGTATCCCACCATATGCATCAAATAACAAACCTGTGGAAATTTGGGCTTAATTAGTCATCAAAGTTGCAAGAAAATAATGAAAGAGAAAACACTCTTTGTTGCATAGTAGTGTGTGGTTTCAGAAGCCTGAGAAAAGCTTCATGCCCGAGGCCTTTCTCCGAGTCAAATGTTTTGGTGAAAAAATTACCTTTCTTTAAAACTACATTACTTCATAGGGGGTCGTTTCTAACAATGTTCTCTTTTTTATGGTCATAAATTGTTTGAGTAATTACAAAAGGTTATACCCTCTCTTTTAGGGCTTATTATCATTGTTATATATTTCTAGTAATGAAACCAAGGATGTCTCATAAGTGAACTTAATCACTGTAGCTCGCAAGCCTGAGGAATTCTGTAAACAAGGGTGCTTGCTGTGTGAACCAGAAACACCAGGGTTAACACCTACTCTTGAGCGATACGTGTTCTGGGTTCTTCGACGTACACTACCAATCCTAGTACATGTACATTGGTCCTATGGCTTAAAGTCCCATCCGAAGGACAAAAGGAACTATGAAGGGATCAAGCACACAAGTGCCATGACCGGGACTCGAACCCACACTCTGCTGATCAGAAAGCGCCAGAGTTTGAGTCAGTCTGATGCTCTTAACTGCTCGGCCATGACAAAAGTTCCAGATCATTAAGTGTTGGATTTTCGGCACACTGTCTTCAGTTTGGATTGGTCAATGCATTAAGGGGGGGGCAGACCTCTCCTTATAAACCGTAAAGGTTGATTCATCGTAAAAAAAAAAAATTAACATAATGCTGATTTATAGGCGAAATTATCAAGAAAGATACATAAAATTTGCCTGTGAAAGTTTCAGATGAATACAGAACCTATACTTATAAAAACTGTCACATTATTTCCATCAAGACAGGCATGTGATATGTCAGGATTTTTCCTGATTTCATCCAAGTGCTTCCATTGTTTCTTCTCAAAGATGGCGCTGGGATGACATCAATCAATAGAACAACGTCTGTATCATAATATTCAAAAATTGAGAGCCAACAGCTGTATAAATGACTATTTTAATTCATATCTATATTTTATTTTCGTCTGTATAATGCACCATTTAACAATTACCAATCTTCAAAGGAGCATGAAGAATTCTTAAATACCCGGAAATATTGTTTCTATTCCTTAAAATTTATGTACAAAATAGTAATTCTGATTGAAAAAAACATTAATGAAGTGTATTTACAGTTAACAGTGACAGTTATATAAAGTAGTCCTTTCCCACAATATGTAAACTGCACATCGCGCATGCGCACTATCCCTACTGGTTGGCAAAATGCGGGGACATCGGGCCTTTTGTATGGGGCTGATGGGGTATATGCGTTTGTGCGTCCGCCTAGTGCACAACTCTATGGGGTTTGCCAACCAATAGTGTTTGCACGCTAGCGCGAATACAACTGGCATATGTCATGGCTACTTTTCATCATGTCACTTTTCATCATGTCATGGAGCATTTGCAAAGCTCACTATAATATGCAAATAGTTTGTGGTCGAAGTTTAGAAGTTGGTGCCCTAAATTGCTCTGAGAAAGATGCAAAATGATACCACCTGATGGGATGAGAAGTATGGGCCAAAACATGTGTCCAAACGTGTCCGTACATGATTGTTACAACTTACAATATGCACTCAATTTCGGAAAAATGTCTTTGTAGACACACAAATCTTCTAAGCACAGAAGTATTTCCTAATATTGGATTACCAGCTAAGGTGACTTGTCATGTATATTGGTTATAACTGGTTCCCTGCTCATTTGTGCTTAGCAATGATTACAAAATGACCAAATCATTATCTTACGGGTAGGGCCATCATTTGGTTACTAAGAAAGGTACAATAAAAGTCACGTAAAAGTTCCAGCTTAATACAGTGTCTACTTATTGAGAAAACAGCAAAAAAACTGTCACAGAAATTTCATCAAGATTATCAAATCCATCAACATTTAGCGCGTACCAACTGCATCTGGGCGTATTGAGGGCAGCGATCAAACAGCCACCGAGGAAATTTCTTTTTAGGGGTAACTACCAAAGTTTTACCCAACCTTTCAACATTATTTGATAAACAAATTTATTGATAACAGAAACCGGTAACCCATCCATTATGAGACTTCAATACAAATTTGATTTGTGATCATTGTCTACTTTGAAAAGACAGTTACTGATACATGACGACTATTGAGCTGCAAATCCCTTCATTTCCTTAAAAATTATGCTGTAATGTCCGTAAAAAGAGACTTTTAAAATTTCTAAAGAAAAAACAGGGTTATCTACATAGTTCATCTCTTTCAAAATTAATCAACATCAAAGAAGTTCACAGATAAGATAAAAAAGCGACAATAATGTAATACTGGATTTAAAAGACAAGTAGACAAACAACTACAACTATAGTTAGAAAGCACAAAAACTCTCAAATTCCAATAAATGAAAAGTTGGACTTGAAAATCGAGTTCAGATTTTTGTTTTAGTCGAGCCTTGGTTCATGTACACGAATCAAGAGGTAAAACATGGGGCAGTTGAACGTACTAAATGGACAATCCTTTTTTGAATCAGCCAGTGGTACTTTGTTAGGGATTACTGTACTATTTCAGATGTTGCCAATTATTCAATGTGCTTTACTTAGAATGTGATGGGAAGTATTAAAATGTACAAATCCAATGAAGCCAGTTTAAGCTCCATGAACAAAATTATGTCGAATCTAATACATCTATAGAGCTGTGTATGTTGACTACGGCACCAATTCTGGATTTGACCTGCAATGTTTGTGCATCACTGAGGATCAAACTTGTATTTCATAGACCTTATGCTCCCGTTGACACTGGTGGAGTGCAGCAGGCTTGGAAATGCATCTTTGAGAGGGCAAGGTCATTTTCATTGAGCAAAAGGGCATTTCCAATGGAAAATCTTAAAGTTTCGTGAAAATTTTGACGGGGCATTGAGGTCAAGCCCAGGCAAACGGAGGCCATGACCTCCGTGTAATTTCAGGCCTGAAATGACCAAACAACAGCCACGCAAAATTTCTAACTTTTATAGGTTTGCACACACACATATATGCGCGCACCTGTCTAGTGTCTTCACAAAACACTGAGCAAGTGAGTGCCATAGTCAACAATGAATTACAGCTCTACATGAATGCATGAGACTTTTAAGTCAATGAACACTACATGTATACTTTGGCATCGTACATTATTTGAGGACAACATAATATAATACAAATGTACAAAAAAACAATTTCTTCAAATACCCATGATCAGGCTAGTTGTTGTTTTTGGAGGGAAATTTGGTTATTAAGAAAATGTTCAAACTGAGCTGTGGTTGACATTAGCTATGGTTCATCCATAAGGGAAAAAATGTCCTATTTGAAAATGAATTAAAGAAATTCTGACGCTGATTTTTGTTTTTGTCAAAAAGGTAAAAAACTTTAAGGTACACACACATAATATAAAATTGGCATCTTAATTGTCTTGTTTAAGTCAATAAAATTGTTTCACTATTTTGCATTAAGTTAAAAACACTGAAACCCTTTGTTAAAAAAAATGGTGGATAAAATGAGTTCTGGCACTTTTTCCGTAAACAAAAAAAGGAGTTTGTGTCCATAATTTTGTTTAAATGCAATCATATTTGTTTACACAAAGAGCTGATTGGAATGTATAAAAAAAATATTTATGGACAGAAAATTTGAACAAATTTAACACCTTGTGATCTGACGGTACAAAAATGTTATTCCCAATTAATAACAGGAAACATTCCCAATTAATAACAGGAAACATTCCCATTTGGGAGCACCAGCCCTTCCCATTTGAGAACACTAACCATTCCCACTTGAAAGCACCAAACATTCCTATTTGGGAACACCAACTGTTCCCAGTTGGTGGTGTTATTGACATAAAGTCATGCTGCAATTGGAATGTACATGTACACGGTTCATTCTTTAAAAAACAATTTCTTTCCGGTTACATTTGCAGTTTTCTTTCACAACAAGCCCAACCAACGCCAGAGTTATTCTTGACAAAATCCTAGGATTTCCCTTTTTCAAACCAACCCTATCCATACCCAAACTCGTGGGTATGGATTTGAGGGGGCCAATCTGGTGTCAGGCTTCTTACTATTGCTTATTACACAGTCGAGATTTCTCATTATAACTGAAGAACGTCGACAGGTGGGAGTTTGGCCACTTCGTAGAAGACCCTGGTAGGGAAGAAAATTAAAGCAGAGTTAAAGTAGTGAATATTTGGTCAAAGTACCTTAACTCTCAAACACATCTAAAGGCAGGTTTTAACCATTTAAATAATATTGGAATCTTATATAGCTCAAGTATCCACAAATGAGGTGCTCATGTTGAGAAGGGATGCTGAAGGCCAAAAGTGTCAAGACCGGGACTTGAACCCACACTCTGCTGATCAGAAGCAAGTTCGAGTTTGACCGTGCCACCACAACACGCCATGTATAAGACAGACAGAGAATCTTACAAATGAAAACTGCAACTGTTTCTGGTATTAGGAAACGTATCCTGTTCCTAAAAAGAACTGATGCTGTTGCTGGCAACAGTAACAATAACGAACAAAAAACTACAAAAAACAAACAACCCCCCCCCAAAAAAAAAAACAACAACAACAACAAACAACTAAACAGTCGATGTCTGGAAAAAAAACCAAAGTTTTTCGAAAGGATTTTTGGGCAGACCCTTAATATCATATGTAACGGGAGCTGTCCACATGTGGTGATACTTACTGGTGTGAGTATTTATTCCTGATGGTCATAAGTTGTTTATTAGGGGTCGCAGTAAGCATAGAGTTCAACTCCTTCGTGAGATCGGCTAGCTCCGATGCTGTGTAGCCGGAGTAGTGATTGAGCGTTGCATCCTGATTGGGTGAAAAGGGGGCAATCAAAAAGGTCAGATCTCCAAATGTGATTAATTGTTCGCTTAAAATTGTTGTGATTAAAAAACTCAACACTAGTAATTATAAAAAGTCAACAAAAATAATACTCCTGTAAATGACAAGGTAATGACATGATTTGAAGACATAATACTCGGTTCGTAGTATGAAGCGAATTTCAGGTACGGCCTGTTTTGTGACGCAAGGAAACTCCCTTTGCTTTTGCATGAAGTATGAGCTGGACCTTAACAATGTTTAAACAAAAGGTACACACACACAAAAAGAAAATGGTATAAATTACAAACAACACTAGCAACTTTCTTGCATGACTGGTGGATGAACTATTTGGCTCCTAAGAGCACGTGACCTTGTTCAAAGCCAAAACTCAAGTTCGCAGTAAAGATGGCGTCTATCACGAGCTACAGGGTTCTCCCAATGTACAAGCTAGCATTATCGGGACGATACGCGCGAATTGCGTCCCGATACGCGCACATTTCGGCCGATACGCAAATGAACAATTAAAATTAAAAATCTTTTAAAAAAAAATAATAATAATCGGGAAAACCATAAAAAATGCTCCAGATTGCACAGTAGAGCTTTTAAAACAAAGATAAACACCAAGTTGAAAACATTCCGAAGATGTTGTTTCAATTAAGTGTGCTTCAGCCAAACATGAAAATAAATTTGGTCCAGAATGCCCTACAGAAAAAACCTGGGGAGAACCCCGTACAGGGACAAGAGTGGGGCTTGATTTCCTGAAGAGCTAAGATTGGTCTTAACTTTCAATCAGTCACAATTGCTATTAAGCGAAGTGGGGTGTCACAAAACAACCACTACTACTGACAACGCATCTTAATGAATCTTAGTGCTTTGTGCAAATCGAGTTTGGAAGCAGGCAATTGTCAACGTACCCATTCCCCTGTCTTGGTCATCTTGAAGGCAAGTAGGAGAGCAGCTGCGGCTATCTTAGAGTCTCTCGTCTCCAGGAACTGACTCTCCATCAACGAATGCTCGAGAATAAACCTGGCCAGCGTTAAGGTCTCCATGGAGGCGTGAGCACACTACATAGAGAAACAGAAGGACAGCGTTAACGGCCGGAAAAGTTTAGCTGAATTTACTGTTAAAATGTATTAAGGGTACATGATAATGCCTGTAACTATACGGCCCTTCCGTGGCTAAACAGCCCGATTTGTGGTTTTTACAAGTTTTACATCAGATCATTTCTGGGTAAATTGAGGGTGCTTTTCCCATTTCAAAGTTTTAAAGGCATACTCTGTATGGTTTCTGAATACAACATGTCTTATCTCAGCCTCTTTTTACACTTTCCTCATCCCATTTTTATGGCAAAACAGCTTTATCTCTGTACTTGCTTTTATCAAACTGTCAATTTTTGAATAAGGCTGTTTTGCCATGGAAGGGCCGTATAGCAGAATGCATTGTAAACGTACTAAATTGTTGATTAAAATTCTGGTTTACATATAACAAATTTTAAAAAAAATTGGTGGGGGGGGGGGGCACCTTAGCGTATCTTCTGAGAAACCGATATGACAGGGGGATGCCGAGGTCAAAATCCAGCAGTCTTAGGATTGCCATCTCCGTGTCAATGAACTGCTGCCTTTCGTAGGCATCATCGCAGATGTACTTGAAGTCATCCAGGGCGGGGGGACACCTCTCCTAAAATAGAGCAAGACGGAGAAAGAAAAAGGCCTGGTTAAAAAAAATGTGATTCTTACAAAAGCTATGTTAAATCACACGGCTTGCCCTTTCACACTAGCCCGGCGCAGGTTGCTTAGTAAAAAAAAACTGCTATGGGCTAGTGAACACCACTTCTCAACTTGTCTCGTGGGCTACTGGAAATTGCAACCTTCTTGTTTATATAGTTCTCAATATTTCTTCCTTTCCAGATGTGAATAACAATTTTTCTCAAGTGTTAATAAGTGATCTTTGAGTGTGTGAACGTAACGTCATTTAACTAATAAACTGGTTGCGATCACTAAATCAGCAAGATACATCGATGACAATACATGCATAAAATGTCGGCAAATAAAACTTCATGTGGGTGAGTGAAATGCTCAGTTTCCTAACCCTGTGGGCTACTTTCTAAAAGGCTTAAAAGCACAAGGCCTGGTTCATTATTTTATGAACAACAAAAAGTCACAGGCCCTTCATATAAGGGCGACTTACGTCGTATTTGCAGGCGATGAACAGTGACGTGGCGCCCAACAGTTGAAGCACGTCTCTCGATACTACTTTCTTCATCAGATAGCGGTCTATCAGTTTGACGGCCAAGTACAGCGTCTCGTGGTTCAACTCGAAGTTTTCTTGGACCTCGACGAGCCAGTCCACCAGCACTGCCCTCATGTGAGTATTGACTTCAGTTTGTTTGTCAAAGTACGATTGGATTGGAGTTAATAGCTGTACAAAGTTTTTTTAAAAAACAAAATCAAGATTTTTATAAAGTCATACCAAATTCTATTTCCATTAAATAGTAACAATGGGGTCTCGTAGTCTGATAAACAACTTTCAATTCTCTTCAAAATGTACTACACATAAGACAAATGAGGTAGATTTTCTCTTAGTGCTGGTTCAACTCATTCAGATATTGGTCTTGTAAAATCAACAATTCTGGTCCAATTGAAAGTTTATTCTCAAATTCTGAACAACAACAAAAACAATTGGAGAAAATAAATAAAGAACAGCGATAGCAATTAGGCCTCTTACCTCACGTTCTTTGAGGTAGTTGAATATGTCTTGGGCATAGATCGGTGACTGGTTAGGGTCTCCTTTGTTTTCTTCATCAATGTCATCATACTTTGGAGTTTCCTGCAGACTTATTGCAGCTACCTGCTTTTTCAAATGTAGAAAAATAAAAAAAATTAACATCAAAACAGACCAGGGCATTAGCCTTTTTTTTTTCCGCATTAAAATTCATACAATTTGAATTTTTGATGATAAAACCATCACACTCCAAATGTGTTTTGGGCCTTACTTTAAAATGCATAAATAATTTAGCTTAAAAGGTGCCGATTAAGAGACAGGGATGCCAGTGACTCTTCCCTTCAGAGCCTGAAAAAATTTTGCTGCGACAGAAAGGGGGTCAATTCTGACCACCCCCCTGCAAAAATGCCTGGATCCGCCCTGTCGATTTCATGGTTTATCTCATAATGGTTAAAAGAAAAAGAAAAAACAGTCTTATAACTTGATATTTACATAGGCCTACCATAAAAAAAAATATAAAAAAAATACGATTTTTTTGCGCTGATCATTTTTTTAAAAACGCGGAAATCCGCGGAAACGCGGAAAGAGTTGCATGCCTGCACTCTTCAACATCTATAATGACTCAATGGTAACGCCAAAAACTCAGTCGGTATGTCTCAATGGTAACGCCAATCGTCCGCGAAACAAAATTCTCAGAGCGATTTCACGTACAGTCCAAAGATCGTGTATGAATGTACACACAAAATACATCGATACATACCATACGGCACCACGCACACATTCGACAGAAAAGTCTTCGCTCGATACTTCCGGCATTTACAATACATGAACGAACGCTTGAGGGCGCTTTCAAAACATATTATCATTAAACACGAGTCGCTCCTAACGAGCGCCGGAAATCTGTTTTCAATAAAAAAAATAATTTTCCGGCCAGATGAAATACGGAGCGCCGGAAAAATTTGGGGAAAATTTTAAAAAGCCGGAATTCCGGCAATAGCCGGAAAACTGGCATCCCTGAAGAGATAAATTACCGCATCCTTGATGTCTAGTTCCACTGTTCGCTCCTCGTTTTTCATATTCATCAAAATCACCTCATCAGAGCTTTCTGACGGCGAACTGTACAAGAAAAAAAATGTACATGTTAAACAATCAAGCATCAGAAGTGAGGTGTACAGAAGCACACACACAAAAAAGAAAACAAAAAATTGCTCACAAGAAAAAGGTCACCAGCCAAAACGCCATGCCATATTATGTATTATGAGCTTGTGACTGGTTTCCCGCTCAATTTTTTTTTTTAACAGAAATTTTTAACACAAAATTTATCATGAGAGCATGAAGACAAAGGTCTGGAAGACTATTGTATTCTGAAGCAAAATTAATTTTGTTTTGCTTGTTTGTTTAGATGATCTTCCCGTCAAGGGAACTTGGCAAACAACCTTATGCGGAAATAAACACCTAGCTGGCAACAGCCAATCTCTCTCTTACAAACATTGGTTTAACGTATGTGATTATGAATTCCACAAATCAATAAATTGTGGTAGCTAAACGACAATTTACTTTTTCTAGTCATTGTGAAATCAGCGGTTAGCTCAGCGGGATTCGAACCTACAACATTGTGTTTGCAAGTCCTGCAGTCTCACCACTTGACCACTGTAAATCAGATCTTAAAACAAGAGGGCCACCAACCTCGAGACGGAGGACTGTGAGGACGAGGACTGTGAGGACGATGACGACTCCTGCGACGAACCCTGTGACATAATAATCTCCAGACTGTCATCGTCATCATCCACCCCCCTAACTGTCTCAGGAACCACTTCTGGTTGAGCCTTGACGGCCACCGATTTGGCTTTCAATGCCTGCTGGACGATCGTAGACTTCTTGGAGGCAACAACTGTGACTTTTTTCTTGCCGTCATCTTTTCGGACGAGTTTTGCCTGTGTTAGACCATTCAAACAAATGTTAAAACTGCTTTACCTACTGTATTTTATAAAAGCAAATGTTCATGGGAACTGACCGTTAAGTTGTGTAAAATTTATGCTATTAAATGGTAACCATGACATCAGAGCCCAACTTCATAGCGCTGCTTCGGCAGACAATGCTTAACAAGTTTCTGCTTAGCAAAAAATAAGCTGGATACCAGTCATGACATAATTCGGCTGGTAGCATTAATCTGGTTAAAGCGTAATGATGTTGTCCGTTGCTAGTTGCTACTGTTTGTGCTAATGCATCTCTTTGAAGCTGGGCGCAGGACCATGGCCCATATTCGCAGAGCTACTTCCGCAGAAAACATTTCTTAACCATTTTCTGCTCAGCGAAAATGAGCGGGATACCACGGATGGTACACGTGACATGGCACTTTGGCTGAAAACCTTGGTAGCATAATTTGTGTTCGCTTAGCTACAAGCTTTGCTTAGAGCAGCTCTAATGAAATTTAGGGACAAACTTCACAGGGCTGCTGAAGCACAAAAATTTGCAACATAAGCGCAGATGGCTACCAGCCAATATACCATGTTTCGTGTGCTCCTTTGCCTGGTTCCCTGCTTGAATATTTCCTTTAAAACCATGAAAACTATTATCAGGGCCAGATTTCATCGCTCTAGTTACCATAAGCAAAAAATTAACGCTTACGGATGCAGGGGATTCTGCGCTTATGTCAAGCGTATTTAATGGGCATTGAAGCAGGGAAATTTTGCTTGTGCGCATCCGTACTCCACGCTACTAGGATTTCTTCACTTTCACAGCTAGCGCAGAAATTTGACGCTTGCAGGAGAATGGTGATCGTAAGCGCAGAATTTGGCAGTAAACAGAGCCATGAAATTTTGGCCCTGTTTTTTTTAAGCATTTACAAAATGTTGCCAGCATAGGTGAATGTCACTTCTGGACTTCTGGTTACAAGGCTGTGTACACTTACGTTTGTGATGTCCCCAAAAGCCGCTCTCTTCTGGGGTTGTTGACCCTTGGGTGACCCGCTGGAACGACGCTTGTTCTGTCTCAGAGTGGGGGCGCCAGAGGGCTTATCTTGATGGATCTAAACACGAAATGGGCATACAAAAATATCATATAAATACTTTATGCACACGAGTGCATTGTCGCTTAATACAATTACGAGGATTGTTTCATTTGGCAAAGCGAAATTCAAGTGAAACGGATCAGCCAGAGTGATTGTATTCTGCAAGAATGCACAACGAAAAGGAAGAGGTTGAAATCAACTAGGTTTTCCTTGGTAGCCAGCAGGGCTGGTTCCACCAATCAAGTGACACTTGAGGATCTGTTTGTGGTACCAGCTTGGCACACCAGCACGCCACATTTAAGAACTGGTCATCAAGAATTAAAAATCTGTCTGCCACTTTCGTCCCATTTTTAAATTTTTTTTTCCCAAGTTCATGCGTTGCAGAGTTCAAATACAACCTTTAAAACCTTAGCTTTATTTTAAAAGTCAGGAAGAAGTGGCAATCAGGATTCACCACAGAATCCATTCACCATGATCAAAGAGCATGTACAACCAATTTTTCCCCAGGCCCTTAGGCGGGCCCCCGATCCTAATACCATAAAAGCTTCATGCTAGCATAGGACCCCCCCCCAACCTTTAAATTTCAAAGTTGGAGAACACTGATAAGGTGCTTATAAAGCATGTAAAGTGACAATTTAAAACGGTCAGTGATGGATTGAAATGCAAAATATATTACATTCTAATCAGTCACTGACACTATTCTCAATCACAAGTTTCGAACAGCATTTTTACAAGGTTTCCGAAAAACTTACCTGTTGGACATTCACTGTCTTTGGTTTTCTTCTAAGCGCAAGTGGCATCTTGCTGACAATAACTCCCTCTCTTCGCAGTCAAAGTATGAATCTAAAAACAACATTTTAAAGATAAAAAAAAACCCCAGTGTTAAAGACTCCTTTAGCAAAATTGCATGTTGTGCATTTGGCAAGTTCCCGCCGGACAAAACACAAAAAACTATTCAAATTGAGTCATAATGGGTTGGGCTACATGTATCAAACGGGTGATAGGCTATCAAATTCAAATTGAAGCCAAGCCAATGATGGTGTATACTGTGGCACAAATGTGGTGACCACAAGAACCAGAAGTTGTTTTTTTGACAGATAAATTATATAAAAAACATTCAAAAACCAACTAAAAAAGCTATTTCTTGTACTCCTTGGTTTGATCGACTGATAACCTTTTCATGACCTCCGTTCCTCCGTGCTTGGATGGCCAATTATCCAGAAACAAGCTAACACACAAAAATAAACAAGGTGACTGCCTTTTTGATAGTTCTTTGGAGAAATTTTATCATTTGTAGTTGATGAAAAATTTACCATTGAAGCTTTTAGGTGCTTTTGATAATTTCTAATTATTCGGATCTCTAGATCCCCTCTACTCTAAAGATACATAATTTACTAAAGATCGTTGAAGTGTTTTGCTGACATATGTATTGCCTTGTGGTTTTAGCTCTAGGGATAATTAAGAATTTATCAAAAGTGCCAATTTGCAACGGCCTCGGAATCGCTCACTTGACCATGGATTATCTGGAATTAATGTAAGTAGCGTGTCAACAAGTGGTCTACGTTCTATTTGCAATTTATCATTCTTAAATAGGTCACTTATAAAATTCAAGAGAGGAAATTTTCTCTTAAAAAGCGCAACAATTGAATGTGTTCAGTTTAGTTTCAGTAGGCCTATGTGTACGGACAGAGCAGCAAGCAGCTCATTGTTAACACCTGCCAAAAAGTCCATCTGAAAAACAAGTCTACAAATTCATTTTCGAAACCTTCAGGCCACTGTTAACATTTCCGCTGATCATCTAAGATATGGCTACCACAATGCTTTGCAACAGCCATACACGCTTGGTCTTCATATTTACAGTGGTGGGCATACTGGTAGGCATGGCTGGTGCCTTTGCATGCTGCCGCGATGGCTGGGTGAAGTTTGGTAACTCCTGCTACAAAAACTTCACTGAAAGAAATTTGAGGGCAACTGGCTGGATTGACGCCTACGAGAGATGTTCTAGCCTGGGATCCCGTCTCCTCAAACTAGACACCAGTGGGGAGGCAGAGTTTGTGAAGAGCATCATCGATGGGGATGGAGAAACACGCATCATTCTTGAGTGCACTGTTGATTTAGACAGCACACCACCCCAATGCTCCGATGGGGATGTTGGCGAAAAGCTTAGGATGCTGCGTATTGACCCTAGTTCTCAGACCTGCCTGGTCATGAAGCCATTTAGCAGCTCAGACCAGATTTCATTCACGACCATAGCATGTTTTGACAGACCAGTCCGCTTTGTGTGCGAGTACAAAATTGAGAATACTCGGTGTATTGCTGTTGGATCTCCAACCATGCCACACCCTTGTCTGCTTGACTACACCTATAAGGAAATCCCACTTCTGCACCCGATTCACTGCTGCCTGGCTTGCCGTAAAGACTCTGACTGCAAGTCGTTCAATCTGTCGGGAAAGATGTGCCAGTTCAACAATGCCACCATCCCCATGATTGACACTGACAAGTCTGTGCAGTTGAAGGAGAACTGTATATACTATCAGTTTCAGTGAGTAGCACCAGCAAGACCTTGTCTCAGAATTCACCACTGCAATAACCTATCTTTCTGAAAGTTTGTATATACTCAGCGCCTTGAGTACCTTGTTTGGTAGATACGTGCGCTATATAAGACTTCGATATTATTATTATTATTATTATTGTCTTTCAGCTCGGCTTTTAAAACAGCTCTGAACAATTACTAATTAGAACATCGACTGTGCCACTTGGCGGCAAAAAGAGCCACTGGAACTTTCATTCCCTAAATCCAACACACAAGAACCTCAACAGGGTTTGTTGCTCTTGTTCAGTGACTAGACAACACCTGGACAAGTTTAAACTTTGTTCATTTCACTAGTCCATCAGCTTAAACTGCACTTGGCCTTATTCATATCAGGGATGCTTTGCAATACTGAACTTAGCCAGCTGGACCATTATTGGAGTGAATTTTGACTGGTCCTCGGTTTCTTTTTAAACTGGCATCTAGGCCAACGAACTGGTAGACACTGTAAAAGGGAAAACACTGTTCAACAGTAACACCTCCCAAAAAGTGAACAAAGGATGCACGTTTGAATAGCTTTTTAACATTCGTTGGCTAACAAACCTTCACTACCAGAGGGCAAAGCAGTTAGTTAACATTCTTTTAAGTAGCTAGTAATAGTCAGATTAAAAAAATATTATTATTCACCGTATCTGGATTTTAACCTGGAAGAAATACATGTATTGAGCACGACAAGTATTGAAGTAGGTTGCAGTAATATATGAGTAGCCTGGCCGACAGGGCAGGTTGAGAAGTTGGGTTTGTTAGCCCATTCATCACATGTAGGCCTATCTAGTTAGGATCATCGCAACTAAGTAATTAAGTATTTAAAGTAATACATTACATGTAGACAGTTTTTACTGGGAAAAAGGATGTCAGGCTAGTGACGGGTGACCCCTACTAAGAAAAGAAGGTAATATGTATTTTGACCACAATTAATTTTTGATGTGTAGTTTGCCTTTGCTTTGCCTTTGGTATTTCTAAAAAATGATGACCATAAAAACTTACTTGGTAAACAGCATGC
This sequence comes from Pisaster brevispinus, assembly GCA_023634235.1. Classification (NCBI taxonomy): domain Eukaryota; kingdom Metazoa; phylum Echinodermata; class Asteroidea; order Forcipulatida; family Asteriidae; genus Pisaster; species Pisaster brevispinus. Next base: position 2,278,045 of record JAMKCF010000014.1, on the reverse strand, counting down.
ACTGGAGAGCTGTTGATTTAATGATTAGTTATATAAATCATCGAAAAGAACCCTTGGAAGTAATGTATTTTTAGAGAAAGAGGTAATTTTTCACAAACAGTTTTGAATCTGAGAAAGTCTTTCATTTTTTTATAAAGCTAATTCAGCTTTATGAAACAATGAAAGTCTTTTGTTAAACTTTAATTTTAATCATAAATAATGTCAACATGGTCAATGATAAATTAACCCCAAAATAATGACTTTTTTTAATGTCATAAAAAAAACTCATAAAGTGAAGCACTTTGAAAAATCTCTGTTCACATTGTCAATGCTGTATTATATGACTTATCAGCACGTTGTTGTCTTAAAAAATATCATTGTGACTGGGTTGCTATTACAACAGAACATAGACTAGAGCAAGGAACAGTGAACAGAATTCAGAATTACAAAACACACAAACCAAACCAAATTACACACAGTGCAACACTTTCAGTTTCAAGAAACAAACGTGTGGAAAAGAAATGGTACAAACATCTTTAAAATATTACTCTTTTTCATACCCGATGCTATAATCTTGTGACACAGTCTTATGTGTTGAACTTCAGCTTCACTTCTGAGGGACTTGCATCAAAATCGGATTCGTTTCAAGACACGAAATCGTTGAAATTCCTGTGGTTATATATTCTGCAAATCTCTGTTCTTTGTACACAACCAATGTGATTCCGAGCGAGCCTGAATTTTTCCAGAACTCTATTTGAAATACACGCCAGCGTTCAGTCACTGTTTTGCCATAGACGCCCCAAAGCTGTGCTTTGATTGGCCAACACGCACGGGCTTTGACCAATCAAATCGTAGATATATTTATCTGATTTAAATACCCCAAAAGATTTCATTCAAATACTTTGTACTTTAAATTAGTTAATTATGTATTTGAAACTTATCAATCGTTAGAAAAAAGGTGTTATTTGGTAAAATAAATTATTTGGTGGAAAAGTACTCGGAATTTGTGATCCTTTTTGTTGCTTTTACTTTTATTATAGTAGCAAGGCCGTGACCCCTGCGAACTTTTTCGTTATTTACTTTTGTCTATTTCCGATTTCCATCGACGGGGCGGGTGTAAACAAACAAAATGGCGTCCACCATACAATTTTGACTAGACCGTGCCCTTGACACTTTGGTCCCGCGTTTACAGCATTCTTTGTCTTCTAGCGTCTTGTAGAGGAAACATTTTGGTAAGGTTTAGTAGCAGTTTCACATGAATGAAGTAACAGTTTAGGTTAGGGGTTCGTCTTTTGGTTTGAACTGTTGAAACAAACCGCGAAAGTTTGTCGTCACGACTCGCGACTCACGCCACGGACGGGTGGGTCGCACTTCTTTTATCTTACCTCCATGGTTAAGTTCAATTATTTGTCTATCAGCTTAATCAGCATCAAATGTATGGGAAATGGGGGGGGGGCGCTAGTTCAGAATTCTAGAGTTTTGTTTGATTTAATTTATTTGGCAAACTGTAAGAAAAATACATGCCAATACATACATTCAAAATAGAAAAATACACAGAAAACAGCATGAGCATTGGACTTTGGTTGAAATGAGCAACGAGCGGGAAAGGAATTTTGTAATTTACCGGGGATAAACTAGACCATGGAGGTAGAAAGGAAAAATTTCCGTATCCAGCCACCACTTTTTCAGGGTCGTACTAATTAGCGTCAACAGGCCCATTTCACGACAACTCAAGACAACTCAAGACAACAAGTTTAAAATACCATCAAATACAATGGTTGGTTGTAATCAGAGTGTATCTGGAAACACGTTTAAAACTGACTGGAACCATCGTGCATACATATTTTTTAGGGAAAAAATGTTTTTATCGTAAAAATAGTCAACTTTCTCCGTCCGTAGAATTGGCCGACGTGATGCTATTGCACTTGCGCAATGACTTTGGACCGCACCTTTATGATACGGGTGGGTTTGTGTTAGGGGTTGGGAACTACCCTTGCGTACAGTGTCGGTAAGGGGGGTTGACGTAGTAAGAAAGCACCAAAGTAGTATGATGAATGAACTCCTTTCCTTATCAAATCATTGAAACAAAGGAATACATGTAAATAAAACTATAATATGAAGAGTTTCTTACATTGACATGATTGTGTGGGCACCATTGCACTTACCTGTATTGTAATGGTGCAGTCCAATATCATTGGGCAAGCGCAATAGCATCACGTCGGCCAATTCTACGGACGGAGAAAGTTGACTACTTTTACGAAAAAAACATTTTTTTCCGTGAAAAATATGTATGCACGATGGTTCCAGTCAGTTTTAAACGTGTTTCCAGATACACTCTGATTACAACCATTGTAATTGATGGTATTTTAAACTTGTTGTCTTGAAATTGTCTTGAGTTGTCTTGAGTTGTCGTGAAATGGGCCTGTTGACGCTAATTAGTATGACCGCTTTTTCATTCGTTATGAAATAAAAATGAGTGAAAAAGTGGTGGCAGGATACGGAAATTTTTCCAGTAGAAATTTCTACCTCCATGACTAGACCATGTATTGTATTGGGTGCTGTACTCCTTTAAACATTTTCAAGTACAGCGCCCCAGTTACTAGGTCTAGGGCCCAGGGGATAACACGGTATAAAATTAATAACAATAAATATTTCTAATATTAATAATAAATAAATTAATATTATTAATTATTTATTTGCATTCATTGTGCTGTTGTTGTAGTCCTCTAATTCTGAGACTGAGAGTGAAAACAAAATGGGGCCTCCTGTTAAACTTACCAAGTACCACAGGACTTCAATATCATGGACAAAACAGTAAACTTGATTTGAAATTGAAGGACTGCTGCAAAATACAAGCAAATGCAGGACGGGAATTTATAAAATAAAAGCTACAAGAGCACAATTAACATTTGACAAAATAAATCAATAAATCAATATTAAAAAAAACCTTGGGGCTCAAATCAAATCAAATGTTTTGGAGACCACCCCCGCTCTTGTTCATTTGAATCCATTATACCACTACCAGGAGCTCTAAAATCATTATGCAAAACTAATTTTATTAAATTCAGGCATGCAACTCTTCCGCGTTTCCGCGGATTTCCGCGTATTTCCGCGTTTTTTAAAAATGATCAGCGCTAAAAAAATGTACAACCACAATAATGTGAAATAAGCCTAGTACATGCTAAGAATGCACCTAAGAGCATAATAAACCTCAACATTTTCTAGGGTACCATTGTGGATCTCATGTCCCTTGGTGTTTTGGCTGCCTCGCTCCGCGCTTGCGTTGTGCCTTTGAAAATTTCCTCTTTTTTTTTCATCGGGCAGTTGCATGCCTGTAAATTCATTATAAAAAAACTGCACCATGCTTGCCCTGAGCCGATGATACTTTAAAACAAAATATTTGTGACTTTTTATTTTCACATTTAAGAAAAACGGCAAATTACTTTGCAAAATTTTAGCACATGGTCTATTGTAGCATTTTGTAAAAAAAGGAACATTTGCTGGTATCATTGATTTGGTGAGATCACTGTCCAGCTACCATGGACCATAAGGCAAGGACCCCTGCTCTATGGTATTCAAATTTTGCAAATTATTTCTAACTTTTTCTAACAAATTTTAAATAAAAAGTTTTAGGCCTAAAGAATGTGACAATTATCGCAGCTACATGTAGAGTAGCACAAAGAGTAAACCCTTTTATATACATTTGGACCCAGTTACAGGGGCGCTGTACTCTTTTTTTACAAAATTTTGACCAAAGATTTACAAAATTTTGAATAAAGGAGTACAGCGCCCCTGTTTCTGGGTCTGATACACTGTACCATGTTGAAGTCAGTTTATATATCATTTGTTTCTATAAACAATTTGTCCAAATTTTAGAGTAGGGTGTACGTGTAGATGTTAACACTCTCTTCTATGAACGGCCACGGTATCGGCTCTTCACAGAGACTTATGGATGATCGGATGTTTAGCTCCGACTCAAGTGTCGGAGGCATCAACGAGGCTAGGGGAAGAGAGGATGAATTCCTTAATGATTCTTACACGTCTTCGATTGTTGAGGTAAGGACCATATGGGGGTCTTAAAGGGGCATGCTGCTTTTGGATTTGGCACTTTAGGCGATAGAAATTTGTTGTTTTGAAATGAATATGATTATGATATTATGAATGATTTATTGGAATGTTATTAGGTCATTTGTTCTCCGGTACAGGTTGGATCAAAATAGATTTTCTTGGTTACTGTTGGAGTGCTTTTCATTTATAATCTTTTGTATGTAATTAAACCAATTAAACAAAGGAATTCCCTGAGGTGCCTAGCTTAGTGATCAAGTCATTTTTCACTTGCCTATTTAAAAAGAAAGTAGGTAGACTAATAATTTTTTGAGAAAATTTGTATGAAAGTTTTTAGGCACAGCGTAAAGCGATAATGTTTCAGACAACGGATGCGATTGCCTCCAAGGCTATTGGTCATTGTCTCGGTGCCCCTTGAAATGCAGGCCTGGAGTTACACGAAGGCCACCAAGGCCTTTGGTGCCCAATCTTGGCCTTGGTGCCCCTTCAGAAGTTTCCCATAGACTTTAAGATTCTCTAATGGAAGTGCCCTTTGCAAAATGAAAATGGCCTTGCCCTCTCAAAGATGAAATTCCAGGCCTGGCAATGTTCTTGTACAGATTTAAGTTTCCCGCATAAAGGTGCTTTTTACCTAGGGAAAAACTACCTTGCCCTAACCAGAACGAAGTCTAGGGCCTAATGTTGCAATGTTGTTGTTCAGATCACAGATATTGACAGTCGGGGGAACACCCCGTACCATACCACCGTTATCCTGAAACGATGCAGACAACAAGTGCTGATGCCATACTGGAAACTTCTCTTCCTTGTAAGTTTGGACCATCCTTTGCTCAGCATTGAGGGCGCTATTAATCCAAGTCCATAGAAATAGAACACAGAGAAAGCTTAGCTTAAGTGTCATCATGATCAAAGTAGGCCTGTGGCTGTGCATGTACATGTACATGGAATTATGAACTCTCACCCAGTTACTGCACGTGTGCGCCCTCCCCTGTATAAAATCTACGGAGAGAGTGGGCTTGTAGGAACTGGAGAGAGTTTATAACTCCATGTACAGCCACAGGCCCTTCAACTGTCACCTGTACCTGCTCTGCATGTCCTCTATGCCAGCGGTGGTCATGTTTTGTAGTTGACATGCCTGTATGCTGAAATTAACCAGATCAACCAAAGGGGATTCTGAAATTTGCCATACAGCAAAAATGGCAGTTTGCACGAGATTCACAGCATTCCCTGCGATGTGGCCAAATCTGATCATAAACAACAAGTTTCAATAACTTATCTAATTAACCAGAGTATTAAAAAGGAGTGAACCAATTTTCTGGCAAATTATAAAACTACTCACCTTACCTAGTCATATATAACATTTTAGAAGCCAGTCAGAAGGAAGCCATTCAACCTGTATCTGTCATGGAGCTAGGGTTCACACCCAAGTTTACGATACAACCTGGGAAACAGCAGCAGAGGGATCTCCCAAAGGCGATGCCATTTTTTATTCCAAGTATCAAGTAACAAACCATAAGGGAAACTGACTGGCACGTTAATCCGAACAGTCGCAGGTTCATGTACCGCTTTTGTCAAATTGTTCATAGTTCAACCCAATACTTTTTTTTTTTTGTAAAGTTTCCCAGTCCATTTCCCATGTGGTTTATTACGTGGTAACTGATATTTTTTTTCCACTGTGTGTCTTAAAATTGTTCTTTGTGGAGTTTAGATTGGCTGGCGTCCGTTTGGCAGGGATCGGATCAACTACCACTGGGGCTGGAGGATCCTCAACCTGATCTACCCCATCCTGCTGGTTGCTTTGATGTTCTTCGTCTACACTTACAGAATTATCTCCTGTCAGAGCAGATATGACGTGCCATTACTAATAATACCTGTAAGTTTCATTTCAAGTCGGTATTCAAAAATATTTTGTGTATTATTTTTTTGAATTTTTTGGAGCTTTTAGAAGATGCATTTTTCTTTTGCAATATCATGTCGCAATGAAACCCAGACTTGACAAAGAAAAGACGACAAAGGTCCTCGTAATAGCACCGTGATTCGTTGTACTATTTTGTGAAAATACGAGTACGCAATCACCTTGAATCACAAAATCTGATGAATGCTGATTATCTGCCGTATTATGCTGGAACCTTGGAGCACTCGGACTTTAATACCTCTCATTGAGCTGAATAGAATAATAAACCATCCATTATTGTAAGCCACATGTGTATTAACAAAAGGACAAAGGTTTACAATCGAAGATTACACAATAACCACCCCCAAAAAAGGGAGATTTTGAGCATGAATTCCAGTACCCTCTGTCCCTCTTTGTATGGAGAAATAAAGTGTAGCGGAGTAAGTGCATGCCTATGCACGCTACACAATGATATATCGGGGATACATGTCAGCCGGTCAATTGACCACAAAAATACTGAGGGCGCTCCAAAGTTGTTCCTGGCGTCAAAAAATAAAGCCACCATAAGCCAGTTTGGAAAAATTGGCGTGTATTCTCATGATCCAATGCAAAGTGGTTAAAGTAGATGATTGTTAAAATATCAAAACTTCATTTGCAGCCTTTGTTTCTCATCGAGCGTCTGCTGATAAAACTGTTTTCAATCCAATCTACAGACTCCCATTCCGCTAACGAACTCGTCACCCGCCTTAACCACCGTGAGATCGGCCAACTCTTCCTTCCAACTCACCCCTGCAGTGACCACTTACCATCTGTGTACCCACTTGGCCACATCTTACATCCTGCCAGACGTCCTACATTTCATGGCCTTCCTGCTAGGCTTCTGGTACTTCAGAGTTCAAGACAACGAGCAAATGGATGCCCTTATTCAGCAGGTTGGGTACCAGACTGCTTGGTTAATGACTGTCATTGACCATCTTTGATGAATTCTTCTTGTTTCTTTTATGCGGATTTTTATTTTTATACATCTGTACATGTATTTAATCTGTCTATTCTCTACTGTGGTCTTGAATGATAGATAATCTATGTCAGCTTGCCATATATCATGTAGTGAATGCATCTACACTCACACATTAGTGTTTAACACCTGCAATTGGGGACCTCCTATTGTCCCTCTTTTGTTTGTACCTTTTGGCAAAAGCTCCCGTTGGATTTTTAAGCAAATAAGCAAATAAGAGCATAGAAATAGGCACATAAGTGGTAAGTAAGAACTGCATATTGTTATTGTTATAGTATTTCTGTTAAGATATTTATTGTGGTCATTCTTGAGTGAAATTTTAAAATGTCCTGTTGACCTTGTTTGTTTCCTTATTTTAATATTTCGGACTGTCCTTTTGGTGCAGGTTTTTGGCTATTATATAAACTTAGCCATTTGTGGAGATGGACTGAAGTATAAACAAAGCATTATTGGTTGTTTTTTACAGGCTTTTCTGCATGCTACACCAAGTCAACATGGAAGCAACACACAGGCCATGATGATAAAGACAATGAAGTAAGAAAACTCTTTACCCCTGTTCCTGATTGGTCTCGATCTCCCTATTTTCCTATCCTGCCCCCACCAGAAACTTTCACATGGGACTTTTATTGCATTTTTCTTGATAAGTTTGCCATTAAAAACCAATCTATGACCCTACCTTCAACTACCCTCCCCAAGTGTTTATTTATTTATTAAATTTTTTTTTAGCAAGTCCTTCAACTAAACTACTTTTTTTTCCTCTCCAAATATAGGTGGATTCTTGTCGGTGGTGCTGTCTGGGTGTTAGTCTCAATAGGCAAGAATATACTGTTCTTGGTCGCATTTGGAGTTGACAACACTGTTTACCCTTTCTTCACTGAGTAAGTCTCATTACATACTGTGGAAATCGCCCCTGACTAACTTTCAAACTAATCAAAATCCCACCGCACATTTTGTTTGATTCTTTTTGACTGCGGACGGCACTAGTAAAGTTGGCCCAATTTCATGGCTCTACTTACTGTAAGCAAAGAATGGGCGCTTACTGAAGCAACGAATACCGCGTTTGCGTCAAGCGCATTTCACAGGCTAGCAGAGAAATTTTTGCCTGTGTGCATGCATACTCCATGTTACTAGGCATTTTTCATTTACTAGTGCAGAAATTCGGCGCTTGCCCCATAATCGAAGAACGGTGATTGCAACTGCAGAATTGGTCGGTGAGCAGAGCTAGGAAATTAGACCCTGGTCATGCTTTACATTGGATCAGGCAGAGCTTGAATTTGACACTGGACCGCAGGCCCGAGGCCAGTGATTTTAGCATCGGGCCAGTAAACTCATGGCCATACAAGTCCAACTGTCTTGTGTTATTTAATTGAATGATAGGCCTACCTCACTGTAATATCTTTACTTTAAAGAAATGACATTTAAATGTTGACTTTGAGTGTGATTGAGTCCCGTAAACTTTTCAATTTGGTTGAGTATCACAGTATACTTATCCATAAGACTAATGAGATCAAATCTTCATTGAAAGTTCTCATTTAGATTCTGGTCTTGTAAAGTGAATTCTGGTCCGGTAAACATTTTCGAGTTACAAGCCCTGCAGACTTGTGGAATTTTACTCCAAATTTGAGCCCTGTCGGGTATATTTTGTACAAACAACAATCAAAGTCCAACAGTTTTGGGTGTTGATTTACTGTAATGGTATGGGGTGAAGAAAGGACCCAGTTATTTCTGTGTACAGTTGTCCCACCATACAAACAATTTTGTTTAAAGATAAGGGTCATACTTGGGTAAGGTTCATACTTTGGTAATGACCCTCAAAAATATTGTGTAACTTTTATCTGAAAGCCTACTTGTTACAAAGACGGTAATAGTAGTGAGCACCCTGTGAAATTATTTTGACTGAATTCCCCCCCCCCCTCGTCCATTACAAATCAATAAAAGTATATCTAAAAATTTGAATCTCCTAAATCGCAGTCGGGCTACTTTTGGAGATTCAAATTCCCTTGGTGTCCGTGACAGTTGATGATAATTGTTTGCTGTTTTCTCAAAAAGTACACACACTATTTAGCTGAAACTTTCACAAGTGACTTTTATTGTATCTTTATTGATAATTTGACCTGTAATTCGGCGTTACGTTGACAAAAACCAATCTATTACCCTACGTTTAAATGTCTTTTTCATGTGCTTTTGTTTTAAAAATTTTAAATTTTTAAATACAAAATACCTGCTGGCTAGTCACTAAAGAAGTTACGGTCAAGCTTCAATCTCTCTCTCCAATCTTCCTCTCAACAGAGATGCATGGAATATCGCTCTACTCTGCCTCAACTTGTTCGGTTGTCTCATCTACAACTTGATCAACACTGCCGTCGTCGTCAACTACACTGTGCAATGTGAAACCATCATCTGCTTCGTTCGTAGCATTCGGGAGCGCTTGCTGGAGAAGACCAGTGACCTGCGAATGATCATGCATGTAAGTGGCATTTCGTGACCGAGCGGGGAAAGGTTTTTTGGCCAGCGGACCACTGTTAAGGTAGCCTTGTCCAAGGCTCTTTACGTAAGCACCCCGCTTTGAATTCACCAGGTAGCATAACAATACTGGCACGGTACTGCAGTACTTGATATACAGTATACCGTGGAATCGAAGCATGGTTTTTCAACCTCGTACCAAAAAACGAGGCCGAAACAGAGCCTTGTTCCCACTGTAAAAAGGTCAGATTGTGGGCGGAGTTGCTTTATGCTAATATTTCCCGAAGGTGTAAGCTCATTGGTTAAACATATCATTACGTCATAGTGAGAGTTCATGATTGGACGATTATCCGTCCAGTACAGGAAGTGAATATTCAATATCTGATTCCAGCATACGTAATTAGCGCTGGAATCCCTGCGCAAAGATAAAGAAAAACATAAGCTGCCGTTTACAATAGGAACAAGGCTCTGTTTCGGCCTCGTTTTTGGGTTTGAGGTTGAAAAACCATGCTTCGACCCCACGGTATGTTGTATATCAAGTACTGCAGTGTCGTGCCAGTGTTATGCTACACCTGTTGAGTTCAAAGCGAGGTGCTTGCGTAAAGAGCCTTGGACAAGGCTACTGTTAAGGTAGAATGGTGCCTTGCTTTTTCTTTGTGCATTACTATCTGCCTCTCTCTCTTTTCACTTATTTCCACTTCCTGCTTCTGTTTCGCCAGTTTACCTGTTTATGTGTGTTGTGTTGTCATTTAGCCTTCGAGAAGACTGCTAAGGGTTGGTCATTAATCTTTAGGCAAAGAATACCTTTGGTTTTTGGAACTGTTGGATTGTTTTAATCCTATATAAATTTAGAATACAACTAACCTGTGAAATGTTCATTTCAAAAGGTGGTCGCGTTTTTGAGATATTGCTGAAAATCCGGAGCTATGTCCACGCAGGAAGAATTAATCCCTAATAGGAATACACAATCTGAGAAACGTTTCTTCTCAGATTCAAATTTTGGGGGGTGAAAACTTATTATCTTTTTCCATAACCACATTATTTCAAATTGAAATGTTTCTCAAAATGCTTTATGCTATCGAAAGCTGCTGTACGTCTAACCAAGTAAGTTTTTATTGCCATTAATTTTCAGAGTGGTTGCCAAGCGTATACCCTCCACTTAACTATTTGTCACATTTATTTGTAATTCAGGACATTTTGAAGGTCTGGCAGGCCACGCAGCAGCTGAATGGGCCAATGGCGAAGATGATGTCATTGTGTGCCTTCAACTTTGCTGAGTTGGTCATAGTAGGTAGGTAATAGTCAATAGCTGGCTATTTTTAGACATGGTCCACTGCTGCTGTTACATGACTTAATCCTAAACCATCGGCTATTTCTGAACTTTATTTCCTTATTTTTTAAGACAGTTTGTTTTGATTGCTCTGTTGTTATCAGGTCCTTGCTTTAATATTGCTGATGCTTTACACGTTGTGTTCAATCTCAATAATGACATGCTTGCTACTTCCTTGTCTGCATTACTCTAAAGTCTTTAACTATTTGATGTCTGCCTGACTGTTTAAAACTGATAACATCGTTGCATTTCTCAGTGACTCAAAGTAGAAGATCTGTATGTTGTTGGTTGCTGTTGAGACGATCTTCCCGTCAAGGATATGAACGCCAAGCTGGCAACAGCCGGATCTCTCTCAAATAAACACTGGTTTAACGTCTGTGATTATGAATTTCACCAATCAAGAAACTGTGGTTCAGTAAATCAATTTTATTCTAGTCGTTGCGGAAGTAGAGGTTAGCTTGGTAAGATTCGAACCCACAATCTTGTGATTGTAACATTTCAGACCTTAGTGTTTAATCTTGTCTAGACAGAATAGATACTACTTCTATTAATAGAATTTATTGTGTCATGCTTTGTATCAGATTAATCTTGTTGTTGTTTTTTTCTTCTCATTCTTTCCTGCTTTTATGTGTTGTTAGCCAACTGCTATTTTATGTATGTACTTTTTTTCAGGCCTAATTACACTTATACCCTACTGCTGTTTTGTGACCTTGTTTGTTATTCGTAACATTATTTTGTATGCCATGTGTTAACAGGGGTAAGCCTACTGCTGTTTCATCGGAACGTACACTCCACGCCGTTAGTGATCACCTACCGTGTGTGCTTCTTCCTAGTCTGGCTGACCATTTTGGTGTTTCCTTTTGTACAGGTAAACACTTTGAGCGCACTGGGGGGTGGGTTTGGAGTGCATACCTGCCAGCTGTTTGGAATTATTTCAATTGTTCAGACTACTGGCCGCCAAAAAAGAGAAACATTCCTATTTCTGACAAGAGACAGCAATGAGCAAGATCAAACGTTCTGGCAAAAGAGGGTGCCATTGTTTGCTAGCGACAGTGTTTTGTCGTTTTGGTACATCGTTTGAAGTACCCACACCATTTTTGTGAAATTGTAAAACTGGTGTTCCCATTGCTTAGGTTTCAATGTTGGTAGGTATGGGATTGCGGTATATGAAGTTGGCTGCCAAGATATTTACAAAAATATTCTGATAGTTTTTACTGTAAAGAATGATAACCTTCAGCATAATGTACGACTTTGAAGGAGCACGTTGCCTTCGGTTGGGCCAATAGGGCTACAAAAAGCATTTGTTTTGAAATAAATATAGTTGGAAAAATTCTTTAAAAGTAGAATATTACGCTTCACTTAAATATCCCTTGAAATTTTGTGGTTTTTGTGTAATTTTATGGCAGAACAATGTTTGCTATTTTGAAGAACCAAATTTGTTAATCCACAAAATGGCAGAGCATATGTTCCACTGGTTGTGTTTCAAAAGGCAAATTTGTGTTTTTGTTAATCACTACTCAGGCCTCGAAATAACCCACGGCACCCACAGCAATTGCCGTGGTGCCCTGTGCTTTTGCTGTGGTGCCCTTTGCAAAGTTCCTATACAAATTTACATTTTCCTCATGGAGTGCCCCCTTACCAGAAGGAAAATTGCCGTGCCCCTTCAAGAGCGAAGTTCAAGGCCTGGCTACTCACTAATTACAACACACTGTAGGTGTTTCAGTGCATAAACAACTCTTGAAAAAAATTTGAAAGATTTGAAGGCAATGTGGCCTTTAAAGTTTGCTCTAACTTATTCATGAAGGCTTAATTTTTAATTATGTAATTATGTCATTGTTCGTGTCTGGTACTTTGTCAGGCGGCCAGATTGAGCTCCACGTACAATAAGTTTGAACAAGCAGCATTGGAGATGCGCGTGTTCGGGTACCAGACTACCACGCCACAGGAGTTGGACTCCTTTCTGCAGTTTGTGTCGACGGCCAAGTGCAAGGTATCTCAATGCGTTTCAAGTTCGATTTGTAGCTCTTGTAATATAGGACACAACTTGATAAAAGGGTTTTCTGCAACACCACTTCTGTTATGATATATGGTTTAAGAACTATTACAAAAAATATCTTGTCTCTAGATTTCTGGAGTAGCTTCTTCTCTTAATGTTCATCCTCTGTCTGTATGAGTTTCTTGTTATGATGTACCTTCTTGTTTTGTCCAAGCTAGTTGGGTTGTGTTAGCTTTGTTTGTCCTATTCCGCCCCCCCGTCTGTTCTGTACATTTTTTTGAACGTTACATTCTGTTAAGAACTTGAGTTTCTAGTTTTATAAGGCATTACTCTGCAAGACTTTTTAATATGCCTCCATATTTGCCTCGATTTCCTTGTGTCACAAATAATTCTTATTCTAGTAGTTCTTTATACATCTTTGCTCAATTGACCTTCCCAATAATTACTTGTATGTACATTTTGAATTGAATTTATTTGTGAAAATATCGCAAATATATCCACAAAACATTTTCATCATTGTACTCTTACCGACTTTCAAAGACGACATTTCATTAAAAGAGATCATTTCATGTTAACATTTCTGTTAAGGAAACTGAAAAATTATAGTACTATTAATGCGTTGCAGAGAATGATACACAAAAATGTCTGAATGTTTTATGAAATAACTATAACTAGTAAACTTGCAGGTACAGCCATGGGTACAGTTTTAGGGGGAGGGGTTGGCTCTGGTGTGGTCTCGACAGTACAGTTACAAACAGTATATTCTGCTTGTCTTTTTCTTCCTGAAAATGAGCAGAGTATACTATTCGAAAAAGTCAAGACCACACCGGTTCTTTTCAGAGCCACCACTCCGCCCAAAAGAGATTTACACACGTTTGTACCCGCAAGTTGACTTGTTATAGTTACTTCTTATTTCCCACACCATGCAAAGCTTCAAACATTAGTGAACGTTTTGTTTGTTATTTCAATGTGACAGGTTCGACTCCTGTTCATTCCGGTAATGAATGCCAATGTTTACGGGACGCTGCTCTTAGTGGCATTCCTGCTGCTGATTCTGATTCAGACTGGCGTGATCACAGCCCCGTCAAACTACCTCTAGTAGCTGTGACGAGAGAAGGACACTGACGGTGGCATGACAGTGGAGGAATCATCAAAGACAGTCTGGTACTAACTTCCCTCAAATTGACAGAATTTAGTCTATTTTTGTTGATTAATTTGGGTGACGAAAACAAACGGATGATATTAGTTTTATGCATTCACCACCAAAATGAGGAAACGTCAAAATTATTACGAGATTGTATTATTATTCTTGCGTGGTATTTAGTATCATTACTGAGGCTGAACTATTTTGTACTTTTTAGATTCTTTACATTAAGACCACTTAGGACTAAGAGTAAAAAATTTCCTGAAAACTGTGCAAGTTACATATTTCTATAACTGTTTTGATTTTGATGGAATAAAAGTGGTGGATTGAAGACAGTACTCTGGTTTCGAGCCAATGGAAAATCGTTCCAGATTTTGTTTTATTTTATTTTTTAAAAACTGAAATACAGATCTGTTTTGAAATATTGGTTTCTTGCAGCAACTTGCATTTGGAAATGTTAAATATGGCCTCAGATTTTAGGCAAACTGGAGCATAAACAGCGCCCTCGTTGTTTGAACTCAGGATGGGACCACGGAATCACCCGTTTCTATTCTGAGATCAGCTCCTATTGATGATTCGTAAGGGTTTTTATACAGGACTGATAGAGTTGATAAAAAGTTCACACAGACAGTGTTCATGTTTTAATAATAATAATAACTAGTTCTTATATAGTGCATTTCACAATAACGTCTCAATGCGCTTTACATTAGTGCCCTGGTAATTGGGCCAATAACATTCCTGTACTCTTTCTCAGCTCCCTGGGGAGTATACAGCCCGGGCTGCCGTGGCGCTCCGAAGGCTTTTTCAAACACAATATCAACCTCTACCCTCGCAGGTACCCATTTATACCCCTGGGTGAAGAGAAGCAATTATAGTAAAGTATCTTGCTCAAGGACACAAGTGTCATGACCGGGATTCGAACCCGCACCCCAATGACTTAACCATCAAAACTTGAATTCGATGCTCTAAACCACTCGGCCACATGACACCCCAATGTTTTGTGTGATCAACCACAGGGGTTTCCCCGTAACTTTTTCAGTGACTGGCCAGCAGGACCAGTTAGCTTGTCATCTCACTAGTCTGTCAGCTTTTTCCTAAGTCAGGGCTCGAAATTAACACTGGACCACAGGCCCGAGGCCAGTGATTTTAGCATCGGGCCAGTAAACTCGCAACTGGACAAGCCCTGCGGTCTTGTGTTTTTTAAGTAAATAATAATAGGCTACTTCATTTTGTAATACTTTTGTGAAGAAATGTTGACTAAGAATCTGATCAATATCTTTCAAATTTCTTCAGTATCGAAGTACTACATTTAAGACAAATGAGATCGATTTTCTCTTGGTGCTTGTGCAACTCATTTTGATTCTGGTCTTGCAAATAAATTCTGGTCCAGAAATCTCTTTGAGCTACAACTTTTTTACAAGCCCTGCAGTCTTGTGGACATTTCTCCCAAATTCGAGCCCTGTAAGTCCATACTTTATATTATATAGGGATGCTTTTCAACACTAAACTAGGCTGCCAGACCACTTATAGTGCAGTTTCACTGGTCCTCGGGTGTTTTAACTGGCATTCTGCCAGCGGACCAGTGTTAAGAGAGAATGCTGAATCATTTAGATGAAATAACAAAACTTGTGAAAATTTTGGCTGAATCCGTTGTGCGAGTCAGGAGAAAAATTGTGAAAAACCTTACACATTTTTTTTTTTTTTTAGGTTTTCAGATACAGTTTTCTCGAATAGGGCTTCATTTCAGATGGAAATATTTCACAGAGAAAAATGGTTCTTGTATGAACTTCATAATCATTAAAGCTTTCCGATAAAAATTAAACAATGATAGTATTTTATCCTAACAATTTTGTATTAATACCTTTGAAAGAAGCGTTGAATATCTCTTTGGGATAAACATTTTTAACTTTGGAAAAGTTATCTTTCCTACTTTGTTGACTTTCAAGAAAACGACCAAGTATTTAAGGCAATGTTTTTGTTTCTGTGAGAGATGGCAATATCGCACAATATCGTCAAACTATTTTCTTCCATTGAGTTTAGTTATTAATTTGAGGGACTGTGTCGTCATGATCAAAGCAGGCCCGTGCCTGTACATGGAATTATAAACTCAGTTACTGCATGCACGCGCCCTCCCTACGTATCTTATCTATGGAAAGAGGGCGTGCGCGTGCTGTAACTGGGTGAGAGTTCATAATTCCATGTAGAGCCACAGGCCTTCTTTGATAATGACAACACAGCCTCTTTAGCCATATCATAAATTATTTAATTGTTGTAAAATGTGAACAGTCTACTATTTTGTCAGTGCTCAAAACATTTATCTTTTGTTTATAAACTGTTTCTGATTATTGGGCAGTTGCGGTGTACATTATTATCATAATATGATGTAGATTTATTATATTAGTTTTTGGATTGGTGCCAAGAACCAAGATAACCAGTCAAAAGAAAGACCTATAACAGCTCAGTTGGAGCAACATTTTTTTAAGGACAGAGGCTTTGTGCCCAAAATGGCTTGATACAAGCAAATTATTTTTGAAAAATATATGACTTATTAAATGTAACATCATATTGAAAAATGTAAGGTTAATATCAGCGTTATGTAAAACATCTTAATAAATTCTATAAGGTTTAAAATTTTATTTTAGTTCTTTTACCTTTCAACTCCAATTTATCGAGGCTAACAACAAGAATTGCTAATTTTGAAATGTTCTGTTTACTTTTGAAAAAGAAAAATTGAGTAATTTATTTTGATTAACAAAGTTTTATTTCTGTGATTTATCTTTACAATGCTTTGTGGACCGGAAACTACTAGCCTTTATATGCAATATATCTACGTTTAAATGTTTAAAAGTTTGGAGAGTTTTAAAGTGTGCTTGGACAAAACATTTAGGTTGTGAAACCCATAATTTTATAGGTGTATTTTACTTCATCTAGAATTAAGTCTGTGTGTCCAAATTGATGGCTTCGGCTATGGCTACAGCTGGAATGGCGAAAAGTCCCATTCTTCAATGTTGTTGCAGCCAACAGCCATAGCCGTAGCTGAAGTTCCTTAAAGGGGCGGTCATGTCAAGATGATCAAAGCAGGGCCCAATGTCATGGCTCTGCTTACCGTTATCAAAGAATCCAAGCTTATGGACGCAGGGAGTTCTGTGCTTACTTCAAGCGTATTTCACAGGCTAGCTGGGAATTTTTGCTTGTGCCCGTACTTACTTCATGTTACTAGGTATTCTTCACTTACACAGCTAGCGCAGTATTGATTCTGCGCGTGAACAGTAAGCGCAGAATGGTGATTGCAAGCGCAGAATTCGACAGTAAGCAGAGCCATGAAATTAGGCCCAGGGCCCAATTTCATAGAGCTGCTTAAGCACAAAAATTTGCTAAGCACAATTGTGCTTACCAGAACAAGGTTACCAGCCAAACTACAGTGTCACGTGTACAATTTGTGACTGGTATCCTGCTCATTTCTGCTTAGCAGAAAATGGTTAAGCATTATTTTCTGCTTAAGCAGCTCTATGACATTGGGCCCAGGCCTGTGGCTGTACATAAAATGTTATGAAGTCTCACCTAGTTACTTGTGCGTGCTCCCTCCAGATCATATCTACAGAGAGCGCACACGGATGTGCAGTATCTTGAATGGAGTTCATAATTCCATGTACAGCCATATGCCTGCTTTGATCATGACGACACAACCCTTTAATACACCATTACCATGCTACCACCAATTTGGTCATGCTCCTTGTATCCAATAGCAGTAATCAATGCTCATATACATGGTACAAAAAAGGAACCAGACTGTTTCTTTTTCTCGGTATGGATACACTGGTTTGATTCTGGGAAAATCAAGATGGCCGTACTATGATAAAGGTCTATTCGGATATACGGCTTAACAAGTTGACAAATTAATTTATGGTGTTATTCGTCTTTGTCAAAGTTCCCTATGCGATAATTGCAAACGTGAATACAGATTTCTATCATACCTTGGGACCAGGGGCCGACTTTACAAAGAACTAAGATTGATCGTAACTGTGTATCAATCTTAATTGCTAAGCAAAGTGTGATGTCACAATACAAATCACTTTGGTAATATGAGACAACTCATCTTATGATGAATCTTAGTGCTTTGTGAAATCGAATCCAGGGGCCGACTTCACAAAGCACTAAGATTGATCTTAACTGTGTATCAATCTTAATTGCTAAGCAAAGTATGATGTCACAATACAAATCACTATGGTGATACTGACAACTCATCTTAAGATGAATCTTAGTGCTTTGTGAAATCGAACCCAGACTACTACTTAAGTGGGGGGAGGTGCCTTTGTTGGTGTTTTCCCTCATACCTCGACTTAGGTTGCGGTTCAGGCTTTGGCTCCGTTTGATGTTAGAAAGTTAGTGCACAAATGTGCACTGTTCCAAAATTGATGACAGAGCGTTTGCCGGAGCCCAAGCCGAGATTTGGCGAGGGCCCAAGATGGGACGGAACGGCACTGGCTTTGAGTAAACTGCCTTTTTCAACACTTGTAAAATGAAATAAAAGTGGCAAAGTGTAAAACTTGGCGTTACCCGTCTTTCATTTTTGAGGTTGAAGTATGATAAATTGTATGTTTTAAGTCTCGCGCATATTTACATTTTTGGCTCCGCAGAGCGCTGTTTTGTGTCCTCGGCACGTGAAATCAATGTACTGAGATCTACACGGGAACCATGAGACGTGTGAACGGAGGGTGCCCAGGAACAGAAACTGTTCGGGCGTATCGATACGCGTGAAACTTGCAGCGTGAACTGACGGCCGCGTGAGCGCGTCACGCGGAAGCCGGAGTCCTCAAAAAGAATGCGCGCATTTTAAACCCTGCAGAGTTAGTTGACTCTATCACCGGTGCTATCTAAACCACCAACAAGACAAGGATATTGTGATTTGAAACAACACCAAGATTTGGACAGAAAAGGAAGCGTTTTAAGTCTTTTGAGAAGAGAAAATGGGGTTTGGTCAGTCGAAGAAAAAGGAGAGTCTTGAAAGCGTGCAGACAGACAGAGGGAGCAGATCGGTAAGCTCCGTTATAATCTCAATTTAGGTTCCAAAATTATTAGCTTTAAAAACAATGATAGGTCCACTAATATTTCAAAAGAAGTTTACTTTGCGTAATTACTTTGAGTTGAAAATATCGATGACAATTGTTTTCTCTCACTGAGCGGAGAATCCGTTATATTTGAAACTCTGAATCGATCACGTTGTGAGAACAACTTGAGGACGCAGTTCGCTTTTTTGTTTCTGTTTTGGGGGTTTTATTTCCCCAACAAAGCGCAAATTAAAAATTTTCGAACATAAAATTTGCCCCATAAGATTAGAACTGAAGCACGAACCATCACATGACAACAAAGTTGGTTTACTGGAAAGCTTTACCGTTTGTAAGAAACGCTAGTTGTACGGTTTTCATATTAAAGGTGACCAACATTGTATAAGGCCCGTTTGTTGAAATTTAACTGACGTGAACTCATCGTCTTCAGAACCTTTCCTTCAAGAGATGTTACTTACGTGTTAAACCTTTTCCCACTTTTTTTTCTAACAGGATAGGGGGTCCAAACATAGCTCCAACTACTCGGACGATTCTGAGCGGTTTGTTTCACCACCTACCTCCCTCGTCAACGGCTTCAATACTAACCTCTTTGAATTTCCTTCGAGAAGCAATGCAATCGTCAAGCCCACGTCGGACTGCCACAACGCACAGGACGGTGTGAACCCATGCACCTGCCACACCAAGACGGTGAGTTGTCATAAAAACCAAAACCAAAATCGACCCGAAATAGTAGAGGGACCATTATTTTGATTCATGAGGTCACATTCCTCTAAAAGTGTCACCGCGATCGAGAGGTTTCTCTGCAGGACTTGCCGTTGCAAGGCTGCTGGTTCGAATCCGTCAAAGCTAACCGCTGTTTTCACAATGCCCAATAGTTATAAGTATTGTTGTCTAGTTTCTGAATCACAATTTCTCGATTTGTGCAATTCATAATCGTAGAAGTCAAACTAAGTTGAGTGAGAGATATAGGCTGTAGCCACCCTGGGTTTCTTTCCCTTTGTGTGAGCTTTGCCGAGTTCCGTTGTTCGGAAGATCATCTGAACAAACAAACAAACAAACAAACAAACAAACAAACAAACAAACAAACAAACAAACACCCCAACAAACACGTTAATTGTCTGTTACTTTCCCTACAGGTACCACGACCAAGCACCGGTAAACTTGAGACAAAGGCAACTATAACTTTCCAAGATGAAACTGCGAAACATTCTTCCCATGGTAAATCATCAACCACCCTTCAAAAAGCTTTACAGAATCAAGGTGTCAAAGATGTTAAGAAAACCAACAGGGTCAACAACCACAATGGCGAGACTCAACCGAACAAATTAAGGCCAATCGGTGGGAATAATAATTATCCAGACACGGCTAAGTTTGGCAAGGGTGGAAAGGACACTGCATCTTCCATTCAGGAGAGACCTGGCCAGCAGCAGCATTTCAATGTAGGGAGGCTTCAAGATGCTCAGCAAAAGTTTGGTCAGCAACTGCAGAAAGAAACACAACCATCGGAACAAGGACAGCAACCGCAGCGTTTGCAGCAACGGCAGCAGCAAACACAACTACAGACAGTGCCGCAGCAAAGCCTGCAGCAGCAAACTCGACACAAACATCAAGAGAAACAGGTTCAACTCAACCAGCAGGTTCACCAACAGCAAGAGCAGCAACAAGGTCAAAAGGTGCTCTCCACGTCCGACGAGGGACCCCGACAGCATCAACAGTTTGGCAGACAGAAACCATCACAGCAACAGCACAAACCACCGATGCAGGAACCTAACCTGCAGCAGAAAAATCACCAATTGTCCACGGAGCGTGTTTGTGTGCAGCAACAACAGAAACAAACTGAACAAAACGAAAAACAGCATATAAATGAGCAACAGAAACTGTCATTACAGAAACAACCTAAAGAAGAAAAGCCACAGCTTGTGCAACAGCAGCCAAATAAGCAATTACTACTGCAGAAACACTCAGTTCACCTGCATAATCAACAAGCTGAAGGAAAACTGCAACAACACAATAGCGTGTCAGATCAACAGCAGCAGCTGCAACATAACTTAAAGGAAAAACAAACAAAGCTACCCCAGTGCGAGCCACAGCAAAACCAACAGCAAGACAAGCAACCATCCACTGCACTTTTACAGCATGTCCCTCATCATAACCAGCCGCGGATGCAATCGCAAACCCAGCAGCAACAACAGCAGCTGAGTCAGCAGCAGCAAAAGGAGAAACTACCAGAAGAGAAGCAACAAAAGAAAGGTAGACAGCAAGAAAAGCTACCACCCCAACAACCAGTTGATCAGCAGCGAATAGAAGAAAAATCTTCCAAGAAGACAAAGAAACTGTCGAAAAAAGAGCAACGCGCCCTTGACTGGACACAAAAACAGGGTGAAGGTAACCAGTGCGATCTACAACAGCCAAATGAAAAGCAGTTACACCAACAGAGCCAAAAGCTAAATCACACAGACCTTCCGGAACAGAATGCGCGACAGGGCAAAGAGGAACCCCACCAGCAATCAATAATACAAGTTCAAGGGACACCCAAACCTCTGCCACAGCAGCAAACAAACCATTCACAGGACACTCGAGAGCAAGAACAACCTTCCAATAAAGTTGCCATAACGGTCAGGCTGACATACGAAGCAGGTAACAAGAATTCGTCCAAGCAACATGTAGTCGAGGATACACTGAAAGGAAAACCCATACCATTGATGGATATCACCTTTCCAAAGCATGGAGCAAACTGCACTCTTCTTCGGACTTCAAAGCTGCAGGCTACGGCAAGGGACAGCTACACACCAGTTAACTCAACAACTTCGGGTGCCTCAAAAGAGCGAGTTGGAAAAACAACACCCCTCTCTGTTGAAACAATTGAAGTGTCAGACCATAGCCCTGACAATACTACCACTACACAATCTGAAACGTCCAAAAAGATCTCCAAACGCCCGCTGACCCCATTTTTCCCAAGGAAGAAGAAATCACTAGAAAATTGTCAGAACACCTCTACTGATGATGCATTTGAACGTGATCTGAATCAGAAGGACAATGGGGAGAAGCAGCACCACCCCAAAAACCAACAGCAACACCGCAAAGAAAACGAGCAGCAGCATCAACAAAAACAACAGGAACAAAATCAACAACAGCAACACCTACAGCAGCAGAAAGATAACCAGCAAGAACATCAACAAAATCAACAACAGCAACACCTACAGCAACAGAAAGATAAGCAGCAGCAACATCAGAACCAACAACGGCAGCAGCAGAAGCAACCAGAACACCAGCAACAACGGCCATCTCAACAACAGGGGCAGCAAGATCAGCCGCAAGGCGTAACTCCATTCGTTTTTCAAGGCAAGGAGCGTCCCAAGCTAAAGCCTGTTCACAGACTTCCTGACCAACACTCTCCTGAGTTTTCTAACAGAGCAGCGGTACTCCAAGCTCAATTCTCACTGAACCAGCCGTCCCCATCCCCTAAGACGGCAAGAAAGCAAAAGCCAGTTGAAGGAGACGCGCAGATGGAGAAATTTAAACTGATACAGAAGAACGACTCGACGACTTCGACGACGAAGAAGTCTGATTGTTGTGCCATGAATTTCCAGGACTCGTCGGTGACTGTGACACACTGTGTTGCTCCCTGGGCCATCGTCTGTGATAAAATGCCTGACCAGGTTTTCTCAGATACACCCTTAGTCGGGAAGAAGCTTAAGAAGAAGGTAAAATGTAAAACGAGTAAAACGAGTCATCGGGAGGGTCATGGTTTTTTCTCCAAGATATTTGGCAAGAAGACTACTACCGAAAAGAATAAACGCAAACATGATTGTTCTGAGACAGCATCAGCAGAAATGGAGAGATTAACCCAACACATGGAGGACTTGAGACTTTCTTCTTCGACTTCAGTTCACCAGGACGACGCCACGAAATGCGAGGCCGGCACTCGGATTGAAGAAGTGACGCCTTCAACACCAGAGCAGGAACCCGACCAAGATTCAGAGAGCACTGCTGAGGACAGCGACAGCTCTGCTGATCTTGAGCCTCCAAGCTGCGTGGAGGCATGGGAGATAGCCGAAGACGTCGTCGAGAAGGCCCTGTTCCTCCTCCCGGTCCCAACTGCTGGCAAGTATGTGGTACCGGACAGCCCGTTCGAGCCCGAGTTTGTCAAGAGGCTCGTTGCTGATGCACTGGAGGCAAAGAGGGGACTGGAGAAGGTCAAAGAGGACCAGAAGCTCATGGAGAAATTCCGAGATGCCCTCTTAAAGTTCTTCGAGGACAAAGAGATAAGTGACGTCATCCCACCGTGCAATCACCCTCCGGGAGCGAACCAGTGTAACCTTCAACCGGTCATCCAGCCACTTGTGGATATACTTCGGCAAGTTCTTCACGAACCTACAGTGGCTAATGATCAGCCAAAGAATGAATTCGAAACTCAAAGAGAGGCCAAACGACAGTCAGAATTACAACAGCCACGTCCCAGGAAGTACATCAAGGTCAGAAGGAGATTGAAAACAGGACAGGTTCGTGTGGGCAAAAACTAAAACTGTCTATTTTTATTGAATTTCAAAATAAGTGCCTACAATAGATTACAACACCGACATCTTGTCTGAGTTGTGACGGAAGTTTTACAAAACTTCAGAACTACAGTCAAACAACCGAATGATATTGCAAAATTTACTTTTCAATGAACATTCTCGTAATAACTCATAGTTCTATCATTATTTTGCACTATGTTTATCATCGTGCGTTTTTATTTTATGAATATTGAAAAAAAATAATCAGGAAACTTATGGCTATTTTTCAGGCACCCACTCAGCTACTGATTCGATTCTGCCAAGCCTGCGGGGACACCAAACAGCCAGACGGGAGGAAGCTCATGAGCTGCGGCCGTTGCAAGGACGTGGTGTACTGCAGCAAGGAGTGCCAAAGTGTCGACTGGATAACCCACAAGTTCACCTGCCGAGGAGGTGACCGGCGGGGGTACTGCAAGCACCACGGGACGTAGCCGTCCTGAAGGTTGCGGGAATCTGGATTCGTTTACCGTGCCCAAGTTCAAGCTCTGCAAATCGGAATCTTGATCAAAATTGAACAACTCCCAACGAAGTGTTCACTGTGTTTCCCCACAGCAGAACCAGTCAAGAATTCATCTTAGAAAACTCTAGTTGTGTTGGATTGATGATCTTTCCGCGTTTGGAACCAGTTATAAAGGTTTATCAATGGGTTGAGTGTAATTAGGGACGACTTTTTGACTCAACAAAGTAGAAGGATTGGAAGTTAAAATAAGAGTAATTCCAAGTAAAGAAATTGCATTTGAATTACTTGTTTCATTTGAACAACATTTATTATATCGAAGAAAGTACATTTAAGTTTGGTTTGCGCCTTGATAGAGTGTTAAAAAGTACTGTAGGCGATAAATAAAAAAAAATCAATAAAAATTCATCATATATTATTTACAAAATAAGAGGTGGGTAGCCGTGATAGTCAGAGTAATTGGAGAGGGGAAAATGAAATGTAACACTAACTGACTCACTAGTTCAATCAATCAATCAATCATTAGGCATTTGTAGAGCGCCATCAATCTAGTTGCCTATACTAGTTCTAAATAAACATTTACATAAGCTTTGGTAGCAACAGCGAAAGCTTATATTATGCGGATATTTATTTATGACTAGTTCATTATTCGTGGGTACAAAACATGCTACTAGGGGCGTCTTTATTCAAGGACTGCAGTCACCCTATTTCAAAACACTTTAGGGTAAACACACACAAAGCCTTCCGGGGAATTCCCTTTTTGTCAGTAGCAATCGACCCCCATTCAGTGATACCATTTAACTATAAATGCGGAAATTTTTCAAATGGGCACATTCATTGCGTTTTCTCTGAAGTGTCTTTATGCACACCGACTTCTTATATTTAAATCTATGTCAAGGCATATGAAATTCGTCTTATTTTTTCCCTTCAGCATAGCAGACTCTTACAAGTCTATCTTAGCCAGCAATGAATATGCAAATTTATTTGCATTTATTTTCTCTGTGCTTTATTTTAACTGAGTTATGTGTAAATCAGTATAACCCCGGTCTAGAAAATAATGATATGTGTTAACGCGGGTTACACACCTACTGTTCCGACACCATTGGTTTATTTTCCTATTTCTAACACTAACCCTAACATCAATTAACCCTAAACCCCAACATGTAAATCACGAGGGTTTTTCGGAACATAGGGTTGTTGGAACATATGTCGGAATGGAGAGCAGTCATCGTGTTCACAAACAGTAAACAAAATACAGTATAAGCTACAAGCAAAATATTTTATATCTCCATTCACACACAGTGAGTACGTATGCATCTCATGGCCAAAAATCAGAAGTACAGACACCCTTTTTAGAGGTTGGTTCCAGGAGAGTTGTTCTCAAAACCAAAACGATTTGGGTACAATGAATGCCTCCCACACCTGTTGGCAGAAACCTATTCATACCGCCATACAATAAATCAACACATGAATTCATGACATTTAATCCAGTTCACGGTATTCCTTACAATGCCTCATCAACATGAAAGTGTGTTCAAAAAGCCCATCACAATGTCGCTAACGTGACCCCGCGACCTGTTGACGGGTACCAGGTAAAGAGCAGTAGGATTCATCATGACTAACGAGCACAAAAGAGCTGTTCGGTGTCATGGCAACCGTACACACAGTAGCCAAACACTATTGTTGTGCAGCGTCTGGTAACAGGTACACACATGTACATGCGAATCTGTAAACAGTGAGCGTATTTTTTTTATGGTACGCTCATTTTTACAACCGGAACAATTATTATGTAAATTTATGTGTATGGCCTTTATGTCTATTTTCCCCCTTGGTAATTCCTTTTATGCTTTAAAATTTTTTTTTTAAAGGTAAATCATTTTAACATGAACAGTGAAACAATACAAAACATGTATTTCTCGAAGCTAATATCAAAATAATTAATTAAATAAAATAAAAAAAACACACGAAACTAATCTCTTTTAAAAGAGGGGATGAGTTTTGGGTAAATTGTTTCGCTAGGAAAGGAGGCAAAACACAGCAAGCAGTTCCGGGCAGTCTCCACAAAGGACCATCACAGTTCAATTTTCATAAACGAATTAAAAATTAAAAAAAATACAACACTTGTTCTACCACTACAAAGGTTTCCATGTTGCATGCTGTACAGTTTAGTTGCGTCCAAGTTGCCTGTATAAATTAGCCCATTGTGACAAGGCCTTACACCATGTACAGTTATTAAAAACAAACAAACAAACACCCCAACAAACAAAAAAACAAAAAAACAAAGCCAAAACCAAATTATGCAGTGGGATATACACTTAATTCCACTTTCCATAGAATTGAACCCCATCCAAAAATATATTAAAAACGAAAAACCTCACAAACAAACAAACAAACAAACAAACAAACAAACAAACAAACACCCCCACACCCCAACAAACAAACAAACAAACAAACAAACAAACTAACAAACAATCACCCCAACACCCCAACAAACAACACCCCAACAAACAAACAAACAAACAAACAAGCACTTTATTTACAGTCTTGAAAAGTAATTGACAGTAGGACGAGAATCAATTTAATTATAGCAATAATATATCTCTATAATAGATTAACAAATCTGAGTAAATAGCTTTACTTATAACTTAATATTATAAATTAATAACATTATAGGAAAACACAAGGGGAATGACTAGATAAATATTTAGTTAATTTTTGAAAAACTGACCGACAAATTATTGTTCATTTCTGAGTATAAGGCACTATGAGCATCTAATGCTATTATTATAATTTTTCATTTAGCAATTTCACATAAAAATACAAGAATAGGATAAAACTCTTTAAAAACATTAATCAGTATGATATGAATGCCGAGTGGAATTTGTGTGCACAGAATATTGTGAAGAAGAAAAACTCCCAACGTTAACAAGAAGTTACATAATTATTACTTTAAAATAACTGTCACTCTTGTATTGTTTAAACAGTGCTAACAATTTTGTATTTTTTTAAGTGCAATATCTTTTTAAGTTGTTTGCTTTTGCTCGCAACAATTAAAGGTAAACAACCATGAACATCTGTTTATTTATCAATCATACTTATACAAAGTCATGTGAGGAATCACTCGGCCAAACAGTGAAGGGGGTGTATTCATGAACCTATTAGTTTTCCATAAGCCTGTAAGCACAGACACATCTTGTTAAGCAGAAACAGGTTACCAGACAGCACTCCATGAACATTACATAGTTGCAAAGCTGGTGCCCCACTTAATGTTTGCTTAGCAGAGAGATTTACTAAGCAGTATTTTCTGCTGAACATGCAGCTTTATGAAATTGGGCACGGGCAAATCATCGGTTCTTAAGTCTCTTTCACTTAGCCCGTTATTTTTTTTTTACGGATTCTCATTTCGCCTCGGGGAAATAGGACTCCGGGGATCAAAGCGGTAGTCGTAGTTTTAACTGTAGCACTCGAACCAATCAGCATTTGTATAAATATTCACCCACGTGACCAGTATTCGACCAATTAGAATGAACACATTTGGTGGATATTCAAAGGACCATCATGTGACTCTCGCATGCAAGTATAGTCTTTAGGCCACTTGGCGTTTATAAATTGAAGTGGTCAAGTACGGAATCAAATATGAAGGGTCAAAACGGGGAGTTATAAAAAGAAAAAGTATATATAGTTTGAGTCATATGTATATAATTATCTAAAGTTGTCTTTTTAAAACTTTTGTTTATGCAAGTGCATTCCAAACAGGGCTAAAATCCACTCTTGGTAAAGGGACTACATGTACAAGAAGAACATATTTAAGATGAAAATAACTCACAGGGTAGCTGAAGGTAGGAATTAATGTTCCTCTTAAAACAGTCTAGATTGTAGGACGGGAGGGAAACATGCACCAGGCAATGTGTTCCAAACAGATGCAGTACGTGGACTAAAGCTGTTGGCATGGCTCTTTGTTCTACATCTCAGTAAAGAAAGACTGATGGGTGAGAAGAAGCAGAAAGCCTGGTTTCACGCTCAAACACCCTGATAGGAGGAACCCGGCCGGACGCACTGTTGGCACCATCCACCATCCGCCATCTTTGTCCCGCTCTGTTTGATTTTTAAACATTGGAACTGTCCCATTCAAACCCAGATTCGATTCCCGGCAAGCTTGAGTTCCTCTGTCTGCGACCGCGCCCAAAGCCCTCTGAAGCTGAGGTAGTTGAGTGAAGAGAAACAGTGGAGTTCCTCATGTTGACCTGACTGTTGCTGCGGGGGGAGCAGTTGTCCGGAGAGTTCATTGAAACCATGGAGTTACTGACCGATACCCCTGCGGTGTTTCGTGGCGTGACGGCCCTTGGGCTCGTGCTCCTCTGCCTTGGTGATCGCGGAGATAATTCTAATTCATAGTCATCACTTTCATTTTCGTCGCCGGCAACAACATGCTGAATACTGGCGATTTGTAGAATTTGCGGCTGGTCGCGCAGTCGGAGTCGTTGTGGCAGGGGTTCTAACGCAAGGCGGTTGGGCGGTTTGTATGCAGGTGGTGCGTCCATCGGTATGACTGGCAAAGTGCCCACCGCACCCCCAAAGGCATTCTGCTGCTGCTGCTTCATCTGATAAAACGCCATGGCCATCGTGTTGGCCAGACGAGTAGCATCCCGTATGTCCCGGCACACCACACCGTGGCACTCCACCGAACCATCCCCGGTGAATCCGCTGGGAGGCTGACGGTTGTAAACCCAGACGAGAGCCGTCGGGCACGGCATGTGGTTCGCGGAGCACCTCGCTATCCGGACAGTCTCGAAGAATTCTCTGCTACCCTCACGGACCTCGTCACCAGCGAGCCTGGTCATCATAGGTTCCATGACTCTCACCGTCAAACCGGTTGGAACCACTTTAACATACACCTAGTTAAAAGAGCAACGAAAAGGGGCATTCAGGTTGGCTCAGTAATGTCTTCCATGCCTGGTTCGAATCCCGGACCAGGGCCTTCTACCCTAAAAACTCCCGGGTCAAAATTGGCCCGGATCCCTGGTCCCGTGGGGCCTGCAGTATGACCCCAGAAATGGGTCAACTTATGATGCAGAATTAGGGTCAGAATCCCATTTTTTAAAACCAGTTTCCAGGTCAGCCTGTCCACAAACGGGTCAAGCCCCATGGGACCTGACTCCCCCGGGGTTAAATTCTGACCCAGGAGTTTTTAGAGTGTGCATTGAGCTTTGCCTGACATGCGTGAGTGTTTTCCCATCTGGGGTTCTCCTAAAACTGACATTCTTCACCATCTTCTCTACACAGGACCTGCAGGTATATTCAGCCCTAAGGAGGGTGGGGGGGGGGGGGGGGCTGGCAGTGCTGTAGCTGCTTTGGAGGGTTTCTTTGATCCATTACCAGAAATATATATATAACAATAATCCATGGAATTTTAGCACCGAATGGACATTTTGAAATGTCACATGTTGACAGAGCTCATTAAAGGCGGGGTTTACTTTTAATAATGTTCAAAGACCAGTAACTTCACTTGGTGTATCACAACATCTATCTATGCAAGTAACGTGTCTGTTTGTGAAAAAAAACCTCCCAGGTGCCTGTATAGATCGGGCTGCAAATTTTCGTACGGCCCTTTTTCGTTCCGGTGATCATACATATGGGGGTACGATTTATTATTATGTTTTTCGTATTTCAAAATTTGATTTATTTCACATATTTTTTTTTGAAAGAGGATGAACGAACGCAAGGTATGAAAGCGCGGCTGATGATTTGCGAAAACATGCGCAACGAAAACAACGTTGACGTGCGGCACGAATCACGTGCGGCACCAAAACCTGACCCGCAACCCACCCGCAAACCCGGTCGCTCTCCCATTTGGGTCAAGTTCGCTCACGGACCATCATTATGCATAAATTATTATTACGCCGATTTTAAATGGTACAACATCTGGGCCCAATTTCATTATTTCCTGCCGACACGTCTGTGTGTGTGTATCTCTCTGTGTACTATAGAAAATACATTTCCATTATTATTTTTATTTTCTGAATCGATCAAACAATTACCTCGACCAATCACCACAGGAAACTAACAGCCTCGCGAAAGGCCGCCAAAGGCGGCCTTTTCGCGAGTATGCATAAAATAAACAAACCCGTGAAAATTTGGGCTCAAGTGGTCATCGAAGTTGCAAGAAAATGATGAAATAAACAACACCCTTGTTGCAAAGAATTGTGTGCTTTCAGATGCCTGCGTATTGCTTCATGCCTGAAGCCTCAGTCTTAGATTCAAACTTTGGGATGACAAACTACCCTTTTCTCTAAAACTACATTACTTTAATGGGGGTCGTTTCTAACAACGTTTGATAAAAACGAAACAGTCCGGTGCTCTATTCCAAGTAAATGTTCATGGTCATTAATTTTTGGAGTAATTACCAAAGGTACACTCTCAAAATTAGTTAGAAGGTAGGCCTATAACCTTTTGTTGCATGAATAACGAGGGATAATAATGGCTTCCGTGTTTAATAGTAATATGCCAGAGTGTTTGAGTGTCGTTTAAACATTTGGTGCTCGATTATTTGCACGGTGTACCACTCTTATTGTGTCTGCATTGTGTTATGTGAATCTCGGGATTTTTTTTTAGAGGATTTGTAAGGGGGTACATCTGTACAAGAGGAAGGTATTGTGCTAGAGTATGGGAACAGTGGGGGGGGGGGGGGGGGCATCCTCAGTCACATATGAGTACTTTTGATCACTATGAAATTAGCTATCATTAGTACTCGGAAGAAAATCTGTCTGACTTTAATTTGTGTTTTTGCGGTTGAATTAATCGTTTCTGGCTGGGAGAAGGATCTGTTTTACAAGAGTACAACAGAAAGCTTGCTATATATACGCTCATTCGAAATAAGGGGATCGACTATTAATTTGATTTAAATAGAGATCTCCAAACTGTTTTTAGTGAATTGGTCTTCTTTATAAAACGGGGGATGTATGATCGAGAAATTTAATATCAAAATTGTTGTTATGTAAAAAAAAAAAAACCAAAAAAAAACAAAACAACAACAACAACATACCTACACACACTAAAACCGTACAGAAATGTGTTCATACCATTAGCTGCACTCATCGTTTATCTAAAGGTATTATACAGGATTGATACGGATACAAAACACCATTGTATAATTTCTGTCTGAAAGCTTCCTGATTAAGAAGTTCGTACTAGAAATGTTTTTTTTCCTATTTCCCTCTAAAAGTGAAGTCTTACTTGAGACATTGCATCAGAAAACCTTTAAAAACGCAACAGCTGATTACTGTCGCTGTTAAAATTAAGGACAATGTGTTTACATGCTGAAAAGTGTGGACGTTTTTCACTATTTTCTCCTGCCTCGCACAGGGAATAAAAGCCAAAATGTTCACATGTTTGTTATTTCATGTATGGTTGATCACACAAAACATGAACACTGTCTGCGACTATTTGGTCAGCTCGTACAGACCCTGTGTGATACCTTTAAATGCATACTATGGATTTTTCCTTTACCATGGAAACATCGACCCTAGTACTCCACGAATGCATCTGCAAAATTACACGCATTTCAACACAGCCGACTATGGGGAGGCGTTTTTAAAAAGGTTTTCAGATACAGTTTTCTCGAATATGATTTCATTTCAGAGGGAAATATTTCACAGATAGTATATATGAATTCCATCAGTAAGCTTTCAGACTAAGTTTAAACAGTGGTATTTTTAAAATCCTGAACAACCCTGTGTAATACCTTCAACTCATCCTGAATTAACTATTTACCTCGTTCCTAACAAGACCTACATTACGACCTGCCTGGTGTTCGTGGCGTCGATGTAGCCTAGCGACAATCCTAGAAAAATCGCCATTCGACGTCGTGTCAACCTCCTGCTGCTTAGCAAAGCCTAGGTATGCCTCACAAGGTACCCACTCGTCCAGTTCAAAGGCAAGTCCAGGTGGTGGTGGTCCAATGGTCGCCCCTTGAGGAGCACCAGCTGCCATCATTGTGGCCAGTTATATCAAATCCCCTTTTCGTCTACTCCCGACAATTTCTGTTGAATAAAACACTGAGCATGCTTACAAAAGCTGCCTTCATACACGAGTGATCCGCTGGTTTACCTGTTGATAAATACAAACTAACTGAGGGGCACACTCACCTACTGTATACAGGCCTACTATGTATTCGCTAAAGAAATGGCACACTAAGTTACGAGATTTTTAGTTGAATAGTCGGTGGTATGAGTTTGGGCATCAGCAAATCATGCCCGTGCTACTCGATGTTAAAGAGGCACATTGCTTTCATATTGAGCACTTTGTGCTATAAAAAAGCGTTTGTTATGAATATGGTTGGAAAGATACTTGAGTGGAATGTAATGATTGACATTTAAAAAAAAATCCTTGAAATTGTGTTTTTTCCCTGTAATTTCATGACAGAACACGTACAGTCCGCTATTTTGTAGAACCAAATTGTTTTCCTCTACAAAATGGCGGACAGTATGTTCCACTGATTGTATTTCCAGAAGCAAATTTATGTTTTTATCACTGCTCACTAAATACACTGTGGGTGTTTAAAAACCCAGATAATTTCAAACAGCAAAGCTTTAAGAAATGTGAAGGCAAGTGCCCTTTTATCGGCACTATGGCGAGGACCAATCGTTGCGCTTTATAGCTCGCTCTTCCACCCGAAACGTGCATTTATAATTTGAAGCTTCGTATTTGAGGGCATTTTAAAATACTATTCGTTTCGTCCATGCATGATTCGACCAGCTGCAGGGATGCAGGAAATCACTGCACGTTCAATGACTTGCGCTTTGCTAATCAAATACACCCCAAATACTTGACCAAGAGTATATTTAATTAAACCCTTTTCAGCTTTGGCCAGTGTGTTCGATTGCAGTAAATGCGTCAATGTGCAGTCAGATACTACGACATATTGTTATGTACATGATGTAGGGGCCTACCGAAAAGAGATGTAGAAAATGTGTGTGCACAATGATAACCAAAGTTCGCATACACAGCGAGGCAGCTGGACTTATAGTCTTTGAAATTTGATCTTCATTTGAAATTAAATTGTTGTTTTCTTTATCAGCCACCTAAATTCAGAATTTTAAATTTAGTTTTCGATGACGAGCTTATTTTAATACAACGAAGGCGTCGAAGAGTTACAAGGTGTAAACTAGACATTCAATTTTTGTTTGCTACAAAAACACGGTGTTCGTGATCGATGATGTCATCAAATTATGATTGAACAATATTTCATTTTATCAACCTGATTTGTGCCCTTTGTAATGCCGTGTAGTTAATAAAAATGCAATGTGTGGTTCAGGAGTTATGATTATTTCAAATATTGAATTTGATCATCCGGTTTGAACCAGAAGTCAAAGTCAAATTGGGTCCCATTCTGTGTGTCATTTCTTAAGTTGATAAATACTTTGCCAATGATGTAAAGATTGCAAAAAAACCAAAGTGTGCCTGAGAAGTTATGATTTTTTGAAACATTATTTTTTAACTTCCGGTTTGAACCGGAAGTCAGTGTTAAACGAGGTCACACTGTGTATCGTTTGTTAAGTCTAAAGAGCTCTTGCTGATGACGTTTACTTGATATAAATACAATGAGTGGTTGAAGAGTTATACTTTTTTAATTATTAAATTCATCTTCCGGTATGAACCGGAAGTCAAGGTCAAATGGCATAACATTTTGTGTATCGTTTCATACCTTCCAAATGATGCATAGATTGTACAAATCCAATGTGTGGTTCAGAAGTTATGATTTTTTGAAACATGAAATTTCAACTTCCGGCTTGAAGTTGAACCGGAAGTTAAGGTCAAATGGGTCATATTTTGTGTAGCGCGTGTTTGATTTATCAAGACCGTTCAGACGACGTTTGGATTGTGAAAATCCAACGTGTGGTTAAGGAGTTATGAATTTTTCAATTATTACACGGACTATCATTAGTTGAGCTCTGTAAATAATGACCATTCATGTGATATAGCGCCCTCATGTGACATGTACATGTACTGGCAAGGCTGCGTGGACTTTGAACCTTATAAACAAGGGAGCGGAACGGCCAGCTACTGTGTACAGTGTCGGCGAATGTTTGTGTTGGCCTACACTATCATGCGTTGTCACACGATGAAAGTCAACAGACACATGCGCTTTGACGCCCAGTTTTGACCAGATGCAAAGATTAAAATGCTATAATCTCTGTGCAAAAGTTTCGGCAGAATAACTCATTTATAACCTGATGCTAAATTCATGTTAAAATATGCCGTAGTTTTTGAGATTTGAATTTTGAAATTTTCAACTTCCGGTTTGAACCGGAAGTCAAGGTCAAATGGGGTCATGTTGTGTGTAGCGTTTGTTGACCTTTTAACGACCAATCCGATGATGTGTAGATTGTAAAAATCCGACATGTGGTTCATGAGTTATGATTTTTTACAAATATTAAACTTTGATTTAATGTAATTCAATACCAGGTGACGTCATTATGACATAATTAAGTTTGTGTCGTCTTGATGCTAAGATTTAAGTGTCCGATGAGTTTCAATGTTCAGGTAACTTTTAATCTTGAGTTATGCCGTAAAAAAGCCCAAAACATGATTTTTTAAAGGAAAATCAACGAAGGCAAACTTCGACCCAGGGTAACGACCCGGAAGTTAAGGTCATACGATTTTGACGTTAACTTTTCAAATGATGCCCCAGTCTTGATCTATCATATGCCCAATTATGAACATCATACCTTTAAAATTTACGAAGATACAGCAAATAGAAAAAGGTCATTTTTTTACTTTAAAAACCTTGTAATTCGACACCCGATGACGTCATCATAACGTCATTAAGTCTGTGTCGTCCTCATATCAAGGTTCAATTGTCTGATGAGTTTCAAGGTTAAAATCAATTTTAATTTTGAGTTATGACCAAAATTAAAAAAGACCCTAAAACACAGACTTTGACCTTCCGTTAAGACCGGAAGTAAAGGTCGTACGATTTTGGCGTTAACTTTTCAAATGTTAGCCCAGTCTTGATTTATAAGATGCCCAATTATGAGCATCCTAGCTTTCAAATTCACGAAGATACAGTGAATAGAAAATAGTCATTTTTCAACTTTAAAAACCTTGTAATTCGACACCTGATGACGTCATCATGACGTCATGACAACTGTGCCGTCTTCATATTGAGGATCAACTGTCTGATGAGTTTCAAGGTTCAATTCAGTTTCAATGTTGAGTTATGCTGTAGAGAAGAGTTCTAGGGAAGAAGAAGATGGAGAAGAAAAAAAAAAAAAAACTAGACATTGAATTTTTGTTTGCTACAAAAACACGGTGTTCGTGATCGATGATGTCATCAAATTATGATTGAACAATATTTCATTTTATCAACCTGATTTGTGCCCTTTGTAATGCCGTGTAGTTAATAAAAATGCAATGTGTGGTTCAGGAGTTATGATTATTTCAAATATTGAATTTGATCATCCGGTTTGAACCAGAAGTCAAAGTCAAATTGGGTCCCATTCTGTGTGTCATTTCTTAAGTTGATAAATACTTTGCCAATGATGTAAAGATTGCAAAAAAACCAAAGTGTGCCTGAGAAGTTATGATTTTTTGAAACATTATTTTTTAACTTCCGGTTTGAACCGGAAGTCAGTGTTAAACGAGGTCACACTGTGTATCGTTTGTTAAGTCTAAAGAGCTCTTTCTGATGACGTTTACTTGATATAAATACAATGAGTGGTTGAGGAGTTATACTTTTTTTAATTATTAAATTCATCTTCCGGTATGAACCGGAAGTCAAGGTCAAATGGCATAACATTTTGTGTATCGTTTCATACCTTCCAAATGATGCATAGATTGTACAAATCCAATGTGTGGTTCAGAAGTTATGATTTTTTGAAACATGAAATTTCAACTTCCGGCTTGAAGTTGAACCGGAAGTTAAGGTCAAACGGGTCATATTTTGTGTAGCGCGTGTTTGATTTATCAAGACCGTTCAGACGACGTTTGGATTGTGAAAATCCAACGTGTGGTTAAGGAGTTATGAATTTTTCAATTATTACACGGACTATCATTAGTTGAGCTCTGTAAATAATGACCATTCATGTGATATAGCGCCCTCATGTGACATGTACATGTACTGGCAAGGCTGCGTGGACTTTGAACCTTATAAACAAGGGAGCGGAACGGCCAGCTACTGTGTACAGTGTCGGCGAATGTTTGTGTTGGCCTACACTATCATGCGTTGTCACACGATGAAAGTCAACAGACACATGCGCTTTGACGCCCAGTTTTGACCAGATGCAAAGATTAAAATGCTATAATCTCTGTGCAAAAGTTTCGGCAGAATAATTCATTTATAACCTGATGCTAAATTCATGTTAAAATATGCCATAGTTTTTGAGATTTGAATTTTGAAATTTTCAACTTCCGGTTTGAACCGGAAGTCAAGGTCAAATGGGGTAATGTTGTGTGTAGCGTTTGTTGACCTTTTAACGACCAATCCGATGATGTGTAGATTGTAAAAATCCGACATGTGGTTCATGAGTTATGATTTTTTACAAATATTAAACTTTGATTTAATGTAATTCAATACCCGGTGACGTCATCATGACATAATCAAGTTTGTGTCGTCTTGATACTAAGATTTAAGTGTCCAATGAGTTTCAATGTTCAGGTAACTTTTAATCTTGAGTTATGCCGTAAAAAAGCCCAAAACATGATTTTTTAAAGGAAAATCAACGAAGGCAAACTTCGACCCAGGGTAACGACCCGGAAGTTAAGGTCATACGATTTTGACGTTAACTTTTCAAATGATGCCCCAGTCTTGATCTATCATATGCTCAATTATGAACATCATACCTTTAAAATTTACGAAGATACAGCAAATAGAAAAAGGTCATTTTTTTACTTTAAAAACCTTGTAATTCGACACCCGATGACGTCATCATAACGTCATCAAGTCTGTGCCGTCCTCATATCAAGGTTCAATTGTCTGATGAGTTTCAAGGTTAAAATCAATTTAAATTTTGAGTTATGACCAAAATTAAAAAAGACCCTAAAACGCAGACTTTGACCTTCCGTTAAGACCGGAAGTAAAGGTCGTACGATTTTGGCGTTAACTTTTCAAATGTTAGCCCAGTCTTGATTTATAAGATGCCCAATTATGAGCATCCTAGCTTTCAAATTCACGAAGATACAGCGAATAGAAAATAGTCATTTTTCAGTTTTAAAAACCTTGTAATTCGACACCTGATGACGTCATCATGACGTCATGACAACTGTGCCGTCTTCATATTGAGGTTCAACTGTCTGATGAGTTTCAAGGTTCAATTCAGTTTCAATGTTGAGTTATGCTGTAGAGAAGAGTTCTAGGGAAGAAGAAGATGGAGAAGAAAAAAAAACTAGACATTGAATTTTTGTTTGCTACAAAAACACGGTGTTCGTGATCGATGATGTCATCAAATTATGATTGAACAATATTTCATTTTATCAACCTGATTTGTGCCCTTTGTAATGCCGTGTAGTTAATAAAAATGCAATGTGTGGTTCAGGAGTTATGATTATTTCAAATATTGAATTTGATCATCCGGTTTGAACCAGAAGTCAAAGTCAAATTGGGTCCCATTCTGTGTGTCATTTCTTAAGTTGATAAATACTTTGCCAATGATGTAAAGATTGCAAAAAACCAAAGTGTGCCTGAGAAGTTATGATTTTTTGAAACATTATTTTTTAACTTCCGGTTTGAACCGGAAGTCAGTGTTAAACGAGGTCACACTGTGTATCGTTTGTTAAGTCTAAAGAGCTCTTTCTGATGACGTTTACTTGATATAAATACAATGAGTGGTTGAGGAGTTATACTTTTTTTAATTATTAAATTCATCTTCCGGTATGAACCGGAAGTCAAGGTCAAATGGCATAACATTTTGTGTATCGTTTCATACCTTCCAAATGATGCATAGATTGTACAAATCCAATGTGTGGTTCAGAAGTTATGATTTTTTGAAACATGAAATTTCAACTTCCGGCTTGAAGTTGAACCGGAAGTTAAGGTCAAACGGGTCATATTTTGTGTAGCGCGTGTTTGATTTATCAAGACCGTTCAGACGACGTTTGGATTGTGAAAATCCAACGTGTGGTTAAGGAGTTATGAATTTTTCAATTATTACACGGACTATCATTAGTTGAGCTCTGTAAATAATGACCATTCATGTGATATAGCGCCCTCATGTGACATGTACATGTACTGGCAAGGCTGCGTGGACTTTGAACCTTATAAACAAGGGAGCGGAACGGCCAGCTACTGTGTACAGTGTCGGCGAATGTTTGTGTTGGCCTACACTATCATGCGTTGTCACACGATGAAAGTCAACAGACACATGCGCTTTGACGCCCAGTTTTGACCAGATGCAAAGATTAAAATGCTATAATCTCTGTGCAAAAGTTTCGGCAGAATAACTCATTTATAACCTGATGCTAAATTCATGTTAAAATATGCCGTAGTTTTTGAGATTTGAATTTTGAAATTTTCAACTTCCGGTTTGAACCGGAAGTCAAGGTCAAATGGGGTCATGTTGTGCGTAGCGTTTGTTGACCTTTTAACGACCAATCCGATGATGTGTAGATTGTAAAAATCCGACATGTGGTTCATGAGTTATGATTTTTTACAAATATTAAACTTTGATTTAATGTAATTCAATACCAGGTGACGTCATTATGACATAATCAAGTTTGTGTCGTCTTGATGCTAAGATTTAAGTGTCCGATGAGTTTCAATGTTCAGGTAACTTTTAATCTTGAGTTATGCCGTAAAAAAGCCCAAAACATGATTTTTTAAAGGAAAATCAACGAAGGCAAACTTCGACCCAGGGTAACGACCCGGAAGTTAAGGTCATACGATTTTGACGTTAACTTTTCAAATGATGCCCCAGTCTTGATCTATCATATGCCCAATTATGAACATCATACCTTTGAAAGTTACGAAGATACAGCAAATAGAAAAAGGTCAGTTTTTTACTTTAAAAACCTTGTAATTCGACACCCGATGACGTCATCATAACGTCATTAAGTCTGTGCCGTCCTCATATCAAGGTTCAATTGTCTGATGAGTTTCAAGGTTAAAATCAATTTTAATTTTGAGTTATGACCAAAATTAAAAAAGACCCTATAACGCAGACTTTGACCTTCCGTTAAGACCGGAAGTAAAGGTCGTACGATTTTGGCGTTAACTTTTCAAATGTTAGCCCAGTCTTGATTTATAAGATGCCCAATTATGAGCATCCTAGCTTTCAAATTCACGAAGATACAGTGAATAGAAAATAGTCATTTTTCAACTTTAAAAACCTTGTAATTCGACACCTGATGACGTCATCATGACGTCATGACAACTGTGCCGTCTTCATATTGAGGATCAACTGTCTGATGAGTTTCAAGGTTCAATTCAGTTTCAATGTTGAGTTATGCTGTAGAGAAGAGTTCTAGGGAAGAAGAAGATGGAGAAGAAAAAAAAAAAAAAAACTAGACTTAGAATTTTTGTTTATTACAAAAATACGGTGTTCGGTGGTACGTTACATGATGACGTAGTTCAAAAAACATTGAACATAAAAAGATGAATTTTTATACAATGTGTTGTTTTTTATAGTTAAACTTGTACCACACTTTGTAACAACTCCCGTTTCTTGACAAATGTTTATGTTTGTGTTACATTGGCATCAGGTTTTTTGGTTTTATTTTGCACCTCAAAGCCCTTTAAAAATTTGGCCCATCTGGCACGGGATATTGTACATACAGATTTTGCAATGCCAGTTGTATTATATTATTTCAACTAATTATTTGTATATTCCTGTTTAACCGGAAGTCAAGGTTAAATGGTTAAGTTGAATATTGTGTATGTCGTTTCTTAAGTTTCTTAAGTTATTACTATCAATAAATACAAATTCAAATGTGTTGTTGAGAAATTATTTTTCTTGTGTACCGCGTGTTTAATTTATCAATACCATTCAGACGACGTATGGATTGTAACAATCCATTGTGTGTTTAAGGAGTTATGAATTTTTCAAATATTACACGGACTACCATTATTTGGATGTGCAATATACAATGAATACAATGAAATAGCGAGCGACGCCAAAAGTATTCCTATAGGTGGCTTTACAGTTTCAATCAAAGATCGTATAGCGCCGTAGGCGGTAACGATCTTTGGTTTCAATACAGACATGTTAACTTAAACTACGCGCGCAATGTACATGTGGCTGTATGGACGTGTAGCGAGACCTTGACTACACGTGCTCGTACACGTGCGTGGCTGGTACAGGTTTGACATATATTGTATTTACGTGTAGGCCTACACTACCGTGCGTTGTCGTACAAGGTCGTTCAACAGACACTTGCGCTTTGACTCCCAGTTTTGACCAGATGCAAAGATTAAAATGCTATAATCTCTGTGCAAAAGTTTCGGCAGAAT
This sequence comes from Pisaster brevispinus, assembly GCA_023634235.1. Lineage (NCBI taxonomy): Eukaryota > Metazoa > Echinodermata > Asteroidea > Forcipulatida > Asteriidae > Pisaster > Pisaster brevispinus. Next base: position 2,237,642 of record JAMKCF010000014.1, on the reverse strand, counting down.
AACTCATCTATAACCTGATGCAAAATTCATGTTAAAATATGACGTAGTTTTTGAGATATGAATTTTGTGAAATTTTCAACTTCCGGTTTGAACCGGAAGTCAAGGTCAATTGGGGTCATGTTGTGTGTAGCATTTGTTAACCTTTTAACGACCAATCCGATGATGTGTAGATTGTAAATATCCGACATGTGGTTCATGAGTTATGATTTTTTTACAAATATTAAACATTGATTGAATGTAATTCAATACCCGATGACGTCATCATGACATCATCATGTTTGTGGCGTCTTGATGATATTGTTCACATCTCTTATGAGTTTCAATGTTCAAATCAATCTCAATCTTGAGTTATGACAAAAACTTGATTTTTTTGACGAAAAAACACAAAGGCAGACTTTGACCTTCCGTTAAGACCGGAAGTGAAGGTCATGCGATTTTTGCGTTAACTTTTCAAATGTTGCCTCAATCTTGATGTATCAGATGCCCAATTATGAATTGCATAGCTGTCAAATTCACGAAGATACAGCAATTAGAAAATGGTCATTTTTCAACATAAAAAACCTTGTCATGACGTCATCAATGTCGTCATCATTCCAACAAAGTGGCGGTTTCATCTACTCACTATTGCCTATGTACACAGTAAGTTTTAAGTTTGTACAAGCTTTACTTTTGTTTAAAATTGCTGGAGAAGGTTCGGAGGGAAAGAAGAACACGAGGAAAAAAAAAAAAAAAAAAAAAAACTAGACCTAGAATTTTTGTTTATTACAAAAATACGGTGTTCGGTGGTACGTTACATGATGACGTAGTTCAAAAACATTGAACATAAAAAGATGAATTTTTATACAATGTGTTGTTTTTTATACAGGGTGGACAATGTACAATAATAACATCTCTCATGATAGCGCGGGGTCGACTTAATTATTGAGTCTTTGAGACAAGGTTCCGTTCATCGACTAAAAATGTAGTCAGGATGCCCTGCGACACAGAGAAAAATGCACGCGAACTGCCGTTACGAAATAGCCGACCTCTGGGTACCCGTCGCTGCACACTATTAACGGTGGATTGTGCATGTGTACATGTACGTCGGGATTCTGTTGCCCGGGCGCTCGACGATTTTGTCCTGTCGCTACATTTTTTGAACGGGCGCATTTGGTATTTTGAGAATTTTGAACGGACGTTTTTTTTTTAGTACGCATGGTATGTGAGACAGATGTAGGGAAATCTCAGGAGTTTGTGTACCCAATATAGCAAGATCACTAGCATTAATAACTACATACACACTTGTTATTATTATTGCAATTACATCGTTGAAGAAGCTTACTACGAGAAAATAATGAGTAATGAAAAATGAAAAAAAGCCTCATGTCATTTCAAAAATGCCCGGACGCAAATCTATAACTTTCATTCTCATGGCCTAATGATTATTAATGTACCACGTTTCATTAATAAGATACACATTTTTGTATGTGCAAACTTATACTTCCGGTTTGGACCGGAAGTGAAGGTCAAATGGGGTCACACATTGTAAACATTTGTAGAATCGTCTAAGGGTTTTAAAATCACGTCATTATATTAACAAAAACATTTAAGTAAATGAGATACGATTTTTTATTTACAAAATTTCAACTTCCGGTTTCGACCGGAAGTAAAGGTCAAATGGGGTCACACTGTGTGTAAGAAGTGTTTAATACCTCAAGAGCTTTTATATGGCACAATTATCATGTATGTAGCATATATGGTTTTTGAGATATGATTATTTTAACATAAAACTTCAATTTAACGTAATGACGTCATCGATGACGTCATCATTCCAAAAATTGTTTTTTTGTCATGTACACACTGTGTTCTAGGTAATTGGTAAGTTTCAAGTCGGTACAAGCTTTAGTTTTGGAGATAGCAAAATAATTTTTTTTTCGACCTCGTCTACGATTTTCGTTGTGACGTAGCTATGACGTCACGTATTATATTTCTAGAATGCTCGTGAGCTAAACAAATTATTATTAATTGAAAGTTTTTTCATATTTTGCTTCACTTAGGCTCCAGAGCCCCAAATACCATAATTTGTACCTTTAACTTCCGATTTCAACCGGAAGTCAAGGTCAAATGGGGTCATGTTGTGTGTAGCATTTGTTGACCTTTTAACGACCAATCCGATGATGTATAGATTGTAAAAATCCAACATGTGGTTCATGAGTTATGATTTTTTTACAAATATTAAACTTTGATTTAATGTAATTCAATACCTGATGACGTCATCATGACATCATCATGTTTGTGGCCTCTTGATGATAATGTCCAATTGCCTTATGAGTTTCAATGTTCAAATCAATTTCAATTTTGAGTTATGACAAAAATTTGAATTTTTTACGAAAAAACACAAAGGCAGACTTTGACCTTCCGTTAAGACCGGAAGTGAAGGTCATACGATTTTGGCGTTAACTTTTCAAATGTTGCCCCAATCTTGATCTATCATATGCCCAATTTTGAGTTTCATAGCTTTCAAATTCACGAAGATACAGCACAAAGCAAATGGTCTGTTTTCAACATTAAAAACGTTGTCATGACGTCATCAATGTCGTCATCATTCCAAAAAAGTGGCGGTTTCATCTACTCACTATTGCCTATGTACACAGTAAGTTTTAAGTTTGTACGAGCTTTACTTTTGTTTAAAATTGCTGGAGAAGGTTCGGAGGGAAAGAAGAACACGAGGAAAAAAAAAAAACAGAACAATAACAATAGTTGTTCGGCTGTTAGCCGAACACCTAAAAAAAACATAACAATAACAATAGTTGTTCGGCTGTTAGCCGAACACCTAAAAAAAACAGAACAAAAACAATAGGTGTTCGTGCACATGTTGCACGAACACCTAAAAAAAAAAAAAACAGAACAAAAACAATAGGTGTTCGTGCACATGTTGCACGAACACCTAAAAAAAACAGAACAAAAACAATAGGTGTTCGTGCACATGTTGCACGAACACCTAAAAAGTGCGGGGGGGGGGGGGGGGCGGCAGGTGCGGTTCCAGAGCCAATGTTTGGGGTTTGGGGAGACTATAGACCCTTTGCACGTGACGTCACCCTCACTTTCGCTACCTCTATTTCGGTGTAGGGGAAGATCATCTAAACAAAAATAAACAAACCGTTTTGCTCACGTTCCCTCTACGCAGCAACAAGTTTGAATACGAATGCTGAAAGGAACCAGACTATTTTTGCTGCATTGCTTTGTATAACAGTTATAAGCTAAGATGAAAAGTCCACTCATGGAACAGCCGCCACAATAACCGCGATCCGCACAAAGAAATTAAGCTAGCTTCTCGACTTTGGGGTAAGATTTAGCCTTTGTTTGTACTTGTTGGCATGGAAACCATAATGGGCTTCTACCATTCGTTTACAGAGGACAAAATTAAATCCGAGATGAAGTGTACCAGAAATGCATGCCGATTAATGGTGGCAGTTAGATCGTGCAAGTCTCGCGCGTATTCGAGCATTTTTGGGCCATGCTTTGTTGGTCCCCACGTACCCCCCAGGGTCCATTTATCTGTAATATTGACTATAGAGAAAAATGCCAGAGCCTGCCACATACACTGCTATAACGCGTGAAGGAAACAAACTCGCACTTTGATGTTTGAATCGGGGCCACAGACTTGAACAGTCGTGGTATAGTCCGCCGCCATGTCATTGTGAATTTTCAACGCGATAACCAAGTCCGTGTCTGTACTTGAAGCTTAAAAAAGATAACATAAAACAGACCCTGACTTTGACCTTGGAGACTTAATGACCATTCCCGATGTTTGCCATTCTTCCTCCATGGTCCCAGTGACCGGTGGGGCCCTGCGAAGGTCTGCCATTGAAATACAATCAGACGCTCATTGCCGATGACCCTGGCATTGAGCGAGTGCGTTGGATGGGGGGGGGGGGGGGGGGTCATAAGATGATGATGTCATAACTTAATTCGAAGGGTATTCCCCTTACTCCCAGACTTCGTGCTAAATTGGGAATTACGAAAACAATTACATGCTGTTGCCATTATCATTATAACGTGATGACATGTAAGTGTATATATGCATATACGGTCCCAACTATAGATGGGACTATTGTCAAGTTGGGACGGAACGCATACTAGCCGTTATATCAATGGAGAGAGGGCTATAGGCCTACGGTGTTTCTCTTATAGAGCAATAGGAAGGGTATACTGTTAACGGTTATCGGTTTTTCCTTTTTTCTTGCGAAGGTACTCTCACTGGATGCCTGCTTGTTATACACCATATGCTGAAAATGAAATTACATGTAGTTGTTTTTTCAAGGAAAGGAGGACGCTGGTTATGTATGCTAAGTTCATGATGTTGTAGCAAAGGACATGCACTCGCTTCCTGTCAAGGCTTTAACGTCCGGTTTATCGACCCAGCCTCTTACTACAACAACCAACTACCACCAACTCCAGCACGCCAGCACACTCACCATTTATACAGGCGAATGACCTTGGTGATTGTTAACAACAGGCATAAAACAAGGGAAGTACATTTTCGAACCACCTCCCTTGAAACTGCACCTGAATCTTACTGTACCACCAGGAAACAGTTATCTCTGGTGCTGTTTTATGCGCCTGGCTTTATAAACGCCACAGGTTTGTAAATAGTGCTTCGTAACTTACGTCCATCACCGAGAGAGTTGCTTTGGTGCGTCACTGTCTCTCGTCTTACGGGATCTTCACCGCAGCAGGAGTCCGCTGTCGTACTTGGTAGTGAAACCTCTATAGTAGTGGCTCTTCGGTGTAAAGTTAACTGAGCATGTCGCAGTTCCTTGCATTCGTCTATGGGCTTCTCCTGACCGTCTGTGCTGGTAAGTGTGATGATGATGTTTGTCTACGTGGTTTGTTCAATTAGTAGGGACGGCCCACTGGCTAGTAAAAGGTGGCCCTTTCATGGTTTCCTTTCACTGAATGGTGGGCTATCTTTGTAACTACAGAACTACTTCAGATTAGTGCGCTGATGTGATCATCTGAACACAGAGCAAGGTCCTCCATCTATGCGATGGAGACTGCTCTGTGTTCTTGGCGAATGCTTCACCCCCAAATGATTAACTACTCTTACTCCATCAGTCATGTTGATCATTTTTCATTTCTATACCGCCATTCCATGGTTTGATTAGCACCCAGAAGTAATAAGCTAAAAAAATATTTAAAAAACCCTAAAAAACATCGAACAGGCACAGGCTTCTAGCTAGTAAAGGAAACTTTAGCATAATGCTGGTTCAAGTTTTACTGACCAATGACCCAATGAAAATGACCACAAGCGCATGAGCTTCGAAATCATGCCACTTAGTTTAGTTTCAGGTCCGGTGCGTACCGCCCGCCCACCGAAAGTGTACGATTTTAAATTTATTGACGGCTTATTAGGCTAGTATGCATCAGTCGCAGACATTAAAAAACCTTACTTTCAAGCATAGAGAAAGGACCGAACCTTTCTCTATGTTTCAAGTGAATACAAAATGATCTACTTGACTGAAAGATTCCCAAGTATCCAGCGCAATCGTTTTGCCAGATGGTGTTTTTGGCTTTTTTTGGGGGGGGGGGATGCACTCAGTTTGTATCATTTTTGAGCGATGGACGGCCGACCATCGTTTTAACATAATGAGTTTTAATACAACCAGATATGTTTGACAGCTTAAAATCACCACGTTTTACCCTCGTTTTTTCTCGTTTTTCTCGGCAGTCACAGACTGCCAAATGCAAATACGTCATTGGTACGATATTTCATATTAAATCCTGGGCCACAAGTCCACATTTTCTCGAAAAATACTGAAGTTTACCAATGATTTAAGTTCCTTTAAAAGATTGAACATGTTGTTCACAGATTTACACGTTGTCCTAACTATGGTATAACAGTCCTGGTGAAAAACGATCTCTTGAAATATTTTGCCGGAAATGCTTTCGTTTTTGATAAACAAGTCAAACAATTAGTTTTGATCCTCCAAGTCCAAAACGTTTGAAAACAGTAGTGAAAACTGTAAAAAAAAAAGTCTCGTGAATCCGATGACCGTTTATTAAAATCTTAAAATTGTCATAGGTTTTGTTATATTCATAATCATGTTGGGTGACAGAAAGTGCATGTGGTAAAACAAATTTTGATTTCAACTCGGACTCCGCGTAATTTTGACCCTTTTCTGGGTCATTTTGACACACATTCCGGGTCATACTGAACCAGAAAAATGGGTCAAGTCCGTCGGGGTCAGAGTCCGGGTCAATTCTTACTTGGAATGTTTCTAGTTTCGTATGGTGCTGCTCTATATTAACACAAAGAGTAACAGCCAGATAATGTTTGAATTTACACACTAAAAACTCCCGGGTTCGGGGTCCCAGGGAGCTTGACCCCATTTCCGGGTCAGTGTGACCTTGACTCTGTATCCAAGTGTCCCTGAAAAATGGGTCAAACTGATGCAGAATTTGAGCTAAACTTACTTCTTTTTTTTATTAACCAGTGTCCCCGGGTCAGGCTGAAAATGGTCAGGGCACCTGGAATCCTAGGATCCGCGTCAGTTCTCACCCTGGATGGTTTTTTTTTTTTTAGAGTGTAGTGCTGTAGCAGTATTAAGCAAATTTTTGTCTCGAACAAAACAATTCTTGTTGTGAGGATACACCCGGTTAATAATAGTGGATGATAAAAAACGACCGGAAAGCAGCCTGAAATAAATTTCCTGCTCTTATGATCATCATTACCATAAAACCTTATTGTTCTGTTATGAAGTGAACTTGTAAGTGCACTTTGTAACCGGTGACAGAGCCCATAAGTCTCGATTTCACCGCTCGTGTATTTGAAAGGTACTAAGGGCCTATACAGGATTGGTAGAGCCGACAAAATAGGCGTATAGACAGTGTTCATGTTTTGTGTGGTCATCCATAATACAACTTATAACAAACCTGTTTAAAATTTGGGCTTAATCCGTTTTGTGAGTCAGGAGAAAATTATGAAAAACCATGCACGATTTTCATTATGTAAACACATTGTCCTTAATTTTGGTTGCGACAACCGAAATCAGCTGATTCATTTTTGTTTTTCTGTTGTTGTTTTTTATTACAAGGTTTTCAGATACAGTTTTCTCGAATATGACTTCATTTCAAAGGGCTTTTTTTTTTTTTACAGAAAAATGGTTCTAGTGCTCCAGTCTGAACTTCATATTATAGTCAGTATAATAAGCGTTCAGACTAAAATTAGTTTATCCTTACCAATCCTCTATAATATCTCTAAGTTGCAAGTTTAGCAAGCAGACCTTTACATTGTATTTATTTAGTTCTCCCAATACCGATTCACTAATTGGATGAAACTCGTTACAGGCCTTTGGGACGATATCATGGTAGTCGACTGGCCTGGCCCTATATACGCAGACAAGGCTCAATTCAAAATTGTTTGTGACCTAAGTGGTCCCACGTACATTACATTGTTTTAACACGTGAAGGAAACAAACTCGCGCATTGTTAACTGGTCCCAGTGTTTGAATACGCGCGAGACTTGCACAGTCTATTCCCGGGCATGCTTATTCTAAAAAGGAAGTTTGTTGTTATTTAAATTTAAAAAAAAACAAAACATTGAAATTATGCCAAGAGCTATACCAATAGTTGAGAACATGAAGTCCATTTACTTATTTTTAATTAAACAAGCAACATACTTCTGGAAACAGGTCTAGCGCAGGATACTGCAGTAACGAACAGCCCGGATGACCAGGAAGATTTATCGCCGCGTCTAGTCTGGACAGAGCTACGTATTGTGGACAGAAGGGCACAGATCCAAAGTCTACCTGCCGACCCAACAGAATACATCACCAGCAATGTAAGAACCAAGGAATGCCTAAGAAGTTTAGCCTTTCCATTGTTTTTTCTTCTATAGACCTTTCCATTGTTGATAAACAAACCGCACTGGTTGGCATGGACCGCCGAATGTTAGTAAAACATTCAATCATGTTAACAGATGTTTTAACCAAATTCAACATTTTCGGCAAGCTTCTAATTAAATAAAATACCTCCCATGATCGGTTGCTTTGTTTCCAATAAATTCAACACTATTTTTGAATATTTGTGTCACGTTGTTACAAACTGTAGCTATCTGTTTTTGTTTTGCATTTGATGGCTTTCCATAGTTTTCCAACCTGGGTTGGCAAAAACTTGGGCTGTGACGTTGCAAAAGAAAGGTCTATAGAGTTCTCTGTAAGTTTGGTGGTACACATCTTTCGCTGACAGTTTTTATACTTTTGTTTAACCTTGACAGCCCCTGTTCAACTTGTATTCCTTGTGAAAAGGTTTAGAAATTAAAAAAAAATTAAAAATAAAATAAAAATAAACAAAACCCGTAAGTGAGCGCTGATAACACGAAGTTATGTCACATTTTATTTGTTTCACAGTTTTCTCGAAAATGCTACGCCCTTGGGGAGTCAAAGTCTTTGATATCCTAGACTGGACCATTCCACATATCTTAGAGGGGTATCAGCTCCCAGAGTTGTGTATTTATTTATTTATTATTATTTTTTGTAAGGGTCGAAACATATCTTCACTCATATACTTTGTGCGCAAAATTACTATTTTACACTGTTTGTGTAGCATTTTCCTATATTTCTCCTTCACCTTCTCTTCTCCGACTTCTTCTCCTTCACTCACAAAGAATTCCTTATAAATCATCGCCACCATGATTGTCTGCATCACCTGCAAAATAAAAAGACTTATCTAAATTTATTCACCACCATCCGATTTCCACCATTCACTTCTTATTACTCCCCCAGGTCATCTCTTCAAAATACTACTACGAACTGACGCCTGCGCATTGGATTGCAATCGCCAGCGACTACGACGATGGCGTTGCGTTCTGGAGTGACGCGAACCATAAGAGAATCATGAAAGGTGGCTTGCATGAGGGCGCTACAGCCTCGCCAGTCTTCGACGGTACATCTTCAACTGTGGACGGTAACAGAAGATTCTTATATTTCTAATCTAAACATGTTTTGTTATAAACTTTTAGACTTTTGTTCTTCTTGGAACCGGATGAAAAGGAGAGCCTTCAGATACTTTGTTTCCTTTAGGCAATCCATCGGGCTCCAGCTGGTTGACTTACATCTTCCTCTGTATGTTTTTATTGCTGGTGTAGTTTTCTTAGTATGTTTTTTAAATTTTTGTTATTTTGGCTGTAATTGTTTTATGATTGCCAGAGAAGTACAAAAATAGTATAAATAAATATAAAATTATGAATATAAACATACATAAATATCAATATAGATATAAATATCAATATAACATACAATTTCCGCAGAGCCAGCAAAAGAAACCTTTGGCCAAGAACCAGAACTTATTTGTAAAAGCTCAGTCTTGCTATTTTTGTATTTTTAATGTGGAATTTTAAACTGTTTTTTATATCATTCTTGAAAAGCCATATATTCAGCGCTGTGCTGTCAGTTTTGTTTTATGTAAATAAATGAATGAATTAATATGAATGAAGGGATTAGTGGATGAATTAATAAATTGCTTGATAAAGTAATTCATAAATTAATTTCAATGAGAAACCTAAGGCGTAATACGTTTAATTGTGTTACTAACTGCATAGGTCAAGGTCATTTGCGGAAACACCAACAGTCGTTTCATCTCATATGTCACAGTTTCTTTTCAGAAACTTGAACAGTTCATTAAACTATATACATGTATATTTCTATACATCCGGGTAAAGTATCATATTATGTTATCTTATCTTACGATGAAGGATAAAATAAAGTATCTTATAACATAGTGTTTACTTCCGTCAGTCAATGCACTGCCTGCAGTATACACATAAAACATACATAACAGGCACTATAGGAGCAATTCGCCCCTTGCACGGACAGCTATTTGCGCGTAGAGCCTCAAATTGAGAACAGGCTGAAGTAAAAAGAAACATTTTTTTTTACGGTAATGTAATAACATTTCCACTCAAACAGATACACATAAATACAGTACAAATGAAGCATGAAGTCAAGGCTCTGCACGCACATGGCGAATCCGTGCGAGAAGCGAAAACGAGTAAGCCTATTATTGTTATAATTTATGTGATTTTATTAAATTCAATGAGAAGTGTTCAAAAGTACGAAAGCGCAAGGCCCTTAACCGGGGGGGGGGGGGTAAGTTCCCCAAAATAAAAAAGGGAGAAGAAAAAGTCCCCCTTCCTAATAAAAAAGTGCACACAAAAACAAATTAAGCTCAAAATGGACCAAATAGCAAGAATTGGCCCTTCATTTTCAACATTTCTAATTTACCCCGCGTCGAAGTACTCTAAACTTCATAGTCGCTTCCCCCCAAATTCAAACTCGCCCCGCCCCCCAAAAAAGGTTATTGGTCTTGGAAGCGTAGTATTGATTGTCTAGTGTCTACGTATACATGAAAGCTATCGTGTACGTACATGAAAGCTATCGTGTACGTACATGAAAGCTATCGTGTACGTACACGATAGCTATCGCGTACGTACACGATAGCTATCGTGTACGTAAACGGTAAAGAGCGAGATTGTTTTTATTCATGTGGCGGCACTATGCTTCCGTACAAAAGTAGCCTTACAATGCCGTGCTTTGTTACCGTGAACTGCAAAGTAACCTTATAGCTTCCTGATACATGATTGACCTCAGATGCAGGAAGTGGTATATAGGTCAAATCCACATCTAGCTCTTTATCCGAACCGGGTGTATTTAGTTAAAGGTATCACACATGATTGTAAGGATAAAAAAACCCATCATTGTTCTGAAAGCTTATGAAGTGCATTATGTAGGACCATGTTTCTTTATGAGTTATGTCTCTCTGAAATGGGGTCATAATTTTGAGAAAACTGTTTTAGAAAACCAAAAAGAAGAAGAAAAAACCCCCCCAAATTATTCAAAAAGCAAGCAAAAAAGAAACCAACAACCCCAAATTAAGGATAACGTTTTTCCACGCTGAACATGGTTGTGAATGTTATTTATTTTTTCACTGTTAATTTTCTCTTGACTCACAACTGATTAAGCCCAATAATCACAGGTTTGTGATAATTTATGTTTGATCACATGCACAGGTATCTTAAACACTGTCACCGACTTTTTCTGTCATCAGCTTTATCAATCCTGTACACCTCCTTTATGGTTTGGATTGACTATAACGGTGTCTGAGCGGTCATGACCGTATCCTCAAAAACATGGCACACACGTTTCAAACAAAAGGAAATGGAATGCTAAAAAAAGAAGGAGAGAGCTTGCTTAGCTCAAATGGACTCCACACTCGGCTGCCTTGAAAAGATTAACCTAAAAGTGACACTGGACCTAAAAGAGAAAGGGCAGATCAGACTTGCCGTATTTCACATCAGGTGGTTTGACACTTGCTTCTTGAATCAATCAAAAACTTACCACAAGTTTGTCGACCCATTAGGCCTACACAATGGCTCCACAGCATTGCTGAAAAGGGTATTTTTGTGCGTAGGGAAGGAGTGCGGTTGTTTTATTGTTTCAACCACTCGTAATGGCGACACATTTTTTTTGCAAATTTATCAAGGCATCGCCGTTGATTGGCTGGCAAACAACGTGTACTGGGCGGACGCGGCCTATAATTGGATAGTAGTTGCCGATTACGACATCACGAGGTTTAAGATAGTCATCGACGATGGCCTCGACAAGCCACGAGGAATAGCAGTATATCCACAACTAGGGTGAGGAATTGAACTTTTATCTTTGTTTCTACCGAAAGTATTTCTGTCCAATAAAAACAATGTTTTTGAAAAAAAAAAATACTACTAATAATAATAGCCTTTTTTTCGCACGCAATGCAACACAGAGGGCGGTGTTGTTCATATCTTTAGTACGAATCCTTGACTCTTTTATTGAACAATTCACATCATGATGTGTAGGATCAGACTACTGTTCTTGTGTCAACCAAAACAAAACAGCATTCACAAGCGGAAGTTTTAAAATGCTTTTTAACATGTATAAGTTGGGTAAGTTTCTAGATTTTGTCTGCGACTTAGCTTTCATGAGCTTGTGTGATTATGACATTTTGAAAGAGGGCTGGTATATATTTGAGAATTCCATTTGACAGTATACAGTCTTTCCAGTAACTAACTGGCTGGGGCGTTGTGTGCTCGAAATTGTTATCTTTGGACTTGGTCGTACCATGGTGGATGGAGGTCTAATTCTCTACCTCCATCCATGGTCGTACAAAGCGCCCCAGTACTGGCAGTCGTGAACCAATGCACGATCCGCCACATTCGGCAATTAGCTATGATTTTCCGAAAACCAAGCCACACAAATGCCCCAAAATGACAAAAAGACCCAACAGAATAGCTTGAAAATCCCCTACTGTATACTCAACATGCCAAAGTTGCAAACATCTAGCCCCACTTGTGTAATGTGTCTTTTTGTGTGGCCAAGGAACAGGAAACCTGAATCCTTGGCCACACAGTGACAAGTGGGGCTACAAAACATCAGGCATGTACTCACTATTTTTTTGCGCTCCACCCCAAAGTCCAAATGAAATTGATGATTTTTAAGTCCACAACCTTAGAAACCATCCATCACAATCCACTTCATTAGTTTTGAGCTACAAGCCCTGCAGTCTTTTTGATTTTCCCCCCAAATTCGAGCCCGGGTTAAAGTTTACCCTTGTATTGTATCACTCTGGACTCGAAACAACCCACAGCACCCACAGCAATTGCCGTGGTGCCCTGTGCTTTTGTTGTGGTGCCCTGTGCTTTTGCTTTGTTGTCCTTTGCAAAGTTCCAATACTTTTCCTCAGTCATAGAGTGCCCCTTACCAGTGGAAAATTGCCAAGCCCTTCAAGAGCAAAGTTCAAGGCCTGTTGTACTGCGTTTGCCTATAGTATAGAAATAAAATAAAGCCATTAGAAAGTGGCTGCCGAATACAGACATTTTCCAGATAATTTAAATAAAATTTAGCTATGAATCAATTTAGCCATAAAGTTATAAAATACATTTTGTTTTTGAACTATGAAGGACAAATTATTCATGAGGTAAAATTCTGTTTTGAACATTTACTTATTGTTTTTTTAACTGTATCCATGGTGATAAGGTACCTGTTCTGGACTGACTGGGGAACCAAGCAGACAATAGAACGTTCTACTCTAGCTGGAGAAAATCGAACGGTTCTAGTCGATGACAATATCTACTTCCCAAATGGAATTACCGTCGATTATACCACTGACAAGTAAGTAATTAAAACTTTATTGGCTGGAATCCAGATATAATTTTGTACATGAGTTTCTTGGCTTTATTTATAATCTCGACCAGCCCCATGAGCTAACAACTCAGTCAGTTGTATACATTTAACTTGTAGTCTTGGAGTAGCAGTCTTGCGAGATAGTTGCGAGAAATCCGTTTGGCTATCACCACGACAGACATTTTGTGACTTGTCGACAAGTGTAGTCTAGGCCTGGAATTACACGGAGGCTATGGCCTCTGTTCCCTGGTCTTGGCCTTGGTGCCCCTTCAAAAGTTTCCCATAGACTTTAAGCATTTACAATGGAAGTGCCCTTTGCAAAATGAAAATGGCCTTTTCCTCTCAAAGATGAAATTCCATGCCTGCTATTTTGTCTGTAGATTTCTAAAACCCTACATGTATGTGTTTACAAGGTTGTTCCATTTGTTATAGAATCTATTGGACGGATGCTGACCCTGGCGGGAGTAGGGTGGAGGTTTGTTCACTGAACGGGACAAATCGTCAAACTGTGTACTCCCACCCTGCCGATAAAGGCCACTTCTTTGACGTTGCGGTCTTCCAGGTAAACACGATTTGATGTAATAGGCCTGGAGTTGTTGCCCTGGTCCTGGCCGTGGTGCCCCTTGGATGTGAAATTGCATTTAACGATCTTATAGAACTGCGCCGGTGATATAACTATGTGGTGTTCAAATCTAAAAGTTAATATTGTTGTGATCTTAATACACAATCTTACCCTGTCTTACTCCTCTGATACAGTGACCTTTATTCCACCCAGCTGGTCATTTCTGATCATTTATTGTCTTCTTCTTTTACTGCCGCACAGAACTACATTTTCGTCACTGACTGGTACAATGGCATTCGTTGTATATATAAGGAGAGCGGAGAGCACTACTTTGCCCTGAACGTCGGCGGACGACCCTTTGGGTTGACCCTCCATGGCGAGGGGGTTCTTCCTGGAAATTCCTGTAAGCACAAACCTTTACCAGGCCTGGTCCCAATTTCATAGAGCTGCTTAAGCAGAAAAAGTAGCTAAGCACACCAAAATTATGCTTACCAGTATAAGGTTACCAGCCAAACGACCATGTCACATGTACAAATTTGTAACTGGTATCCTGCTCAGTTCTGCTAAGCAGACATTTGTTAAGCAACATTTTCTGCTTAAGCAGCTCTATGAAATTGGGCCCTGTTCCCAATTTCATAGAGCTGCTTAAGCCGAAAATATTACTTAAGAATTTGCTGCTAAGCGAAAATGAGCAGAATACCTGTCACAAATTGTACATAATCAAATGTGACATGATATTTTGTCCGATAACCTTAGTTTAGTAAGTAGAGTTTTGTTGTGCTTAGCTAGTTTTTGTGCTTTAAGCAGCCCTTTGAAATTAGGTCCTATTTTCTGGATTGCTTTCAAATATCCCCCCTTGCCTTACAAACTTTCCTGAAAGAGGTGAACATTGTATCTAGACCATAGAAATAGAGTGTGGAGAACACTGAGATTAACTGGACTCAGTGTTTCGCTGTGGAGGTGGTTTATCGATACCACATGACATGCGTTTGTGGCAAAATAATGAACACTTTACATCCATGTATAGAGTTTGGGCTTGAGTTAAACACTGGACCACAGGCCTGAGGCCAGTGATTTTAGTGTCAGGCCGGTAAACTCACGACTGGACAAGTCTGGCAGTCTGACGTTTTTTCAAATTGATATAATCATTTCAAATAAAATGATGCTCAAATTTTGACTTTGATTTTTATAACTATCTTTGAATTACATGTATGTTGAGTCTCAAAGTCTTCTTACTCAAAGACAAATGAGATCAATCTTGGCTTCTTAAAAAAAAACCTAAACCAAAAGAAAAAAAACGAGAAAAGATTATTATTTTTTTTTATAACATCTGAAAAAATTAAATAAAAATAACATCTATACAAAAATAACAACAGTTTATATGTTGAAATTTTGATGTCATTTGGATTCTGGTCGCTTCATATCTTTTCTCATTTTGAATCTGGTCCTGTGAAAATACATTTTGGTTCAGTAAAAGTTCCGAGCTACAAGCCCTGCTGTCTTGTGAGTTTTTCCCAAAATTCATGCCCTGATTGAGTATCTTCTGTGTTTCTACGATGGATCTAAATGAGGTAGTACTCTGCAATTGCCCCTGCATGTTGCCTTGGTGCCCCTTTAAGTGCCCTGTGAAATGCCTAAGTTGAAATTGGAATTTTCTCTGTTTTTATTTTATTTTTTAAATGAGAGGTCACCTAACATCACAAGGCCACGGACGGCCACTCCAAGGTGAGGGCTACACTCAAATGATTGTGGCCATTGACCCAAATCAACTGCTACCAGGGGCATGTTGCCATCTACTCCTTGGGCTGAAACAGGGTTACCCCCTTCACAGTCTGTAAGGATGTAGGCATGGGTATCATCCACTAGGAGCCTGTACTACCTTCCGAACTTGCCAACTTCCCACTACCTTCCCAAGTGCCTTGCTCAAGGGAACAAGTGTCATGACCAAATTTGAACCCCGCAGTCTGCTGCTGACAACACCAGAGCTTGGGTCCGTTGAACTAGACCACTCGGCCATGACACGCCGTTTACCATGTTTAACTGCCTTACCCTTCCAAGCTTGAAGCTTCATTATTTGTCTTTTCAGCTCCCTGTGATGCTAAACCCTGCGATCACCTTTGCATCAGTGAGCCCGACGGCTACAAATGCCTGTGCCAAGATGGATTTGATCTTCAAGACAATCATACATGCCACCGAAGTGAGTCTCTCTACTTTTGACAAATTTAAGGCACTTAATGAAAAATGAAATACACTTGAGAAATGACCTGGTTTTGAGATCATCATAACGTCAGAGCTGCCCACTCTCCCTAATTCTGTAAAAAGTTCCTTGAAAATTAACCAATTCCATGTTCCGATGAACAAAATTTGAAAATCTCCCTGATTATGGAAACTTTGTCCCCCTTATGTTGAATAAATGAATGTTGGGACGCTATGCGGCAGCAGGCTTACCAGGTAAATCCATCGTTCTCGGTAATGTGCGCGTGCTCAGAACTACGTTAACAATGGAAATTTATCTGTTAAGTCTGCTGTCAACACCTAGCGTTCCAAAGTCTCCCGTTCTAAATATCTCCCTGATTGTTTTACAAAATCTCCCTGATTGCAAGCAAGCTGCAAAAGCTGGTAGCTCTGTAATGTGCGTGAAAAACTACATTTTCATTTGCGGAATCAGTGTAACTGTGTACATGTGTGTACTGTGTAGACGCATTCACCAAATCATCTCATACTGCAGGACGGCAGTTTCATTCAAAACCACTGTGGGCGATATTGAATGGTGAGACAGTATGAGGGTTGACTGTGTACTATGTATAAGACCTAAAAAGACCACGTCAACTTTGAGAGGACTGGGTCTTTCTAGGTCTTATAAGTCCTTTCTGCTCTGAGCCGACAAGTTTATCTGTCATTCAAAACCTTTGTGGATAACATTGTCGTCTTTATTATTTCCAACAGCGGCAACTTATCTTGCAAAGCCACAGATTATCCTGGCTGCCCAGAACAGCATCTGCTACTTCCCGAGCAACTTCCCGGACATCAGCATCCCAAGCAACTACCAGCGCAACTGCATCCTGGCCAATCGTACCCATGTGGTGGCGCTAGACGTTGACGTCAGGAGTAAGACGATGTTCTTCTCTGACTTTGTGCATAAGACAATTCAGAGTGTTCGTCTATCGGACGGATCTGTTGTGAAACCTGTTGTTGGTGGAGTTGGGAGTGTTGAAGGTTAGTAAATGCTTCTTAAATGAAACATCCTTTTTGTCTGATAGCTCACACCTGTTATCTCCCTGTATTTCTTTTTCCAAACAGTGGACATAATTGGATCATGCACAAACCAGTAGGGCTGCTGACTGCCCCAGGCAGATTAAACTGCTCATCCATTAATTTTATTGACCCAAGTAATTCAATGTAAACACACCTAATTGGTGAAAAGGATGAATAGTTTCTGAGTTTTGTGGTCAAAACTTGGAAATTCTTTAATGGAGCTTTCCCGTAATGCACACTCTTCAGTATTTTCAGGCCTGGAATTATACAGACCAACTTTGACTTTCACTTTGGAGACTTCTTGGCTAAAAGTTCTCCTTAAAATGTATTTACTATTCCATTCCAGGGATTGCCATAGATTGGCTCGCCCGGAATCTCTACTGGACTGATTTTCAGCTGAACCATATCGGGATCTCTCGCTACGACGGCAGCAACCGACGCATCCTTCTGCAAGATAACGTTCTCAATCCAAGAAGTATCGTCATCCATGCGGGCTTGAGGTAGTTTCACAACCAAAGGACTTTATTGTCCTGTCAGTGAAAAAAAAGAAGAGTTGTGTCTCCTAAAATAGCACTTAGGTTACGCGCAAGTTTGAAATTGTCAAAATGTCATATCTTGCTTGAAATAGCACGGATGTACACACAAAACAACTACGCGCCGAGGATACAACATTTTTGCACAGAGGATTTTCATGCGAGATCTGGAATTTTTCGCAAAAATCAAGATACAACGTTTTTGCAAACCATGACTATATTATTTTGAACAACGAACGCTTGACTTTTCATATTAATGTGATTGCAAGATTACTCCCATGTGTGGAAACTCCAAGCTACTTAAATTAGCACTAAGGGGGTTAATCCAATGCAATCCCATATCAGCCTTCGCAGGTTCCCATTTATACGTCTGGGTTAGGAGAAGCAATTATGAATAAGTGCCTTGCTTAAGGACACAAGTGTCATTAAATCAATCACTTTACTCATGTGCTCTAATTATTCAGCCATCAGAACTTGAATCCGATGCACAAGGCTTCTTGGCCATGACACACCACAAAAAAAGAAGAAAAAAGTCTGATTATTATTTTGCTCTGTAGGATCATGTTCTGGACGGAGTTTGACTCGTCCAATCACATTGAAAGGGCGAGTTTAGACGGGAACAACCGCACCATCATACTCAACAGTGTCAGTGGATTGAACGGCCTCGCCATTGACTTTGAAGACAACAGGTGAGTCATGAACTTCAACTCTGGCTGGTTTAACAGCTTGTGGCTGCAAAGACATTAGTCTTCAACTCTGGCTGATACAACCATCAGCCATAGCCTAAGAGAGCATCTCAATAGTTGGGCACGTTCTAGGCGCAAAGGACGGTTCCCTTGGGCACATGCCTGCAATCAATAGACCGATCCATTAGGCTCCGCCCACAGCGCACGTGTGAGCAAGAACACGTGAACCTCTCCAAGGCCAATCTGCACAACTCTGCCGCGCGTGCCAAGCATACGCGCACGCATGTCGGACTTTTGGTTGTGCAATCAGGGCTGTGATTGGTCAATACGCAATGGGGCGGAGCTTAATGGATCAGTCTTTTAGACCGCAAAAACGATCGGATGGACAGCATCATTGTGCCAAAGTACAGCCTGAGCTGTCCTACATTAGTGAATACACACATAGTTAGTATTTTGAATGGTTTCAGTGGAACATTGCGGGGGACCAACCGAACGGTCCACGAGCACTCGCTGGACTGCTTATTCAATCCAATTTGAACGTACCTACCATTTTGACCTTTGAGACGCTCCCTAAGCATTCACCTCTCACCCTTAGTTTATAACCTTTGACCTCATGTCCATTCGGTTTGCGGTAACACTATGTGTATATCTACTAGTTGTGTAGATTTGTGCTTTTTATTCTACTGCAAGGGAGTAGATTTTGGACTACTTATGGACTACTTATGGTGTTACCGCAAACATGGTGCTACCGCAAACCAAATATACATTGATACCTCACCATGCAAAGCCTAAAAAAGTACATGTATACACTTTGACCTCCTCTTTTAGGCTCTACTATGCTGATCGTGGGAGTGGTTCTATTCAGCACATAGACTTCAACGGGAATGGAAGGGCGCTATTGTACACAAGAAGTGGGGCCGAGTTCTTTGACATTGACATTCACAAGGTAAAAAGCATACACCCTTTTCATCGTCATTCAGCATAGACTTGCGTCCGCGGCTGCCTCGTCTGGAGATTGTTAAGGGGGCGCATTCCTTGGGTCGCTGCCCTCACCTGTTCTCTTTCAATTGCCGCTATTCTCAGCTCTTTAAATACATATAAGTGAATTGAAAATATCTAGATATTGTTTGAAATGTCGAGACTGCAATGGTTCCTCTCAGAACCAACACTTCTCCCAAAACAGATTTTACAAAAAAAATAGTGAGTGGCCTGACGTTTAGCTCCGAGCAGAATCTTTCTCTTTAGCCTTTGGGAAAGACTCTGCTAGGGTCGGAAACACCAGGCCACTAACTATTTGTTTGCATTTATACCATAGGTGCTTTTGGTTGGTAAGCAGTTTGCAAGAGCTAATACTATTTTTTCAACAGAGATTTTACACGGTTGTACCCTCAAGTTTACTATTTTGTAGTTTACCTTTATCATCCACACCGTGCAAAGCTTCAACAATCACTTAAAATTCTCGGTGTGTTGACACTCTGTCTAAGTGGTCTTGTCAAAATTGATCCAGGTAGTCGGATAACAACTTTCCGATGTCATATTTTTGTTGGATTTTCCGTTGGACTGTACTTCTATGACAGACGTTGTTTTACTCGCTGAAAGGCACACAGTTCTCCGATGCACTAAAGACATGCCCTGTGCCATGCACCCCGCTGAGCGCTCTGCGTTTTCACTGGATGATTAAATGTAGCGTAAACAGACTTGTGGTTGCGGAGCTATCTGGAAGGTTTGGAGGTCATTATGTTTCATTCTTGTTTTATAGTGAGACATGAAGAGACCCCCCTGCTTGTTTCCCAGTAGAAAATAATCTAAGTCTCTGCGGTTCGTAAACAAATGTAACCCCAGGCACCATAAACTTCTCCATTGCTTTCTCTGACACCCAATTTCAAAGAAGGTGAATTAACAGCGGGTAAGAAACCTTGTGCCGGACGGACGGTACTTATCCGCTGGTTGTCCTGGACTTATTTTGACAAGGTCCCCTAACCCCAACTTTCCTGATGTTATTTGTAAGGATTACTTGCTCTGGACGGAGTGGAACACCTTCAACGGTCTGCACGCCATCAACCGTGAAAACAGACGTGTCATTCAGAGCTTCAGCATCAAGAACGAGTCCACTTATGGCATAAGAGTCTACTCTGATGACAGACAACCCGACTACGAAAGTAAGTATTCTCACAAAGGTAGAGTCATAGATTGTTTTTCTGTCAATGTAATGCTGGTTTGTAGGCAAAATTAGAAAGAAAAATGCAATGGAAGTTATATGTGAAAGTTTCAGCTGAAAACGGTGTCTACTTGCTGAGAAAACAACAAAAACTGTCATGGTATTTTCACAAGAATGTTGATTCCATCTATGGGTAGTGAGGTGAAAACAGCGGGTACCAACCGCATCTCTGCCTGTAGCGTTCGTTATTACGGACATCAATTACAGAAGTCTGAGAAAGGATTCATGCATGAACCGTTTCTCAGATTCAAATGTTTTAGGGTGAACAATTATCCAAACTGTATGATTTCGAAGGGAATCCTTTCTCAAAAGTAGTTTATACTTAACAACATCTGCACAGTGCCTCTCTCCACGTAAGTTTTTATTGTCATAAATCTTTGGAGTATTTACCAGTCTATGACCCTCCCTTTAACAATGTCAGTAGCAGTAATAATCTCGGCCAATTTCATGGCTCTGCCTACCGGTGAATTCTGCGCTTGTGATTACCATTCTTCGCTTACAGGGCAAGCGCCAAATTTCTGCGCTAGCTGTGTAAGTTAAGAAAGCTTATTAACATGGAGTACACCTGCGCACAGGCAAAAACTTCTTGCTAACCTGTGAAATATCATGTCACATGTACTGTCTGTGCTCGTATTCTGCTCTTTTTGGCTAAGCAGAAATAAGCTCAGCAATATTTGCTGCTTAAGAAGCTGTATGAGTTTGAGCCCTGGGCACAGTTTTATAGAGCTGCTTAAGCGCAATAAGTAGCTTAGCACAAAATAGTTAAGCTTTGTTGAATAAACTACCATGTCACATGCACAATTAATGACTGGTATCCTGCTACTTTTTGCTTAGCAGGGAATTGTTAAGCAACATTTCCTGCTTGAGCAGCTCTATGAACTTGGGCCCTGGCCTTATTGTGAGAACACTCTTGACGGTTTCATCTTTCTGATTGGACAGATGTTTGCATCGACAACGGTGGTTGCCAGCACCTCTGCCTGCCTGTAGAAGCGGGTGGTATGCGTTGTGAGTGCAGCACGGGGTACCAGTTACATAGTGATGGTCAGACATGCATTGCAGGTAGGTTGGAGTTTCGGAGAAACCAGTCAAAAAATCCTTTTTGTATCCATTCACATGGGAAGCTATGCAATTATTCACTGGACGCCATATGGGAACAAACGGAATGGATGGCACCAGAGAAAAAGATGGCGAGACAAGTTGCAACAATATTGGGGATAGTCAATTGGTATTAACGAGCAAAATCATTTGGAGACATCATGCTGAAGCCTTTGAAAAATCAAAATAAAAAATCAAATGGGCAGGGTTTATGTTTTTTTAAACTTCTGCCGAAAATCTCCCCCTAAATTTCCAGAAACAATAAATGCATTCAGTAAAGCAGGCATGTGTTTTTTTTAAGCATTTGTCTTGATTTCAAGATTGTTTTGAAGTCTCCTCGAGCCAAATTTTCTAGAAAGAAGTAAAGCAGTCACCAAAGGTAGAAAGAAATAGTCCACATCATGTTCAAACCTGTATTTCTGTAAAACTCCTGAATTGTAACATCTGAGAGGTTCTGGGTCTAGAATAAGTGGGAACTTAGGCCTGCAAGCCATTTATCAGGATTTTTCAGATTTTTCAATTCACATCCCTGAGAACATTCTAGATCCAATAAATGCGGTGAAGGTTTTGACAAGTTAAAAGCTGACTTTCCAAACTTTATTTTTGGTCACAACTTAAACTTTCGCAAAAGTTCAAGTTCATGTGTTTTGTGACAAGCACAAATGCATCTCAATTTAATCAGCCCAGTCAAGTGGTTAGACTGCAGGACTTGCAATCGAAAGGGTGCAGGTTCGAACCCGGTCAAGCTAACCGCTGATTTCACGATGACTAGAATAAGCATTGTCGTCTAGTTACTGAGCCACAAATTTCTTGATTTGTGCAACTCGGAATTCTAGACATTAAACCAATGTTTGTCTGAGAGAGATTGGCTGTTACCAGATTGGCGTTTATGCCCCCCCCTCCTTGTGGGAGCTTTGCCGAGTTCCCTCATTGGGAAGATCATCTAAACAAACAAACAAACAAACAAACAAACAAACACACACCCCTACACCCCAACAAACAAACAAACAAACAAACAAACAAACAAACAAAACCTGGTCAGGAAATTGGGCCCATTTGCTTCTAGGGTTTAGCGTTTTAATACAATCTTTGATTTTTTTCCTAGAAATCTTGTACGATGACTTCCTCCTCGCTTCCGACACGTACCTTCACAGCATCTTCCAGATCAATCTTACCGATCCAAACTTCGGGTACGCTGCTCTTCAACTGGATACACGGATGGTTGATAACCCAGTGGCTCTGGCCTACGACCCCATGATGGGCCAGGTGAACAAACCTTAAAGTTGTTATGTGGAAGTAATCTGGAATCCCACTCTTTTCTTTTTTTTGAGTGAAGGGTAGGGACCTAGATTGGTAACTACTCCAAAAATTAATGATTAAAAAAACTACTTGGTGAGAAGCAGTTCAGCTGTTGATAGTATAAACTGTTTTTGAGAAAGGATTCCCTTGGAAGTACTATGGTTTTTTGTCTTTGTCAATGATTTATAGTAACAGATACAATAGAAGTCACATGTGAAAGGATCAGCTGAATACACTGTCTACTTGCTGAGAAAACAGGAAAAAACTGCGGGCAGTTTTAAGAGAACGTCGAATTCATCCAGGATTAGTGAGGTTTCAATTGGCACTAACCGCATCTCTGGCCGCAGCATTCACGAATGGGCACCGATTTACCGAAATAAGAGATACGATTTATGCATGAATCGTTTCTCAAATTCAAATAATGATAATATTAGTGGCTTCTTATATAGCGCTCATATCCGTCTCTCAGTGATGCTCAAGGCACTTCAATATTCAGTATTTTCCTACAAGGTATGTGGGGCAACGTTTCTGAAGTATGAGACCTATTCCTTTACATAGCACCATGTAATGGTTTACAAGGTGCTGTGGCGCAATATGCAGCCAATCAAACCAGGGGTCGATTTCACAAAACCCATCCTAACTTAGGACTAGTCCTAGGCAATGCTAGGAGATAGGACTAGTCCTAAGTTAAGACCAGTTACTGGTCCTAACTTCAGATAAGACTAGTCTTATCTCTTTGTGAAATCGACCCCAGGAACACCGGGGCGAACCCCTTCTCTTTTCATTTTCCATGCACTGGGTTCTTTTACGTACATTGCCATTACACAACACACGGGACCAAATGTTTTTGGGTGAAACATTTTCCAAACCCCATTACTTCAAAAGGATTCCTTTCTCAAAGTAGTTTATTCCTTCAACAGCTGCAATGCTTCTTACTAAGTATAGTTTTTATGGGCGTATATTTGTGGAGTATTTACCAATCTATGACCCTACCCTGAAAGAGTGAAAGATCTTCATTTTGCCCTTCTGGTTCTTTCTTTACACAGGTGTACTGGTCTGACGTCATACAGAAGACGATTCGTAGAGCCTTCATCTTCAACGGGACCCAGGACATTCTTTTCAGCGATCAATTCATTGAAAGTATGTGTACAAAACTCAAGGGCCGCTGAACCATGAGAACATTTCATAGAGCTACTGGCTTAGACCGTTAGAAAATTGTTGTACTTACTGCTTTAGCGTGTCGTGGTTGAGCAGTCAAGAGCACCAGACTCAAGCTATGGTGTTTCTGATCAGCAGAGTGTGGGTTCGAGTCCCGGTTGTGGCACTTGTGTCCTTGATCAAGATACCACCATAATTCCTTTGTCTTTCGGATGGAACAATAAGCAGTAGTTCCCATGTAGTAGAATTAGTAGTGCACGTAAAAGAACCCAGAACACTTATCGGGGAATAGTAGGGGTTAACCCTGGAGTTATTGGTTCACTGTACTAACAAGCACCCTTTACTCAGGCTTACGAGCTACAGTGATTAAGTTCACTTGTGAGGCATCCTTGGTTTCGTTACCAGAAAGTTATAATAATAATAATAATAATGGCTTCTTATATAGCGCTCATATCCATCACTCAGTGATGCTCAAGGCGCTTTAACATTAATTTCCTGCAAGGTATGTGGGGCTTTGTTTGAAGTATGAGACCTACTCCTTTACATAGCACCAGGTAATGGTTTACAAGGTGCTGTGGCGCAATATGCAGCCAAATAATAATAATAATAGTAAAACATATCCTGACCTCAAATCTTGAACCTCTATCGCCAACTGGCAATCTCTTTTTCATTGACTCCTTGACTCTCCCCTTGCCCTACAGCATCAGATGGACTAACAATTGACCCGACCTCACGGCTTCTCTTTTGGACTGATGTCGGTCTACCCAGCATTCAAGTGTCGCATCTAGACGGCAGCAATCGCAAAAGTATCATCTTAACTGACATTGAGAAGCCGCGGGCAATCGTGGCTGATCCTGGTCAAGGGTAAGCCAAGAAATATTTGTCTTCAATATTCACTACGGGAAAGCTCCATTTTGACCACAAAAACTCGGAAACTATTCATCCTTTTCACCCATTAGGTGTGTTTACATTGAATTACTTGGGTCAATAAACTTAATGGATGAGCAGTTAATCTGCCTGGGGCAGTCAGCAGCCTTACTGGTTTAAGCATGATCTAATCATGTCCATTGTTTGGAAAAGGAATTACATGGAGGTAACAGGTGTGAGCTGTCAGACGAAAAGGATGTTCCATTTGAGCCTCTTTCTTTAATGGAGCTTTCCAATAACATGTTTGCTTTTTACCATCTTAAGGAATGACAAAACTTAATTTGACCTTGGAATCCATCTTTAAGACACCTGAGGGAGGACTGCTCAAAATTATGTCCAAGTGTTCCAGCTGATGGCTAGTTCAGTGTTGAAAAGCATCCCTATTTCATATGAAGTAGGAACTGGTGAAAAAGCTGACGGACTAGTGAAAAGACAAGCTCACTGGTCCTGCTGGCCAGTCACTGAAAATTTAAAGATAAACCCTGCGTGGTGTCCGGTCAGAATTCCAGTCTGAATTCCAGTCATCTCAGACCCTTAACTTTTTCAAACAAATGCAATCAGTAAAGTGAAAGCCTTTCAAAATCTACTGAATATTTTTGACCTCCATCTGCAGGCTGCTGTATTGGTCTGACTGGGGAACACTACCCAAGATAGAGAGAGCCTACATGGATGGAACCAACCGAACCGTTCTGGTTAATACCAATTTGGGCTGGCCTAACGGGCTAGCTCTGGATTACAAAGGTGTGTTATGTTAAGCCGTTGAACTTTGTGCCGTGACATTTTTGTGCGTAAGATATCAAATTTAAGCAGTGAGCATTTCGGACCAGGCGTTTCTTTCTTTGGGTGAAAGAATTTGAGGATCCCTCAAGACGAGTTGTTTTTACTGTAGCTGGGAGGACTGAGGAAACCTGTCGACAAGTTCGCTTGTTGTAAACCAGAAATACCAGGGTAAAAATCTTTACTCTCATCAATATAACTTGTTCTGGTTGTGAGTACCAGCTAGCTTATGGCGCAAGTATCTTACAGGTATGTGATTTCTCAGGGTTTTAATCTGATTTGTAAGGTTTTTTTGAAAAAAAAAAGTTTCTTGAAGGTAGTGAAGGAGTCACCAAAGGGAGAAAGAAATAGTCCACATCGTGTCGAAACCTTTAGTTTTGTACCACCTGAATTGTAATATCTGGGAGGTTCTGGATTTAGAATAAGGGGGATACTGGGTCAGCAAGCCATTTTTCAGGAGTTTTTAGAGCCGTCAAATCTTCTCCCTGATCTTAGTGTCCCATCCAAAGGGTATGACGAAGTTATGTTTCCTTATCAAGGTCACAAGCATTTCTGACCAGCCAGGCTGGGATTCGAACCCACATTCTACCCAAGACGCTACTCTAGATGTCTCGACACTCCATGACATTTTGTGGATCTTGAATACCATCCTGGAATTTCATCTTTGAGAGGGCAAGGCCATTTTCATTTTTTCAAAGGGCACTTCCACTGGAAATTCTTTAAGTCTATAAGGAACTTTTGAAGGGGCACCCAAGGCCAAGATCTGGGGCAACAGAAGCCATGGACTGCATGGTCTCCGTGTAGTTCTAGGCCTGACCTTCTTCTGCTTTTTAAACACAGTAAACAAGCTGTACTGGTGCGATGCGAGTAGTCACCTCATCGAGGTGCTAAACCTACACACCTTGCAGCGAACTGTCCTCCTGGACCTCGGCGAAGAATCCCACCCCTTCAGCATCGTCACCCACGGTCCCTACATCTACTGGTCGGACTGGAGACAGAAGACGCTCATGAGAGCTGATAAAGACACAGGGGCTAACAACGGGACGGTCGGACCGGCGGCTTTTGCACGGTTGAACGGATTGTACGCGTACAGTACCCGGGATCATGCGCCATGTAAGTATCGACTGCATAATAAGCGCACACCCTTTTAGTGCAGTGTGTATAGAGGGCGCTGTTGTATTGTGTCACTTTGGAAGACCCTTGTTTTCAGAATCACAGGCACTGTATATGCTGTACTTTCCTAAATCATGCGAAAACAAATTCACAGGCATATTACTCTGGTGGGATTCGACCCCATGACCTTTACCATTCTAGAGCAGATGTCTTACCAACTAGACCACCGAGATTGCCTGGTAGCTAGAGGCAGTTTGAATCCTATAGTATAGCAGTGGGTACCGCAACAATTTAATAGATGTTAAATTTGTATCGGGGATAAAGAATATTATTTTGTTTTTACCCTTACACTGATATGTGTAAAGTACTTTAATCAGTACTATTTTGAGTCCTGTTAAAAAAAACTGAAATTTCTTTCTGAAAATGTTGATCGTTGCAGTTTCCAACGCTTGTGTCAGTGGTTTAGAGAATGGCGGTTGCTGGACTTTGTGTCTGCCGACCCCAAATGGGAGGGTGTGTGCTTGCCGAGATGGATCGACACTCGACCAAGATGGAGTCTCCTGTACTGGAAGTAAGTGTCCGACTCTGAGTGATGGCAACTCATCTCAAACTCACAAGGGGAAAATACTCGTTCACTCAAAACTGACTCTTCGCTCATCAGCGTATACAGAAATTCCCCGAAATGGTGACCCGGGATATGAAATTTCAGACTTCTATCTGATTAATTTTTTGGGTTGACTTTTATCTGACTTTTATATGCTTCGTGGTTGGCAAAGCCAGCGAAGGGGCATACTGTTTCCGACATGTCCTTCCGCGGGTGCGTGAGTTTGTATACACATTCTAACTTGGGACCTATAACAAAAGAGAGCAATAAGGTCTCCGGTTGGATGAAGGTCCCCCGTTGGAAAGTGTGTACAAAACCAATGGGAGCTGCTGCCAAAAAGTTAGAGTCCAAACAAGAGAGAGACAATAGGAGGTCCCCGATTGCAGGTGTTGGGGCTTACGGGAGCGCCCTTGTTGGGTATTTTCAACAATGGAACAATGGACTCCACAAGAGAATTCTTTGTTCAACCTGGACCCCACAAGAGAATTCTTTGTTCAACCTGGACCCCACAAGAGAATTCTTTGTTCAACCTGGACCCCACAAGAGAATTCTTTAGAAAAGTGTATAATAGAACAATAGCAGGGACCCCACAAACCCGATCCGTAAGGTTGCCTTCATATTCACTACCTTATGGAGACCGAGAACAAAACAGAAGAGGGAAAACAAAGGGTCTCCATAGGGAAATTCTAAAGACTGGGTTGGTCCACATGGAATTTTGTGTACAAAGTCTATGGGAGGTTCTTAACTACAGGGACAAAGGAAAGAACAAAAGATGTCTCCACAGGGATGCAAAAACAGGAAAATGTGTGTGTGTGGAAGTGTGTGTAATCATTCACGATACCTCAAGAAGGTCTTGGCATGTTATCTCAAATAACATATCTAATATTAATTATATCTAATACTTGTAATAACCAGTTTGCATAATATTGCTGTTTGAAATTAAATAAAGGAATTGTGTTTTGAGTGTTTGTCAGTGTTGTTTTGCTGTTTTATTTCAGGTGGAAAAAAAAAATGGATCTCATACAGGCTTTGAAAATAACTTAATTATTAATTTTTGTCCTTTGACCAGCAATTCAATGCACGAATGTTTTGAACCATGGAAGCCTGCAGTCAGATTGTCACCGTGTCCCCGGTTCCATGTGTAATGTAGAATGTCAGAGCGGTTACCGGCCGAGTGAGAGTCGCATCCGGTGTGGACATGATGGAACCTGGAATGTGGATAAGGACTCCGTCTGTGAACGTAAGTGCGGTCGCAGTCAAAGGAAACGACTGGCGGTCATCTCGTCTGGATTTTAGTCAGTAATCTAGGTTTTGTTTCACTTTTTATTATTTGTGTTTTTGCCCACACCGATGTGTGTTAAACGGTTACTTGAGCAAAACAAATTGTTAACAGTGTTGCCAGACCAAGGTGAAGAGAAAGCATCACCTTCAGAGGTACATTAAAATATGGGGGGTTGGACGCCTGAAGAAGAAACACGAAGGAAACTTGTGAGTTGGTCTACTGTTAAGACAATGCTCTCTCCAAGACATCAGGGCCCAATTTCATAGAGCTGCTTAAGCACAACAATTTGCTAAGCACAATACAATTTTGCTTACCAGAAAAAGGTTACCAGCCAAACTACGATGTCACGTGTACAATTTGTGTCTGGTATCCTGCTAATTTCTGCTTAGCAGTAAATTGTTAAGCATTATTTCCTGCTTAAGCGGCTCTATGAAATTGGGCCCAGGTAAAAGAATGGCTTGAGGGGGCATGGGAATGCCAACACACCGGTTCTCTATCTCCAGGATGTTTCGTAACTCAACTGCTGTTTCATGTTGGAACACACCAACATGTATATAATGAAACTTGCATGAAGCAGTAGTTATCAAGATAACACAAAACATAGTGAACCAAATAATAAAGGGGGGTGGGTGGTAAAAACCCATGGTAATTACATGTATTGATGACAAAATTAGGCTCCAACCTTCAGTTTTGAAAAACTAGCTACATTTCTGCCGTTGATGGCGTGCGTCAAAATGCCAATACTTTGACGTCGTTTGTGGGATGTTGCTTTGTTGTTGCAACAAAGAGGTTTACAAAACGGAGCTCCCACAAGTTTTGTAGCATGAGGGATGACTTCAAGGTGCTTTTCGCGAATCTTTCTGAAAAGCACCGGAGAAGGGCAGTCAAAATGATTGATTTTTTTAAAACAAATTTTTTCTTAAAATCTGTTTACTATCATGTGAATTCACATGTGAGCCCTGTGGAAAAATAACAATGACAGGCATATTACTTAGGTGGGATTCGAACCCACATCCTTTGGCCATTCTAAAGGAGATGTCTTACCATTAGACCATCAAGCTTGCCCAATAGCTAGAGGTCGCTTAAATCCTCTATTTTGGCAGTGGATACCCCACGATTTTAATAGAGACATTTAACTTCTTTTGAAACATATTTATTTGTTTTTGTTACAGTGGTGAGATGCCCATCACTGTCGGTTCCAAGCCATGCTTTTGTTGTGGCTTGCCTTGGTCCCCATGTCTACGGTAACCAGTGTAGATTCCAATGTCAAACTGGCTACATGCAGGTGGATGGAGAAGAGGAAGTTTTGTGCATGGCGGATGGGCAGTGGTCTGGTAACCTTCTCACGTGCCAAGGTGTGTATAAAGACTGGATAGACTTTTGTGCCTTGAAGCCACTTGCAGTCTATAATACCACTCTTGTAGTGAAATACTTGAGTCTGTTAAAATTAGAGTTGAATGAGTGTTAAGATATGGCCCTTTATGCATGGAGGTATGGGCATTGGTCTGGTTACCTTCTCACGTGCCAAGGTGTGTAAAACTGATTTCCGTTATACAGACTAGATAGACTTGTGTGTCCTGAAGCCACTTGGAGGCCATTATACCACTCCCATAATGGAAAAGTTAAATCTATTAAACAGCTGAATAAGTCTTAAGATATCGCCATTTCTCCATAACAAAAATTTAAGAAAACCACACTGTTAAAGGTAGGGTCTTAGATTTGTAAACATTCAAAATATTAATGACCATAAAAAACTTACTTGGCGAGAAGCTGTGCAGCTGTTGATAGTATAAACTAATTTGAGAAAGGATTCCCTTCAAAGTAATGTGGTTTGGATAATTTTACACCCAATAACATTTGGTTCTGAGAAACGATTCATGCATGAATCGTTTCTCAGATTTCACAGGGTCGGTGTCCGTTTTGCGAATGCTGTGGCCAGTGATGCGATTGGTACCCACTGTCACCTCACTAAATGTGGATAGATTCGATGTTCTTGTGAAAAAATACCTTGACAGTTTGCTTTTTTTCTCTCAGAAAGTAGACACTGTATTCAGCTGAAACTTTCACAGGTGATTTTTATTGTACACACATATGTATGTTTCTTGAAATTTTTGCCTATAAAACAGCATTACTTTGACAAAATCCAAAGTATTACCCTAACCTTAAGTCATTAAATATAACTGCAGGAAGCCCATTTAAAAAAAAAAAATGTTGATGCCATGAGTCCATTATCTAATTGTGTATTCAGTTGTAGCAGTCATAGTATTTTAGTGGATTTTATTAGTGATTTTGTTTCTTTACAAAGTGGTGAATTGCCCTCCTCTGCCTGCCCATCCAACCGGTGTCTACTCCCCGGCTGAGTGTACCACAGCAAATTCCCAATACAACACCACCTGTAGCGTATTGTGCCCGAAGGGGTACCGGCTATTGGGCGTGGCATCTCGGATGTGCCAAGCCGACGCCCAGTGGACAGACATTGAGGGAGCATCCACTTGCGTAGGTGAGTGTAAGCACCCAGATACAATTCTGAATGAATGTGTGTGGCACAATGGTACCAGGGCTTGCTCATCTGGAGGTTGCTATACAAAAACTTGCCCTGAACCGTGTGACATAGCAACTGCCTCTTTATTCTGTGGAATTCAAATTGAAGTGGTTCCTTGTGACTAAGCAAGTCAGTGTACCAGACGTTATTCAAATCTAACTCACAATTGGCTTATTCGGACAATTGCCAACTGAATTCAAAGGGGTTAAACCTGTGCTAATCATCGTCTCTCTATCTTAGATGTGACGGCACCCGTTTTTGGCGATTCCTGCCCCTCGGATATCACCGTCTACGCAGAGAGTGGTCAGATAGCTGCCAACGTAACATGGACACAGCCTCAAGCTAAGGATAACTCTGGGGAAGAGCCTACGATAACCTCAAGCGTGGATTCTCCGTTGCTCCTTGGTGAGCAGAGTAGAATGGTGATGTACTATGCGCGAGACAGTGAAGGGAATACAGGCATCTGTACGTTCATCGTCAGAGTAACTGGTAAGAGGCAGGGTTCTCTCTCTGACACAATGTGATATTAATAGTCATAATAATAGCGGCTTCTTACTCAGTGACACTCAGTGACGCTCAAGGCGCTTCAACATTCAGTATTTTCCTGCAAGGTATGTGGGCTACGTTTGAAGTATGAGACCTAATCCTTTCACGTAGCACCGTGTAATGGTTTACAAGGTGCTGTGGCGCAATATGCAGCCCATGTGGCAGGTTTCTCTTTCTAGGTTTCCATTTAGAAGTCGAGGCTGGTAGTTTTTTTCTGAATGGGCAAGTCCCTACTTCAAATTCAATTGAATTCAAATGTCTCCACACTATCGCTCCTGCATATCTCAGCAGTCTCACCAAGGTTTACCATCCCGGACGACCTGGCCCTTCGCTCTGGTTCAGACAGTGCACTCTTGGCAGTGCATTCTGCTGCTGGGGTTTGTGCGTTTTATGCACATGCCGCCCCGCCTTTGGAACTGTCTCTCTCATCAAATCCGTTCTGCAGAGTCACATAAAAGTTTTTAAGAAACATCTCAAAACGTTCCTGTTCAATGGTTGATTGCTAAGGATCAACTGTCTTTCCCATTATTAGTGCCTTTATTGATTCGCTTATTGTATAGTTTCTTGTAAAGCACTGTGGTACCCAGTGTAAGAGTGCTCTGCTATTATTATTACTATTATTATTATCATTATTATTATTATTAATATTATTAAGAGGGGGCTGAGGTTCCAAGGTCAAACTCAGTTTTGTGATCCACTCATTTTCCAATAGAGTCCTTGGGAAAATTGGAAAAACATTACAAGTCTCTAAACCTCAACGAAGCGATTCTCAGATTAAAATGTGTTTTTTGTGTGAACAAAATTATCTAAACCATATTACTTCCAAGGGAATCCTTCCTCAAAATAATACATACTATGAACAGCTGCAGTGCTTCTCACGAGGAAAATTGTTATGATCATTACTTTTTGGTTACCAATCGGTGACCCTTTCTTTAATATAGGGCCCTGCTGTTTTATGTAAAGGACTTTTCTTTCGTTACACAGTTCACTATTGTGACATGCTTGGTATCCCGCTCAACGGTTACTTTGAACACTGCACGCACCATCTTGGATCAGTCTGCGCCGTCCGGTGTAACGAGGGCTTTGCAGTAGTGGGCACTCAACAACGTCAATGTGAAGAGCTCTCTGGAAACATGGTTTGGTCCGGTACACCTGCACATTGTAGGCGTAAGTGAGAAGTTTAAGATTTTTAACTGTTAAGGATATTATAAACAGGATTGGTAGAGCTGACAAAATAGGCGAGTGTTCATGTTCTGTGAGATCAACCACACACATGACATAACAAAACCTGTGAAAATTGTGGGTGTGTTCCGTTGTGTGAGTCGGAAGAAAATAGTGAAAAACCTAACAATTTTCAGGATTGTCTTTAATTTTGTTTGTAACAACCGAAATCAGCTGTTGCGTTTTTGTGTAGGTTTTCAGATACAGTTTTTCTTGAATATAACTTTATTTCAGAGGGAAATGTTTCACAGAAAATGGTTCTAGTGTGAACTTTATACTTTTTATAGCTTTTGGACGAAAACTAAAGAATGATTTTTTTTTTATCCTTACCAGTCCTGTCTAATACAATAAAAAAGCCACGTGCATGTGACCTGGGCTCAATTTCATGGCTCTGCTTACCGCCAAACTCTGTGCTTGCGATCACTACTCTTTGCTCACAGGGCAAGCGCCCAATTTCAGAGCTACCTGTGTAAGCGAAGAATGTGCAAAAATTTCCTGCTTACCTGTGAAATTACGCTTGACGTAAGGGCGAGATTCCCTGCTTCCGTAAGCGTTGATTCTGTGCTAACGGTAGGCAGAGCCATAGAAGTGGGCCCAGTGCCCACTGCTACGACAGAATGACTGGCTTGGGTATCGAACCAAGCCCAAATTCCACAAACTGTATAATGAAATAATTATTTATAAATTTGCTTTAAAAAAAAAGTAACTTAAGTCGTTGTCGGATATCCCTCAGTTATTGAATGCCATGAACCATCAGCCTTTCCTAATGTGTTTTGGTCTCAAACCAAGCCCCAATTTCACAAACTGTATAATGAAATAATTATTATTTATAAATTGGCAAAAAAAAGGAGAGTAACTTAAGTTTTTGTCTGATATTTCTCAGTTATTGAATGCCAAGAATCCCGAACCGGTCCTAATGTGTTAAAAGCGGGATGCACTGCCCCGTACTCCTTCAGGGCGGCCTGCAGCTACTCCTGCGCTCCGGGGTATGAGAAAAAAAAAGGCACTGATTATCGGATGTGTCAGAATGATAACCAGTGGTCAGGATCCGCGCTGGAATGCGAGAGTAAGTTTTTTGTTTTTGTTTGTTTGTTTCATTTCCATATGTCACAACTGGACATTCTGTCAAAGAGGTCTGTGTCGTCGTTATTACAGTGAGTCTGTGGCCAGACATTCAATTCAAACTCACATTTATTTCCATACTTCATGGAAACAGTACAAAGCCATAACAATAATTTATAAATAAGTAACCACTAAACAAAGCTTTTTTACAAGGCAGAGAGTATATTAATAAAGTAGGGAGGCATCATCTAGAAGCCAAGGCTTGTGGTGAGATGCCTGATGGACAGACAAACATAACATAAACAGGAACAGGAACGTCCGGATAGACAAGTAGAACAAAGAATTGAATTCTGAACTCTGACCTAGTTACTGCCAATGCGCGCGCGGTAATAATGACGGTGCCCTGAACATGGGTTGCAGAACATGTTTTATTCTTATCGAAAAATTTACTTTGAATTTACAGTTATAGGATATTCCATCCTACTATAATTTGTAAACAACAGGGTCAACATGAGGCGTCAATTTTGCCGTGTGATATTTTAATTAAACAGTTTAGTAAGCCTCCATGTTGGCTGAACGCAGAAGAAGAATGCTTAAAAATGTGCACTATTGCTACCATTCTTCCAATTACCATAGATTAGTATACAGTTTGCATCAGATTCGGCTCATAACAAGATCGGCGTCTGAAACCAAGACTCTCCAGAGTTGTCCCGAACGGCTACGACAGTCGATCTTTAGACTTCCAGTTTGTCCAGTCACTCCTAACTGTTTCAGACGTCGAACTTTTCCTACACTCAATAATTTGGTTTGGCACGACTCTGGAGCACCTGTCTGATCTGGGTGTAAGCCAAAGGGAAGAGTTGTGTATGACCTGTTTTCTTTTTGTGTATGCTGTCATTTCTGGTTTTTTTTCTTCATTTGCCTCCTGTACATGCTTTATAGCCGGTTCCCAACAATATTGTCATTTCCTTTTGTAGGGAGAGCTTGCCCCCCGCTGGTGTTGAGTGAACACGCAAATGTCAGCCCCGTAGCCTGCCAGAATGGTCTGAGTTTG
Organism: Pisaster brevispinus; assembly: GCA_023634235.1. NCBI lineage: Eukaryota > Metazoa > Echinodermata > Asteroidea > Forcipulatida > Asteriidae > Pisaster > Pisaster brevispinus. The sequence goes on along the minus strand of JAMKCF010000014.1, from coordinate 2,202,512 downwards.
TACCAGAACCAGTGTACATTATCTTGTGATGAGGGGTACCGGTTGGTGGGTAATTCTTCTCACACGTGTAGCGAAACGGGCCAGTGGAGTGACGCAGATGACGGGCATTTCTGCGAGGGTGAGAATTCTTGTGAAATTGACCCCTTGCGTGGGCCACCATTGCTGGGGTACAACTCTGAAATGTGCACACTTGTCCTAGCGTTGCACAACTTTAAGCCAATGTATTTCCTTGTCCTCAGTGAGGGCGCTGTTTGGGTTTTTCAAGAGGTTTATGATGGCTGCCGTATTTGTGTCTTGTTCCCAGTGTCCAATTAGCAAAAGTGAGACCTAATTGTCATGAATAAAATGGGATCAGACTGTTTAAAGGTATGGTCATCGATTGGTAACTACTCCAAAAAATAATGACAAAGAAAACTTACTTAGTGAGAGGTATTGCAGCTGTTGATAGTATAAACTATTTTGAGAAAGGACTCCAATCGAAGTAACATGGTTAGGATACTTTTTACCCCAAAACATTTGAATCTGAGAGGCAATGCACGCACGAATAAAAAAACGGGCTGGTGTCCGTTTGTGAATGCAGCTGCCAGAGATGTGGTTGGTACCCACTCTCACTTTGCTAAACCTGAACGGATTCTGCTTACTTGTGAAAATATCGTCTTTTGCTGTAGACACTGTATTCAACTGAAACTTCCACACGTGCCTAACAATGTATCTTTCTTTAAAATTTTGCCTATAAATCAACCTTTATGTTGACAAAACCATTCGATAACCTAAACTTTAAATGAAAATATATTTTGTTAACCATAACGCCCCCTAGATCTGATATAGATTTGTTTCATTCAACCCAGACATTGCTGCCCCTCATTTCAACGGGACTTGCCCGAAACCATTTCAAGTTATCGCTTCGAGAGGTATGAACACAGCCGCCGTGACTTGGACGCTCCCTGTCGTCATGGACAACGAGGGAAACGAATTGAATGTTACATCATCGCGACAACCTGGCGTAGCCCTCCCTGAGGGCCTACACAGAATATGGATTCGGGCAACCGACAAGGCAGGGAACCAGGGAACTTGTGGATTCAGTGTCCTTGTGAAGGGTAAGACGAACGGCGTGATTTCAGGGTTGTAAATTGTTGTTACAGTTCAAACTAGTTTCAGTAATTTTTATTCACTCTCTAGGGTTAGGGAGCATTTCAAAAGTCTGGCCCGTTCTAGGTGCAAAAGGAACGTTCTTGGGGCACACGCCTGCAATCCACTGCTAGAACTTTCTTGGGGCACACGCCCGCAATCCACTGCTAGAACGTTCTTGGGGCACACGCCCGCAATCCACTGCTAGAACATTCTTGGGGCACACGCCCGCAATCCACTGCTAGAACGTTCTTGGGGCACACGCCCGCAATCCACTGCTAGAAAATTCTTGGGGCACACGCCCGCAATCCACTGCTAGAACGTTCTTGGGGCACACGCCCGCACTCCACTGCTAGAACGTTCTTGGGGCACACGCCCGCAATCCACTGCTAGAATGTTCTTGGGGCACACGCCCGCAATCCACTGCTAGAACGTTCTTGGGGCACACGCCCGCAATCCACTGCTAGAACATTCTTGGGGCACACGCCCGCAATCCACTGCTAGAACGTTCTTGGGGCACACGCCCGCAATCCACTGCTAGAACGTTCTTGGGGCACACGCCCGCAATCCACTGCTAGAATGTTCTTAGGGCACACGCCCGCAATCCACTGCTAGAACGTTCTTGGGGCACACGCCCGCAATCCACTGCTAGAATGTTCTTAGGGCACACGCCCGCAATCCACTGCTAGAACGCTCTTGGGGCACACGCCCGCAATCCACTGCTAGAATGTTCTTGGGGCACACGCACGCAATCCACTGCTAGAACGTTCTTGGGGCACACGCCTGCGATCCACTGCTAGAACGTTCTTGGGGCACACGCCCGCAATCCACTGCTAGAACGCTCTTGGGGCACACGCCCGCAATCCACTGCTAGAACGTTCTTGGGGCACACGCCCGCAATCCACTGCTAGAATGTTCTTGGGGCACACGCCCGCAATCCACTGCTAGAACGTTCTTGGGGCACACGCCCGCAGTCCACTGCTAGAACGTTCTTAGGGCACACGCCCGCAATCCACTGCTAGAACGCTCTTGGGGCACACGCCCGCAATCCACTGCTAGAACGTTCTTGGGGCACACGCCCGCAATCCACTGCTAGAACGTTCTTGGGGCACACGCCCGCAATCCACTGCTAGAATGTTCTTGGGGCACACGCCCGCAATCCACTGCTAGAACGCTCTTGGGGCACACGCCCGCAATCCACTGCTAGAATGTTCTTAGGGCACACGCCCGCAATCCACTGCTAGAACGCTCTTGGGGCACACGCCCGCAATCCACTGCTAGAACGCTCTTGGGGCACACGCCCGCAATCCACTGCTAGAACGCTCTTGGGGCACACGCCCGCAATCCACTGCTAGAACGTTCTTGGGGCACACGCCCGCAATCCACTGCTAGAACGTTCTTGGGGCACACGCCCGCAATCCACTGCTAGAACGTTCTTGGGGCACACGCCCGCAATCCACTGCTAGAATGTTCTTGGGGCACACGCCCGCAATCCACTGCTAGAACGTTCTTGGGGCACACGCACGCAATCCACTGCTAGAACGTTCTTGGGGCACACGCCTGCGATCCACTGCTAGAACGTTCTTGGGGCACACGCCCGCAATCCACTGCTAGAACGCTCTTGGGGCACACGCCCGCAATCCACTGCTAGAACGTTCTTGGGGCACACGCCCGCAATCCACTGCTAGAACGTTCTTGGGGCACACGCCCGCAATCCACTGCTAGAATGTTCTTGGGGCACACGCCTGCAATCCACTGCTAGAACGTTCTTGGGGCACACGCCCGCAATCCACTGCTAGAACGTTCTTGGGGCACACGCCTGCGATCCACTGCTAGAACGTTCTTGGGGCACACGCCCGCAATCCACTGCTAGAACGCTCTTGGGGCACACGCCCGCAATCCACTGCTAGAACGTTCTTGGGGCACACGCCCGCAATCCACTGCTAGAATGTTCTTGGGGCACACGCCCGCAATCCACTGCTAGAACGTTCTTGGGGCACACGCCCGCAATCCACTGCTAGAACGTTCTTGGGGCACACGCCCGCAATCCACTGCTAGAACGCTCTTGGGGCACACGCCCGCAATCCACTGCTAGAATGTTCTTGGGGCACACGCCCGCAATCCACTGCTAGAACGTTCTTGGGGCACACGCCCGCAATCCACTGCTAGAATGTTCTTGGGGCACACGCCCGCAATCCACTGCTAGAACGTTCTTGGGGCACACGCCCGCAATCCACTGCTAGAACGTTCTTGGGCCACACGCCCGCAATCCACTGCTAGAACGTTCTTGGGGCACACGCCCGCAATCCACTGCTAGAACGCTCTTGGGGCACACGCCCGCAATCCACTGCTAGAACGTTCTTGGGGCACACGCCCGCAATCCACTGCTAGAACGTTCTTGGGGCACACGCCCGCAATCCACTGCTAGAATGTTCTTGGGGCACACGCCCGCAATCCACTGCTAGAACGCTCTTGGGGCACACGCCCGCAATCCACTGTTAGAATGTTCTTAGGGCACACGCCCGCAATCCACTGCTAGAACGCTCTTGGGGCACACGCCCCCAATCCACTGCTAGAACGCTCTTGGGGCACACGCCCGCAATCCACTGCTAGAACGTTCTTGGGGCACACGCCCGCAATCCACTGCTAGAACGTTCTTGGGGCACACGCCCGCAATCCACTGCTAGAATGTTCTTGGGGCACACGCCCGCAATCCACTGCTAGAACGTTCTTGGGGTACACGCACGCAATCCACTGCTAGAACGTTCTTGGGGCACACGCCTGCTATCCACTGCTAGAACGTTCTTGGGGCACACGCCCGCAATCCACTGCTAGAATGCTCTTGGGGCACATGCCCGCAATTCACTGCTAGAACGTTCTTGGGGCACACGCCCGCAATCCACTGCTAGAATGTTCTTGGGGCACACGCCTGCAATCCACTGCTAGAACGTTCTTGGGGCACACGCCCGCAATCCACTGCTAGAACGTTCTTGGGGCACACGCCTGCGATCCACTGCTAGAACGTTCTTGGGGCACACGCCCGCAATCCACTGCTAGAACGCTCTTGGGGCACACGCCCGCAATCCACTGCTAGAACGTTCTTGGGGCACACGCCCGCAATCCACTGCTAGAATGTTCTTGGGGCACACGCCCGCAATCCACTGCTAGAACGTTCTTGGGGCACACGCCAATCCACTGCTAGAACGTTCTTGGGGCACACGCCCGCAATCCACTGCTAGAACGCTCTTGGGGCACACGCCCGCAATCCACTGCTAGAATGTTCTTGGGGCACACGCCCGCAATCCACTGCTAGAACGTTCTTGGGGCACACGCCCGCAATCCACTGCTAGAATGTTCTTGGGGCACACGCCCGCAATCCACTGCTAGAACGTTCTTGGGGCACACGCCCGCAATCCACTGCTAGAATGTTCTTGGGGCACACGCCCGCAACCCACTGCTAGAACGTTCAGCTGGACCACATGATTATGCCAAAGTACGGGAGTTATCCTACATGAGTGAATTTGCTCATCAACGGAACGATTCACGAGCACGTACCGGAATACTTATCCAATCAGGTTAGAACAGTTCTATCGTTCCCACTTTTTGAGATGATCCCTCAAAATAAAGCCTCAACTTGTTTTCTTCACCAAATTGCAAGTTAGAACAAAAGTTCATTTAGCGATAGAGAAACAGTGTCGGCAGTTTTAACATCAATCTCAATATGTGGTAAAATCAAAGCCTGATGCAGTAGAGTTTTTTATTTTGTTGAAAGTCACGCAAACAAGCCGGTAACAGAAGTTTTTTTCCCACTGCTGCCTCCCGCCTACGGAACGGTATTCCTTTCCCCATTAAAACTGCTCAGACTGATTTGTCTTCCGAAAAGGGTCACAAGACTCAACTCGTTCTCCAACTTGTAGCTGGTTGTTCCCGTTACTTTTGCCTTTCTCCCTTAAAGGTACGGTCATCGTTTGATTTCTTCCAACATAGTGCTGAGTTATCGGCAAAATCATAAAGCAAGATACAACAAAAGTAACCTGTGAAAGTTTCAGCTGATTAGTGATTAGGCCTACAAAAAAATGTTTATGTTGGTGTAACTCGACTTACCCTAAAAATACGTCCGACCCTGTTTTTTTTTTTTTTTTTTCAAAGGAAGAATTTAATAATTAAACTCTATAGAAATTAGTTATAAATACCTTTGAAACCATTTCTGACCGTTTCTCTTCAATTGTATGACAATAGCGCACGTGAAACTTTGGAGTGCACAATGTTTTGCACAACGAACATGCGGAATGTTGCGCGCCGGCCGGACACTTTAGTAGTACAGAAGTAGATGCACATGTACTGTACATGTATAGTCTGTCTTGTACCGGACTCCCAACATTCTGTGCTGTGATTCAACATGAAAAACATGGTAGCCTCGTTCTAGACTGTTGCACGGTGTGGTTGTGCCGCTACACACATTCATATTAAAAATACTTGGCTTTTTTTCTGTGTTAAATATAATTCGTAACAATATTTCGTCGACAAGAGTTTAAAAGTATACAATTGTTGTGTGTTAGCCTTGTTTTCTTTTGTTATCACGTATAACTACAGGCTTAAACAATTAGAAAACATGTCACTTTTGTTGTTGGGAAAAAAAACCCCAAAACACCTACCTTCCTATTCTATTTTCTTTCGTCCGTTAGCTAACATAACCTTTTTTTTAATAAGGTCTTAAACTGTTACGGTGTTTTAATGAGAACACAAAAATCCATTCCTGTTTAGCGAGGTGACAATGGGTACCACCTGCAGAAACCTGTGAAAGGATTCATGCCTGAATCATTTCTCGGATTTAATTGTTGTCATTGATTTCTAGTCAACGGGGGCACTTCAGACGGAATGATGTCGCAGGATGCTTACCACCATTATCATCTTCATATCAAGTACTTTGTTACTTTGGTAAAAAAAAACAAAATTTTTGTTGTTGTAATATTTATCCATTCAGTATGACCCCACTTTTAAAGGCAAAGTATACCTTTGGTTTTTGGAACCGTTTGATTGTTTTAATCCTATATAAATGTAGGTATATACAATAAAACTAATCTGTGAAAATTTCACGTCAAAAGGTGGTCGCGTTTTTGAGATGTCACCGAAAAACCGGAGCAAATATTTCCACGCAGGAAGAATATTCCCTATAGGAATACATGATCTGAAAAGCGTTACGGCCGTAACGCTTCTCAGATTCAAATTTTGGGGGATAAAAAGTACTTCGAAGTGAAAAGTTTCTCAAAATGCATTATACTATCCAAAGCTGCTGTACTTCTTACCAAGTAAGTTTTTTATTGCCATTAATTTTCAGACTCATTACCAAACGTATACTTTCCCTTTAGAGCGCATTGCATCCTTTGGTAATTTGGTGCTGATACAGTTATTATTATTATTATTTATTTGTTTATCACTTTTTTTGTCCTTGCATAGTTATCCGCTGTTCTCCTCATTCCTTCCCAAACTTTGGTGACTTCCAAGGAGAAGTTTGCGAGAACTACTTCGGTGCGCAGTGTAACTTCAAATGCCTTGAGGGATACCGGCTGATTGGGTCAAGTACCCGGACTTGTGAATGGACTGGTCAGGTGAATGAATCGGCCAATTGGACCGGACAGAACCCTACCTGTGAAGGTATCGTAAAACTAATTGATCTGAAGGGTCCTTACCTATTTGCCGATTTCACTCCATATTTGAAATGATTTTACAGGGCATTGAGGCACTGTCGGTAACCGCCGAGAGACTGAACGTCTGAATAGGGAGGAACTGTGGATAAGGCGCCTCCAGACCATTCAACCCCCATGGTCTGAACATCCACGAATGAAATGACTTAGGACATTTTGTCTTTGCCTTCTCTTTTTTCCCTCAGATATCACGCTCGTTAGTCTGCCTCATTCACTAATTAATCACTTTTCTTCCTTCTCCCACCCTCTTTCCAACCTCTTGTGGTCAAACCAGACCCTTCCCTCTACCCCAACCCTTTTTGTCTCCTTATTTGTCAACGTAATGCTGATTTATAAGCAGAATTACCCGTTGCTTTTTCTGTGTGCTCTCTGCCTCTCTCTCTCTCTCTCTTTTCGTGTATTTCCACTTGACTGCTTCTGTTACACTTGAAAACCTGTTTATGTGAGGCGTGTGTTGCCATTTAGCCTTCGAGAAAGACTCTGCCAGAGTCAAAACGTCAGTCCATCAACTACTTTTTGCTCTTTTAAAGTAGTTGTAGTTTAATATCTTCAAATCTACAGTCTGCCTACAAGATTTTTTCTTATAAGTTCAGACAAGCATTATATACAAGAAAAAAAAAACCAAACTATGTTTACAAACAGTAATTTTGATTATCGTTTGCGTTTACAAACAGTGGAAATGTGTCCTAGGTAGGTCATACTTTAGTGATGACCCCCTGAAAAAAAAGTGGGTATGAAATGTTTCTCAGATTTCCGAGGGGTCCGTTCACGAATGCTGCGGCCAGAGTCGCGGTTGGTACCCGCTGTCAACTTGCCGAACATGGATGGATTCGTTGTTCCCGATGACAATGCTGTGACAGTTTTTATGCTGTTTCTCAACAAGTAGACACCGTATCCAACTGAAACATTCACAAGTGAATTTTATTTTGTCTCTCTTGATAATTTTGCCCCAAAATCAGCATAACGTTGACAAAAACCAAACAACGACCCCACCTTTCATTGTTGTCTGTGTTTACAGTGGTGATGTGTCCGATGTTTGACTACTCTGAAGGCACTTCCATAGAAGGTTGTGATGCTAAAGCTCAATCTCTTCCCTATGGCTCAACATGTTACACAAAGTGTGGAGATGGCAAACGTCCCGTACCAGGAGGAAATAACGGACAGAGAATGTGTACAGAAAACGGCACTTGGTCAGGAGAAAACGTCATTTGTCAAAGTAAGTTTTTCCTTTACACTTCTTCTCTGGCTCAACATTACAAAAAGAAAAATACAGGGTAATACAAAAGATATGAACATACATGAAAAAATGAAGTATGTTCAGTAGCATTATAGTATATAAAAATGTGAGGAAGAGGAAGGGAAATGTCAAATCTAATTTTGTGTTGTACTCATTTTCCAATAGTGGAGCTGCCTAATCTCCCTGATTCTGTGGAAAGTTCCCTGAGAATAAACCCATCTTTCCGTGCTCTGATGAACAAAATGTGACAATCTCCTTGATTCTTGACAAGTCTCCCTTACGAGCCTCTAACTTTTTCCCTATTATGTTGAATGTAGTTCAAAATATCTTCTTGATTGTTGCATAAAATCTTCCGGGTTGAAGTTTCAAACCTTGCATTAAAATGGTGTAAGGTGCCATTGTATTCAAAACCCTTCTAGTGCAAAATTTGTCAACATCCAAAACATCTGATGACATCATTCTGAGAAAAATGGGTCACTACATTTTTTTGCAGGTATGTTGGTTCAATACCGGCAGCTAGCACAACAACAGTTAGGAACCCAAGAGCAGACGTTGTCAGCTCTGTTAAATTGGGTCCAGTCAGTGGCCAATTTTGATAGAGCTGCTTAGGCAGAAATTGCTGTTAGTTTGAAAACTAAATCTGTTTAGCAAAAAACAAAAGAAGAGTAGGACCAGTTACAGATGGTGCATATGACATGATTTTTGGGCTGGTAACCTTACTCATGTTACTCTGGTAGTCATAATTTTGTTTGTTCTTGGTAAATTGTGCTTGGTCTTTAACTGAGAATAAAAGTATATGTCCACAGTAGTTAGTAAAAACGCGGAGCGCAATGACCCCGTTTTACTTGCAGTTTACTCTGCGATAAATTCTAATGGTTATAATTGTGAATGAATATAAATCTTTTTTCGTCCTTATAGACGTGTCCTGCAGTATTTTACCCCCTCCAAGATATGGTTCGATCAGTTGCGATAATAATCCGCCACAGTTCAAAACGACATGTCAGTACGAATGCCGAGATGGATTCTCACGGCGGGGTTCAAATTCAAGTGTGTGCACGATGTCTGGAAACTGGTCCAGAACGGATCCACCGATCTGCCAAGGTCTGTATTGTCTCGGATCGCTCTTTAGCTCCTGTTTTCTTTATTCGCAGTGCATCCCCAACAAAGGGCGCTATCTCACACAAATCGCTGTAAGCTCAATGTTAGTGATTTGGGTGTGGTAAGTGGTAAGAGTGCGTCTACCAGGGATATCCTCAGTCCGCTTCTGTGAAGAGAAAAAATCCGAGTCCAAACAAGTAGTCCTTGGTTTACCGGGATCGACAAACATGCTTATGTGGGAGAACCAGTGACGTGTCAGGGCCCAATTTCATAGAGCTGCTTAAGCAGAAAATAATGCTTAACAATTTCCTGCTAAGCAGAAATGAGCAGGATACCAGTCACAAATTGTACACGTGTCATGGTAGTTTGGCTGGTAACCTTATTCTGGTAAGCAAAGTTTTATTGTGCTTAGCAAATTTTTGTGCTTAAGCAGCTCTATGAAATTGGGCCCAGAGCTGTGTATTGAGTGAGTTACGACATGGAGGGACCTGTGTTGGTCACATGGTTGCTGGGCGCCACTTTCGGCCCAATATGCAGTCTGGTCTGGCACCCTGTGTGTACTGATGTATTTTTGGGGGACCGAAAATGACTTCTAAGCGCAAGCGCAAGCTGTCGCATTTCTCTCGAAACACAGCTCTGGATTTGTATGTGTGAAAGCGCCCTCAGTTGACAATTTGTTGTGGATAAAAAAACTTGGGTGCGTCTTAAATCGATCCAGAATAAGGTCTGTAGGGACTACTAAGAGTTTAGCACAGAAAAAATGAAAAGAAAAATGCAATTCAAACGGGAAACATTTTGAGAAGTTACTTTTGCCCGTTGTTGTTAAGAAAATGGAAATGTTGCATTTACAAACAACTTGAGACTTTTGGAGAAGTTAGTAGCAGTGGACTTTCTTCATAAACCCATTCTTTTGAGGTCATTTTTCCAAATGCTGAGAATTAGCTTGTAAAGGAAGTACATGTAACTCGTAGAGTCTCATCACAGTCTCACTCTCACGGTGTTGATAAACAAAAAATAATGCTTTAGTTAAATGCTTATGAAATGTTTTCAGGGAACCAGTCCGAAACAGTATGCCTTACATGGTATTTTTAACTGGTGACTCGTTTTTGGTATGCAAATTTGTAAAATGTTATAAAGGTAGGGTCATACTTTGGTAATGACCCTGAAAAAAAGTTGCGTAACTCCCTACTTGTTGACCCTACCGTCAACATGCTTGTGTTCCTGAAGCAACTTCGGCCTGCCGCCTTGTAAATCTCCTATTTTGTAATTCGTTTGTTTTTTACTTTCATCCGCTCGGCAGATATTCTTGCTCCACAATTCCTTCCGGGCTGCCCTCAGATTGTTATGAACATTATCCCAGAGCCATGTGCCAATGGTTCTATTGTCAGCTATGACTGGCCGACAGCTCAAGATAACTCTGGCGAGGTGAACATCACAGGAGGGGAGGACGATGTCCCGGGCAGCTGGTGGCCCGTTGGCGTTTACGAGCGCTCTTTTACAGCGCGAGACCCATCTGGGAATACAGCAGATTGCTTACTTATTGTCAACATCTTGAGTAAGTGACCTTTATCTTCAAGCATACCTGAATCCTTGAATCTGATTGGTCGATCCATAGCAACAAGAGGTGCAATAAAAACCTATACCGCAGGGCCCATATCCCACCCTGCATATTGTGACGTTCTAACTCTCCATTTTGTGCTATTTTTTAAGCTATACGCAAAACTTACCGCTGTCAATTTTGCTTGAAGATCATGGAATACAGAGAATTTAGCCCATCTGTGTTCCATATCCAACTCTCAAATGCAGGAGCACTATATTTTTCCGTATTCCACTTACGCTTGTGCGATATCTACTCATACCGTACTTCAGATGGGACAACAAATCGGTGGTCCCGTGTGTTGCAATTCACGTCAAAAGAACCAACTAGAATTATTGTTTCAAGAAAACAGGATTACCCCTGTGTTCCTCAGTACATGTGGTGAGATATATGTGAATGTTACTAACGTAAAATGAACCAGAACTAGATATCAGTCACAATAACCATGAGCTAGGCCTTTAACCATAATCGCTTCTCTTCACCTAGGAGTGAAATGACGTCGGAGAGTGCAGCATGTTTCTGTTTAAACGAAGTCTCTAGTTCAATACCATTACTGTAGTCTTCTGGTAATTGTTGGAGCTATTTTATTATTCTAGTATTTGGCATGGTTTAGGGACTTGTTTAGAAACTTATACTGTTGATATTACCAATGTTTATATTGGTCCTTCGGAGTATATAGCACTGGCAGCCAAATTGGAGCACAGTTTGCTAATAGGCGTTCATATCAACAATCTCTACCCCCAAAATAATTACACCTGGGTGATGAGAAGTAATTATGGTTCAGCGTGTATTCTTAGAGCACAAGTGTCACGACCGGGATTCGAACCCGCACTCTGATGACTCGGCCATCAGAGCTTGAGTTTGATGCTCGGCCATGATACGCTACATAGGCAGTGGGTGTGGCTTACAGGAGGATTACATCACACGAACAGGGTATAGGCCGTTCATGAATAATTCATAAGACTGGTATGAATAATTACATTTTAGGAATCGAGTGCCAGCAGATACCTGAGATCCAACAAGCGTCTGTGGTTTCACAGACTTGCGGGAACCAGGGAGGATCTCGGGCGGAGATTGCGTGTGAAGATGGTACCCAGCTCATCGGTGCACAGTATATGACGTGCGGACAGGATGGTCAGTGGAACGAATCTCTCCCATTATGCTCAGGTAAAGCTTGACATTGCTTATTACCCGGTTACCGGTTTACCTCAGCAGCAGTCGACTAAAAAAAATCTCTCTCCCAAATCAGCATCATATGGGCGGCTGGCTGATATGAATGTGACATTCACCAGCCTGACGGAAAATGTCTTATGTCATAAACACGTCCTCAGTTTTAATGTGGAGACAAAAACATGCGCATGACCCACAGAGAGACAGACAGTTAAGTAAAATTGATGAAGTAAAAGTTATGTAAAGGGTCTGTACAATCACTCTTAAAATTAATGGCAATCAAAACTTACTTGGTTAGAAGTACAGCAGCTTTCCATAGTATAAGTTTTGAGAATCATTTCACTTCAAAGTAATGTGGTTATGAAAAAAGATATTGGTTTTAATCCCCCAAAAGTTGAATCTGAGAAACGTTACTGTCAGTAGCGTTTCTCAGATTGTGTATTCCAATTACGGATTTGTCTTCCTTCGTGGACATAACCGCTCCAGGTTTTCGGCGATATCTCAAAAATGACTTTTGAAGTGAAATCTTTACAGGTTAGTTTTATTGTATATACATTTATGTAAGATTAAAACAATGAAACTGTTCCAAAAACCAAAGGTATTCGTTCCCTTTAAGACATCTTGATGAACTAACAAAAAAGCAAGAGTAATAAACCCTGAGGGAAACCGACTGGGTAAAGTTCTAAAATAATTTTGGGTTGAACAAAGAAAAATTGACTTGAGCGGGGCTTGAACCTGCGACCTCTGGACCTCTGTTGGCGGTCTCCATGTTTGTCAATATCTTTACGGTGATTGTTTAATCCATTTTTGTAATAATAATATTGTGCCCCCTGAGCAAAGAATATTGACAAAATAGGATTTTGTCCTTTGTGTTCCCCACCTCTTGTGATCAACCAGCCCCTTCCCCCCATTCCCCCTCTTTTGTTACCCTCCTTTCTGTTCAGCCCCCTGCTTTCTCTGTGTGCTTTCATCTCTATCATCTATTTCCACTTGACTGCTTTTGTGACATCAGTATACCTGTTTATGTTTGTAGTCTTGTCATTTAGCCTTCGAGAAAGACTCTGCTAGGGTCGAAACGTCAGGCCACTAACTATTTGTTTGCATTTATACCATAGGTCGTTTTGGTTGGTAAGCAGTTTGCAACAGCTAATACTATTTTTCAAAATAAGAGGACCTCCAACACTAGGGCTAGATAGCTCAGTTGGCATGTAACTCGGATGTCGGAGGTTCATGTCCCGCCCTAGGAAATTTTTGTTTGTTCAAATCCCAAATTAAAAAAAAAGAAGAGGTAATAGAAAGCAGACTCAAGTCATCAGATCTCTTTGGAACTCCTCGCCTGGTTTCCTCCAGCCTGTTTCAAGATGATAATCAATTCCCAACTTTAGCAACTACGTCTTCGTTGTGCCCTCTTACCTTTGTCGTGAGTGAACATAAAAATAAAACATACTTCTTCTTTTTTCTCAGCGGTGTACTGCAGCCCTCTAACTGCCCCTCAGTTCGGAACCCTTAACCCCCCTGAATGTACTAGTGAAGCAGTCACGTACTTGACGAGGTGTGTGATTGAGTGTAACTCTGGGTTTGGCCTGAGAATACAAGGGTCAACGACCTGCCAACAAAATGGCCAATGGACCGATGATATCACTGACAGCAGCTGCATGGGTAAGAACTCTCGAGTTAATGAAGGTGAAATAATACAATTAATCATTTAAAGGTATTATAAAGGATTGGTAGGGCATACGATATAGTCACAGACAGGTTTCTTGTATTGTGTGATCAACCATTCACATGAAATAACAAACCTGTGAAAATTTGTGCATAATCCGTTGTGCGAGTCAGGGGAAGATAGTGAAAAAACCAGGCACAATTTTCAGCTTGTAAACACATTGTCCTTAATTTTGGTCGTAACAACCGAAGTCAGCTGTTGTGTTTTTATAGGTTTTCAGATGGAGTTTACAACTTTATTTCAGAGGGAAAGATTTCACAGAAAATTGTTTTCCTTGTATGAACTTCATAATCAGTAAGCTTTCAGGTTAAAGTTAAGCAGTGATGTTTTTTATCCTGAGCAATACTGTATAATATCCTTGAGAGATGGCCCATTGGCGAGTGCTATTTCCAAGAAATGCATCTTTGTTAATATTCAAAACTATGGAAGTTAGTCATGACTAGGCCCACAGGGCCCAATTTCATGGCTCTGCTTACCGTAAGCAAAGAATCAACGCTTGGGTAAGCAGGGAATTCCACGTTTACGTCAAGCGTATTTCACGGGTTAGCAGGGAATTTTCCCGTGGGTACTCCACGTTACTAGGCATTTTTCGCTTACACAGCTAGCGCAGAAAATCGGCGCTTGCACAGTAAGCGGAGCATGGCGATCTTAAGCGCAGAATTCTGTGGTAAGCAGAGCCGTGAAATTGGGCCCTGGACAACTCGTAGATAATTTGTAACTGTCTTGAGGTAATTGGCAGTTGGTGAAGTGACACCAGAGAGAGAGACGGTCTTATGGCCGAGCATTCTCTTGCCGAACTCAAGCACCCGACTCGAGCTCTGGTGTTTCTGATCAGCACAGTGTGCATTCGAGTGCAGTCTGGACACTTGTGTCCTTATGAAGCAAGACACTTAACCACTCTTGCTATGTCCGTTAGGTTGCGATATTTAGCCGTAGGTCCTGTGTGTTGTGTAACTCATGTAAAAGAACGCAGTTACACTTGACGTTAAAAGCAGAGGTTTGCCCTGGTGTTTCTTGCGTGGTTGGCAGTAGATTAGGCACCATCACCTTGTAAACCCTTACAAGGTGTAATAAAAAAGGGTCTCACTCATAATAAAAAAAACCCCAAAAACCCCAAACTTGTTGCACATACCTGTCTTGGACAGGGATGAGAAGTTTCAAACTTTTACCTGAATTTAAACTTTTTTATGGCTGCCTGGTAGAAAAAGTAGCTGTTATTTTCTTCAGATTCACAGAAATCTTGCTCTTCGATCAGCTGGTGTTTGTTGATACAACCAAAAGGGTAATGTGTTTAAATGCTGAACATTTTGCAAGGTTTTTCACTATTTTCTCCTGACTCGCCCAAATTTTCTGAGGTTTGTTATTTCATGTACATTGTCGATCACACAAAACATAAACACTGTCTGCGACTATTTTGCCAGCTCTACCAATTCTATAAAAAAAAAACCTGTAATGGTGTTCTTCTCCTCTACTTTGTCCCTTTAGACTTTACCCCTCCAGTCATCTCAGATTGCCTGGAATTTAAGTCTGTTGTTCTTCCGATTGGTGAGGCAACCATCCAGGTCATCTTGCCGACACCGACTGCAACGGATAACTCAGGTATGAAGTCCAGGTACTAGAGCTCCATCATAGTGCATCATGACCATTGGCCCATTCTGTGCGCCGCGCATACATAGAGGTGCATTTCCATTGTTTCATCATCGTCTGATCTCGAAGAAGGCCGCGTGATGACATTAATGTTGTTAATTGCTCCGACAATTTGTTAAACATGACCTTTGAACTTTGACCTTATTTAAACCCCCCTAGGCGTTGAGCCGGTTGTCAGGACACCCTCTGCAAGTGAAATGAATCTTGGCCCAGGTACTCACTTTTTCCCCACCACTGCTACGGATGGGACGGGAAATGTGGCTCGCTGTATCACCGAAGTCTATGTGAAAGGTAAGAGTATTTGAAAGCTTGGCATTAAGTAGAATTTGTGACAAGTCGTGACTGAGCGGTCAAGAGCACCGGGCTTCAGCTCAGGTGTTTCTGCTCAGCAGAGTGTGGGTTCGAGTCCCGGTCTTGACACTTGAGTCCTTGAGCAAGATGTCTTACCATAATTGCTTTGTCCTTCAGATGGGACATTAAGCCGTAGGTCCCGTTTCACAGAATTGTTAGTGCTAAAGAACCAAGAACACTTATCGTGGAGGAGTAGGGGTTAACCCTGGTGTTTCTGGTACACATAGCAAGCACCCTTGTCTACAGGTTTACCCAGGCTTGTGAGCTACAGTGATTAAGTTCACTTATGAGGCATCCTTGGTTTCATTACCAGAAATATATTGTAATAGTAAATAGACCCTTTCCATAAGGAATTTAAATTGCACATTGCGCGTGCGCTCTAACACTACTGGTTGGCAAAATAAGGGAACATCTATAGGTGAAAAATTGATAGGCAGTATTATAATACCACATGAACTTTGACCTCAGCCTGACCTTGACCTAGGTCACCCAAACCGGGCACCCCCCTCTAGAATGATTCTATGGGACCTATAGAATAACTGTACACAATTTGGTGCTTTAATCCAGCGTGTCACGATTTTGCCGACAATTTGGCCCTAAGCCACCGGACTACTTGTGTCCTTGAGCAAGATGCTTTACTGTAACTGCTCCTCTTATCCCTTCATCTCTTCCGCCGATTCATAAATTCGTTTTGAAACCTTCCACACAGATCTGGAGCCGCCGACCATTCTATTCTGTCCAAATGTTACAACAATCCGCACCTCCGCTCTCCTTGTTTCCCCGGTGTGGGAAGAGCCAATTGCTGACGACAACGTAGGTGTTTCATTTGTCGATTTTGACAGACTCAACGGCGCTCCGGTTTACCAGTGGGGGCTTTTTAAAGCTGTGTATACATTCCTGGACAGGTCGGACAATAGTAACACATGCACTGTTAAGATCGAAATATTAGATGGTGAGTTTAGGCCATTTTTATTGTCAAATTTATTTAATATCTTAAATAAGGCGTCGTCTCAAAACTATTTCAGGATAACTTACGGTTTGGAAAATCCACAGTTGATTTTCCAAACCGCAAGATACCCCCAAGCTGTTCAATTATTATTAAGGATAACTTTGAGGGGAAAGTATTGCAACAAGACCAGACACGGTTCAGCCAATGAAAGGTCTTCCTTTGACCTCATTGAGGGCGCTGTTTGGGGCTTTTGACATCATATCCAAGGGATCTGAACCAATCAATGACCCTAACTTTAAAGCCAGATAGTAAATGCCTTTTCTTATAAAGTACATGGACATATTATGAGGTGGCATCTAACCCAAGGCAACTGCGTACAAAACTCTGGTGTCTCGTTTCCTCCAGATACGCCGTGCATGCCACTTCAAGCTCCTCCTAACGGAGCTCTTGCCTGTGAAGATGACAACCACTGTACGGTGCACTGCGACGATGGTTACGTGATGCTGACCCAACCCCCTGATGCACTGGTTTGTCTCAACACTGGACTCTGGAGTAATGTCAAGGTTGATCAGCTGACTGTACCATATCTGCCTGCCTGCACAAAAAGTAAGATAGATTCTGTTCGACCTTGACAATGGCTGTGATTGATGCCTGTAGCCTTTGCTACTGCCCGAAACATCGATTCGGACATTTTCTTAATAGAGCTGCACGTTTCGTGTCATTTCTTTTTTCTGGTTGTAAAGCCAAGGACTCTCATAAAAGCGGACTTCACTTTTCGCTCGTCTCCAGTGCCTTGCCTTAAAACCAAAGGCGCTGGGATGGGCAAACGTATCAAGCACGCTCATTGGTTAATGCTCAGTACCATCATGCATCACACTCACACTGCAAGCACTGCACGCATGACGTACTTCCTGAACAAGAATCTGTGCAAGCTGATTAGCCCATCCCAGCGGTCCTGGATAGGCCGCTGGGGCCGAGCGAAACTTCACTTTACTAGCCAAGAACCATACAGAGAAGAGAAGACAGAGGAGGAAGTTTCAGTTTTTTGTTTGATGTGGGAGGAAAACCCCAGAGATTTATTCCAGGGAAAACCCACCCCTTCAGGTAGGGACTGAAAACCAAATCCACATAGTGGCCCCCAGCGTTGGTGTCAACGATCATTCTCCAATGCTGTCTTGGAACTATGGAACAACCCCCCCCCCCAACCTCCCGAGCAACTCTAAAAAACAATTGTTTTCATTCAGTTCTACTCTGAAAACCCATCTGTTTATCCATCATTTTTGTAATTAATGCTTGTCTTTGTTTTTATGTGACATTGGTGTCATGTTTGGCGGATGTCGGTGCTTTACCAAGTGTTCATTATTATTAGTGGACAAGAAGATACAAAGTGCTTTCATTTAATAACTAATAGTTCATGTTTGTTTACTGCCGCTTTGTGTTCCAGCATGATCCCTGGCTATTCGGCAGTTACAGGCTGTATGACTACCGACTGTCACCCCTGAACACAGATATTGACGAAAAAAGGGAGCATGGCAACTTTAGGGCTAGTTAGTTCAGTTGGTAGAGCACCGGCACAGAAATCCAGAGGGTTCAGTTTCAAATCCTATTCTGGATCGTCTTTCTTCACCCAAATTTAATATTTGTTCGCCTTTGAGAAAGATTGAAAAACAAACATTTTGTAAATCATCGCTTAAATCGATGAAACACACACCTGTAGAGAAGTTAGAGGAAGTCACAACAACAAGTATTGGAGAGAATTTAAGTTCTTATCTGTGTTTTTTTATTTCAGGAGACGAACAATCATATACACGGTGGGAACGAATGGACATGTACCGCTTTACTCTCCATGACCTTTCTGGTAGCTGTAAAGACCAGACAGACGATATATATACTAAATTTGTGGCTCTTTTTACCCGCATGGCTTTTCCGGTAACTTAGATCTTTCATATTTCATTGATGAATCTAATTTGTTTTCCCCCTTAACACCCATGTGTTTAAGCTTTGTATGCTCAGTACTTTCTCGAGTTTGGTGATAATAACCTCACGGGGATTCACTTGGGTGGGATTCGAACCCACAACCTTTGTATTGCTAGAGCGTACGTCTTACCATTAAACCACCGAGCTAGCCCGGTGGCTAGGAGGCAGTTCAAATGCTATGTTTTAGCAGCGGGTATAGCAAAGATTAAATGGAAGTAAATTTTATTTTTTTCTTTTTTTTCTTTTCATGGGTCGAACCCGAGAATCCCCAATTTTTTTGAGCTCAGAGAACCAGTGAGCTGCTTGCTGGGAAAGTGACTATATTCCATAAATTTATCCAGCGTCGTAATTGTACTCTTGTCAGCTTTGCCAAGTGGACCCAGACAACCAGTGTAAGCTGGAGAATATTGTGGTCAGTTGTGGACTTACCAGGGAGGAGGCTGGACGGCGGCAAAGACGCGAGGCAGACTTTGACAACATCGTGACATTATTCCCAAGACTTGTCCTTGAGAGGTGAGGAGCAGTTGTTAAACAATTTGTACGAGGTTCAAATTCTTCGGAATGGCTGTGCTAACTGACTCCGAAATCACACTTTGTTAGGAACTACTCCAGACTAGCTAACTTAGTGGTAGGGTCATAGATTGGCAAATACTTCAACAAATTAATAACCATAAAAACTTACTTCGGAAGAAGCATTTGAAGCTGTAAACTATTTTGAGAAAAGATTCCCTTCGAAGTGATATGGTTTGGAAAAATTTCTCACCCTCGACACATTTGAATCTGAGAAATGACGGAAGATTCCAATTTCTGTGGTGTCCATTTGCGAATGCTGCAGCAAGAGATGCAGTTGGTACCTGCTGTCGTCTCGCTAACGTGAGTGGATTCCATTCTATTGATGAACACACCGTGACAGCTTTTTGCTGTTTTCTCAACAAGTTGACACTGTAGTCAGCTGAAACTTTCACATGTGACTTTTATTGTATCTTTCTTGATAATTTGGCCTATAGATTAGCATTGTGTTGACAAAAACAAATCTATGACCATACCTTTAAGTTTGCCTAGATAAACAGCATAAAAGTAAATTTTGAAATGTATTCGTTCGGTCTCTTTTAGAAATAGCACATTGGACATAAGCTCTACTCCCCTATTCCTAAACACGCCTGCGGACGACATGTTCGGGGATGGGAATGTTACCTTTGACCTTGATAGAGGTGGGCAAGCTGTGCTCATTAGAGACCACTCAGGCACCGGGGAAATTGAGGTCTTCTGTGCTGACGGGAGGGTGGTATCTGGCTTGCAGTGTGGTAAGGCACTAGCTGATTCAAAATAAATAACAAACTTTATGAAATTTATGAAATCGGTTATCTTTTTCAAGTTAGTTAGTTTTTTTGTGCATGGCAAGGTTTTGTGCTTACAGGCTTTATGAAATTGGGCCTTGAAGGAATGTGTTTGTTTTCTTTCATTAAATTTCATCATCAACAAAATGTATTGAGATTCAAATCTAAATGTGTCTGTTTTTGATTTGTATGAAGCTGAAAGTTACTTTCTTTATCTCTCACATTTGAAGTGAAATGTCCGAAGGGGACACGATACAGGCTTTCACTCGGGAAGTGTCAGCCCTGCGGAATAGCTACTTACCAGGACGAGGAGGGACAGTTGACATGCAAAGTTTGTCAAACTGGACGAACGACGATTGGAGAGGGAGCATTTGACCAAACCCACTGCCAACGTAAGACGGAAATACTTTTAATCAAATAAATCTAGTGTACTGTTTCCTATTAATTTGATTATATTTAAGTTTGCTTGTGAGCAGGATGTGTTTGAATTTGGGAAAACAATGGGATTTTTAGGAATTTCAAGTAAATTTAAAGTAATAAACCACAAAGGAAACTGACTCAGGGTAAATTTTAATTAGTTTTGGGTTGAATAAAGAAAAATTGACTAAAGTGGGATGTGAACCTGGGACCTTCGGATTAACGTGCCGGCACTCTACCAACTGAGCTCTCCAGCACTAATGTTGGCGATCACCCCATTTTGTCCCGAGAACAAAGGTATTGACAAAAGAGGGAGATTGCCAACGCTACGGCTAGATAGCTCAGTTGGTAGAGCGCAGGCACGATAATCCGAAAGTGCCACTCTAGCGAATTTTTCTTTGTTCAACCAAAAATGTTCACAAATTTAGTTACCTTCATGATTTTCGTGACATTATGTTGACGTTTGAGGGCGGCTTTCCACTTAATCTGTGCTCCAAATCTTAAGCTTGTATCATAAAAGGTACATTTTCTGCACGTTTCTTCTGGACTATGTCAACACATTACAAACTCCATTAACTGCAAAACTGCAATTTTCCAATAAAAAAATACAGATTTTATTTGCTTTTTAAAATTATTTGATCACAGAAATGTGTCCTCCTGGTCAGCTGTCCTTCTGGGGTGTCCTCCCCTGCCAGCCGTGTCCGATAGGATCATACCAGACACTGTCTGGTCAATCTGGATGTGAAGCCTGCCCTCATGGTTTGAGTACAAGAATTATGGGAGCTACATCCAATACTCTATGCACTAACAACTTCCAAACTCCCAACATCCCTGACCAAAGTGGTAAGAACATTCATCAATTCTTTCAGTAGCATTTTGGAGACCACGCGCGTGAGCCGAGTGGCGAAGCCACAAGGGCCTTTTTCAACTTTGTGTGTGTGTGTGATTAATAATTTATAAAGTATGAAACATGCATTATTCATAACTTGTATGCAAACAAGTATCTGATGATACACACGACGAGACGTTCGCCATTGTATGCTGACCCGCTGACCCCCGTCGCTTCTGATTGGTTGGACTTTTGCTACCGTTTGGGTAGCAAAAATCGAGATTATAAAGAAAACATTAGAAACCGAAAACAAGTTGGAAAAGGCCCTCGTGGCTTCGCCACTCGCGTGCGTGGTCTCCCCTTCCAGTTGCTTGGGATCGTAGCTCTACGAAGCTGTCCAAGCCACGAAGGCCTTGACAAAAGGCTATTCTTTCAGAGGAAAACTATTCTTAAGTTTTAGAAACAAATTATTAATAATATACATTTGTTTTACCTTAAACGGTGTCAGATATTTAATATTTTGTATTTTTAGAAATAACCATTTTACCTTTTACATCATTTTTCGCGGGTTTTCAGTTTTCACAACCTTGTTTCTCATGATTTTTCACAACCTTGTTTCTCATGATTTTTCACAATAACAAAATGATTGAAACAAAATCATCAAAACTTTCACAAACTCCTGACTTCTTATTTTGATTCAAGTTTTCACGCAATTTTCACATAAAGTAAAAAGAAAGAGTAAACCTGTTTTCACCTTTATTAAAAAAATAGATTAAAATAATAATTTTACCATTAACTTTGACAAATCTTTTTAACAAGATTTCATTTTTCACAAGCTTTTTCTTCATGATTTTCACAGTAGCAACGATTTCAATCAAAAACATCAAACCGTTCACAGCTCCTGTTTTGTAATTTTTCACTGAAATTTTCACACAACTTTCGTATAAAATAAAACAACAGTAAACTTATTCACACTTTTATGTAACAAAGATTATTCACAGAGATACATGTCTACACAAAAAAATGTTAACAAATGTTGTCTTCTTGTAACTCCTAACCAAGAGTATCTTTTAGCCTGTTTGTGGCAATCTTGCATAAAAGAAAGACAGAGAGAAAAACAAATTACAAAATCATAAATTTTCGCAATATTTTGTACAAATATTTTACCACAAATTTTGTAAGGCATAACTTTCACAAGATTTGTTTCACTCTACGACTATTAGGACTTGGAGAGTACCTGGCCCCAGAGCAGCCCATAACAAGATGTCATAAGTCAATGATGTCATAAGTCAATGATGCATCAATAATTAAATTAGATTATTTTCAGGCTTCAAAATTCTGCGAAGGTGCAATTACTTTCCCCTTACGCATTCATGCTGAAATCCTCATCTGCCAACATTAAAAACAAAATCATAACAAGGGAAACTGACTGGGCAAGGTTGTCTTTGTTCAACCCCAAATTATTTAAAATTTACCCAGTCGGTTTCCCTTGTGGTTTATAACTTGATATCTTAAATAAAAAAGTCGCATCCCCTTAAGGTGACCCCCTGGCTGCCGCTTCCTAGGTTGTATGGTAAATTTGGGTGTCATCCCTGACTATACGGCAGTTACAGGCTGAATGGCTTCTGACTGGCACCCGAACAAATATATTGACAAAATGAGGAGACCGTAAACATAGGGATTGATAGCTCCGTTGGTAGAGCGCTGGCACATTAAACCGGAGCTCATTGGTTCAAATCCCGCTCTAGTCAATTTATCTTTGTTCAACCCCAAATCATGTCAAGCCAATAGTTACTATGTTTTCACAAATTCCATAACGTAGTGGCATTATATCAGAAATCTGAAGATGTTTCTGAAGACGCATGTCGCATCATTGGCCTCTCTGTTCCTCACGAAAACGAGAATGTCACCCTGAGGGTAAAAATCTCATTACTAAAAACAAAGTCTCCACCAACCACCTGCTGATGTGTTAAATTTATTTGTTGTGTCACTACTACTTGTCATGATCGTCCTTCTCGCCTCTTTCAAAATGTAAATGAATTTTAAAGGTGCCTTGTTAAAATGAATGGCCTACTGTAACACATTACGTCATTTATCATCTTTGTCATAATTATTTTTCCTTGTGTGTAGTAGCTGTTGCATTAATGTATGGTGCCTTTTCGAAACTAAGTCTTCGGCCTGAGGCTCGATCAGTTATTTGGAAAACATACACTTTTGATTCGGGACTTCAAACAGGCGGACGACGGTGCCAAGGCCGGAGGCGAAGCCTTAACCATGGTTTCGAAAACGGCCTTTATACAATTTCTTTACCATTCGAAAGAGGATCTAGGCTATTTATCTTCCATCCTTAGTTAGACCCCGTT
The DNA here is from genome assembly GCA_023634235.1 of Pisaster brevispinus. Classification (NCBI taxonomy): domain Eukaryota; kingdom Metazoa; phylum Echinodermata; class Asteroidea; order Forcipulatida; family Asteriidae; genus Pisaster; species Pisaster brevispinus. Next base: position 2,178,984 of record JAMKCF010000014.1, on the reverse strand, counting down.
TGGAATTGATGTTGGTGGATATGGCTGTGTGCCGACAAGTCCTATTCTTCAATGTTGTCTTTGCAGCCAGTGACTGTAAGCCGTAGCCATGAGTCGCTTGGATTGGATACGGCTATGAACGGAGTGGCTATACTTTGATTTAAGTCTCTGGTGCAACTTCCTATTATGATAAGTGTCAGACTTTTAAATGATTTCAGATTTTTAAAATATCTGCTAGTGGAAAAGTGGCTGTTATTTTTTCAATTTATGAAGAAATCCTGCTCTTTGATCTACTTCTCTAGTGCTGAGGATACTGTTCCCAAAAGATTCTTGAAATCTATAACACCTGGGTTCGATTTCACAAAGAGCTTTAGATTCGTCTTAAGATGAGTTGTCAGTATCGCCATAGTGATTTGTATTGTGACGTCACGCTTTGCTTAGCAACCAAAGATTGATACACGTCTTAAGATCAATCTTACCTCTTTGTGAAATCGAGCTCAGGGGTTACCAACAAGTGGAAATGCACCATTACCAGTTTCTCCTTAAAATTTGGATCCTAGTTTCAGACCTTCTGGTCAGCAATGACTCTCACCCTGCGTAAGAAAATGATGTTTCTAAATCAGGCGTGTGCGTGACGAATTCAGTGTATTCCCGTAATTCATGTCCACACATTCCTCAAAAATGCATCCTTGTGGAGCATTCTTCTGTTCTTTCCTTTGTCCCTGCTCTTAACAGTTTCCCATAGACTTTGTACACAAATTTCATTGTGGAGCACCGCGGTCTTTAGAATGACCATGTGGAGACCTTTTGTTTTGAAATTCCCTTTTTTGTTTTGTCCTTGGTCTCCATAAGGTACCGAAAATGAGCACACTGTGTGTTAAATACCAGGTTTGTTCACATGTTTTATTCCTGTCATGGCCAGTGCGTCGACAGATGCTAATGTTTGATCCAGTAGAGCGTTAACGATCTCCATGTATTGAATGTCAAGCAGGTGCACAAGGCTTTAAGTAAATCCACCGTGGCTCGGGTACCATCGGAGGGCATTAACCACGGAGTTTAAAGAGGAAGGGAAATGACCAATTCAATTTTGTGATGTACTCATTTTCCATTAGATAGAGTCCTCGTGTGAGTGTGATGGGAAACCAAAATTACAAGTCTATAACCTCACGTTAAAATGTGTAAATTACCTTTGTATTCAATACCCTGCCAGTGCAAAATTTGTCAACATCTGATGACATTCTGAGAAAAATGGGTCTCTACATTTTTGTACGGGGATGTTTTGGTACTGACTTTTTCAGAGCGAAATTTGAACCATGACGTCATTGGATCTCACAACTAATGGATCTTTACATTCCAAGGAGGAATTTGTTTTCATCAGTCAAAAGGTCAAATTTATGGCCGTTTTGATTAAACATTTTCATAAGTCAGGAAGGATCCATCATCATGACACTTTTGTGTTTCGTGCTGTGTTTTTTAAAATTTTGAAGCAGCACCATCTGACAAAAATCGTACAGGAAAAAAAAAATTTGTTGGCGAAAATTAAGCCATACAACTTTAATGGATTGACATATCCAGAAAAATGAATTATGTACAATTGTCCCTTACATATCAACCATCCAGAACCATGGAAACCACTTAAAAAGCCCACGGTGAAAGTGCAAAACAATTCCCGTGTACCGTATTTATTTAATTTCGTTCAAACATCTCTTCCTTCTAACAATATTGGAATGCTTTTGAAGAGTGCAGTTTCCTTTGTCTAGCGGAAAGGGACATAGTTCCAAGGACACGTGCTGAAGTCCAAATCGAATTCCAGCCGTTAATGACTGATTGACTGCAGACATTCACAGCAAGAAAAACAAAGGGGGGAAATAAGAGAGAAAAAGAAAAGGGACCCCCCCCAAAAAAAATAAATAAATAAAATAAAAATTAACATTGAAAGACGAGCAGCAATCGCATCGTACTCATAGTACTGGAAATTATTTGGCGACTGTTAAACCTTTGTAAAATGAATTCATTGGCCTGACGTTTCTACCCTAGCAGAGTCTTTCTCGAAGGCTAAATGAAAACACTTAACATAAACACTACAGGTACATGTATACTAGTGTAACAAAATCAGTCAAGTGGAAATAGATGACGAAAGCATAACGAGAAAGCAGGGGGGATGAACAGAGAGGAGGGTAACAAAAGGCTCTGCTAGGGTCAAAACGTCAGGCCATTAACTATTTTTTTTTGCAAAAGGGAAGTTTTCCCACCATGACCATGTTTGCACCATGTATGTATGTGTAAATCTATGAGTTTGGTGTTTTCAATTTTATATTGTTCTTTTGCGTGAAGCGATTGAAAAAAGATAACTATTCAATTTACCAATCCACTCGAACAGCATCGAAATTCGCAGCAGCTTTTCGCAGACACATCTAGTTGCGCCTGCCCTTCTAAATTGAATGCTGATTTCACGAGGCTAATAAGAATGCCGTTTAATTTGGTATCATATTGTATAAATTCGCATGCCTCAAAGTGCAATTGAAGGACAGTTTCAACTGAAGGGGCAAAATCTCTTTGTAGGAATGCACGAACGTGAAATAGGCGGGGTTTTTGTTTTGGTTTGCCGACAACGACAGGGAAACCCTAAAGTTAGTCTCGCCCCGAGATATTTTAGATTTTTTTAAAACCTGAAAAATTTATGATCTATCTAAAGTATACAACCGTCTTTGTGAGTCATGGGATTACAGTAAATTTATGCTACTTTGCTGGAAAGAGCCAATATGGAATTGGTCCTGTGAGCGTAATTTGAGGCTGATCTATCCCCAAGCGTGGAATTTGGATTGGTAATCTGTGTGTTACCATAGAAACGTGGAAATCCAACCTCTTTTAATTTTACCTCAAGGTTTAGCTGAATTTTTATGGAGAGTGTAAAGATATCACGTTACATGTACGTGTTTGCACAAAGCAATCTGAACTCTTGAACACATTAGTCTCACAAATTGAAGATTAGCGATATGCTGCCCCCGAATCCAATGACTTGAGTCTTATGCACTTGACCAGTCCAAGAATTGAGTCTTATGCACTTGACCGCTCCAAGACTTGAGTCCTATGCACTTGACCACTCCAAAGTTTGAGTCCTATATGCATTTTGACCGCTCCATAACTTGAGTCCTATGCACTTGACCAGTCCAAGACTTGAGTCTTATGCACTTGACCAGTCCAAGATTTGAGTCTTATGCACTTGACCAGTCCAAGACTTGAGTCCTATGCACTTGACCACTCCAAAGTTTGAGTCCTATATGCATTTTGACCGCTCCATAACTTGAGTCCTATGCACTTCACCACCCAAAAATTTGAGTCCTATGCATTTTGACCGCTTCATAACTTGAGTCCTATGCACTTGACCAGTCCAAGACTTGAGTCTTATGCACTTGACCAGTCCAAGATTTGAGTCTTATGCACTTGACCAGTCCAAGACTTGAGTCCTATGCACTTGACCACTCCAAAGTTTGAGTCCTATATGCATTTTGACCGCTCCATAACTTGAGTCCTATGCACTTCACCACTCAAAAATTTGAGTCCTATGCATTTTGACTGCTCCATAACTTGAGTCCTATGCACTTGACCAGTCCAAGACTTGAGTCTTATGCTCTTGACCAGTCGAAGACTTGAGTCCTATGCACTTGACCGCTCCAAGACTTGAGTCTTATGCACTAGACCGTTTGGCCAGATAGTCGCATTAAATGTAATAAGTATTCCTGTTCTTCCAGCAGATGCAACAACTGTTCTTCAAACATCTCCTGCCGTCGCCCAGACTACTCCGAGTGGCACCACAGGAAAATTAGACATTGGGGTCATCACAAACAACCCGAAGAATGGTGGAAAGGACGACGACAATAACACCCTGGCGCAGTCGTCGTCCCCTGTCGCAATTATAGTGGTTGCCGTGGTCATCGCAATTGCTGTTCTTGCCACCCTCATAGTTGGAGTGTGGTGTTTCGTTCATAGGTACGGTAATAAGAATGTAACCCTAACCCCACTCCCACTTCTGACCCCCTACTAACCCTCGCCCGCCCTACACATACCCTTGTCTTCACCCATACCCTCTAATCCACCTCCGTTTGTTTGAAACCCCCAACAGCCCCATAAGCCATTTTGGGATTATGGTGGACAGTCTCGATGGAATTATTGGTTTGGGTAAATTTGTCTGTATACACCCAAACCCATTAGTGCACTCCTTTAGTGTCCACCTTTTAATATCCCCCCAAAAAGCTGACTTTGTAAAATCTGATTTGAATTTCCAAATTCCAGGCGAAGAAAAAGAAAAGCTGGAAAAAATTACTTCAGGTCACGCCCAACAAGTTGGGCTGGATCTACAAGAGGGATCATCTCAAGTTACGAAGATGCTGATGACGACACTGACGGGATGGAAATCCTTGCCATCAATAACCCCGTCTTTGGGATGATGGACGGCGATGGCTGCATATGTAAGAAACATTTATTCTTTATTTTTGTTTTTATCACATGTCCAACAGCTCTTTCTCCCATTTAGCAATCGTCAGTGTAAAAGTAGGGCCGTAGATTGGTTTTGTGTGTGTGAACGTAATGCTGACTTATAGGCACAGTTATAAAAGCAGATACCCTAAAAGTCACATGTCGTCTGCTCAGAACTATAAAGGTCATTAACCCTAACCCCCATTAGGGTCTCTCTACATAGCCTGCCAAATACAACATAATGCAACACAGTTGAAATGAGAACCATGCCAAATGCAACAAAATGCAACAAGGGATATTATTGCAATGTGCAGGCATGCTGTTTGTGAAAGGACTGAGCAAGGGTGTTTGCCCTGCTAAATGCAACAGTATGCACATGTGCAGTGGTGACTTGTAACTGTTAACTGTTATTATACAGTCTTTTAAATATGATTTGAATTATGATTCTTACCTAATATTACATCATACTTCTCAATACTTTTCCTATAAAAAACATTTTGAAATACGGTATACCCATTATAAGTTGTTCAGATACAATAGAAGCACCCAAACCTATATGAAGTCACTTCACTGCTAAATGCAACAAATTCAGTCAAAGAATGACATCTGAGTTGACTGCCAAATGCAACAGATAACAACAACTATTACCATTTGGTGCATATTAATGGCAGTTTCTTATTCGTAATTACCAACGGTCATTAAATGAAAAATACGTATACAATTAAAACAGTAAATCAAAATCAGCAAATGAATGTTTAACTTGGAAAATGAATGCCAAACAAATACTTTGAAGACCTCTCTTGATCAGTAAACCCCAATTACTAGGAGCTTATTTTCTTTTATTTCCGTGTGTAGCGTTTTGAACTCATAAAAAAGCATACATTCTGTTTAGAAAAAGAAATTCTTTTGCTCTGTGCTATGCAAGCATTTCTGTAATCTGCTGGTGCGTCTTTATAACTTTTATTCTTCATTTTGGTTAATATTGTTTTCTTTCTTTTATTTGCTACATACTTTTAACAAAACACGTATTCATTCATTTCAAAATAATACTAGTAATAACTATAAAACAATACAGACTCATATGGCGCACTTAACCGGATGTGCAAAACCAAGCAGTGTGACCCCCCTCCCAAAGGCAAACATTTAAACCAAAACCCCAAAACATGACCAAGTGTTGAATTGTAATAACTAGTGAAGCAAATGAGATTTCAGTTCCCTGCAGTCTTGAAGATATCTTAAGATGTGGTTTGAAACAGAATTACGTCATTTGAGTAGGGCGCCCTCTATTGGAGGTTAAAGGAGGGTTGCTTACTAGACTGGTCCCTTAGTCCGCAAGGATAAAGACAGGCACTGGTTTTACAGACCCAAATGATTTCATTGGATACAATGATTTCATTGGATAAACGTGCTTTGACGTAGGCCTAAGCTTTCCATATCTGTGTCATGATTGGTCGGAGGTGGTGTAATTTGTCAGCTTGCACTTTCGATCGTCTGCATGCAGCGTGTGCATAATGTTGTGTATATCATGTAGTGTTGTCTTTATGTTCACCATGTAATGTGTAAACATCCGTGTGAAATGAATGCGAGGTCAAAGGTACACCTGGCAACTTCCGGTCAGGCAGGTATCTGGCGTTATTGTTCATGGGACTCGAAGTGTGACGTCAGATGTGCAGGCTAGTTGCTCACTGACCGTTTTTTTTCTGCAGCAAAGTTTATCAATGGCAAAGAAATTAACCAACCAAATGCGCGTATTTGTGGTTACACGGCTGCCCCAATCATACATATTTAGAACAGCAAGTGTTTGTTGGGAATATTTATAGCGACAGGTGTTTGTTGGGGGAGTGGTGATTGAGTGGTGTGGTTTGCAGGTCAACGAACACAGAGACCGCAATAGCGTAGAGGTAAGGAGCGCCGCGCGTACGGGGGGGGGGGGGGCTGGGGGTGGGTGCCATGTCCATTGTTTCACTATCGTTTGACCTCTAAGATGGCGTGATGACGTCAGTGCTTCGATGAGGTCGATAAGAAGTATTTGTCTGCTAAGGACAAGCAATTAGCTGACAAGCCACTCTCCAGCAACCTTCACATTATTATTTCTAAAACACTGCATGAAGGGCACCTGATAAACGTACGGTATGACCTTGCAATCATTTTAAAACCAACTATGGAATGCACAGTGACAAGGAAAGGACAAAATAAATTCAAATTAAGAAAGCTTATTTCCATACTCTTATACAAGAAAAAGTAATGTGACGAAACAAGAAGAGAGAGAGAGAGAATGGCTGTTTTGCCTGGTTCCCTTGTTGGGAAGATCATCAAAGCAAACAAACACCTCAACACCCCCCGACAAACAAACAATCACCCAACAAGTAAAACGTTTCCCATTTTCGCAAATGGAGCTTTAGGACCCTCTTGTCCAGAATTTCAGGGAACAGAACTATTACGGTATACCGGGCTTATTAAAATACACTAAATTTATTTTAAGTTCTAAACCACAAAGGAAACTGACTGGGTAAATTTTAGGTGGCACCCCCGAACAAAGATTTTGACTAATAGGGAGACCGCCAACATAGGGCTGGATAGCTCAGTTGGAAGAGCGCCGGTACGTTAATCCGGAGGTCGTTGGTTCAAAGCCCGCTCCAGTCAATTGTTCTGTGTTCAAACCCAAAATAAATTTGTTTTAGTAAAATGAAATGACGCAGAGTCCAAGTTGAAATCATGTTTTTAACCAAATTCTGGGTTAGCCTGACCCAGAAATGATTCCCCTTTGGGACACGGATTCCGGGTAATTTCTGACCCGTTTAAAAAAAAACAAAAAATTATGTAATGGTGCATACTTAATGATATATTATTGTGCTGTTTGAGAATGAACTCATTTTAAAAATGTTGGCAATGCATTTCCGCCTTACGAATACGTTTTCGTTAAAACCCCTACCGGAATATAATCATGGTGGACGTGCAATTAAGAAATTCTTGCAAAACATGCGACCATAATGAAATTCCAGACAGCAAAGCTTGCTATTAGAGCTCCTTTTTTTGGCGATGTTTTCATTTTGAACAAACCATTCCATGAGTTTTTTTTCTTTGGACGGCGCACGGGTCGTGGACGTTCGCGCATGTGGGAGACAATAAACAGTGCCCGTTGATGAATGCGTATCCGTTGAATAATCGTATTTAAAAACATCAAAGGGTATTTCGATTTTGTCTCCATGGACTCTCTGTATGTAGGAAATTAGCATTATGATGTCCGCGGAAATGCATTCCTCTCTTTGGACGTGTATGTCCGTACTGCGTCGAGCAAATAATCAAATTAGTATACACCACAATATAATAATTTTGTGTCCGTCTGGTTGTTTTATGCGTTTATGTACAGTTCCGGCGCAATGGGCTTGTGGGATCTTTGCGTTTTGGTGAAGATTTATGAAATAAATGATAATTCCGTAATGGTAACATACCTGCACAGTTGCCGGTGATTTTCTTTGATATTATAATCAAACTTTATTTCGAAGGTTATGCACTCTTTGAACACCTTTGTCATCGAAATGTTTTTTTCTGTCTCAGCAAAGAACATTTTCTTGTCTTCTTCTTTCCTTTTCTTCATTTTTGTCTCTCATAAAATACGGAAGTCAACTGTAATATCTTATGATTGTTATGTCTTTGAACACATTTTTCATCAAAATGTGTTACAGCAAAAAGAAGAAGAAAATATTTCCCATATTCCTCTTTATTTCTCTTTCTTCTAGCAACATTTAAATACGGAGAATGATTGATATATGTAAGGTTGGTGACTTGTTCAATTTTTGCGGGAGGGGCATCTATTACGCCCGTCACATTTTCAAATCTCGGCGCTACGGCTACGACTGTTCCTCACTACAAAAAGTCAGGTGTTAACATTGACAATTTGGTTGTTGTCACATATAGATACCGAAAAAACAACAAGAATAAAAAATAACACCTTAGGGTGTTGAAATATCACCCGTGTAATTGTAAGTGCAGTAATTAGTTTATGCAGACGTTACTGTGGTGTAAAGTTTGATTAATTCTTTTGGGGGGTTATCTATTATGTAGCAACACCCATGGTGTCAATTTCAACAACCCAAGTTTTTGCAGTGTAGTATTAAAGAACATCCTATACGTTAACGCTTATGACGCGGCAATCCAAACGTAGCCGTAGCCGCCTATTCGGACGCGGCTTGAGGCAATTGCAAAGTCGAGGAATACGTTACCTAAACCAGTGTAGAATCCTCTGATTTGTAATCTAATGCAGACTCATCACCTCGGGTTGAAAGCGAAGAGTTAAATTTAGTGACAGCAACTATTGAAGCTTTGCGTCACACAGTGCTGTACATTAACGCTTCAGAGCGCACTGTACTTTCGGTAATTACCCCACAAGTTATTGACCTTTAACAACTTACTTTGTAAAGAGCACTGGAGAGCTGTTGATATTATAAAACATCGTTAGAAACGACCCCCTTTGAAGTAATGTAGTTTTAGAAAAGGAGGTGATTTTTCACCCCAAAATTTGAATATGAGAAAGGCTTCAGGCATGAAGCCTTTCTCAGATATCTGAAAGCACACAATTCTAATGTAACAAGGGTGTTTTTTCCTTTCATTATTTTCGTTCAACTTTGATAACAAATGAAGCCCAAATTTCCACAGGTTTGTTATTGTATGCGTACGTTGGGATACACTGAAGTGAGGTAATAATTACTGGTCTTTGACAAATACCAAAAGTATACCCTGCCTTGGAAGATCACAGACCGAGCAACTATTACCCTTTCCATTCTATACAAATATACATTTTTATATAAACAAATATTTGAAGAACTTTCTCCATGCGCAGTCATTTACCTCAGTCTCCGACGACTCTGAATCAAATATGGAAAGTGCTTCCATCCGAACTGACAATTTGCATTCGTTAGATTTTTTTTACAATTCAATAAGGGGCAGTGGTGACAATGTAAAGGTACGTTTTGTTGTAGTTGACACAATCAAATTATAGAAACAATCTAGCGGGAAGAAATTCATTGATCAATGTTTTAAAAGTAATTTTGCCCAGCGTCACAAACCATTGTTGGATCCTTCTGAAAGCAACACAATGCATTTTGATTTTTTATTTTTTAAGTGACGCAGATATCAGTAAATTTGGTTGTTGTTTAACAATCAAATACGGTTCGTCTGTCATCTTATACTCAACATCGATAACAAAAACCTCTATCGTGACTGGCGAAATAATTTTGCTTTCTCATATTCCCTTTATTGTATTTTTGGAACACAGTGCAGTGAATTATTATCAATCAAATTATTTTCTGTTTTTCAAAAACAATCAAAGGCGGTTCGTCTATTTAAAAAAAAAAAAATAATAAGAACAGCTATAGTGACCGTTGAAATGATTTGACTCTCTCATAATGAAAGACCGTGCAGTTTCTTGTGTTTTTTTAAGTGACGGCAAGTAAATTATTTTCTGTTTTCGGAAACTATCAAAGACGGCTCGTCTGCCCTCTTGCAACACCCCTTCTATCGTGGCCTTTGAAGTAACTTTGCCCTCTCACGACCTTTATTGTTTTTTTCCAAATACAGTGTATTCTTTATTACATATTTGTTTAAGTGAAGGCAATTATCAGTCAAATTATGTTCTTTTTTGGGGGAAACATTCAAAGAGAGTCCTCTTTCAATAACAAGAACAGATGTAGTGACCGTTGAAATAGTTTCGCTCTCTTATAACCGTTATTGTATTCTTCGGAAGACAGTGTAATGCTTAATGAAACAATCCAAGAGTGTTCGTCTTTCCTCCTATTTAATGTCCATAAACTGACTTGGTAAGGACATAGAGCAAGGTTCCTGGATGTTGATAGTATATAAAACATTGTGAGAAACGACCCTTTGAAGTAGTGTAGTTTTAGAGAAACAGGCAATTTTCACCCCAAACTTTTGAATCTGAGAAAGGCTTCAGGCATGAGGTCTTTCTCAGGCATCTGAAAACACAAACAGTACTTCTATGCATCAAGGGTATTTTTTCTTTCATTACTTCCTTGCAACTTCGATGACCAATCGAGCCCAAATTTTCACAGGTTTGTTATTTGATGCACGATGTTGGAACACACGAAGTGAGGATACTGGTCGTTTACAGTATTCCAAAGGCGAACCCTGCCTTTCAGATTTTCTTGAAGAAGGCGAAGTTGTCATCACAGATATGAGAGACACTGCACGTGTTATGACAAACCCTTCAGATATGTAAATGAAATGATGTAGAGCGAATGTGAAACCTTACAATATAACCACCTGTAAATTCAGGTGTTTTTTTTACACACCAAGAGTAAATTCCTCCAAAGTTTCCATTTTTTTCTTCATTTTAACAATCTTACCCCTGCTACTGATAATGTTTTTATAATGTGAGTAGAGTAAACAGAGAGTTAAATTTGTTCACCAAAAAGAAAATTGGGGAGAAAATCTACATTTTTGTATGTAACAATCTGACCCCTGCATTGTTGTTAAAATACCAAATGTTTTCATAAAGTGACACTGCGAGAAAAGTAAACAACAAAGAATTTAATTTGTTCTCACAAAAAGGAAGCCCTCACAAAACCCCCAAAGAATACACCCCCCCCAAAAAACAACCAAAAACACTCAAAAAAAAACAACCAAAAACCAAGCAAACAAACAAACAACACCCCAACAAACAAACAAACAAACAAACAAACAAACAAACAAACAAACAAACAAACAAACAAACAAACACCCCAACACCCCAACAAACAAACAAACAAACAAACAAACAAACAAACACCCCAACAAACAAACAAACAAACAAACAAACAAACAAACAAACAACCCAACAAACAAACAAACAAACAAGCAAAAATAATAGAAAAATATGCCTATATTTTTTTTCATTCCCAAGTAATAATACGGGATACGGGATTCGTGACATCCATGTGTCGTTTGTTCCCGGTGGAAAATAAGGACAGACCTGCCCACGGGCAACTTCAAAAGGTCACCCTCCCCCCTTATTAGTCATCACACGTAAATTGGTTTCCGCATTCCACTCATTTGGCTGTCGATCAGTCCATCACGATCACCACAGATAATACCTGATGAATCAGGATGGCCTGAAGGATTTCTGCGCATTCAAATGAATTCATGAATATTTATTGCACGTTGCATTTAATTAACACCCACTATACATCCGCAACTAATAATTTAACAACGTTGCTCACTAATTTATTCTAATATATTCGATCCCACTTTAGTTCGTGTCAATTCCATTAACTTGTGTAAATGCCTTTTCGTTCATTCTTGTTCATGAAAACTTAAAGGTAGGGTCATAGATTGGTAAAAAAAAAAAAAATAATGACCATAAAAACTTACTTCATGACAAGCACTGCAGCAGTTGATGTTATAAACTATTTTGAGGAAGGGTTCCCTTCGAAGTAATATGGTTTGGAAAAATTTTCACCCAGAAGCATTTGAATCGTTTCTCAGATTTCTTGGGGTTGGTGTCCGTTCGCAAATGCTGCGGCCAGAGATGCGGTTGGTACCCGCTGTCACCCCGCTTAAATGGATCCGACGTTCGTAATGAGAAAAACTGTGACAGTTTTTGTCTGTTTTCTCAGCAAGTATAGACACTGTGTTCAGCTGAAACTTTCACATGTGACTTTATTTTGTTGAAAAAAAAAATCTATGACCTTACCTTAGACTTACCAGGTAAATTGTCGTTGCCTGCATAGTTTCGAGCATGCGCAAAATTCTGAGTACGTTGGATTTACCTGGTAAGTCTGCTGCCACCCAGTGTCGCCAAAAATCTCCCATTACTGTTCGCTCGGCCCCAGCGGCCTATCCAGGACCGCTGGGATGAGCTTGCACAGATTCTTGTTCAGGAAGTACGTCGTGCGTGCAGTGCTTGCAGTGTGAGTGTGATGCATGATGGGACTGAGCATTAACCAATGAGCGTGCTTGATACGTTTGCCCATCCCAGCGCCTTTGGTTTGAAGGCAAGGCGCTGGGGACGAGCGAACCATTACTGTTGGAATCGTATTTGAGTACAGGAACAGATTAAACTCTCAGTTTATTCATTAATGCATGCTGCCGTATGTCTTATGCACACAATAGTTTTGAATCCAATCAACGCGCAGCAAATATATTCATTTATTATGATACACTGCTGTTTACTAATGTATTCATGCACACACCTGGTTTTGGGAACTAATCAAGTAGAGCAAATAATGTTGCAGAAACCGAACTGGTCGTCTCTTTTGAGCCTAGAAAACAACACAAGATTATGCTGGGACTGTTAACCATCCACTGAACTTATTTTACAATTTATGAAGGCAGTTCAGATCAGAAAGATCTGTTTCTTGTAAACCTTGCAATCATGTCTTCAAGAGGAGTAGGTTTGGTAACTAAAATAACAATCTTGTTCCTAATGGCAGTGTTTCGTACTGTCCCTTCCCGTCATTTCAATACAAACAGCTGAAGAAAAATGCGTGTGGACGAGATCAAGCAACCGTGGGAACGAGGTTGTTAAAATACTTTCCATATTGGCAGGCCTGGATTTACACGAGGCCACGAAGGGCATGTTGCCCTTTGTTGCATGCCCTGGTCAAGTTGTCCATAGACTTTTAGATTTTCCAATGGAAGTGCCCTTTGCAAAATGAAAAAGGCCTTGCCCTCTCAAAGATGAAATTCCAGACCTGTATTGGTGACCGTTTTTATATTAACAAGCACTTTCTTGCGCACGTTTTTCATGAATATTCACCTCTTGCTAATTTATTCATCTTATACACGCACAGCACCACTTGGCACCACCAACTTCAGCACCTTCTTAGATGATAACACACCACCTTTGTTCGCGGACCCCACCGAAGTTCCAAAGTTGGACCCGCCTCCAAAGAAGAAGTAATGAACCTACAATACGCAATCACCTCGTGTGGTGGACACTTCGTAGCAGTATGCGTAATAAACGACGGGTGCAATACGTCACTGTAAAGATGCCAATTTGAAAAGACACGTGGCTATTTTGGGTTTATTTTGTTGCGGTTGTTTATTAGAGTATAGAAACTTAGTAGTAGTAAGCAGAAACTACCCGGGAACCAGTATACTAATAGTATACAGTCACGAAAACCGGTATGAACAAACTGTGTTTACTTAAAATATCAACAAAATATCCATTGGTTCCCATAATTTGATATACGTCTTTTTACTGGCAGGTTTTTAGTACTATTTTTATACATTTAAAAAAACCCACCATTTTATGTGAATTGAAATTTTCTATGTCTCTTTTTTTTACTGCATGACTTTTTGAGTTGGACGAAATTTTGTGGTATTTAATTGAGATTTCACGTTTATAATCGAGATTTCACGTTTATAACCAAGATTTGATGTTGATAATGGAGATTATGATGTTGATTAAATCGACATTTATTATTGATAATCGAGTTTTGTTGTTGATAATGGGTGTTTTGATGATAATAATTAAAATGTAATGTTGACAGTGGAGATTTAAGGATGTTAATCGAGATTCAATTTTCTTTCATTGAGAAATGAAGTTGATAATCGGTCTATAATTTTGATAATCCAGATTAAACATTGATAGCCGAGCTTTTATGGTGATAACCGAAATTTAATATTCAGTGTACAGATCTTTGTGAAAAAGAATTATTTTAATTTTTAATATGATTTACTGTATAACTGTGTGGGAATATTCGACGACGATGATTACACATACACGTCTTTCACTGAGTCTCTTGTTTGGGAGGAGTAACATGTCATCCATAGTGGCTTCAGGGAAACGTGTGACCATCTATTCAGAAATGGAGATCAGTGGAAATGTATATTGCAACAAGATTCCACATACATTTGAATGGGTCTCTTCCCATGGAGGGGTAACATGTCAGCTGTAGTGGCTTCAGTATAAGGGTGTGACCATCCAATGAGAAATAGAGATCAGTGGAAATGTATATTGCAACAAGATTGCGCATACATTTGAATGGGTCTCTTTCCATGGAGGGGTAACATGTCAGCTGTAGTGGCTTCAGTATAAGGGTGTGACCATCCAATCAGAAATAGAGATCAGTGGAAATGTATATTACAACAAGATTGCGCATACATTTGAATGGGTCTCTTTCCATGGAGGGGTAACGTGTCAGCCGTAGTGGTTTCAGTGTACACCATTCAATCAGAAACAGAGATCTGTGGTTGCAGCAACTTAGCCCCTGACGATTCCAATCCCCTCTTCATTGTAGACATTTTCATTCCTTTAAATAATATAACAAGATGGAGGGGAAATGACCCACCCCCATGTTCGCCTTCTTCTTATTTTATTTGTTGTAGAGAGTAAACTCAAAGTACCCTCATTTTATTGCACAGTTTTGTTTGTACGTGTGTCACGACTCTGTTGTGACCATACCTGCCCGTGATGACGTGGTCGCGCAGCCTTGAACTATATATATACAAAAAAATGTTTACATTAGTAAAGGAATCCGAGGTTTATTTTACACGTCATTATTTCAGCACGTCGAAAAACATTTCCTGTTCGGAGGTTTCCTTAATTTTTCTTTCTTTTCTGAAAGCCCCGAAAAGATATAAACTTAAACAAGAAAAGAAAATGGGCCAGCTGTGTTTTGCTTGCAATTCCAGATACAAACCAATTACCAAATCCTATAAATTAGATTCCGGGGATGTATTTGAGTAATGCAACATGAGAAATTAAATTAATCAATGAAAGGGGGGAAGGTAAGGTCTCGCTGTCTACAAGGTCTTCTTGCGTCGGTGTAGGTGTCGTATTAGAATATGGCTGAGGAATGGAATCTACATCTACGGTTTCTGCGGATTCTGAAAAAGAATTAAAAAGTCTTGAACTATCTGAATTTCAGGCCTTAAGAAACGTTAACACGACTTTCACTTATTTTAGGTCTTTAAAAGTGGATTAAATTTGTAATGAAGTTTTTTTTTTCCAGCTGGTAAAGAACTGATTTACGTTGCATGTAAAAAAGAAATAAAGTGTGAGTGGGTATAGCTGTTTCCCCTGCTTTATTCACCTGCGTTTGTTCTTAACTTTTGTTAAAAGGGTCTTTAAAATTCTTAAATTTGACTTTTTATAAAGTGTGCAGATACGCTGTATCAGTATATTGCTATAGTGATTTAATTCTGTGTGTGTTTGAGGAAGTTATGGACTTACTTCTCAGGGGAAAAATTTCAGATTCATGTGAAGATTTCGAACACCTTTCACTTTGTTTTATGTTATTGAATAGAATTGTGGTACAGACGTTGGAAAGGTATCGCGTGGTTGATGTGGTAGTGGTAGCAGATCTAATTAATCAATTAAAGAAACCTTGGAAATATTGTACCGCCCACGTGATTCCACTACGGAACTTAAGTCGGACGTAACGCCCCCCCCCCGACGACCTTCTCGGAAGTGACCCGGATATTTAACTGATTGAGGGCATCTTTGAACAGGTATCCAGCTGCTCCATCTCAGTACTAACGGTCTGGAGCTCCAGCACCGTGTCTTGAGTTGTTAAGTCTTTCGGTTGGTGGCGTGCTTTTTTGGTTGCAGCGGTGGGATTCAGTTTGACTGCAGTTGGGAGTACATGTATGTAATAATGAATCAAGTAAAGAAACATTGGACTATAGGCTGTGTGTTTGTTTTATTGCACATTCAATCTGCAATGAGTTATATATATATAAAGGTCTTCATCACATGTTTCGTAAGACGATGTCATGGTTTATTATTATGTAAATATATTTTTGATAAAGTTACAATATTTCAGCATAGAAGAGTCTCTTGTGATGTAGCCTTCAACGACTGTACTTCACGAATATTTTAACATTTTGTGGTGCAACTGCAGATATCGAAAAATTGTACCGACTGCAGCGATTTAACCGTACCGTACAAATATAACGGTCAATCTCAGCGTTTAATATAATATCCCTCACATTCCAACATTTTATATGGCCAAAACATATGCATGTATAATTAAATACCTCCACATTAATGGTTTTCTCTAAAGCGCATTTTACAAGTTTCTCAGTTGAAAGACTGTCAGACGAACATTGGGTAGCGAAGGTGCAACCTTTTTTTATACGAAAACCTTCCTCTATCTATTGAAATACAATTGCTCGTGCAGGACCACATGTCAATGTTTAGCCCTAATTATATCGTGGTTATACGTGAAGGTAAACGTTAATTCGTAAATTTCAAAAATAAAGGGGATTGGGGAAGGAACAGTACTTGTTTTCATTATTAATGTTTCTTTCCCCCCCTAATCTACCGTGGTTTTAAATTAAATAATACTATTCAATAAATACATTCTGTGTAATCTGCTGTATTACGTATTGGTGTAGCCCAGAGAAATTTACGCTCGAAAAAAATAAAAACAAATAACGTGACTGTATTTGTGAACAGTACAGCGTAGATTTCCTCTGGGGCCGAGCGTCGGTTTGATGTACTTTCTCCCTGTATGATGGCATAATAAGTCCCGCAGTGCATTCATTGAAACAAGAGACCAGCTCGGTAATCAACATGTCACTAATTAATTTTGGTGTGCACCACGCATTCGAAATGTTGTTGCGTGCGTCGCTGTCGCACTGATGAGTTTCTGACTTGAGTGGTTACGTACGAGGCACGGAATACATCTTGAAGGTGTTGTGATGTTCACTTCGTTTTTCACCCCCTTCGAATCGGTGCTGTGAGAACCTCGCTTGGACGCATTCGTTGGGATGCAGGTTTAATTCACACGTGTCGAAACTGTTTCAAGACTCTGTGATTGGTCCTTCATAAATCACACGGGATTGTTTGTTAGATTCCCATTGGTTGGTTGATGTTGAACGGTGCCTCTTCCAGGTTTGCTGTTATTGCATAACGACGATCGGGCCGTGCTTCCTATTGGCTTATTTTATCCTGACGCCAGATGTCAAGATGTGAACCACCAACAGTTCGGTCAAGCTTCTTTATTTGCCTTCTATACTAGACGAGCTTGACTTGACGTCATCTGTAGGAGGCCTAGTTTGATGTAAATCAAAGTTAGACTGTCTTGGTGCTGTTTGGAACCACCATTCACAAGGTGACAATCTTGTGTCTTCTCCAACCTAGATACATGTACGAGTGGTTTGAGACGTGTGCATTTAAAATACGGGTACCTGACTATTTTGCTCAGCTAGCTCAGGGGTAACTTTCTTCCACTGAATTTAAATTGAGGGAACGAGCAACACCCAATCACACCGTCGTACCTCCAGAGCCTTCTTGCTAGTTATTGCAGTATTTATTATGCAAGTTATACAGAACGATGCTGTGAGATTCAAAGCCTCTCTTTTTAAGTGGTCGGTTGATCGTCTGACGTCACTTTAAGACGCTCCTATTGGCTATAAAGTGTCCTGGAGTTTTCCCGTTGCTAAGATCGTACCAGCGAATCCGCACAACGCCCCCACAACGCCGATGGTCATTAGCATATTAGAATCGTCCTCTTTGACCCCTCGAAATGTTCTTGTCATATCACTCTAAAAAAAAAACAAGGAACAAAAGACAGTTGATAAATGTTTAACAAAGACCATCAGCATTAGTTGAAAGCTATGGGCGTTTGGGTTGACGTATAGGCCTAGAGTAGTTGGTATCTTTCCTCGCCTTCCACCTCTGGGACCCAGGTTCGAATCCTACCGGGATGCAGATTGGGGTTTTCAGTGCCTACCTGATTGCGTGGTTTTTCCATGGAATAATTATTTTGGGCTTTCCTCACACATCTAAAACTGAAATTTCCTTCTTTGTCTTCTCTACATGGGGGTCTTGGCTAGTATAGTGATTAAGTTCGCTTTTTCTAAGATTCCTTTGCTTCACAACCAGAACTAATACATCAAAGCTGAAATCACCATCGGACTCTAAACGAGTAACGTACAGCCTTCGAAGGTGCAATTTCTGTCGAGAAATACTTTGGTTAAAAGTGTCGCAAAAGTGAGCGTTTTGTTTAATCGTGTTTGGGAAAAACACGAATGGAATATAGAAAACTGAGCTCAAGTGAGAACATTAGGCTATCGGTGTTGACACCGACGCAAAGAGTTGTTACAAGTTGGTGAAATGATGAACTTGTCAAGAAAATGAGGTCACGCTGCATGAAAGTATTTACACGATTGGTCTTCTTTTGAAAAAGGAGAAAAGGCACATACCCATCCGCCTTCTGCAGCAATCCACTCTGCAAGATTCTCCCGCACGAAGTTACTCAAACTCCTGACCACCCTGTCCACGAAGGCAGCATGGTCGTGGCTCCGTTGCTGGACGCACTCGGCTGCCAGCGTCGCTGCAACTGCAAACATGGCCACCACTCTCGCCCACCTGATTCCACTGCGGAAGATTTCGGACGCAACGGCCGTAACGGCTTCCTCGACGACCTCCTCGGAAGTGACCCGGATATTTAACTGAGTGAAGACATCTTTGAACAGGTTTGGGTACAGCTGCTCCATCTCGGCACTGACGGTCTGGAGCTCCAGCACCGTGTCTTGAATCGTTATTTCTTTCGGTTGGTTGCGTGCTTTTTTGGTTGCAGCGGTGGGATTCAGTTTGACTGCAACTGGGAGTACGGAATAAAATAAACATTTATTTCATGTGACACGGGATGCGTGGATACTTGAATGGGACTACATTTGAAGGAAAAACCTACAGTTGGAATCCTTGACTGTACCTGTTTGTTGCCCTCTGGTGATTAGACCACGCTGACGTAGCTTGTGGTAAATGAATTCATTGCATAGAATAACAGCCTCTTCGGATACCCTGTCTTCCAGAGACGGCATGATGTCTCAAGACCTGTGGACGTAACAAAATCCACGAATAGAATAATTGTTTTGTGTGGCCTCATAATAATCAGTTATTTTGGTTGCAGCGGTGGGATTCAGTTTAATTTTGTTATGGCATTCTTAACTTTTTGACATCAATAGAAAACGTCGTTCGTTCTACGAGCCTGTAAGCAGTACTCTGTTTAACGGTACAAAAATTGTGAAAAATAATTGACATCAGTCCCATCAAAATTCAAAACGGCTATCGAAGCGTGACCCAAAAGGCTCAATTTATCTTTTCTAAGTAGGGACCATCTTTTGAGTATCTGCCCTGCGCCGATTTGTTGTCAAGAGCTGTATGCAGGCGGAAAAATACAAAAGACTGTATAAGGGCTTGTAGCTCAGAATTTTTACTGGACCAAAATATTGTTTACTAGTAGACTAAAAACAAAACGAGAAAAGACCAAATGACAACACATTTTCAACTTTTTTAGATTGAACAAACACTAAGAGAAGATTTATCTCTTTTGTCCTAATAAAGTAAACTAGTTGATACTTAACAGAATTGAAAGATATTTATCAGACTCAAACTCAACATTGGAACAACATTGTTTTTGTTGAACAAAGATATTAAATAGAAAAACACAAGACTGCCGGACTCGCCTGAAGCCAAAATAACTGGTCTCGGGCCTGCGGTCATTTTAGAGGTTTAGCCCTCTTACATCTTATTTCCTCGTGGCTTTTTCAAATCATTGTATTCAATAGGGCTTTTTGCAATCGACATGTTTCAACTGGAATATTAATTTGTAATTGACATACAAGAAGTTCTGGTAAACAACTGCATTCTGAGTTACAAGACAGTTTACAAAAAATGCATTTCAATTCAGTCATCACTCATTTAACTGAGGCATCCCAGTCCAGAACGCGCTCCAATCGATTGAAATTCTAATCAAGCAAGGTAGACGGTTGTTTCATAACCGTTGACATTGGGAGTAGCTCTCTTGCTTTATACAGGAACATGAGCTCGGTTCTAATTCAATTGCCCCTCCGTCAATAAACTGCTTCAATTTCAGGCTCTTTCAACTTTCCTCTTTTCACAGGCAAATGCAATGTGAGCCACGACTGTCTTGTGTACAGTGCTCTGTATAAAAAAACAAACCCCGGGTCCCTCCACACTTGACCCAGAAACTCTCATAAACAGAGTAAACTGAAAGACATAAACAGGTGGACTGAAAACGACTATAACAGATCTTCTAGTATTGTATTGTCGGACTACTCCCTTTTAAAGTCTCGGTCTTCACTCATGATCGGTCTCATGATTTTTAAACTTTACTGAACTAAAACCAAGACTAGATTTTTGAATAATGAAGCACACGCATCACATGTTTGTCCCTGCAGGTAGGCAGCCTATAGCTATACCTGACTCTCAAATATCTCTACTAAGTAAATAACTTTTTTTTCTTTGAATCAAATATTTTAATTTTTGTGTGTAATGTATCCTCATTTTGCCGCAAAAAACTGGAAAAAAATTAATTTGTCCAAGACATTTAGTCAGTTCAGCTGTATAAATACTACACCCCAATGCCTTTGCTTGCAAATTCCGGGGTCATATCATTCTGTAAAATACAGTTAGCCTCCCCAGATGAAATTTATTTAACCCTCCGAGCAGCCACGGGAAAAAAAAATTACATGCTGGATCCACTGGGCGCGATCGGAAGGCAGGTTGTAATACGTGTAAATAACTGCGCAATTCTTGTTCTAATGGTCTGAACAGATGAATATATGTTCCTTGGACCCACACACTAAAGATTGAAGCATTCTGAAATTTACACATTGGTTCACTACTAATTTTCAAAAAATAGTATATTTCGAAATCCGCACCCCAGTATTTTTTGTGCACGTTAAAATGGGTCCATATAGACTAATCTGCCATCTCACACTATTTGTCAACCTCTGAGTTTACCCACCCAGAAATCACTACAGTATATGAAAAGAGTTCAAAAAACAAATCAGCGGAATTGATCCACACATTTTGTAGTTATTAAAAAAAGTATGAATCTGGTCCTTCCGCCCGCGCCCCGTGGCCGCTCAGAGGGAATATATATATACAAGTTATATGAGACCCAAGCTCTGATGTTGCCAGCAGCAGAGTATGGGTTCTACTTCCGGTCATGACAGTTTTTGTGCCCATGAGCAAGGCACTTAGCCATTACAGAAGAAAACAAGACAACAAACGCCCGCAGACGTTCATAAGAAAAATCTACTTCAAGATGTAAAAAAAAAAAGAAAAAAAGTGTTTATTTTGTGAAGTGTCAACATCGCGTTTTCCTTTTGGCTGTCGGCTCGTGCTACCCTGAAGATGGGTATCATAATTTGATATCATTAAGCTGCAGGGTTACTGAACGTGCAAGTTTCGAGTAAACAATCACAGAAAACTAGAGAAAAAAAGAAGGAAAAAAACCCAGCATGATCTAGAAAACGCCTCCACACAAATCTTGAATTCATAACACGCTCGGTAAATTATTATTATTATTTTTTTTTACAGTTGCGCACTTCAATTGATCGACCGTCTGACGGTTTGGGTTATTTTATCCTTTGATGTGTTCTTTTTGTTCTTACTGATATTGAAGTAAAAATGCCGAATTAAAATGAATTGAAACACAAGCTGTAGGCATTTCACGCAAAAGATAGAAAGGTGCGTTGAAATCATATGTGTTGAAACAGGCGACTGAGTATAATTACGTTTGCCTTCCGAAACAGCTCTGGATCAAAGAAGACAATTTGATTTCCGATACTGCCTTCGTTTACCTTGTTGTACAAGTAGGCCCTACAAGCTTCATCCGATGCTCTAGTTTATAATGGAACAGCGGGATTTTTTGCATCTTTAGAGTCAAAGAGTTTGGTTGTTGAAAATCAAAGAGATTGAGTGTTGAGAGTTCAGGAGTTTGAGTGTTGAGATTTCAAGAGTTTGAGTGTTGAGATTTCAAGAGTTTGAGTGTTGAGAGTCCAAGAGTTTGAGTGTTAAGAGTCCAAGAGTTTGAGTGTTGATATTTTTAGTGTTGATAGTCCACAAGATTATGTATGGAGAGTTCAATATTTTGAGCGTTGAGAGTTCTGTGAGTGTTGAGAATTCACGAGTTTGAATGTTGAGTCAAATAGTTTGAGTTTTGAGTCCACACGATTATATGTGAAGAGTCTAAGAGTTTAGTTGTGGAGTTATCATATTTCACTAACTGTGGTTAGATTTTGTTAGAGTGAGGAAGGTTCTCGTATTACTCAAGGGGACTAGGGTTAATAAATATCACCCACATTAAAACATTTCCTCCAAGGTAGAATAAACATTACATCCGACTCGATTGACTCGGTTTTAGAATTCTTGAATTTCAAGACACGGGAGTTTCATCTCGGTTTTGTCTTGTTTTGTTATATTGAATAACAAAAAAACAAAAACAAAAACACAAAGTCAATGTAATGTAATTAAATGAAATGTTTGCAGTCTGTATTCCATCACACTCATTTTTTTTTACCCTGGTCATCGCTATCGAATACATGGCAAATTCATTAGCAATCCCAGTCGATTTTCCAATTGGAATAAAAAAGCATTCATCATCACAAGTAGAAAAATATGCATTGTATAACAAGATAAAACCACAGCATTCAATTTCCCCCCACCGCGCTCGGGAGCTAAATATAGCCTTCACTTTTCCCACTGCCAGCTTCGAAATCAAGTTATCTCCTTTTATCACCGGATTTGCGCCTTACTCAAGAAGATAAAAAGCCTTCAGTTCTCCAAATAGCCCTATTTTTCAGGCTTTTTCTGAAGCGAATCTTTTGTCATTAGCGTTCAATGACATTTAGTGATATAGTAGATGACTCGGGTGCATTTCTCGAGGATTTCTATTTTGTTCATTGTGGCTCGTTCTGGCTCGTCTTACTGAATATCGCCAACGATTTCTTTTCGAAGACGCAGGAAGTATTTCACCTGCTTTTAAAACCTCAAACACATTACATTGCCAGTACATGCTAACAATATTTTAATACGTTTATGTATTTAATTATTGTACACAATGGTCAACTCATATGCCATGATATCCTAAGCTGGACCATGCCACACGTCCTAGAGGGGGTGTCAATCAACGTGGGACAGTAGTTTTGTTAAAAGGGGTAGAAAAAACTCTGCCACCATCCTTTGTGTACAAAACCAGTCGGTCAATTGCCAATGGTAGAAGAACCAAGTTAGAAAAAAAATACTAATAAGCAAACAAATTAGCTTAAATTTACACTAGCGAAACCTGGACTTGTAAACAACACACTTAAATAAAGCATTTGTTGAGAAAAATTAACATATTTAATATGATGCGAAACAATGGACACACAAAAACACAGGAAATATGTTAATTGAGAAGCATGGAAGAAAATATTGTCTATTTAACAAAACCACCATCGCACTACAGTCAGTTAAGATTTAATAGATATACGCGTATTCCAATAGACACGGTATACATGCAGATTGCTTTTATGTGTCTTGCTTTAAAACTGTTTAAACATCCAGAGTGCACTACACTGAATAGAGAGGAAGTCATGCGCAGAGCCTAGTAATTAAAAGTTGTAAACCCGCGACTTTAACTGTAAAACAAAGACTTGAAGGTCATGGTTTTTGTCCCTGGGATTGTTGACTTTCAAGCCATTTAAAAATTGCCATATTTTGCTAAAAAGATGGAGTCTGGCCCTTTGATTTGGGTGTGTGTGTAATTTTGGATGAGCCTAGCTCAAAACCTACCGAAATTTGAAAAGAAAAAATGAAGTTGGCGTAAAATATATTTGGTTCGTTTACAAGAGGCTGAGAGATTTTAAATATTTCCTTGAGTATTTTTTCGAATATTTAGTATTGAGCATTGGTTGCTTTGGGAAGCTTGTTCTGTGTGGTGCGACCTCCAAGACTAGCACCCTATAGTCGCCGTGAGTGGCACGCTGTTCCCCTCTCGTGTATTATTGTTCACACATCTCCCTCTAGGTCACATCCCTTCGCACCTTTGCAAGGTCGTCTCTCCTACACCGTTATTTGAAAATACTTTCCAGAAATGCACAAGAATCGACCGATCCACCCGGGCTTGTCGTCAGCGCACGATTCAAAGACTCCACACGGTCGAATTGTACGATTTGACGGGGCGGATTAGCGAGTGGTGTCCACCGATGCGTAGTAATGGCGGTGATGATTGTAAAGGTTGATGTCAATTCGGATTTATCTGACAGCTAGAAAGCTCCT
Organism: Pisaster brevispinus; assembly: GCA_023634235.1. Lineage (NCBI taxonomy): Eukaryota > Metazoa > Echinodermata > Asteroidea > Forcipulatida > Asteriidae > Pisaster > Pisaster brevispinus. Next base: position 2,154,509 of record JAMKCF010000014.1, on the reverse strand, counting down.
CAGAATTAAAGAGGAAACTCAAAGAGGTTATGGATTCAACTCAACCGGGCCGCTATTTTGCATTATTCCCATAACGAGGCTTAAAACCGTAGGGAGGCTTGACATTTTATTTGTTGGGTCCCGTATTGTCATATATTGCACAATCACACGCACAAGTGGATCTAAACAAAATGGCTGCAATATAAAGAATTGCTAAGCTGTAGTTTAAGTCAGAAAAAGTACTTCTGGGTTTGATATTGGCAAGTGGAGAGATCTGCAAACCACGGTTAAGTGGTTACTTTCCCCTCAGCCTGCTTTGCCAAACAAGAGCATACATGCATCAAAAGACATCTTGGAAATAATGATGCAAAGTCTGAAGCGAGAGTGCTGTGCGCGGTGGAATACGTTCAGCCATTAAGTTTATCTGATCCAACGTTAGATGCCGCTTAGAAGTCACGACTATTTTCTGTATTCTGCGGACGTGGGCTTTCAGTCTATATTCGCCACTTCAAAAATCCTTTGAAGATCGATTGTTGCGCACGATATGGGGGTTGGCTGCACTTAATACAATCAGGAAGGCTGAGATGCTCGTTCTCGGTGCTTCAATTTTTGATTACAATGCTTGGGGAAAACAACTTTGGAGTTGTGATCGGGAAGACTCTTCCTCTGGGGCTGTTTTTTTTTTTTTTTTAAATTTTTTTTTCATGAGATATCGCCTAACTCACCTTGGTACATCAAGGTAGCTCACGTACCAGGGTGTTTAAACTTTGGGTCACGTGTTACTTTTTGTCAACGTAATGCTTATTTATATACTTAGGCAACATTGTTAAGAGAAATACAATACAAGCCACATGTGAAAGTCTTAGCTGAATAGGGTGTCTACGTGGAGAGAAAACAGGAAGTAGAAAAACAAAAGAGAAAGAGAGAAAAAGCCTGTCACGGTATTTTCAAACGAACGTCGAATCAATCCACGTTTAGAGAGGTGACAGCGGGTACCAACCGCATCTCAGTGGCCGCAGAATTTCGCAAACGGACACCAACACTCAGAAAAACTGAGAAAAGAATTGAATCGTTTCTCAGATTCAAATGTTCTTGGGTGAAACATTATCCACACTATATTACTTGGAAGGGAATCCTTTCTCAAAATAGTTTGTAATTTCTGTACAGCTGCAGTGCTTCTTACCAAGTCAGTTCTGATTAATAATTTGTGGTGTACTTACCAACCTACGACCCTTCCTTTGAAGATAATCAAGGGGAAGTCAGAAGATGGTTCCGCTCAGTGCACGTTTTCTTTGAAAAATCCTAGCATTATAAAACAACAACCACGACCCACACCCCAAAAAGAACCGTGCAAATAAATCAGTTATTCTCAATTCTGCGCCCCCACCCGCAAGGTGGTACCCAGGGCACAAGCATCCTAGACTGTGACTGGTCCCCTGTCTTTAGCCGCAAGGATAAAGACATGTTCATGTGTATTGGTATATACAGGCCTAATGATTTCATTGGAAACAATGATTTCATTGGATAATTGTGCTGTGACGTAAGCTTTCTATATCTGTGTTGTGATTGGTCAATTTGTTACGAAGTGATGTAGTTTGTCAGCTTGCACTTTCGATCGTCTGCATGCAGCGTAGCATAATTTTGTGTACATCATGTAGTGTTGTTTTATTCACTATGTAATGAGAACACGTACGTGTGACTTGACTGCGAGTCTCCGTGTGAAATGAATGCTAGGTCAAAGGTACATCTGGCAAATTCCGGTCTGGCTGGTATCTGGTGTTATTCAAGAGCCTCGAAGTGTGACGTCAGTTGTTCGGGCAACCTAGACTGGTCCCCTGTCTTTATCCGCAAGGATAAAGACACTGGTCTTACAGGCCCGATGATTTCATTGGATACAATGGTTTTACTGGATAAACGTGCTATGACGTAAGCTTTCCATGTCTGTGTCATGATTGGTCTGAGCTGATGTAATTTGTCAGCTTGCACTTTCGGTCGTGTGCAAGCAACGCGTGCATAACGTTGTGTACATCATGTAGTGTTGTTTTATTCACTATGTATGTGAACATGTACATGTGAACTGACCGAGAATCTCCGTGTGGAATGAGTGCGAGGTCAAAGGTACGTCCGGCAGGATCCTGCCAGATGCTCAAGGCTGGTATCTAGCGTTTTTCACGAGCCTCGAAGTGTGCCGTCAGATGTTCAGGCTACATGCATCCCCCATCCTTTAGCTACACCACTCTCGGTACAGGTTTAGTAGGGCCTTAGGTTTCTTAAAAGAAACACGTGAAATACGGGCGTATTTAATCTGAAAGGTTAACCTTTACTGACACTCTAATAAGAAGTACTCATGTACGAGAAGATGACAAATCTACGACAGTTTGATGGGATTTCTTCAGTAAGATGTCATCATTTCCCCGCAGCCATTCTTAATTCCGAATTGACATCAACCGTTATGTGACGTTATTAGATGGACGTGCATAGCCTACAGCACAGCATGACCTACAGGTGCAGTATTGTATGTGTATTGCATCTTCCACAGTCGCTTGTGATTTTCTCCATATTTTCCAATTAAGCTAACATCAGAGCTCCAATATTATAGGCACTGGTAGCTCGACTGGGTACGTGCTGCGGGCTGCTGGCCGCTGATTACGGGTGCACTCTTGTGATTGAATTGGAGACCTTCAGAATACCGAGTATTTCTTTATTTGTTATTTTGTTGTGCTCTCCAATTTCTCCCACTTCTGCTGACTGACAGCGTACGTTTATACCGTTGCCCGTCCAAATGAACTGCCACATTGAGCCAATTCAAGATTTACAATCTTCTTAAAGGCAAAGTGTACCTTTGGTTTTTGGAACCGTTCGATTGTTTTACTCCTACATAAATGTAGATATATACAACCTGTGAAAGTTTCATTTCAAAAGGTGGTCGTGTTTTTGAGATAGCGCTGAAATCCGGAGTGGTTATGTCCATGCAGGAGGAATAATCCCTAATAGGAATACACAATCTGATAAACGTTTCTCCCAGATTCAAATTTTTGGGACTCAGACTCACCACGTAAATTCGCATTGTTTACGTAGTTCTGAGCATGCGCACATTACCGATAACAATGGATCATACCTCGTAAGTCTGCTGCCACTAGCGTCCCAAAAGGTTATCAAGTGAGGTTTGCGGAGATGCCATAATATGTTGATCTCCATCTGTTTATGAGTGTTGTGGTGGTACAAAGAAGAATCGGTGGTTTGACACCTCGACGTTTCGATCAGTATAGTCTGACCGTCTTCATTCTCATGAAGACGACCGGAGCATACTGGTCGAAACGTCGAGTTGTTTATCCACCAGTTCTTCTCGGAACCACCACAACTCATAAAGAGAGTTTACATACTTGATATCTCCTTTAACCTCACTTGATTTATTCCCATCATGCAAAGTTTCAAATCATACATTTAAGGTCAGGCTCCTTATCTGAACTACATGTATTTGTCAAAACTCCCAGACCTGCCTCAGCTATTGACTGTTAGAGTCATGCAATAAGCAGATCTGAAGGGTCTCTTTTCCCCTTTCCAGTCAATTTCACTCGTGACGACTGCCAAGACATGAATGGTGCTCCTCTGTCGTTGGGGATGTACGTCAACAAACGAAATGGACGTACGTAAAGACATTTCATTGTCGCTGCGCTTGAGTGTCAAGATTCCACGATGGCGCGTTCTAGCCTACAGTGGGAATTAACTACATCCCTTAAATGTAGTAGTAGAATACAAAATTAATGCCCCCCTTCCATCATGACACGACTTGATGTTGTTAAAGCTTCAAATAGAAAATGCAAATTGTTACTGTCTAGACACACAGACTCGTAAACATACATTCTTTCATGACAAACACGAGTCTATCTCAGTGTGATGTCCCTCTAATAGTCACGAGGTTTAAACTCGAAAATGGACATATCCTCACGGAAGCAGTAACCAAGAAGAGCTGAAGTGGGACGTGATGTAACTTTGGCTCCAGGGCAATGTGGAAGTGGCTAAAAATGTAACCCACTTCGTAATTACATTCATTAGTCACTAAGGCATGTACAATAATACCAATATGGCTGATGATGTAACCCGCAATCATAGTGCATAACAAAATGCTTATGATTGTATAATCTCAAGGTAGCTCATGATATAACTCGGATCATAATGCAATCCCCAAGTGGCTTATGAGACAACTTGATCATAATGTAATCCCAATTTGGCTTATAGGATGACTTTGATCATAATTTAATCCAACGTGGCATTAGGATAACTAATGGATCTCAATGTGATTACACATTAGCCTTGAACGTAACCTGGATCACTATGTAATCTAAAAGTGGCTTATATAATGTAACCTAGTTCATAGCATAATCCCAAAGTGGCTTGTAACGTAACCTAGTTTATAACGTAATCCCATACCGGCTTATAACGTAACCTCATAACGTAATCCTGAACGGTGGCTTTTAACGTAACCTAGTCCATAACGTAATCCCGACGTGGCTTATAGCTTAACCTAGCTCATAACGTAACCCCAAAGTGGCTTATAGCTTAACCTAGCTCATAATGTAATCCCAAAGTGGCTTATAACGTTACCTAGTTTACAACGTAATCCCAAAGTAGCGTAAAACACGTAATCTGGATCTTAATGTAATCCAGAGTTGGCTTATAGCTTAATCTGCGCAGGGAATGGGCCAAGGTATTTATCCTGAGCTGAGCAAAAATCCTAATTCGTAATATCAAATTAGCTTATGTAATTTGAACTACATCATACATAGTGTGGACCGGTTGTGGCCCGTAATGTAATACAAAGAAGCCTATAATGTAGCCTGAATCATAACCCGTAATATCAAATTAGCTTATAGTTTGACCTGAATCACAATGTGGACCGGATGTGACCCGTAACGTAATCTAGTTATTGAGGCTACATCACGGTGTCACATGATGCAACACGAGTGTAGTCCATTCTTATTCTGTCTCGTTGCTCGTTTGTTTTCCTCCATCACGGGGAGAGTTTATGGCTTCGCAATTTCATATCTATTTATTTATTTTTGAGATTTGCTTCTGATAAGAGAATTTGCAAGGATTCAATTTGCCCAGAAGATGATCACGTTCTACAGAATTCATTCCTCCGTTATTTCAATGATTTAACACGGTTTTTATTTGTTTATTATTTATTTTTAAATATATACATGCAGCTTCATTGCAATTGCGTAATGGGATAAAAATGCAATTGACTTTTAATTGCATCGAACGACTCCATCTGCTCACAATATTTCTTCGACGGTGAAGATTTTGCCACTTGAAGTTAAAGCCTTTAAATCCATTGGGCACTTGTCCCAAAGTACTTCGTGTCAATCACTCCATTCTGTCTCTCATATTGGCCACACATCGCTGGTAATCAACTTATTGTTCGGGGGAGAAAACAAATCGGTTCCCGTATCCCTCCCAAACTACACTCTTTCCTTCTTAAAAAAAACCCAACCCAGTCGTCTCGTCTCGGAAATGTCAGGCTTCGTACTAGATTTCCTGCGGGACGTCGCCCCACAGTTCCACATGTTGCGTTTGTACCGGTCGCAGTGTCACGGTGGTCCCGCGTAGAGTAAGTTTGTTTGGGCAAATTCCCAATAGCACGACAACGAGTGTTTTGCCAAAAGGGTTGACATTTTACCACGAAAGCAGAGCCAGGCGATGTATTATTTTCAATACAGGGAGGACTGTCCTCGCCTCGATGGATTGCATTTTTGGGTAAACATTTTATGATATTTTCACACGTTTCGAGTGCGAAGGCCCGCAGACAGTTTTGTTATTAGATTAACGCTGGCTGCTTCTGAGTGTTGGGGTGACTGGGGTCACTTTATGTAAATAATAGCTCCATACGTAATTCAATTTTGTGCACAACAGGGGAATTACACGAGATGTGATTCAGCCGTATTAACTATAAGCTGAGAGGGCTCGTACAAGTTTATTTTCCTTAAGACGCTTTCAGTACACACAAAGAAACACATTGTCTACCACGGCGAGATTCAATCCCATGCGAAATTAACACTTCCACAATGGGTTATGAATGTCTGAAAATTGTCACTCTCAGTTTGCTGAAAACACAAATGTACACAATAAATTGCTCATCACGACCCTTTGGACACGATATCCGTGGCCGAGCCCCTACACAAGACAAGAGTTACGTAGTCCTTGAATTGAGCATGTATCAAATTTAGATGAAAATGTAATTCAAACACAGGTCGGAGAGTTGAAAAGCGGGGCTCCAAGATTGAATTCACGTTTTTGATGCAAACACTTGACAGCTAGATTGAGTCCCTATGGAAGTGAGGAAAAAAATTAACAAGTCAATACTTTTTGAGGCATTGCATGGTGAAGTATCAATGTATATTCGGTTTGCTGTATAACACCATGTGTATATGTCTACTTTTGCTGTGTAGATTTGTTCTTTGGGAACTAGGTCTTGCTTTATTCTATTGCCGCGGAGTAGATGTAGTTCTCAAAAGAACTTTGTTCTCAACAGAACTAACATCACTTTAAAACGATGTCGCCATTGTACTTGATACCCTTCAAGAGCAAGGTTTGTCAACATCCAACAAATCAAATGACGTCATATTTCAAGTATATGGGTCTACACATTTTGAACAGGAAATGTTTAGTTCATTCCTGACTTTTGTAAAAGATATTCAATCAAGAAGGCATTGATTCTGACCGTTTGACTGACGCACAAATATATCTTTGGAATGTACTGGCTCATTGTTGTTGATATCCAATGACGTTCTAAAATTTTCGATGAGAGAGTAGAAAACATAATGTAATTTTACATAATGTGAGGTTACAGACTTGCAGGTTTTCCACTTTTTAAAGGACTTCTTTTTAAAAAAATTAGTGCATCACAAAAACCGAATCTGGTCTTTAAAAAGCTCCTTTTTAAGACGTAACACTCTGAGAGTGACCTTAGATTTTAGTTGCATTTGCTTCCGAAAATATTGGCTATTATTTTTTGGAGAGTATTGTCAATTTACACTTCATTCAGAGGGGAAAAAATAACCTTTGTATTACGAATTATTGGGAGTAATCATTCTGTTTTTCAAGCGACGTAAAACAATATAGACACATTTAGTGGAGTGTCGACAACTGAAGTAGGGCCTTTGGGGGTTACATCAAGTCACAAATTGTGTTTTGTTGGACATTTGCAGTCGTACAGGCTTGTCATCACTACGAAGCAATTTGCGGCGGTGCAAAAACATTCTTCGCAGCAATTTGTAGACAGCAAAGCAGTATTTCCGCGGTTTATCAGTGATCACTACTCACCGAGAGACTCATTTCTAAAATGATAATAAAACAAGATTGAAACATCTGGGTACCAATTCAATGGCATGGGTTGAAGGAAGTACAGTATTTGACAGGGGGGGGGTGTCGTGACTGAGTGGTCAAGCGCACCTGACTCAAGCTATCATGGTGCTCCTTTAATCAGTAGAGACTGGTCCGAATCCTGGTCTTGACAGTTGTGTCCTTAAGCAGGACACTTAACCATTGCCTCGTCCTTCGGATGGGACGTGAAACCGTAAGTCCCGTGTGTCGTGTAATGCACGTAAAAGAACCCAGTACACTTATCGTATAAGAGAAGCGGTTTGCCCCGGTGTTTCTAGCTGGTCTGGCAGCAATATGCACCACCTCACCTTGTATATCTTTCAAGATATTGTGTTGCTTCATCTCATAAAATCATTCTTAACAAGCGCCACAAAATTTGACAATTCGGCGCCATGGGGTGTCATTTTTGACAGAGACGGCGCATTATAAATGTGCACATGAATGTTAATCTATCAGGACATGTAGGGCCTACCTAAAATACCCGCTTGAATAAGAATAAAGACTATTTTCGCATTTGCCAGCGAAGTAGGGCACTGAATGTGTCCGCCATTAGCCTTGTAGAAAGAGCTGATAAGTAATAACCTCCTTGCTTTTTCTGAAGCACTGATTAAAAGAGAAGACTGTGGGCTACTGCGCTAGCGGGAAACCCTCGCGCTGCGCGCTGGTGCCACTATTATGTTTATTTTAGATAAGGCGGTTAGATACACCTGAACATTTCAGACTTGCAAAAATTTGTGTTTTTGTAGGGCTTATAATTTTCGTAAAATCTGAATGGATTTTGTTCATTCATAGGTAATGAACACGTCCCGGATCATCATCATCGTTATGCTCCATAAAACCTTCACGACCCTCAGATAAAATATGAGAGTTTTTTTATGGACATATGTACATACAACTTTGCATGAATTATAGTAAAATTACTAACAACCCCCCTAACAAAAAACAAAAAACAAAAAAACAGCCCAAAACAAACAAATAAACAAACAAACAAACAAACAAACAAACAAACACCCCAACACCCCCCACACACACACCACAAAAGTAATTAATTAAAATCATACCAGTGCCTAACCTCCAGAGAAATAATTCTGTCTGAATTACTGTCAGAGGCGAGAAAAGGATATTTTTTAAGACCACCCAAAAGACTGTTTTTTATTTTGCTTGCCGTGAGCAAAATAGGCCCAATTTGAGTGTGCAATTTTTGTTTTCTAACATGAACGGTGTCCCCCTTTTTCTTTTCCTTTTTTATAATTTCTTTTTTTATGTAACAACAAATGTTTGTGCTTTGTCACGTGTTGTGTGTATGCTTCGGATATTAAAAAATTGGAGGCTGGAGAAAATTATATGTGGGAGGAAGCTTGGGGCCTAAGAAGCCGGGGAAAAATCAATTTTTAAGCAACTGAAGTAAGAGGACATCACGTACCGTTTCCACGAACATTTCTTAGCGAGTGTACGTTTATCTATGACCCGTACAAACAAAAATAAGTGGCTCCAACCCAGGAAAGTAGATAAAATATAAGTTGTTTAGAACTCTAATTTTCGTTCTCAGCTCTAAGTAGAAAAATCCTTAAGGCTGCGGCTACGCCTGTTGCTAAGGATGTTGCTATAATGGCGTCCTATATTTCACCACGTGATGACGTGACGATCATGTCGTGGCCGTAGTTGGAGCCACCATTCGGCCCAAGTCTACTAATTTTGCCCAAGTTCGAAATCGTGCTTTACACCTTTGGTTCCTCGGAAAACATCCTTTTTCAGGCCGTGACCGAAGCCGTGATTGGGACGTGATTTGAATAATAGTTTCATAATTTTGTGCCGATGGGAGACCTTTGCGGACAGTGGGTGGCAGCAGACTTAGGTAAATTCATTGTTCGCATGAGTCTGGGTCATTGATCTCCGTTAATATCGAACAAGAAGGTATCATACAGGATTGGTAAGGCTAAAAACATCGTTGTTTAATTTTAGTCTCAAAACTTACTGGACATGAACTTCATACTATTTTTTCCTCTGAAATTAAGTTATTTTCCGGAAAACTGTATCCTAAAAACTTAAAAAACGCAAATAAAAGCTGATTTCGATTGTTTACCAAAACAGTTAAGGACATTGCGTTTAAATGCTAAAAATTGTGCACGGTTTTTCGCTATTTTCTCCTGACTCACACAACGGATCAAAGCCCAAATTTTCACAAGTTTATTTTGTCATGTATATTGTTGATCACACAAAACATAAACGCTGTCTGCGACTATTTGGTCAGCTCTGCCAATTCTGTATTGACGATGGGCACGCTCAGCTTGAAATACCCACGTAAACAATGGAAATTTGCATGTAAGTCTGCTGCCACCTAGCGTTCCAAAGTGTCCAATTACAGTAGAATGTACTCACCGAAAAGCTGAGTAAACACCGGTGTCTAGTCAAGATACGCGATGGCTCTCGCCGATCATGAACCGCCAATCATTCTAAAATGATAACAACAGAGGAGATAAATAGCTTTGGTTGGTGCAGTCAGCTTGTCAGGTCTGAAGGTCAGGCATCGCCCACTTCCCTCCTACTGTCTGTAAGACGCGTCTCAGGAGATCATAATAATATGTAATGCTGCACTGGGGGAAAATCCTTCAGGGTATAAAATACGTCACTAGAACTTGTAATAATTACACACCGTGGATAACTAAATGCAATGCGGATTGCCCGTTTATTGCCCTTCAAATTATTTTCAAGATTGTTTGCCGCTTTTTTAATAAGCCTACATAGTTAATTATCCCTTACCCTACATATTGTTGACCTGACATTTATACAATTACAGGTCCTCGGAATGTGAATACAAACAGACTCTGTTCTCTTTTTAGAGTCGCCACATCTCTCTCAAAAGACAGCGGTACATGGTTTCCCAAAAATAAATTCACAAATCGTACAAAACTCCCTGTTTCCCCACATCGCTGCAATGCGGCGGCCAGATTTGCAGTTGGTACCCGCTGTCACCTCGCTAATAAACGTGGATGGACTCGCTGTTTATGTGAAAAATGACGTGACAGTTTTTTCTTTCTGTTTTCTCAACAAACAGACACTGTATTCAGCTAAAACTTTCACATTCATTGTATGTTTCTTGACAAATTTGCCAATAAAATTCGCATTACATTGAAAAAGACCAAACGAAGACATTGAAGTAAATAGTTGTTATTTACAATAGATATTTATAGACAATAATTTATACTGTTATATAGCACTAATGCATTTTGCCTCCTTATTATATCATTTCAATGTAAACACCAGACTTAACGTTTTTATAGGTCAAAATTGTATCCTTGCCATTAATTTTGTTTGCTCTGACCTTACATGCTCATCCTTTCTTTATTCTCAATGTTATTGGTTCAGAACCCAGTAGAATCTTTTTAAAACATGAGAGCATGTGGAGAGAAAAACAAATAATCAGAAAATGTTAATACACGAAGCGCCCACTACATGTTCGTGTTGATGAGACTGGGCTGGTTTTTGTGTACAGTTTGAGAAAATACAACGGAACAGAAAATTGGGACAATCCCAACTGGTGGGTAATATTACGTAAAAACGTGTGGCGGGAATAAATCTCCCAAACATTCAACACAGATTGAGGAAATGATATTTGAGTATTTTTTATATTGTAACCTGTTTGTAGTAGCGCATACTTTCAGTTCTTCCCGTGTCCCGCGGTGCAAAACCCACAAGAATTCGTCCTAGATTGGATTTGAACCCACGACCCATGCATTCTAGAGCAGGGCCCACTTTCATAGAGCTGCTTAACGGCCGATTCTGTGCTTACTGCGCGATCTCAATTTCATAGCGCTGCTAACCGTAAGCACACGAAAAGGCATGCTAACCTTCCGGTGCTTACCGTATGAAAATGAATGACGTATCATAAGCAAATCCATGGTGAACGCGCAAGATGGTGGCCAAATTCTCTTGCCAACCTGTGAAATACGCTTACGCTTAAGCAAGTGTTTCTGCTATAGTTAGCACGAAAATGTGCTTACCGTTAAGCGGCGCTATGAAATTGGGCCAGATATTTTATGACTGACAGAGACATTTTAAGTAGTTTGTCCTTTTAGTTTCAGTCTAGAAAACTGACTTTCTGAATCTGCAAAAACAAAAGACTATTGAACGTTATTTGATTAGCGTAAGTGGCTTTTACCCCCCCCCCTCCAAAAAACAAAATCAAAAACAAAAGCAAAAAACCCCAACAACAACAACTGGGTCAGGACTGACTCGGATCTGGGGCCCGTGGGAATGGGTCGAACTGATGCAGAGTCCGAGTTAAAATCCCATTTTCGAAAAACAAAAAATTATTGGGTCAGCTAGCCTGACCCAGTCCCCTGGGACCCTGAATCCGGGTGAACTCTGACCCTGACGTTAGACTTAATCCAGTCCGTGCACATGAAGAACTTGACAGCGAGTCAACGAGTAAGATGTCAAGTTCTTCAACGCTTCAAGCTTTGCATGATAATGAAGTTAATACATTATGTCCGTAGGTTTATGGGTAAAAACTATGTGACTAAAAACTCTCCCTAGAGGCGGGTTGGTTCGGAGAAGGACCCGGGCCCAATTTCATAGAGTTGCTTAATAAGCAGAAAATATTGCTTAACAATGTTCTGCTTAGCAGAAATAAGCATGATACCAGTCACAAATTATACATGTGACATGGAATTTGGGCTGGTAACCCTGTTCTGGTATAAGCATGATTTTGTTGTGCTTAGCTACTTTTTGTGCTTAAAGCAGCTCTATGAAATTCGGGCCTGGGTTGAGATATCGTAGAGACTCTAGGTTTTTTACAGTCTGCTTGCAATCTCCCGAAGACCAGGGGAGAAACTTTGAATCTCAGCTGTTTGCAGAGATGTGTAGAATCTCGGAATGGAGAAAACATCCATGGGGGTGTAGATACAGTCATTGCAATTTACAACTTGAGAAACACCGTACAAATAAGCGAGTCTAATACATAATTATGAAATCATTCCTCTTTTTCCTTTTCAGCCGGTTACACTCTGTGAGAAGTAGTTTTCTGCTGGGACAGACTGAAGCGAGGGCGACACGAACAAAATCAATATCTCAGATTTGTTTCCGCATCATGGCAATCATAAGAGGGCCCGTCGACGGCAGAAGAAAAATTGTTCACTGTGACTGTGTGCTTTCAGCGTCATCATGGACACTATTCACGCTTTCATGCACATTGCAAAGAACTAACAGAGAAATGAGAAAAGCTCAGTTGCAACCAAAAGCCATCTCGTCTCGTTGTCAAGGTCGGATCTTCACTTTAAAGTAAGTTCGTGTAGCTTTTGTTTTCCTCTCAATGTATTTTGCCGGGGGCGTATTGATTCTCTATGAATAGTAATTGTCTTTAAAATCCACGGGGTAGAGATCAATTTGTGTAATCACAAACCCAAAGTGTTTGGTGTAATGAATTCGATTTGCGGAAATTTGTTGGGTTAGATGCGAGGTGGCTAAAGAAATAGATGAGCTATGGACGCGGACAACACTGGTACTCACCCTTTATGTTACCCAACATGAGCTACGGTAACAATCCTGTTGAAAACTTTAAGATGTTAGGTCCAATTTTTGTGCATAGATTCAAGAAAGTCACAAGGTTTTTCTAAGGTATTGCATGAACAAATCCGCAATGAAAAGTGGTAGTTCAAATTGAAAACAAAAATGACGAACAGAACAGTATAGTCGGGGTCCCGACATTACTTCAAATCCAGAACCATTTACAAACAAGTGCGCCAGGGATACATACATTGTGTGCATTATCCGTTGCTTATGCGTAAGTTTTTGTTTTGAAACAGCATCATCTGTCCCCCCCCCAAAAAAAAAAAAAAACAAACAAACAAACACACAAACAACATTTAAAAACATGAATACATACAAATAACAAATACACAAACAAGTCAATCAATCAATCAATCAATCAATCAATCAATCAATCAATCAATCAATCAATCAATCAATCAATCAATCAATCAATCAATCAATCAATCAATCAATCAATCACTGAAATAAAAACTCGAATTTCCAAAGTCAAAATTTTGAGAAAAAAAATTTGAAAATTTAAAAGCGGTTTCAGTATATAAACAAGTTTTCCTGCCATGACCATTTAAATACCATAATAAGTTACTTGCAAATCTGTCAGCATTTGTATTTTCAAGCTTAACCATGTTCTGCACAACCTTATATAAAAAAAACGTTCTGGTAATTCTTGCAAAATTTGTTTCTGATTGAGGTCTTTGAAATGCGCTGTTTTAACGTCTCAATGTCAAAAGTATAACGAAAAAGGCCCAATTGTGACCTCGTCACTATTAAATTCATGAGGAATCACCCCTACACTCGCCCCCCTCCTCCGGTCCGCAGTAGCAACGGAATACCTTTACATAAAAACATTCCTCAAATTCAAATGTCGAGGTTTTCCCCTCACGAAAAACAAACAAATCATCTTTCCAATCATGGTACAAATTGCATTCGACTATCATGCACGTACAGAAAACTAATAAGTAAAACACATTTTACTTTTGTATCATCCAAAACTGCAGGGAGTACTTTGTGTGATTTACTTGGAAAATAATCGCAAGAAATGTAATATTTTAGATTTTTTGTTGTTGCCATCCTAACGGGACATAATTGTACATATTTTACATGGAGAATAGTAACGCTGAATCTAATTTTGTTTTTGCCCCTACGCGCATTCGTGTAATGAAATAAAACACAACAATCAATTCTTTATCCTTGATGCAAAATTAACAAGAATTAAATAATTCATAAGTTATTGATATTCACTTACAGGAAAAATAATCACAAGTAATGAAAAAAATAAACAAATAAATAAATCAATAAATTACACCCCCATCCTAACCGGAAATAATTCATCATGAGACATATTAAATCAGAATGCGATTTGGTTTTTGTTCTGAAACACACAGGTGTAAGGGCAAATACCAAATAATATTCTTTATCCCCGATGCAAAATTAGCATAACAAATAATTCAGAAGTTATTGATAGTCAAGTTGTGTGTGACTTCATCGAATGGTGAGAAAATATAATTAGCTGTTTGCCAACCTCTTGTGCTCATTTACTTAACACTGTATACTTGCTCAATTTGCGTGTGGTTTTGTCATTTTAGTCTTCGAGAAAGACTCTGCTAGGGTCGAAACGTCAGGCTATTAATTATTGTTCGCATTCATTAAAAATGACGTCACTTTCCCCCGAACGAATTACAGCGATTTGACTTAGCTAATTAATTTGGCCCCAAACTAATTAGTATAATCAAATTCAGTCTATGTCGGCGCATAATGTAAATTAAATTTTATTCGATTATGATAAGAAACCAAATGCACCCCTGAGGTGTGCCAAGAAATAGTAACAAATAGCCTTGGCATGAGAATAATCCAACAAACAACCTTTTTGGAACAATATTTACCCCCAACAGATCACAATACGAGGTTACCGTCTCATGGCTGATCACATTTCCGATCTCAATAAAAACCGAAGCACACTCACGTCGGGCTTTCACCATGAAAATGAACAATCTTCATTCACTCTTTAGTAAACAAGGCTTAAAATAAATTGAAAGCCAACAAGACATACCTGTGATGGCACATGACATCGGAATAAGGTAGTCATCTTTGAAGTTCAGGCGAGTTGCTTACCGAGCAGGCCATGATTTTTTCTTGGCAGGCAATACCGAGGGATAGAGGTTCAAAACAGACACTGAATGTGTTTATCAAACTGTCAACCGTTGCTGGACTTTTATTTGCCTCCACTGCATGAACCAACCGTGCGAGGCGATACTTTAGGTATTCCCCTTAACGTACAACGCGGGAAGAATGTGATGCTTGTCACTGATGCACCCGGACGCGATCGTGATTGGTTGAGACGTGTGAACGTCAGAACGGCTAACGAGATCCGACAGGAAGGCTCGGGGTAACTGCTCACTGAGAATGTGATTTTAAATACGGTATAAAAGTGTAGGGAACAAGGTGAGCCGGCCGGCCGTGATGACGGGCATATATTTTTTTGTCATCTCCCTAATTGGATCGAGGCCAGCGAGTTCCGTACAAAACTCACTATGTGGGTCAGACATGATTGTTCATGTGTGATATAATTGCAAGAATTGTATAATCGTGGATAGGCAGTGGATCAGACCCACATCTTTTCCATCACACGTACTTACTATGCAAAGCAAGCCAACTATGGAAATATGAACTTTCGTGTGAGACTAGTCGTGTGTCTGTCTCCAAAATGATTGGAGCACGGAGCTGGAGTAAAACGATTGCGTGTAACACTCTCATTGTATTGACAAGCTCGATGGGTACAACGCATGCTTATTTTAGCATCAGGAATGAAATTGCCTACCAGTTTTTCTCCACAAAATGGCATACCTAGTACACGAGAAAAAAACAACAACCTAAAACCAAAAACGTTTTCTAAAAGTGAAGGTATACGTTTGGTAATTACTCTTAAAATTAGTGGCAATAAGACCCTTATTAGACTAACCTAGAAATAGGTCAGGCCACACGAGACCTGAATACGTGTCAACTCTGATCGTACGTTGCTGCCGGGGTAAAACAAACTTTTCTTTTCAAAATCCTCAGTGCAATTGTTAAATTTAAAGATCTACTTGAACGAAAACGGCTACGAGGGATCGTTGCTGAAATTCATTTCAAACATTTTCAATCAGAAAGAAAAATGAGTTCACATGAGATTAAACAGATTTTAATTGTGTAAAAACAATAATTTTGAATACCCTTCTCCAGTGCTTTTCAGGAAGATTCGCGAAAAACCCCTGTTACGTCATCACTCATGTTACGTCATAATGTGGGAGTTCCGTTTTGGATAGCCGCTTTGTTGCAGTATGAAGGTAAAACAAAGTAACCTCCCACTTACGGCGTCAAAGTATTGTAATTTTGACGTGCGCCGTCAACGGCAGAAGTGTTTTTATTTTTTCAAAACCTTGAGGCTGGGGCCTCTTTGTGTTCGATAATTACGTGAAAATTAAGAAGTGTACAAATATCAAAATCACATTTAAATGATAAACAAACAGATTATGAAACATTCCCGTTAAAACATTTTGTCGCTGAAGTAGCAGTTTAAAAGAATGGACCAATCTTTGCTTCAACAGAACCATAAAAAAAAAATGAAATTCCATTTCATTGATATGTTGAAATTGACTACCTAATCCGAAAAAAATGAAGGCTCCACATTAAACGGAAAAAAAAGAACGGGAAAAGGAAAAAAGACAAAAGATAAACAGCCTGAAGATAACCTAAAGATAAACTGCTGCCTTGATATTATCACAAATTGGTTACAATGGTCACCTTATGACTGTAGCGTTTCGATTGCACAATCACATCAACCAATAAGTCTCTTTTATTTGTCGTCGTCAAGTACCGCAGCCCATTAGCGGTGATTTCATTCGCAAATTTGCTTGGGCATCAAGTAATTGGTGAATAGCTATCACGACGGAAGTATGACATACTTAACCAAGCGAACGGGCACTTAAAAAATCCTGCCGTGTTAAAAGCTGCTGCACACAAATGACACTTGTAATTATCAAATTTATTTAATTAAACTATTATGGTTTAAGTAATTGATGTGAAATGCAAATGTGGTGTGGTACACATTAGCTTTTTACTAAAAGCTGTAACTGGATACTTATCGACGGTAGATGGCAGCAAACATCACCCATCAGTGCACCGCTAGCTAAAAAGCTTCCCAAAGCAAGCGATGCCAAATGCTAAATATAAAATAAATTCCTAAAAGTAGCATTTGAAAGTCTCTCAGCCTCTTGAAAACAATCATATATTTTTTCTGTTAACTATACTTAATTTTTCTTATCAAATTTTTGCAGAATTGCCGTACAACGACTGGCCAGATTCCATCTTGGAAAAATGACCCCACACGTTTTAGCAGAGTTGGGCCATTTTGAGAGAGCTATTGTACCCAAAATGCTCCAGGTTGAAACTGAACAACCTCATGGGTATTGGCTCATTCTAACACTCAATCAAAGCCATGATTAAATATTGAACAAATCTTGAGGGGGTAAGTCCAGCATTTTTATCAAATTTCGGCCAGTTTTCTATAGTTGCGATTTTAGGCTTTTAAAATCATGCAGTGGGCTCCACTGATGACTTTTATGTAATTTGACCCTGAATGTATGCTAAATTTTCGGAAGTATTGATACTTGAAAAATAGGCGAAAAAAGAAGAAAAAATCACAAGGGGTAAGTCAAGCATTTTAATCAAATTTGGGACAAATCACAAGGGGTAAGTCCAGCATTTTTGTCAAATTTCAGGCAATTTTTAAGTTGCGATTTTAGGCTCTAAAATGATGCAGTAGGCTCTACTGATGCCTATTTATATAACTTGACCCAGGATAAAAGCTCTATTTTGGGAAATATTGACATTTGAAAAATAGGCCAAAAATTGAAAAAATCACAAGGGGTAAGTCCAGCATTTTTTTCAAATTTCAGGCAATTTTTAAGTTGCGATTTTAGGCTCTAAAATGATGCAGTAGGCTCTATTGATGCCTTTTTATATAACTTGACCCAGGATATAAGCTCTATTTTGGGAAATATTGACATTTGAAAAATAGGCCAAAAATTGAAAAAATCACAAGGCATTTTTTTCAAATTTCAACCAATTTTTAAGTTGCGATTTTAGGCTTTAAAATGATGCAGTAGGCTCTACTGATGCCTATTAATATAACTTGACCCAGCATATAAGCTATATTTTGGGAAATATTGACACTTGAAAAATAGGCCAAATATTGAAAAAATCACAAGGGGTAAGTCCAGCATTTTTGTCAAATTTCAGGCAATTTTTAAGTTGCGATTTTAGGCTTTAAAATGATGCAGTAGGCTCTACTGATGCCATTTTATATAACTTGACCCAGGAAATAAGCTCTATTTTGGGAAATATTGACATTTGAAAAATAGGCCAAAAATTGAAAAAATCACAAGGGGTAAGTCCAGCATTTTTGTCAAATTTCAACCAATTTTTAAGTTGCGATTTTAGGCTTTAAAATGATGCAGTAGGCTCTACTGATGCCATTTTATATAACTTGACCCCGGAAATAAGCTCTATTTTGGAAAATATTGACATTTGAAAAACAGGCCAAAAATTGAAAAAATCACAAGGGGTAGTAAGTCCAGCATTTTTTTCAATTTTGGGCGAATTTTCAAGTTGCGATTTTAGGCTCTAAAATGATGCAGTAGGCTCTACTGATGCCATTTTATGTAACTTGACCCAGGATATAAGCTCTATTTTGGGAAATATTGACATTTGAAAAATAGGCCAAAAATTGAAAAAATCACAAGGGGTAAGTCCAGCAATTTTTTCAAATTTCAGCCAATTTTTAAGTTGCGATTTTAGGCTCTAAAATGATGCAGTAGGCTCTACTGATGCCATTTTATATAACTTGACCCAGGATATAAGCAATATTTTGGGAAATATTGACATTTGAAAAATAGGCAAAAAATTGAAAAAATCACAAGGGGTAAGTCCAGCATTTTTTTCAATTTTGGGCGAATTTTTAAGTTGCGATTTTAGGCTCTAAAATGATGCAGTAGGCTCTACTGATGCCATTTTATGTAACTTGACCCAGGATATAAGCAATATTTTGGGAAATATTGACATTTGAAAAATAGGCCAAAAATTGAAAAAATCACAAGGGGTAAGTCCAGCATTTTTGTCAAATTTCAACCAATTTTTAAGTTGTGATTTTAGGCTTTAAAATGATGCAGTAGGCTCTACTGATGCCATTTTATATAACTTGACCCCGGAAATAAGCTCTATTTTGGGAAATATTGACATTTGAAAAACAGGCCAAAAATTGAAAAAATCACAAGGGGTAAGTCCAGCAATTTTTTCAAATTTCAGCCAATTTTTAAGTTGCGATTTTAGGCTCTAAAATGATGCAGTAGGCTCTACTGATGCCATTTTATATAACTTGACCCCGGAAATAAGCTCTATTTTGGAAAATATTGACATTTGAAAAACAGGCCAAAAATTGAAAAAATCACAAGGGGTAAGTCCAGCATTTTTTTCAATTTTGGGCGAATTTTCAAGTTGCGATTTTAGGCTCTAAAATGATGCAGTAGGCTCTACTGATGCCATTTTATGTAACTTGACCCAGGATATAAGCTCTATTTTGGGAAATATTGACATTTGAAAAATAGGCCAAAAATTGAAAAAATCACAAGGGGTAAGTCCAGCAATTTTTTCAAATTTCAGCCAATTTTTAAGTTGCGATTTTAGGCTCTAAAATGATGCAGTAGGCTCTACTGATGCCATTTTATATAACTTGACCCAGGATATAAGCAATATTTTGGGAAATATTGACATTTGAAAAATAGGCCAAAAATTGAAAAAATCACAAGGGGTAAGTCCAGCATTTTTTTCAATTTTGGGCGAATTTTTAAGTTGCGATTTTAGGCTCTAAAATGATGCAGTAGGCTCTACTGATGCCATTTTATGTAACTTGACCCAGGATATAAGCAATATTTTGGGAAATATTGACATTTGAAAAATAGGCCAAAAATTGAAAAAATCACAAGGGGTAAGTCCAGCATTTTTGTCAAATTTCAACCAATTTTTAAGTTGTGATTTTAGGCTTTAAAATGATGCAGTAGGCTCTACTGATGCCATTTTATATAACTTGACCCCGGAAATAAGCTCTATTTTGGGAAATATTGACATTTGAAAAACAGGCCAAAAATTGAAAAAATCACAATCAGCAATTTTTTCAAATTTCAGCCAATTTTTAAGTTGCGATTTTAGGCTCTAAAATGATGCTGTAGGCTCTACTGATGCCATTTTATATAACTTGACCCAGGATATAAGCAATATTTTGGGAAATATTGACATTTGAAAAATAGGCCAAAAATTGAAAAAATCACAAGGGGTAAGTCCAGCATTTTTGTCAATTTTCAGCCAATTTTTAAGTTGCGATTTTAGGCTCTAAAATGATGCAGTAGGCTCTACTGATGCCATTTTATATAACTTGACCCAGGAAATAAGCTCTATTTTTGGAAATATTGACATTTGAAAAATAGGCCAAAAATTGAAAAAATCACAAGGGGTAAGTCCAGCATTTTTTTCAATTTTGGGCGAATTTTCAAGTTGCGATTTTAGGCTCTAAAATGATGCAGTAGGCTCTACTGATGCCATTTTATATAACTTGACCCAGGATATAAGCTCTATTTTGGGAAATATTGACACTTGAAAAACAGGCCAAAAATTGAAAAAATCACAAGGGGTAGTAAGTCCAGCATTTTTGTCAAATTTCAGCCAATTTTTAAGTTGCGATTTTAGGCTCTAAAATGATGCAGTAGGCTCTACTGATGCCATTTTATATAACTTGACCCAGGAAATAAGCTCTATTTTGGGAAATATTGACATTTGAAAAATAGGCCAAAAATTGAAAAAATCACAAGGGGTAAGTCCAGCATTTTTTTCAATTTTGGGCGAATTTTCAAGTTGCAATTTTAGGCTCTAAAATGATGCTGTAGGCTCTACTGATGCCATTTTATGTAACTTGACCCAGGATATAAGCAATATTTTGGGAAATATTGACATTTGAAAAATAGGCCAAAAATTGAAAAAATCACAAGGGGTAAGTCCAGCATTTTTTTCAATTTTGGGCGAATTTTCAAGTTGCGATTTTAGGCTCTAAAATGATGCAGTAGGCTCTACTGATGCCATTTTATGTAACTTGACCCAGGATATAAGCAATATTTTGGGAAATATTGACATTTGAAAAATAGGCCAAAAATTGAAAAAATCACAAGGGGTAAGTCCAGCATTTTTGTCAAATTTCAACCAATTTTTAAGTTGTGATTTTAGGCTTTAAAATGATGCAGTAGGCTCTACTGATGCCATTTTATATAACTTGACCCCGGAAATAAGCTCTATTTTGGGAAATATTGACATTTGAAAAACAGGCCAAAAATTGAAAAAATCACAAGGGGTAAGTCCAGCATTTTTTTCAATTTTGGGCGAATTTTCAAGTTGCGATTTTAGGCTCTAAAATGATGCAGTAGGCTCTACTGATGCCATTTTATGTAACTTGACCCAGGATATAAGCTCTATTTTGGGAAATATTGACATTTGAAAAATAGGCCAAAAATTGAAAAAATCACAAGGGGTAAGTCCAGCATTTTTTTCAATTTTGGGCGAATTTTCAAGTTGCGATTTTAGGCTCTAAAATGATGCTGTAGGCTCTACTGATGCCATTTTATGTAACTTGACCCAGGATATAAGCAATATTTTGGGAAATATTGACATTTGAAAAATAGGCCAAAAATTGAAAAAATCACAAGGGGTAAGTCCAGCATTTTTTTCAATTTTGGGCGAATTTTCAAGTTGCGATTTTAGGCTCTAAAATGATGCAGTAGGCTCTACTGATGCCATTTTATGTAACTTGACCCAGGATATAAGCAATATTTTGGGAAATATTGACATTTGAAAAACAGGCCAAAATTTGAAAAAATCACAAGGGGTAAGTCCAGCATTTTTGTCAAATTTCAGGCAATTTTTAAGTTGCGATTTTAGGCTTTAAAATGATGCAGTAGGTTCTACTGATGCCATTTTATATAACTTGACCCAGGATATAAGCTCTATTTTGGGAAATATTGACATTTGAAAAATTGGCCAAAAATTGAAAAAATCACAAGGGGTAAGTCCAGCATTTTTTTCAATTTTGGGCGAATTTTCAAGTTGCGATTTTAGGCTCTAAAATGATGCAGTAGGCTCTACTGATGCCATTTTATGTAACTTGACCCAGGATATAAGCTCTATTTTGGGAAATATTGACATTTGAAAAATAGGCCAAAAATTGAAAAAATCACAAGGGGTAAGTCCAGCATTTTTTTCAATTTTGGGCGAATTTTCAAGTTGCGATTTTAGGCTCTAAAATGATGCAGTAGGCTCTACTGATGCCATTTTATATAACTTGACCCAGGATATAAGCTCTATTTTGGGAAATATTGACATTTGAAAAATTGGCCAAAAATTGAAAAAATCACAAGGGGTAAGTCCAGCATTTTTATAAAATTTTGGCCAAATTTCAAGTTGAGATTTTAGGCTTTAAAATGATGCAGTAGGCTCTACTGATGCCATTTTATATAACTTGACCCCGGAAATAAGCTCTATTTTGGGAAATATTGACATTTGAAAAAAAGGCAAATTTTTAAAAAATCACAAGGGGTAAGCCCAGCATTTTTGTCAAATTTAGGCCATCTTTAAAATGGCAACAAATCTAAATCAAACAATATACTTCATTTAAATTGTCATTGATTTTAAAGATAATTTAAACACCATAGTGACATCTTCAAACTTGCAAAGATGAACACTTATTGAAAAATATGGATTTCAATGTAAGACTTCTTTGGAATTAAAATTGCTTGTACAAAGTTCTGCGTATAATAAACATATTTTATCATAGGTATTGATAAGAAATCTGTTCTTTTAATAAAATGACGTGAATTAGAGTGAAGGATTATCATCAGGTCTGGCCATACTTAGCTTAGCCCTTCTTGTTATAAAGTGATTGGCTCAAATGTTAAGGCCATTTGTGGAGACTGCAGATTTTTTGGGTGCTACTCTGTCTTAAGTAAAATTGGAATCTTTGCTTGGTGTAAGGAGGAAAAACTAAGCAGGTTTACGGTTACAACCAGTGTAAATGCAATTTCTTTCTGCAGAGTCAATATTTCTGATAGGGAACCAGTGGGTTGAAATACAGTATTGAAATTTGAAAAACAGTGCCATCTTCTCAACTTCAGAAGAAAGACAAGCAGATAACTGCGATCTTGATTTGACGCAATTCACCTGACATGCCTGAAGTCAATGTCCTCGTGTAGAACACAGTGTAGTGCGTGTTTAAGCCAACCTGGCATTTACGCTCTTTTTATGAGCAGACATTACAGGAAAGCTCCAATAGAGAAAGAGGCTCAAATGAAACATCCTTTTCCTCTGACAGCTCACACCTGTTATCTACCTGTAATTCTTTTTCCAAACAGTGGACATAATTAGATCATGCACAAACCAGTAGGGCTGCTGACTGCCCCAGGCAGATTAACTGCTCATCCATTAAGTTTATTGGCCTAAGTAATTCAATGTAAACACACCTAGCGGGTGAAAAAGATCAATAGTTTCTGAGTTTTTGTGGCAAAAACTAAGAAATTCTTGAAAGGAGCTTTCCTGTCATGATGGCACTGTTTGAATCGCCAAGACTCTACTTCATCCCAACACCGTTTCTTCTCCGAACCAAATCATCTCCCAAGAAGAGATTGGACTCACTAATTGTTTCTCTAAGTCTCGGTGCTGTAATACGCTTCAAGATAACCCTGCACAAACTCCTCCACCATTGAGCGATCTGGTATGCCCTCTGCCATCCCATACACAGCGGCCTGCAAAACATGGAGACAAATACAAACAAAACAAACTTGGTTATGCAAACGACAAAAAAAGCTGCAGACAAGCATAATTTGGGGCAAAACCACTCTAGGGAGGGTATACCTTTGGTAATTACTCCAAAAATTAAAGACCACAAAAATTGACTTGGTAAGCAGCACTGCAGCTGTTGATAATGTATAACATTTTGAGAGACGATGTCCTTCATAGGAATGTGGTTTTAGAGAGAGAGGGATTCAAAAACATTTCAATCTGAGAAACGTTATTCTTCCTGCGTGGACATAACCACTCCAGATTTTCGGCGATATCTCAAAAACGCTATCACCTTTTGAATTTAAGTTTATATGGGTTAGTTAGATTGTATATATATACATATTTATATAAGATTAATACAATCGAACGAGTCCAAAAAAACAAAGGTAAACTTTGCCTTAAGTGTCCCATCTGAAGGACAGAAGCAAGTGCTGGAGTGTTACATTTAAATTGTTGCCAACCTGGGTGTTTAAACTCCCTGTGGGGAAACAATGGATATAACTCGGAGTGCAGCTGTGATAACGGAACATCTACTTACAATGCCTTCTGCTTTTGCCTTGGGATTCTTCATGATCTCGGAGGTGGAGTTCTTTAAGGCTGATAAGAAGCCATCTGCAACACCTGGTCCTGTATGCATCTTGGTGACGACAAAGTTAACTCTGCAAACAAACAAAAACGCCAAAAAGTCAAGGAACAATAAGTGTAGAATTACTATTATCAATCCCAGTTATAGACCCCTCGGGTTGGCCTAGTAGTAGCTTTCCTCGCCTTCCACCTCTAGGACTCTGGTGCGAATCCCTTCGAGGGCACTATGTGGATTGGGTTTTCAGTCCCTACCTGGGCCCAATTTCATGGCTCTGCTGAATACTGTAAGCAAAGAATCGGCGCTTACGGAAGCAGGGATATCTGCGCTTACGTCAAGCGTCATTCACAGGTTAGCAAGGATTTTTTGCTTGTGGGCGTGCGTACTCCACGTTACTGGGCATTCTTTGCTTACACAGCTAGTGCAGAATTTCGGTGCTTGCAAAATAAGCGTAGAATGGTGACCGTAAACGCACTTGAAGTGGCCATCTGGCCTTGTGAGTTGGGTGAAATCTCATGAAAAAAATAAGCTTTATAAAAACTGATTATTATTGTGAAGGCAGTCACTCACCCTGGTGGGTACTGTACTGTAAACATATGCCATCCAGCCTTGGTTAACGCTGACCCCAAACGGTAGATGTCAAAACATTTTGAGCCAATAGAGAGGATGTTGACGTCTGGCTTGCCATAGACGAATAGACCTGGGATTTCTCTCACTCTAAATTAAAACAGTTCAAGGTGCATCGTTAAGGACGTGTTCATTCAATTCTGCTCTGCAAGAAACTTAATCATCATGAAGGTGTGACTGTGATACATAATTGGTTGTTAACACGTTGACTGCCTCCTACGAGAATATTCGTAGTAACAGGTGTAACAGATTCTGCCAGTACGAGTATACTCTTAGAGAATGAAAGGTTTTTGTATTGTTAATTGAATACACTGGCATCACTGAGAACACAACAAATTCGCTTCTGGCAGTGGTGAGGACATACATCCTTAGAATTTGTATGTTCAAATTAATTTTTTTTAGTGTTTTTGCTGTTGGTATGCGCGCATGCGCACCACACTTGGCAAATGGGAACGCCCTACAAATCTTTGACTGGCAGTCAACGTGTTAAAGGCATGATATTTGGTCACTGGAAAAAGGTTGAATTTTTTAAATTATGTACAAGAGCTGACATACATGGTATTCGCCCTTTGCTCGGTCAGCCATTTGCGTGTAGAGCCTCCAATTGGGGACAGCAGTGAATAGAAGCATTACATAACTCTGTATTGTCACGGTTAATGTAATGACACTTTCATCCGATCAGATACATAAATACAATACAAATGAAGCATGAATTCGAGGCTCTACACACACATGGCAGATCCGTGCAAAGAGCAAATAGGCTTTGCTACACTTTCCAGGCTATTACATAACAATTTTGCTGTTTTTTTTGAGGGCCAAAGCAATTGCCCAACTGACGTTTTTGTTATCATTATACATATGTAATGGTCGGACAAACTCCGGCTTGATTGCCAATTAGGGTTTCTAAAGAATACGAATCATCATCCCAAGTTAATTTTTCTTGTTTCAAAACTAAACCCTCACCCTGATTACAAAATTGTTTGTATTTATACACAAAAATGAAACTGTATTTCTAACAAAGTGGGTATTTTTATATTCAAGGAGGAGAATAACAGATTTGATGTGTAGAAAAATACAGTCTGGATTCATATTGTTTTCTCAATTGTACACAAGACAAGCACAGTCTATATCGCCAGTTTTCAGAAGAACAACAATAATTCTAACATTTGGATTTCAAACGACTTAATTATCATAAAGGTAGGATGCATTTTAGCTTCTTGGAAGAGTTCATTTCCTTTTCTAGTTTTCAACAAACCTAATAATATAAAAGGTTGTACCACTTATGCTTAGGAAGAGAACATTTTTCTCGAACGTTTAAATTCTAAGAAATCTGATTATCAAGAAGGTTTTATAAATAATTGGTTTCTGGAAGAGTACAGCAATTCCAACCCCCTAGTTTTTAAATCAACCTGATTATGAAAGAGGTTATATCACAAGTTTTTAGAAGAAAAAAATCATTCCGAAATTTGTTTACTACTACAAACCTAATTATCAAGAAGGTTTTATAAATAATTGGTTTTTCAGCGGAGTACAGCAATTCCTAGGCCCTAGTTTTCCGGAGTTGAACCGAGGCTGTATTGCCATTTTTCAGAAGAGAACATTCATTCGGTACGCTTTGATTTAAAGAAACCAAATTATCTTATCTTAATCAGTTTTTTTTCGAGAGTGCAGCCATTCCTATCCCCTAGTTTTTCAATAAACCTAATTATAACAGAAGCTGTATCGCCACGTTTTTGAAGAAATCAATCAGTCCGAACAAACAGTTTTGAAGGAACCTAATTATCATGAAGGACTGATACATAATTGGTTTTGGTATTCAAGGAATCTTATTATAAACTGAACACACGGTTCCTTGTCATTTGATTAGTGGACGACACCTCATGTGTCATCCTTTATTTTGCCACTGCTCTGGTGCTCCTAAATTTAATATAGGAGTCTAATATGGATTATTATAGGACCTTTCGGATGCTTCGCTGCGTCGTTTCCAAAATAATAATTCCCCACCCGTTTGTCCAAATGAGGCTCTCACAGCAGTCAAGGTTAGTGTCTACATTGGGTCTTCAACATTTTGTGATTTAAAAAAAAATAAATTCAGGTTGTTGGTGGGCAAGTTTCCACGTCTATTTTGGGTTTATTGTGATCAAATTCAAATGACAATGATCCAAGTGTGTGTTATATAAAACAAGTATTGAATGCATTACGTACATGCATCGTTTCAGCTAGAATAGAATTGATCCGTGAATTATGGTTTTTCTATTTAAATAAAATTTTTAAAAAATCACAGATTTTAAATCGTTAAAGGCAAGGTATAAAGGCAATGTATATCTTTGACTTTTGGAACCGTTTGCTTGTTTTAATTTGTATATAAATATAGGTATATACAATAAATCTAACATGGGAAAATTTCATTTCAAAAGGTGGTAGAGTTTTTGAGATACTGCAGAAAATCTGGTGCGGATATGTCCAAGCAGGAAGAAAAACCCATCATTGGAATACACAATCCAAGAAACATTTCATGTAGAAATGTTTCTCAGGTTGAAATGTTTTTGAATCCCTCTAAAACCACATTCCATTGAAGAAAATTGTTCCTCAAATGATATACAATATAAACAGCTGCAGGGGCTAGTGCTTCATACAGAGTCAAATTTTTATGGTCACCAATTTTTGGAGAAACAACCAAAGGGTGACCCTGCCTTTAATTTTAAGCAAAAGCTACAAAAAAGGTTATCAGAGGCGACTTACTGCTCTTCAATGTACTCCCTCGTCCGAACGATCTTCACGGCGTTTTCCATGTAACCATCTACTCCAACAGACATCATAGTGGCCCAGCAGGTTGCGATGATTGCACCAGATCTTGTGCCTGCACAAAGATAAGAAGAGTCAATAGGTTTGCAGATTTTGTTCAGCAGAAATGTGATCGTACAGAAATGTAAAAACCTGAAAATTTGATAATAGGATCTTGTTGGTCTGGAGTTGTGACCTGGCAAGCTGAGAAGCAGTCAGTTTCCCTTGTGGTTTATTACTTGATATTTATTATTTAAAAAGTCGCGTCCCCTTAAGGTGACCCCGTGGCTGCCGCTTCCCAGGTTGTATCGTAAACTTGGGTGTGATCCCTGGCTACACGGCAGCTAACGGTTGAATGGCTTCTGACTGGCACCCCCGAACAAAGATATTGACTAATAGGGAGACAGCCAACATAGGGCTGGATAGCTCAGTTGGTAGAGCGCCGGTACGTTAATCCGGAGGTCGTTGGTTCAAGTCCCGCTCCAGTCAATTTTTCTTTGTTCAAACCAAAACTAGAAATAAATGATAACAACATTGGAGTCTTATATAGCACATGTATACAAAGTCTACACATCAATTGTTTAATAAAATGGAACATACCACCAACAGCTGGCGATGCGTAGATCCCACCACACCAGTCAGTGTTCACGTAGAACTGTCCCATTCGATAGTCAGTATTCTTGTACAACACAAGGGATGAGCCTTTGGGTGCAAGACCATACTGAAAATATTTTTAAAAAAAGTTTCTATGTCTTATTTGATTGCCTAAAAGGTCAGTTATTTCATTTGATAATAACAATACTTTGGGAGGCTAATCATCCTTACGCTGAGAAGCCGAATTGCGAAGGATGTAGCTACAACCCGTCCCAGCTGCAGGCGTGCAAGGGCAACTTTAGCAGCCAGCCACATCAACCCATATTTGACCACAAAGGACAGCCAGAGATCATCGACAGTGTTTGATGTTTCTGGAGGGAGGGCAAACTGGAGGGCTTGGAGGAAAACCCTGGTGGCATAGGAGAGAACCAACGCACGGCTCCACCTACATATGGACTTGCTGGGAATCGAACCAGGGCCCCAGTGATGAGAGGTGAGGGCTGTACGCATTAGCCACCCAATGTAGGGACTGTTGAAGCATCGAGCAAAATGGAAGACTCTTTGGGCCACTAGGTGGCAGCAGACTACCAGGCAGATTAATTTGTTCTCACAAATGTGCGCATGCTCAGACTTCTGTCAGTGATGCAAATATACCTACTATGTGTGTTGCACTCGATTGGGTTGGGAGTAACGATCACTTGGGTATGGATACATCAATTGGGTTGGGACTAATGATCACTTGGGTATGGATACATCATTTGGGTTGGGACTAACGATCACTTGGGTAGGGATACATCAACTTAGGTAGGGATACATCAATTGGGTTGGGACTAACGATCACTTGGGTATGGATACATCATTTGGGTTGGGACTAACGATCACTTGGGTAGGGATACATCAACTTAGGTAGGGATACATCAATTGGGTTGGGACTAATGATCACTTGGGTATGGATACATGTTTTGGGTTGGGACTAATGATCATTTGGGTAGCGATACATCAATTGGGTTGGGACTAACGATCACTTGGGTATGGATACATGTTTTGGGTTGGGACTAACGATCACTTGGGTAAGGTAACATCACTTGGGTTGGGATACAAGACAGCCTTGTTTCAGCCGTTGCCACAAGACGTTGATTGCAGATAAACTTTTACCTCACCTTATGGGCATCAGCTGAGATGCTTGTCACACCATCGACGGAAAAATCAACAGGAGGGAGGTCAAGTCCAGCTCGTTTAGCGAAGGGGATGATGAACCCTCCCATACAGGCATCCACATGGACAGGTATGTTATACTGCTTTCCAAGCTGTGGAATTGCAGATCAACGTACACACAGATTAAACCAGATTCAACGAGTAATGTTTGTCAAAA
This sequence comes from Pisaster brevispinus, assembly GCA_023634235.1. NCBI lineage: Eukaryota > Metazoa > Echinodermata > Asteroidea > Forcipulatida > Asteriidae > Pisaster > Pisaster brevispinus. Next base: position 2,124,732 of record JAMKCF010000014.1, on the reverse strand, counting down.
ATCACAAAAAAATCACTCCTCACAGATTTCAGGCCTTGTGGACCTTGATGACACCATTAAATAGCAGGAGAATGGTTACACCCCTAATCCGACACCCCTAGTGTATTTTCCAAACCCTGTCCCTAACCCTAACCCTAAGCCTAAGCCTAAGCCTAACCCTAACCCTAATCCTAACCCTAACACTGACCCTAATCCTGACCCTAACCCTGACCCTGACCCTAAACCTAACCCTAACCCTAGTGTGTGAATCACGTGTGAGCAGTCACCTTAGAAAAAAACCACTAATCTAATAATCTAACCTTGTTCCTAAATGCCCAAGGTAGTTTTCAAATATATGTCGATGACAACATAGCATTATCGATAAGTAATGGAAACAAAATTCTTTACCTAATATGTTAAAACTTTTTAACTATAAAAGCAAATTTAAACACACTTTTCTCTGAAAACTGTTCAGAAAATAGAAACATGCCATCAATCTAAATTGTGCAACTGTAGAATTTCCCACCGAAATTTTGATTTATGTAAAAAACATCTAATGGGAAATGGAAAAAGATCAAGTAAAAAAAATTGGTAAACCAGAGGCCGAACTCAAAAAGAGAGATGATTGATCCTAAAAGATTGATCTTAACTGCTAATCACTCATTAATTGCTAAGCAAAGTGTGATGTCACAAAACAAATCACCACGGCAATATTGACAACTCGAGATGAATCTTAGTGCTATGTGAAACTTGACCTAAGATTTCAACACAACGAAGTCCTAATTTTTTGCTAATTTGTTTTTACATACTGGGAAAGGAGACTTACTTGAGCGATCTCTTCTACTTGTTCAATGACTCCGTACGGGAAGGATGGAGCCGAGACCACAAGCATACACGTGTTCTTATTTATTTTCCTTCTCATCGCCTGTGGGATAAACAAGAAATACCGACGTTTCTTCTTCACAGTGATTCAGGAGGGCTGTGGCATGTATTAAGTTAATTCTGGGACAGAACGTCGGGTCCTATCGCTGTTTCAATCTGTGCAGTAAACTGCCTCTAGCTACCGGGCAATCTCGGTTGTCTAGTGGTAAGACATCTGCTCTAGAATGGCAAAGGTCGTAGGTTTAAATCCCACCTGAGTAAATAGAAAAACAATTTAATTAAGTAGAACAGGACTTGAACCACTGACCTTCCGTTTACCGTGCCGGCACTCTACCAACTGAGCTATCTCGCCCCTAATATTGGCGGTCTCCCTATTTTGCCAATATCACTGTCGAGGGGTTGCAAGTCAAAAGCCTGAAGGGCACCCTCGAACTAAGATAAATGACAAATAATGGGGATACTGCCATTATTAAGGCTAGATAGCTCAGTTGGTAGAGTGCCTGCTCGTTAATCGGGAGGTCGCAGGTTCAAGCCTCGCTCTAGTAATTTTTTCTTTGTTAAACCCCCAAATAGTTTTCATTTACTGAGTGGTTGACTCAAACCAAGTCTAAGATGATTTTAATAATTCTAACTACACGAATTTCCCGGAAGATTTGAGGAGAATTTGTTAGGCCTTTTCACACATGAATTGCTAACCCTTGCAAATTCCCCGGAAAAAAGCAAAATCAGGGGAAATAACTACCTCTGCTTGGAGTAGAACTAAGCCAGATGACCCCAGGTTTAGCATCTTGAGTGTGCACTTTTACCCAGAAAAATCACATCAAGTGTGAAACAAACATGGGTTGGGGGTTGGGTTAAAATTCCCCAGGAATTTCCTGGGGTTTAATGGCTTAGTAGTGTGAAAGGGGGTGAAGTTCTTACCCTGACATTAACTAGCTTAGTCTCTGGATCCATGGGAACCTCGATGTAACGCATCTTGAAATACTTTGCAGCCTTTGGGAACCCAGCATGGGCACTACGAGGAGCCAGACTACAAAAGAAACCAAGGTCATGAAGGTAGTTATTCTCAGACTGTCACCATGGAAAGTAAAGCCGCGTTTGCATTGGACTTTTGGGTCTGGTAACTTACCGGGCCGGTAAGTTAACTTACCGGCCCGGTAAGTTAACAGCTGTTCGCACTTGGATTAATTTGTGTCCGGTAACTTACCAGGGACGATGCGTAGGTTGACAAATTAGATCTCGAGAGGGCGCCCTCCCTGACCGTTAAGTTACCGGCTGGTGCGTTCGCATTGGACTTCTTGTCCCTGTTAAGTTAACATTGTTAAGTTACCGCAACTCCAATCGGCCTGTTAAGTTAACAGCGCTGTGGCGGTAATTTACCACCTCGGTAAGTTACCGGCTGTTCGCACTTGGACTTAAAATCGGTAAGTTAACAATTTGCGGCGGTAAGTTAACCATTCTTAAGTCCAATGCGAACGTGGCTTAAGGTTCTTTTAGATATAAGGCGTAACTATGCATTCATACGCACACGACAGTAGCTGTGAATTAAAGCAGATTTAGGGAAATACTAGGCATGGTATTTGGTCCTGGGGGGAAAAGTAGAACAATTTCAAAGAGGGTATACTTTTGGTAATTACTCCAAAAATTAATGAGCAAAAACACTTTCTTGGCAAGAAGCTCTGCAGCTGTTGATAATGTATACCATTTTGAGAACAAATTCATTTCTAAGGATTGTGGTTTTTTGGAAAAACGGATTCGAACACAGGTCAATCTGAGAAACGTTTTTGCATGAAGTGTTTCTCAGATTGTTATTACAATTTCCAATTACAGATTATTCTTCCTTCATGGACTGCATTAGGGCTAGATAGCTCAGTTGGTAGAGCGCCGACACAGTAATCTGGAGGTTCAGGGTTTCAAAGCCTGTTCTCATTAATTGTTCTTTGTTCAACTCAATTTAGATGTTAATATTTGCATCGGGGTCGGAGATAAATATTTCAATTTGGTTTTTCACCCTTACACTGATGTGTATTAAGCACTGTATAGTCAGTGCTCTCCCGAGCTCTGTGAAAAAAAAATCCACAGGCAATCACTCGGGTAGGATTCGAACTCACAACCTAAGGGTAAAAAACCGAATTGCAACTCAAATTAGTTTTCAAAAAATAAGCATAAAGTAACTATGTTGCAACAGTTGTGTGCTGTTGTTTTTGTCTTAAAGTTTATTTCTTTTAATGGCATGTTTGCTCTGTATTTTCTTTATTTTTGATGTTTTTTAATTCATGTAAAGTCACTGTGCAATTCAGCCTTTGGGCTGCAAGGAGTGTTTTTAATAAACCAATAGTAATAATAATATAACAGCTACCATAACTCCTTACAAGGTTGAGAAAGATAAGACTTAAGGCTATGCATGGTGGAAAAATACTAAGTAAGTAAAGTTTGCGGTGACACCGTGTCAAAATCTCTTCTGTGAGTAGTGGTCATAACTGCTCATACATAACATTGAGCAGAACAAACCTACGGTCATGACGGTGGCTCATATTCGCCAATTCTATAGAGAACCCATGTTTTATTTACGGCGTTATATCGCCGTACTATTGCGTTATATCGCCGTACTATTGCGTTATATCGCCGTACTATTGTGTTATATCGCCGTATTTTATTGCATTATATCGCTGTACTATTGCGTTATATCGTTATATCGTTATATCGTTATATCGCCGTAAATAAAACATGGGTTCTCTAGGAATTGGCGAATATGAGCCACCGTACAAACCGGCTCTTCTCAGAGCCACCACCACTCACAAAAGAGATTTTGACATGGTGTCACCGCAAACCTTACTTACTTAGTAAGGTTGCGAGTGACTTACATTTCAGGGTTCTTGATTCCAATCTTGTAGGCTCGCTCTCTGTATGCCTTGCATGCCATCAAGATACTCTCTGTACCGCCTGACGTCATCTGAACCAAATACATTGTTTTACAACCGATTAAAGAACATAAACATGTCCAGTTTTGCTTCCTCCGAAAACTGTAATTCCTCGGAGTGGAATCTTCAAGCGCCAGGTCTAGTGTTGGTTTTGAACCTCAGGGTCATGATTTCTCCAGGGCCCAATTTCATAGAGCTGCTTACGCAGAAAATAATGCTTAACAATTTCCTGGTAAGCAGAAATGAGCAGGATACCAGTCACGAATTGTACACGTGACATGGTAGTTTGGCTGGTAACCTTATTCTGGTAAGCAGCATTTTAATGTGCTTAGCAAATTTTTGTGCTTAAGTAGCTCTAGCGCTGCTTAACGGTAAGCAAATTTTTGTGCTAACTATAGCAGAAAAATTTGCTTAAGTGTAAGTGTATTTCACAGGTTAGCAAGGAAATTAGGCAGCCATCTTGCGTGTTCACCATGGATTTGCATTGTCACGTCATTCATTTTCATACAGTAAGCACCGGGAGGTTTAGCATGCCTTTTCGTGTGCTTAGGGTTAGCAGCGCTATGAAATGGAAATCGCACAGTAAGCACAAAATCAGCCGTTAAGCAGCTCTATGAAATTGGGCCCTGGTCTGAGCCTCGCTGATTCCTTAAACCATCGAAGCTTCCTTGTGGGTACCCAGCTGCCAAATATGTAGTGCACCGAGCTAAATCAATCACAAGAACCATCTCTGCCCTCACTGGTACCCATTTACCCCTGCCTGAAGAGAAGTAATTATAGTTAAGTATCATTGCCCAAGGATACAAGTGTCATGACCGGGATTTGAACCCACGCCCTGATGAAGGAGTCACCATAACTCGGGTCCAGTGCATTTTTAATCTATCATTTAAGACACACTACAACACTCTTACAAAAATTTCTTAGATTTCTCAGTTTTTTTGACAGAAAATAAATTAGTGCAGGCTTTTAATTCTAAGTGTGTTAACTTACAGTTCCGCAAGCACTTGAACCGCCGTTAAAAAAGTCACAGCACATAGCAACCACTTCTGCCTCCATTTTTCTAGTCCCCGGAAACACATCTGGGTGGAGTAAATTATCACCAACAAACATACCATAAACCTACGAGAGATTGGAAACATAATGAAGCTGTGTAAATAAATCAAACTTGGAGAAAAGCAGAGTTGGTTGGAAACACCAGACATTGAGACCGCTCGGCCATGATTGGCCACAAAGTTCAGAATTTTCGCATCCCTGGTCAACAGGCACCTCAGTTGAAATTCAAAACCCATCCCCTGCTGCAATCTAGAGTGGGTGCTGCTAGACCATACTTGTTTGGTTGTGAGAGATCAGGAGGGTGACGTTTTATAAACCGCCATTTATCAAGATCACAGCGGTTTGTGATGATACGCAGCAAAAGTACATGGCATAACGATGATACCAAATTTCAAAATAAAAAAAAACGAAAAAAAACAAACAAACACCCCAACACCCCAACAAACACCCCAACAAACAAACAAACACACCAACAAACACCCCAACAAACAAACACCCTAACACCCCAATAAACAAACAAAAAGACAAAAAAAACAAACAAACAAACACCCCAACACCCCCCCCCAACAAAAAAAACAAAAAAAAAACCAAACAAACAAACAAACAAACAAACAAACAATCATTGTGGGAATAGGTGTGACTTCAGATGCTTCTTGAAAATGTGAAGTGGATGGGCAGAGCACAGAGATGGAGGGAGACTATTCCAAAGTTTAGGGGCGACAAATGAGAATGTCTTTTCAGCAGCTGATGCAAGAGATCTATGACGAATGTTGTTTACCTTGGCCATCAGTTTGTCATGTTGGTCTCCACAGTTGTACACAGCCCCCGACAGCCTACCTCCCTTCCAGTCAATTTTTTCTACACTCAGTCAATTACAAAAACAAAAATAGGTTTGATTAAAAAGTTTTCATACATCGGTGGTTTTTAGAAAAGTGAATTCGATTCTACCCACTCCTTGTTAACAAGCACATCATTCAACAATCATTATTTGGTTTTATCCATACACCGTTGTAAAGCACTGCATATTTCATACTTTCATACTTTCCCAATGAAACAATTTCACATATTTCATACTTTCCCAATGAAACAATTTCACAGGCATATTAGTTGGGTGGGACTCGAACCCACAACCTTTGCCATTCTAGAGCAGATGTCTTCCCACTTGACGACCGAGATGGTTATACACGATGCCAATTTTACATCTATTAAAAACAACATGTAGGGCCTAATAGTTTCTATCAAATTAGGTCGCCACATTTTGGTGAACTGAAGACAGCGACAAACCATATTTTATCCCTCTTGGTCAAACTGACTTTAATTTGAACACGGCAATTGAAATAAGCAACAGTGACTCGTCGGATCTTCAGATGCCATTCTGTGGCTGATTAATCCCGATATGAATTTCCAATTGATGAACTTTCCGATTCAAATCTTTTTTAATAACAGGTATGATATTTTGCCCAATGAAAAAGTAGGGAAATTGATTGAGTACAATAGCTGAACTCAATGTGCACATGGAATCGGCTTTGGACTTGTCGTGCTATTTTAAATATGAAGTTTGCTGATTTTTCAGAGGGCAAAATAAATCGGAAATCAGATTAAAGTAGGGAGAACATCAGACCTGTAATAATCACCAAGCTAGGGCTGGATAGCTCAGTTGGTAGAGCACTGGCACGTTAAACCGGAGGTCATTGGTTCAAATCCCGCTACGGTCAATTTTTCTTTGTTCAACTCCAAATCATTTCAAAACTCACCCAGTCAGTTTCCCTTCACGAATCACAACTCCCGTTAGTTCTCTAAAAGTGCCCCTAAAAAAAAAACACTCACCCAAGCTTTTATATTTTTCTTCCACAAGCGTTAAAAGCTTGTCATCACTGAGCCCGTTTTCCGGTAGCCTGGTGTTGTAAACAACCCCTGGGGGCAGTGGAAACATATCCTTAGCAATACTGGCTTTGGTCTTGTCCAACTCTTCCTGTATCTGTTTCGGAAATTTAAATGATTTGCAGATTTTAATTTTGAAGGAGTGCGAGAGCAATCGCTCTCCTCTCTACAACTTTAACCCTAACCATGCTAAATGCAACAATATGCACCAAATGGTAATAGTTGTTGTGATCTGTTGCATTTGGCAGTCAACTCACATGTCATTTTTTGACTGAATTTGTTGCATTCAGCAGTGAAGTGACTTCATATAGGTTTGGGTGCTTCTAATGTATCTGAACAACTTATAATGGGTATTTCAAAATATTGTTATGGGAAGAGTATTGAGAAGTATGATGTAATATTAGGTGAGAATCATAATTCAAATCATATTCAAAAGACTGAATAATAACAGTTAACAGTTACAAGTCACCACTACCCTTTGCATACTGTTGCATTTAGCAGGGCAAACACCCTTGCTCAGTCCTTTCACAAACTGCATGCCTGCAAAATGCAACAATATCCCTTGTTGCATTCTGTTGCATATGGCATGGTTCTCATTTCAACTGTGTTGCATTCTGTTGTATTTGGCAGGCTGTGTAGAGTGACCCTAATGGGGGCTAGGGATAAGGTAGGGTCATAGATTGGTAAATACCTTAACAATTAATGACCATAAAAACTTACTTGGTGAGAAACACCGCAGTTGTTGATTGCATAAACTGTTCTTGGTTGCATAAAACTACTTAATGGCTCAGGTGAAGGGGGGGGGGATGTGGTGTTTACTTTGGAAAAGGGTTTTAGGAGTGGAGTATGAGAATACCTTTCGACCAATAATAGGCAGGCTCCGGATGGTTCTGAAGAAGAAGAGTTTAGTTCTCTCAAATATACCTGAAAAGGTAATTTATGTCAAAAGTTTAGTCAAAGGGTTTTTTAACTTAACTACAGACAAAACAAATAATACATGATGGCAGAAAGAAGAAACTGCCCCCAACAATATTAAAAGTTGTAGAGTGAAAAAAAAAAGTTTTTGAGTGATAAAATGCAACTTACCTTGTAGCCAGGAGAATGGTAAGTGAAGTGGGCAGTGGGATTAGAGAGGGGGCGTTTAATTACAGTGTTGAAATTTTAAATTGAAATTGAGGGATGAATTCCAGTTGGACCTACAGATAAATGGAGCTTTTCTTGAAATTGTATTAATTGAAAAGCGGAAGGGGGGAGAGTGGGGCAGGTTGAGGACAGGGTTTTTAATTGATCCCTCAGTCGTGGATATGAACTAATTACTACTGATGTGAGATCAGCTTGATGGTTACTTATAATGAAAGATTTCATATGCTTCAACCGAGTCCAACTTTTACAATAACTTTCTGTAAGCTAACCCCCCCCCCCCAAACAAACCTGCCGTCAACAATTTTCAAACTAGTCTAGATGAATCTGCTGAGTGATGCTTTATAACCCACGGCAGATTTGGCAAGAGTGCGCCCTCAATCCTCAAAATATCCTCTTTTCCTGTCACTCTGCACCAAACTGTTTGGACTTAGATAAAAATTGGAATGTCTGACCCTGTGATAAGCAAATGATGGGCCTACTAGTCTTGGTGCAAGACATTTCTCGTTTACCCTTCACGCACAGCGCGGCCGACCCGCTCATTCAACTCACCACTAGCGCCCACCATGAACACCTGACTTAGCCCACGAAGCGCCCACCATGAACACCTGACTTAGCCCACGAACCGCCCCCTGCGAGAAACGTCTTGGGCCGTGTGCGTGATTTGCTCGTGAAAATCCGAGCACATTCCAACCATGTCGCTGCGGGGGCGGTTCGTGGGCTAAGTCAGGTTAGTGTATACGGGCGGTTTGTGCGCTATACCATGGAGCTATACACAGGTTCGTGGCGGGCGCTATTGGTGAGTTGAATGAGCGGGTCGGCCACGCTGTGTGTGAAAGGTAAACGAGAAACGTCTTGCACCAAGACTATGGGCCTACCAGACCCAGTCCTTCTGAATTCAAACACTTTGACAATTGTGGTCTGCACTAATGACGTCGCCTTTGCTCAAAGTAACCGGCTGTCAGAAAAACATTCCACACTTCTGCATCGGTCAGGTTGGTGTAGTGGTATCTTGCCTTGCCTTTCACCTCTGGGACCCCGGTTCAAATCCCACCGGGGGCACTATGTGGATTGGGTTTTCAGTCCCTGCCTGATTGCGTGGGTTTTCCCTGGAATAATTCTCTGGGGTTTTCCTCCCACATCTAAAACTGAAACTTCCTTCATTGTCTTCTCTCCATTGGGTTCTTGGCTAGTATAGTGATTTAGTTCGCTTTTCTGAGAGTCCTTGGCTTCACAACCAGAATCAATAAATGAAATAAATGAAATGAAATCATCGACGCGCCAAACTGCTGCAGATACAGGTTGCGGAGTGTTTCAACAAAAAACAAGGGTACCGGTAGGTATTATACAAGATTGGTAAGGATAAGAACAATCATTGATTGATTTTAGTCTAAAAGTTCACACTACAAAAACATTTTCTGAGAAATATTTCCCTCTGAAATGAAGTCAAAACTGTATTTGAAAAACCGAAAAGAACACAATCAGCTGATTTCGGTTGTTTCAACAACAATGAGCGTGTTCAACATGTTGAACACTGTGCATGGATTTTCTTCTAACTCACACAGTGGATTAAGCCCAAATTTTCACAGGTTTGTGACTGTGAGGCCTACTTCATATGGTTGATCACACAAAACATCTCGTCTGCGACTATTTTGTCAGCTCTACTAATCCTGTACAATCCCATTAAGGAATTGGGACTGTGAAGAGCTTAAGGAGTTGGAAGAGTTGTGTTTTGCATTACCTTCCAACATGATGATATGTGGCCCTCCTCCAGTGACATGTTAAGAATGTGTGGGAAGATGGAGACGAACGATGAGTTAGTAGAGTGAGTTTTTGTATATTTCCAACTTCTTATCCAGTGAGTAAGACGTTGGAACTCACTGAGGTCATGAAGGAAAAGCTCCTCCCTGAGCCAGCCTAGAATGACCACGATGGACGCCGTGGCTAGAATGATCTCCCAAGCTTCCCGTCCACTACACTGCTCGTTGATGATCCAACGAACGCCATCCACATACCGAGGTACAAGTTCCTGGAGAGAAGTTAAAGAACTGAATGAATATTTTACTGAAGTGCTTTTTTAAAGTCTTAAAATCAAACTGCAGAAATTCAAATAGTTTCAAATACTGATGAATAATGTTGGATTGTCGCTAGTTTAATTCAGGCACCTCCCTCTTGCGATTGCATTCTTGAAATTGAAGGTTTGGCCTAAATTTATTAGTCTTCGGTTCGGTATTACTGTTAGTGTTAGATCAACTGAACTGGTTAGTGGTTAAACCTTAAGGGTCCACTTAATTATTACATAAGAATACTAAGAATCTTGTCATGTTAAGTAAGAATTTAGAACCTAGGGATCTAAAAATGTGCAAAACAACAGATTCTTTCTTTGCAAAACTAAAAAAAGGCTAACAAAATAAAATTGTCTTTATTAAATTTAAAGATATAGTGTGGTTTTTAGACCAGCACTGCAGTGAATGAAAAATTCCCACAATTCTCCCCACCTGCCTAGCCCTTAGCCTAGTAAAGTAGCTAGACAGTAGTACTCTAGTACAGTCATTTGACCAGTTCGGGATCATTGACCAGTTCGGGATCACTTCAACTTTGCAACAACCCCATAATTAAGTTACTTCTCACATTACCAATTTCTGTTGATACATGTGAAGAATAACATGCAATAAACCAACAAACCCAAAATAAGGTTCCAAACTTCATCAACAAATAAATTATGGCCATTTTCTTGAAGTTTGTCTGCGATTTTGATCATTATTTTAGAAAAAAATTTTGGTTGAAAAACGCTGTTAAAACTTCTCACCTTTAAAATTTGAACTCCAGGGTGAATAACATTTATGTTAAATGCTTAGAATGTGTAAAAAATATTTCAGGTAAATACTGAGCAGTCGTCTTGTTTTTTTGAGGAGACGAAATTACCAAAATCGTCTTTTGGGGGGCATCGTACCCTTGACCAGTTCGGGATCACTCACTACTCAGCATCTCTCATTGCGTCAAATGGTGCCGCACTCAGTGAGGTAAAATCTTACTGCTGCAGTCGAAAGTTTATTTGTTGCTTTTAAGATACATTTCTTCAACAAATTCTTGTAGGAATATTGTTTTTTTGTGAGAAAATGAAACTTGGAGGAGGAAATTGGGACTGTAAGAATAGATATTTGGGTCAATGTTGCTTTTAGGCGTGCTTCACCTTTTCATTTGCCTTTGCTGTTGTTTTGTGTTTTTGTTGCTGGATTTTTGCGCTGCTGTTGAATACACTTGCATGAAATTCTCTGGAGAAAGGAAGTCCATGTCCATGCCAACACACTTGTGAAGTTTGTGTCCTTGAGAGACAGTTTTATGAATGGGAGTATTGGTTTGCAATAGAGGGCAAGCTACTGATTCAGAATAGAATCAACTGATCCTGAACTGGTCAAACAGGTGACAATACTTTTCTCAAAGCCTCTTCAAAAGTACTAATCTTTTTTTGTCAGTGAATACTTGGTGAGTTTTATAACATGTTTAGGTAAACTGATAAACTTTTTGGTTTAAAATGTCAAAGAGATTGCAACCAAAAACAATGTGAATTCAAAAAGTGATCCCGAACTGGTCAAATGACTGTAGTAGAGTAGTACGTATCATCATTCGTCGTACTCGATCGTACTCGTAGATTGTTGCGAAAACGTACACCCCCCCCCCCCAATCCTCCCGAAAGACGTTCCAAGTTCATATTGCCATTTTTTCAAATACAAACACTGACCATTACCTTCAACTGAACGAAAACATCCATGTCGATCGAATTTAGGTCATAAATCTAGACAGAATTTGATGTACATTCGACTTACGGTGTGAGACCAACTTTAAAGTTTTTATTAGGGTTTTTAATGACATGAAGGAACAGCGCCCTCCATCGTCAGCATTTTGGCATACGTCGTGATATGAGCTCCAAGACACTGTTCAAAGCATACTACAGTTTAGGCCTACGTAGAAAGCTAAAGATGCGATTTTGTAAGAATAAATATTGTGCATACAACAAAGAAAACATTAAAACATGAACTTTAGGATCGAAAAACCGTTGTTAGGGGGTTTGTTATCCTAATAAGGGTTTCTCATATCCTAAAGAACCCTTTTTTTGGCCATGGGGAAATCTTTCCCCGGAGTTTTTGCTGCCCCCTCCTCCCCCCCCCCCCCCCGGTGGGAAATGAGCTGAACAAAGGAGGTTAATTCAACAGAGGGCACCATCAGAAGAAATTCGTAAACAGTTCGTCGTATTCGGAGTGTGGGGGCCGACACAGAATCTCCTGCCACACCGGGCGTCTCGTCCTTCCGTGAAAATCTCCAACGTGTTTTCAAATCGACTAACAATCCGCTAACTGACTCACACAAAGTGACTCTTACCTAAGGCAATTCAGAAACATTAAAAAGCGACCAAAATGTGTTACATTTCCCCGAAAACAAGCCGGACTTGAGGCTTACGTGAGCAACTCCAGAGGTCTCTCGCAGCGCGCAACCTTGATGGTGTCGATATAAAGGCGACCGTCCCATCCAAGTTAGAATCACGTCCAACTGATACATTTCAACCACTCTGCTGCCCAGGCTGAGACTTTCAAAGAGTTATCATCAGCAGACAGACCATACCAGCTAGAATAGCCTAAACTTTTCACCAGCTGCATTCAGGTAAGAAGTAATATTAAGAGGTATAACACCGACCTCTCATAATATTATTGTTAAAACCATGCAGGGTATCAATACTCCGATATCTGTTATTAGTTCCTAGTTTCAGGTAGGCATTTACTGCAACAAACCGAACAGGGTAACTTGCCCTATAAAACACAACGAATACGGGATGTTTCGCTTCTGCAGTAAATACTGAAAGAGTAATGAGATGAAGAGAAGGTAAATGAGAAGAAAGACATTCCGATAAGAACTTGTAGTGCATGCAAGGTTATCTGTGGCAATGGAAGAGATTGGTTGATTCGCGAGACTTCTCGTGGAGAAATTTCCCACTACCAACACCTGTGAGAAAATAGTTAGAGAACTCATCCTGCGGACTGTTCCGCTGTCAAGGAGCAAAATAACAAAAACATCATTTTCAGGACAATTTCTTTCAGAACTGATTATCTCGCTCATAGATTCGGCAGCTTCGAATGCTATGGTTGGGACTAACGACTCCCATGAGGTGATCCTCGGCGCGTTCTATTTTCCTGACGCGAAGTCGTGGGAAACTAAACCGCTCCGGGGAACACCGACGGAGTTGTAGTTTGATTAACCCTAACAGACCTTTCCATTGTTGATGAACAAATTGCGCTGGTGTGCATGGACGGCGGAAACATTTGAGATTGTGAACAGAAGTTGTGACCAAATTCAAAATTTTCTGCAAACTTTGAATAAAATAAAATACATCCCATGATTGGTTGCTTTGGTTCCAACAAATTCAACTACTATTTTTGAATTTGTGTGTAACATTGTTACAAACTGTGGATACTTGTTTTTGTTTTGCATTGATGGCTTTCCAGAGCTTTCAAACCTCGGTTGGCTTGCAATAGAGGTCTTAAGCACAAAAGAAAAAGTAGTAAATATTTTGTTTTATAAACACCCCATACATTGTGCAGACGTCCGGGAACAATAAGTTGTTGTTGCTATGGGTAAAGTACATTGGTTGCTATGTGGATAGTACATCGGTTGCTTCAGGTAGGCCTATAAATGGTACCTTTTTAGCCGCGTGTGTATAATGGAGGGATTCGCGTTCACGCGGCATTTTCTTAAAAATAAGACGTATTATCTTATGACGTGCTCTACAAAGACCAACAGGCAGAACTCTAGTAAGGAGGGGGTAATATTATAATGTATAATGAAAAGTGTCCCCTCATCCTTCAGCTCAATATCCCACATTGGCTGAATTTTCTAGTAAGTATTAAAACATTTCGAAATGGGACATTATTTCACTCTTTTGCGAACCGTTGATCTGTTGATATATGCATTCAAGGCACATCCACCTCGTCTCTGGAATGAACTTCTACAGTGCATCCGCTGCTCCCATTCCTTGCCCTTGGATGTTTGTAAGAAGGCTCTGAAAACTCATATTATGTATGAACTATGACCTGCATGTTTAACTGGATTACTTGGTTAATTTTCTAGACTCTGTTCAGCGCTGTTAAACTATCTTTTATGTGTTAGAGCGTTCTATAAAATGTACGTATTGTATTTGTATTTGTATTTATGTAGGATAAAAAGTTTTTACATTGAGCTTTACCTGTACGATGCTAACTTGAATGCTTGAGGTAACTTGATAGGCCTATTACTTCGGATGTGACACATTGCTTAAGAGTTCAGACTAAGTTGGAGGTGCAGGGGTGAGGTAGGGTGATGATCCCTGGTAGTGGTCCATCACCCTAATTCTCATGCTGGAGGTTTTGTTTTTCTTGTAGACCAGCATTTTTATTATTAAACTCCCGGGAGGGAGTGGGGGTTGACGTTAGTGCAACTGTTGGGGACAACTGACACGGTCCAGGGGGTGGACTATACCTGAATGGCAGACGCTGTTTTGATGACGTACATCCCAGTATTTTTCTACCATTAGTAATTGAAACAATTAAGATCTACAGTTGGGCTGCCTTCGTGCTTTGGCATCAATCCAGAATAGTCTAAAATGTGAAAAAAAACTTACGCGGATCAATAAACTCGCAGGCGTAGTGCCTCACAAACACAATACGGGGCAATATAATATTTTGGAGTAGGGGCCCACCACACGCCTTCACACCAAAATACCATCAGTTCGAAAACTCTTCAAAGTTTTATTTGAAATACGGACACTTATTACTTCTTTTTGATGATGTGTAAATATTTTATTCCTTGGCGCTTTATGGTGTTCCATAGAAACTTTAGTCAAATTTTACATTTATAAATAAAGTTTCCATATTATGTTATGCAAGTGAATACTTTTGTTACTTTAGTTTCAGCCGGAAGATAATGCCAAAATTGTTAGATTGTTCGAAACAATTTTTTTTTATCAACACAGTTAACATATCAGACGAAACTTTTGAGGTTTATGTGTTTAAAAACTAAAATCGACCGTGAGCATTTTATACAAAAAATAATGCAATATACTCGATACAATACAAACCCTGAATTTCTTTAAAAATGTAGTGAAAGCGTACATGTTGAATGGCTTGATCCACTATACTGAATCATTACAATGACAACCTCTTATTACTTTCTTTCAATTTTCGTTCATGACAGGTAAACTGACTGTCACTTTTGTGATTCAACAATGTCTCCCCTGGCAATTGTGGTGTTCTCGGTTGCGTTTGGTGCGGCTTTTACATCAGCGTGTCCAACTTTCTGGACGTCGTACGGATCGCACTGCTACCGTCTCTACGGCACTCCGCGGACATGGCATCATGCCGAAGGACGCTGTCAGCGGTCATACTCAGGAAAGACACCTCATCTAGTATCTATTCACAGTTACGGAGAAAACGCCTTCATAAAACAATTAATTGAGACAGCTATTGGAGGAAATGGCGAGTACAGCTACTGGATTGGATTGAACGAGTTACACTGGCCCGGTCTGTACAGCTGGTCCGATAACTCAGTAAACAATTACCAAAGCTGGCGCCAAGGAGAGCCGAATAATGCCGGTGGAAAACCGGAGCACTGCGTTGAGTTTTGGAAGATTAGCAATAGGGTGGGATGGAACGATAAGATTTGTAGTACGAATAGGAGGTACATTTGCAAGATGCAGAAGTAATAAGCCTAAATGCTATCGCATAACGTCAATCTATTATCATGCCTTACTAATGTGCCTTATGAAGTCTTACCAGATTATTACTCAAATGTACTGTACATCACAATATAGGTCATGTCACACAGTGCAACTTGGCAACCTATACATAGAGGCAAGCAACGGCGCTGTATGCAAAAGGAACACTTTGGTGGCACAGGAGTCATTTTTCTAAAGATGTCTTACAATACTCAAGAAAGTCATCTGACAAATGAAATTTGAATGTCTGTTCTACCTGGAGATTGCTTGGAACTGGTTGCCTGTGAACTGCCCTGTGTGACTTGACCCTCAGAGGTGAGCTACCCCCCCCCCAAATAAAATAAAATATAAAACAACTCACGTTACTGTTGCCGAACAAACCATGCAACGACGATAACAATTAACAATTTCGTAATGCTCGCTAATTCCTTCAATTATATTTCTATAATCGAATACGCTTTATAAATTCCAGTCACCAGACCAGCGTTTTATAGGATGTTTTTTTTCGTCCCTTGATTTTTTTCTGTTTTGTTTTAAATAAGCTGTGGAACTAAGAAATATTGAGCTGTGCAACACATAAGTAGTAATTAAGCATTGGAACGTAAAAGCAAATAATGTAGTAAGAATTGGAACTTCAAAATGATTAAGCTGTGGAACTGCGATCAATAAACTATGGAACTTAAACAAGACTGTGTAACTTCAAAATATAGAGCCGTAGAACTCAGAAATGATAAACTTTGTAACTTCAAACAATGATTAGGAAAGACCTAGAGATTATCTCAACTTCTAAAAACAATTCAATCTAAAATAATAATAAAAAAGTTCGTTAATGGAACAATAACATATTTAGTACGCACCAAAAAATAAATAAATAAATAAATAAATTGCAAGACAGCTCTTAGGGCACAATTTGGCTATGGATTGAACGAGTTACACTGGCCCGGTGTACACAGATGGTCTGATAGCTTAGTAAACAATTACCAAAGCTGGCTCTTCGGAGAATCGAATGATGCTGGAGAGCGCTGCGTTGAGTTTTGGAAGACTAGCAATAGGGTGGGATGGAACGAGCGCCTTGTAGTAACAGGAAGAGTGACATTTGCAAGATGCCGAACGCGAAGTAGGATAATTTCTTTTTGCATATTAACGACAATTTTCGTATTGACCGTCCAAGTATCGCGCGTATTCAAAGATTTGTTGAACCCATTGAGTTATATATACTAGAGGGTGCATATTACATATAACTAGAGGGCGCACTGGTAATGCTACGTCATAGAGTTATATATAACTCTATGACGTAGCATTATGTACGGTTAGCAGCGCTATGAAATGGAAACTCTAGCATAAACTCAGCCGTTAGGCAGCTCTTTGAATTTGGGTCATGGATGGAACACGTTAAGCCGCCTAGTCTTGGTTCCAAGACCTTCGCATGGATCAATTCGAACAACAGAATGAGTCCACTATCCATCGTTGGTAGTTCGCACCGAAATGGATCAATTCAAACAACAGAGGGCGTCACTATCCTCGGTTCGATTTCCAGCTTTACTACAGACAGTCGTCAACCGAAATTAATTCAAGAAGAAAAGCGCGCCCTCTGTAGGGTTATCACGTTACGTTACGAGTATGAGATAGTGGGTGGACGGAAGATGAGACCAAGTAGAGGACCCTACGTCATCACAGCGATATGAATAAAACATTTCGATCGGGTCATAATTAGCATACTATAACTGTGCATGGTCGTCGTGTAAGTACAGTATATGCCTTGCGTCCGTATAGTGTTTCATGTCACTGCATACATGTACATACATAAGACGCTCTGTTCTAAATGTACTGTTATTAAATCAATTTCGTCTGATAATTGGGAATTAGAATCGTGAATAGAAAGTAAAAAGAGAAGTTTATAAAATATGGACAACAGGACAAGCACTAGTGGTTCTTATCTTATAAATTTATTTTCCTTCATTTCAAAAAGAAAGTAGGCCTTCAGTTGAAATTTGTCAGTCAAAGCAGTATTGCGTCTTTCAATTGAAAAATACTAATTTAACAGCATGCAATTCGCTTTCTTTTGTGTGCTGCAACTCTTGGATATGACTGAGTTGGAAGAGTTGAACATTTTCTACAGTAATTTAGTTTAACAGTTTTATTTTTCCACTTAAAATGTGTGAGCTACTTAATCACTATCAGTACAACGTATTCACCTCTGGCAAGATAGAAACCACACTTTAAAGTTAGGATTGCCATTTCCCAAAGCTTCATAATGTCATGGTCTATTATGGTCTCAATGACTTTAAACCACCGGACCAATCATTAATTAATAATGACTCAAATATAAGCACCTTTTCATGTTAAAAAAAGCCTCAAAAGTAAGTTTTATCCCTAGAAATACATATACAATTTTTGTATATTATTTAATTATGCAAAAATCATCAAACGATATATGGAAATTATTTGTATGTGTTACATTATTTAACTCAATGTTCATGTTAAAAAGGTTTTTTTTCCAGCTTTTCACTCATTTCCAAAACATAATTACTTCAAAGAAATGTTTTATCTGTTGTTATGGAATGCTTCTGTGAAAGACATTATTATTTTTTAAAATGAGTTGCTTTAATTATTTCTTATATTTCCTATCAAGTACGCATTTTGTATCTTTGTTTAGTCAATGTGCCAACCGTTTTTCTCTTGGGATATAAACACATTTACAAAAAAGAACCACTGCCATCTAAAGATCTTAAACATATGGACAATTTGTCATATTTACTCATACTGAGCAATACATATGATTTATGAGTAATTGCTACACATGCAAAGTGTGACCATCTGCAACAAACATCACAGCGAACCCACATTTGCTGTCTGGCAAAAGAGGGACAACCAATCATGTCACATTTTGTTCGCTGCGAAGGTGGCTTGACAGCTGCATGAATGAGCTCATGAAGTATAAAAGTCCTCATCAGTGCCGGCAAGTCGTTGGCCAATGAGGAAAGTCCACTTTTTATGCCAAGGGTCAAAGCCAAGGCATTCTGTTGAGAGGAAGATATAAGAAAAAGACATCCCCAGTAGAATGACATCCCCTGTAGAGTGACATCCCCAGTAGAGTGACATCCCCAGTAGAGTGACATCCCCAGTAGAGTGACATCCCACGTAGAGTGACATCCCACGTAGACATCCCCAGTAGAATGACATCCCCAGTAGAGTGACATCCCACACAGAGTGACATCCCCAGTAGAGTGACATCCCCAGTAGAGTGACATCCCACGTAGAGTGACATCCCCAGTAGAGTGACATCCCACGTAGACATCCCCAGTAGAGTGACATCCCCAGTAGAGTGACATCCCACGTAGAGTGACATCCCCAGTAGAGTGACATCCCACGTAGAGTGACATCCCACGTAGAGTGACATCCCACGTAGACATCCCCAGTAGAATGACATCCCCAGTAGAGTGACATCCCCAGTAGAGTGACATCCCCTGTAGAATGAAATCCCCAGTAGAATGACACCCTAATTATACTTATAATACATTAATAGTAATACAGTAGACTGACAGCATGTGTAATTTAATAGTAATACTAACCAACATGACAAATGATCCACAGCTATGACGATCCTTTTGTAGTGCTTAAGCATGGAGGTAGAATTCTACCTCCATGGCCGAAGTAAATAACACAGTCCATGTTCAAAAAAAATTCCCGAAAAATCGCAATAAACGTACTTATACAATTAAAATTAGAGAGTGTTGAAGATCGGCAGACGGATACGTCCCGTGTACTGACTGTTGTTGTTTCCTCGAAAGTCGCGCGCTTTGCCTCGATTTCGATTTGACATCTGACCATTTTGGTCATGCCTCCTACATTATACATGAATTATGCATATGTTTTATTCATACTGCCATGACGCGCGGCCTGTACACGGTCTCCTTTTCCGTCTACCCATTTGGTCAGTTGTCCTATCCAAATGTATACCATGAGAGAGACAAAAGGATTGAATTGCAAAAGTTCTTCGGAGACACAAGGCAGAACAACTCAGACTGCAATATGTAAAATATTTTGGAAATTAGTAAAAGAAAGCTGCGTAATTATAAACAATGTTAGAGGAATTTACAAATATTTAATTAACATTCAATGTTTTGGATCAGAAATCTGCTTCTTTGGGTTTCTTATCCTCGTGGGGGTTTCCTAAATTATAAAAGACTAATACAAAAGCAAGCGTCGCCAATCACACTGTGAATGGCCTGGATGATGTGATTTTCCTTAAAAATGGAAAAGTGAATCGATAGGATGTGTTTTTAGAAATAATGAAATGTTAAAACTAGAAGCAGTATTAATCAATAACCGTAAACACGATTAGGCTGTGGAACTCAGATATATAAGCTGTCGAACTTAGAAATAATGAGTTGTAGAATTTAGAAGTAAAGTAATAAATATTCAGCGATGGAACTTAAAATCACATAATGTGGAACTTAAGCACGATTAAGCTGTGTAACTCAGAATCATTAAACTGTGTAACTTAAGAAATGTAAGCTGTGGAACTTAGAAATAATGAGCTGTGGAACTCACTTAAAGTAATATAAAGCATTTGAACTTAAAAGAAAACAAAAAGTTAAACTACTCTGAATCAATGAGCCGTGGAACTTAGAATTAACGAACATAAAAATAATGAGATCTGGAACTCAGAAATAATGACGCGTGAAACAAATAAGTTGTGGAACCTCGAAATATTAAACTGTGAAACTCAAAAACAAATAAGCTCAGGTGGAACTACGAAATAATGAGCTGTGGACATTAGAACTGATAAGCTTTGTAACTTCAAACAAAGATTAAGAAAGACTTAAATATTATCCGAAATTCGAAAACCAGTTTTCTACTGTAAAACAACGATTGAAACTACGTGACTAGCATCTCCTAAGATCACACCAAGCGACCTCTTGACATCCGGTTGTTGCTTTGACTTTTAAAGAGTGATCAGCAGCCTAACGACTTTACCAGATTATCCCTGCCTTTTTGTGGATTGATTCACAGTAGGGCCTACACATTAACAAAAAAACTTGATTACAGATAGAGTGACAATGTGCGTTTCATGACTTTTGATGCCAGTCAGGATCCTACACTGACGAGCAAATAACGAGAAACACATTTTTATGTCATGATAACAGGTCACCAAAGCTTATTTTTTATTCCCAGAAAAGAATCTCAAGGTCTGTGGTTTAGTCATCTGGTAAACAAATTGCCTGGTCGTGTTGTTGTACTTCCCCTTAGTCTTGATTACCGACGTTCGTTTTGTTCATGTAGTCACTAATAACATAACACGAATAACTGGAGAAAAGATGCCTGTAGCAAACAATCATCTGGATCAGTTTTGACCATAGAGTTATATATAGGAACTAGAGGGCGCACTGGTAATGCTACGTGCACAAACGCGACGGAACCACAAGGAGGCACGCGCGCCATTTTGTACGAGGGCAACATTGAATACGAAATACGCGGTGTGCTAATTAAATACACGTTATGCGGTCTAAAAACAAAACAAAAAACGAGCGGCTGTATTAAGGTTGTTTCGTGGGGTTTAGGTTTACGTTTCAAAAGAGGATGAACACACTATGTCATGATTTATTGTCCAAAGGGAAGGAATATAATTCTAAATTATTATATTTATTCGGGGATTATTTAGTAGCATAAACGGTCTTCACTGGCGATTATAAATTTCACAGTAAACCCTTTCATTGTTAACCGTTGCTCTTTTGCAACACGCACAAATGGTTTAGACGTTGTTTTGGACTACTTCAGTACTTACGAAATGGCCGCCGCGCTGCCCTTGTCGGGCCGCGTAAAATTTAGGCTACTGCGCCCTCTAGTTCCTATATATAACTCTATGGTTTTGACACAGATTCGTAGACTTGCACAGTCCCTCCGATCCAGCGAATGTAGCGCCCTCTACGGTGATTAATACAAAACCCAAGCGTCGCCAAGCACAGTGTGAATGGCCTGGATGTGATTTTACATTAAAAATGGAAAAGTGAGTCGATTGGATGTGTTTTAAGGACAAATTATTCAAAAACTTATCCACACCTCAAAAATCACATCTGAGCCATGGCCAGAAATCACATTCTTGGTTAATTGCCACTAGCCAAAATCGCATCCACTGTCTGGCTGCATTACCAAAATCACATCCACTGTCTGGCTGCATTACCAAAATCACATCCACTGTCTGGCTTCATTACCAAAGTCACATCCACTGTCCCGGCCAGAGCCAAAATCACATCTGAGTCAGAAATCACATCCATGGTTAATTGTACTTAGCCAAAATCACATCCACTGTCTGGCTAACCCAAATCACACCTAGCGAACATTTTATGACTATACTCCCCCCCCCCCAGCTGAAAGTTGATTCAAAAGAGAGCACTTTTAGAGATGTACACAGTTCGCCGTTAGAGGGGACAGAATCTCCAGGGGGACAAAATCTCCTGCCGCAACGGACCTGTCATCATTCGGTAAAAATGTCTAATCAGTTTTAAATTCAAACAAGCGGCCGACTGACTCACACAAAGTGAATCTAACAATTAAAGAATTCAACAGAATTCTGGACAGACAAAAATGTGCTACATTTCCCTTGAATCGAGCCAGACTAGGCTACGTGACTAAAAGCAACTCCCGAGATCAAACACAGCGACCTCTTCATCCCCCATCCGGTGTCGATATAATCGTCACGTCCAAGTTTCCAACCTGTTTTCAACCATGTCATTCAAATAAGGAACACAAAAACCACAGCCAGGTCGATACATTTCTGATTATCTTCGGACAATAATTTATAAATATATAGTTATTTTGTTTTACTAGGAAATGTGCAGGGAGTTACAAAAGTTGTAAAAACAACTACCATAAAAAAGGAATCTTATTTCACAAGCCCCGTGGTCATAAAACAACCGAAGCTGGAAGATTGCACACTATGAAATGCTACGTTTGTGGACAGAAACAAGAGTGCAGGCTAACCACCATGGGTGCACAACACCAAGTAAACTTCCTGCAACAATGTTAAATATTAAACTTTCACAAATCCTCAAATTATACTTTATTATCTCAGCCTCTTGAAATAATATAATTAAATATATTTTATGAAAATTGAACTATATCCACCCTCCAAACTTTCAGTAGGTTGGCCGTTCGGCTTTTGAGCTAGGATTATCCAAGACTCGATCTTCAAAACAGGGCCATTTTAAGAGGGTTGGTGTACCAAAGATATGCATGCAGACGACCGAAAGTGCAAGCTGACAAATCACCTCGGACAAATCAAAAACACGGAAATCGTTGGGTCTGTAAGACCAGCGCCTGTCTTTATCCTTGCGGTTAAAGACAGGGGACCAGTCTAAACCAAACAGCGCTCTCCGGAGTAGCGCCCTCAGTTGATGAAATAATCAGCTCACACCGCAGTAGCCTCTTCATCAGTCGTTACAGTGCCTTTTTCGTTTTCAGGGACAGGTAACTTCTTGCCAATGTTTTCGGAATCTTCGATTGTCTCAGGGAGGGGTTTGTCTTTTGTCTCTGGCAGGATGGGAACAAGGATTGAAGACAAGACACAAAGTGCTCCAATAATTGTCAGAGGGAGGTAATGTGCGATTTCATCCTTAGAAGAAAAGAGAGATGAAAATTAACAACTAATAAAAAAAACACCACATCTGACATTAAAGCTTCAAGTCTATTTATAGCATGCTCTCAGTTTTTTTTAAACAAATAGAATACACTGGGTGGGTGATCAATAAATGACTACTCACAGCAAAAAAAAAACCCCCAAAACCCCACACACACAACAATATTTGAAGGAGTGCTTCTTTTAAATTGACTTACAAAATACAGAACAAATGGTGCTACTACAGTGCCGATATTGCCACAAACCGCTCCCACTCCAAAACCAAATGTCCTGCGAAGAAAACAAAACAAAACCTTAATGATAACACCTTCAAAATTTACAGAGAACTTCATTAGCTTAATTAAAGAGAAACTTCCATCAACTTAATGATCCCTTTACATTATTGAACTCATACATTGTTGTCCTCGCGCCGCCATCTTAAAAGCAAAACAATTAAACAATGGAAAATGCGCGTCTATGTACGCGCAGCGCACAGTGGGCCAATGAGTAGACTGGTCCCCTGGGGTAAAGACAGGCACCGGTCTTCCAGGCCCAATGATTTCATTGGATACAAAGATGTTATTGGATAGACTTGCTGTGGCGTAAGCTTTTCATATTTGTGTTATGATTGGTCCGAGGCGATGTACAGTAATTTGGTGATGTAATTGTCTGCATGTAGCGTGTGCATAATGTTGTGTACATCATGCACTGTTGTTTTATTCACCATGAAATGTGTACATGTACGTGTGAACTGACTGCGAATCTCTGTGCGAAATGAATGCAAGGCCAAAGGTAGATCTGGCAACATCCGGTCAGGCAGGTGTCTGGCGTTATTCACGAGCCTCGAAGTGTGACGTCAGATGTTCAAAGCTAGACAATTCGACCTCTAACCGATGGCGCCCTACACAAATGACGTCGTGCCCACAAGGACTATAGTACATGTACTTACCTAATAGGTGTTGGCAATATCTCTGTGCAACAGATTGTGTTAATTGAATATGAACAGATGATGCATAGTTTAACAATCATGGCTGAAATCAAGATGGCGACGGTCAAATCGGTGCCATTAGCTGAAGAAGAAACAGAAAAACAACAAAACATGAAATGAAAGAAACAACACAATACATCAGTGGTGTTTTGTTTAGTGATAAAGTAAATTCCCTTTCGTTAAAAAGTCTTAGAAGTTAGGTTACAGCTAGCAGTTATTGTCTCCATTAACCTCAGTGGTTTCGCGGAGGTTTGCTGAATTTTACAAAATCTACATGCGCGAATGGCTGTTGTATGTAACAAACTGTTTTTTGAGTAGTACCTCAAAATAGAAGATTGTAGTCCCAATGTTTAATAATAATAATAATAATAATAATAATAAATCTTATAAAGCGCTGGTATCTAGAAAAAAAACTATTCACTGCGCTAAAATATGACCAAGGGAAAAATTAATGGTAGGCTTGACTGAAAAGGTGAGTTTTGAGATTGGATTTGAATGAAGAAATGTCAGGTTGTGATCTAAGGGTGAGAGGCAAGTCGTTCCACAGGTGGGGGGCTGCAACCGAGAAACTTCTATCCCCATAAGCTTTCAACCTGGAAGGTGGAACGGCAAGTTGGCATCACTGGACCTTAGTTGGCGAACGGGCTTATACGGCAGGAGAAGCCTCTGCAAGTACAACGGGGATGAAGTCTCTGTCATACAACGGTATGTTGTACAAAGGAGTTTGAAGATGATGCGTTGCTCAACAGGGAGCCAGTGTAATGCTTGAAGAACCGGGGTGATATGCTCAAACTGTTTTGAGCGTGTTAGGATACGAGCTGCAATGTTCTGGATTCTCTGAAGGTGATGCAAGGTGGAAGCTGGAAGTCAATTAAGAGTGAGTTGCAGTAGTCGAGCCGAGACGTTACAAGTGCGTAAATGAGTTGCTCTGCTGTTTTGTCAGAGAGCAATGAGCGGATGTGGTTTATGTTCTTCAAGTAGTACATGGCGATGCGGGAGGAGTTTTTGACGTTGGTTGTGAAGTTCATGTGCCTGTCAAAGATGACACCAAGGTTTCTAGCTGTGTTGCTACAAGGAATGACATGGCCATCAATCAGGATGCTGTGAATGGTGTTGTGGCGATGTTGACTTTGGGAGTTCAGCAAGAGGAGAGGGTTTCGATATTTGACGGTATCCAAATTGGCGGCTACGGCTACGACTGTTGTTAAGGGTGTTGCTAAGGACGTCCTATATTTCAAGGCACGATGACGCCGTGTTTAGCAGTTGCCGCCATTTCAGACACCACCTTAAAAGACCATTACACACAAGCGACAAAAATATACCGCAACGCATTTATGGAAAACCGAGTACAGTTAAAAATTAAACCGAGCGGTCAATATGGGCTGTATTTTACATGTAACTATGGCAGGCTTTATACTTGTGTACCACTGCTTAACAATCATTATGCTTGGGCAAGGATGTGACCCAGAATCCTTTGCGCGCCGATCATGCGCAGTGGGACACGCGTAATGGGCTAATGGGTAATCAGCTCTCACCTGTTGTTGGTGGGAGGACAGCCGTTGATATGCTTGCTAACCCAGCCACGAGGAAAAACAGACTCATGGATGGCCGACGACCCCACCTAGTATAGAAATAATATACAAACAAATACAGTGCTGAATTAGAAACTCAAATTACCCTTTGTCACAGCGGGTCATTTTACCAGATTATCATAAGGACCTTGTCACACGAGGCATCTTTTACAGGCAACTTGGAGGCAACCAACTGCAGGGGCAGTGCATTCTACAAGATCACTTCGGTAGCACATGAGTACTTTTTTAAACAATGTCTTACGATCCCTAAGAAAAATGTGTGAACATTCAAATGTGAATGCCTTTTCTATATGGAGATTGCCTGGAACTGGTTGCCTGTAAATTTCCTCGTGTGACATGGGCCTAAGACTTATACATGTACTCATGAACAACAATATACCCCTTGCATTGGCCGCCATCTTTGATGACAAAGAATGGAAATGTGCACCGTGCACGCTCCGCGCACGACTCTAACTCAGCAGCCAATGATAGCTCCTCGAGCAAGTACGTTTTATCAGCGATGGCGGCCAATACAGGGGTTTGTAAGTATAGAAGTTATGTGTTGACGTCATCATGCCGCCATCTTAGAGGTAAAACGACGATGGAACAATGGGAACACAGTGAACGGATAGCGCATAGGATGTGCCAATGAACGACCTACTTTTGACCTCTCGGCGAGGGCGCTCTACTACGGCGACATGTGCATAGAAACAGAAAAAAACAAAGAATTGCCAAAGATAGCACATTAAATAATGTGTAGACAACAAATTAGTTTCCCTTGCAGGTTCCATTTTGACTTAAAACCAGACCAAACAATGTTGTAATTTGAACTGCAAAACGACAATCAGATAAGTTCTGGCGAAATTTAACATTGTTTCAACACTTTTGTTGACAAGTCTTTTTTCATAATTTTCATGGCATAGAGGTCACGACATTGCTTCAAAAGAATGCTTAAAAATAACTTGTCTTCTTTTCTCAATCGTCACGAGGAAACTTGAACTTGTTAGACCCAAGGTAAATTGATGAGGGTTAGCGGTATAACCTACCACGTCATGGTGAAATGGATAATTATGTACCCGGGCAGCTCTACCACTCCAAGTAGTAGAACATTTATATATTTATTTCCAGCAAGATTGGTTGCGTTTAGCGATGCTCCGTAGTACGTCAGCAGTGATACGAACCTGTAGAATAAACAAAAATATGATAGTGATAAAATATAATGCCGGTTAAAGAAATTGTTCATCTCTTACAAAGAAAATGTAATTGAACAAATACAAAAATCTGAAACTAGTGTCTACTTATGATAATAATTGTTTCACTTCGTCTCAAAAAAGAAAGGATAAATGTACCCGTTGGCCTTTTAAAGGAAGTGTATACATTTGGTAATTGTCAAAGACCAGTATCCTCACTTGGTATACCCAAATAATGCATAAACTAACAAACCTATGAAAATTCGGGGCTCCACAAGTCGTCGAAGTTGCAAACAATAATGAAAGAATTAACGACACTTGTTGCGAAGACTTGCGTGTTTTCATATGCCCGAGAATGGCGTCACGCCTAAAGCCTTTCTCAGATTTAAATTGTTTGATTATTACCTCTTTCTCTAAAACTACATTACTCACCATACAAAATATACGATAACTATGTTTAAAAGTACCCTCCGACTTTTAAATATATCTTTAAACCTGCACGTGCTTTTCTCTGGTAAACTTTCAGTAGGTACAGAAAGGTTATTTTGGTTGTCGTCATCGCTCGTGATCAAAGGAGGTGGCAAATCTCCAATGTGAAGAAACCCACCGGGTGGGGGCGTGCTTTTGTTCCAACGGGCCATCTTTTCCAGTACGACACGTGCCTGGTTTTTGCGCCCTACTGCGAGTAACCACCTCACGGAATCATCCAAAAGGCTGTAGACATGGAATAAAAAAATCAACGTTCATAAATACCCGGTAAAGTACAGTATGTCCACACTGATTGGTCGAGTGAAGATCACATGGCCATGTTTAAATGTGCGATATAAATACAAAGTACAGTGAGAAGTGTTTAAACATACGCGTGGTACATCTGAAACTGAAACTTTGCTTGGTGGAAGTACAATCGAGTGAGGTTTGCGGTGACAACAAACAAAAAGTATCGTCTAAGAGATGTGGTCGTTCTGAGAAAGACACTTGGTTCGACGACTCGACGTTTCGATCAGATGCTCTGGATGATCGTCTTCAGTCTTCAGTATGCTCTGGTCGTCTTCTGTGATTGTTCCTGAAGACGACAGAGCATACTGATCGAAACGTCGAGATGTCAAACCACCAGTTCTTCTCAGAACCATCACAACTCATAAAAGAGATTGATGCAAATGGTGCCACCGCAAACCTCACTTGAACATTGGTACATCGAACTGTATAATTTGTTTCGTTTGTGGTATTTTTTATCATGAGCGTTTCCTCTTCTTTCTGTCTGGTTTCGATTATGACAAAACTCATGTCAACCCCAAACTGCTATGCTGTTGAAGGCTCAAAATATCATAAAGCCAGTGAGAAAAATTGTTCCTTAATCGTACTTACAGTATAATGTATTTACATGACTGTATAGGTATGCGTAACCTAGTGAATTGGATTGAATTAAAATGGTTTACCAATGAAAACGTCATCGCAGCCAATCAAGAGAATTTACAATTAAAAATATGTTTAGAAAAGAAAACTGGAAAGAAAACAATAATATAATGTAATAATGACTAAGCTACAAAATGCACAGAAGAACACAGGAATGAACGTGAAAGTATCTGTGAATCAAAGCTATTCAATGGAAATTTCCTGGTACATGTACTATCATACAGGTACACCAAAAGAAAATGGGAAGAAATGAGCTGAAAAGTTGGACTTCGAATTTGTAAAGCAAAACCTGAAATGGACATCATTTAGAAAATAAATATTTAACAAGTTATAAATGGCCGTTAGTTGTAAAACTATTTTTACTACACTCTAAAATTATCAGATCAGAATCGACCCAGATTCCAGCTCACGGGAAGCCTGGCTCGTTTCTTGGTCAGGCTGACTCGGGAAGTGATTTCAAGTATTGGATTTTGACTCCGATTCTGCGCGTCAGTTTGACCCTTTTTGGGGTCATTTTGAAACAGATTCCGTCACTTAGAAATGGGTAGCCCGAACATCTGACGTCACACTTCGAGGCTCGTGAATAACGCCAGATACATGTACCTGCCAGACCGGATGTTGGCAGATGTACCTTTGACCTAGCATTCATTTCACACGAGGACTCGGCGACTCCAGTCAATTCACACGTACATGTTCACATTACATAGTAAATATAACGACACTACATGACACTAGTTGCATGCAGCAGACGATCGAAAGTGCAAGCTGACAAACTACATCACCTCGTAACCTCGACCAATCATAACACAGATATGCAAAGCTTACGTCACAGCACGTTTATCCAATGAAATCGTTGTATCCAATGAAATCAATGGGTCTGTAAAACCAGTGCATGTCTTTATCCTTGCGGATAAAGACAGGGGACCAGTCTAAGAAATGGGTCAGGCCCCACGGGGCCCGGATCTCGGTCAATTCTGACCCGGATGTCTTAAGAAGTTGTAAAAATTGATAAACACACAACAAGCTATACTTACAACCAGAGCGGCGCGGCTATCAAACATGGTACTGAAATAACAAGCTGCATATAGCGCCAATTGGTAAACACGTAGCCTATTGGGGCTAGAAACACCATGGCAATACCCCAGAGCATGTTGTTTATGCTGCCCGCTAGAGTTCGGCATTCCGAAGGAAACATCTCCATTATCATCACAAACTGCACTTGATTATAGCCCTGTACGAGAACAAGATATCAACAAATCAAGTTATTATTTGTTCATTTTATAGAATATAAAAAAAAAAAAAAAAAGTTTCGATATATGTAATGAATTTTAAAGGTGAACAAATAGTATTAGCTGCTTGCAAACTGCTCATCAATGGTATAAATGCAAACAAGTAGTTAGTGGCTGACATTTCGACCCTAGCAAGGCTAAATAACAACATACAAACATTACAACAACACTACAAGCATAAACAGGTATACTGGTGTAACAAAAGCAGTCAAGTGGAAATAGATGACAGAGATGAAAGCACACACAGAAGGCAGGGGGTGAACAAAGAGGGTAACAATTTTGATTAAAGGTACAGTATTGTACAGGATTGGTAAAACTGGAAGAACAAAAATAGTCGCAGACAGCGTTCACGTATTGTGTGATCAACCACATAAAACGCTTGAAAATTTTGGCTTAATCCGTTTTGTGAGTCAAGTGAAAAACCATACACAATCTTCAGCATGTAAACACATTGTCCTTCATTTCTGAAGTGACAACCAAAATCAACGGTTTATTTTTAATGTTATCAGAACAGTTGTTTAGGTATGAACTTCGTGTAAGTATGAAACTTTGGGCCTAAAACTAAACAAACATTATGTGTTATCCTTTAATCCTGTATGGTGGTACCTTTACCAGAATAACTGTTCTTCTGTCCAAGAGGGGGTAAAGAGTCAGTTACGTACATCTAGGGTTCGTGGTCTTGGGTAGGCCTACTGCCTCTTCATTCACTTTGTCTCTGAACGTTATTAGCATTTTGGGGGAATTTGTCAACTGTAGGCTTATAATCAGTCACATTGCCCCCCACCACAAAAAAGGAAAACAAAGAAAAAATAAAAGAAACAGCAACATACAAAGAAAGAGAACCCCCATAACAAACACAAACCGCATCAAAAAATCACAAACAAACAAACAAATAAATAAATAAAGAAACAAACAAACAAACAATTAAACAATCAAAACAAACAATTAAACAAACAATTAAACAAACAAAAAACCCCAAATAAACACCCCAACACCCCCAACGAACAAACAAACAAACAGACACCCCCAACAAACAAACTTGTTTATGATAATTTTAGGAATGTTAATAGCCGTTGCTAAAATTATCATAATAAACACTCTTTATCCCCTTCCATTCATTTGCTCACTTGCGCAAACATGCCGGTCAGAAACCAGAGCGACACTATCCCAACGTAATTCCAAACGAAAGCAACGGCCATGCCGAACACGCCATTCGCCACGCAGGCCCCGAGGAGCACAATCTTCCTTCCGAAGACATCCGAAAGGTACCCGAACAGTACCGAACCAGTCAGCATGCCGAATAGGAAAATCGACTGGGCGGTTTCGACAAGTAGACTTAGATCACAGACAAGATCGAGCTGTAAGGAAATCAGAAAATCGTATCAGCCGTTAAGAAGTCATTCATTTTCATTATGTTTTATTCAGAAGATCTGTATTTAATTTGAATTAATGAGGCACGGCGGAAAAGCGATCACTAAAACACTAAAGTAAAATCCACACGATGACGTCTAAAAAAGAAGAAGATTAATCTCCTGTAACTAGTGTATTTTTCACAAGAAAAGAGCAGTAAAAGATCACTAAAATACTACAGAAAATCGACACGATGAATGTCTAAAATATAAAATGATTAATCTCATGCAACTAATTTATTCTTCGCAAGAAAAAAACATGTGAAGGGCAAAAGGTCATCACGAGGCTGGCTACACACAATGATACCAGTTTACAATACCCGATTCAACAAAACTACTAAGTTTCTGACAAAAATTGTTCCGTTTAGCAACTACATTGTACACTAGAACCCACAATCCCGTCACCACACAGAACAAATTTAGACACGAAAACAGTCATCTGGTTTATTTCGCCACGAGCATCTTTTGTGATGGATAAATGCGCGTTATAAATATTTATATCAATACTCTTATCATATTATTTCCCACCCCACATGTTATAGTGAGAAGGTAAAATATCCAAGGTGCACCACAAATATGATCTATGAACCAAATGTTGACAAGTCATGATAAAGGCCTAACCCTCAATGCATGTAATGTTCGAGTATGAATATTCCGCTTGTTAACAAACTGTTTTCATTGTCACCAGGGCAAAGACCAGGGCAAAGACCAAAGTTCAAAGTTCACTTTTGGCGAATGGTATGAACAAATTCCACCACGTTGTTAGATACAATAGACTGATTACTTTTAGAGAACTACTGGCCAGAAAATGTAAAATTAATCCAATCAATGCGGGTTATTATTCCAAACATAGCTCTGCGTACCTGTTTACAATGGGGCGCCTTTCGGGTGTTTAAAAAAAGCGTTAAGAACGGCGTTTGAAAAAAATCAATACATCGAAACATTTACTTACTTAGACACAACACCATGCCTGAACTGTGTTTACTACACTTATCCTGATATAAGTATGTTAAAAAAACAAATAATACAAAAACAACAACCAAAATGACGAAAGAAACAGTACATAATTATTTCATGCGTGATAAACTGTACAAACGGTCATAACATTTTTTATGATGGTTTTAGGCTGTGTACTTACATCGGTCACGATGGTGGATTCGTTATACAGCCGTTCATACTTCCATTCTGTACACGGGATAATGCTTTCCGATCCATTGAAGAAACTGACTGCCTGGCATGTCTCTCGAGATCTCGCGTGTTCAGAAGTCGAGTTGGTGATACTGTCATCCACCGACACATACGAAGCGTTCGTCCAAGCCGTCTTGTTATTGTTGTTATCAACGGCTTGGGCAGTCTCCTGTAACGGTAGATCATTTGTGCAGTGAAAGGAATTCGGTCTGTCAGCACTGAATATTATCCCCATCATTTGCCACGCGGGGAACATTGTTCCCACTGTAGTAATTATGACGCTCATTACTAACTGATATCGGCCGTATTTTCCGACGCTATACAGTGCATCGTCGAGCTTTGTCAGTGCCATGATGGTTTACTTCCTAGAACCATTTAGCGCTGGCTCCATTTGTACTGCAGCATGTACAGTACACTTCTTTTTAGCATAGAGCTAGGGTTCCTAGCTCTATGTTTTTAGCTACGATGCGTGAAGTGTGATGTGATGACAGCGATCCTACACACACGAAGACAAACATACCCGCGGGTTAGTTGACCTTGCAAACGGCGGGACTGTTGTTTTCGGTGTTGTGGCAGCTGCAGCTGATTCTCGCGTCTCGCGCATGCGCGGCTGATTGTGTAGAAATTCCGTGCGCCCTCTTCCTTATGGCCCATGTTAATTAAACCGCGGGACATGTACACCCACACACGTACACACACACCCGGGGAGCCACCACAGTCACTATGACCACTGCTTTATGCTATTATATTGTATGACACGGGCAATCAACACACGAGGTTTTCTTTTCCTTCCTCCATGGTTTAACCCTCCAGGATGCGAATTACGTAATATGTGACTGTATGACAAGACCATTACTATAGTTTGTAGTAGGTTTGGTGAAATCTTACCACACCCAGGGATAAAGCTATACACCCATTATTATCAATCCCAAGATCTTTTAAGGGGTTTGTAGATGTTGTCAGTCATAATAAATGCAAAACAAATCATTTACAATGTTATTTTGGTAAAATATTTTGCTAAATACAAGCCTAATGCATACTTCCGAATGCATACTGTATTGCGGGACACTAACTATAGTTTATAGAAGGTTTTTACGAAATCTACTACCCCCCCCCCCGACACACATGTGGATGTTTGGGTTAGCATGGTGTCTGTTACCTTGATAAAGGTCAACCAGTCTCACACAGGCTTCATCTGATAGCTACAATACAGAATGGTTGATGGTTGTACCAAGTACCCTATCCCTTGAGACTTTGCCAAGATTTATGTGTACAAACAGATGGCAGCCCTCCCGACCGCAGGATTTGTATTGAGATTTTCAAGGTGAATGAACTCTACCCTGTGCAAATAACACCTGTATGGTGGCCCTGAAGGGACATCGCATATCGCAAACGTGTGCGCATACGTATGCGATGTCGCGAAATTTATCGCGAATATGTGCGCACACGTATGCAATGTCGTGAAACAATTCGCGAATATGTGCGCACACGTATGCAATGTCGTGAAACAATTCGCGAATATGTGCGCACACGTATGCAATGTCGTGAAACAATTCGCGAATATGTGCGCACACGTGTGCAATGTCGTGAAACAATTCGCGAATATGTGCGCACACGTTTGCGAATTCATTTGCAATGTCGTGAATTTTATTGCATACCTTGTCGCATACCTTTGGGGTGATGACATTTTGCGGGCAATTTTTTAGTAACCTAGGGAGTACGCAAGCTACCTCCATGGTGTGGCCATGCCTAGCCGGCCAGCCACATGGTGATGGTACAGCATCATATCACAAAACAAAAGGTCCATGCAAACAATCGTCGGACTATTCTCACTAAAATGAGCACCGGTACAATGGTTAGTATAATAGTTATTCACTTATTAGAAAAGCGTGAGGAACAGAGTGCGCTCGAAGGTAAATTAGTCAGACCCTATTTATATCTATTTGTACGTATCGATCCCAGACTAGCTGCTACAACTCCCCAGTTCATTAGGAATTTTATTGAATGGTATGCGACAAGGTATGCAATAAAATTCACGACATTGCAAATGAATTCGCAAACGTGTGCGCACATATTCGCGAATTGTTTCACGACATTGCACACGTGTGCGCACATATTCGCGAATTGTTTCACGACATTGCATACGTGTGCGCAGATATTCGCGAATTGTTTCACGACATTGCATACGTGTGCGCACATATTCGCGATTTATTTCGCGACATCGCATACGTATGCGCACACGTTTGCGATATGCGATGTCCCTTCAGGGCCACCATACACCTGCCATATTATGTTTCCACATGGTTTGATGGTGGACTGCCCAAAAGTTGAATTTTTTTTACATTTCCTGGGCGGAATTATGGGGAAAAGGGCAAAAACCTACTACAGACTGTAGTATTGCCCACTCCCTGGTCTGTTTTAACAGACCAGGGGAAACTGTCGTCATGATCATAGCAGGCCTGAGTTCATAATACTCTATGTTCAGCCGCGGGCCTGATGATCATGACGACAGTGCCCCCTTTTAACACCCATCACAAGCGAGGAATCAATTGATTAGACCTATAATATACACACTGCAATACCACCATCCCTCAATTGATATGAAAGTTTTTTTTATTTTTTATATTCAAAACATTTTAGGGGAGGGGTGGCACCTAGCATATTTTCAGCAGAGGCGTTGGCCCCGCTGCCTCCAGTACCAATACGTGCTTGAAGAAACACCTGGGTTTCCACATCTCTTCCACGATAAGTGTAATCTGGGTTCTTTGACTTGCACTACCAACAAAAACCCACTGCGTCACCAAAGGAACAAATACATTCTGGTACTAGTATCTTTCTCAAGACAATAAATAAAGCAAGAACATGTTGTTTTCCCGTGCAGTAAAAGAGATACGCAACCAAACATTTGGAAACAAAAATACAAAAACAAATAACATGCCCAAGAATATTATTTGAAATTGATATATTAATAAGAATTGAAAATAAAGCCACATTGTAAAATTTAACTGAATGGGAGAAAAATATTTTGTGCTACATTTTATTCACCAAAATAAGTTGCATCCTCTGTCCACCACATAAAAACCACTATGACGATGAGATTAATCACCACTAAAAGCAATCAAAGCTCATTAATTTTACTGTTGTATGTAAGTAAAGCAGTGCGCTATTGCTGCAAGAACGCTCCAACAATGTAAATTTCTACACTATTTGTATTTTCTTTTAATAACTTCAATCATAAAGTTACCCCTTAAAAAAATAGGGGAAAGAAGAAAAAACTTCCACCAATCCACATCTGGAAACACCGTACAAAAGTTGAGTGGCCATAGGCTTTATAGGCAGTTCACCTTCAGCTGTGGCTTCCAATTATTGTCCAGATTGCTGTTGTTGTTGTTGTTGTTGATGTTGTTGCTGTTGTTGTTGTTGTTCTTGCTGTTGTTGTTGTTGTTGTTGTTGTTGTTGTTGTTCTTGCTGTTGTTGTTGTTGTTGTTGTTCTTGCTGTTGTTGTTGTTCTTGCTGTTGTTGTTGTTGTTGTTGTTGTTGTTGTAGTAGTACTTGTTGCTGTTGTTGTTTGTTGGGGTGTTTGTTTGTTTGTTTGTTTGTTTGTTTGTTTGTTCGTTCGTTTGTTTGTTTGTTTGTAGGGGTGTTGGGGTGTTTGTTTGTGTGTGGTTTTTTTCTGTCGGTCTGTCTGTCTGTTTGTTTTTGGTCTAGATGTTGTTGGTTTGGGGGAGTAGGTTTTCAAAAAACGCTTTACAAAAAGGGTATTTAGGAATGGGAATAAACGAGTAGCGACTTGGTCTTAAAAGGCCGTTTAAAACCTTGCAGGGTTCGCACTTCGTGGCTTTGTGATAAAGAAACTTGTCTTCGGCTCGGTCATTTTTCGTTGTTGCTGTTGTTGTTTTTGTTGT
This sequence comes from Pisaster brevispinus, assembly GCA_023634235.1. Lineage (NCBI taxonomy): Eukaryota > Metazoa > Echinodermata > Asteroidea > Forcipulatida > Asteriidae > Pisaster > Pisaster brevispinus. The sequence goes on along the minus strand of JAMKCF010000014.1, from coordinate 2,088,564 downwards.
TGCTGTTGTTTTGTTTTGTTTTGTTTTTTGGTGGTGGTGGTTGGGAATACGTGGTCGCAGCTTCACTCAACGAACTTAGAGTTAGTTAAATTTTCGAATCGATGGTAATTCCCGTTTAATCTCGTTCTTGGCGTTTTGGTGCTTGTCTGCCAATATTAGCGGCTTCTTCCATCGTCTCTGGCAAAGGGTTGTCTTTGGTCTCCGGGAGAGCAAACACAAGAACAGAGCTCGTGATGCAAAGACCTCCGAAAACACTCAACGGTAAATAGTCCGCAACATCAGCCTGGTGTGGAGAGGAAAGGCAGGAACGAAAGGTAGTTTAGTCACCGTCCTAAATTCCTTTTCGAAGAGGTAAATGGTAAAAGGTCATTGATTTCTTTCTTTTTTAATAATTGCACTCTATTGAAAGCTTATGATTTCACAAGCATAATAAATTTGCGTGTTTTGTGTTGTGAAAATATTAATTAACCGATTAGTGACCATTATTTGACACTAACTGAAAGCAAAAGATATCATTTGAATTATACAATTATCCATTGATTTTATATATTATTATATATTAATTTAATTTTTAAGATTTGTGTACCCTGCACTGTCTGTAATCTTTGATGACAAACAATGAAAACATGTACGCGTGTCAGCCAAAGATAGGTCTCCATTGATCTCAGTCAGTGCACGAGGGTGCTGTTTACTGCTTGTGACGTCATATGCAAGAGGTCTATCAGCAGATACCATTTCAATTAAAGTGATGATTTTTTTGTTTTACTTTTTTCGTACTTTTAAATTAATTGTTCGACTCACCAGATATAAGACGAATGGTGCGACCATAAATCCAATACTTCCAAAGACTGATCCGATTCCGAATCCAAAATTCCTATGCAACAAAATGGTACAATCAAATCAACGACTTTGTGACAAAAGACCGTTTCCATGCAACAACAACAAACAGAAGAAGGAAAAAGAAAAGAAAAAAAATCAATAGCTGATTTCGGTTGTTAAAACCGAATTTAAGGACAATGTGTTTACGTGCTGAAAATTGTGCACGTTTCCCCCCCCCCCTTATTCACACAACGGATTAAGCCCAAATTGTTCACAGGTTTGTTATTGCATGGTTGATTACACAAAACATGAACACTGCCTGCGGCCATTTTTTCAGCTCCACCACTCCTGTATATAACTTTGGAAAAGGGTTTTTTTGCAGCACTTTAAAACCAGACGCATTTAAAAAAAAAAACCTTTGAGGAAATTTCCCCAGGCAAATTCCGCCTGCACTTAAAAATCTTAGTGAGAATATGGTCAAACAAACAAAAAACCCATTAGAGCATGATAGCTTACTTTTATAAAAGGTAATTTTTATAAATTGTGTTGAATTTTACCTGAGTGGTGTCGGTAGAAGTTCAGTGCAACAAATCAAGTTGATGGTGTAGGCGCAGACGATGAACAATTTAACCATTACAGCCACTGCTATGATAACGACGGTCAAATCAGTTCCGTTACCTTAGTATAAACATAAAAATAAAAAAATCAAATAAATAAACAAATTAACCAATCAATCCAAACAATAAATAAATAAATAAATAAATAAATAAATAAATAAAATAAAATAATATATATATAATCCATCTTATATCCAATGAAATCGTCTTCTATCACAATTTACAGTGCTCGATACATCTCTGTAGAGCTATAACCATGAAATAAATTCAGAATATGAGTTAAACAAACTTTGGCATATCTCTCTCTGAAACAAAACAATGTATGTGTTTTATTGAATGAAAAACTCGTTAATTACAAAGGATAGGAAGTAAATCCAAACAGCAAACTGTTGTGGCAATGTGTCTTTAGAGAGATGATGCAATTTATATCAGAGAAGCAATTTTGTTTTAAAACGGTAAATTTCGGAAACTAACCAGACTTTGCCGGCAAAAATGCAGTTGTGAAACTAGCGGCACCAGCGATAAAGAAGAAGAGACTTAACGACGGGCGGCGACCCCACCTACGGGAAAAAAACACACAAAACTAATCTCTTTTTCACTGCTGTCTCCAATTCGAGTCTCTACACGTAAATGGCTGGTAAATCCATTGTTTTCAGTAATATGCGCATGCTTAGAACTACGTAAACATTGACAATTTACCTGGTATGTCTGCTGCCACCTACCGTTCCAAAGTCTCCCATTGATCTAACGGGCCTTTAAAACAATATCATAAACATATCCATAGCATGATCAAAGTTGCTTAGACTTACCACGTCATGGTGAAAAAGATAAGGAGGTAGCCCGGGATTTCTGCTAAGCCAAGAAGAGAAAAGTTGAGGTATTTGTTACCAGCAAGATTGGTTGCGTTGATGGAGGCACCGTAATACGTCATTGTAGAGGACAACCTGCGGGTAACATCAAATAGAAGGTATCGTCTTTAAATTGGGAGTATGTGTGCCATGTAGTCAATGATAAAAAGTTTCACACTTTAAAAACTTCCGAATCACGCCAGCGTCATAGGGAAATCGGTCCCCGGAGATTCTGTCCCCCTTGATGGGAAATTGACATGGGCTGAAGGAAGTTGACTCAAAAGAGGGCGTTATCAGAAGACGTTTGCACACAGTTCACCGTGTGGGGGGGGGGGGGGGGAGAATCTCCCGTCACATCGGATTCCAGGTTCCATTTCCGGATCAGTCCAACCCTAAAAAAAAATTTTTTTCAATGGGATTTTAACTCGGGATCGTTGTCAGTTTGACCGAGTTTCTGGGTCATTTTGACACAGATTTCAGGTCATACTGACTCCGAAATAGGCCAGGGCCCCCACCGGACCCAGATCCCGGGCAACCTGACTAGGAAGTTTGTGTGTGTGTAAATCTCCGTGGCAGGACAAGCTGGACTAAAAACACTTATTAATAAAGCTAGGGGCACACTGAGCAACCAATCAAACCGGACGAATGTTTAGTGTTTGATAGTACATGCAAGTTGCATTGATTTGCTATTGGTAACGAAATTACCGGAACATGGACTGGCTACTGCAAAAACTCTCCCCCGAGCGAGAAAACAAAAAATGTCACCCACCACATAAACATGATGACACACATGTTCAGAAGTACCCGACGGTTCTTGAAAACATCCTTCACCCGGCATGACGTCATTACCGGCTCACTTGCCCGGGGTGTTTTGGTGACGTCACCGTTTGCGTCACTACTTCCTTCAACATGCTGTACATGATCGTCATCTTTGGTTAAGACGAATCCACCGGGAGGGGGCGCGATACCGTTGCATCGCGCCATTTTGTCGATGACGATCATTGCGTCATCGGTGCGACCCATTGACAGAAGCCACCTCACCGAATCATCTAAAATCCTGCGACAAAATATTTAAATACAAAAATACATCATCTTATGTTTTCTAATCAGAAATAATTGTTAATTTTCAAGGTAGTGTTAAAATCGTAGTTTTTATATGAATATATATATATATTTATAGCTTTGCTCGTGTATGTTTTTCCCATTTTTATTATTAACGCTTTCTTTCCACTGGGACTAGCTGGGTTTTTTTTTCTTTGGCAGCCGCTGCTTTTCTCTACTCCTTGAACTGAACATCTTTTCAGAATGATTTAGTGCATTACTGGTGGTAGTGGTGGGGGTGGGGGGAGCGACATTGCCAGACACAGGCGTTCATCGCCGACTCCCCTTCTTGAGGTAGTTGCGTGTTCTCTTCTCAAGCGCCTTCAGCCTTCAATTCGTTCGGTATCAAAGTCACTTTTAGGCTTTCCTCGTGTACGACCTCCATGTGATTTGATCGAGTGCCAAGCCACACCAGGCGGTGAGGGCGCAGGACGTCCTCTTTCGTGCATTTACAAATGCCTATTATTACCGTTATTATTATTATGTCTTGTTATTTATGGCGTCTTCCAGTCAATAAAGGACTAAAAAGGTGAGAGAAAAACCAAGGCCAGGATCGAGAGTTCAATGGAAGGCAGTACGCAAAAAAAACCCACCAAAAAACAACAACTATATTTTCCCAGTCGAAACCTTTCTTTTCGAATAACGTATACTATTCAAAAATAGTTCATTTAACACGTTAAGCTTACCAGAACAGAGGCACGGCGACGAAGCAGGGGACGGAGATTGCGATTTGCATGTCGCGCCAATTTCGGAGTATGTACGCAATCGGAGCAATGGTCGCGACGCCGACACCCCAAAACATCGTGTTGCAACTACCGAGCAGGGTTCGGCACTCGGGTGGAAACATCTCCATGATCGTCACAAACTGCACCTGGTTATAACCCTGCAAAACGCATGTCATTGAAAAATTGTTTAATTAAAGTGAGGGCGTAGTTTCGTGCTGCACGTTCTGAACTTTACGTTGATTGAAGGGGCTCCGAGTTGACGTTCTAGCCGTAATACAAAAAACGTAATGATCATTTTGTCTGAGTCCCCTGTCCCGTCAGAAGACGAGGAGCAGAATTTGCCCTTATTTCTGTGAAAAGTCTTAAAACCACAAAAGTTATTTAATCATGAGGCAGCCATCTTGCTTCTCTCCTTCAAACCGAGGCTTGATGGGAAAAATAGGCTAGTAACCTAATGTACACGAAATGTTGAAACAATTATATTGACATCATGTTTGACATGATGCGGATACGGATACAGCATACGGATATTATGCCGCGGCATGCCATTCTTTTGCAACGTTTATAGAGTCTGATTTTAGACCTTTCCTTAAAAAGACAAGAATTGACCCGGATGCCAATACGAAGTGGGCCTGACCAATTGCTGGGTCACTTTGACCCGGAATCTGTCAACACACGACCATCCCTACAAAAGAATTGAAATTAATAGTTGAAAAGGGAGATGCATTGTCACAGTCATTTACCTGGGCGCAAACACCGACTAGAAACCACAGTGCCACGATGCCAAGGTAGTTCCATACAAAAGAAACACCGATCCCAATCACACCGTTTGCAAGACAAGCGCCGAGGAGGGTTCTCTTCCGCCCGAAGGTGTCTGAGAGGTACCCGAACATTAACGAGCCCACGAGCATCCCGAAGAGGAGGAAGGTCTGCGAAAACTCGACGAGAATTTTCCGATCACAAACGAGATTCAGCTGAAAAGAAATCAAGGACTAAGATTCAGAAGGAAAACAATGATTACAATATTGAATCGAATTAACGTCAACGACAATCGTTATCGAACAGCTAAGCCTATTTGGCTGTCATTTACTTATTGTAATTTTATTTTAGATCTCTAGCTGTTGACGTTTTTACAATGAATAAAAGTTGTCTATGAAATTTTATAAGTAAACAATAATCATAAATCATAATAAAAATAATAAAGTAGGCCTATTTTTGTCTTAGCCATGTGTGATGGTATTCATATCCCTTAGTTTTGGTCAGAAGTTTTTAAAGTTTTTTTTATTACGAAAAGTCGTTAACTCGGCACCGTCACCTGACCTGATTGCAATATACCCCTTGCATTTTGCCACCATCGCTGAGATCATATAATCGCAGCGTACAAAATGAAACGCGCCGCGCACAACTCTCAGCCAATGATAGGTCTTCATTGACCACAGTGAGGGCGCTGTCTAGGTCTTGTGACGTCATATGCAAGAGATCTATTGGAAGTAGGCTAAGAAACTGAGGATAATAACTGATTAATAATGTTGTTATTTCCACACCTGCGTGACGATAGTTGATTCGTTATACTCAGTGTCGTACTTCCAGTCAGTACAGATGATATCTTCACTTGTCTTGTTAAACCCAAGACTCCCCGTGCATTCGTCATTCGTCACCACGTCATCAACCAAGGACGACTCGGCCCTCGTAGTCTCCTTCTCGAGTCTCGTTGAACCCACCGATAAAAGATTCCCTCGCGCATCGGACCATTGGATACAATGGTAGGAGAGAGGCCTGTCTGCACTGAATATAGCCCCCATGATGTGCAGAGGCGGAAACCAGGCACCGATGATGGTGATTATAACGCAAGCGAAGACCTGGTACCGACCGTATTTCCCGATGTAGTGCAAGGCATCGTCTAATAGCGAAGTCGACGTCATGATTTTGTTTTATTTTATAATAAATGGTTTTTCCCCGACTTTATCCTAGAAGTCACGAAAATGAGTGTTAATGATAAACGCATCAAGTAGAGTTAAAGTTTGGCAACCAAACCGAAGAACAGTGCAGAGAGGGTTGACAACATTAAGGAAAAATTGTATTTCATGGTAATTGCCAAGTAACATGCGCTCCGGATGCTGCCCAAAACACTTTCGACGTGGCGTAATAAACACGAGTCATCAATCCAACTTTATGGTAGTTTTGGTACGGTGGCAATGGTGTTTACGAAGCTTAAGTGATACTAATGAAGATTGAGAATCTGATGACGATTTACTGGTTGTTTCATATTTCCCATGGCTACTCACAAACTTTTCAACCTGTAACTTCCGCAAAACCACAGAAGAGCAAACTTGTTGTCAATGGATGGGCTCCCGTTTCGATCCTGCCACCAATTAGACTTACAAATTGAATTCGACTCAACAAACAATTCAAAGGCCATTGTTTATCTATCGTTCTATTACGCTTGTTATTAAAACATACATTCTGTAATTTGGGGGTCATTTTGTCCAATGGGACAATGGCGGCGTCTCTATTGCCATCGTTCGAGGCTACAAAAACACTAGCATAGGCCTAGGAGTCTTCGACTCAAAACTTTCGTTCACCACGCATGATCATGCACAAAATTTCCACCGCGCACCCGTTAGGTGTATTTTCATTATATATTTACTTATTTATTTATTTTATGAGTGCGTCGCACTTTTCAAGGAAAACATTACAGACTGTCCAATCTTTTCATAGATGTTCAGGCAACAGACTGGGGGCCAGTCTACTATTTAGACGACACCGCGCTGAATCGGCCTATTGGTGGCGCTGCAGTGAATTATGTTCCGCTCTGTTTGCGTTGTTGTACGTGAAGGACTTCGAACACGGAAACGATAATAAATGGAGCGAAACAGAGCAAAGAAATCACAAACGAAGTGCTGAAACTTATGTAAGTAATGAATACGTATCTGTTTTTGATATCAAGCACGAGCATTTTATTATAAAGGTATATTTTGTGGGAAAAGCCAGCGGGATAGTTGCCCAAAAAGTTAGCAAAATAGCAGACGATGCACCATCACACAATGTGTTGTATGTCATGCATGTGATCATCATCATGTTGTGGCTAGTCATGCTAGTCGTAGGCTAGTACAGGGTACAGTCGTAGTTAGTAGTGCATTCAAAAATTCAATTCGTTTTCATTCAGGTAACTTTCTACTTACTTCATGTTGGCAATTACAATTAAATATATATGAATAATTTAATAACAAAATCAAGTAGGCAATATGCAAGGAATCAAGAGGTGCATTCGTGTATTTTGTACCGATGGCGATATGATATGTGGCCTCAAATCATGAGATCTCTGCGTAAATTTATGAAAAGTAGACCTACAGACTGTTATTTTAACTTATTACAACTTACAAGGAAACAGTACAGTAGGACAACTAAAGTAAAGAGTAACACAGTGTGTAATTTCAATTAAAATTTTCATTCTGAACTTCCAAAAATTTCAAAATTCTGGAATGGCTGAAGTTAAGTCACTTAAAAAACCATAGAGCTAAAAATCGTCACAAACAACCAACCTAACATTTGTTGTTGGCTTGACAAAGTCAAAACAAAGGTTTATTTCAAAGGAAAACAAACCTGGATTAAAATTCAGCTCTATATTGCATAGTCATGGTTGAGGAAGTAAGTGTTAATTTCATTCAGTTGAAGTTAGCCTGCCTTACATCACATATACACTACTAAAGTACTAGGGCCTATTTGATTTTATTACATTTTTTATTTTTGGATGGACTAAAAAACACTTTCCTGGCTACGCTTTTGTTTGCGACAAAGATACTTCGGCAAGTAGAATCTTCGCAGAGAATGGAAGGTTCACGCCTTGATGAGATCTTACGCCACCTTGGGCGCTACGGCCGATACCAAGTCATATGTACCATTCTGATCGCCACTATCGGAACATGGTTCCCTGCCTGGCACTTAATGGGGATCATATTCACTGCCGACAGTCCACAGGGTTACCAGTGTGTGACTTCCACAGCGAATCCGCCAATACCAACACCGAGTACAAATGCAACTGTTGGTGTTGTTGGGTCGGTAACACCTACATACCAGCAGTGGACGGAGAATGGTGGGGCAGCTATTTCCATGGTTACACCAAATATTTCCATGGAGGTGAATGAGTGTGTGGTGCAGGGGACCAAAGTACCATGCACTGAGTGGAAGTATCTCACAAAGTACCATGAAACCACCATTGTGACAGATGTAAGTTTAAACTTAAATTTTAAAAGAAAAGACAAAAATGTTTTCACCAGCCTCCGAATTTCAAGTTTGTCTCACAATTTTGCAACGTGAAAATGGTGTAATGGCCTCAATTTCGACCCTAGCAGGATCTTTCTCAGAGGCTAAGAGACAACACAACAGACATAGCTCTGTGTTGCATACACTCTGTAGACACTCCTGTTGTTCTTTGCACTTAAAAACAATAATTTTCTTCAGCACTATAAAAAGCACTGTGTAGACTTGAGCAAGTCCACATAGTTTTCCAAGTCCCTATCATTATGTGAACCTCTTTTGTTCTCAGGTCCACATTTCCTATGTAACGCTTAAACAGACATAGGCCCTACAAGTATACTATTGTAACAGAAACAGTCATGCGGAAAGAAGTGTAAAGAGAAGAGGAGAAAGCAGTCAGAAAAAAACTAGGGATCATAGATGAAACAGATGATGAATGTGGAAATGAGGGGGGGGGGGGCTAGTTTAATCATAAGAGGGGTGGACAGACAAAAGACAAAACATGACTGTGTTAAAAAGTTGACATTGTTTTTATTCTTTGATTTGTAGTTGAACCTCATCTGTGATCGCAGCTTCCTCGCCCAGACGGCACAGTCCATTTTTCTTGTCGGTTGTCTCGTCGGCTCTTTCCTCTTTGGCTTTCTCTCCGATGCCTTTGGAAGAAAAAAGTTGCTGCTAATCGGCTGCCTTGCCAATGGTGTATTCGGCATATTTATTGCCTTTGTCCAAAATTATCCAGGTTTCGTCACTTTATGGTTTTTGATCGGCTTGTTTACACAGGTGTGTATTTTGGATTACTATTTGAAACTTTGTAAGTCTTTTAAAAGCAGTTGGTGTTTTACAAAACATGATCTTGATCTAACTCCCAAGGTACTATGAAAGCGGGAACCTTTTGCCTCCCAGATTTTACTTGGCATTTTCTAAGGGGACTAACGTAATTGCCTCAACCGGCCCAACAAATTGTGTCTGAAAAATGCACAGTATCAAATGTCTCAAAGCAATGAGGTACTCGTTCCAGTTGGAACATCATTATGACTTCGTAGTAAATGGTTCTTATGTAGCACACTAGTAGCCAAATCAAGGCACTTTACAATGTTTGGGCACACTTTTAGACCATTCCTCTAACTTTCTCAACTCCCTGGGGAGCATACAACCCCCAAGCTGCTTAAATTAGTGCTAAGGGGTTAATCCAACACGATACTGTCTCAGCCCTCTCAGGTTCCCATTTCTACACCTGGGTTAAGAGAAGCAATTATGGTTAAAGACTGGTCCAGTGTTTTCTCCTAATAGGTCTACCAAGTACGTCTTGGACTTTCTTGTGAAAGTTCTTGTCGGTAGAATTCACCAACTGGAAACAAAGATGTGTTCCCAAGGATCTTTCCTGAATTTTGAAATGATTCCTTGTACCCAAACAGCCCCAACTCCTCAAACCTCCAAATAAGGCAATTGTCTGACATAGCAATATTTGGAAATCCATTTCCAAATTAAAAGTGCCTGTCATTGGGCCAGGAATAACAAACTTATCAGGGTCCAAACATGTTGGTGTTGAGTGGAGTAGTTTTGGAGGACTCGGAAGTGTCTCCAGTCAAACACACTCTTAGGAGTTAATATAAACTATGAAGAGGTATTAACAATTATTAATTAACAGATTTTATTTTGTTATTGTTGTTGTAGGGCTACAACCAGGTACAGTTTGTAATGGTTATTGAGATGTTTCCGCCAGAGTGCCGCACCCTTATCGGAAGTCTCAACAACATGTTCTGGGGGGTCGGAGTGATTACTGTGACACCGTTTGCATACATCTTCAGGAATTGGCGTCATATGCAGCTGGCTATATCCATACCCTGTCTTGTCGCCATACCACTTTGGTTGTAAGTTGTACTTAGTTTTCAAATATTAGTAAATTGATCTGTAGCAACTTAAATTAGTTTGAGGACAGTGAGATTCCCAACGTATACTGCCAACATTGAGAAGCAACTTCGTATCCAAATATTAATTACTTGCTCTATGGTGTACTGCACCGAGTTAACTGCCATTGCACCCTGTGTAAATTTTTCAGAAGTAGGAATGTGGGCTTGGGTTTGATTCTTTCATTTCGCAGGTTGTAAATGGAGTGGGTTCCTAAGCTACACACTCTAGATGTATGGCCATTTATTTGGTTTTACTCAGCAGCGGCAATTGCCCCCTAGGTACTTTCTTTGCTCCCCCCTCCCGAATTCTCACCTCAGTTTTTCCTGATGGCCAAAATTTAATTGAACCCCAACCACTGCATCCACATTAACAACAGTGGGTTCATATCCAACCTGAGAAGCCTGCAGAATTTTTTTCTTCTAAAGGACTCATAAAGCTGAAATATTCTTCTTTATTCCCGATGAAATTATTACGCCCAAGAATTACAACTGCCCCCTCCCCCATGCAATCCCTCCTGCAAACCTTACATTTCTAATACCCACTAATCACACAAACGAACCGACTATTTATAAGTAGTATGCCTACTCCTCTTTAATGTGATTTCAATTCTCTGAACTTGTCCTATCCATGCCTGAAAGTTGTTGAAGAAAAATATTCACTCATGCTCAAACAACAACTAGCTTCGAAGGTTCACTCTTTGCATGCAATCTTTGAAAACTGTTTTTCTCCTCTTCTCAGCATCCTGGATGACTCTATACGATGGTTAATATCCAGAGGTCGAACAGATGACGCTACAAAAATCCTAAACAAGATGGCAAGGTGGAACAAAGTGGAGCCCCCACCTGGTGGATTTCTGCTAGCCGAGGATGCTGACGAAGAAAACGTTGCGCTGAATGAATACAAGAACGAAAAATCAGAAGCGGCAGCTCCTCAAGTCAAAGAGAAGAAATCAATTACGTATCTTGATGTTCTGAGGAGTCCAAGACTGCTGTTGAACACAGTTATCATTTATTTCAGTTGGTAGGTGAACAAGGGGCTGTCTTCTAGGGGAGGGAGACAAATTCTTCCAAGACCTTTAGCCCTCTGCTGGGTACACCACTTAACTGTAGAGTAAAGAACCACCAAGGCCTTTGTAATCTTCTGGAAGTCTTTCTGACAACATTATAGTGATCAAATCGCCAGCTGAAAACCACTTTAAATGGAAGTGGTCTTAGGGGGTTACAGTAGAGATGGTACCAACTTCCTCTTCCACGAATAATCGCAAACAACCCTAGACTGCTGTTAAGATGACACTGGACCAGTTGCTTCCAAATGTTGGGTCCAAAAAAATAAATAAAATGCTATCAATTGTTAATTGGGGCAGTTGGGTTGGCATAGTGGAATCTTTCTCGCCTTCCACCTCTTGGACCCCAGTTCAAATTCTGCCGGGGGACTTGGGTTTTCAGTCCCTTCCTGATTGCATGGGTTTTCCCTGGAGTAATTCTCTGGGGTTTTCCTCCTAAACCTAAAACTGAAAATACCTTGTCTTCTCTCCTTGGGGCTCTTTGCTAGTATATATAGTGATTAACTTTGATTTTCTGAGAGTCCTTGGCTTCACAACCAGAATTTATCAATAACATGAAATGAACTTGTCATTTTCTTTACATAGGTTCGTCAGTATGATGACATACTATGGAGCATCCCTGAACAGCGCTCGTCTCGTCGGTAGTAAATACGCTAACTTCTTCTTCCTTGGACTTGCCGAGATCCCAGCGTTCTTTATCATCCATTTCACAATGACATGGTAGGTGCAGCTAACATAATTGTAGAGGCATGGGAAGGAGGGTGGCTCTCTAACTAAAAAGGATGAGCATTCACTAAAATGCCAGAGGAAAATCCAACTGATGGCATCTAAAAACATAAAATGAACTCTGGCACTTGAATTGATTTTAATCCTCCAATCAATAGCACACAATACAAATAGCACAACGCAGTCACTTATGTGAAGTGCAAAAGGTCAACACGAGGCTGGATACATACAAAATTACAATAACCCAATCAACTACATGTAGCCCTAAAGATCACAATATTTCTCTGAAAAAAAAAAAGTGTAAACACAAAACAGAGCTCTAGGATATTATCATGCCCAAGTAAACAATATACAGAGCATGGCCAGAGCCGTGCGCCTAACAAAATAGACAGAAATACCTACAGAAAATAAATGTGCTCTCTCTTGCTCATAGCTAAACTGGGAAAGAGAAAGGTCCAAAGGTCATAGACACAAAGTTTTTACAGCAAATAAGCAAATAAGAAAGTTGCATTAGGCCCAAGTAAGATTGAGGGCGCACTTACATTTACTACATTAACCGAAGAGATGAGTAGATTTAGGGGTGAATTCACTCTAATTTATTATTTCTTGATACTGCATTTACCACAATGGGAATGTTTCCTGTTGCCAGATTTATTTTGTGACTAGTTTAAATTTAAGGTTACTGTTTTGGTTTTTGTTTTTAGGTGGGGTCGTCGTCCATCTATGGGTCTGTTTTTTGTTGTATCTGGACTGACTAGTATAGCGACAGCTTTTATACCAATGAAGACAGGTGAGCTCCAAGTAAAAACTGTTTACATGCTGTTAGCATTTTTGTCTGGTACCATCCACTACACAACAGGGGTTCTAATTAGAAGTCAGGGCTCGAATTTGGGGAAAAAATCCACAAGACTGCAGGGCTTGTAGCTCAAAACTTTTACTGGACCAGAAAATTTGTTACAAGACCAGAATCAAAATGAGAAGAACACTCTACACAGTTTCACATTTGAGCTGTTTTTGTACCAAGCACTAAGAGAAGATTTATCAAGTGGGTAATATCTTGTGGGTAATACTTCAATACTCAATTGATCAGTTTAATTTAAAATACAGTGACGTGTTATTATTCAAAAACACAAGACCGCCGGACTTGTACGGTCATAAGTTTACTGGCCCGACACTAAAATCACTGGCCTCGGGCCTGTGGTTCAGTGTCAAATTTGAGCCCTGAGAAATTATGGTTGGCACGATCAACATAATAGGCCTAATGAAATAAATCACTCAGTGTCGCTCATGACGCCCCAACATTATTATCCCTGGTCATTGGGCATTTTAGTTCATTTCCTAAGACATCTCAGCTCCCTTGGGAGTATACAGCCTGTGCTTCCAAGAATGTAGCGCACTAACCTAAATATATCACAAGAACCATCTTTGCCCTCACAGGTACCCATTTATCTCTGGGTGAAGAGATGCAATTAAAACTAACTGTCCAGCTACCACATGTACATGTTTACGGTCAGCCCTTGTACTTAAAACAGTTTCCCTACTCTTTTTTTTCCAATGGCCAAATATCATGCCTGTTACACTTTAAACAGCTTAAAAAAAATCAACATTTCCGCATAATTTATTTTTATTTCAGTGGATGGAGCAGATTTGACAGTTCCGATTGTTGTCATGGCCATCATTGCTAAACTCTGCATTACCTGTGCCTTCTCTATCAATTTAATATTTTGCTCTGAAATCTTCCCAACTCCTGTCAGGTAAGGTATTTCACAAAGTTGAAGAATTTGTACTCTTTAAAAAGAAGAAGATCCAACGTCCAGGCCTGAATTTTCATCTTTGAGAGGGCAAGGCCATTTTCATTTTGCATGGGGCACTTCCATTGGAAAATCATAAAGTCTATTGGAAACTTTTGGAGGGGCACCAGGGCCAAGACCAGGGGCAACAGAGGCCATGTCATCCGTGTATGTCCAGAACTGAAGTTTTGATACAAAGTTGATTTGATAATGCACAAAAACAAAACATAAGGGATTGACAAGATTATAGTTAAACTCTCACAGAAAAAAATATAAACCAAAGGAAACAGATTGAAAAAATACAACAGAATTTGTGAACTATGGTCTGAGAGAGTAGGCAAAGTTCAAGGAGACTTCAGTGTCTAACAGTTTAATTTTTATACCTATACTTTGATGTTTAGCAAGAGCTGGCGGTGTAAAACTCAATTTGAAGTGGGGGTAAGATGAGCCAAGGGTACTAGCAAACATCTTAAACCTAAATGAAAGTTTGACCATTTATAAGCTGAATTCCTGATTTCATCATGCGAATTTTCCATTTGAAAAGCTAAAGATAAACTTTAAATTATTAAATTGTTATGTTCCGTCTCTGTAAGTGTCTGACCCAACATGAGCCCTCTCTGTTCAATGTGTTCACACTTAAATATGGTTGTGATTTTCAGAAATGTTGGTTTTGGAATCGGAGCGGTTGTGGCCAATATTGGGACCGTTGTAGCTCCATTTATCTTGTATTTGGTGAGTACAGTGAATGATATTTTGGTTCTGAAAATTTCAGTTTTTGAGGGGAATTAATTTTATTCCCCTCGAGGGTGGCTTCACATAAAGTGTGAAATTACTCATTGGAACATGTGACCTTATTTCATGAATTATGGTAGCGATGCTGTATTTCTGACTATGTAAATGCTTTCAAAAGTTTTTACAATTACAAAAATTTTCTCCTTAATTTTTTGTATTTGTTTTCCAAAAATATGTGGTCATTTTAAATTTTTTAAATTCATTTATGATCAACATATTTTGATGATATTTTCACTTTATTTTCTTTCTGTTAATCGATTTCATTTATTTTTGTGTTTCTTGTGTTACGCTATTTTTCAACTTAGTTTACCCGTTTGAACTTTTTGGTTTAGCATTTTAATTATTTGTTTGATTCCATTAAGTGGCGGGGCACTATTCTTAAAGATGATACTCAAGTACTTATCACATTTCTTTTTAAAACCAACATGTTGTAGGCTAGCTATGCTGCCTTCCTCCCTCTCACAATTTTTGGAGCTCTGAGCATCTCAGCAGCCATCCTCATCCCAATCTTGCCAGAGACAAGAAACAAACCTCTTCCAGAGACGATAGAAGACGCAGTGCATCTCGGCAGGACTCCCCCATGCACACACGACAAAGGCCATAGAGAAAAGAGTTCCAGCAAGCACTCAGAAGTTGCAAATGATCTGGGCCCAATTTCATAAAGCTGCTTAAGCACACAAAGTAGCTAAGCACAACTAAATTATGCTTACTAGAATAAGGTTACCAGCCAAACTACCATGTCACATGTACAATTTGTGACTAGTATCCTGCTCATTTCTGCTTAGCAGACAAATGTTAAGCAATATTTTCTGCTTTAAAAGCAGTTCTAGCCCTGGGCCCAATTTCTTGGAGCTGCTTTTGAAGCACAAAAACAGCTTAGCACAACAAACAAATGCTTACCAGAATATGGTTACCAGTCAAAATACCATCTCGCATGTACCGTCTATGACTGGTATCCTGCTTATTTTTGCTTAGCAGAAGTTTTTAAGCAATATTTTTTTGCTTAAGCAGCTCTATGAAAGTGGACCCTGTTGTAGGTCAAGATAAGCCAAAGAAAAGACCACACCGGCTCTTTTCAGAGCCAACACTCCTCCCAAAAGAGATGTACACATGGTTAAATACAAGTTGTAGTTATTTCTCAAGATAAACCAAAAACTGCCATATATCCCAGCTTCATTTACAAACCTAGATAAGCCAACACCAGTCAAACTTTTCAAAACATGTTTAGCATCCACTCCATTTTAACCAATAGACCTTTTCATCCAATAAAGAACACATTTGTAACGGTGTCCTATTCACTCAATGACAAATGCATTTCCAATTATCATTTGTTAAAGGAACCTTACTATTTATATCCCCCAGCCTCGGTATGGTTACATTAAGATAAATTATAGAAAATCAAGATGGCCCCCTTATGATGTACATTTATGGTATACTTCCGATGGTCTGCCTCCTCTTTCATTACCATACTCGCCATTATCATATTTAACAGTACTTTAGTTAAACTCTCCAGAAAAAGATATACTGCCAACTTTGTATTGCAAAAAAAAGGGAAAACAAGAAATGGCTAACCACACATAAAGGTGTTGTGAAGTTTATATTAGAACCTGTGAAATAATTCCCTCTGAAATGAACTCGTATTTGAGAAAACTGTATCTGAAAATCCTTTTTAAAAACAGCAACAGCTGATTTTGGTTGTTAAACCAAAACTAAGAGAAACGCATTTACATGCTGACAATTTTGATTTTTTTCCCACAAGTGTCTCCTGTCTCACACAAGGGAGTAAGCCCCAAATTTCACAGGTTTTTTGTGTTTTCATTTATATATGGTTAATCACACAAAACATGAAGACTGTCAGGGACTGATTTGTCAGCTCTACCAATCCTGTATTTTTCAGTTTTCTATGACTCGGTATTGTCGAAGAAATAGAGGAAGATATATGTTCATGAGCTGAAAAGTTGTATATTGTAACAATAAACAATGAATTAAAACAATAGATAAAGATATATTTTTTAAGTAAAGTTAGAAGTGGGAACCCTAACTTGTGATTTTGTAGTTTGTTAACATAAAAAGCTCCTTTGTCTGTCAAGTAGAGTATTTCAGATTTAGTTTTAAAAACCACCTGAGGTGATGATATCATGAAATCGTGGTACACACTTGTAGTGGATGTGTATTTTATTTATTTGCTCATTTCACGTGTTTCTTATTTCGTTGCAATAGTGAAAAAAGGGTGTTTGTTTGTTATTTTGAACAAGTAGAACATTTGAGATAGAGTTTTAAAAGCTGAATTAGATGATGCTGTCATGAAATCGTAAAAAATTAAGATGTTTGTTTATAAATGTATTTGCTTATTTCATCTTTTTCTTGTTTCGTTTGAATATTTTTAGTCAATCTTCTGCCTCATTATTGCTTTGTGGATCGTTGTATGGTTTTTTTTATTAGCCGAGTTCGAAAAAATAAGTATACAAAATAAATAATAATAATAAAAAAATAATAAAATAAAAAAATATATAAGAGTAATAATTAAGCATTAATTTTTTCCATTTTGTAATAAATAACAATTGAAATTTATTGATGTGTACCAATTTTATTTTGTTTACACTGAGTGGCCATGCTTTAAGGGGCCAAACTCTTTGCTGACAAAAATGACTGAAACCAGGCTCCCATTTTTAGGAAGTGTATTGAAATAATGGCATCTTTACCTTTTGGTAACCCCGGTGTTACAGGTTTCAAGGAGCCTTGGAATAGTGCCCTCAACGTTCAGAGAAGAAGATCAAAGAGCAGGATTTCTTATAATATAGAGAAAGGGAGACCTAAAACAAATTCCTTTTTTTTCCCTTCTTCTTTTTGTGCATGAAGGGTTTTGACAAAAATTGCACATGCCGGGATATCGAACACACTGGGCATTATACAGCGTTTTCTTAGATACTTTTATTTTATGACACATTTTGATAAGGACTTTATATTGGAAAATGAGTGTCCAGATCGAAGAAACTGAGTTTAAACTTGGAGCCCCACGTTAAGTAAGAACTAGGCCTACATGGACCATACGCCCACAATTCCGGCGTACAAAGCGTTACTACGGTGTAACTTTTACTACCTGGTCAAAATTAAGATTATTTGAACACATGAGAACGTACAGCATCTTGTTGAACTCTACTATGCGCAGATTCCCGGTCTGTGGCAGAAAGTGCCCGCCCCCCCCCGAATTTGTCACACATTTCCTGTTGTATAGATTGAGAAGAGTACTCCCTAAAAGAGTCCAATAAAGTATTCCAAAGATTCCCAGAACTAGAAAGGGGGAGGGGGACATAAGCCACGTATCGAGTACAGTGTTTTGAACAACTATTGTAGAGTTTCCCTGTCCCCAATTGGCACTTGCGGGCTATGATACTGCCCGCCATTTTTGTTTCACCGGTGCAGCCAAGTTATAGAAAACTAAGACTCACAAACGTGCTGAAACTCCAGCAAATTAGTTTGGTGACAGCATTATTATGATAACATTATTATACAAACTTCACTTTCAATGAACGAACAAGGATAATAATATAAGGTTTTGTTTACCTGAAATTGTCGATAACCAATCCGAAGAATGTGCTTGACCCCGATGCAGATTCAAACAGTGTAAGAAAGGGCGCCTGACTATGAAAGCGCCACCACTTGTCCGAAAGTAGTATAGTAAACAAAACGAATGTCTTTTATTTATAGGTGGAGTGGAGAGGACAAAGACGGATTAATAATGAGTACGTGGGGATACTAAGCCAAATGGAACAATTATGCTACCCTACAAGAACTTTTAAATGGAAATACTGCCCCCCCCCCCCCGTCCAATCCAATAAAAGAGGAATTCTTACGCGTGGTAGGTCCCCAGAGACCCTCAGATCCATTTAGGTCTACCAGTGGTGAGTGGTAAACCCCTCCTGTAGTTATAACATTGTCATATTCCATATCCCCATGATTTTTTTGACATCTTAGTGACTCCTATGCATGTCCAGTTGTTGTCTATGATTATTTAAGCCTTGATTTGTCTAATTAATTAATTAATTTTTAATTAGCTTATCTCTTACTCTGTAGTTTACAATTCGGGCAGAAGTGTATCTCTCCAACAAGGTGGAGTCGTCTGGCAGGGGTGGGGGTGGGGGTGAGTGGTGTTTGTCCACAACAAGTCGGCAAGACATGAAAAGCCAAGCCTGTTACAGAGAACAGACAGCTGAACAGATTGTTTCACTTATCAGAGGGTTAGATCTGGGTAGCTCTGTGTTTATGTGCACTGGTATACCAGATTTTGTGTACATTTGTATGCAAGGAAAACATTTCACAGCCCATAACAAAAATTACACAACTCTGGGAACTGACCCCCCCCCCCCCCCATCTAAGATATGTGGAATGGTCCTCTTTAGGATCTCCTGGAAGATCAAGTCCCTCGGGGCTTTGAAAGTGATAACAAACAAGAAACACTTAAAATCTACCATCCAACACTGGTAGACTCCCACCCACAAGAGTTTTAAAGAAGGGGGGGGGGTGAACTATACAGAGAATATCTATGATGTAAAGATTTTCTCGTGTCTCACAATCAGTGAATATATTTATAAAGAACAACATAGGCCTATAATTTAGAAAAAGAGTGAGTAATTAATTACAAGCCTCGTTGCCCGTATGAGAATTCCAACTTGAGATACATTTAATTCACTTCCCTCCACCCACATTGGTAGCCATTGCACATTAGCCTTCCTTGAAACCATAACTCGTAGTCATGCCCCTAAAGACCGTTACCATGCTGCCACCCTCTTGATCTTGTTCCTTGTATCCATATAACCAGCAATGAATGATAACATTCATTAAACAAAAGGCTACTTCTCCTTCCAGCCTCGCTTTGGTTACATTGGTTTGAATGGGAGAAAATCAAGATGGCTGCACCATGACCAAAAGGTCCTTGACCCAATAATGCGCAGTAGTCAACAGCTGCTAAAACCAAGCCTTCATTCCGGCTCGTCATCGGTTATTAATATAGAAATCTACGATCAAGAATGCAAACGGTGGCTGGTTGAAGTCCCACCTGACATTTTCTATGAAATAAACCAACAACAGTCACTATTCTTGTTCCGCCCGAGCTTTGTCCCCCCGTGTGTACGCCTCCTTACGATAAATTTACATGGGCTGAAGGAAGGTGATTTAAGACTAAATTAATGTCTACACAATTCACAGGTTGGGGGCAGAATCTCCGGTGGACAGAGTGTCTCCTGTCGCACCGGAACTGCAGGGGAAAAAACACTCCCGGGGGACTCACTAAGCAACAAATTTACAATTTCTTGAAGGACAGAACAATATAACTATGATTATGAGAAAATAGCTATACCGATCCATAAGACGAGGAACCCATTTTAGTGCTGGGTGAAGAAACACAGCGTGTAAAATGACTTGTTAAAATGGCTTCATAAAAAAAAGACAAGCTCAATTTTAAACTTCTAGAGTGCGTGGCTCCATAAATCGGTCCCCGATGGCTCATTCTACCAGAATGCGAGACCACTCGGCCTTGCGGAATTACCACTGCGATGTCTATTTTCTTATTACATTGACAATTAGTCACTAATGGGAAATTCAACTACATGTAATTAAGTCTGAAAATACAAAAACAGTGTATTCGCACTGTGTAGTTTACTTTACCATTATATTACCAACATTTTTGGACACTAAAAACTCGTGCTGACTATATTATACGCATGGCATAATACTTTTTCAAATTGAAAAACGGAGTGAATTCTTTTTTTTCACAATTTTTAACTCTGATGTCAGCTTCTGGTTCCCTGTGCACTCAGTATTAGATCACTATACACAAAACAGGGCCAGACTAGTATTCCTGATTTTCAGCCTCGCTCGTTTTGGTTATGCATTGTACTTGTACTACGAGGGAAAGTTATAAACATTAAAAGAGATTTTCTCAAAAACACGCTAACAAAAATGCGTTAAGTACTATAATCTATGGGTACCTGAAAAAATGTATTAAGTTAAAAATGTGTAATAATTGTAAAGATGAGTTTATAATATCAACGTTTAGTTGCTAAGCAAAGTAGTGATACCTTAAAATAGGCCTACAACATCACTGGCGGCAAAAGTTAGACATTAACCCTAATAAAGAGCTTATTGTCAAACTACACTGCTAATTAAAAGCATGGACACTCTTGTATTGTAGGTTTATGCAGCACTCACAATCAATGTCCGCCAAACCCGGGTGCCAACCCTCTTGAAATCTGGACATTTTCCTTTGAGTGACACCCACTAAATGTGTAAAATTTGTTGCGCCAAACTAATTTTGAACCCCACCACTTTTCAAATTATAACCTTTTGGGGGGTCATGCTTTTATAAGGGTGTGTAATTATGACAAGTTATGACAACCCGTGGGTTCTGTGCTCCAACTTTTGATGAGACTTTATCCATTCTGGCTTTAAATTTAATTTGTTCCTAGTTGGCTTGGGAGGTGGAGGGATGCTTCATGAAAACTGGCTGCAAATCCGTTTGGGAAAAAGTACATTAAACGGGAGTGTGGAATAATTAGCGGAAATTCCAAACGGCTGACCTGCCATATAATATGAAGAAAAAAAACCTGAAGTTTACTGTCCGAAAATAGTAAAATTTGATTTGATTTGATTTTAAAAGTATTTTTTAATTATTAAGCATTTTATTGTTGGCTGCTAGGGAAAGTTGATAATATAGTGATGAGGACGCATTGTTTCCGTCGCTGAGAACAATGGAAAGGACCGGGAGTGGGACGCCCTCTGTCGTATCAAAAGTCTCCTCTTTCAGGACGAAGTGGATTAGGAGGTGAAAAAACTGTTGGAGGTTTTAATGTCAGATTGAGTTTTGTGCTGCACTTATTTTGCAATACACAAAGTCCTCATGAAAGTAGGGGACAATTTACAAGGTTCTAACCTCACGTTAAAAACCGTGTGAAAAAATGCATTTTATCTGTTACTCCTAATAGCGAAGTTTAAAACATGACGTCATCGAACATAAAAAAAAACAAATGGGTCTGCACAATACAAAGAGGGTTTTTGTGCCAGTCAATGCGGTCAAAAGGTCGAATCTAATGCTGTTTTGATTGCTTAGCATCTAAACTCAGGAATGAAATAATTAAATGTCCGTCCAAAAATGTACAGCCCGTAACTTCTTTGAAATGTGACGTCATTGAATGTTTTGGGATCTTTTCCAAAATTGCACTTGAAGGGTATTAAACACAGTTTACACAGTTTTAAAGTGAGGTTAGAAATGTCTAAGTCCCCCCCTATTTTCATGAAGACTCTTTCTATTGGAAAGTGAGTAGATCGCAAAACTAATTTTGACCTTGGATCCCGTCTCTCTTATTGGTTTTCTGTAGTCGTCGTTACGAGCTAGCATCTTTTTGTTAAAAAAAACCATCCTACTTGTTGTGCTTGTCACGTTCTATCAAAGAAACGTGTCACACACTCGCAAATTCTCGTTATTATAGGATGGCTTAATATAACTCCAGTAGTGCTATAATTTATGCCAGGTATGAAATAATACATCGAAGGCCTCGTGTCTGATGTGCTCTTAATTGACCAAATTGATCACGGGTGAGCTATCCTGAAGGTTGAATACACCCGTCTGAAGCTAAAGGGGGAGGGGAGGAAAGAAGGCTATAGTACGAGTGTCTTGCGTAATGTAGCGCATTAATTAATTAAACCTACATACAGTGTATTATATATATACAGCATTCATTAAGCAGCAAACTGGAGGTTTGCCTTTGTTTCTAACCCATAGCCATAATTTATACACGCTTCATTGCTTATACAACTATTGTAATACTATGACCTTTTCTTTGTGTCGGTGTTTTGCAGTCATTTGAAGTATACACGACAAAATGATGACAGAAACAAATGGCGCATGTGCGTCATGCTGCTGATAATAATAATACACCTATACTATTTCTCAATATTCTTGGAAACTTCTGGCTATTAGAATACGTAGGCGAGTTGAATATTGTGAAGGTTTTCTTTGTTACAAGAACGAGAATGGTCGCCAAAGTTGAGAGCTGGTGAGCTGTCTGTTTGAATATAAAGACCACATAACAACTTCTCTTTGGTTGTTGTTGTTGTTATTGTTGTTGTTGTTGTTGTTGTTGTTGTTGTTGTTGTTGTTGTTGTTGTTGTTGTTGTTGTTGCTGTTGTTGATGTTGTTGTTGTTGTTGTTGTTGTTGTTGTTGTTGTTGTTGTTGTTGTTGTTGTTGTTGTTGTTGTTGTTGTTGTTGTTGTTGGTGGTGGTGGTGGTGGTAGTGGTGTTGTTGCTGTTGTCCCCAGTTTGAGAGTGTACATAGCCAATGGAACATATTGGTCAAACTGTGTTTTAACTTTGGTGGGTGAGGTTGGGGATCTAGCACGCGTATAACTAACTTATTATATCGCTCATCAAAACAAGATCAAAACTTATAATGTTTTGGTTGTTTGTAGTCAACTTTTCTACATGGGGACACGTTTCCTTAGATTGGGCGGTTTTGGGCTATAAAAAGCGTTAAAAAGCGTTCACTATGAAATGATTATTGAAGGAAAGATGTTTTAAAAGTAGAATATATTGATCCATACAAATATGCCTTGAAAATATTTAATTTTCCTTTTACTTGATGAACTGTACATGGTCCGCAATTTTGAAGAACCAACGTTTTTACTCCACAAAATGGCGGACCGTGTTAGTTAACGAAGTAAAAGGAAACCCACACAATTTGCGTGGCTTGTTTGTGTGGACCATTATATTCTGCTTTTAATCTGCAAAGGGCAATTGTAGCCAACAATCACAAGTAAAAACGTATCGTTTGCACAATCAAGAACATTAATTACTATTTTGCTTTTTTCTTTAAGTTGTTTTCTCTTTTGAGGGTGTGTGGACACCGTTCATTGTTTTTACAGAACCCGGTGGATTTATGAACAAACTTGGAGTAAAGTATTTTATACAGCTGAACAGGCTGCATGAAGTTTTAAAGATATTATAAGTGGACAATTTTCCTTTTTTGTTTGCGTTGATTCGAGGATAGTCTGTATACAAAATTGTATTATTTTGGTAAGAAAATTAATGAGTTATTAATTAGTGATTTTGTGCTGTCAGCTATAGAAGGGTGTCATTGTGTGCGGTTTTAGGACGTTGTGATATTCATCCAAATTGTTATTTTATCAAACTATTTTATATTTAGGAATTTTGACTTAAATCAGCTAAACTGTTTACGTTACTTTTGACAAGTTTGTTCACAAACAACACTTTGAAACTCTTGGAAACCGTTCTTTATGATTAACTTCCTAGCTCAAATTGTATGCAAACTTTCCTCCCCCTTTTTTTTTTTGGGGGGGGGTCTGTTGCAATTTTCAATTATCTTGAAATGTCTTTATCCCAACGTTATTTTCAAAGCTTTGGGGATTATTATAGTGTTGTTTTCCCCTTTTTACTCCTTTAATTTTTTTTTTTTGGGGGGGTAGTAGGTTAAAAATATGACTGTAATTGTGTTCTCCAAAATCAAGAATATTTCATTTATTGTTACACCATGCCAATCACTTGGCAGGTTGTATAAGAAACGCCACCACGTGACTACTGTTTAGAAATCAGACTGTATTCCAGTGTTTCATGTCGGTTTTAAATTATCAAAAGACCGTGCAAGTCTCGCGCGCACTCTCGAACACTTTGGGGACCACTTCGGTCCCAGGTTGGCCTACATCGCTTGAAGGAAACAAACCCGGGCGCTCACTAAATTCAGTGGATCCCAAATGTTCGAATACGCGCGAGACTTCACAGTCTATAGATCCCTTGCATTGGCCGCCATCTTTGATGTCAAGCAATGAAAACGTGCGCACGCGTGTACGCGCTGTGCACGACTCTCAGCCAATGATTGCTCTTCATCATTGACCTCGGTTTTGGGCTTGTGACGTCATATGCAAGGGGTCTATAGACCGTGCAAGTCCAACTTTGGTCCAACTTGTACTCACATTGTTTTATACGCGTGAAGGAAACAAAGTCGCTTATACTCGGGTCCCAATGTTCGATTACGCGCGAGACTTGCACAATTTTGTAGCTAGAATCTTTCTATTTGTCTGAGTAGTAGCAGTAGCTAATTTTAAGCTTACCACTATCAATAACTTTATATGGGTGACTTCCATGTGACTCTAAACCAAACCAGCTATCTTGATCCCATATGAAGTACTCCTCAGTCGCCGTCATACCTTGGACGGCCTGACAGCGCTCCGAGCTATACGGGAACAGGTAGAAAGGATTCTGAGTAGGCAAGCTGATCGGCTGGGATACGTCACCATCAGTCATGCAGCAGTAGTAGATGAGGGTATTCTGGTCGTACATTCCTGAAGGTACTGTGCCTTCAACTTGGTTTCCGTTGTTAGTGTTTTCATCATCCCATTTAATAAAACCAGAAAACATATCTGTAAAGAAATATATGCATAATTTATAAAAGTCAAAGAGATTATTTTGGGGCCGTTTTTGCCCCCCCCCCCAAGGATTTAATTGAAGTGGGTCAGCTCCTGTTTCACCCGGACTCCGGGTCCATTCTAAGAAAGAAAAGAGCTGGAAACTCTCCTTATGATGAAAGGAGAACGTGCCACTTTATTAATCAAGAAAGTTTGCCTTTGTTCTAAGTTCTTCTATTAGGAGCTGATGTTACTCACTGTTTGGACAGGTGTATTCGTATTGGAATACGCAGTAGTTACCACGTGGCCACTCGTCGGTCTCAGTGTTGTCCGTCTTCATGCAGAAAGACTGCACCATGTCATCGACCCCGTACGGCACCTGAAGATGAAGATTGGGTGACCATTCGTTTTTAGAATCTGCATTGTCGGTATCGTGATGGCGAGTACCAGTTTTCCAGTTGAAGCCAGCGCCATCAACCGGGCAGCCCGTAGTAGGCATAGGTAAACCGTATTTCCCTTGCGGCCAGCCGGGACTTGCTGAAATTAAAATAATGTTTTTTTGTTTGTTTATATTTTAAAATTTGGATTGCAGCAATCGACATAAAACCAGTATGCAATGAAATCATATAAATCCCCAACCATACAACATTTTCCGCTAATTTCATGAACTTTTCATCGGATGACTTTATCAAGAGACCTGACTGGTGCGACAATTTTTGTGTAAAAACTAAAATGGGATCCCAATAAAAAAAGCACACCAATTCAAAACTTCCAATCGAACTTTCATTTTTTTGGTAAACAATATTTGGGTATGCTTACAAAGGACACGTTGCCTTTGTATTTGGGCGCTTTTGGCTATAAAAAGCGTTTGTCCTGAAATGAATATGGTTGGAACATTCTAATATGCCTCGAAATTGTGTGGTTTTCCTTTTAATTCCTGAACTAACACGGACCGCCATTTTGTAGAACCAAATTTTCGACTCCACAAAATGGCGGACCGTATTCGTTCAGGAAGTAAAAGGGAAAAACCACACAATTTTGAGGGATATTTTGTGCGGATCATTGGTAACATTCCTTCCAACCACATTCATCACACAAAAAAAGATTTTGTAGCCCAAAGCGCCCAATCCGAAGGCAACATATCCATTGAAGATTTGAAACTTTGCATGGCGGGAATTCAATTGAAGTACAGGTTTCCGAAGACACTGTGGGTTGTGTGGTTCTGAAGAAACGAACCGGTTGTGAACAACTCGACGTTTCGATTAGATATGCGAGTGATCGTCTTCAGAAGACATCTCAAGAATACATTCAATTAAAATGTTCGATAATTCAATAAAATTTGACAATTATTTCCATATGGATGGAAAGGGAAGAACAAAATAAACAAGCTTAAAACAGTTATTTAAATCAGAGACAACAAGAATTGATCGGGGAAAAAACAACAATAGGAAACTAAATAAATTTAGAAAACTAAAATGGCTTGTCTTTAAAATTTATATTTCTTACGTGTGACTGCGATGAGCTGGGTCGTCACACTTGTAGTGGTTGGGTTGGTTGAAGTCTCATGTTTCTCGCTTGCCGTAGTGACTTCAGTCGTCAAACTTGCTGCTGTGAAACCACTGGTTGAGTCCACTTTGTTCTTGCGACATTTTGCTTTGAAAACCGCCACGATGTTGTCTAAACTCGCCAAATAGTCACCTTGACTCGAAACTGTCACCATCACTCCGCATTGTTCGGCTCCGATGCGACACAGAAACGAACAGAGTGTCAAACACACATTTAACTTAAACGCGGAAACAAATAAACTTTTCATGATTGCATTAAGAAAGGAGGGTTGTGAGCCCAACATCAGCGATCAAATTTACCCGCTTGTCTGTGCTGTCTTAATCAGGAACCTTTATAGTCTGGTGTGCCGTCGCAAAGAACGCCACTCACACTCTGCAAGTACCCGATGCAATACACCCGGACCTAGTCCTCTTCAACATCGGGTGCCGGGTACCAGGACGAATCATTATACACCGCGATACCAATCTCTACCGCTTTTGTTTCCATTGTAACCAAGGATTAAAACAATACCGGTTTAAATTCATTCGGCCCGAAAAGAAAAAAAACCTGTTTGGTGTGGAACCAACCAAGCTATAAAAAAAAATGAGGTCGACCCAACTTTTTTATTGATTATTATTATTTTTTTTTTGGCTATTAGTTTTAGAGGGGAAAGAAAGTGACTATTCACCAAATATAACATGCAATAATTATGACCTTTTGTCATCATACCATTTAGATTTTGTTTTTGAATGGTAGCCCCAAGAAATGTTTTTTTACCATATTTTTATTCTCAATATATTCTTTGACTCATCATTGCGCTGTAATTGTCTGATATTTTGTAACGCGTTTAATAAGCTGTGATTTAAAAAAAAGGAAAAAAAAACCCTAACTTGTTTACGCCAAACTTGTCATGGGATTTAATAATGTCAGTAGACGACGGGGATGGTTTTGGTGAAAGCCAAGCGATAAAGCTTTGGCCTTCAATGGATTATATAAAAGTGGTTGCGAGACGCAAATAGGTCTACAGCTGCATTTGTTAAGAAAGCCATAATCAAAGATAAAATGTCGAGTTTTACAGGCAGTATACATGACGGTAAAGAGAAAGCAAATTTACTCGATTTGCGACGATCATAGAATTATTTGTGCCTAATTTCACAGAGCCAGAAAAGTAGCTAGGCACAAGAACAAAAATGCCACCATCAATTTTTTTTATGACTGGTGTCCCGTTCTTTTTTTTAACTATTTGTTGAGCGTTATTGTCTGCTTAGCATGCTCCAACAAGCAGAACACTGAGCCTGATATGGGCTCGATTTCACAAAATACCGAGATTCGTCTCAAGCCTATAGTTGTCAATATCACCATAGTGATTTGTGTTGCGATGACACACCCTGCAGTTAAGACCGATACGTCTAAAGATCAATCTGAACTCTGTATGAAATCGACCCCTGTTTCAGCACACCATGTTTTATCTAAAACAAAGAAAACACAATTTTTAAAAAGGAGGATAAACAAATGATGAAATCATCATCCCAAGTTCAGTCTTGGTGAGAAAACTGTGAAAGCTAAACAAAGTAGGTCAGTTAAACCAATCAATTTAAAACAAAACATGTGGCAAAGCATTGGAAAGGAATAACGCACACACGTTCAGCTGTGCCAAGGACAAAACAACTGCCAAATAGAGATATACAAATCCCATTTTAAAACCCAATTCCGGGTCAGTCTGACCTGGGAATGGGTCAGATCCCCTGGGACACTAAATCCGGGTCAATTCTGACCGGTGAATGTTTAATGTGTATGAGGCACCACTGACCGTGCAGTGTCCGTTAACATTGGCCTATTGTTCCGTTAGGTCATACCAGGCTGAGGTGCCAGGGCGGACAAGGCGCCTTTAAAAGGTCTGATGAAACCCAGTCACCCAATGTCTGCCACCAGCCAATGGTGTTATTTTTGTCATCTTGCGAACTTTTAGATTTCCCAAATTTGTCGTGGAGTTATGTTAGTTCACCAATACGAAAGCACTAATCTGTACAACAACAGCAATATCTGAGCGTAATAGCTTCGTTGCACAAATTGATGCTGGGATATAGCTCCTGGTCTTCATATATACACACATTATAACATAGCGGTACGGCGCTCTGATCTGCTGATCGATGGTGGCAAAAAGTCATCTTTGGATATGCATTTTGAGGACACCGTCGGGTCGCCATGGTGCCCACGGTCGAGTGCTTTTTTTCCGCTGGCTTTTAGAATGTGCGCCAAGGTACATGTATAAGATCATTGGTGTTTTGCCCACTTTCGTCACATATTGTAAAAACACATCTAAAGCAAGATCTTTCTTATATTCACCTCTTCAACTGTGAGGAGGCCAGTGAAGTTTTTGCATACAAAATTACCTTAATTGATGGAGCCAAAAATAAGTTTTAGCATAATTATATGATGATTTCTCACTACTACTGAATTGCATTGGCAGGCCTCCTTTCGTGCAAAAAATTTACCCGCACTTTTAAGAATGTAGTCTGTGTCAACCATGGTATTTGTGAAAGTGTGAACTAAAACAGTACCATCAATCGTAACCAATGTCTCAATTGGGATGATCTTGTAAATATAATTCCAATGATACACGTTACTGTCCTGGAATCCAATGATAATTGGTTTTAAGCAAATACTAAAAAGCGCCGAAGGCGCAAATTGGGGGAAATCGGGCTGAAATGCGAAACGTGCACTGGACGCCATTTCAGCAAGCGTGTTGGTGCAACAATAGAGCAATGCGGACATTGACCATTGCTATCAGTGATAATAACAAAACATTTGCTTACTGAAATGGTGCCCATGTGTATTTCACGTTCCAACAATTAAAAGCTCCAGTTTCCCCCACCTTGCCTCTTCGGCGCTCATTAATTATTTGGTTTACACGCTCAGAGTGTGTTTTTCTTCGACGCAACATCGAAAGGGACTGACGATGTCTCTATGTAGGCCTACAGCAATTGAATACATTTCAAGATCGATATGGAAAAGCAAGTCTTAATACCTGAAAAAATTCTGAATTTGCCATCGGCATTGAATAGAATCCAATAAAAGCATCTCGGTGGGCTCCCGTGCATGATGATGCCAATGTAAGCAAAAGCATTAAGCAAGGAACAAAAGCTATTGAGCTGTGGATTATTGGCTTTTAGCCATTGAATAGCTACTACAGGGATGGTGGGTGTGAGTGTGTTTGGAGGGGGGGGGGAATGTCGGGGTAAATAAGACCTTGACTTTCAAATTGTTATGATTGTAGATATCTAACTGCCGTATATAAATTTCATTTCCACGTTACACGTACCGGCTGTTTTAACCCTGCAAGCCGATTTTCAAACGCTACTCATTTGCAGGACAACTGTTTCACTATTTTGAACCACATTAGGCCTAATAACTTTACTTCCTTTTTTTAAAGTTGCTTTTTCTCCTGAGGGTCTGCCGATATTTGTTGTTCCTGTTGCTGTTGCTGGCTGCTGCTGCTGCAGTTGCTCTTGTTGTTGTTATTGTTGTTGTTGTTGTTGTTGTTGTTGCTGTTGTTGTTGTTGTTGCTGTTGTTGTTGTTGCTGCTGTTGTTGTTGTTGTTATTATTATTGTTGTGGTGCTATTGTTGTTGTTGTTGTCGTCGTCGTCGTCATTGTTGTTGTTGTTTTGGTTGTTTTAAAACAAAGTTATCTGCTGCGTAAAATTTTGCATGTGCAAACAAAATGTATAGGAGGAAGGTGTAATCCCCACTTGGCATAAGATTGTAGGGTTTTTTTCATTTGTCTGATAATGTTACAAAAGCAGCTGTTGATAAGTCCAAGTTTGAACCTCGCTATAATTACATTGTTTTTGCACATTGTTTAATCAGCTAATTGTTGCGAAGGCGTAGGACAAAATATTAACATATTGTTATTACTTGAGGATATTAGATGACAATGTTTGTTTAAAACCCATGCAGTGAGGGCCGCTGTCAGCACAAACTGACATATTTCAATAATGTTTCCATTGTCTTTACCACATCGTCCACACCGGTCAGCTCATATGCCATGATGTCCTAAGCTGGACCATGCCAAACGTCCATAAGGGGTGTCAATCAACACGGGTCAGTTTGGTTAGAAGGGGCTGGACAAAAATCTGACAGCATCCTTTG
This sequence comes from Pisaster brevispinus, assembly GCA_023634235.1. Taxonomy (NCBI): domain Eukaryota; kingdom Metazoa; phylum Echinodermata; class Asteroidea; order Forcipulatida; family Asteriidae; genus Pisaster; species Pisaster brevispinus. The sequence continues at coordinate 2,057,807 of JAMKCF010000014.1, read as the reverse complement.
TGTACGAAATCAGCAAGTCAATTGTCAATGGTAGACAAATCCAAGATCTGAATTTAATTAATTAAATACACACAAAAGCTCAAAACTAGCACCGGCAATACCTGGACATAAAAACAACACACTTTGGCCTAGGATACAAAAAAAAATCGTTGATAAACCAAACAAAACGAACCCTATAAACATATGAGAACAAACTTGTAAGCATGTGCCGACAACATACCACAGGGGCGTTGCAACCAGACTGTTCCCTCGTTGAGGGGCTGTTAAACTCGCTAAGTTTACGGGGATACGAAGGTATTGAGTAAAAGTTGTTTAATTAACCACACACACATTAAATATAAACCTTTTGAAAAGTTACCATGGCCCGACCTAGAAATGGACCTAGCCAACTTTTGATCGGCTTACTACCATAGAGCAAAAAACAGTCATGTCAAGAAGTTCGATCATCTTGCTGATCATTAACCCGAATCCTCTATACGATTCGGCTCCCAGCAAAACACAAAAAATATTCTATACTTGTCGTGTTTTCAATAAATACGGATACAAGTGTAATCTCTATACACATGAATGCAAGTATGGCATGTTTGTTTTCTTATCGGCGAAAATGTTGATTGTTTGTTTGTTTGTTTGTTGGGTGGGGCGTTAGGGTTGCGTGTTTGCTTATAAATTAAATTAGGTTAGAGCACAGCTTGTGTATATCAAACACTCGGTGATAGGAACTATACATAATATCCCCAAAATGTACAATTTTTGAACGCTCTTTAGTACACTCTAAAACTCCCGGGTCGGAATTGACTCATACCCAGGGGGGCATGACCCATTTTCCGGATAAGGCTGACCCGGAAACTGGAGTAAACATGGGAATTTAATTCGGATATTTCTGGGTCATTTTCGGCACAGATTCCGCGGGTCGTACTTTAATCTAGAAATGGATCAGGCCCCACGGGATTCTGGGTCAATTCTGACCTAGGAGTTGTTTTTTTTATTGTAGCGGAGAAAACAAAGTATCTCTTATAAATAATTGCGAAGATAAAACTACGCAAGGATAAGTTGCGGAAAAGAGTGTATCCACAAAGGGCAAATCATCAATTTATTGCTTGTGACACTTTAGGGTCTGTGATATTTTTAAGTCATCTTGTAAAAAAATTGCCTGGTCTTGTAATTGGACTGCTCGGAGATATATTGCGGATTGGAAAAAGCAACTCTGGAAAAGTCTATCCGCAAGTTATCCATGGACAGTTTTGAGAAAGTTATTGTAAGATGTCCGTTGGTCATGCACTGTCCTACAATATCAGATTGGTGGCGCCCTGGTGTTTCTCTCCCAACTCGCAGCTCAGAGGCTGGTGCTGCTGCTAAGGGTGGTTCATTTGGGTCTTTATGCTTCAATGCATGTTCAGGTGACAATCAAGCTTCTCTATACAGTCATTTGTGTTTGAAACGGTGCTTGTGGTATTAAAGCTGAAGCAGCTTGAAGCTATCATTTTGAAAACAAACTTGCATCCAATGTGTTTTAGTCGTTGTTAAATAACTGGCTAGAACGCGGCTGCAAGATAAGCTCCCGTGGAGACCAATATAGCCAGCAGGGCAGATGATTTAACAGTAGTTCCTGCAAAAAAATGTAAAACAAATACAACATTTCAAATACTATTGTGGCACAAATTTACATTTTACAATAATATGCATATACAGGAACAATGGGATACTAATGAACGCACCATCCTTCTCGGGTTCCTTGGGTGCAGAAAGTAAGTCAGTACGTTAGTAAGTGTCAGAAGTCAGTGAGTAAGTCAAAAGTGAGAAGCGTAAGTAAGTGGGCAGTAAGTAAAATACGCATGCAGTAAGTAAAGCATAACAGTATAGTACGTAACGTAAATGAGCAAGTAAGCTAGCAAGCAAGTCAATAGACCCGTTGAATATGACGTCACGCTCTCAAAAAACGCCCTCACTGAGGTCAACAGGAGGCAGATCGTTGGACGATAGCTGTTCTTTGGGCATAAAAATGTGCGCGTGACCTCAACGTACCTGTTTTGGTTCGCGTTATGCAAGGGGTCTATGAATTGACAAAAAATGTGTAACACAAAATCAACGACTGTAAACGAACTACGAACTACAGGAAGCACTTACCTCCGGATGTCGTCATGGGTCGTACAGTTGGTACATCTGTAGTAAAAAAGTCACGCAAAGAAAAAAATCTTAAAAGATGTGGAACATTGATTAAGCAATGCTTAATCCATGAAAAATGCAATGCCTTTATAATATAGTCCCAAGTGGTGACGATTTCCTGTATTGGCTTTTTTCAGTGTTTTGCAAGACTAATTGTAACGACGTCAGTGAATTGGGTCAACAGTTCTAATACTTGACGTCACCACTGATCTTTATATATGACAGTGACGTTTAAAATCGGCACTAGACTGAAGCTAAAAGGCAACAAAAGTCCGGCCCCTTTTATGAGCCTACATCAGAAGTAAAACAATACAGACGGGAAACTAGACAATGATAGTAGCAGCCAGCATAATGCTATAATTATGGTAAGCTTTATAATGAGAGCCACTATACGTACATTGAGGGCCAAACCTAAAGAGTAGTTACCTGTTGCCCGTGGTGGACCGTCGATAGTTAGGGATCGGACATCTGTGTAGTAGAACGTCAGATCCGGCACGCCAGAAACAATAGTTGCGCTGCATGCAAAAAGGTTTTTCAAATTAGTTTACATGCAAATCAATTTAAACCCAAACCAAGGTTTAGACAGTGTCCAAAGTCGTGGCTACGGCTGCGACTTGGTCGTCACGTTAACAATATGAAGCCCATAGCAACAGCCTTAGCAACAGCCACAGCCACCAAATCGGACAAGGCTTTAAAAGGTAAAAGGGTCATAGATTGGTTTTGTCAACGCAATGCTGATTTATTGGCAAATAAAAGTCATCTGTGAAAGTTTTGGCTGAATACAGTGTCTACTTGCTGAGAAAGTAGCAGTAAGAAATGTCATGGTATTTTCACATAGCGTCGCAAGTACGTTTTATCGAGGCGATCACAGCGGGTACCAACCGCATCTCTTGCCACAGCATTCGCAAACGGGCACAAGCTCTCCAGAAATCTGAGAAACGATTCATGCATGAATCGTTTCTCAGATTCAACTGCGTTTGAGTGGAACATTTTCCAACCATATCACTTCGATGGGAATCCTTTCTCAAGATTATACTATTTCTCAAGTTTATACTATCAACAGCTGCAGTGCGTTTTACCGAGTAAGATTTTGTGGCCATTATTTTTAGAAGTTTTTACCAATCTATGACCCTACTTTTAAATGATACTCTGGTCCCTTTCCAATATGTTATAAAAAGACTTTATAGTGAGCATTGGGAACAAGACAACAATAATGACTTGCAGAAATGCTTACCGGAACACGATGTCGCCCTCAGCTTGTATAGGGGCGTTCCATATAGCTGAAACCGATGTCTTGTTTTGATTATTACTGTGTCCCCATGCAGACTAAAATATATAATAAACAGACAAAACATAATGAAAATGCAGTTATTGATAAACCTCCCGAATTAGCGCCAAAATAATAATAATAAGAGATAAGCAAACTCACGTTTGGTATTGAGTTGCACGCAAGTGTCTGCGTTCCAGATGGAATGTCGGAAAATGTTCCGATGGCGACGTCCATGTCAGATCCTAGTTCAACCCGGCGTCTGGCCTGGATGAAAAAACCCTTGAAGATTGTCCCATTATCAGCGCTGATTGTAACTTTAACAAACAAGAGAAGTTTGTTTTTTATGAAACACTCGATGATAACAGCATCCTGCTTTGGACAGTGAGGCTTATGTTTGTAAATAGATTTTGTATTCTCCGCCGGAAAAATGGTTAAAAACAAATCTCAAAAGTACAAAGTTCCCTATTGAGACCTCGCCAAATAGCAAGGAAAATGTCAAATTGCCCTTGGTTGATTTTAAAATTAAACAAAGTCATCACGGCATGACCACCCCTTTAAAGAATTTCCAAATGAGTTAACAAATCTGTCGACCACGGGGGCTAATTGCTCCTGGCTGATGAAGTCACTGCGTGTTCTTCGACAGACGGCTTCCAGAGAGCTAGTTATAACAGAATAAATTGCCTAATAATTTTCTGCTTATCAGAGATGAGCGGGATACCAGTCACAAATGCACGCGACATTGTAGTTTGGCTGGTAACCTTACTCTGGTAAGCATAATTTTGTTGTGCTTAGCTACTTTTTGTGCTTCAGCAGCTCTATGAAATTGGGCTCAAACGGCTTCAAGGGTTGGAATTTGCTGAAAAGAGTCTGGCTCTTATCAGTTGGATTAGACTGTTACAAAGAAATGAGTTCACCAAAAACAAATGACACATTTGCACGGTGCGTTGATTTATCAGTCACGTGGCGGGGTGCCTCGGGTATAAAACTACAAAATGAAAAGTGTACTATTTTCAATCTTACTTGGTCCCTTGCTTTACAAAATGTGAAAAAGGGGACATTAAACTATTCTTGAGATTTGTTTTATAACGGCATCAACCTCATCAAAAAGTAATACCGACTGATACTTCTTTGTGCTCAATTATCACTTTTCGGAATGTAAACTTCTATTGAAACAACTTACCGTTGAGTGTCGATCCAACGGTGTAGTTTTGCTCACTGGTTGTGATATTATAAGGTGGTGGACCGACTGCGTTGCTTGGTCCGTGACCAGAAGGGATCATCTGCGGACACTGTCCGAGGGGTGGACCGTTGGGGAAACCCAAAACACCCACGACCGATGCCAGAAGGAACAACGCAGGAAGAGCAGCCATTTCTAATTCTGCTGGGCAAGTCAGGATGCAAAATATTAATCTTGCGCAGGACAGGAGGTACTTGATCGTTGGACTTCGTTTCAGCTAGGATGTTGGTTCTCTTAGTAAAAAGATGACCATCTGAAGTTTCATAGGTAGATATCAAATTTGTTACGAGAGGACCGCGTGTTGATGGGTAATGTACATCAAAATGTCTTTATCAGTTTGTATAAAAAACAGTTCATAGAGACATGTTTGTTTTGGTCACGGTGCGGTATTTCTGGTGATTAAGCTATACCAACAAGTTTGACAAGATCTGCATAAATGTATGCAACGGACAGCTCACCAACGCTGTGTAAACAATGTAACGTAAGCAACGTACAACTCTTTTAGTTGTGTTTAAAGATTGTGACACTCGGACTAAAGTCCACTGCGGAATCACTAGAGTTACGCCTGAAGAGTATACTGTACACATTTTTGTGTCGAGCATCCATCAAAACACAGCTGTTGAATCAACTTAATAGATTATTGATGGAGTGATTCGGCAAAAATGTGGGCTGTACCGATCACTGGCTGGCATGGACTACAAAAATTTAGCAAAAAACAGAACACCCATTTGCTGAGTCACTCTTGACCTCTGCAACCATATTTTTTTTCGTACTGCCTTTCACACCGTCCGTCTCAACATTTTTTTAAGCCCAGATTCGTCGCCACACCCGATATGCATCAACGCCATTTCTACAAGCCTACAACGGCAGCCGCATTTTCAGAACACCCCAGTCCAAAAAATAAACAGATTTTATCATTCTGTGAAAGTGACCTGTGCCCAACTTCATAGAGCTGCTGAAACAGCAAATAGTGCTTAACCGCTGCTAGGCAAAATTAAGCAGTAACCCGAATCTGGTAAGCATAATTTTGTTATGCTCAAGCTACTTGTTGTGCTGAAGCAGCTTTTTGAATGTGGGCACGGTGAATTGTACACGTAGGCCTACACATACTAGTTTCAAGAGCAGGGCCCAAATTGTAGATCTGCTTAAGCAGAACATATTGCTAAACAAATGTCTGCTAAGCAGAAATGAGGATAACAGTCACAAATTGTACATGTGACATGTTGGTTCAGCTGGTACTTATTCTGGTAAGCATCATTTGGTAATGCTTAGCTACTTTTTGTGCTTAAGCCATGAAATTGGGCCCTGGTGTAATTGATTAAGAAGTAAAGCAAAAACTGAGAAACTCCGCCAAAGCTAACTTGCTGAATATGTGTCCTTATAAAACAAAAAGGCACATAAATTAATGTAGCTTTGCGAAAGTAAGCACTTCATCTATGAATCTCAGACAATACTGTGTGTTTCTAATATTTAAAACTGCGTAACTTACATGCAAGAAGATGCGATCGGAAAGTCGAGAGAGCCTCTGAATCTCGCTGGATACCGAGAGAATTGAAAAGTGCCTTTACTGCGTCAGCTTTTATATACAGATCACTGGTACCCCGCGCACATGGTCCAACGTATCAACGACATCATGACGATGCATGATCTAAAAAACTTCAGCCATATCAAAACTCACTTACTAATAAAACACACAGTGAATCTGCATTATGCTAATTAAGCTGAAGGCCGGGACACGCCGCCTCCGGGTTTGGCGCTTTGGGCTATAAAAAGCGTTTGTATGAAACGAATAATATGCTTTCCTGAAAAGATGTTTAATGATTCAAATTGTGGTTTTTCCTTTTGCACTAACACGGCCCGCCATTCTTTATAATCGTCACGATGACGGTTTGACACAACAAATAAGTGCAGGCCTACAGGGTTTGGGCAATAATCGGGGCTTCATCAAGTGGCGAGATACAGTAGTAGGCATCAGTAACTTGTAAATTTGTTCATCTTTTTGCGAATGAAGAAACGGTAACAGAAATACATGTAGGCCTTGGGCCTGTATTAGTGAATCAAGGTACATGTACCCAACTCAAAGCACCTGCGAGTTGAGAGGGTGAAGGATACACGAAGAAACATTAGGTCTATTGGTGGAAAGAGAGCAAAGTACATGGCAACATAGAATATTTTATAGTTAACGTTTTCCAGGTCAATAACAATAAATAAATAAATAAATAAATAAATAAATAAATAAATAAATAAATAAATAAATAAATAAATAAATAAATAAATAAATAAATAAATAAATAAATAAATAAATAAATAAATAAATAAATAAATAAATATATAAATAAATAAATAAATAAATAAATAAATAAATAAATAAATAAATAAATAAATAAATAAATAAATAAATAAATACATTAATGTTTTCGTTTGAAAATAAATGTCCCATTGCATAAGCATTCAACAATAGGCCTGGGAGTAATTCAATTTTACTTGAGTTTAACATTCACTTTGTCAATGGCTATTCAAAGTCAGTAGTGATGGCAAAGATCATTCAATTTCGTTTGCAATCCCGAAGTTCACTTCCTGACGAAACAACACCGCATTCAATACGTACTTGATCGGTTCAGTGTAAAACGAAACCAATCCCAGTGCTCGGTCATTTCGGTCATATCTTTAAGTCAATAGTCGATCCATGATTTGACAATTTTCCTTCCTACTGCCCCCTGCGGAAGTATGCATCTGGGCAGTAGTTATATTCAAGCATGTTAATGACAACAGATTGTGAAGACAAACCACAAACGGCTCGAATTTTTTTCCGCGATCAAACAAGCATCGCCGTAAAACCGATCATTCTTCCCGGAGCTTTTCGCCAGACCACAAGACCGGACTCGGTACTGCGCGTCACGATGTCAGCAGTAACGCCAGGCTTTAGTTTTCACAAAATAACTTGGTACATAACAGAGTAAGAAAGGTGATGTTCGAAATAAGTGCCAAAGGTTCAGTTTTATTTCTAATCAAACGTGCAAAACGGTACAATCCAAAATTAAAACACAAACAACTCAATACAGTACAGACGGTGGATCCAAAACACTTAGGCCTATTTCGGTTGAGGTGTGGTTTGAAGTAAATATTGTCTTCATTAACTAATTTGTTATTTTTCTTGCTTTCTGTATCATAATTATATGAAATTTTGTGAGAATATGAAAACGAATGTTTGTTGATCCCATCTTCTTCTTCTTGCATATGAAGTGGACAACCTATAGTGTGTAGATCAAGGGTAGACATCCAGGCCAGGGCAGCATCGGTTAATACTGTAAGGATGTCCTTAGCTGCCACCAGAAAAATGCCTTAGGGCAGTCATTCACGATGTGAAGGATGGTCTGGTATGGATATCTGCAGTCAAAATCAGGGCACTCTTTCGTCCCCCACTTGGGCAGGTGATGATGCGCTGTTCTTGCATGTTGGGTGCGAATTCTGTTCAGGATTTCCATTGCTTGTGATGAAAGTCAAATCTGGGTGGTTTCACTGGGGTTTGTGGTGACCTCTCTGTTCTTGGTATTTGCATCTGCCCATAGTCTGTGCCACTCAGTCTTAGATTCAAAGTCTTCTAAGGATTTGACAGAAGAGTTTGCGAGACTTTAGGCGCATGTTGGTCAGGTTGGTAAGCATGAATGGAAAGGTCAGGATTAGCCTCCATGCAAAGCCCTCAATTATCCCTTCTAAGTATGCTAATGAGAGAGGACAGGGAGCCCCTGCAAATGTGTCGACTACAGCGTCCCTGTGATGAACCGCATTGCAGAGTCAAGGACAGTGTCATCTTGTTTGGTGTGGCAGCTATTGACCCCTGCACTGACGTCACACGAGACTGTCTGCTCGCGGTGTACCATTTTGGGTGTCAAAGGTACATGCAAATATATGATGTGCGTCTAACTGCGCAAGCATCACCTGAAATGCGCGAGCATAGTAACACGCAGGGAATCCGACTCCTTAAAATGGCGCAAGCGAGATTTATGATGAGATGAAGTCAGGTCAACGAGGTTAATTGAATAAAAAATCTTCAGGGAACAGAAAGCAAAGGTAGCGATCCTCGATTCCCCTATGTATTAACCAAAGTTCAAGGTAGACTTGACACATGGATACCAGTTGCATGGAAATAGTCCCTCCAAGCCTTTGTTAGGTTTAGATTGATTTCTTCAGAAAAATAATGACAGAAATACTGCCGATGCCAATAATTTGGCCAAAAAAAATCAAAGGTTTTAACTTTGTATTGACTGCCTCACAACGTTTTCTGATCCGGGTCCAAATGGAGTTTTTATAACCATAAGCGGAGAAACGGTAAAGTACACAGCATCTTCATAATTTGGTAAAGTTTCAAGAACTGAAGTACATAGTCCAGCTGAACATGTACTGGGTGGGGTAACGTCGGACAGGACAGTGGGCGTGACAGTTGGTGTCACAGCCGGTAGAGTAGTTGACACAACAGAGGACTTGGTTGTCGAGACAAAAGTGCACGGAGCAGTCGGTGTAACTGTGGATGGCGTGTTGGTAGTAAACGTTTGTGTAAAAGTGGACGCATCAGTTGACGAAACGGTGGATGGAGAAGTGGTAACAACAGCGGACGAAACACCAGCAGTTACATCTTGTGTATTTGACATCGAAGAGTAGCTGCTTGGCGTATCGCCTGGTGAGGACGATGCCACTGAAGTGGTGTCCACCTTCACTGGATTCATGGCAGGCGGAGCTGGTACTGATAGTGAAATACTTGAAGAGAAGCTGCTCAACGATTTCACCTTTCCTGAGGAAAGCAACACTAAAACATTCCCGTTTGCTGGACCAGCGTTTAATGCCTGGGGAGAAACACCAAATGTAGGTGGCTGGGATGAAGAAGCAAGAGGACCTTTGGAAAGGGTATCCATTGATGAGGATTCAGCTGAGCTGCTATTAACCACTAAAGGTGCCTTTCTTGACGGAGATATTGGCTGGGTTGTCACATGGGGACTGTCTCTTGACACTGATCTTGACTTCAGTACAAATGGTGCTACAATTTCCGCTATTGATGATCTTGGAGACTTATAAATGGACGTGTTTAGCAGACTTGGCGGCGAAACCACTTCTGAGGTTAGTGAGGTTGGTGTTACTGACTCAGGTGAACGGGCAGGTAGTGTTGGTGACGTCTTGTGGTGAGACATGACCGGACATCGGTTACACTGAACAGTTAACGGTGACGCCATCGTAGTGCTGGCCAGCAAGGCTGGCTTCCCCTCAGTCGAGCCTGACATGGTAGCTACAGACGACGAAACACCCTCAAAACGATTGACGTTAATATCAGTTCGCAGCTCGGATTCCAATGCATCACATACTGATTCCAACAATTCCAGTGATGACACTAATGAGCTGCCATTCGGTGAAGCAACTGTTGATGCATGTTTGTTAACATCTGGTACCGATTTAGACACAGTTGCTTCTGATTTGACCGTTGTTTGCACTGCCGAGCCTGGTGTCACTTGCATAGAATTGGTGTTCGTTGGACTTTGTAAACTTGATGAGGTCATTAGGAGCTTGCTGCAGGAAGAACTTGGTGAAGTTTGTTGGGCGTTATATGTGCGCGAGGTATTCAAATGCGCACTGGTGCTGTGTGATGATGATGTTGGAGTCTGATGAGTGTTTGCCAGCTGCCCAGGTGGTGTTCCACTTGACAACACTGTATTTACAGATGAAGGTAGCCCTGTCATTAAGGATGTCTTTTGTGTTGCATCTGGTGAGGTTGTTGCCAAAGGGGAAGTTGACGAAGTAATTAGGAGCTTGCTGCCAGAGGAACTTGGAGAAGTTAATTGGGCGTTATCTATGTGTGTGGTATTCAGATGCATATTGGTATTGCCTGAAGCTGTTGTTGGAATCAGAGTGTTTGCCAGTTGTCCGGCTGGTGTTGGACTTGAAGACACTGTATTTACAACTGAAGGTAGTCCTGTCGATAGGGGTGTCATTTGTGTGGCATCTGGTGAGGTTGTTGCCAAAGGAAGTTCAGTGGTTGGTGTCAACTTTGGTGTCTCGGGAACTGTGCAAGTACACAAAGGCAATGAACGTTCTTGTAAAATGCTTTCCGAAGAAGCTACTGAACCACTATGATGTGATACTACCGGAAGGACAGAACCAGACAACACTGGTTGTGCATTTGATGGAAATCCAATCACTTGAGCTGTTAATGTAGTGTTACGTGGTGGTGCTCCTGGAGCAATTGGCATTGGATTTGATCTCACTGGCATCGCAATAATATTAGATGCACCTGCCACAGCTGATGGTGTGAATCGACTCTGATATGCTGGCATATGTTGATCAGAGTACGGTGTCACAGCTATTTGATTGCCCATTTGCGTAAAACCATTGCCATTCGGCATGACTGATGCACCGTAACAAATGCCACCAGGTAATGACTGATGTATTGAAGGAGGTGTATTCCAGTTGGTTGGAAATTGCACCCAGGGTTGTACCGAATTCGGCAACACCAACGTATGTGGTGTTTGACCAATGTTCTGTCTTGTTTCTAGATTTGTTACAGGAGACATCCCTTGCCATGAAGGAGTCATTGATCGGAAACTGGGATTTCTGCCAACTGCATGGCTGAAACTGTTCGGTAAGCTGCTAGCATTGACTGGCCCTCTTGCAGGATACAGCATTTGGGAATTCGCATGAATAGGCCCACGCAGTGGTATTGATGTATGATTTGGATGTAATAGACTGACTGGCCCATTTGTAGGAAACACAGCTGCAACACCCAGAGGTCGGTTTAATACCAGTAAACTATCTTGCATGGGTGGTAGATTGTTGACTGACATGGGTGGTAGTGAAACTGCTGCATTTGTTTTGCTGTGAGCTAAAAATGTTGCTGACATTGTTTGAGCATTTCCTTCCTCACTTACATCTCTTGAGACTGAGCTGCGCCTCCTTCTCCGTCTACGACTCCCTTCTTTTGGAACGTAGTTGACACGACTCTTGGGGTTTGCATGAAGCTTCTGGTGCATGCGACATATCACGCGAGTCAAAAATTTCTTCCCGCAAACTTCACAAGCAAAGTTCCTCTCTGTTCTATGTGTTCTGAGGTGGTTTCGCAGGGACGATAAATACTTTACACGAAATCCGCAGATTTTACAGACAAATGGTCTTTCGTCGGAGTGTTTTGCCATATGTGTCTTCAAATAATTTTTTTGGGCAAATCTCATGTCACATTTTGGACAGGAGAAAGGTCTTTCTGATGTATGAACCCTCTCATGGACTTTTAGGGAGGTTTCGCAGCTAAATCCTCGTCCACATTCCTCACATACCCATGGTTTTTCGTTTGTGTGAGTTCTCTCATGCCGCGTCAGTTCCAGCAATCCACGGAGGGTTTTGCCACAGTAGGTGCAAATGAAAGGTCCTCTGTTGTACTTTGTGGGCCACACTTTTTTCTTCTTTGGTGGCATATCCAATGCTAGTTCAGGTTCCTTGATTGCATCCACCACATGTCTCTCATGCCTTTCAGATTCGCTAGATTTGACACCATCTTCTGCATTCTTACCATTTATTTCGTCAGTATAAACCTGTAAGCTGTTTTCATGAGTTACTTTCTCCTGTAGAAACAGATTGAATAAAATCAGACATTAGTATAATTATTTGTTTATGCAAGTTCGCCCAAAACAAGGCTGAAAGCCACTCTTGGTAAGATGGGCTACAAGAAGAAAGCATGCAAGATGAAAATACCTCAGGGGAGCTGAAGGTAAGAGTTGATATTCCTCCTAAAACAGTCTAGATTGTAGGATGGAGGGGAACATGAATCAGGTAAGGAGTTCCAGAGAGATGCAGTACGTGGAATAAAGTTGGATGAATGGCTTTTTGTTCTACATCTTGGCAAAGAGTGTATGGGTGAGAACAAGCAGAAAGCCTGGTTTTACACTCAAAATCCCAGATAGGAGGAACCAGGTTGGACACACTGAGCTTTACCTGTTCTTCCGGCTCCCAATTATCATCAGATGATTGGCGTTCAGACTTCTCCGACTCGGACTCGGACAATGCATCTTGATAATTAGGCTTGTTTGATGTCTTCGCATTCCTGGGCTTCCTCTCCTGTATTGGTTTGAATCAAATGAGTACATCATCTTAAAATTACAGTGTTAACGGGAGACAATGAAAGACTATTTTGTGATGCTTATTTGTGAGCTTAGAATATACTCTTAAGCTAGCAGAAACGGACCGAGCAAGAACCCCCCTTTTTTTCTTATACATTGCTTTATTGAGTTCAGGATACCAAACTGCTTACTTTTTTTCCGGAGCTTATGTTCGAATACATGTGAGACTTGCCCGGTCTATTCTGGTAGCTTAATTCTTGCATTAACAGGGATATTTTCTACTTAGAAGTATTCAGCTCAAGCAATAAGGACCTTATAACACCATGGGTAGGCATGCATAATTCAGGGGAGATGAAGGTAGGAATTGATATTCCTCCTAAAACAGTCTAGATTGTAGGATGGAGGGGAACATGAACCAGGTAAGGAGTTCCAGAGAGATGCAGTACGTGGAATAAAGTTGGATATATGGCTTTTTGTTCTACATCTTGGCAAAGAGTGTATGGGTGAGAACAAGCAGAAAGCCTGGTTTTACACTCAAAATCCCTGATAGGAGGAACCAGGCTGAAGACACTGCTGGTACGTTTATCTTAAACCTATCTGCAGACCAGACAGAGGCTGGCTACAGACCGATGGGGACAAAGAGGTTGCAAGGATGATCCCAACTCTTCATAACAAACTAACAATGCCCTTTTGGACTCTATCTAAAAAAGATGGACAATTTGAAGTTGATCGAACTCCTTTTTCAATCACACTTGTACCAAATTATCAACAGAACAGACTTAGTAACACTAAGTGTATATCATAAATTATACTGTCAATTCTGAAAGACATTTAAGCCACGTATACATTTGAGAACACCCTGTGGTTAAGATTTAAACCTTAATCTTGGGAGCTTTACCTGTTCTTCCGGCTCCCAATTATCATCAGATGATTGGTGTTCAGACTGCTCAGACTCGGACTCGGACAGTGCATCTTGATAATTAGGCTTGTTTGATGTCTTCGCATTTCTGGGCTTCCTCTCCTGTATTGGTTTGAATCAAATGAGTACATCATCTTAAAATTGCAGTGTTAACGGGAGACAATGGAAAACTATTTTGTTATGCTTATTTGTGAGCTTAGAATACACTCTTAAGCTAGCAGAAACGGACCAAGCAAGTATCATACATATTTCCTTATACATTGCTTTATTGAGTTCAGGATACCAAATCGCTTACTTTTTTTCCCGAGCTTATTTCCGAATACATGTGAGACTTGCCCGGTGTATTCTGGTAGCTTAATTCTTGCGTTAACAGGAATATTTTCTACTTAGAAGTTTTCAGCACAAGCAATAATGACCTTACAACACCATGGGCAGGCATGCAGCAGCAGTTTTTCAAAAGAAAGGAGAAAAGTTTCAGGCACCACAGGACACGGTGTTTTTCAACTTTCAATGACACAGTTGATCGAGAAACCAAAAACAAGAAAATCAGCTGATCGTTCGCACGCCTACATAGAAAACATCAACAGCACCAACAGTAAACATTGTCTCCATAGCAGTGAAAGTTCAGTCTTACCCGTATCGCAGGTACCCACTTGTCCTCATTGTCTGATGATGTGACAGCGGCATCAGATTCTTCCATCTCCCACTCACAGTCGGTCACATCTTCATCGTTGATAAAGTTGGGTTTTTCTATGCTTTCCCCCTGATTGACCAAACCTATAGAGAAAGAAAATCCCAAACAAGTGCTTGAAAAACTTGTTTGATATTCACAGGAATCTGAAGAAAGCATCAAGTGGAGAAAGCTGACACTTCAAAGCAAAACTTCTGACAAATAAAACTTCTCGATTGAAAATAGTAACAAAATCATCTATTTATTTATAAGCCAACAGTTGACAAAATTCAACAGTACAATATATTAAATACAAGTAAAGTACAAATCATTCAAGACCAGAACTTCTTTAACTCAAATTAGTCACTTCCTGACCTTCAGAAAGAGCTAATTTTGAATTGAAGACCCAACAAACAAATGTCAGCCGGAACACTTCTCAAATACATATTGTGTAATAGTAAAATATGTAGATTTGGGCAGATGGGATAAGGTGCACTGTACTTAGACTTAGCAAAACCACCCAACTTTAGTCCAAGTTTCAAACCACATCAGTAACAATAATGTATGTTCTTTCAGTTGTGAGCTTTGATTAAATGTACCTCAATGAAAACAATTTTTTTCCCACGAATGACTTCCATAGAGAGCCCGAAATAAAGACAAGACCTTACTTCCTTCGGAAGAGCACCTTGTGAAATGGTAACAAGCTTTATGAGTCATCGGAAAAATTAGATTGCTGTCGAGAGTTAGAACTCTTATTTATCACTTGTCTGGTTTTACTTCTTTTTTACCCCTAACATTCCCAATTCCTTCTTTATCCAATTGCCCAAGTGAAGGATTCAGAAGACTTTGGCATGGGCCACCAGACCACTTGCTTATCACAGAGTCAGGCATTCCAATCTATATCATATCAGTTCCTAACAACGTGGCGTGGAGTGACATAGGAGAAGAGGAAATGGAAGGATTTGGGCCTCACACTAGCCCAACTACCTTGTCTGTGTTAATAAAGTTTGTTCATTCACAGCAGTTTGAAAGATGATGAAACTTTACGAATCAATTTGTCTGAGGCATAACTTTCCAAGTCAAATTATTATTGTTCTTCTGCCAGACACCTGACTACATTTACAAAAGAGAAGGTATTAATGTTCAAGTTGAAAGTACAAATAATAAAACAAATTATTCAAATGGCTCCAACTGAAACTAACTTTTCTCCAATCAATGGGGTTCTTTACAAGTAACTGGTCAAAACCAAATGGTAACTGCATGGTCAAAAGTCATTAAAATCCAACATGAAAAAACTCAGTTTAGAAGTCCTGAAAGGCCTTTGAATGTTTGTTGTCTCGCCTTGTGAAAAACTCGGCAAGAATTTCTGGTCCGGTCCGGGAGCGACTCCGGCAAGCCACCCTGCTGAGGTGGGTCCGAAGCTCCATGACAAGCCCCATCATATGGGCGTCGCCGCTCTGTAAGGCATATGCCCGACACTGATTGAGAGAATACAGTAACTGGTTTGCATCTGGTTGGAGCTTGAGTGGGGCATCCGAAGTAGCCCCACCCTCTTCATGAACTGCCTCTTGGATCAAGTCCTGAGGTGTTGAGCTGACCCAATTATCTACAAGCCGCTGCTCCCAGTCTCCAACTGCTTGGTCGTACGTGGCAACATCATCGTCAAAGGACACAAAGTCTTTCCACTCCACTCGATCTCCCAACTGCCCTGATTTGAAGCGTGTTAACAGTGTCTCCCCTTCCTGGTGGATATTTTCGGCTGCCGAGATAATTTCTTTTATTTCAACGATGCTGTGAATAAAGAAAGAAAAAAAAATCATTTACATGGAAAACCCTGTCGTGAGCCGTGTCCTCCTACAGGAGTCACAAGTGCAAAGCCCAGAGCAAACTGAACATCTTTGATATCCTAGACTGGACCATTCCACACATCTAAGGTGGGGGGGGGGGTCAGTTCCCAGGGTTGTGTTCTTTTTATGGGCTGGGAAAAAAATCCTTACCATACCCAGGGTAAAAAATCTGCCACATGGCTTAGTGAAAGTGTCAACACAGCCCACAAACATCCGACCCTCTGGTAAAGTGGAACCATTATAGCCATGTGTTTATTAGATCAGGCCGTGCCCTGAAGTCTTGTGAGCCACTGTGCATTTCAGGTGTTTTAACTAGCGATTGGCCAGTGGACCACTGTTTAGGAAGAATGCTGCTTAAAAAAAAAAAAATACTCTCCTAAAAAGGAATCATTGCATACACATGTTTCTTACCCAATGTTTTTGAAACCGCTTGCAGCAAAACATTTATTGATAACTCCTGCGCTTGTCTTGTTCCACGCTTTCTCAATCCAATACATAGCATCCAGGGCTGTTATTCGCCTTGCAATTTGTTGGTAAGTCACCATGCCCCGCTTCATACTGACGACATAATGCAGGAGAATGTTACGGTAGTGGGCCTTCACCTCTCTAAGTATCCCTTGACCAAGTGGCTGAAATTTCGGCGGCACACTCGGAGGGAAGTATTGTAACTTGACATTGCTGAGTGGGATGTTTGGATAACATGTGGCATCACCAAGAAAAAGGATAATCTTTCTCATCTGACTCTGCATCGATCGGTCCAAGTCCTTCATCCACTCCTCGAAGGTCAGTGCGGTCATCCACGCTCGTTTGTTGGCGCACCATGTCAAGGGAAGCTCGTTCATCCTAAGGCTCTCAAAGCAGGTCGGATGGTTTGATTTGCCGGGATGACCAATAAGAAGGAGCTTTTCCTAGAATAATTTAATCAAGCAACAGAAAAATTAGTATAAAATGGAACATAAATTATATCAGGGCTATCCCTTAACACTAGCCCGGTGTACTTTATTATTGTAAAAATCTGGAAGCGCCACTTCTCAACTTGCCCTGTGCAACATACTTGTTAATAACAGGGTTTTTGTAAGTGTTAAAAGTTATTTTTAAGTAGGCCCTATGTGAATGGGAATGTTACTTGACTTGACCATAAACTGATTATGATTGCCACCATTAATACATCAGAAAGATATATTATTTAATGTTTGATGCAATACACATTTATAATCTGGGCTACCTAAAACTTCCTGGGGTAAAGTCTAATGAACAGTTTACTAGCCCGGTGGGCTACTTTACAAGAAGGTTTTAGCGCAGGGCATGTTACATGTCTTAAACAAAAAGTTTGCTATTGTTTGTAATAAATAAACAATGGCTTCATGAACACAAAACTGTGAAATGTTCTTTTTGAGAAATTAAAATAAAACTTATGATCAACCCAGAAATTAATCCCATTCTGTAATATCCTACTAAAAAAATGGAAAGTTAAACAAATTGCCAGACAGTTTGCAGTGCTGTGTGAATTACCTTTTCTCCAGTCATACTGCAGCACATTCCCAAAGTGAGTCTCTCTGTGGCCCGTTGTCCATCCTCACACTGTTCAGATCCCAGCCAAACACATTCCCCAGGTAGCGCCTTGAAGTAAAGACTAGTCTCACCCAAGGTCCAGATATCGTCAGGCCGATATCCATGACAGATGTCAGGCAGACGACTCTCCCACCCCTCTATCGTGTTATCGTTTACAGTCGCCGAATCCCCCGTCGTGCTGCTGCTCTGAACTCCAATAAAGATTTTATGGCGCTTCCGGAACGAATCCAGCCAACCGTTGGACGCCGTGAACGTCTCAATTCCCAGCTGCCCAGCGTAAGCAAGTGCTTTCGACTGGATGATGGGGCCAGTAATCGGCAGTTTCATACTTTTGGCAATTCGGTACCATTCATGCATTAACCGATTGAGTTCTTCATTGCCCGTTTTGCGGATTTTGCGGCACCTGGCCCCTGGTCCATCACTGTTGAATATGGCTAGATACTCGGTCTTTCTTTTAACAATGTTGCCGATTTGTGTTTTTCCAACTCCCAGTTCTCTGGCGAGAGTGCGTGAGCTTTTTCCCAGCTCGGTTTGGCGTATGACGTAAATCTTCCGCTCAAGCGAAAGATTCGTGCGTTGTTTACCCATTTTGAAACCCTCTAACTTGCAGCAATTGTACTGATCAGAAATTACTTTCGCTGCGAGCTGCGGACAACACGGCTGACACGACCCTTCACGTCAAAATCCATAATAGGCAAGATGTAAACATTGAAACGTTGATCGGACTAGTCAGGCAACACATGGCTAAACTTCGCGTCTGTGTATACTGATTCAAGACACCAGACAATAAAAAAACTTTCAAACGGCAGAGGGCGTACAGTTCTTTATTATTAGTTTACCGGCGTGTTTGGTGTGGGAGGGGGGGGGCTGGGATGCGGAGAGAACGAGACGTAGGGGGGGGGGGGGTGTCAGCGATTTTATATAGTTACCATCAGAAAATATTACTTGGGGATTTTTTTTAAGCTAAGCAATCTATAATTATTAGAGCAACAGTTTCGAAAAAATTTACACAGAATTTAAGCAGATAATTAACAAAACAGCACTAGACAAGTTCACAAAGAACACAAAGTAAATAATCTATTACACCTCGTGGTGCTAGGCTCGAAATTTACTTAACTTTGGGGACTGAAAATTTCCTTGAAAGTAGAATGTTACATTACGCTTTAATGGTATATTTCAATGTTTTTTTTTAAAGTTATATTTTTCCATCATGCACACGTTCGATCATCAGACAATGTGTTTTATTTAACACTAACGCCAGATAATCTTACAAAAAAATTGCTGGTAAATTATCTTTTTTTTCTAAGGCAAACGGAAACAGGGCCAGAAGCGCCCTTAGCTAAATGGTGCACCCCCTTCTGCGTGCCCCCCTAATTGCTTACTCTGCACACATTTACCTTTAATTTCATTGTGTTTGCATAATGGAGCTCTACTGATGATCAATGAATCACGTGGGAGCTTTTGCGGTCGATGAGAATAGTGTCGAGTCGCGCGCCGACAATAGGCGGATTTAAGATGTGTGTTGTATGCAAACACCAAAAGATAAGTCTGTTTCACACGTACAGTTTCACCACTATTACGACACGACACAAATGGAGTCTTCGAAATAGAAGTGAAGTTTATTAGAATTCTGAGCTAAGTTGCCTATAGTGCCCGATAACACGTATGCTAATTCATGAGCTATTATGAATGAAAATTGAACAAAAAAAAGTGAAATGTGAAAAGGAGAGCCTACATGTGTAAGAACTCATAAGCTATTATGAATGAACATTGAAAGTTATGAAAAGGAATGGCATTGCAACATGGAGATCACGGGTCTGTGCGTGCGCTGGGGGTACTGCAAACAACAGCACCATGAATTGCGTATTTCGCTGCTTGTTTTGCCTTAAGAGTCTTCACCTTTTAGCATGTATCTGTCCTTTTAGCCTACCACTATGATATTTTTTCCGACTGTCGAGGAGAAAATTATGCCAGTCGCTAGCCTTGGCTATCGTTTAGAGGATGACCATTCCGAGAGGAAGAAATGACTGACCATAGAGAAAGGACCGCTCTATGGACTGACCAATGGGAAGAAAGTCTCCCCGTGGAGGAATTACTCCTCCATGAGTGAACAATATGGAGGTAGAATGAGACTCGTGCACAATACATCCACAGAGCATTGGTCAACTACCCGACCAAAATGACCGCCGTGAAGATAATAATATAGTGATGAAATTGGACGAAGAACATTAAGTTCACTTACCATTCGTTACTATTACTGCTGTACTTGTACCAGTTGACACGGGTAGGTCATATGCCCACTGGCACTGGTAACTTTCAGACCAAAACATTGTAGGGCTTATGATAGTCCACCGGCAAAATTGTCCACACACACTCCAGCAAGATCATTTACTCCTCGCGCCAAACAGCAACCCCAAGCACTAGACTTGCACTAGTAGAGTGAGCACTTTATGGGGCTACCGATCCACTCTTGGAATCTTTTGTGCAAACAGGTTAATTGTACGCCTTTTTTGTATTAAGAAAAAGTAAATCAAAAAAGTATTAATAAGATTCAGTTTACATGCAAGTATCGAAAAAGAAAAAGTAGTCTCAAAAGTCAGCTAGGGTCGGTCGTCGGCTGGCTACAACTATAGCGCTCAGAAGCAGGGCTCGAATTTGACACTGGACCACAGGCCCGAGGCCAGTGATTTTAGCGTCGGGCCAGTAAACTTATGACCGTACAAGTCCGGCGGTCTTGTGTTTTTGAATAATAACACGTCACTGTATTTTAAATTAAACTGATCAATTGAGTATTGAAGTATTACCCACAAGATATTACCCACTTGATAAATCTTCTCTTAGTGCTTGGTACAAAAACAGCTCAAATGTGAAACTGTGTAGAGTGTTCTTCTCATTTTGATTCCGGTCTTGTAACAAATTTTCTGGTCCAGTAAAAGTTTTGAGCTACAAGCCCTGCAGTCTTGTGGATTTTTTCCCCAAATTCGAGCCATGAGAAGGACTGTGCGGTCTGAACAATTCAAAAGTATTATTTGTAAAAGTTCCGGTCGACTGAGAGATGAGGGCAATTTCATCTCGTTGATACGGTCAACAAAATTGAGACAAACAAACGACTGCTCGCAAACTTTTATGATGTGCATAAAAACAGTGCCCAAAGAACAACAACAACAGCATGTTTCATAAAATTATTATTTCAGAAAAGGAATTTATTTATTGAGTGACAATCATCTTTTTTGAGTTTTCGATGTCAAAAAAGAAACAAAAAACTTTGAAAGGAGATACACACAGTGAGATACTCTGGGAGGAACAAAATCTAAGGAAACACAGTCTAAACTTCGTCAACAAATACCACTTTTGATGCATTATTGTCTTTTGCTGTTGTAAGCTTCGGTGAGCAGACTGGTTTAGAACTGGCGTTCTGCTTGTCCCGGGCCGAGTGAGGCTTCTGTTATTATTTTTAGCTCTGGCTCAATGTGTCAAATTTAAGCAGTTTTCCCTGATATGCAAATTCACTGTACATTCTTTTGCAGCGTGCTTAAAACACTACTGCTGCAAGAATCACCACCCACACCAAGAAATTATATCACATTACTCCAGTTAATTAATCAAAATCTACTCCATGGGTTGCCAGGCAGTGCAGTATCGCAACCTTCTCCAATCCAATTACTTACAAAGTTATCATCACTGGACTTGCTCCTAAAATACATTGACCAATCTCACCACTCCAGTCAGCTTCTTGAAAACCTGCGGTCTTCAAAAACATTTCTTCTTCACGTTCCCAAATGGAAACTGAATTCGATAAATAATGGCTGCCGCGCATTTTCAAGCTCCATAGAGTGTTATGGATAGCCTTTTCTCAAGGCCTCCGTGGCTTGGACAGCTTTTGTAAACAGCGGAGCGACTGGAACGGGAGACCACGCGCGCCCCTTCCAGTCTCTTGGGATCTACGAAGCTGTAAGAGGTTATGTTATGGAAAGCCATGCAACCCTTTAGACACAAAAAATTCCGAATGTGAACAATAAAATTCCAAGGAAAGAAGACTCAAAACTCGTTTTGTTTTCTCTCCCCTTTCTCTGGTGGCATTTTCTGAGAAACTTATATAATCTATTTGTGTAATTCTTTGCCAATGTGCCTTTTTACACATTGTATACCAGTGCTATTGTTCTTAGTAAATTAATTGATGGATCGAGGCTAACTTACTTAGTTCCGCCCGCCCCCTTATTTTTTACGCACAATAATAATGTATGGCGCCACCAGCGTTCAGGTCATTTCAGGCCACAGCCCCATCCAACATGGCTGCCAAGCGGAAGCAGGATGACAAACATTTGAAACTTCTTCGGGAGCTAGGGTCCAAACCAGACAACAAGAAATGCTTCGACTGCGAGCAGAGGGGTCCCACATATGTCAACATGACAGTGGGCTCCTTCGTGTGTACTCGATGCAGCGGAATTTTGTAAGTCATGGCGATTTTTGATGCCGGTCCTGGGAGGGTTGGGCCGCACGTTTTTTCCACACGTACTTCATGCGTGTTTTAATATACTCTGTCTTACTTAGTCATCATTCGTACGCAATGCACTAATTTATTACCAAATCCATCCAGACCGATCAAAGCGGGCACGTGATGAAACAGACAGGCATGCCATCACTAATAATGGTGCCACACTGTGTTGTGTACACCGCCACTATTTCCATTTTACGGAACTGATCTGCTGTTCCATTTTAGCAAAACACATTGTTTTGTAAATAAAAACAAACAGCACTGCCGACTGCCTGGCACTGAAAATGAATTGCTTGATTGATTGACTTGAACCATCTCTATTGAAGTTGAACCTTGCTCTAGTCTATGATTAAATAAATGATTTAACCATGGATTAGCCCATACTTTCTTCTGTTGTGTTGTATATATATAACAAGTTGCCAAAATGTGAGATTTGCTGGTTTTTTTTGTGGGGCTTGAAATTTCTGAAACACTGTCTGACTGTGGTTGAGTGTTTTATCTTTGTAAGTCAAAAGATGAATGAAAGTAAAAGTGGGCTGTTTTTCATATGAATTAGTGACTTTTGTGTTAAACTGAAACACTAGGGACAATTAAAAGTTATGTTTGGAAAAATTGTCTTGTATGTGAGTGTTTAGTTCAAATTCAAGGGTATAACATAAAATGAGGATTTGGTGTTTTACATGATTGAAATATATTAGTTATTAATACTATCATTAATGGAAAAAAAGATCACCCTTTTTTGTGAGGAAACTGAGTGTACTTCCTGGATGAGACGAAATGATGATCAATGAAAATCAACAATGAGTGATGAAGAACTTTTCCCCAGATTAACTTCCTGAGATGGGTTGATGAGATTGAGAACACACAATTTTTCGCTATGATTTGCTCACAATTACCACTTCCATCCCCAAAATATAGCTGGATAATTCTTCCACAAATTGTTTCATGAAGTCTTGTTTTAAAAATTTTTCTCCAACAGACGCGGTTTAAACCCTCCCCACCGAGTGAAATCCATCTCCATGACGACATTCACATCTCAAGAAATTGAGTTCCTGGAGAACCATGGCAATGAGGTACATGTTTTTGCCGTCTTTATATTTTGAGCAGTGACTTTGAAGAAGTTACAAGGTCAAAGCACCCCTCGAAATAACCCACGGCACCCACAGCAATTGCCGTGGTGCCCTGTGCTTTTGCTGTGGTGCCCTTTGCAAAGTTCCAATACAAATTTACATTTTCCCAATAGAGTGCCCCTCACCAGAGGAAAATTGCTGTGCCCCTTCAAGAGCAAAGTTCAAGGCCTGCAAAGAGATTGGAAAATTGGAAAAGGTTACCTGTAGTTTCTTGGAGTTTTATTTTGTTTGTTTGACTAACTTCAAGGGGCAGAACAAAGTTTGGCATGAAATTTAACGCCTCCCAGTTTTTAGTTTTGGACCACATTTAAGACTGATATTAATTTGTTGTCTGTTAATATAGTTTTGTAGACAAACATGGCTTGGCCTTGAGAACTCCAGAACCTCGTCGCTGGAATCCAAAGATGAACAGAAAGTCCGGGATTACATGGTCCAGAAGTACGAGAGAAAACGATGGTACATCCCGCCTAGTCAGGTGAAACTCAACAACAGCAGCAGCAACAGTACGCCGGAGGCTAAACCACTCAAGCAGGTGGCAAGAAATGACTCCCCCAAACCAGTAAGAACTCTGACAAAAATATATTTAATTTGGGTTTGAACAAAGAAAAATTGACTGCAGCGGGACTTGAACCAACGACCTCCGGATGAATGTACTGGCGCTCTACCAACTGAGCTATCCAGCCCTATGTTGGCGGTCTCTCTATTAGTCAATATCTTTGTTCGGGGGTGCCAGTCAGAAGCCATTCAACCGTTAACTGCCGTGTAGCCAGGGATCACACCCAAGTTTACGATACAACCTGGGAAGCGGCAGCAACGGGATCAACTTAAGGGAATGCGACTTAAAAAAAATATATATATTTTTTACATATTTAAAAAAAATATATTTTAAACAAAATATCAAGGAAAATGTTGAGTTTTAAGTGATATTTGAAGCATGGCGTGGTGTTGATAGAAAGAGCTAACTATTACTAATAAACTTGCAAGTACAACCCTGTATAAATCTCTTTTGGGAGAAGTGTTGGCTCTGAAAATAGCCGTTGTGATCTCGACATTTTGAACTGTATGCTCTGCCTTGAAGGTGAGCAGAGTACACCGGTCAAAACATCAAAACCACAAAAACTCTTTTCAGAGCCAACAACTCTTCCTAAGCGAGATTTATACATGGTTGTACACGCAAGTTTACGAGTAACATGTACTTCCTATGTAGACTTTTGTGTGAACAAATGACAAGAACACAGAAAACAATTTATAAATAATTTTGATGAACTTTCATGGTGTTTGTCCTAAAATCTTGAAGGCTAAAGCGATTGCACTTTCAGGAAAAAAAACAAGGCTGTACAATCCCTAAATGAGAAGACTTCTTGCCAACTATATCATAGAGGGTTGGAAGGAATGCACAACGTGTACACTTGCACATGTCTTCTGTCTATTTTAGCGATTTTCTTGAACTAGAAGAGAATTAATGCAGTCTGCAAACAACAGTAATATCATGCCTTTTATTATTATTGATTGTCATTATTATTATATCCTAATGTTAATGAAACGAACGATCCATCAATAGTTTCTTGCTTTATAATCTGTTGGATCGAAGATACTTATCAAGAAACGACAACGGGAAAAATGTCAGATTTTGATCTGGGTGGAAAACCCCAACTAAGGAAAAAAAACCAATGCATTCTGGTAGGGACTGAAAACCCAAGTCACATGCAAGGCTCTAGGCCGGGCTGGGATTCGAACACCACACTAGGCTAACAACCTGACACTCCTTTCTCAAAACGTCTCTTCACCAACAGACGTCGTCATCGTCGTCGTCATCACCTGTCACCTCCAAGCCAGCAGTGAAGAGCGCCATCTCTATCCCTTTGCCGGGCGCTGTACCCGGTCCTGCCCTTCAGGCACAGTACAAACCACCTACGTCAGTACCCAGCAGTGAGTCGGGTCGCTCGGCCATGGATCTCTTAGGAGACCTTGGTGGGGATCCGTTTGGCCAGCCACAGGTGTCAGCCCAAGCTGGAGGTAGGACCACTGTCTTATTTTCGTATATACATGTATATCGCCCCATTGCATTTCTCTCAAGCAGCCAACCAAAAGCTTTTTAAAAAGACAGAGGGTTGGCAAAAATGACAATACAATGAAAAGTGAAGAAAAAGTTAACTAACAGATGTTGCATTTGAAGTTTGGTTTTGTTTTACAGTAACACTTTACTTTTTATCATTTAGCTCCTGGAGGCTTTGCAAATTTTGGCCAGGCATTTTCAAGTCAGCCACCCACACAAGGTAAACCCATGAACATGATTCTTGCCGATCCTTCATCAACACTGACACCCCATAATCCATTAAAAAACCCAACAACAGCGTCGGTTGTTTTTTTTAACTGCAACCTGCAAATGATGTTTCCAGTAAAGTCCTTGAAAAAAATGGGTTTCCTCTTTTTAGGAACCAAAAACCTACAGGACATTCCAGTTGGAGATTTCTGATTGGCATTTGAGTGATCAGTTTGCTATTAAATGCCACAATGTTTAAATGTTCTTTAAGATTTCTAAAAATCTGGGCTGGGTTTTTAGTTTCAATGTTCAAATAAATTTGCAGATTTCAGTCAGAGTTTAGCTGAGCTTTATATCGTTTTAATTCCATTGCTTCTTCAACAGGTAGCCAACCAGCAACATTTGATCCGTTCGGTTCCTCCAGCAATTTCAACGCATTTGGCTCAAATCCACCTCAGTCTGGCACCGGTGCCACTTTCGCTGCCACTCAACAAGCCGTTGCCCCAGCAGCAGTGAGCAGCAGTTTCAATGCATTCAGCTCAGCTCCCTCCCAATCAAACGCAAGCTTCAATGCGTTCGGCACGACGGCACCATCTCAGCCCGCCGCTGGCAACTTTGCGTCATTCGGCGCCGCGCCAACGCCAGTCCCAGCAGCCAGCGTCGGTCAAACGGCGCAGGCTCTGTTCAATCTTAGCATATCCACACCAGCTTCCACCACGGCGAGTCAACAAGTCAGTTCATCCGGCGATAAGTATGCGGCGTTCTCCACCCTGGGAACAGACGTCACAGCCACCTCATCTGCGAATAGTGTCGACTGGAGTGGAGGGTCAACCTCCAGTGGATTGGTGGATTGGAGCGGAGGTGGAGTGAGTAAGGGAGGGGGAGGAGGAGGAGGAGGAGGAGGAGTTAATGTCCTAAGTGGAGGAGGAATTGATTGGGGACCAGGGAGTAACACGAACATCAAGCAGCCTCCTACTAGTAGCGGAGTAGGCCTCTTGTCTAGTGGAATGTCATCAGGTAAGTTAACGTTTATACAAAGCCTCTCGTGAACAATTCCTGAATCTATTGGTAAACTTTTGAGGGAGAATTCGACACCCCTTAGACCAGAGAGGTACCCCAATATTTAAAATAAGGCTAGTGGCCTCCATTAATTACAGGCACTCTTGTTTGGTTGTTGGGGGATGCTGGAAACCACAGAGATCTTTGGCAAGTCATCAAAGGCAAGCCTCTGCTAGCCTGATTCAATAAACAGATGGCTGAGCAGAAGGTTCCACTTATCAGAGGGTGAGATCTGGGTAGATCTGTATGTGTGTTTACTAACAACACATGCAGTAGATTTTGTGCACAAGTATACGGCAACAACAAATTTTACCGCCCAGTAAAAACAAAGCTACACAACTCTGAGAACCCCTCTAAGATGTGTGGAATGGTCTAAACTCGCTCTGGGCGTTCTGTCGGGAAAAAAACCACAATTAAAAACATGCACTTTTGGCCTCCTTTGAGAAGAAGGGTCTCCAACTTGGCCTTCAGGAACTTTGGTCTGATTGGGTTGAAGCGTTGTTGATGAATGCTCAATTTGTTGTTGCTTACAGGAGCTAATCCGTTCGGTGGCCAGTCAACAGCATCATCTATGTTTGGACAAACAAGCGCACAGCCAGTCACTACAGGGAGTATGGGAGCCTTCGGCGCCCACCATGTACCCCAAGGAAGTGGGTTTGGGGACCTTCAAGGCCCCCAAAGTGGCGGTTTTGGGGCTTTCACTAGTGCCGCAGGGGGTACCCCAGCACCAGGGGGCATGATGAATGGGGGTGCCTACCAAATGCAAGCCCAACCCGGGGGCTTTCCCACCCAAGGAGGCTATGGGGGTGCGGTACCCATGCAGGGGGGTGTGGCACCCATGCAGGGGGGTGTGGCAGCAGGACAGATGGGCACAGGGGTACCGGGCACAGCAGCTATGCCAGCAGGTGGGTTCGGCATGCAGCATCAAGGAGGTTTCATGGCACAGGGAGCTGTCAAACCTGGATTTGGGGGCGGAGGTGGTGCCCAAATGGGACTTGGAGGTACACCGGGATATGGCGGTGCTGGTTTTGGTGGTAGCATGCAGCCAGGTTTCGGAGCGACACCCCAGCAGGGCATGAACATGGTGCAGCCCATGGGGATGACCCAACCGGCGGGGGCTGGATACGGAGCTCCTGGCGGTATGGGACAGGCACAGAATGCAACAGGGGCCACCGGGTTTGGTGCCCCTACACAGGGAGGGTGGCCACAGCAGCAATCCAATCCATTCATGGTAAGTTAAACACTTTTGATTCCTGTTACAATTTTTAAAATCAAATCAAGATTTGAAATGGCAAAAGATGTTTCCAAACAAAAACAATCGTAGGCAGCTGATGAAAAACTGTCAACTACACTCGAGAGAAGCTGTTCGAAGTGTACCATCAAAACCCATCTGGCGAGAAATGAAAAACAACAAAACATGGCATGAAACATTAATTTTTTTTGTTTTGGTACTTGTATTCGATAGGGACAGACGGACGGCTTTGGCAGTCAGCAACAACAACAACAACAACAACAACAGCGTTCGACAAACCCATTCATGTAGTTGGCTGAATTAAGGGCCTTTCACCACCCAGAGATTCGGTCTGTGAGTCTCTTGCAAATATTACGGCTGTAACTTTACTACTTTGCTATAATTCGTTGTAAATGCTCTATGTCCAGGCGCTTTAACTCTGCTTTGATAAATGCTTTTGGGTACAGTCGAAACGTGGTTACAGTGTGGTCAAGTTATTAAGTGGCGGGATTATGATGAGCTTATATTGTTACTTTTGTGGAGAAATTCAACTTGAAATGACAAAAATATAGTGGGTTTAGCACACCATCTTTGTCTGGCTCTACGTATGCATCATCACAACTACAGTGCTATCTGTGATTTAGGAAAAAAGAACAGACTATGCAGGCCTGGAATTTCATCTTTGAGAGGGCAAGGCCATTTTCATTTTGAAAAGGGCACTGCCGTTGGAAAATCTTAAAGTCTATGGGAAACTTTTGAAGCGGCATCAAGGCCAAGACCAAGGGCAACAGAAGCCATGACCTCCATGTAATTCCAAGCTTGACTATAACAGCTTGACTTTGTTTTTGCATGAAAAGGAGAGAGTAAAAAAAAAATCTGTACAAATTTGGGGGTTTGCTCCTTTGTGGAAATTTTGGGTGAAAATACAGAACTTTTTATCAAAACTGTATGTGGAATTACTTTGAATTGTTTAATCTAAAATATTTAATTTTTTAAAGGTAGGGTCATACTTTGGTTATGACTCCCAAAAAATATTTGGTGTAATTTTTTATCTGAAAGCCTAATTGTTATAAAGATTGGAATTGATAGGTAAGCATCCTGCGAAATGATTTCATCTGAAGTGCCCCCTTCTGATTAGAAATCAATAGAATTATGTTGAACAAAATTAGAATCTCCAACAATCCGCCTAATTGGGGACTTTTGCAGATTCAAATTTCTATGGCGTCTGTTTGTGAATGGTACCCGCTAAACGTGGATGGATTTGATCTTCTTGATTAACAATACTGTGGCTTTTTGGGGGGGTTGTTGCTGTTTTCTCAACAAGTAGACAATGTATTCAAATGAAACTTTCACAGGTGACTTTTATTGTATCTTTCTTGATAATTTGCCAATAATTAAGCATTTCGTTGACAAAAACCAAACGAAGACCCTACCTTTGAAGGATACACAATGTGCTGACATTTCCATGTATACTTCACGATGTAGTTCAGAAGAAAAAGAATTCCAATTTCATTTCCACGGTTAACCAGCATGTGAATATATTCTCTTGCACTTTTCTAGCAAACATTTAAAAAAAAAGGTTTAAAAAAAAAGAGGATTTTGTAGCTGTTGTATGTATAGATGAAAATACCCTTAAGCTATCATGGGTTACAGTAGGAGGGTCTTGTGTTTTTGTGTACATGTTAGAAGCTTGTATATATTTAAAAAAAAGTAAACATGAAATAGCAGTCACATGGGCGTCGGTTTTAGTATGTAGACATTGTCCCTTATTTATCTAAGCAAGTTTAGTTGTTTTCTTATGAACGAAACAAATTAATACCAATACATAGAATTTATTTGCAAGCAAAGTTCTCTGTCCTAATCTTTTGTTTAAAATTCAGAGGTATGTTTTTGGTGTGTGTTGGTGAAATTAATTGTTTCAAAAAAAGAAAAAAAATATTTACATGGATAAGGTGTGCTTCGGAAGCTGCCTGTCGCTTTCACGGCTCAAGTGGTAACGAAGCTCAGTGAAAACGAAATGCAATATATGTAGACAGACAGTTGGAAGTCAATGACTGTTTGAAACCTTGGCAGGAAACGGCCACCAGTCTCTGTTTAAAAACTGTCTCGTTAAAAACCTTGCATAAGTAGGTGACGAAAAGGAAATTTTTTATCAACTCTTTATGCATTCTTGTCGATCCTAGCGAATGATTTTATATCTTAGTTCTTTTTTAGGGCAAAGGTCGTCCAAAGTTGTCTACACTTTCAAGATTTTTCAACCACCCCTCCCCCTTCTCAGAAGTGGACTTGGCCAATACCTTTTTCTTACTTCACTGCGTGTACGAAGTAAACATTTTTCAAAGATGTTTAAATCTTTTCTGGATAGTCCTCTTCTTCTCTGAAAATGTAGATGACTTTTGACACCCTCTTAAATGTATCATTACAACAAGGTCTGTAAAGGAAATCACCCATTAACCCTCCTACTATGTATTTGACCAGTCAATATCATCCACTGTGGTTTTGAGTGATATAATGCCAGCCTGCAATGCTGTATCATGCTGTGTATGCAGTACAGATTCAACCCTCCTACTCTGTGACCACTCAATATCATTCACTGTGGTGTTGAATAATAAACTACGCCAGCCTGCAATAACGTATCATGTGGTGACTGCCTCTTCTCAGTCAACCCTCCTACTGTCTGACCATTTAATATTCATCCACTGTGGTTTCGAATGATAGATAAACTATACCGGCCGGCAATATGTGGTGAATGCGTCTACACAGAACACACATTGTACGTCAGTTAGTCCACCCTTAGTCAGTAGCTAGTTTTGTGTATAGTTGTGCCATCATTCACAACACGTGCGATTAAATGGCTTTGAATGGTTGGTCAACTCGCTGGAAAATGGTACTAAGAGTAGGAGGGTCAATAAATGATGGAGTGAAGTACATGTTAATTTTCAGTCTACGCTACATTACCTCGCCTTCCTTAACAGTGGTCGGCTGGCCCAATGCCAGTTTAAAACACCCAAGGACCAGTCTAAATTCTCTCCCAAGTGGTCCAGCTGGCTAGTTTTGGCTAGATCAGAGCATACTGATCGGAACGTTGAGTCGTTAACCACCGGTTCTTTTCAGAACCTACACTACTAAAAAAGAGATTTTCACATGGTGTTACCGCAAACCTTTTACTTAGTTAGTTCAGTGTTGAAAAGCATCCCTATTTCTTGAAACATGGATCAGTGAAAATTCTGATGAACTAGTGAAATGAACAAGCTAACTAGTTCCACCGACCAGTCACCAAACAAGCTAAGAGCAAACCCCGCACTAGTATTACAGTACCTATGGTAGAACAACCTTAGTTCATTTTACTTCAGTAGGCCGGTAGGTAGAACTGTACTGTACAAGTGTATGTATGCTGAACTTTATATTTAACACACTTTATGTATGTATATTTTCTCTGTGCCACAGTATTAATAAGAAAATATTAAGTTAGTTACATTATAGGGCCTGTACCACAACTTATTTTATTTTTATTATTCCCTATATACATGTGTATTAACCCATCTTCTGGCTAATAATTCTTGTATTTGGGGGGGGGGGGGCTTTTTTTAATAGACCCCCTTGCATTTGACAACACACTTGCAAACAGCGCCCTCACTGGGGCAGAAGGAGGCAGCTGAAGGGATGATAGCTGCTCTTGGTGCATAAAAGCGTGTGTGTGACCTCAGCAGGGTTGCGCATTATGCAAGGGGGGCTATAGGTAATGGCTGAGGGGAAATTGCATGGGACAAAAAGCATCATTGTTAATATTGTTTTCTTTGTTCATGCCACATGGATGGATGTGAATGTTTAAGTTCACACACATTATGTGAATAGACATTAACATTACATGGATGTTGATATCACTTGACAGCTGTGAATAGTTTGGCCACCCCAACCTTGATGTGTGTGAAAATAAGCACTTCCACATCATTAATATTTTGCTTGTAAATTGGCATTGGATATACTGTTATTGATTCTTTAAAACTAACACCTATTTTTAAGTACCAGGGGTCAATTTCATAGAGCTAAAATAAAAGTAGTTAAGCGCAACTAAATAATAATGTGCTTACCAGAATGAGGTTACCAGCCAAAATACCATGTCACATGTACTAACTGTGACTGGTATCCTGATTATTTTTGCTTAGCACGAAATTGTTTGACAGTATTTTCTGCTTCAGCAGCTCTATGAAATTGGGCCCCAACGAAAAATTAACATCTGTGTCTGGTTCAAGTCCAGGGTCATTAAAAATGAAATAAAAATCCTGCCTAAAAGTATGCACATTTTTGTTTGAATCCATTTAGCTGAAATTGCTTTTGTATGCGTCTCTTTTGGCCCAACTTTGGGCTGCCCTTCCCAGTATAAAATGACGGTGAATCATTTTTGGGATGGCCCTTCTTTGGTTTTGTTGGAAAATTGTTGGAATGCGCTGTTTGAAGTTTGTTCACTTATGAGGCATCCTTGGTTTCATTACCAGAAATATATGATAATAATAATCATTATCATCTCTGGAGCAATCTAAACATTTGAAAGAGAGGCTGTAAAGTCAAAGGTCAAATTCAGTTTTGTGATGCACTCATTTCCCAAAAGATAGTGTCCTCTTGAAAGTGGAAATAAAAATTACAAACTTCTACCGATTCTCTAGTTTCATGAGACTTGGTGTAATCATTACCTGTGAAATGTTGTTACAAAGTCACCCAAGCTTGGGTAACTTTGTAACATCCAGTGTGACCTTGACCAAGGTGACCTTGGCCAAGGTCACACTGGTTTGAATACCTGTGATGGCAAAGTATTTCTTGAATTTTTGGAATCATTTGGTTGTTTTAATCCTATATAAATGTAGATATATACAATAAAACTAACCTGTTAAAATTTCACTTCAAAAGGTGGTGTTTTTGAGATACTGTCGAAAATTTGAAGCGGTTGTGTCCATGCAGGAAGAATAATCCGTAATTGGAGTACACAATCTGAGAAACGCTTCATGCATGGAATGGTTCTCAGATTGACATGTTTTTGAATCCCTCTCTCTCTAAAACCACATTCCTTTGAAGGTAATTGTTTCCCAAAATGCTATACATTGACAACAGCTGCAGTGCTTCTTACCAAGTCAGTTTGATGGTCATTAATTTTTGGAGTAATTTAAATGGTACGTTGCTTTTGTTTAGTACACATATCGCATCACCCTTGGGGACACCCCCAGTCAAATACAATGTAATCAGTTATTGTAATTAAACGTTGCCTGTAAACTGCTAATTAATTTACTGTAAACGATGTCAATAAGTGTTTATTGGTGAGCGAGTTATAGTCTGGAATCTATTCTTCGGACGGCCAGTGCCAGCCACTTTTCTCTTGCAAAGGGCACCACCATTGGAGAAATCTTAAAGCCCATTGGAAAGGCCAAGGGAAGCAGAGACTTATCAGCGCGTAATTCCACGCTTGAATGTTAGGAAATTCGAATTGTTGCTTATCCTTTTTATAAGCAATCTTATAAATAATCTAAGCGGATAGCAAGTGTGTATGATGTTGTTGGAATAGTGGCATAAAGAGACATTTTCGAGAGACATAATTTAGGCGGCTATTTAATGTATGGAATTATTCATTTGCTCATTATTTTGATCTTATTTTGATCATCAGGGAAGCAGGAGGGGGGGGGGCAAGGGTTACACCACTGGTGGAACACTATCTGGTTATATTGTATGATTATTTGACAATTGTTTCACTGCTGACATTGTCTAGCACAGTGGAACAAGCATGTTTACTTTTATTTTCATTTCTTATGAACACAAACTAAAGATTTGCAACTTGAAAAAGCATGATACATGTAGCTATTAATTGATGATAGGTTTGCGGTATGGCCATGGAAATAATCTCCTTCGAGTTATGGTGGTCATGAACAAAATATATAGATAATTGGTGAAACACTTCAACATTTCCATCAGTTTGCTCCAATAGACCTTTGTCATGGTGTGGCCATCTTGATTTTCTCCCATTTAAATCAATGTAACCAAACCAAGGCTGGAAGGAGAAATAGTCTGGTTCCGTTTTATACAATGAATATTAGCATTCATTACTGCTATTGGATACAGGGAACATGACCAAAATGGTGGCAGCATGATAATGGTCTATTGACTTCAGGTGACAGCGTTCTCTTAAAGAATTACAGCTCAAGAGATTCCATGGTGATACCGCAAACCAACTGGATTTTAACTCCACCAAGCAATGTTTCAAATCACAGTAATTTTCAAAAAACAGGCCTGAGGTTTTGACCCTAGCAGAGTCTTTCTCTACGGCCTTCAAGAAAGACTATGCCTGGGTTGAAACAACAGGCCGTTAAACAGTTTTTTTGCTTTTGTACCATTGGTCCTTTTGGTTGGTAAGCAAGTTTGCAACAGCTCATTCTAGTTTCTCAGTATTATTTTTCATTCAAACTGTCTTGCCTTGGTTGGTCATTCGTCTTCACCACAAAGACAAAATCCGATCTGGGCTATCAAATTGTCTGCACTCCTCAATAGAGAGTAGATGCACAAGACA
The DNA here is from genome assembly GCA_023634235.1 of Pisaster brevispinus. Classification (NCBI taxonomy): domain Eukaryota; kingdom Metazoa; phylum Echinodermata; class Asteroidea; order Forcipulatida; family Asteriidae; genus Pisaster; species Pisaster brevispinus. The sequence goes on along the minus strand of JAMKCF010000014.1, from coordinate 2,023,308 downwards.
TTTGTACTGTGCCACCTGTGATGAGAAACACTTCTGTCTCAATTTTGGTTTAGAAAACATGTGTTAGTCAAAATCTTGGGTGTAATTTCAGGGCAAAAAAAAAAAAAAAAAAAAACTCATGTAAAACATGAAAAACTATTACCCATCTTTAATAAGAGTTTCTTCACCTCATTGTTTACTGTTCCAAATGGAGATTGAAGTCACTTTAAAAGATTTAGGGTTGAACAAAAACAAAGTGTCCAGAGCGGGACTTGAACCCGAGACCTCCAGCTGAACATGCTGGCAATTGCAGGTTCAATTCCCGCTCTAGTCAATTTTTCTTTGTTCAACCCTAACTTATTTAAACATTTACCGCAGTCAGTTTCCCTTTCCGTTTATTACTTGATACTATTAAAGAAGTATATTGAGTCTTGCTGCAGACACACACAAATCTGCTGGAATAGAGGTAAACCATTAGTAAATTTTAATGAAACTATGAGCATTTTTCTTACGTTTTGTTTTAAAAGGTTTATTTCTCGTTTTTTTCTTCTTTTTTTTCTTGTACACGATTAAAGTCCTTTACTCTATGTCAGTATGTAAAACTTAAAGTTACGTGTTAACTCATTTCCATTTATAGCTGAATTCTATGTTATAGGGGAACAATTTTAACTGCAAATAATTGAGAGAAAGAAAAAAAAAGGAAAAAAATGTAAAATTTGAAGATTTTTCTTTTATTGATGGAAAATTTCAGTGAAATCTAAAACTAACAAGGATTAATTTGAATCAAATTTACTGACATTGCTAACCGAAGTAGCTTTGTGTTATTCATCAGACCTTTTTATTCCATCTTGTATGTATGTAATAGTTGCTTAAATCCTTCCAATGTACAGCTTGTTCGTTATGTCCGAAATAAACATTTGTGTTTACTTGTATTAAATTTGTTTTTCCAACAATGGTTTCGAATCATTTCATTAATTTTGTGAAATTAAAGTAGTTTTTTGTTTTTTCTTTATGCTTATAAATAAAAAAATTGTACATGTCATCGTTTCAAGGAATCCATTTGGTTGACTTTGAGTTTTAACTTGACCTCAAAAGTTTTTGATTGATTATTTTGTATTTTAATATGCAAATTCGCCCAGAACAAGGCTAAAAGCCACTCTTGGTAAGCTGCTAAGGGGCTACAAGAAGAATATTTTGCTAATATAATGTGAAAGCACATGCACTTTATAAAATCAAAAGTAATACAATACTTGCTGCAGAACAGTGTTCAGGCAAATCTCAGGAGAATTTCAATTTATTTTTAATTTTTCTTGTGGCAATCATACACCATCACGTAAAAACTGCGCAAACCCGACACCTATTTGTCGCCATAGAGTCGTTTACACGTTGCTCCTGTGTTATTACACTGTTAAAGCTGAGATGCCAACTGGTACTAGCGCAGGCCTGGGAAAAACTTGCTTAACAAACCTATTTGCCCAGCAAAAATAACCAGGATGCCAGTGGCAAGTAATGTGGTATACATGCCATTTTGGCTGGTCACCTCTTTCTGAAATTGGGTTCAGGCAATACCTGTTATAAGTCAACAAATTTCCTATTGACATGATTGATGATAAAACTTAAAACAATGACTTATTATTCAAACCAAACACACACGTCAATACCAGACTAATATCGTAGTGTAGAGTAAGCTTTACTGGCCTTTGCTAACATACAGAAGACCGGAGCATACCCGATGTCATAAATTGCAGACGTCCAGGCCTCAATAGAGGGCCTAGACCTTTCAGCTACGTTGACTTGATTGACAGGGACACGGAATGTGAAATCGAGGACCTTCAATAAATTCTCCCGGCATAGCATTGTAAATCGGATCTCGGTTGCAATCACTGATCATAGTCCCGCTACACACCATGCCTCGAAATAACCCACGGCACCCACAGCAATTGCCGTGGTGCCCTGTGCTTCTGCTGTGGTGCCCTTTACAAAGTTAACAGAGGAAAATTGCTGTGCCCCTTCAAGAGCGAAGTTCAAGGCCTGATACAGCACACATTCTGTACTTCTCATAAACATACAACCACAAATCAAGTGAGCTACAAAATGTGCATGTTTTCCATGAGATTTGAAAGATTTATTTCAAAACACAAATCAAATTGTCATTAAGCTTGAGTGCCTTACTCTATAATTGACTCATTAAGTTCATCATTAATTAAAAGCGACCCAAGAACAAACTACAAAATTAAACTCTAGTGCTAAAAATTAAAGGTACACGTTACTACTTTTAAAAATACGCAAAGGTAGGTGTTATGTCTACCTTCAAAATGTATTTAGGAACGCAAATCTTTCAAGGCAGGGTAAACTTTTTGTAATTGTCAAAGACCAGTATCCTCACTTGGTGTATCTCAACATATGCATAAAATAAACAAATCTGTGAACATTCAAAGTTGCAAGAAAATAATGAAATAAAAAACACCCTTGTTGCATAGAATTGTGTGTTTTCAGATGCCAGACAAAGGCTTCATGCCTGAAGCCTTTCTCAGATTCAAAATTTGGGGCGCAATATTACCTTTCTCTAAAAACATTACTTCAGAGGAGGTCGTTTCTAACAACTTTTAATAATATCAACAGCTCTCCAGTGCTCTTTACCAAGTAAGTTTTATGCTCATTAGTTTTTTGAGTAAATACCAAAGGTATACCATCCCTATAAGACTTCCAAGACCTGGGCCAAATTTCATAGAGCTGCTTAAAGCAAAAATTACTGCTCAATAGGTTTCTGCTTAGCAAAAATGTGCAGGATACCAGTCAAAAATGGTACATGGTACATGGTTTTTTGGCTGGTAACCTTAATGTTGTAAGCATATAGTTTCGGTGCTTAGCTGCTTTTTGTGCTTAAGCAGCTCTAAGAAATTGGGCCCTGGAGGTTTGAGACTGTTATCCAGATAAAGAGGAGGCTAGAGGAAGTTGATGACTGAGGGCGTGAGGTTCCTACTAAAAATGAGACTCACTTGGAGGTTTAGAACTAAGATTTAACAGTTTTAGTCAAGACCCAAAGCTACATTCCCTAAGAATCCATTGTAGTAATATAGGACCTTTGTTTCTGAGGTCCCAAAACAGACCACAGCAGGTCTGAGATAAAGACCTTAACTTCCCAGATCATTGTGTCTGTGAAATAGGACTAAAGTCTATCGTTCCAAAACAAGACCATCAAACTTGTGTATGAGGTTCTGAAACTTAAGTTCCAAAGGCTACTGGTAAAGTACCAGACCATGAACTTCATGTCTAAAGGTCTCTTCAGGTTCAGAACCAAGACTTAAGAACCGAGTTCTGCAGGGTTTCAGACCATTACAAGGGCCTGCAGGTTAGATTCTTAGGTTAACACCAAATCTTCACAAATCCTCTTGGTGGTGTTGGAGGATTGCAGGCCTGTAGGCTGTAGGCCCAAATAACAATTGATTATCACTGGGTCAGGCCTACCCACCTTGTCCACATCCAAACATGTTGGTGTGACTTGGCATAAGAGTGGAGGCTAGTGGAGAATTAAGGTCACCTGTGGGCAACTAAGTCTAGGGAGTCAAGGTTAGGAACTTAAGCACAAAGATGCCTAAGTCCGTTAAAGAGGTACAAGATCTATTGTTCCAATACAAGACCGTACATATCAGAGGTCCGCAAAACAGTCCCAGACCAAGTTCGAGACCAAGACCAAAGTTCCAAGACCTGTGGGTTTCAATATTGTTACTAAGGCCTCTATGCCGAGTACAATGTAAAACTTCAAGAATCTATAGAAACAAATATAAGATGTGGGCCCAATTTCATACTAATCACAATTGAGCAGGCTACCAGTCATAAATGGTACATGTGACATGGTATTTTGGCTGGTAACCTTATTCTGGTAAGCAGAATTGTTTTGTGCTCAGCTACTTTTTGTGCTTAAGCAGCTCTATGAAATTGGGCCCTGGAGAAGGAAAACCTATACAAACTATCAACATTACAACATTACAACTGCACATGTATATCATGTTCACATGCATACCACTATTGGCGAGTTTCGTTCTGCAACACCGGGGACTGTACCGGCAGCAGGGGTTTGGTCTGGTACCTGGCCCTTCTTAACAGCCCTGAAGAGCTGCACATTAAGCTTGAACAGTTCAGCATCCAAGAGACTGGTGGAGAACACTTGGTCTGGCTCCAGCTAAAACAGGAAACAGAACAAAAACGTCAACTACAATTTTATAAGCCTCAAGAAAACTGAAGGCTACTGGTCAAAAACTTGTACGATCCTATCCTAAGCAAACATACATTTACAGTGTACATATTGGCAGGCTGGCATAGTTTATCTTTCATTCAAGATCACAGTAGATAATATAGAATGCTCAACCAGAAACAAAATTAGATATGACTAACAGAAATAGATGATGTACATGTTAGTTAACAACTCACAGTCCTACATAAACATGGACCTCACCTTATCTACTTTACCCAGCTGTTTGCGAATCATGACATCACGACGAGCGCACAGGGCACGCCTACAAGGCCCTATGTTGGACAACAGGTGTCTCCGCTGTCGTAGCTTCCTCTGACTTGAAGCGTTGAAAGCCCCTAGCTGGCTCTCAAACAGCGGAACTTGGATATTGGATCCTTCCTCTACATAGTACACAAAAACCAATTATCAATCAATTTGAAATGATGTCTATTTCTATGGTTCTATTTTGCTTTGATACTTCGAGGAAAAGAAAGAAGGTACAGCACTCTTAAAAAAAAAAAAAACAGGGAATATATTTCTTTAATACAGAAGTCTGATTAAAAGTAGGGTCATAGATTGGTAAATACTCCAAAAATTAATGATCCTAGAAGCTTACTTGGAGGGAAGCACTGCAGCTGTTGATAGTATAAACTATTTTGAGAAAGGATTCCCTTCGAAGTAATATGGTTTGTATACTTTTTCACCCCCTAAATTTTTGAATCTGAGAAACGATTCATGCATGAATCGTTTCTCAGATTTCTGAGGGTTGGTGTCCTTTCACGAATGCTGTGGACAGATATGAGGTTGGTGGTTGGATTTAATGTTTTTGTGAAAATACTGTGACGTCTATTGTTGGTTTCTCAGCAAGTAGACACTGTATTCTGCTGAAACGTTCACAGGTGACTTTTATTGTAACTTTTCTTGATAATTTCTTTAAATTTCTAAAAACCAATCCATGACCCAACCTTTAAAGAAGCTCTGATATAAAATAGGCACAATGGGTGCTTGACTACCTTCTGAAGCCTGGAGGCAAATCTTTTCCACCTCCTTCATGAGCTCCGGTCCAGCAAGAGCTCTGGAGATTCCTACACGAGCCAGGACTTGGCCTGGTCGGAACTTGTCCAGTATGGACCCGGCCTCCTCGGAGGCTTTCTTCTCCGTTTGCAATGGAGTCTGGGCCATGAGGCTGGACCAGTCTACTGCAGTCAAATCCGCCTGCACATCTATTCAACAGAAAAACAGGCAGGGAATATTACGTTCAACTTCAAACTTGGAATATCTGAGGTTCATCTTTGTTCGTATTTTTTCTAGGAATTCTCAATAGAAATAAAAGTGATGTAACCTGTAACATTAGCAGTCTAAGGACTTAAGATGACTTCAGAAATGCTTGGGGCCCAGTGGTCAGGGGTAGTTATAGTATATTGTGCTGGTATAATACACTCTTAACAACAATCAATCAATCAATTAAAGAACCAATCAATCAATTAAAGAACCAATCAATCAATCAATCAGTCCATAAATTAATCAATAAATTAATCATTCAATATATAAATCAACCAATGCATCAATCAATAAATCAATAATTAAATAAACCAATCAATCAATCAATAAATAAATCAATAATCAAAGAATCAATAAATCAACCAATCAATAAATCAACCATTCAATAAATCAACCAAACAATCAATCAATAAAGAACAGTAACTCAATAAACCAATCAATCAATAAAATTGTGCTGTAGACTAAAGCTGATGACCAGCATAGTCAAAACAATTTTTAAATGTATGATCACTGTTTATTTAGTAAACCACACAAGCTTGTTGCTTCTTTACTGTAAAATAGAATCGTTGGGCAGGAGAGTATACCAATAGGATTAACGAGTACAAAATATCGCCGCTTCAGTGCAAAAACGTTGTATCTCGATTTTGCTAAAATGCGATCTCGCAGGAAAATGGTCCGTGCAAAAACATACTTGTTTTGTGTGTACATCCCGGCTATTTTAACCAGATATGTCGTTTTGTAGTCAATCTCGCGCACAACGCGTAAAGTGCCATTTTAGGAGAAAGAACGTTTTGCACTGACACAACGATGCGATGCTAATTCACAAGAAAATGCCCCATTTCTGTAAAACAAGAGATTGACATGTCCTCAGTGCAAAACCAATCTCGCCTACATATCGTTACAACGAACAGACTGTACCTTCTTGTACTTTCACATCCTCTTCGGGTTTGGGGTCTTCTTTATCCTCTTCTTCCAGAATGTCGTCTAACTCGTCATCGCTAATCACCTCGTATATGTTGGAGGCGGTGCCTTGCTCCGGTCTTGCAATACCTTCGGGAGGTAAACCTTTTCAGAAAAAGAAAAACAAGCGATCGTAAAATTTTGGGTCTGAAAACGATGATGAACACTTAAGGTAAACACAATACATGTACAATCTTGTAAGCGATGGGCTTCCGTGTACAACATGAAACAGATGACAAACCTACCAGAATTATTTGTGTTTATAACCCATACACCAATGTGTGTTAAAGAGAAGGTATAGTTTGGTAATCACTCTAAAAATTTATGGCAATAAAAACTTACTTGGTTTGGAAGTACAGCAGCTTTCAATAGTTTAAAGCATTTTGAGAAACATCTCAACTCGAAATAATGTGGTTATGGAAAAAGATATCAGTTTTTATCTCTCAAAATTTGAATCTGAGAATCATTTCTCTGATTGTGTATTCCTATAAGGGATTATTCTTCATGCGTGGACACATTCGCTCCGGATATTCGGCTATACATGTATCTCAAAAAAACACTACCACCTTTTGAAACAACTTTTCACAGGTTAGTTTTATTGTATTATCTACATTTATTTAGGATTAAAACAATCGAACGATTCCAAAAACCAAAGGTATACTTTGCCTTAAAGCACTGCATACTCAGTACTTCATCCGAGTCCCATGAAATGTATCCACTGGAATATACTACTCGGGTGGGATTCGAACCCATGGCCTTTGCTTTTCTAAACCATCTCTCAACACTAAACCAGAGAATGTTTAATTTGCAACAGCAATAGAGAAATTTAACATGTTAAAAATCAATGCTAAAAGATAGGATACTGCTAAAATATAGGATTCAAACTGCCTCTAGGAGTGGCAAGCTCGATGGTGTAGACTAGACTAGTCTAATGGTATGGTAAGTCATCTGATCTAGAATGGCAAGGGTAGTGGGTTCAATTCCCAACGGTAATATTAAATGCGAGTGAGTTTTTTTTCACAGGACTCGGGTAAATTACAGAGTATGGTAAAAATATCCTTCATCCCCCTCTACAAATTTAACATCTACATAAAATAAGTACTTTTTTTTTTTTAAAGGCAAGCAATACTATGTGCTCATAATCAAACAAGAGTACAGATATGGGAACGTCAACCCCACTATGACCGTGAACACCATGGGCAGTAAATCGGGCATGTATGCTTGACTGAGATTAACCTTCTGAGAATCTGATGTAATACTTACCACTGTTCTTATCTTGAGGTCCTTTGCCTTGATTCATTTTGTCCTCTGAAGGTAGTCTATGCTTATCAAGAGATGACGCGATACCTTCATCTTCCTGACCTGGTCCCGCCTTCAGGACAGAACCTTGATCAAGGGAGCCGCTGGGCACATTCTGTCCAAGGAGCACAGAGCTAATGGAGCTGTATCGGCTGGAGCTGCTGCCATTACTTAAGCTTCGCAGAGATCTACCCTCCACTCCTTCTTGCTTATCTCGATCCTCAGATCTCTTATCCGCTCTGTGCTTGTCCTTTTTAGGTGGATCACTCAGGGAGTCCCGTTTCGCAGCCGCAGATTCTAAAGCTGAGGTAGTTGGTAAGTTCCTCTCCTCTACTGGTGGGCTCTGATTAAGAAGCTCATCACTTCCACCTTCTGACCAGTCGCTAAAAACTTCGTCCGAAGGTCTGACTGGCGATCCCTCCTTCAGTGGCGTGCTCTCTTTGCTGCCTTGAGTGGATGATCTGGAAAGCGCTTCAAGCACCTTAGACTCCAGCACACTTGACCTCTGCTCCTGGTCTTGATCAGGTTTCTCACGGGACTGGGATCGATCACCATCTCCATGAATTGTAGCAGGGGAATCTGAAACAAACTTACCCTCAACGGACATTGCTTTCTTTGCAAAATCTCGTCCGCTTTTTTCAGAGGACCTCTCAGACCTTTGGTTTTTATCGCGGTCTTCTGGTTTCTCTCTCCGAGAGCTGCTGGAGCCTCTAGAATCTCCTCGTCTCTCCCGAGATCTAGAATTATCCCTCCTGTCCTTCGAGTCGGCTCGCTTTCCCTGATCCAAGCGAATAGAATCACAGGCTCCCTTTTTCAGATCAGAAGATTTCAGCTTATCCAAATGTCGACTATCTGCCGAGCTGTCTCTGGATGCTCGGGACTCTTCAAAGCTATGGTCGTCCTGTCTTACAAAGCCTTCTCTCTCAAGACCTCTTCCCCGGTTTGAGCCTCCTCGGATGTCCTTATTTTTATCAGATCCTGTATCTTTTCTTGGATCTCCGTCTCTGCCTCTCTGAGGCTCCCCTCCCCTTTCCTGAAACCTATCTTTTTCTTGATTCTTACTGAACTCAGGGCCTTTTCCTCGATCCAAACTCCTGTTTTGCCCCTTCCCTCTTTGGTTGCCCCTTCCCAAATCAGGTCCTCTGCCATCTCTATGGGGCACAGAGTCTCTACCCCGCTGGGGGCCTCTCTCTTTTTCTTGCCCTCTATCTCTCCGCTCTGGGCCCAGATCTCGTTCAGGGGCCCTTCCAAAGTTGGGACCTCTTCCCCGGCTAACAGGACTAGGGCTTGTCCGGTGTCCCTGACGGCTATCAAGGCTTCCAGAACGCGGCATCATATCACGTAAGCTTTCTTGAGAAAGTCCTCTGTTCCTGTGGTTGTAAATGATCACGTCTCATTAAGTGAAACTCTTTTGAAACACAAATTAAAGTGCAACACTTATATTCTAAGAGCCAATATCTGTGGCCACTGACCAGGGGTCAACTTGCCGGTAGCCTGCTAGCCCAGGGCTACCTGATTTACAGTCGGGGCTACTCAGTGCAAAAATTGGACCCATGGAGCACAGGCACGAGGTATTTTTTGTGGGGTGAATGCTCAATTCAAAGTCAAATTGCTGTGATGAAGACACAATTTTTATTTTAGGCTACTACAAAATCTGGGTTACTACACGTAGCCCCAACATGAAAATTTAGATAATTTCGACCCCTGCAAAAAATGTTTAACATCAAGTCTTTCTAGCTGTAATGATGATACCTTGAGCAAGTTTTTAATCAAGTAACAAAAATGTAACTTACGGTGCGAAATGTGGGTCCCTTGGATGGAAGCCTTGTTGATCTGGTTCCTTCTTCACACTTGCTCCTCTCCTCTCCCACTCATCTCGTCGTGATTCTCGCTCCTGCTGATTCTGTCGACCACGCATATCTCTGGGATCCATCCGTGGCTCTACACGCTGGTTTCCCCTGGGATCAGCCCTCGGACCCGCTCTGGGGTCAGCCCTAATGTCTCCCCGAAGATCTCTCCGGAGTGGGTCTGATCGTAAATCCATTCTTGGGTCTCCTCTTGGATCTTCCCTTTGATCTCTAGGATTACCTCTGGGGTCATCCCTAGGATCTCTTGGGTTCCCTCTAGGGTCTCCTCCGGGATCATCCCTAGAGTTTCCCCTTGGGGCTCCCCGCAGATCTCCCCTTGGGTCACCCCTTAGATCTCCTCTGACATTTACTCTTGGTTCTCCCCTGAGATTTCCCCTCTGATCTCCTCTGGGTTCCCCTCTCATCAGATCCCCCCTAGGATCCCCTCTAGGATCACCTCTAGGATCACCCCTAGGATCTGCTCTAAGATCCCCCCTCATATTTCTTCTCACATCCATACGGGGATCGCCTCTTGGTTCACCCCTGGGATCAACCCTCATATTTCCTCTTGGGTCACCCCTGACGTCTCCTCGCGGGTTCGCTCTGCCAACGCCGCGCGGGTCGTTGTGTTGATCTCCCCTCTGATATGCTCTTGGATCTATCTGGGGCGGACCTCTGCTATCTGCTCGTGGATCAGAGCGTGAATCAGATCGTTGGCGTGAATCGGACCGTATATTTATCCTGGGATCTGCATGTTTTTCTGGTTGTGCTCTTGTCCTTTGATAGTCAGCTTGTTGGTCACCTCTACGGTCACCTCGAAGTTGATTTCCACCCTGGTTATCTAAGAATTGAAAAGAAAAACACTTATAAGAACAAGAAATAGACAAATCACAAATTTGCAGCTCCTCGCTAAATCACTCAAACCAATAGTTGTTTTTACCTGAGCCCTGTCTTTCTTGTAGCTTCCTTTGGCGATGCTCCCTTGATCCACTGTCACTTCGAGACATTCCAATTTGGGAATGTTTAGTTGAGTTTGATGGCGACAATCTTCTCCCCGTCCGTGGAGATGGGGATTGCCGCTTGGAAGCAGGGGAGTAGGATCTGTGAGAACTTGACGGCGACATGCTACGATGCTGTTGCTTCTTTAAAGCAGCACGACCAGACAACGGGGACTGGGGAAGGGGACTTCTTGGTCGTGCACGTCGATCTCGTGCAGGGGATACTTGCTTCGTGCGCTGTCTAGGAGATGGTGACTGATACCGGGGACGTTTGACCGATGAGCTTCGTGGTGATTCTGACGGAGCAGAACTTGATGAGGAGGGTGAGGACCCTTCCCCGGAATGCGAAGAGTCAGAGTGCGATGGAGTCGGGGGGCTTGGTGGACGACGACTGGATCTTGGTGGAGAGTCAAAGCGTTTCATCTTGCGCTTGGTTGGAGAAGGGCTTCTTGAACGGGAGGGTGATCGAGGGCGTTTGGAGGGTGTAACCATCTTTCGATACTGGGCTGGAGGAGTTGGAGAACGAGCAGGCTTTCTCTTTGATGAATCCTCCTTGTCAGTACTTCTGTTCCTTGAAAAACTCCTGAGTATATCATACAAGATAGTCATTGAAATATTTTAACTTACTCTTGTCAGTTTAGGGAAAAGGAATGGTTTCGTATTGACAATACATACTAAGCACCGCCATTTTTTGATTCAAGTAATTTCAAATGAAAATGATAATCATTGAAAGCATGGTAACTTAACAATTGACCCCCCCCCCCCACCCCCCTGGAAAGCAACTCACCTTCTCTTCACAACATCTCTTTCTTTAGACTTTTTCTTCAGTTCGGACTTGCCCTTATATTTCCGGGGTGTCATATCACTATCAGAGTCATGCCTTTGCTGGGCAGCATGGGGACTCGGAGAACGATTACGGAAAGTGGCGGCTTTTGGTAATCGTGGTGAATGACCAGAGCCTTGCGTCTTTTTCTTGTGAAGGCTGTCGACAGATGCATCAAGTGCATGTCTGTTCGAGAACAAATGTTTCAGATTAAATTTCACCCATTATAACTATTATTTTAAATTTATTTTGATTTGTTCAATTTTGTTTGGTAATGGGTCTTCTTATATAAATCAACCTTCACAAGAAAAACATTTGAGTGGTTGTTGTTGTGGTATCTTTCCTCACCTTCCACCTCTAAGACCCGGGTTCGAATCCCTTCCAGGGGCATTATATGGATTGGGTTTTCAGTCCCCATCTGATTGCGTAACAATTCTTTAGGGTTTTCCTCCCACATCTAAAGCTGAAACTTCCTTCTCTTCTCTTCATGGGATTTTTGGCTAGGTTAGTGATTAAGTTCGCTTTTCGGAGAATCCTTGGCTTCACGAGAACTAAAAATAAAATAACTAAAATAAAATGAAACCTTACTTCATGGACTCTTCGGATTTACGACGTTTTCGCTTCTTCTCATTGTAGGCCGCCGGAGGGGAGTGCTCCTCAGGGGTGGGAGAGCGTTGCTTCTCAGCCTTTGAGCGGCCCTTCTTCTTCTTGGAATGTTTCTTCTTGACAGGAGACGGGGAGCGGGAGGAGCGATAAGGTCCTCCAACATTATCATCCGATGTCTGCAATAAGAAAATACACTCTGATGAGAATAACCTTTTTTATCGAAAATAATAGAGGGCTAAAACAGATCTTCAAAAATTTATCTTGTCATATCATCATTAAGAGTACATCTGCCATTACGTCTTGAGTGTTTTCAGGCTGTGAGTTGACCTGGGCCCAATCTCATGGCTCTGCTTACCGCCAAATTCTGCGCTTGAGATCAGTATTCTTCGCTTACAGGGCAACCACCGAATTTCTGCGCTAGCTGTGTAAGCGAAGAATGTCTAGTAACAAGGAGTATGCCCATGCACAAGCAAAGATTCCCTGCTAACCTGTGGAATATGCTTGACGTAAGCGCAGAATTCCCTGCTTCTGTGAGCACTAATTCTTTGCTTACTGTAAGCGGAGCCATGATATCAGGGCCCAATTTCATAGAGCTGCTTAAGCACAAAAATTTGCTAAGCACAATAAAATGTTGCTTACCAGAATAAGGTTACCAGCCAAAAAAACATGACACATGTACAACTTATGACTGGTTTCCTGCTCCTTTCTGCTTAGCAAACAATTGTTAAGCAATATTTTCTGCTTAAGCAGCTCTATGAAATTGGGCCCAGGCCCTGGACTGACCTCCTTTTGTAAGACGCGTTCTTCCTGCTCCCTGGCTTCCTCCTCTTCCTCCATCTGTTGTAGCTCTCGCTGTATCTGCTGACGCTTCATCTCCAAGGTGAGAGCTTGACGATAGTCAAGACTGGCCTCGTCATCCCACATATCGTCATCTACAAAGTGAGATGTAATAAGCATACATGTGGCATCGTCATAAAACAATAACAGGATCATCTCTACATCTCTGGGTGGGTGAACACTGTCCTTTTTCAGCATCTGAAACCAATTTCATGGCTCTGCTTACCGTAAGCAAAGAATTAGCGCTTACGGAGGCAGGGAATTCCTCGCTTACGTCAGTGGAATTGTTAGCAAGGAACTTTTGCTTATGCGCTTGCGTCTATAGGCATTCTTTGCTTACACAGGTAGCGCAGAAATTTCGGCACCTGCTCTGTACGCAAACAATGGTGCTCAGAAGCGCATAATTCAACGGTAAGTGAGCCATGATATTGGGGCCTGATGGCCTGGCATCTAAATGTACAGGACTTGCTTTCAACCTTGGAGGTACAGCCTAGGTTAATCACCAAAATTTCTGCATCCAACACTAATTCAGCTATTTTAATTCTTAGAGAGAACGCAAAATAAACAGGCAGTAACTCAAGGTTAGCTTTGAGATTTTTTGAGACTCTCCGGGGGTCAACCTCAAGTTACTAGTTTGTAAATTCCACATTTCTCCTTTGAGTGATTTACTAGGATCCCTCCTCAATCTATCAAAATCCAATAAATTAATGATAACTCAGCACCAAAACTGTTGAACTCTGTTTTCACAGGGAAAGTATCGAGTATACACACATTACACAAACTTTACACACATTGGTGTATGGGTAAAACCAAATAATATTCTTTATCCCTGATGAAAGTATAACATCTATTAAAATGTTGGACTCTGATTATGGTACAGCATCATCAGTTTACTAGTGCAGTCCACAGTTGATGTAGGGTTGTGACCTACAGATTTTTTACCTCTATCCTACAATCAAGACTGTTTTTCAGAAGAATATCAATTCAGGCCCCCTAAGTTATTCTCATCTTTAAATTGTCCGTCTAGAAACAGACCCTCATATCCAGTACGTCACTGTAGTATTTATCTCAGGAAAGTAGAAGGCTTCCAGGGCAAAATGAAAATATAACCGTGTAGAGAACCTCCCTAATGATGAACTAACCTGCTGCTGGTATTCCGTCAATACCACCCCACTCATCTGGCTCACTAACATCTGAAGGTGGGGAAGCCCCTGACTTCATCCCTCTGGAGCCACTAAGGTCACGACCTTTGCGCTTCCGGTCCGAGCTCGATTCCTTCTCACGCCGACCTTTATACTTCATTTTGTCCTAAAAAACAAATCCAAAAAAGCACCTATCGCAATCAACATTCTCTACTTACACGGTTAGTTAAATGAGTTAGTTAATGTCAACTGCTTCTGGGCAAGCTATTGTATTGCATCCTCAGATGGGCAAACCCTGGTACCATTGTGCCATGCACATTCAACTCCATCAAAACTGTGTTTGGGTGTTCGCTGTCTTTTACGTAACTGCGAAAAAGCTTGCCCCGAATCATGTGGCGTAGCAACTGTCTCTACAGACCGAGGAATTCAAATTTAAACAGTAACTTGTGACTAAGCAAGTCATTGTACCAGGCGTTATCAAAATATAACTCACAAATGGCTTATTTCTACAAAAGCTAAGAAAGTAGTGGTAGTAGGCCATCATCTGTCTGCAAAGTCGATGGACTTATGAAAAGAGGGTCGCTGATTAGCTTGGATAGTTACTGGCTGAAACTTGCAAGGCCTGTCGGTGAGTGACAGTCACGATGACAGCGAAGCAGCAGTTGGTAGCTGCTTCCTTCGACAGCGTTTCTCGTGGTCATCACTCGTACACCACTGGGAATGAGCTTGGCAGGGACTAGACTGTGAGTGATAACACATCTTACCTTCAATGGAGGTGAAAGAGATGATGATGGGGATCTATCTCGGTCTCGCTCACGCTCCCTCTCAGCTCGTTTGCTCTCAACGCGGTGGCGTAGGTCTACAGGATCCGACTCGGGTGACCTATTCCAACAATGACAAACAAGTTTTCCTCAAAACACCTGACCTCTTGGGTTCACATAGTTTAGAGTAAGTGTGTCGCACAAGAAAGTCAGTGTCTACGAGTATGATTGTGGCGTGTCGTGGCCGAGCAGTCTAGTTCACCGGCCCCAAGCTCTGGTGTTGTCAGCGGCAGAGTGTGGGTTTGAATCCCGGTCATGACACTTGTGCCCTTGAGCAAGGCACTTAACCATAATTGCTTTGTAAAAAGTTGGGAAGGTAATGAATTCTGCTCTACCAGCCAGGCTCCTAGTACATTATGCCCATGCCTACACCCCTACGGACTATGAAGGGGGTAACCCTGTTTCAGCCCCAGGAGTAGGTGGCAACATGCCCCTTGTGACAGTTGATTTGGATCGACAGCCCAAATCAGTAAAGTGTAGCCCTTTCCTTGAGAGGAAAGAAGTCTCACTGGATGAGGAAAATTTTTCTTTCGTTTTTCTTTCGTTTTCACATCTGTTGAACTTTAAGGAGTAGGTCCGGAATTGCAAAAGTAAGTGTTGTACAGAAACAAACAAAACAAAGCTGGATTTTGATGGGTTGGGTTGGTTCGGATTTATCAAACATTAAAACTTTACAAAGTTATTCGACATTTGAAAGTAACTTTCTGAATAAGCCTTAACCCTGTTTTATTACCTGTCACCGTAACTTTTATTCCTTGGGCCGTGCTGGAAACGACATGTGTTGCCATAGGAGCAGCTGCCTTCTCGTACCCAGTTGCGACACTGATCAGCTCGGCCACCATCTCGCTGTGAGTTTCATTGCAGGGGATGATAAAAAAATGTTTTCATTTCAAACTAATTAATCGCAATAATAATATGTAGTTCTTACATAGCGCTTTCTCACACCCGATGGGCTTCTCAAAGGGCTCAGTATGCAGAGCTCTAGCAATGCAAGGGCCGTGGGTTCGAATCCCGCCAGAGTGATTTGCCTGTGGATTTGTGTTCAATTCACAGAACACGGGAAAGTACTGAGTATACAGTGCTTAATACACATCAGTGTAAGGGTAAAAACAAGTTATAGCATTTTAATGTTGGATAAACGACGACTTAAAATAAAATGCCTGAAACGGCAATTTGAGAGAGAAAAAACAAAAAAATATTTCTTTTTCAAAAACTCACTGAGTTTTCTCGAGATGAGCCAGGGCCAAGCCTCTCAAAAACACTCGGTCGACGACTCTCCGATGAGTCGTGAGCTGCCTGGGTGCTATCCACGGTCACTTTGCGTCGCATTACACAGAGAGACCTACATAGTACAAGAAATGTTAAAAAGTAGTGTCAGGGTTCTGCCCAGGATTTGTTTAGTGGGGGGGGGGGGGGGGGGGTGAACATTTTTCCCTAGATCATAAAAATAGACTCAAACCAAAGAAGTAATCAAAAATTATGGCTTTGGATATCATTTTGTTTACTGGTAAGTACGCAATTTTACATTTTGTTGAAAACCTTTGAAAGGAAATTGCAATTTTTTTTATGCAAGGTTAATTAAAAAAATTTGGAAAATGTGTGGTGGTTTAAAATAGACAAAGTTCTGCCAGTGGTTGTTGGGGAATTCTGAGTGCCGGGCGAGTTTTCCCCAGCACCAGCCACTGTGGGCAGAACCCTGTCATGCCTGTACAGTGTGCACATTCAACGTACATTAAGTAATATTGAAATAATAAATATTCACAGATTTAAGAATAAAAGAATGTAAATGGAGGGAAAATTGTGTAATTGTACTGTCTTTTTGGACCCACGCTGAGCTCACTGTACTGTGTGTGAAATCAAAGAACACATACTTTTAGTTTTATTTAATTATAATTATAGAGCCTAATTTTTGCGAGAACTATTTTCAAAAGAGAATTCCAGACCAGAGTCCAGGTGCATAAACGTGAAGGGCAAAAAGTTTCGAATAGGATTTTGTACATGATATGATGACCTCTGACTCTGAGTTTCGTGGAGACGATAGCCGAACGAGACGCATACCAACAATAGAGAGTAACAAACAACTAGTAGTAGTAGTAAACTACAGTAACATAACTAACAAAACAACATCTGACATGGCTATTCTCAACTGTCTGACTGTACTCTCACTCAGTCTCACTCCGACTCCGTCCCGAGTCTAGGGATTGTCTAGTCTTTTGACCATGGAGCAATAAACTAGTTTATTGCTCCATGGTCTGACTGATTGATGTGATAGTGTTTGTACCTCTTTCTTTCCCACAGTGCCTTTCGACCATAGTGCATTATCAACCAGGCGTTGTTTGTGATATCTTATTGTTAGACCTTGCATTTCAATAAAATAAATGTTCGATGTAGCAGTTCAAATAATTATTAATATTAATGTTCGTGTTTTGGGGCGACTTTACCGTGGGGCGAAATAGCAAATGGATTCTGAAAATCGTCCATCCATGATCCGATGATTCAACAAAGAAAAACACAATTTTTACTCACCTTGTTGGTAGATTTAACAGCTCCTGAACGGTTTCAAAATGTTGGAGTCATTTTCTCTTGGAACACGATGTGTGCTACGAAAGCTAACATAGCTTATCATGAATTGTTTTGACGATCTAACATAACATTTCATTTACGGAGATTCTTTTGCAGCGCTGCACCTCGATCGTCTGCTCAAAAATTCAGTAAGCGTCACGTAGTTTCGCAAGAGGGCGCCCTGTCAAACCGGCGGGACAGGCGCATGCATACTTTCGATAGCAACCCGAAACTATGCTAATAATAAAAATAATATAACTCAAAAAATAAGTATCTCAGTCTCTTACAAACCAATTGAACATATTTTCGGACAACTAAACTTCAGATTTCTTTTCAACTATTGGCAGGTCTTCCGTTCGGAATGAGTTTATTGCTAATTACGTAACCAGAAAGTAATGTGCTTTTTCCCAAGCTTGCAGCCAGTTTCATGAAGCATCACTCAATCCACTTCCCGAGCCGAATTGGACCAATAACTTTAAAGCCTGAATTTATCAACTCTCCTCTAAAAGATGAAGCACAGAAGCAGTAGACTGTGATAACTTTTCATGTTACACAATCTATTGGCGCGCATGACCCCCCCCCTAAAAAAAGGGGGGGAGAAAAAAAATAGATTATACAAAAGAATTAAGGACCATGGGGCGCACGAGCTTTACCAGTTTAGTGTAGTGCACCCTTTGACGTCGTCACGCCTTCGAAACGATTCCCGTATTATATTTTTTCCACAATTTTAAAAATGTTTTTCACTATGTTTCACTATACAGAAGTGACGAAGAATAAGATTTTCCCTAGGTGTAATATAGCACAAAGGAATGGCCACAGACAAACCGTAACTGTTCCTTGCTATGGACAAACTACAACCACACAGAGCTGTGTGCGTTTGATTAGCTGTGCTCATCCGGGGGAGCCCTAGCCTTTTGTCAAGGCCTTCGTGGCTTGGACAGCTTCGTAGAGCCGCGATCCCAAGTGACTGGAAGGGGAGACCACGCACGCAAGTGGCGAAGCCACGAGGGCCTTTCCCATTTTTTCTTTGCGGTTTCTAATGTTTTTCTTTATAATCTCGATGTTTGCTACCCAAACGGTAGGAAAAGTCCAAACCAATCAGAAGCGACGGGGGTCAGCGGGTCAGCATACATATACAAGTGGCGAACATCTCGTCGTATGTATCATCATACTTGTTTGCATACAAGTTATGAATAATGCATGTTTCATAGGCCTACTTTATGAATAATTCTAAAAGATTAAAAATATAAAATAATAAAACAAGTTGGAAAAGGCCCTCGTGGCTTCGCCACCCAATCGGCTCGCGCGCGAAGTCTCCCGTTCCAGTTGCTCCACTGTTTACAAAGCTGTCCAGGCCGCGAAGGCCTTGACAAAAGGCTAGGCTGGTGAGCCCCACCCAGACAAGAGCTAATTGAACCTCAGGAAAAAGGCGTGGACGTGCGTTAGTGACCGACTTATGGCCAGTCCATGTGTTTCAAACACCTCTCGATCCAAAACAAATCAAAACAAACATTTTGATGGTTTAATTTATAATTATATAACTAAACTGTTTTTTTTTAAAATTCAACAACTAACACATATACGTAATTAAACAACAAGCTAACTAAACAACTGATCGAAGTGACTGTTTTGTTAAGTTACCCTTTACCACCATTTCTGTTCACTCTTACGATTATACACTCTAAAAACTAAATTGTTTTCCAACAAACCAGTCATTGGGGTCATCTACCATCATATCTTTAAAAAACGCATGACATAAGTTAATTCCACTGGGGTATATTATAGGCTCACCTTGAAATACAATTTTAGGGGTTGGGAGAACTGTTTCGCACTGTCATATTATACCTTGTAAAAGGTCTTACTGCCCAATCTGAGGTAGCTTGAATTGTACACAGTAGCCTTAAGGAGGTGGGTGAACATGGACAAAACAACAGCTTTATCACAAAAATGGCCTTTGTGCTCAGGCTTGAATGTTTTTGTAATGTTCTATGTAGATCAAGTGCTGTTTATTCATACCTGAACAACATACCTTTGGTATTTAATTGTATGAGCTTAAGATTAATGAAGAAAGGAAAAAGTGAATGGCCTGACGTTTCGACAAAAGCAGTCACTTTTGTCTAGTGGAAATAGATGATAAAGATGAAAGCGCACATACAGAGAAAGCAGGGGGTGAACAAACAGGAGGGTAACAGACAGGGGTTGGGGTTGGAAAGGAGTTGTTTGAACACAGGAGGTAGGGAACACGGAGATAAAATCAGTGATGGGTTGCCTGTTTTTAATATTAAAGAGGAAACCTATATGAAGGGACACGTTGCCTCGGATTTGGGCGATGTGGGCTGTAAAAAGCGTTTGTAAAGAAATGAATAGGTCTCATTTCTGACATTACAAGAATACATGGATTATATGCACATTGTAAACGGCATTCCTTACATTTTCCTTCATGTTTAACCGTAATATGACCTTTAATGACCATAAAGTGACATACATTTTATGTTTTTGTTGTTTTCATCTGTAGTGTATATGTGCATTCCATCTACAAATATCTTTAATTTGATACCAAACATGATATGTTTGAATGAAAAAAATACATTTGTCATAATTATTACAACTTTAAAACAAAAATGGGCGTGTCTTGTGACGTCATTAAACAAACTGCCCAAGAGTGCGAAGCGGGTACCCGTCAGAATCTGAAACTAGACACCTTCATTTATCATTTTAAGCAATAAAAATGCAATTATTAGTACCCCTGCTTCACGGTCATAAAGAGGTTCTACTATCAGATATGTCAGTACCATCTAAAATTCTATCTGATTAAAAAAAAAATCAAAATTTTCACCACACTAGATATGTTTGGATCTTTCTTCCTCTAGGCGGAATAGGATCTTGTACCGTACCCATGGACATCATCTCAAACAAGAGGTAGCCATTGAAACCCTCCGACTACATGTACACGTATTACTGGGTCAGATACTTGTTCGTCTTTTGGGCTGGTAGGCTTACGCGTTCTTAAACAACGATGAAGGCATTGTGTAGGATTCAGTGAGGCCCATACGGGGTTACCCATATTGGGACCCTTGATGTTGGCCCATGGGACCCGTTCGGGACCCAGGTCTATTCCCTAATTGGTCAACTGGCCTATACCCATATGGGCCCCATGTAAATTCTGGGTGTAGGTTCCAGTGGGGCCCATGTAGCCAACCCCAGATGTATCCCATTGGTTATCTGGGCCTACCATGCCCCCACCCCCCGTAAATCCTGGGTGCATGATCCGATGGGGCCCAATTACATAATTATTACAAGTGACTAATGTAGCTTGTATTTTGTTGTGTGATCGGAAATTAATGAATATGCATGTATTAGTGTAATTTTCATAAATAATTTGAATTTTCATTACAAAAATAAATTACAGCTTTTACAAACTCATAGGGCACTACGCGTATTTAATACAGGGCACTGCTATGGGGGTTGACCCATTCCAACAAGCACAATAAAGAATCAGAACACACTTTTAATTAATAAATGTCCTTTTATCTTCCCCTTGACTTCTACAACAATAGAATAAATACATGTTTGATAGTTAATGTGAACCCATACTGGCTTCAATAGCAGGCCAGTCAGCAACATTGACGATTATGAAATAATGCAACCAGGCCATGTTCTGTTTTTTAATCAACCTTGGATTCCAAGTAGAAAATGTTAAAGAATTATTTGAGTTTATTTTTTCCTCTTCGGATTGCACTACATGATTGTTTCTTCTTCTTTTTTTCCTAGCGCCGACTCGTTTTGATAAAATTCACATTGAAGAAAGAGTAAACTGACAAGCATATCAGATAGGTGCTCAGATAAAATGTAAGACCTATAACAGAAATACATTCACAGGTTGTTAAATTTAATTTACTATACAGTGTACACAGCAGAATAAACAAATTATTTTTGTTTACAATACTATTTTTTTTAAAAGCCAACTTTCATACAATGAGCCAGAATGTATAAAATGTTAATTGCAACAAAGGAGAAACATTATGACAAAAAAAGTTTATAAATTAACTGTTCTACAGTACAAAAAACTACAAGGTTTCTGTCTGAAAGATGATCCTGGTCACGGAAATTGCATTTGAAGACTATTGACCCCCCATTAATCAGCGTTTCTTATTCTGATTGCCACAATCAAGACGAGTCAAAAAATGAACGAGCAAAACATTCCATACATTGTTATATTTTGTTTTTGTTTTTTTGAAGAAGCAATCTTTGAAGTGCCATTAACCTCCAGGGCTCGATTTCACAAAGCACTAAGATCTTTAAGGTGAGCTGCCAATACCACCATAGTGATTTGTATTGTGACGTCACACTTTGCTTCGCAATTACGATTGATACATTAATTAAGGGCAGGGTATATATTTGGTATTTATCAAAGACAAGTACATCATGTATCCTCACTTGGTGTATCCCAACATATGCATCAAATAACAAATCTGTGAAAATTTGGGCTTAATTGGCCATCAAAGTTCCATGATGATAAAAGAAGGAGAAACACGCTTGCTGCATAGAATTGTTTTCTTTTAAATACATGGCAAAGACTTCATGCCTGAAGCCTTTCTCAGATTCAAATTTTTGGGGTGCAAATTTCTTTTAAAACTACATTACTTCACAGAGAGTCGTTTCTCACAACGTTTTACACCATCAACAGCTTTTCAGTGCCCCTTACTAAATAAGTTTTTTTTATGGTCATCGACTTGTAGAGTAATTACCAAAAGCATACTCTGCCTTCCAACAGTTTGTGAAATTGGTCTTGCAGCCCTTTATTACTAGAGACTTTGAAAGGTGGCAGCAAACATACCAGGTACTTTTCTGTTTTTAGCTACAATATCAAGTCTCTGCAGCCACCCGCTAGGTTTGCTGCCACCTAGCATGCCCTAAGTCCTTCCAACTGTACATGCTTGCTGACTGTCTTGACTAGCTGACTCCAGCAGAAGTCCGTCGAAGATGATGCTTCATTTTGACAAAGTGGACTAAGTAAGTTCTTTATACAATTCTGGCACAATTGCTGACCGCCCCCAGTCCGGTGATGTCCCTCTAAAATGTTGATAAATTCCCCATCTATTCTACAGCGTCCTGTTTTGATAAGACAAAAATACATTACTAACACATATTTCATAATGACCTCGGATATTATATCCATTCTGATTGGTTTGGAGGAGATCATGTGACCATGTTTAAACGAGTGATATAAACAATTTGAGGAGTGTGTAAACATGGCCTGCGGGAAAACGAGTCAAAAAAGTGTACTATCAGATGATGGCGAATGTCACGGTATAAAATTGGTAGGTCGCATATTGGCTGGCGAAAGTTCGAAACAAACATTGCACAAATTTTCTGTCTGTCATCAAAAAAGTTTACACGTACCCATTCATACTTTCTCCTCAATTAGACCGTGTTTGAAGTAAATTAAGTATGGCGTGTCGTCCTCTTCCCTGTAGTTCAACAGAACCACCATGGGGAGCTTGTCAGGATCGTTCCCGGCATTCTTGCCATAAAATTGGTCAAACTTCTCCAAATTCTTCCACTTCTTGCCAAATGTCCTGTTGAGATAGCCAGAAAGCTTTTTCTGGAGCGCAGCCTTCTCCTCTGCGTCTTCTGGCAATGCCAGCCTACAACATAAAAAGAGAGAAAAATAAACAAATGAACTTTGATGACTTCCTGAGACTGTTCCACAGGCACAAGTGTAATTTATTAACCCTTTAGCACTCATGCAATATTAAACATAGCGTCATCATGACCGTCATTCACTCCTCACCATGCAACGGAAACTCACACGATTTTCGGCTGTACCTAAAAACCCTCAGATAATTTTGTAGAGGTATTTTGAACGATTTACACAGTTGTGTTTTTTGCTTTACCAAATTGAAAGTTTGGAAAGTGCCAAGACAAGGACCAGGACAACAGAGGAAATTGCCCCTCTTAATTTCAGCCTGATCTCTTGTCGGGTTCCATGACTTGGCTTTGTGTTTCCTTAATAAGCTACCTAAGTAAGCAATAAGTATGCCTACATTATGTTAGACATGTGTACTACTTCCTTGTCGTTATTTGGTTGGTGAAGGAATTGCCTTTGTGGAGTTACTCCTGCAGCATTTTGAACTCATATTTCTCGCCTTCTGCATCCAAAATGTCTCGTCGATGATACACAGGCCTTGCATAGTAACCCTTGTCCATGTCCCAAACTGGATGTGCCCTATTGATATTTGTTAATACTGCAAACCAGGGAAGCACAGGGAACAAAGACTGCATTTTCCTTTAAATTTCGCACAGGGCCCAATTTCATTAGGAAATTCTTGCTAGTAAATTTCTTTACTTAGCAAGAAATGAGCGGGGTACCAGTGGCAACAATGTAAACTTTATGGAGTGTTGGCTGGTAACCTGCTTTTCTAAGCAACATTTTTTGTGCTTAGCAAGTTTCTTGGGCCCTGGGCTGATCTCATGGTTCTGCTTACAGCTGCCCTTGAAGCATGTATTAGCAGGTCTGCAGGTCTGTAACCACAGACTTCAAAAGGTTAAGCAGTGTCATGCGAAATTGGGCCCTCGCTTGATAACTCACGTTTTCATGTACGCCTTCATGTATTTCATGTACTGTTCCACGGTGAACTTGGCAAAGTCCTTGAGCTCTTCAAGCTGACTGTAAATAACAACATTCACACCCCTTGTGAGTCCCTCCTCCAGAGCCTCCGAGGCCTCCTCCTGGGATTCGTTGGCGCCGATATTCACACTGCTCATGTCGTCCCTCACAGTTATGATCTGTGGAGCAATTTTTAAAAAACAACCGCGTGTCACTTTCCACTTCCATTTTTTACAGGGGTGCACCACACTAAATAAACTCCCATAGCGACCAACGCTAAATGCTAAATATTCAAAAATACTCAAAAAATATTTGAAGTTTCTCAGCCTCTTGAAAACCACTCCGATATATTTTCAGACAACTAAACTTCAGATTTCTTTCCAATTTCTGGTAGGTCAGCCGTTTGGATTTACCCTTAGAAAAAACACCCCCGAAAATGTGCCTTTTCCCCAAACCGACTCGCTGCCAGTTTTGGTCGGGCACTCCTCCAATTCACAAGCCAAGTAGGACCAACTTTAAAGCCTAAATTGATCAAATCTCCCCAAAAGTTGAAACAAACAACCCCCAGGTTGTGATAGATTCTTACTACTACACATTCTATTAATTGCATGGCCCCTAAAAACCTCTTAACTACAAAGATTGTGTGGGTATACAAATTATGATAATTAGCTTGGCGCATGAATTTTGGCGTGGTGCACCCATGGGGCACTTCCATTCAGGGGAGACCTTAGAGTCTATGCGAAACTTTTGACGGGGCACCGGCACCGAGGCCAAGACCAGGGCAACAGAGGTTACGGCCTCCGTGTAATTCTAGGCCTGTAACTTTTGACGAGATACAGAAGCTTTGTACACATTTTAAATTTAACCACTTTTTTTCTTCTTAGAGAGTTTTGTAATGACAACACAGTATCGAACTTCAACAATTGTACAAAACAAAATGCTAAATCAGTTTTGTAATGACAACAGAGTATCGTAACTTCATCAATTGTACAAAACAAAATGCTAAATCAGTTTTGTAATGACAACACAGTAACGTTATTTCAACAATTGTACAAAACAAAATGCTAAATCATGTTTTGTCAAAGTCTTCTGATCAAACATTGGAATCCTCAATTGAGCTTAGAGGTAGGGTCAACTACTCCAAAAATTAGTGACCATAAAAACTTACATGGTGAGAAGTACTACAGCTGTTGATAGTAGAAGCTGTTTTGAGACAGGATTCCCTCTGAAGTAATATGGTTTGGATAATTTCCCACCCCCAAACAAAAGAATCTGAGGAACGATTCATGCATTAATCGTGCCTGAAGAATGCACAGGATTCCCCACAAATAAGTAAAGACATTTCTTATTCACGCAAAGACCCACAGCAGTTTTGTTCACAAAATAAGCCCCAAATTATGGCTACTCCACCAAAATCTTTGACAAGGTCTATGAATTACCTTTCCTTCAACTTCGTAAACAACATCATCCACCAACGTGAACTTGTTGGCATCAGTAAACATCTCCGTATCTGTTTGGTGAAAAAAAAAAAAAAAAAAAACCATATTAAAGACAACCTCAAGCATGATACATAGTGTTAGCCAGAGGGGTGTCTGGGAGTCTTTTGGACACCCTGTTTTAAATTTGGACACTCTGTTTTATCTGTCATTCACGTATTGTAAGTGAAGAATTTGGACACCCAGTTTTTTAAGCTTCCAACAAATTAGGACACCCTTTTTGCCAAATCCTGGCTAAAAAACCTTGATGTGGAGAATAGAGCCACAGCCAAGGGTGCTTCTATGAGACTGAGCGCGGTAAACAGGAAGGCCATCAGTTGTGCTCAGATGATCGCATACAAGTCAAACTTGACCCGTGCTTGGGTGTGGCGGGAGATTCTGTCTCGGGTGATATTGAGCAGGGAATGATTTCGCATGTATCGCATCGTAATTTGCGCTGTCATCCACGAACCGCCTGTAAATGATAAGTGCCATCTCGCGGGGAAATATTGTGGAAAATCAAAATGAAGTCTTACACCAAGACTACATTCAAATTATTCATTAGTATTTCGTATTTCGAGGCGAGTTAGTTTATGAATAACTTTCCCCCTTTCTTGATTTGATCATCATCATGATTTGATGTGTTAAGTAAAAACTGAATAAGGAAGGGAAATATTTCCATCCGAAACCAGCCACTACTTTTTCATTCATTATAAATTAAAATAGTAACAATATCGTATTTAATCAAATGAGATTTGCTTTTGGTAAATGCAACAATAATGACTAACAAAAAGAAATAAAAACAGTCATGTCGATTGTCGTAATGTCTAAAAATGAGACAGTAACATAAAAATAACTAAATAACATTAACAAACATCAAACGTCATGAGCATGGTGAGTGGAGAAGTGGTGCTAGTGGCCGGATACGGCAATTTTTCCTAAATAAGATTTGTTGTAACGGTAACAATGAAGAAAGTGCCCTGAAATTAAGTATTTGAAAGAAAATAAAACATACAAAAAACACAAAAATTATGTACAATGTTGATTAAATAGTCATCAACAGTGATAGGTTTTCACGTTTTCATTGTGCAGTTCACAACATGACTTTGTCAGTATGTCTAACTTTTAAATGCCTTTTCTACCAAAAAATACGTATTTTATTCAATTAAAAAACATAAAGGTAAAATAATGACATATTAAAGAAATATATTTACCGGAATTCTTATCCTTGAAAATGATCATCTTGAAGGATTCTTCGGATTGCTTTTGGCAGTCAATATATTTCGGGTCCAATGCCGGACAGCTCAATGGAGAAAAAGGAACAGTAAGGTGCTTTGACGTGTCACGTATGTAGTGGAAATCTCTTGAGTAGTAGACAGGGTACCACGCACGGAGAATTATTGCGACATCGCATCGCGACGTCGTCGGTCTATGAGAGGCCAAACAAATTATAAATTTTGTTTCTACTAGCCAATACTGTAATATTTCGGTGGAGACATTTTCATGACCATAGAGAAAGGACAGATAGAGCACGGAGCAAGGGTAGAATATTGCTCTATGTTATGATATACCTTTTAAAAACAATTCGATTTCTTCCTAAATGGTATAACGGATCAAGATTGGTTGGTATAATCTCCACGCGCTTGCACAACCGTGTCTAAGAAATATTTAAACAAAAACTAAACAAGTCCAGCGAGAAACAAATATTAAGAAACAAATATTTATTTATGTTACCCTTATACCGAAGTGACTAATTGGTACAGCGGCAAGTGATGATTCACTATCTGCTCAACACTTGCAATTGTAATAGTGGTGTGTCATTTTATGTGCTTTTTGGTTTGTTTTCCTTTCATTTTATATGTAAATCACAAAATTCTGTGAGTGTCATGCACCCCCAACCTGTACAATGAGAATTTACTCTGGTAGTTTTTAATCTCAAGTCCAGTTTTCAAATGGGGAGGGGGCAACTTTAGCTCCCTCTCTCCCCTGACATCAGCTTTAGCCCCCCCCCCCCCTCCCAACCTCCTAGTTCTCCAACTAAGGCCAAGAGCAAACTTTCATGAAAGAAAAAGTCCCATTTCCACCAGGGGGCCACCATCCTCTTATGTTCTTGGAATTTTTTGGCCGCGTTTACTACATTAGATTCTACAAACACACATTTTCCTCTTTCACTTTTTCTTTTTGTGAGCACTGTCCAGATCCCATCTTGGTTGTTTCATAGTAGTCTCCTTTCCAGGTCGAGGGCAGATTTGGCCTACTCTTGAACGGATACTTTTTCAAAATTCAAGTAATTCAAAGTACACCCTTACCAGCTAGTGTGAAGAAGACAAGTAAACAAAATCCCCACAACAACAACAACAATGAAAACCACCAACACAAACACCGAGGTATAGGAACCAAACCACATTTTATTTACAAACAGATACACAGTGCAATGGCATAATCATTATACTCTCCAGGTTAGACAAATCACTGTACAAATTTATTGGACTAAAGAATACTGGGTGGTTGTTCTCTTCATAAAAAATTTGGATTTGAACCATAAATGGCTCAATATTTATAGCATTTTTCAAATCAAATGCTATTTGTGTTAAGATATGATAGCCCTCTCCGAACGTCTGTTTGTTCTGTTTTTGTCGGAGCCAACATAAGTACTTGCAGCATAGACTCATTTGGGTTATTGGTTTTATTCCTCCATTTTATACTTCTCTATGAACGTCTCTTGTTTGGTGGTTGGATGTGTTGCTTGTTTTGTTCATTCTTTGGTAAGCTTAGCCATAAAATTGGGCCGTTGACTAAGCAAATGAATGTATCCTCTTGCCCAACTATAATGCATCTATCCCATGATGTTTGTCATCTGCAAGCCTGGAATTCCATAAGTGGCTATGGCCTCTGTTTCCTCTGGTCTTGGCCTTGGTGCCCCTTCAAATATTTCCCGAAGACTTAAAGTTTTTCCCAATGGAAGGGCCCTTTGCAAAATGAAAATGGCCTTGCCCTCTCAAAGATGAAATTCCCTGCTTGCATCTGATGTATCCCTATTCATGTATTTTCAACAAAACAAAAGGTGTATAACATAAAAGATTGATTTCATTTACGTCTTGAATCATCTCTTCTAGCTCCATCATTTTTAAAAGACTTCCTCTCAGATTCCCGGTAAGAGTATCTTTCATGTCTCTCGTTGGATCTATCCCGCTCTCGATGCTTGTCCCTCTGTGGTTCTTTGTACCTCTCATCGCTATCTCTGTATCTATCCCTTTGAGTCTCTCTTTGTGTTTCCCACTTGCCCTCCAATGGCTTGCCGGATCCCCGGTCTGAACTTTGTCGACCTCTTCCTCCATCAGTTTCTTCCTTCTGACGGCTATCCCGGCTTCGACTCCTGTCTTTATCCACCTCTCTATCATCTCCTCGATCACGGATTCTTCCTCCATGATACTTTTGAGTTTCTCTTTTATCCGAGTCTTTCTCGTTCCATCTATCTCCCCATCCCTCTCTCTCAGCAGTGTTAGGGCCTTGGAATCGACCCTTGTCATCTTGTCTGTGTTTGACTTGTGAGCCCTCAGTCCTTCTGTTTCGGCCCATCTCATCTTCTCTTTGTCGCACCTCATCTCTGCAGTATCTCTCGTCATGCTCCATCGGTCTCTTCTTCACGCCATGATGTTGATGTGCCTCGTAACCCCGATCGACCTCTTGCTTTACTCGGATTGGTACAGGTGAATCCTGGTCTTGGTCTGAGTGACCTGAATTTGAGTCAGAACTATCTACTTCTTGCTTCGAGGAGTGCTTGTGGTCCTTCTTGTGCTTCTTCTTCTTCTTCTTCTTGTCATGAGACTTTGACTTGTGCTCTGTTGGCAAGGAAAGGTAAACATGTATTTTAGGCTGTAGTAATTGTCTACAACAGCGTCTCTTATAATTATTAAAGGTAAGGTTTCAGGTTGGTCAATACTCAAAAAATGTATGATCGTTACAATGTACTTGCAAGAAGCACTGCAGATGTTGAGAGTGTACACTATTTTGAAAAAAAGCATTTTGAAGTAAAATGGTTTGGAAAGATTTTCACCTACAAACATTTGAATCTGAAAACCAAATAGTGCATGAATTGTTTCTTGGATTTCTGAAAGTTGGTGCTCGTTCGCAAATGCTGCAGCCAGAGATTTGGTTGTTTGAAACACTTTTGAAAAACTTCAAGAAAAAGTCTGGTTTGATTACCTTTTTTCGTTTTCTTTTGGGGAGTCGGCAAGATGTCCTCATCTTCAGACACGGGTGGAGATGGCGTTTTGGGAGCACATCCTTCTTTTCTTAACATCTGAGTGATTTCATCATCATTCTCATCCTCCTTAGGCTTACGGTAGTTACTGACATGATCCACGCGGATCACCCTACTAAGAATCTGTTAAGATCAATAATAATAACGAAATCTTATACAGTGCACGTATCTACCAAATAAGACATGGGCATGGTATAGACATGGTACAGTTTCTGGGATCATTTGAGCATTCAAGCTGGCTTAGTGAACTTCTTCCCTGCCTGTCACCTCAGCGGACAACGGTTCGAATTCCGCTTCGGACTGACTAAAACTGGGATCACTTTTCTAATAATGTGAATATCCAAATGCCCACAAGTACATGCGTACCTTGATGCCATTGAGGTTGTCGACAGCCAGTATTGTACTTCTCTGATCTTCATAGGCCAAGAAGCAGTAACCTTTAGACTTGCCTGATTTCTTGTCTCTAACAAGATTAATATTCATGATCTCACCATACCTAAGAAAAGAAGATCACCAGGAATAAATTATTACAAAAAACACCCAGAACAGTCAATTTTCAAAGTGTTTGGGAACATTCTGGAGTTGGTATAGCTAAGATCAAGTACCAATTTCATGAAAAAAATGATCACCGAGAATCAACAATTCTTTAGTACAGAAACAGGTTACCAATCCCAATATCGCGTAAAGCATTCTGCTTTCTGGCAACAACACATATAAGTACAAATTTTACCCTTTTGACTTAAAAGTCACCCTATCTGACAGGCTATCTCACTCAGTGTTGTGCTTCATTGACATTAGTTTCTGTGCTTACCAGCTTTAAACAATTTGGTTATTGGGAGCAAATACTACTGTGAAAGTTTTTAAAGTAGAAAAGTATTCAAACAATCATTCTTGGGTGGGGAGGTAGGGGTGACTGGGGGGGGGGGGTAAGATTGGCGAGGGGGGGGGGTCACTTACTGGGAGAAGACACAGATGATGTCGCCCTCAGTGAGGTCAAAGGGCAGACCACCGATGAAAATATAGGCACTGTCTTTGTATTGTTGATGCCATGATGTCTTGCCACCTGCTAGGCCCAACTCTGCTTCGATGTCATTCAGTTTATTGATGTTCTTTACATTAGTAAGCGGGCTGGAGGTAGAAATATCAGAATAACATTATTTGAAAACAACTTCAGATTTATTATAATTATTATTATAGTAAAATTGACTCAATAGACCTCCATGTCTAGGTGTCCTCTAAGGTAGGGACATACTTTGGTCATGACCTCAAAACAAATTAAGAGTGTAATTTCTGTCCGAAAGCTTACTTCGTTCAGTGTTGTTATTTTTAATATAAAGATGGTGGACAAATGTAATGCCATGCCTACGTACACTTTCTAACTAAGGATTTATTTGATGGTGGATGTTGGACTTTATTTCCCCATATTCTTCTCGAGGATGGGTAGCTATATTGCTAAATTTTTACCTTTTTGTGTTTTAGCTGATGAAAAAATTCAAGAGCACATTCTATTTCGCGTATGAAACTCTCGCACACTCATGCCCAAAGAACTAAAATGGAGTGTAGTGTAGCGAGCATGCATGTTGTTAAGACCACCAGACCAAAAAATATCTTCTTCTTTTTCCTACACTTTTTAGGCCTAGGTCGGATAGAAGTTCAAAGTCAAGTGCCTCTGCGCCTCTCTGTCTTTTGTGTACATTCTGACAGGACAGTGTCAACAAGTACTTAGTAAGTAAACATATAATTTGACCTAATAAATTAAGGGAGCCATATATTATAATTTGAATTTCGTCTGATATTTCATGGCTCTGAACTGAGCTGCTTACCACATAAAAATAAGTAAACGTAGACATGGTTGGTACTTTACAGTAGAAGCGCATAATTTCACAGTACACAGGACAGGGAGTCACAGACTTAAGTAGCATCATGCTAGCCCCACTTGTGTGGCCAAGGGACAGGAAACCTGAATCCTTGGCCACACGTCGTCACCCATATTTTCGTCAGCCAATCAATTCATGACGTCACCGGCCGGCCGGGTTGTGGGCGGAGCGAAGACACGCACATTGCAATGGTTGCTTTATGTATCCGCTCCGCCCACAGCCCGGCCGGCCGGTGACGTCATGAATTGATTGGCACGATTAGAATCAATCCAAAATGGCTGCGCTCAGTACATGTCGCGAAAATCTAATTCGGATAGAGTTGAAAATTTTGAATTGAAATATCTTTTGAAATTGTTATTTATGTACTCACCCAAAACACCCAGGTCAAGCTAAGAGGTAGGTGAACACATTGAGGTGGTTTAAACCGCCGACCCGCTCTTAGGGAATGCGCCTCTATTTTTTAATCGGTGGGCTGACGAAAATATGGGTGACGACGTGTGGCCAAGGATTCAGGTTTCCTGTCCCTTGGCCACACAAGTGGGGCTAGCATCATGCCTGACTGACAAGTTTATTAGGTAAAACTAAAACAAGTAATAAAACATTAAAAGTTTTAAAAACACAAACAGTAAAAAAAACAACATCCTCATCATGCCAGCATCATTCAGTGATTCACCATGTAATGTATGCCATGTGTGTTCACATCAACATTTCAGTTTAACAAGTTCTCAAACTCAAATAAACTTACTTCATGGTGGTTGACAATTCCAGAAGCCTCTCTACCTCTGAAGGAATCCAAACATTTAAAACTATGTTTCTACTTGATGAAATAAACGTATGGTCACAAAGAAAACGAATTTTTAAAAAAGGAGCCCTGCCTGATCATGCTGATCCATTCCTAGTGCGCCGCCATTTTTGACAAGCCGAAAGAAAGAACCTAAATGAAAATCCGCCCATTTACGATTCTCAAAAAGTCCACAACTCATGACGTCATAAAATTTAAGCGAACCATGCCATGAAAAGGAAGGGCGCCCTCAAAAAATTTGAGACTTAGTTTTTCAATTTGGGAATTGAAGTTGTGTTGGAAAAATAAACTAAGACGTTGGGCAACTATCCGACAATGGAGATAGCTACCTCCATGATCCAACCAAGGAATATAAATTTATCTCTCGATTTTTTTAAATTTTATTTATTAGGCCTTATATTTATTATCTTGAAACTAATTGGTTGATTTATTTAGGCCTATATTGATATACTTTATCAAATTAAATGTCTATGTTCATGCATTTTTCAGATTTCCTATTTGTTTGCACTTTACATATGAATTGTTTTATTTCTCTGATAGAGCTCTCTTGAGCTCATGGCTCATCCCTTCCATCCTCCCCTCCAGCTTCATGGTGACATGGCCCTTGTTACCCTTTTAATTATTGTCAAGTGCTATATTTTGTATTATATCCTCAGCCGATTAAATAATACACTTTCTTGAAAAACTGCGATCAAAGAAAAAGAACATGGTTTTCTCAGTAGCAATTCGCTTTCATTAGTAAAAAAAACCTAATTCCCAATGCTCCAATCATGGAGGTAAACTAGTACATGGAAGAGTTCCCAATGTCCCATCCTCTAGAGCTCTCAAAGAACACACCGTACAACGGCACTGGTTTCGGTGATCAAGCAGCTCGACCACCTATTATTTAAGTTTCAGGAAAAGTATTAAATACAAAAGAAAAGGATTTAGCAACAGCAACAGCAACAGCGAGCTAGAGACAATTGCAATGATACATTAGCTCACCAAGAAAGTTGGAGACATTGATAATTGCTTTATTTATTCAGCAACATATAATTATAATAAATTTTAAAAACATAGCACAAGCCCAAAATCTTACATTCATTCAAAGCTGCAAGCATTGCTTATGCAGAGACAAAACGTTTATAACGTGATTTTTATAACACATTTTTAACTTGAACAACCAGCACAAAGTACATCTCAAAACTGTTTCTTTAAACCGAGTAATGTCTTAGTTTGTAAAAAAAAAAGAAAAAGAAAAAAAAGAGACTCCTTCTGAATAAAAAACGAAAGTTGTTAAAAACTATTTTATTTCTAAAACTTAATTGTGATTGATTAAATGAATAACTCATTTTTTGGGATGAACATTATGCACAAGTCAAAATGCAATATAATCAACAACTAGGAAGAGCAGTGATTTTCATCCAAGTATCAATAAGAAAGTATTTTTTTAAATATAAATAATCCCATCCAAGTAATATGCCTTGTATACAGTGCTCTACACTCATCGGTGATTCAGTGTAATGGTACATCTATTTAATAATCTCCTTCAAAAGAATAATTAATATGCTCCCCCCCAAAATTTTTTTTTAATAAAATGCATAAATAAACAAATTAACAAAATGCCCTTGGAAAAGTGCAGAAAAGGATCTTGTGCCCTAGCAGTATTCTCGTAAAAACAAACTTCAAAATTGCCTGGCTTGATAAATTTAGAATGCCATCGCTAACCAGCCTGCCATCAGAGTCATTCCCCCATATGGTGTGAACCGGTTAAACGTTGTGGATCCAGTTAATGCAGAGTAGTAACATGTCCCACAGAAACCAAGCATTCCTACGGCTAGAAGCCAACCGACCTGTTGATGAGAAAGAAAAAAAAGACCAAAAAAACAACAACAGAAAGACAGTTAAAAGGGCTGTGAGTCAAAATCCATGTACACAGATGTTAAGGTTCCAACATTCTTTCTAACTTCATGAAATCTCTTGTCCTTGTGGTGGTTCTGAAAAGAAAAGGGCCCATTTTCATAAAGCTGTTACTTATCTATTTATTTGGCCCTTGATACAATAAACAACAACATACAGGTCGTCGAAAAACATAGGATTGTCAGAACGTAGGGGTGTCGGAACACAGAGCAGTCTCCATTTGCAACTACTTTGCAAGTTACTATTTCTAAATAAAGTCTTGTTTAATTTTTGTAGATGCTTTATGATTCATAGGTCACCACCAAATTTCCTCACCACCATTGGATGTCTCGTCATTGGAGCAGCAAGGAGGGCTAGGGTGTGAATAAAATGATATCTGTTTGCTGTTTGGAACACCTACAAAAAAATAACATAACAGGAAATGTACAAAATAAAAGCAGAACAAGTTAATTATTAATCTCAGTAGCGACTGCACATGCGCCAAACTGAATTACATTAAATATTTTTTTGTAAATAGTATGTAATGTTTCATCTCAGTTTTAACCACATACATGTTTGAGAGAGTGGGAACAAACATGACAAAGAACAGTTCAAACAACTTGCAAACAAAATGTGCTTTATCACACACTATACAGACAGCAATTCTACCATGTCTACTGCCTGGTTGTTACACAATTTTGTATTTACAACATTAAAAATCAGAGTAAAACCATATTATTATTAATACATAAAACTTGTTAGTAAAATAATGATTCAAATTGTTTACCTCAAATGTTTTGGCATCCACCTTTTTCTTCAGACCTTGGTAAAAAATAGTAGAAAAAAAACCAAAAAGTTAAAGTTCAATTCAGTTGAACACTTTTACTAGTACTAGTTTACTAAGTTAGGATAGAGAGATACATTTTCCGGAAAATAAATATATTCAAAAACGTCTTTATTCTTGCTTACCGTGCGATCCATAAGCCCCAAGTGCAACAGCTAAAAACCCTGAAACTCCAGCTATTCGGATAAAAAGCTCTATGGAGTGTAAATTACCCATTTTCACAATAAATTTTAGAGGTTTTTTGATACAAATTAATTTTGACCAGTTCAGTCGCAGCTCTTTAGATCACGTGACTTATCAGGTGATCACTGGCCATATGCAGCGCGCTCTTATTCGTATTTGGATCCCCAATCTGGGTCTATAGAAAATGTCGTGCTTTTGCTGCTCGTATAAAGAAAGGAGTACAATGTTGTTGTAGGCGTGCCTGCTACCCCAAAAGAAAAGTACACTATCACATTAAAATCACTTTCATTTAAAAAAATAAAATATCAGCAATTTTGAAGTTTATCTTTTCATTTAGAATAAATACTTTAGCATAAAATGTTGACACAATGAAAACAAGCAAAATGGGTTAACTGAAAGCCCCCCCCCCCCGTTACGCTTTTCGACCACATCCTGTGTTGGATGGATTTTACTTCACCCTTCAGTTGTTTGCAAAATGGCGGGGGATATGTACTTGGAAAACTTGGAAGAGTTTATTTTTGACGAAGACAAAGTGGTAATTACAACTAACAATATATTTAAATGGCATATTAAAATGTAAATAACATAAGTGAGTATCAAGACAATAAGTTACTAACAAAGTGAGTCTAACTCTTTATAATTATATGCATAAGAAAGTCTTAAGTTAAACTTGCCATTCACTTCCGTACTGACGTCACCAGTCACTTGTCAATGTCAGTCAGTGTCAGTCAGTGTCGTGTGTTGTTTTAAATAATGTAATGACAATTGTAACTAATGTTATTTTATTACAAGTTAGTTGCGATAGACTGAATAATTCTCAAATCACAGTCTGTGAGTCACGCACTCATTTTACCAAACCATGTCATGTCAAGTGGATAATTAATAGAAGAGTAACACTAACACTACTATTATTATACAGTAACACTACAGAAAATAAGTAAACAAAATCCATGACAAAAACAAATCCATAAAAGGAAAAGGTTGTGGAACTGGCAATGTCACAAGGAAAAAATTGTGACAGTCCAAATGCAAGATCAGTTACTGAGTTAGACTGACACAAACAGTGACACTGACAGTGACACACTGACAGCATTGAAAGTGCCAGTTGTCCAGTGTCCTTCACTGACTAATGACTCTAGACTGCTGACATGACTGCCCCATTCCATCACCTGCCCATGGCATAAGTTATATAACACCCAAGCTAGAAATTGAACAATTAATTACCAATTCATACATATTAATTATTATTAATTAAATAAAATGTGAACATCTTTAATTTAATTTGAAATAAGCATCCATGGTTGTCCCAAGTTTTGTAATTACTTTTTTGTTCATCATATGCACATGTCATTGCCAATAACAAACGCAGTATAGGCCCTATTGCGTACGACATTTGTTGTAAAAATAGCAAATTTTGCTGTAAATATGTGATTTTTCATTTTTCAGGTAACATACAGATGGCTGAGTCAAACTCTGTCAGTGCACGTCAACCGAGCCAAACAGTAAGTGTGAAGGCAACTTGTTTTAAAGAAATTAATGTGGGGGAAATGGAGAAATAATAATAATAATAGGATAGTAAATGAAATCAATGGAAATTTAAACAATATTTGTATAAGGTAATACACAGATGATTGTGTGACATGTCAATACATCATTCAAGTATTTGAAAAAGAATTACATCAGAGAAACTGTCTCACAAAACCCTTTTTTCCCCCTTCACTAGGATGTTGGAAACATTTGTTGAACGGCAGCAACGTAAACCTAAAGCAGTCAACGTCACATACCTATTGAGTGGTACAGAGGAGAAAGACAATGGAGTCAAAGTTAACAGAGTTACTTTGGTGTCTGACGACAACTTAGAAAGTAATTAAGAAACAAATAAAATAAGCATGATCAATCTGGCCCAGACCATTTTACTTGACTGTTTGCACAACCCAATCCAGTCTTGGTGCAAGACAATGTTACTTATCCATTTGACTATCACGATTCCCCCGCTATCCATGCTTCGCACGCTCTAAATTCACGAACCATCGAACGATAGTGGGCACAGTTATGAAACTTTAGTTTTTTCATCTCCCACCACACGATGACTGGTTCGTGGCTTCTAGCGAATGCCCTCTATCAGTGAAATAGGCGGGCATGTAGTCGCGCTGTGTATGTTAAATGCTAACAATAAGCACTAAAATTCATCTTAAGATGAGTTGTCAGTATCACCATAATGATTTGTATTGTGACATCTCACTTTGCTTAGCAATAAAGATTGATTCATAGTTAAGATGAATCTAGGCTCTTTGTGAAATCGAAGCCCAGGTCTACACCTGATTATTTTTGATGGTTTGGGCTAAAAAAAGAGGGAATTATCAAGCAAATAGGATAGGCATAAAGTTCATACTGCGTTTGAAGCTGTTAGTGAATTTTCAAGTGTAGCAGCGTGCGGAAAGAACGCGGCAGAAGCAATGTTGCATCAGCAGAGCTAACTCTTTGTTTGCCTTCATCCTAAACAGAATCAGAAGCGTCTCTGAGCCGGGTCTTCAGCAAGCATGTCTACAGCGTCCAACAGGCCAAGTTGAAAGACGCCAATAGTATCTACATGACAGACTATGAGGTTATCAAAGAAAATATTACACAACCAAACAGGTATTGGCTGATCTAGTGTTTCTGCCCCCAATCTCTGTACAGACATCTGAGCACCTTGCTGATTCTCAGATTAAGACAGCAGGTCCTTTAACTAGTTACTTTTGTTTCTTGTTGTGTTGAACTGCCCCTACCACCCTGACCCCATGGAGACATTTCACAGGCAATCTGATGAATTCAATGCAATCCAAGGACACAGAAATGGAAGTATGTGCTCCATGCATTTTGAACCTTAAAATTGCTTCCTAAGTACAAGGCATTGTGTTGCCCATGACTTTTGAAAACGTTGAGGAGGTCCTTTTTTTGAAATGCTTTTATTTTGTCAGTTCACAATCTCTAAAGAAAGCTAACCTTGATTCTGTGTTTGTCTTGTAGGTATAGTGCCATAAAATGCACAGAGGCAAAGCAAAGATCCCAAGAGGAACTGGCAGAGCTCTCAGCACAATCAGGCAATGATCCCACTTCTGCCACCACTACACCTCCACGACCAAAGATGAATGGGAACGCTGAGAAACATGTCATTGAAAATCTCAAACCGGAGCCGCAAAAGAGTCTGGCTTCTAAACCCAAGAAGGGTCAGCTAACATCATTCAAAGCTTTCTCTGGTTCAAGCGGAAAGAGCTCTTCAGAGAAATCAGAGGAGAAGACGAGAAATGAGACTGCCACCCAGAAGCAGGAGACCTCAAAGAAGCAGGGTGTAAGTCCATCAACCTTTCTCACTACCAACTGGATCCATTCTTGTACTGTAAAACATCTCATTTCGTCATGAGTCTTGGGAGAGCAATAGTCATCCCAGATTTTTTGTTTTAAGTCTTCAAAAGTATGCGGTAAAACTATGAACAGCATGAAGGTTTTTTTATAAGAAAGTTGATTTTTAGTGAAGAATCACTTTGGGTGAACTCTTGCTTGCTTGTCCCTTTTGAGAAGGTGTTTCCATCAGAGGAAATGGGTCTCTAAGTAAAGTATTGTCTTCCACTTTGTTGTTTTGATTCAACAGCCCGGTAGCAAGGCCAAGGGGGGCATGATGGCGTTCCTAAACAAACCCTCAACAGCCAAGGTCAAGAAAGAGGAGGAAAGTATTCCGCCCCCACAAAACGTTTCTTCAGAACCTGTGGTTCAAACATCTCATGAGAAACCAGTCGAGCAAATGAAGAAAGATGGAGGAGTGAAAAGCAAGAGGAAAGCAACCAAGATTGATATTTCAGATTCTGATTCGGGTGAGTAAGGTTCCTGTTGGAAGTTAAGACAACGGATTCCCTTGTAAACACCAATGCATTTGAATCTGAGAAATGATTCTTGCATGAATCATTTCTCAGATTTCTGAGGGTTGGTGGGTTGGTGTCCGGTCGTGAATGCTCCGGCCAGAGATTCAGCAGCTGGTACCCACTGTCACCTCGCTAAACATGGATGGACTCGATGTTCTTGTGAAAATACTGCTGTAAGTGCTGTATAATCGCTGCTCTTGGAGTCCTGTGGGAAAAAATCCACAAGCTACTTGGATGGGATTCGAACCAAGGACCCCCTAGAGAAGATGTGTAAGCCCCTAGACCATCAAGCTTACCCAGTTAGGAAAAGCTAATTTGGCAGTCTGGCGTTTAAGGCATCTACTCTAGAATGCAAGGGTTGTGGGTTCGAATCCCAGCCTAGTAGTTTTTGCAGAGATTTGAAAGTACAAAGTAAACAGTGTTTATCACATATGGATCTAGATGTAAGTGTAAAACCAAAATCATATTATATGGGCTTTGAGGCATTGCATGGTGATTAATAAATGACATGTATTTTTGGTTTGCGGTAACACCATGTGTATATATCCACTTTGCTGTGTAGATTTGTTCTTGAGAACTTGTCTTGCTATTATTAGTAATTCTTCTGCAGCGGGTAATTTTTGAATTCGGGAGACTACTTAGTTCTGTAAAGAACTGTTCCTCTCATTAAGTACTACCATGACTACCTTGGGAGGTAGGAAATCAGCCGGGACTACTGCTTTCAAAACAAATATTCTTTCTCCCGGGACCCTGAGGCAATTTTTCACATCAATTCCTCTCTTTGTTGTGATAACAGAAGATGATTCATCCAACAAACAGTCATCAAAACGCAGAAGACGGATCATACAACAAGACAGCAGTAGTAGCGAGAGCGAAGAAGAACTGAGCGGTAGGTTTGCTCTCTGTGCCTTTTTGATTTTCAGGCCTGAGGCTTCATGGAGGCAACCAGTGCCCCTGGTCATTGCCTTGGTGCCCCTTGAATTTCCTCTTAGAGGTGCCCCTTACAAAGTAGACTAAACGTCTTGGTGCCCTTGCCATTTCAAGAACAAAGCAGAAGCCCTTGGTGTGTCTACAATCGTACCTCCCTTCAATGAAAATGCATACCATCTCAAAATCATCTCACCCCAAACAGGTACCCGTAGACTCCACTGTGGAAAGCAACAAGTGCTGTTTCGTATTAATAGCATTTATAGTTATAACATTCACGTCTTAGGAAGCTTCAATTACTATACTATGTTGTTTGTGCACCTATCTCTTGTTATCCAGCACGCTGAAACTGTTTCTCAAGTTTTCTCAATTCCACGAGAGGATGCAGGCATAGTGACCTGCTAACGAAGCACTCGAATCCATTTTCGACTGACTTGGTCACCAGGTTTCAACTCTGATGCATTCAATGCATCACAACAAAACTTGACGTATTTCTCGTCATGATTTCTTACGCTTGAATTTTGTCCGTTTCAGACATGGAAGATAGTCCAATCCCGCCAACTCCACCTCCTCCCCCGATGGAGACAAACCCTTCTGACGAGGAGGAAGAGGAGACTGTAGCTCCTAAAAGGTCCTCCCATGGACCGAGTGCGGAACCCAGCAACGGGAAGAGACGCAGACGGAAGAGAGTTTTAAGAAGCAAGACTACGCTCGATGAGGACGGTTGTATGGGTAGGTTTTGTCTCTCAGGAATTTGTGTGCATAGATTGTTCAGATAACTAACTGGGGTCAATTCCATAGAGCTGCTTTAATAGCACAAAAAAGTGGCGAAGTACAACAAAATTATGCTTATCAAAAAAAGGTTACCAGCCCAAATAACATGTACTATCTATGACTGATTATTCTTTTGCTTAGCAGAAAATTGTTGAGTAATAGTTGCTGCTAAGCAGCTTTATGAAATTGGGCCCTGGCTGTGGCTCCCTACAATGTTGTGATTCGTACTTGCGGTAATTTCTCATTTTAATTTGTCATCAGTCACAGAAAAGGTGTGGGAAAGTGATTCCACAGATGCCAGTGAAGATGAGGCCCCGCCCACAAAGACCACGCCCAGCTTGTTACCGTCTCAGTCACGCCCTAAAGAGGGAGGAGCCAAGGCAGACAGAGGAGAAGATGAGGGTAAGAAAAAGACCTCACCAGGCAGTGGGAGTGGCAGTGGGAAGGCAAAGCAAAGATCTCTGATGAGTTTCTTTAAGAAAAAATGAGAACAAAAAGTCAACAATGGCACAATGCTAACATCACTGGAGGTAAAAGTTAATACCAACAAGACAATGATCTTTATTTTATAACTTCAACCAAGTAAATTTTTAGTTCAAAGGTTGTCTGTTATCAACAAAGTTTAATTACTTTCACACTGGCATCAGGGCAGTATGAAAGCCAGTCTTAGTGAAGTGGACATAGCTCAGTTCGAACGCCAATAGGATTGCTTACTGTCTAAGCGGCCAATCAAGAAGCTGTATATACCTCACATGACCAACTACTTTACATAATTTGAATCCAGACTCATGCATATGCATTTCACTGCAGTGTATACTTTATTTATTCAATGTACAATTTTGTGCACAATCATGATGTACAAATCTTAGTTATATTTATGCCTAATCTTGGTCAAGTCCCCTGTCTCCTCAGCAGTGTCTTGCCACTGGTTAAACTTTCAGCAAGAGTTTTGCACTAATGGCATACCTATATGCATCTTTAAAAAAAAAATTCACAATGAGTTGTGTTTATTTATTTCTAAAGCCCGATTCATACGCGACGTGAAGTTGAATGCGAAGAGAATTATGAGATGGGCAGAGTAAGGTATTCGCTATTTTCCATATTGTGAGAGAATACCTGTCGCAAACTGCTTTATACAAACCAAAAGGACCTATGGTATAAATGTAAAAAAATGGTTAATGGCCTGACGTTTCAACCCTAGCAGAGTCTTTCTCACAGGCCAATTTATTGTGATGCAAGGAAATCCGCTTCACTTTGCTGGCGAGTTAGTGAACCTCTTGTCAGTAAGCGGTTTTTATGAATTAGAAACTGCTGACAGGATTTCTGAAATTGGCTTAAGGACTGCTGCGGGTTGTAGGAAAATTTGCTCGGTACCAGCGCCTCATCCAAAGGTGCTAAGATTGGGCTGATCTATGCTTATGTACATTCGGACCCTTCCCCTGACCTAAAAATCACCTGTCAATAATAATGTAGCTCTATTGTGTAAATCCATTTCAAATAAGTATTGTCATTCGTTGCCTTGGGTTCAATCGCATTCTTCTTGCAACTTTGGTTTAAAAAAGAAGAGTGCTAATTAATCGTACTTTAGCCATGGAGCTTCCATGCATTATCATGTGTATACATGTTGTGATTGTGCGCATTATGCAGATCAGCAGTACAATCCTTCCCATCATGCATCATTACATCCTGAACAAGAATTTGAACAAGCATCAGTAGTCTTTGATGAGACCGGTGGGGACCGACTGAAGTAGGCCGCACCTAGATAGCAGGACATGTACTTTACAAATATGCATGTAAATAATCTCTGGTGTTCATTTATGATTATGTGTCTCATTGGATTTATATGTAATGAAATAAATGATACTACACAGCACAAGTTCTACTTGGTTCTCATTTTGTAATCCTCATTCCTCAAGCACTTTTGTCTGAACCTTCCAATTTCATAGAGCTATTTCGGCACAAAAAATAGCTAAGCACAAAAATAATATGTGCTGCTAATTTATAGTGCAAACTCTTTAGTATAATACCTTTATGTTTATACAGGATTGGTATTAAGGGTAACAAACAACACTGTTGTTAACATAATTTTAGTCCGAATGCTTACTGATTATGAAGTTCAAACTATAACCAGTTTTCTGAGACATTTGCCTCTGAAATGAAGCCATATTTGAGAAAACTGCATTCTGAAAACCTAAAAAAAATATTTAAAAAATCAACAGCCGATTTTGTTCACATGCTGAAAACTGTGCAAGGTTTTTCACTATTTTCTCCTGACTCGCACAACGGATTAAGCCCAAAGTTTCACAGGCCTCTTATTTCATGTATATGGTTGATCATGCAAAACATGAACTTTGTATGCCTATTTTGTCAGCTCTACCAATCCTGTATAATACCTTTAAGTTTTTCCAACTACGGTACCCTGTTGGCCGAATAATGCCAACTACTTGTATACATTAAGTTCAGATAAAATAACATGCATGTATTCGTAACAAAAAAGAATAAACAAGTAATGTTATCTCATGAATATTCATCTTATTTCTACATCTTATGAATATTCATAAAGGTATTATATAATATAGTATTATCATCATATATTATTAATTGAAACGTTTGTTTCATTTTTTAAAAACAAATAAACATTTTAATGTACAAGACGTCCGCA
Source organism: Pisaster brevispinus (assembly GCA_023634235.1). NCBI lineage: Eukaryota > Metazoa > Echinodermata > Asteroidea > Forcipulatida > Asteriidae > Pisaster > Pisaster brevispinus. Next base: position 1,979,724 of record JAMKCF010000014.1, on the reverse strand, counting down.
GTTGAAAACTGCCAATAAAGTTAATTTTCTTCGCAAATTCTGTTGCCCATACCGCAATCAGATTTAAATATAATACTTTAGGAAATGCACACATATCAATTTGCTAGAAAGTTCAACTATTTACAAAGTACGTTAGTTAGGAAGTTATATTAAAACACGGGGTCGTGAATGGTGCATGACCTTTTTGAAACTCTAGGTGGCAGCAGACTTGCCGAGTAGACCCCGTTCTTTTAAAAAATTGTATTATAGACCATGTAACCGTTTACAAAAAGAGTGACCTTGTACAGTCCAGGGCATTTTCTGGCAGGCAATATACTTAACTGGTGGCATGCTATACAAAATACAAGCTGGACAAGTTGTCAGTTGTATTCCCTAATTTCTTCATGATAAAAAGTTGGTAAACATCAGACAGTGCAATCTGCATTAAATGCAAGATCTCATGTTTTCTCCCACTGTGTACAAACCGTATCTGCAGGATAACATGCGATGTCACAGCGATGTCACAGGTCACATGGTCTATTAGTCTGTCATCAAACATGCATCCAAATTGCATATGATTATTGTTACCTTTTATCACAGATATGCCTCGTGTCTTTGCAAAGAGCAGCCATTCAAAAAACCTCTCTTTCGCAGGTCCTAAGCCTTAAAAAAAAAAATATGTTTGAAGCTATAGGTTTTTGTGTTTGGCCCCCAAGTGACGCAAACCATTTTGCTCTTTGTGTAAACTGGTTTTAGGTGGTAAAGTCACTCCACATTACTATTTAGTGAAACGAATGCTTAACAATTAATTGTGCAAAAAGCTTGTCCAGACTAAATTTGCTCAAAGCCACAAATGGGGAAGGGCGTTCGGGAAAAACGTGTTTGAAAGTTTGTATGACAGTGTTAGGTAAGTTGAATGACTGGCCATGAAAATCGGCAGAGGGCGGCGGGTACAAGAACTACATATGAAGCTTCATTGTTTTCCGTTTTTTTCCTCTTCAATGGAATCGATAAGCCTCATTCACCCACTAGTTGGTGCAATGAGTGTACCCCTTTGCCTGGGTGTTGTGTCGGGTGCCTGGGTGCACTCAAGTCCCCGTTCAATCGCCCTTGGTCTGAGCATTCTCGTTAGTCGAACGACCTGTCGCTGACAGTTTGAGGTGCAGTTTTTCTCCAGTTTTCGTTCTTTTCTTTTGAGTTTCTGCAGGCGATCTGTGGACATTCAAAATCAAAAGAAGAAACCGTGTATAAGGAAACAGGAACTTAAGTTCGCGGGTTAACACCAAATAATATCTACGTGTATTCTTGTTGCGATTTAGGTTGGTTCTGAAAAGAACTGGTGGTGTAACAACACGTTGTTCTACCAGTGCGCTATGATCGTTTGGTTTCTTTTCTCGAAGACAGAACTTACAGATCAAAACGTTCAACATAATCACTACAACTCTTTAACTAACTGGAATAGTTAAGGTGTTACAGCTAACATAACTTTCCAGATCTGTTTCCCTAAAATAGTGCGGAACAATCGAGACGCCTCGTTGCTTGTCAGCAAGACCCGCGATCAGAGAACCCTGAAGGAAGCTCTGAGCGGTGATTTGTCACAAAACTAATGGAAACTATTTTAAAGCAATATATAATAATAATTTATTACATTTCTAGTGCGCCCTCTCCACCCGAAGATCTCCGAAGGCGCAAATTTAAACTTCAATTAAAAATTACATCAAATTACAAACAATCAAAGTTACATCAAAATACAACCAGTAAAAAAATCACCAAATACCTACATGTACAATAAAGCCCCAAAATAAAAAAATGTACCAAATTACATACATATGCAGCATAAAACTACACATTTTTTTTAAACAGACACCCTCACTCTTATACAAGGGGGAACGAAACGCTGTAATAAACACAGTAAAGTACATGATGAAAAGAGAGTAAAATCTGGTTATGCACACAAAAATAATCAACAACAAAATGCCTCCTTAAACAAGTTCGAGTCTTTAATTTAGCCTTGAAAGACCCCCAGCGAAAGACCCCCCCCCCTAAAAACAGAGTTAGTGCATTCCGCAACTGGTGGAGAAGCCAGACGGCGAAAAGGATGCAACAAAGGCGCAATCACCAAACGAGTGCAGCGTCCTGTCCTAGGATAGATACCCAAGTAGTATGCCACCTGTTGACCTCGGGCTATATCTATGTTGTCTTTTCACAGTAAAAAGGTCATAGACATAATCAGGAGCTTAAAAGTGTATACATTAAAAAAAATAAGCAGTAAAATGAATGCGTAATTTAGTTGGCAATCAACGCAGTTTCTTCAGGATGGGGGGGGGGGGTAATGTGACAAAATCTGTACGCCCTATTTGCAACTAGCCTAGCAGCAGCAGTCTGTACTCCTTGTAGCTTTGCCAGTTGAACAACTGGCAGACCATAACATAAACCATTAACAATAATCAAGACGACAACTGAGGAAGGCATGAATTCAAATAATAAGAGAATTGTGAGATAAGTGTTTTCTAAAGTGGACTGTACTTACGGTGTGTTGAAGCCCCTGTAAGTTGAAACCAGCCCGTTCTGTTGGTTTCTTGTTTGTTTTGGAAGTCCTCGTCCGTCATTGGCTCAATTTGAAAATCAGAAATCAGTCCTGTATAAATTAACGTAATTAAAGAAAATATGTTAATTTTGGGTTCAACTATTTTGAAAAAGGTACACCTTTTGTCCTTGTGACAAATTTCGGCTGTAATACTAACTGCAATTTAGAAAAGTTATTAATTTCGTAAGCGCCTATTCAGTTATTTTTAAGAGTAGTTAATTTACCATCTCTAAATTCCCACAAATGATGCTCAAAGATGCCAGCATCCAGGTCTTCGACCACGAATCGGAACGTCTGCATGGTGTCCGGTGACTCCACCAAGTACGGTACGAACTCATGCAGAAGTATCTTCTCCGTCTTACGGAGGCAGAGCGCCGCCTCTTCGTTCCCCTCGTCCTCGGATGGGCTGTCGTCGGAGGAGCCGGTCGATGGCGTCGGGATATCTGCCAATAGATTATTTTATGCGATTGAATTGTTTGTATAATGTTTTAATCTTGGTTTATCCTACAAGCCTACCGATTAGTAGACTTGTGGACAAGTCGTTCAATGTTTGTCGCGGTGATAGCTTTAGTTGCCCTCTCACAACATTGCTCTCTCGCGAGACTGCTGCTCTGCGCGAGACTACTGCTCTCGTAACTATGGCTCCGTTTTGAGTCAGAAGCCAGCAATATCGCGAAAGCAGTATAATCGCGTGAGAGCATGCACCAAGACAAACATGTAACGACTTGTCAACAAGTCTAACCGATTAGCCGTTGTGTGCCGTGTGTATATTCAGTTCGCATGCAGGTGAGGGAGGCGGGAAAATACGACACTGACAACGACTACGACAAAGATGACGGTGACGAACACAGCAACGACAACTGCGACGGTATATGCCGCGGGGCACAACATGGAGCAAAACCATTAACATTTAAAACTACCACCCATCTTAATGAAGTTTTATCTTTTAATTTAATGTTTATGCGATATTTTACGTGTGTTATTCTCACCTGGGCAGACCTTACAGCAGGATCCCCTGTGCTGTATGGGATTCGCACATGGCAAGTTGCTCTCACTTGGACATCTCATCCTACCACACACAGCCTCTCCCCTCTGTTAAAAAAAAGACATTCAGGGTTTGAGTTAGACATTGTGGGTCAATTCTTATTTATCCTTTGTATTTTAATGTAATTATGAAAAAGAAAATCAAAAGTCCCATCCGCCTTTCCAGCATGACATTACATAATATACAGTAATTAAACCTTTGATTCGTAGATTTATACCATTTTGGACAAAAGCTAGTCCAGGCTCACTCAAACTTAAAGCTTATTTCATTATGTTTGTCTTATGACTACTGATTTTGAAAAAATAAGGCAAATAAATATACGAGGCAGGGTCACAATCTGGTACCCTGCCCTAGCTACCGTATTTTACCTTGCAAGTGCAGAGGATGCATTCCATTCGGCCGAAAGGTACCAGTACCGGGTGCCAGCTCTGGTCTTCATAGTATGTTTTGCCGTTGGACTCGCAAACTGTTGTGCAACAAAATAGATCAAAAGATTATAATTAACACATCAACAAAAAAGTCGTCAGAAATTATGTTTGGTGACAGGTGAGTCTGCTGCCACCTCGCGTCCGGGTTGGCTCTTGAGACAATAGGAGAGGGGCGGGGCCGACCCCCATCAATGGAACCCTGCAGACCTTTATCATGACGCAGGGTACCAACTTTATAACTTTCAACGAATTAGGTGGAAGGAGTATTGCCATCTTTCCAATGCATATTTTCAATCCAATCCCGGTTACCAGCCACCAACTCGTAAATTGAACGAAGTCCCCCCAAAAAAACTACCTCTATAGGGCGTTAACCCTTTACAGTCTGTCCGTATGACACACAGTCCACCGCACACTCCTAAATCCTCAGTCAATATTTGCATTACAATAAATAAGGCAGTAATTCTTCTAAACCCACCACTTGACTTCGACCCCACTCGTACATCCCACTCAAACAACTCTTTTGTTTATGCACTCACGATCTCAGGGTGGCGTACAATGGCTCCTTGTCATTGTGTAAGACAAATATTTCAAGTATTTCATATCGGCGCCTAATATTATGTTATAACTGGACCATTATGAGTTCCGCCGCGAGTCATAACTTTCCAGAAATTCGAGGAATGTGGTTGGAGTTTTGATTAGCACTGTGTGATGGATCCGCTACTGCGGTTGCCTTTAGCGTATGATCGACTCGTATTACATCCGATCGTGAACTCTTTCTGACATCAGTGCAGAGAATTGTTTATTGTTTATTGATCTATACAGAACCAATGCGGTTAAAGTTTTCATTGTGAACGTGCCGTCGTCGGTGTGTCCGACCTGGTTCCACCTATCAGCATTTTTGAGCGTGAAACCAGACTTTCTGCTTCTTTTCACCGATACACTCTTGCTTTGCTGAGAGGTAAAACAAAGATTCCTTCCAACAGCTTTATTCAACGTACTGCATCTCTTTGGAACTCCTTGCCTGGCGCATGTTTTCCTCCACCCTACAATCTAGACTGTTTTAAGAGGAATATCAATTCCTAGCTTCAGCTCCACCGATTATTTATGTTCATCTTAAATATTGTCTTCTTGCAGCCCCTTACAAAGAGTTGCTTTTAGCATTGTTTGGTGCAAACTTTCATTTAAATTTAAATGTGGTAAAACAAGTGTTTTTTTTACCTGCCATTATCGTAAAACACTGTACGCGATTACAACAGCCGATGATTTGCAGTTCGCAAGTAACTGCAATGGTACAATTTGTTCATTTTTTTCTCCCAATAAAAGTGCCAGTTCTCTTCGAGCATTTCCCTCCAGGGTTTGTTTCCAAAATGTACACCCCCCCCCTGACTAGCAGGTACCTAATTCTGTTAGGAATTTCCGCTATCTTAATTTAAAAAGAAGATATTATACAGAGGAATCCAAGGTGTATTTTAAAACGTGACGAGGGTGGGACATCACCTTAATTATTAATTAGGAAATGGCACAAGCTGATACCCGAATAATGATGCCAGTTGCTAAGATTGAAAAGTGATGTTCGTGGAAATCTCTTGAGCTGTATCGGAAATCATAGTTTTTTTTTTTTTTTTTAATGGAAACGTATAACCCCCCCAAAATAAAATTAATCCACGCCCTGTTATTCATTATACAAATATTTCGGTTTCGGTTGTTGACTTCCTGACATTAATCCACACACAACCTTTCTGAACTTTTTTAGGGGTTCACGCAAACACATGTGACCGAATCGAGGGCCGAGGGAAAGTTAGTCTGGCGCCTTGCATGTGTTTCAGGCCATCATTTTTGAAGATACAAGGTACCTGGCATAAATGGGCGTGGTGTCAACACCTTGTCAATCCCTTCCAGGATCTCTGGAAAGTACCGGCCAGCTAGACCCTTTGCCCTAATGTTGGCGAGGGACTGGCGATGGATACGACGTGCGAGGTTGTGCCGGCTCAAATCACGTCCCCAGGCTTTGCCTCAGTGAAGTTCCGGAACCGTTACTTTAATACAATGGGAGCGAGGCATACAATGCACACAGTTTATACAGACCGATACCACTGGGGGAAAAACTCATTCACAATGCCGCCTCGTAAACTCTGCCCAGCCTGGCTCCATATCAAGATCACCGGGAACACGTGCTTGGCTCCGCGCAGACGGCCCTGCCACGGCCTCACATGGCCGGCGTTGACAACCAGGCTCAGCCTGGTATTGCACCGCGGGCTCCAGGCAGATCCTTCCCGGGACCAAGCGTCGCCCTTCCCCCCAATCAGCGAACGGTTTCTTTTTGTTTCAGCTATACGAGTGGAGCAACATGACGAAGCAAAAAAAAAAAAAAAAAAAAAAAAAAAAAACCGCAGATGTTCATAATGTCTGCACATCAATAATTATACCAACTTCTGTTTTACAGCTCGCCTAAAAAAAATAAATAAAAAATGAATATATAAATTAAAAACCAATGTTGCACCTGCTTAGGATTTGTCTTTGATCCGAGGTTTATAATTTGTAAACACTTCCCTTCCCGTCCCTACGGTAGCACCGATTCGGAGTGGGGAAGCCGCTTACAATCGGTAGCATCCCATATGCAGTTTCTACACGATTCCCGGCCGGGGCATGGTGCAGCTCTCCCACCCACCAGATCTTTACCCTTTGGGCTGGGTCCAAAGAAAAACTACCTGGTCATACCTGGCGTGACTCAGCAAATAATCGCTGGAATCCAGCCGGATTATTTTTTTTCGATGGTGGTACAATAAACGCGGGAAGTGATTTGGACAATTAATTAGTGCACCGTCTGACTGATGTGACGTCACAGGATGAGTAATATTAAGGGTCTCCCCACATTTTGTGTTTATCTGCTCGAAAGAAATAAAATACAAATCCCGCGCAACTCGGAGTGCACGAAACAAGTCCGTAGAGTAGACCCAAGGTGGGAAAACAAAGAAGACTACATGACCTTTTTTGCACCATGGCCAACTTGTAGGAAATCGTGTTAGAAATTTGTTTTATACTTCCCATTGGACAAATAACATGTGACGTCAAAAGCACCAGACTGTGAGACCCTTACGTCTTGTATGTTTTTTTACGGGTTTTTACATTTTAGAATGTACGTTCAACCCTAAAACCGCACTAAATTATTTATGCGTACATACTCAAGAGGCAATGTTTCAGTTTTATGTAATTGACCTAAGATAAAGGAGTTATCTTCAGATCTTGGCCTAATTTCATAGAGTCGCGCTTCCCCTAAGCATAAAAAGTACCGAAACACACACAGAACTGTGCTTACCAGAATAGGGTTACCAGCTAAAATACCATTCCACAATTTATTGTCTGGACGGACAGGTTTCCTGATAAATTTTGTTTGAATTTGTAGATTTCGTAATGCAAACATTTTCTGCTTAGATAAGCAGCTCTATGAAATTGGCCAACGGTCTATGGTTTCTTATAAAGATCTATTTTTTATAGTTTTCCTTGCACATTTTCCCAACTTGTTGATGTACGTTTTTACGCTCACTGCGCGTCAGCTGCTGACATTTTCACTCCATAGTTTCCCATAAAATTAATCTTTCAATTCACAAGCCAGCATGCGGAGTGAGTGCGTTCACAGCTATCAGTGTGTAACTTTATGATAGTTGCGCCGAGTGACAGATATATCCCGCAATGACACGCGCACTGACCCCAACGCTCAGAAGGTCAATCCACGAGTTGACTTTCCCGCATGCTGCAACTTTAAAGGTGTACTTTGAGAATGCACTTTGAAAGCTGTAGATTTATCTCCTCCATAACAAGGATCCCGAACACTGTAACAATTGTCTTTTTTACATTTTTCTTTCTCAAAATTTCCCAGTATTTTACCCTATATTAATTAATATCTTATAAAGTGGTTTAAATTGTTATTGTTATGACATGACACAGTGTAACATTTTCTTGATTTTTTAAACAATAATTCCACTGCCGTGAAGATCAATCTTGTTATGATTTTAGTCTCATTTACTGTCTTTAATTAAAGACTGTGCAATTCTCGTGCATTTTTGTATGTTAATATGCGCCATTTTGATGTTTTACACGACAACAACTCTAATTGGAAAACCCATGGTTTCAACAAAATTTTCACATTCTCGCGAGATATACACGGTCTACTTTAAACGACTGCGGTAAAAACAAGGCTTTAAATCCGGTGAATCCAGATATTTTAGAAGGAATGTTTGTGGCAAGGCATTACTTTCCACAAATGTCACCGCAATAATCCAACAGACCTCCCATGCCTCGGGGCAAATGCCTATACGGGTATATCCTTATATATAAGCTGTTGAAGCCATCGGGGAAGCCATGTTAGCACTCTTATCTCATCATTCCGTTTGCTGTTTACGCATTTTCAATCAAGAAAATTAAGCATTACTGTTTACACACAATATGTTGCGTTTACCCATGGTGCATGATTTTGGACTGTTGCATCCCTCACGGTGATAATAATGACCATTGTAATTGTGGCTCCGTACTGTTGGGGGGGGGGGGGTTGTATCCCAACATTGTTACTACTCACTAATTGAGTTGTTGGCGGAATTTGAGGTGCGATTTTCATTTACGTGTATACCTCTCACATGTGGCTGCGAAACAGGCACCAGAAAAATCACAAGGCCCTAAGACAAACCACCCTTTGTGACATCTGTGAAGGGGAAATTGGATTTTAACTTAATTCAAGTAAACGACTGCCAACAACCATTCATAAAACGTCATCCCATACGAGACAATGGGTATAGTGTTGCTGTATGAACCTCTCTTGATGATGACGTATTTTCGAGGCCACCGTATTTCTCAGACAGCTCTAGGTGATGTTTATACGCAGGGAAAGGTGATTACAGACGAGGACATACAAATGAAAATGACAAAACCAATGACAACTCAGTCAATTTCAGTCAACAACTGTCATCAACCATAACTACACCCTACGAGACATACGCGAATGTTGCTATGAAACTGTTTTTGATGACGGTAACGTCTACCGTAATTCTTGGAGAAGCGCTTTAGAGATCTCTCCGTGACATTGGCGTCAATTTAAATCTATCTTGTTAAAAAGTTTTCAACCAATAATTATACAAGATCAGATGAAATCTTCAACTTCCCATGGTTATCTGTGAGTAATTCCATTAAATACCGACCTGATTATATCCCCTATAGAGACCAGGGCATGACCGTGAGCAACGGTGACACATTGCCAAGTGTGAATATAGCATACCACGGTTAACCATTGGTTAACCACCCCGTAACCACCGAGTCGTCCCCCCATGAAACGACCACTCGAGGCTCGATAGAATTCAAACTGGCCCTGAGCAGGAGGCGCTATCAAAACATCAGAATAAACGAACTTCTATTTGAGTCGAGAAGTCGATTACAGTTGTCATAACATCTTTAATGACTTTTATTTGTTTTGACGAAATGGAGTTTGGCACGTCGCGAACCGCAAGATGATTTGACATTTTTTGTATTTTTTTTCTTCTTCTTCTGGCATAACCACTGAAGCTATCAGTTCGACTTCAGGGGTCGTACAAAGTTTTCAATGGGTTCACGGGAGCGAACAAAGTACTTTTCCGTAGACAGTACACTTGGTTCATTCATGCTAATACTCGTAAAAACAGTGGCGTACCCAACAATTTACAGGAGCCTCGAGGTCGACCAACCCCCTACCACCAGCTTTCCAACTTTGTTTTCTTTTTCCAAGAAAAAAAGGGAAGGGAATAGTTACAGAAGGAGCGTTTGAAGCGATTGTCATGCAGGGGAGAGAGAACGGGAGACAGAGTCGGCCTCACCCAAGATGCCAACAGCAAAGAGAAAGATGTTTCTGCTCCCCCCCCATCACCTTCCACGGATCAACCACGGGTGTGCCGCTGCCCTAAAACAACCATAGCACGCAAATCGAAAAGTACATTGCATTTGAGTTGTAAGATCAATTTCGTGACATTTCAAATTAAGAAACAATCCCCGCATAATTTGCCCAATCTCACACTGTGATCGGGTCATAATAAAGTTTAATCATTTTTAGTTTTGCCCGAAGGGCGCGAACAATTCAGCAAGTTGAACAAAACAACACTAAGTAAACAGAAAATTCTAACATAGCATTTGTTTTGACGAATTCCAATGTCATGCCACCACCATCAACCACCCCCCCATTCAAAGAAATTTTTCTTCTGGGAATATTATACTGTACACGGGAGCTATGTGTGGGGGAAATGCCTTCAGAGTTGTTATTTTAACAGCGTCGAGGCAATTTCAGTGACTAATTTTTATGTTTGGAAATTTTAAGGGGTATGTTAACGTGCACTGTATTTTGTAAGATGTTGGGAAATTGACAGATTCAGTTATCGACATTCGCCACGTACAAGACAGAATCTCCTTTGCTAATTAGAAAGCAACGGGTTGAATTTATGGAATGCGTACGTCTTCATGGACAATAGTTGCTAAAAATTATTACAGAAAGGTTATATTATTTATTATAATATTGCACAACCAACAGCACAATTAGCGCAAGTAATATGATAAATAGGAAACAAGAAGAAATGCTTCTTTTTAGATGTGGGAGAAAACCAAAAATGGGGAAAATCCATGCAATCGGGTAGGGACTGAAAACCCAATCCACATGCAAGGCTCCGGTCTGAAGTGGGATTCGAACCGGCGTCCACACAAGGTGAAAGGCAGAGAAAAAATCAACCTGAACCTGACCTGACTTATAAAATATATTTGTTTACCAGACACACATTATCAGAGCTATTGGGAGAGCCCATTTTTATCGTCATCTATTGCGTTTACATACACAAAAACGGCCGTTTGTTAACAAAAAAACCTATACTATAACCAATTACGGTAAAAAAAAAAATAAAGGAAAAATGATTAAATAGTTCTTTTAAAAAGAATCTGTGTAGATAGATTGGATTTCTGTGTAAACACCAAGCTATTCCGATTGACACATTGTTGTTCTTGGTATACACTTGGAGGAGGTTTGAGGTTGTTCCCTGGGGCCCACTCCTTTGGTGTTGATGTTATTCTTGGGCATAAAAAAAAATCGACACTGAAATCAGAATGTTCCCCGAGGTTTGCCGTTCACGTCTATTTAGTGTCAGTTGCAGCTGAGGCGTACCGGGAGATGCTTGCTTCCGTCCCCTCCCGAAACCTCAAAATTCTCGCTCTGGGAGAGGTTGTCGGAATGCATTAGCCCGTAAAACTCGTGCCGTACCTTAGTGGAGTGTGACACTAATCATACGATGCTTGTAGGTCCATGCAGACACAGATGGAATGCCTGTTTCTTTAAGTTGGAACACTATTTGTCCTTTGCGGTTTAATTTTCTGATAATGTGTTCAAGTGGGTGAGATTTGCTTTTGGCAACGAGGACTTCATGATAATATGGAATTCAAAATGAGGAAAAGTAAGAAAGAAATCAAACAAAGAAAACCCCAAAGGTTTTAAATATTTCGTTTAAAACCTTTAAGAAATTAATTTGACATCACATAAATATTTCTGATTCGCTGCTGGCTTTGTTTTCCCTAGACCTCCCCAGGCCACGAATTACCCTCTTTTTCTCTCTTTCTCTCTTTCTCTCTCTCTCTCTCTCTTTCTGAAAAATATTCGGTCAGTTGGGAGTTTATTGTGTAGACAGCTTGACCGAGAATCCTCGTAAAGGTGACTCAGTGTAAAACAAAACAACCCCCCCCCCAAAAAAAAAACACCACCCTTTAGTGAAACAGAATAACGAGAAGAGAGCACCGCACTCACCGTATCGGCTGGGATCGAGTTCAGAGATCCTAACATCGTCCTCCTCGTTGACTGCGTGCACCACGGCAGTGTTCTCTGGGAACGATCCTTCGGTGGAGGGCTCCTCTGGTAATACTTCGACTGAGTCATGGAGATTGTTTCCTCCAGTAAGGTCCTCATCCTCGTAGTCTTCCTCCGTAGCTTTGAGGAGAAAAAAAAAGAAACCAAACTAAAGTAATGAATATTTCATTGAGGACGAGAGTTTATTGACAATATTGCAATAATGGCGCCACAGTTGAAGCGAAGCTAGAAACGAAAATACACTTGTATTCTTTTTCCAAATCATTTACATAATAGTTTTGCAGCAGGGTGACCGATTCAGATATTGTATTTCCTTTAAATTATTATGCATTCATAAGCCCTTTTCGAAAACACGGCTGGGCTTTTGACCTTGCATTATTTTCTAATCCGTTCCAGAAAACGCTAAACTGCAAAAACCGGGTGTTAAAATTGACACCATGAGTGTTATCACATGTAGATACCGAAACAAGAATCGAAATGTACAACATAGTGTGTTAAAATAACACTAGTTTCTGTCAACACAACACTATTGGTGTTTTTTGATACCCTATGGTGTTAATTTTGATTGTCTCTTGGGCAACTATATTTGAAAACACCCATGGTGTCAGTTTTAACACCCCAGTTTTTGCAGTGTAGAGTGCCCCTTTAACGTTGTAAAAGTATACCTATGGCCGTGTTACATACGAGTGTCGCCTAACACGCACTTGCATGACGTTATGCACTTGTTTCGATGACGTTACACACTTGTTTCAATGACGTTGTGCACATTTGCATCAAGACAAAACGTATTAGATAAAATCTCCCTAATAATATTGCCTATTTCAAAGTCTTCCCAATAATGGTATCGCAAAACAAGATGGCCGCGGCCTAATGAAGGTCACGGCAACAAGTTCACTTACCTGTGGATTCGCAAACGGGACAGCATGAATCGGGCAGGACAACCGAGTTGGCACATGGTAAGACAGGACACGTCCTCAATGCACAGTACACTCTCCCACTCTGGAGGTTTAAAATGATCAAAATATTTTAGCAAATCGAAACCCTGACCTACATGACTGCTACGACCCCCCCCCCAACACGCATGCAGGTGACCTGGTAAAAAATGTGTTAACATCGAAATTAAAATAGGTTGAAGTTTCAGCTCATAGGTCGCAAGCAGTTTCGGTCAAGTAAATAAGCATCACGTGAAGAAACAGTTTCGTGAGAATTTTTTTGCCACTCTACAAACCGGAAGCAATCTCAAACGGCTCAGAGACAAACCTGGCAAACCACATAAGCAACGCTCTAAAAACAGTCAGAACTGACCCAGATTCTGAGTTCCAGCAGACTTGACCCTTTTATGGGTCAGAAATGACTCAGAAATGGGTCAAACTGACGCAGAATCCGATTTAAAATCCATTTTTTAAAACCACTTTCAGGCCAGTTTGACCCAGAAATGGGTCAGGTCACTTGGACCCGGAACTCGGGTCAATTCTGACCCGGGAGTTTTTAAAGAGAACTGCGATGGAATTTGATTAAATCAGTTTAACGGTGCGTCTTATTTATACAACTATCTTACAAGACTGAACTCTCTTTTCAAGATAATAAACACACGTTAGGAGTTGTTTCTTTCATTGTGAAAATCATACCGAGCAACTGCACTGAACACATTGGTCGTCTCGCCTCGATCGGAAGATATCAGTCGCTGAGAACATGGCCCCGTGGTGGTACTCCTGGCCCTTGTACTGACAATGTTGTGGTGACGTCATCGGTGGCTCTGTTGTCGTTTCATACCCTGCATGGCGAGGTGAAAAATGGCAATAAATGTAAAAAAAATAAAAATAAAAAAAATCCAAAAATAATCAGTTACACTCTAAGACTTTCTGGTCGGGGGGGGGGGGGCGGGGACATCAGTCATTCCTTGGTCAGGTTGACTGAAAACTGGTTGACATAAGTGAACTCGGATTCTACGTAATTTTTAACCCATTTCTGGATCATTTTGACACAGACTCCTGTGGTTGATTTCACAAAGCACTAAGACTCATTTTAACATGAGTTTCCAGTACTACCATAGTGATTTGCATTGTGTCATCACATTTTGCTTAGCAAGTAAGATGGATTTGTATTTAAGATCAATCTTTACTCTTTGTGAAATCGAGCCCAGGTCACATTGACCCAGAAACGGATCAGCCTCCCTTGGAATTGGAACTTGGTCAATTCTGTCACAGGAGTTTTTAGAGTGTAGCATCTTCAAAAAAGTAGGATATATTATTATGCTACTAATTTGACGGCATACTGGACGATTATTCCAAAGCAACTGACCCATGACCCCTACAAAATGGCCCTCTGAATCAGCCTCTAGACGGTCCCGCCCACAATACATCAAACTTGTGAAAATTTATAAAAGTTGACTTGATGAGTTTCTATCTGTGAAACATTGAAGTAGGCCTAAACCATTTCCGTGTCATCACCTTTTGCAATACAAACTGAACTTGAATCTGTGTCAATTTTGAGCATTTTGGTCAAAATTCCGCTCCAATGATTACGTAACATTACTATTATTATATCATTTTGACAGCAATAAAATAGCCGTGTTATTCTGATCTATAAAACAAGGAAGATAGTGGTCGCACTTAGTTAGTCTTTAAGTGCTACCACTATCTTCCTTGTTTTATCATTATGGTATTAAAGGAATCCAAGGAAACTCGAAGATGTCTGTGTGGAGAAGATGTTGAAGACATGTCAGTTTTAGATGAGGGAGGAAAGCCCCAAAACTGAGGAAAACCCATAGGCAACCAGGTATAGTGACTGAAAACCCAACCCACATGCAATGTGTACACACCCAGAGCGGGATACGAACCGCGGTCTGAAGAGGTGAAAGGCAAAGAAGAAACCATCACTGAGCCAAACCTGAATGTCCCACACTGACCCTAAGGCCTATAAACGGAGACCTGGCGACCATCAGGGACTTGGTAACAAAGTGGTTCGGCATAAATACCCGCTTTTAAAATGTCACATCTCACAATAGGTTCAGCTATGGTCCGAGACGGACTGGAAGTGATTTTTATGAAGCATGTCGGCTTCGGACCAACTGTGAGATTATGACAAATCATTTGAAATTCTTGTAAAATGTACTTGTAAACAACATGGGAATGGACACAAAATATCTCTTTCCAGTCTGCTTGTTTGTTTGTTTGTTTGTATGTTTAGATGATCTTCCTGTAAAGGGAACTCGGCAAAAACACCAACCTGACAACAGAAAATCTCTCTCATACAAACATTGGTTAAACGTCTTTGACTAAAAAAAAAAGGTGCACAAATCAAGAAATTGAGATTTAGTTACTAAACGTACTTATTCTAGTCATTGTGAGATCAGCGTGAAATACTTGCAAACATCACACGGACCTAAATCTCTCTTCCACTTCTGGTTTATCTCTTACCTAATGAACAGGTCGGGCAGCACTGACCAGAAATCCGGCGGGGATACGCACAGGTAAGATGGGGGCATGTCCTACCGTCACACCGTACCTGCCCCGCAGCGTGACACGAGCACAGAATGCAATAGTCTATCCCGTTGGGACGGAGGTAGGGATGCCAGCTATCGCCAACAACGTACTGTGCGTTGCCGAAACTACACACATCTGTGGACATGATTCAGAACGAATACTTCAAATTCATGTTATTGAAATACGCACTGAAAGGTCTTGGGCAAGAGTAGGTTTGGACAATGGAAGAAGGAATACAGGAATATCTCCCTTTATCATTGTGACGTGGCACCCTCCCCAGATGAAAGAAACGTGGGGTCGTAGTGTGTATTAGGTACATTAAACGGCCGTTGGCACTGAATGGAGCGTGGGGGGGGGGGGATGAATGTCGTGATGATAGGTTGGGGAAGGTGGGTGGGGTTTGGCATTATTTGGGAGGGGGTTATGAATGCGTTCGGGCTCTGGTGCTCATTTTCGGTACCTTATGGAGACCATGCAAAGACAAAACATTAAAGGGATAACAAAAGGTCTTCACATGGAAATTCTAAAGACCGGGGTGCTCCGCAATGAAATTTGTGTACAAAGTCTATGGGAAACTGTTAAGTGCAGGGACAAAGGAAAAAACAAAAGAATGCTCCACAAGGATGCATTTTAGAGAATCTGTGGATTTGACGGTAGTTTGGGTAGGACGAAAACCACTACCGACAGTCAAATCAATCCTGCCCCACAGTCTATGGGTGTGTATACTATTGGCCGCTGAAACCACCGGGTCGCAGCTTTCTCTACGGTGTAACCATGAAGCATGTAACCGAATCCAACTATCATTTACTTACAGCGGTTCAAATAAGACGCACAAGAATGCAACTCCAACCTTAAAGGGAGAGCCTACAGAAAGACAATCGCCTGGTGTTTTTTGTATCATCCTAATTTTATCTGCAGTATTCCAAGTAGTACATCCCCTTTAATTGAAAGGTCAAGAAACTGAATCGGGAGTAAAATGATGAGACTATATAAACTTGACCACCATTAATGTCTCCGGAAGAAAAAAATATATAATGAAATTCTCGTTCAAGATGGTAGACGTCACTTGAGAACCCGCCACACAGCCGAGGCAGTGTGGGCGCCAGCTTACAAGTGCCGCTCCTACAGTTTGTTATGGTATGATGGGGCAGTAAAAATGATGGCTGGCCCACTTATTGAAGATTAATTAAAACAAGGAGAAGGAGATATCAAAATATCGGTCGCCCACAAGATGGAATATCTGACGGATCTCATTTCTAGCGTGATTTCAACCTCTTTTTGAGCGGGTTTTTCAGCTTACTTGAGACGAGAATTGAAGTGGTTGGGTGTTCCTGACCGCTTTCTGTCATTTTGATTTTGACGCTCTTTTTCTTTTTTTTACGGCGGGCGGGGGTTTGAGAAATTCGGCTGAGGAACGAAAGGAAGATCACATCTACCGCAGTGGATAGCAGATATCGTTGATTAGTTCGTAGCCGTGCAGTCATCCGTGATGTACCGGGGTTTTGCGAAGTCTAAAAATACCGACGACTTCCGGTAACTATTTTATGTCGCATACCTAAATATACCACTTAACATTCTGACGACTTCGTTTTGATGCTATTAATAGCAAAAGTATTTCGGAAATTAACCTTAGTAAGGTGGAGCAAAAAGTTTTTTTATTTCATTTCTAGGTAGCATGTTTTTCTGGGTTGCCTTCTTCTCTCAGAACCAACACTTCTCCCAAAAGAGTTGGACACATGGTTGTACCCGCAAGTTTCTAAGTTTTTTTCTTATGATCCACACCATCAAAGCTTCAAGCATTAATTAATAAGTACCATTCTCCCAACATCTGTCAATCCAGCAGATAATATGATCATCAAACACCACTCTCCACTCGTGTCCCCTATGCACAACAGCAAGAATGAACGGCTCCACGTTTTACTAATAAAGGCTCAGACTATCGTGGCCATCCAGCCTCGATTTGACGAAAGCCAACGCACATACACCACCTAGGAGTTGCATTTGTTCACAGACTAAAAAGACTTATCAACCTAACCCTTGACTTCTATAATGATGAACGTTATAAATACCTTTAGGGCACCATACTAAGTAGTTTACACTACTCTAAAAGTTGTGCAACAAAAACCTTTTGTATTCAGTGTCCTTAACACAATAATATCAACAGACAAAGGCAAACATTTTGGGGAAAAGACCTTCAGAAAAGGGGGTCAGCCGGACTGATGGGGTCAGTTTTACGACAAAGCGGCGCTCTTTAATTTGTAATTTATGAACCATTTATGGTTGTTTATTTGATTGGTTGGAAGACAGACATTTTTTGTTGCCGAGTATTTAATTTGTTACTTGTTCAGGCCCTGTTTGAGGGTATGGACAACAAGATAGTGATTTTTAATTCGATTGTTGCCAACATACTCTTCTTTGGAAGTATTACTAAAAATAACGAAGCATTTTAAATTTTGATTTGACCCTTGCACCGATGTGTGAAGAGTAAGACCGATCTTTAACTTAAATGTATTAAAATTGTTTTACCTATTTTCTGTCTGTAAGAGCTGTCGATACAAGTATATTGCTTTTCAAGAACTTTGAAAGCCTTTTCAATTTATGTACCATCTTTGACTGGCAAAGGAAAGTTGAATTGATTGTTCACAAAATGATTTATTTCGCCTGTTTGAAAAACAAGAAACACTTTCTCCAGATGACATCAAACTAAAAAATGCGTGCGGCGACACAGAGTGCATGCCGAGTGTCAACTGTTACATTGCGATTATTTTCATAACCGACCTGACTGTGTCACGCCCGTGACACGACTCGGCAGTCGGATGGTGAGCGGATTTTTTTTTTTTAAAATACAAAGTCACCGTGCAGCCCCGCCGGTGCCCCGTTTACCCCAGATTTCCTACGGGAAAGGGCACGAGGATAGGCGCTAATTTGGCACTAGCGGTGACCTAGGGTGAAGTGAGACCGGGCTCAGTGACTTTCGTTCCCGGCGAGGGTAGACCTGCCGCCGCGCTCAAATATTTTTCGGTCCCAAACAAGGTTTTATATCTTGTTTCAAGTGCTTGGCTGTCAACAGGTTTAAGAGTAAGCTTAACTTGGAAAGCACTCAAGAAGTTCAACCGACGTGTAAACTACGTTCTTATCTTCAACTCTTGAGTTGTTCCATCCGTGTTATAATGTGAGCTACGATTTAATCAATTGGGTTTATTAAGTTAAAGAATTATTTTCAAAGAATACAAATATTATATTTACATTGCGCAATCAAACAGTTTGCGAAGTTTTTGAATAATCTAGTTTCAAGTAATAAACCACAAGGGAAACCGACTAGGTAAATTTGAAGCAATTTTGGGTTGAACAAAGAAATAGTTGGATGCCCACCATATGACTTTAGTCCTGTGAAGATGTCATTGGATTCAATTGTTAAGTTAATAAAATTCAAAGAAATGTAATAATAGGCATAATGAAAATTATGTCTAGTACAAAAACAAACCCAAAACAAAACAAAAACGAAAACGCCGACGTTAAACTAGGGTGACAGGCTTTGTGGTACAAAGTCAAAATTCCAGAGCATCTCACCAATAACATGTTTTTCCCAGGGTCCCTGAGTCTCCCTCTCGGTCGAAAAAAATAAATGATGGAAGACATTCGCTTAAACGATTCTCCGGCAGTGGTCTCCCCCTGTTCCCAGTAAGGCCCGCTCCTCCCAGCGTGAGACCCAGTCTCCAGCCAGTCCCGGTGATCAGTCCCTTTTTCTACATCGTCGTGTGTCAAAACAACAAAAACACACAAGTCCGACAATTGGTCACCAACAACCCCGCCACCAGACACCGAGCAGTCAACTGAGTAAAAGGACCAAAACGCGGACAATGTCTTGGGTGAAGTGTTGACGAAAAGGTCCGCCCCAAACCCCTGGTAGACCATTGTGGAAGATGTATAAGATGATGTTTTGACACAAGCCTGGTGTTGTTTTGTGCCCGTTTTTTGTCTGCAACCAGTAAGCCGTACACGCGGAGACAACACCAAATTACCACTTGTTGTTCACTTTATGTTACATCGACTAGGATTTGGGTCTTGGAAAATGTTAACATTGAACAGAGAGAATTCTGTGATTCGTCTGAGAGGAACGGGTTCAATAGCGACTGTCACTTTTGCTAATAAGATGACAGATTGATTGATGGGTCGTCAGACCGTCAGGCGCGAAAGACCATCCTCGCACATCCATCTTGCCCCACTACACCCACCACCCCACCCCCAAGCCGATGCAATTACAAAGGAGAAGACAGTGTAGTGGCACAATCTGCATTAATGCATAAACAAGTTCAAGGAACTTTGCATAACCTGCAAGGGTCATTTTGTTAAAGGCGTCGTCCCTATCAGCAAACTACCGAGTACGGTAAGAGCACGAAGGACGGTTAAAAACAGAATGGCTGCAGGGTCTTTTGGATGGAGGGCCCGGATGCGAGTATTTTCTCGGCTTTTTAAACGGGAACAACCAGTGCAAGCGGGAGCTGGAAGTTTGGGCGCAATGTATCCTGCACTAAGAATTGAAAGCCATGAAGTTGGTGGGAAAAAACCTCATAAACACAGTCACGTCAGAACACTGAATCAAAATGGCTTCCGGGTTCGTTCAGAAACAAAATGACTTACCATTGCGCGGTCTTCTTGTGCCGGCTGGCGTTGCGTATGTGACGGCTACCAGCGAAGATGTGATGAGTAGTGATATGAAGCTTGACATGGTGTGCATGACACTCGGTCTCTAGGGGAGCCTGAAAAACACACCAGTGATAAAAAGTGTAAATAATGTGCAACAAGTTTTATACCATGCCCGAAATTGTGGCAAAATGTGCCCCCAAAATGTTACCATACTTTAAAAAATGTTTCCCCCTTTTGTACAGAAGTAGCACTCCCACCTAAAATCCCTGTCTAATGTTTTACTGAGACTCCCAGAATACAGTGAAGACACAATAAGAGAGGTGGTACACCATGCCACATCTCAAGCACCACATGAATGCTGGTTAAATACAAAGTAAGTTAATGAAAAATAAAACACTTACACAACAGCAATTTTTAAAGGTATAACAACCCCCCCCCCCCGACTTCAGTGTCTTCGACCATCTTTTTAAAGCAAGTTTCGAATGTGATTTGGCAAAGAAATCGGCAGGCCTAAGGGAGGTTGGGGGGGGGGGTGCAACAATGCCCAACATTGGTACTAAAAGCGAAGAGGTACACACGGGTAAAAGAGAAAACGTCTCAAACAAACCGGAATTCAGTAAGGCATTTTTAAAAACAATATTACATGGTAAAACAACTACCCTACTTGACGGATTTTCATTTGCTCTAATGGCCAATCATCCTTATTTTACTGCATTTTTTTTCCTGAAAGAGTGTTAAATTTTACACGTTGAAGTCCTCACAGACTCGACGTTTTTATTAATCCGTTTAGATTGTTCGTAGCTGTTTCTAGCCAAGTTTAGCCAAGTTAGCGCACTCCGTGTGACAGCGTATGGTTGAAAGTCCACTCGCCATTTTTCACCCTGCACTTTTCCCAGCCGCAAAACATCCCCCTATAATAAAAAAAATGCTGTAAACACATTATGGACAACCGTGATTCATACATCAGACGATCGCAGAATTATATGACAAGCGGCCGGGTTTTGACAGGCCCGCGCTGGGCTGGCGGCGTACACAATTATTTACGTGCATGGCTTGACTCCTCACATGAAACAGTCGCCGAGTAATATTCGCGTGGAATGGTAGCGTGTACAGCGCACGTCAAAATTGGAAGGGGGGGGGGGGGGGTACTTTGGTATAAACGACACTGTACGTGTTGTATGTTTTGACAGTTACGGGTGGCGGGGCTTGGTGCTCGAGCCGGCGCGCTACCGGAGGCTCTCCGCCTAGACTCAGTGCCCCTCCGGTGGTAGTGGATAGACGACATCCATATACAACTTTGACAGTTAGGTATATCACTCGGGGGTAACGCAGTCTGATTGCGATTTTGGCATGGACATGTCAGCTGTTTGATCATCAATGAGCCATGAAATGCTCTGGAAGAGCTACTGGTGTTCTGTTATGACCGGTTTTGCTGAAGTGCACTGGGTTTGGCGATAGTCCTCATGAAATATGCTGCCCTTGGGTAGGATTGAGCAAGTTTGGGAATTGGGGGAAAATTACCTTAAAAATGAAAACTTGTTAAATGAGTCAAAAATGAAAACAATAAAAGTTTCCTTTTCAAGCTGTAAAACATGAATGAGAATGGTTTATACAAAACACTTAAAATTAATTTTAGAGGCCAGGCCGAGAACTGTTTTTTTTTATCCCGAAGGGGAGGGGGGGGGGACACACGATGAAGCCATGCCTTTTCTCGGAATACACAACTTAAGCAAAACACAACAAATAATCATTTTAAAGAAAAATTTAAATTAAGTTAACATTAACAAATGGAAACCGGATTCAATTAAAGTACGACAATCAAAGAAACAGAATGAATGTCGTTTGAAGGAATAAGCACGATAGAAGAAGAAGGAAAAACCTACCAAAAAACAAAACCAAGCAAACAAACAAACAAAACAAAAACTCCCAAGAGAGAAACACAACGAGCAATACAAATTATGAAGCCCCATGCCATAAAACATACCACTAAAAAAAAATCAGTTAAACTTAATTGAAAGAGTTTCGGGTGCTAGATTTGAAATAGTATAAATTATATTGGGACTGCAAAAAACTACCACAATTATGTCTATGCGAAACAAAGACTAAAAGTGATGTGGACTTTCCACAATCTAAATCTTAATTCTTAACTTTGCTCGTGAAGACATAACAAGTAGATTGCTTGAAACGTCGGGAACTTACAATATTGCACCGACGTTATAAGAAGTTTATTTGAAAGTTTCCACCTTGGTCATTAAACTCGCAGAGAATAAAAAATTACATTCGAAATGAAAAACCAGGTGTCAGAAATGATCTTAGACGATGAAAATTGTTAATAAATGATAGGTTAAAATGGTTTAAACTGTCATAAAACTCACCTTTGAAAAAAATATTTGAACTGGTGGCAAAGTTTGTCCGTTGCTGGAATTCAAGACTTTGAGAATCGTCAATCAGTGAAACGTGTTGATGACAAGGCTAATGTTAAATCCACATTCAGTTACAAACGCCAGTTGAACAAATGTCGACTAACTGAGATCCGATTTCCAAGTGGCATCCCTTAGAAGGTGGAGGCAGACGACACTTCAGAGTTTACATAAGCATTGTGGGTAATGTTGAATTTATAACCAGTCTGGATTCCTGACGAATTCCACGGAGGGAGCAGTGGCGTCACTGCCCGGGAGCCAGTCTTCATAGGGGGTAATATCCCCCACCATAATAGCTGGCAACTCACCAAGTTTCTATTTTGCACACCACAGTCATACAATAATAGTGATTACCACGTAAGTATTATCACCTACACACCACGTGTCCTGCCATGATAAAAAGACTCCCACCTGCCGACTGGCTCGATGTTAAAGGTGCGGAGTTAATAATACAGACACTTTGTGCACAACGTCAAAGCCTGCCCAATTGCATTCAATTACCCCAGATGCGAATATTGTAACTGACTGATTTTTTTTTGCAGTGCCCATTAGAGACATTCTGGCTAACTTGCACTCTGTCACCGTTCGCAGGAAGACTAGCCGTAACAATACTAATCATACGTGAATGTCTTTTGACGAGTTGGGAATCCATACATGGGCGTCATGATACAGTCTTACGTCACTCACGTAGTACCTGGTTTGCAGCCACATCCCTTTTAAAGGTGAAACTGGTCGAGGCAAAACCAAGCACCAGGTCCGGCCATTGCCCTCAAATGCACACTGAACTTACACAACCCTTGGATCTGAAAGTCAAACTTGGGCCCAATTACATAACCACTAAGCACAAAGTTTTATTTGGGAAGCAAAACAAAACCCTGAAATAGTTTTAAGCCATACAATGAGTAGCACTTTACAATGGTTTTTACTTGCAAGTGAATAATCAATCTTCTCACACAGTAGTAGTGCGCACTACTAAAGACGGGAACCAGTTTCCAAAAGTTCCCACTTGCATTTTGCGCAATTTGAGCTGTAGCGACGGAGCATTTTGGTTTTTGTGAGATGGTGCACCAGAACTAGGGTCTGTTTCAAACTTTGTTATCTCAAGGTTTTCGAAGAAAACTGAATTCTAACAAAATCACAACACATTTGTAGAGTGCCGCAAGAGCAGGGACCGCGCAGATGCTCTACGCTTTGTGTTAACTCGCCCTTTAACGAAGTTGAGATTTACCAGTTTGGGGAAAGCGAGAAAAGCAGCGCCGGGCTGCCCCGCACTAGAGGCGTCCCAACCCGTGGCTGTGGCCCCATTGTCTGGCAAACTCCTTCACATAAGGTGTGTTTAATGACGGGTTATAATGACATTAATGCGGCAGTCTTAAGGGACTAATGACTCTGTTTTGTAGGCGGCTGTCAGTTTTATGTCCCCTGCGACGTCGGTGAGCCATAGCATCAGATGTTTGTTGTATTAGCGTGGATGCCCCAATCACGGACTATGCACGCTGTTTAAAACTGTGCTGCCATCATTGTATGGTCCAGAGCTGCTGCAGTTTCACAGAAAAGCAAGCGATGTTGACAATAAATATTACAAGGAAAACTACAGTATTGTTTTGGGAAGAATAAAATTAACTTCCACCCCAAGTTTTAGTGATAATAATAAATAAAAGGAATCGAAAGTACTCCACACAACAAAACGATAAATGTTTAATCAAACTCACGTTTTAAACAAACGGAAAAACCGCCCATTGTCAGAGTTTTTGTGCATTTTAAACTCAGGCTTAATTTGATGGTGAAAGTATGTTTTATGCAACGGTGTTTGTTCTTTCCCCAACTTTGGCTTTATGTTAAAACAACGTTTTGACATTATTGGGATTGTTATCAGTGAGCCAGAATGAAAATTTAGGGTAGCTTTTTTTCCCCAAGAATCATTATCCTTCCGTATTTTGTCCCCTTCCTGTGTATTAAGTATAGGCATCCGTAAAGCGAAATATTTACACAAACGATTTTACATTTTTACATGGTAAATCGTTTGGCAGCAAAGCTAAATCAAAGTGATGATAAAAACGCACTTAGACAATCGTCCATTCATTGTTTTCCTCGTCTGCTTTACTAGTATGCCAAAAGCAATTTAGTTTCAAAACGCTAATGACTTGTAGTCGGTCCAAAAAGTTTAATGAGATACGCAAGTACTTCCGCTGTATAGACCTTTCCATTGTTGATAAACAAACAGCGCTGGTTGGCATGGACCGCCGAATGTTAGTAAAACATTCAATAGTGATAACAGATGTTTTACCCAATTTCAACATTTTCGGTAAACTTCTAATTAAATAAAATACCTCCCATGATCAGTTGCTTTGTTTCCAATAAATTCAACACTAATTTTGAATATTTGTGTAACATTGTTACAAACTGTAGTTATCTGTTTTTGTTTTGCATTTATGGGTTCCATAGTTTTCCAACCTGGGTTGGCAAAAACTTGGGCTGTGACGTTGTTAAAGAAAGGTCTATATTGACATGCTACACTGTTTTCGACTTCTGATGACGCCCTCTACAGTTTTGTTTACATGCCTTGTGTACCGCCAAGCTTCTACACGTTTTCTGCAATACGTCACTTGCAATGGAATTGAACACAAACTGCATGTAACGTTTTTGTCAGCTGTCCCACCCAGTCACCTTGTTGAAGCACAGAGAAAGGGTTGAAGAGTTGCGTAAATTGAACAAAACAGCAGCTTACCACAACGACTTTTAGAATCGAGCCGACAAAAAAACATTTTGTGTGCACGGAGAGCGGGGTGGGGTGGGCGGGGCTATACCAAGTGGTATTTATAAACCCGTTTTTCTTCTCACCTACAAAATATTCTCCACTGAAAGGACGTGGCGTAAAAAAACCCGACCACGTTATGTCTGAAGATCCCTTTGGGTGTCAACAGAGGGCACTGTTTGAAACCACTGAGCAGAGCAGTGACAGAGTTGCGACAACTTGTGATTAGAAGCCATCTTGTGTAAAAAACAAACAAACAAAAAACCCAAAACAAACAAACAAACAAACCCAAAACGTAACACAACATGTGTGAATACTGGGTGACAGACTAGTCTGTACATTGGGTTGTGCTGCATGCATTTGGACCAAAGAATGGCGTCCAGCAACCGCGTGACCGAAGAAAACTGGCCCCTCTTGTCGCAACTCAATTAAACGAATCTGCTACTGAGCTCCATTTCATGAAGCCCCGTTCGAAATGCATTGAGCTAGTTCTTTTTATTAAGTATGCTAAAAAAAATTGACCGGTTTCGGTATAATATTGTAACAGGGGAGATTCTGTGGGCCGCCGGAGATCTGTCTTTCCATACGGAGAACTGTTTACAAGTTTCCTCTGATAGCGCCCTCTTTTGAATCAACTTCATTCAGCCCGATTTCCCATAATACGACTGACAGAATCTCCGGGCCACAGATTCCCCTAGGACACCGGTGTTCAGGGGATTGTGTCCACCCATGAGGCAAATTGTTTAGAAATTTCGTCTGATAGCGCCCTCTTTTGACTGAATCTCCCTTTGCCCTCGTTACCAGTATCACTGCTGCCGACATCCATTTATTCGTAACCGAAGTCGCTTGATCGGACCGGCTTCATCACATTATGCATGAAGCTGTTAGTTTGATCTTCGAACATTGCAAAAGTGAGGGCGCTATTCTGGGCGGGCGCTCATCAGTTCACCGCCATACGATCAACGTATAATCACGAGGAAGTCTCGCAGAGATAGCAACATTATGATACACCTTCTAAAAACCCGCCTTTTTTCTTGTCTTATATTCCTTAGTCTTTTAGGTCATCGACCCGAATAAAATGAGCTCTACGTAGATTGACATTCTTGACAATCACAAGGTTGATACAGTTTGACCATACTAGAGCAAGGACCAGATTAAGGTCATTGCTCCATGGTCAGACACACTCTGTTCCCTTCGATGGTCTAATCTACTTCAATATATTCATCCTCCTGGACAGAAGTTCATTACCTTATAAAAATAAAACTAGTCTAGTTCAACCCTTTATTTCTAGCTACTCCTACAAGTTATTGATCACCAAAATAGTTTGTGAGCTGACCTTTCGACCCTAGCAGGCAGAGTCTTTCCCGACGGCTAAAAATGACAACACAAACAACAAAAGCAGGTATACTGGAAAGTGAAAATAGATGATAGAGGTGAAAGCAGAGAAGAGGGTAACAAAAAGGGGGAGGGGCTGGGGCTTTATGCGCACTTTTGGTTACTGGAGCAGCAAAAAGGAAACTCTCTCTGTTAGCGCAACGAGGAAGGAAATAGTTGCTTCCCTGTTGGTAACACAAATAGGTGTGTGCCCTTCCGTCATTGCTACAATGTATGACTGGCCACGATCAACAGCTTAATATTGCTATTCCCCATTATTTACCCATTGTGAGTCAAATCAGTTTAAACTGTTCCATTGTATTCATGCCCTGCGTCACAAACTAAGCTCGTAACATAGAAAAACACCCCCACAAAAAACCCAAACATAAAACACCACAGGCACCCACGTTTTCCATTTTTTACATCCCTGTGGAAACATCTTTTGTTCTTTCCTTTGTCCCTGTAGTTAAGAACCTCCCATAGACTTTGTGCACAAAATTCCTTATGGAGCACCCTAGTCTTTAGAATTTCCCTATATGGAGACCTTTTTATGTTCCCTTTTCTGTTTCGTTCTCGGTCTCCATAAGGTAGTGAATATGAAATCACGTTTGTAATTCCCGTAAATCGAGGACTTTAGTTTTCCTATTGTTTGGACGACGTCCTCGCTCGGTCAGAACACCCAGATCCCTTTTGTTAAAGTCCTCGGTTTCAAGGGGTAGAAACGCTCACCCACAAACACACTGTGTTGTAGTCACCCTGTGGACATTCCTTTGTTCTATACACTTAAATAAAGACCGATAGCCTATAACAAAAAGTACGGGGTTAATGGTGCGTACCTTTTTATTTACATGGTTCCTATAAACGGTGGATCATAACCACAAACTTTGTAAACAAAATACTGAAGCCTTTTGAACCGCTGGTGACCCTGTCTCAAAGACCAATAATAAAGTATTGTTAATACAAACAAAATCGGCCTAGAACCTAAGTGCACTTTGAATAAAAGTGCTGTTCATGATCATGAATAAAATGACCTGCCGTCGATTTCACCAAACTCTTCCTAACTTAGGATTAATCTTAGGACTTAGGACGAGTCCCAGCCTTGCATTGTAACATGTAAACCTTGAGATTAATCCTAAGTTAGGACTAGTTACTCGTCCTAACTCGAGATAGGATTAATCCTAGCGTTTCGTGAAATCGGCTGCTGCGTCGGTATGGGACATCACCCGCAGGCACAATTTGTACAGAGCTCGTTGTATGGAGATTGTACCATCTGATTTTTTTTATTCACTTTTGATATGAAGAAAGGGGTGATATCTCTAAACCTGCCCAGCTGTTATTTGTTATAACTCTTGTATTTATGTGGAAAGTATGATACAAAGTGTAAGTTTTTCTAGATGACCAGTAGGCCTATAGTAACTTGCCTGCCAGAAAGGCCCAGAAATGGTCACTCTTTTTGTAAACAAGGTTAGGCCTGGTGTTTACGTACCTATTTCAAAATAATACAATGGAATCATGTAGTTGGATGGACTTTAAAACAATCATTCTTCTTTCGATTTCGCCGGAATTGAACTTGAGCCTGGTGTGGAACGTGCATAAAATCAGTTCTCAAAACAGAAACTGAACTCGGTCCAGCAATTCACCTTTGTTCACACACACAAAAACAACCTCTCAAAAATTGCTGTCAATAATAGCATGGTATTATTAATAATTGTTGTCAAACAGTAGCTAAAGCTTTCCCAAACGATATAAATTCATAGAGATAAAGTTAAACACATTCCTTGAATTGCGTAAACCACTCGAAATGGATTAGATTGAAATGTTTGCACAAAAGTGTCATACCTTTATCGTGTTTGCAATGGGATAAGTCCATTACATCAAGCCCATTTTACATAATAATGATCTGGGTTCCAAAAAGATCACCAAAAATGAAATGCGTTGACTGAGGTGGTTTGTTTTCATTAGGTTTGGCAGCCAGTTATTTGTTAAAAATGTTGGCTGAATGGCATGATACAATACTCAACTCAGGTAGTAAGAGCTCTAGAATCTTCGTGTTGGTGTAACAAGCTTTAGAAGTCTAACAGTTCAAAAGAAACATTTTTCGAAAGTGACAGACTATAAGGTCCCCCCCTTTTCAAAATGGCGGGTATATTTGGATTGGCGGCTATAATTTCAAACCACTCACTACACCCAGTAACTCGGGACAAAAGAGGTTAATAAACAGAATACTCATTTTGGTGTCTCCTTAAATACAGCTTGAAGAGTCTACTACAGTTCAAAAAGAAGCATTTTCGAAACTGCCAAATTATCCTATCTTTCTATCTGCTGGACTATTTGTTCGAGAGCCTGACTATGCTAAAATAATGATGTAACAAGTAAACTTATCTAAGTTTGATTACCGATAACCATACACAGACCGGTAGCACTCGACTTCCCCTATAAAACGGAGACTTGTGTAACTTAACACAAACATGTATTTATTTTAACACAAAGATTATATTCAGATACTATAATAACAAAACACTTAATTGCTGTGGCGTCCCAGTTGACGGCATAGTAAGGGTCTAGGTGCAGTATAGACCATCTTTGGAGTATGCTAGTCCAGACCTGTGTTGCCAAGGTTATTTAGCCAGTACCCAAACTGAGCACTTTGAAAATTGCAAGATCAGAAAGGGCCCAGATACACTTTCTCTAATAATCTTAGCAGTCATATACTTCTTATTATTTGTAACACAAGCTAGAGATCGAAACACTCAAAGAGTAAGACGTGTGCAGACCCCTTTAAAAATGTGTAAAAACCTTTTAGATTCTGAGTACAGAGAATGGCTCTTCCCTGCACGGCCCAACACTTGCTTAGCACAGAAAAATCTTGCTTAGAAGAAATAGGTTACCAGCCCAAAATTCCATAAAGTTTACATTTGGCTTGTCACTGGTGCACCACTCCCTTTTTGGGGGCTTAGCAAAGATATTATCTAAGCAGAATTTTCTGCTTAACAGCTTTATAATATTGGCCCCAGGTCAAAGAATCTTTGAAACTCCGACCAACTTGCCATCCTCTTTGCCGAATCAATAGATACAAAAACAGCCCAAAGAAAAAACAAAAATCAACAACAACAACAAGGATCAGCAATTGATGACAGTAAAAAAAAATTCACCAGCCTACAGCTTCGATATCTAGCGTAAAAGAGCGAAGTGGTGTTGCTACAATATCCCAGACACGGCCCGACAATTTTGTCCACATCGGATGCTTTTTAGAGAGCCCAACTACATGTACACTGTGACAGGTTCTGTACTATTTTGTCAGTGCCATGCCCACGTGCGAACCTCAGCGTCAGACTACCCTACGAACAGTAGTCCTTCAGCGCACAGTGTGCGCTTTTAAGCGCCGAGCTATTGTGAACGATATCGATCACAAAAAGTCAAAGTGCTACTAGCGTCATATTATGTCACTCGTGCCTTCAA
Organism: Pisaster brevispinus; assembly: GCA_023634235.1. NCBI lineage: Eukaryota > Metazoa > Echinodermata > Asteroidea > Forcipulatida > Asteriidae > Pisaster > Pisaster brevispinus. The sequence continues at coordinate 1,949,690 of JAMKCF010000014.1, read as the reverse complement.
CTCGCACAGAAAACCTTTGCGCCTCCGTCAACCGTGTATAGTTATCCGATATTATTGATTAGCACCAGTGGATTATACACTGTGATTAACTTTTGTTTGATTGTAAAAAAGGTCACTTCGATTGTGGGGAAACACGTCGGTTCAGATACCCTGAGTGGATAAAAGCAGCCATGGTCAAGTGCGGAGCGGCAAAATATTGCGTTGTTGGGATCATCCGTGTGGGGATATTGTGGCAGCTAGTGTCCCATGTTGTTGGTAAGTATAAAAATTAATGGTCCATGCATTATACTTCGTCTGTTTCAACATGTTCACTCTATATATTTATTAACATTGTCATTATTATTTCATTCAGTTTGTTTAACCATGGAGGTTGAAATGGATGGGTCAACTTACTATTGATCAATGAAAACGAACATACTTTATATTAACCTAGACATACCATTGTACTTTTGGGCAGGCACACGATTGAAAGTTTTATTATCGGCATTTCAACATTCTCAAAAAAAAAGAAAAAGAACTATGATTTTTTAGAAATAGATTTTTAAATTCTTCTTTTATCACGAGTAAAAACAAAACAAAAAGAGAGTACGCTGCAAAAGTCAATGAAATTTTCTCTTCCTAACAAAGACACCCTTGCACATTTTGACTACATTCTTGACTACTTTTTGTTGGTAACGTGTTTAGGTAATTTTCACCGACGCTGGAACAATGTCAGGAAGGGTATAGGAAGAACGGAATACAGTAATCTGCACCCGTTGTTTACACTGGATCGATAATATGCATATAATGGGGAAGGTAATGCGGAATTGTGTAATGATACCAGCTCACCGAGCTACATCAAACAATAGACTTTGAGCATCCGTTTACGGTGTGCCAGTGTAGTCCCAAAACGTCACTATTTATATGCAAGGACAAAATAACATTCGAGGAAGAGCTGCACGCATTTCCCCTTTAAAACTTTAATTTCCAGGAAGTTATGAACTTGAATATGGATTAGTAATTCCTATAATCTTTGACCCTTGTATGTCTCAGTTCGTTGCGTACAAAAAAATTGTTATTTGATTTTCCTCTGTTGGGCTTCAGAGTAATTCATGCTCAGGTCTCTTCACGCTTGGATTGTTGCAACTTGTAAACATTTTACGCCCAAGTGTACAGAACACGTAACACGTGACATCCCACGCTAATACAAAAAGCCATGGACTCAGGAGTGCGTTGTATGACGCGTGGTCACGTGGTGGTCTTTTACACAGCGGAACAAAACAATCTATAAACAGGTTATTTCTATGTTCGACTCGGAGGAATTTGTTAGAAACGAAGCAATAGAAGGATCACACAAACTCGAAGGCAGTTTATACATACCCCAAAATGTGACGGAGAAAACTTAACATCACACTATGGAGATTACACTGTCTAATTTTTTAATCAGTTTTGGATATTGAGAGAAAGGCAAACTAGTCTCAAAACTTGTTCAATCAGCGAGTTTTTTTTTTCTAAATCTTGAATTTTTTTGGAAACCATGACACGTTATTTATAATTTCCCATACGACCAGTGTAGCATCTTGCACGCCAGGAAATGGCCTGGAATGTACAAGATCACTCTTTTTGTAAACAAAAGTTTTGTAAACAAAGGTTTGGGTCGCTGTAAGGTTATCCAACGGCAAATTCAACAAGTGGTTTCCAAACACCAACAAGGTCGCGAAAACATCCCGGTGTGTAATTTAATCAAGTATGGGTCAACACGGAGATGTGAGTGTGAATAATCACAAAACTCGATTTTAACTGCGAACAAGTGTGCAAACAACAGACCCAGAGAAAAAGCAAACACGGCAATAATTTGGGTTGTTCTAAAACCCCCCTCGACCCAACCTCTTCCCCAGGGTGTGTCGAGCAGTACGAGGTTGACTGCTCTCTCACCCTGGTATTGGAACATGTGCATATCCAACAATTTTGGATACGTATGCAAATTAGAATAGTCTGGCTGCATATCGAAATTCACATCTTCGCCATAGTCTCGTGGTCTGGTACCAGATTTAGTAGCTTGTATGTATTGGAAACATGTACATGTGCTAATGTAATGTTGTTGTCCAATCAGGGTCCAAGTGAGGAGTTTCCATCCCAGGGTTTACTATTTACGAACATGGCTGGAAATAAAGTAAACCATGGAGACGAGGTTGCCCTCGACCCCTTCGAAACCCAAGACTTTCGACCCTTCAACGTAAACCCCATAATCGAAATGTGTCCCAAATTCGAGATCATCTGAACATCGTTTTAGCCGATACAGGCAGAGTGGGCGATCCGCGACACTTAAGACCGTGACAAAAACGACGACTCTGGGATGACTTGGCTTCATTGTCAGTGTCGCAGAGAGTTGCGAGGAGACCACTTGGAATTAAGTAGTTTTGTGTGAAACAATTTAAAGTGTTTTGTAGCAGATTATTTGTTTCTTCAATATGGATGAGAAATAAGTTGCTTACAGCTGGAAGACAACAAATAGTCGGGGTCAAATCTTATCACGTAAAATTACTTGGTAGTACGTTTTAAATACCTGACTTGTAGCCAGTTGCACTTTCTCAAGAACCTTGATGTAATAATTTAACGGGCAATTAGAATTGTAATGTATGTTTTCGTTGCGTGTTTTAGCCGTGACCTATAGTTCGTGCGTACTGATTTATGATCTGTGAGTACGACCGATGGGTTGTTGTGATGGACGAACAAACGCTCCACCAAAACAACATGTATGGTCAAGGTCGGTACTTGTTGAAAGGGTGGGGCGATATTATTGGCCATTCGAATGCCGGTGTCAAGAGGAGAAATCTGGCCCCGGACTCTGAGTGCACCCTACTGAACAGCGCGTCCGGCCTCATTATTATTTTGTAGGCCCTCAAACTCAAAATGTTCTATTCTAGACAGATTTTAGAGCCCAAATAAAAGGGATACGGTGTAAAAATTGTTGTCCAATTGTGACCTGGGGGTTGTTGACTTCCAACTTCCCAAATGAACTCTCTTCCTAATTTCCCGTTTACTGTAAAAAGCTGTGAGACTTCAAAGTACTTTTTTTTCTAAACTAAGCATTTTGCACTGTTCGCTGAGTTCGAGGAAATACTGAGTATACAGTACTTTACACACATCGGTGTTTGGGTAAAAAATCAACGAGTCTTATCCCCCAATGCAATTTTAACATTGATAAAATAATTACTAATAGAATGTGAATGTATTTTCTGTTGCATGGTTCAGAACGCAATGTACTCATACGTCCAAAACCAATACTAAGGTTGTGTGACGGGAAAACCCCGGTGCCACAGTTAACTTCTCTCAACAACCGGTGTTAGGTTAGTATCGAAGGGCGTATTAGTGTCGAAACGGTAACCTTTCCGTTTCGGAACATCAAACCTACAGACTCGCAAGGTCTGTTGATTGATTGCAGGAAAGTAATGCCGCGGAAGCCATCGCCCTCTTCGCTCATATCTCTTACCCTATAGGCAAATAAATTCCGGGAAGATTACAAATTACATTACGATTAAAAATGAGGAAAAAACCCAATTACAATACTTTAACAAAAGTGTGACGGTTGATGAGAAGACGTTTATTTGTCACAATCATTATCAAGGCCTACCACGTTTGCGGTGTTTGTTTTGCCGAGTCATCCGCTGATAAGCGTATAGAATACCACTATACCATAACACAAACCAGACAAAAAGAAAACCTTGTACAATGGAAGATAAGAGATTATTGGTACGCCGTACTTTTATAACCAAAGTCCTCGCCGTGCAGGTTCAAAGTGTCGGTATGATTATCAATAAAATAATAATATCGTCTCCCCTTCAAGTGTAATTGATCTTCTGAGATCCACTCATTTTCCAGTCGGTTCCTTTATGAATTAAGAGGGAGAAAACAAAATCAAAAGTGTCGAACCTCACTTTAAAATGATGTAAATTATCACTATATTTGATCCATATCCAGAGCAACATTTGACACATGAGATTGATTGGATATCAACAACAAACAGGTCTGTACATTTCAAAGAGGAATTTTTGCGTCAGCCAAAAATGTCAAATTCATTGCCGTTTTGATTATCATCAACATTCAGGAAATGAAGCAAACGATTTCCCGTATAAAAATGTAAAGACCCGTATATTTGAACATAATGTGACGTCATTTGATGTTTTTGGATGTTGAAAAAAAAAAAAGCCCACCCACAGAGGGGTATTTATCACTATTGAATTTTACACCGTTTTAATATAGAGACTTCTATTTCCCACACTTTCATAAGGACTATGTTTGGAAAAGGAGTGCATCACAAAACTGACTTTAATAGATGTTAATTTTGCATCGGGGATAAAGAATATTAATTTTGGTTTTTACCCTACACCGATGTGTGTTAGCACTGTATACTCAGTGCTTTCCCGAGTTCTGTGCAAAAAAATCACAGGCATATTACTCGGGTGGGATTCGAACCCTGCCTCTAGCTACCGGGCAATCTCGGTGGTCTAGTTGGTAAGACACTGCTCTAGAATTGCAAAGGTCGTGGGTTGGAATCCCACCCGAGTAATATGCCTGTGATTGTTTTCACAGAACTCAGGAAAGCACTGAGTATACAGTGCTAACACACATCGGTGTAGGGTAAAAACCAAAATTAAAACTGACTTTGTTTGCCATCTTTAAATTTAAGCTTTATATTAACACCAGTATGGGTGTTGTTTGCATCACAAATAAGTTCCCCAACCTTCGAAATGTCGCCCACAGTTACCTTTCAAATCGGCCGCTTAAGTAATTGCCCCCGGTGTCCTTCAATAACTTGCTTAGTTGTAAAGTGCAGTGTGCCAATAGATTGTTCCAATACGCAGTATAGATTTAACGTTTTCGTAAACCCTGTGCTACAGAAGTCACTGTAACAATTATAAGTGTACATATATAATCCGCCAGGTAGATCTGTCATAAATGACACTCCTGGCGGTTTTTTACGAATGATTAAACCTTACAATACCTTGTAAGGTATACAAGGTGAGTTGGCTCGTATTGCTTCCAGACCAGCTAGAAACACCGGGGCTACCCGCTTCTCGTTACGATAAGTGTAACTGTTTTTTTTTAACGTGCATTACACAACACATGTGACCACCGGCTTTACATCCCGTCCGAAGGACGAAACAATGGTTAGGTGTCTTGCTTAAAGGACACAAGTGTCAATGCCGGGACTCGAACCCACGAACCAGCTCTTTGCTTATCAGAAACACCGGAGCTTGAGTCGGGTACGCTTGACCTCTTGGCCACGAAACGCCACGATGTACTCCCCTATTGAAATCTGGACCATTCCACATATCTAAAAAAAAAATTAAAAAAAAAGTGGGCGTGGCAGTTTCCAGGGTTGTGTTTTGTGTAATGGGCTGAGAAAACCCCCACAACCATACACAGCGTACACAATCTGCTACATGTCTTAGCATCAGGGTCAACACAGCCCATACATATCCAACCCTATGATGATCAAGTGAAACTGTAGTCAGTGTGACCACATGACTACCACAATTTAAGTGTGATTACCGGTAGACGGCACTTAGTAAAGGGTTTTAACGGTTGATTTTTGTTTTGTTTTTTGAAAATGGTATTTTTTTAGCTTTGTCCCCATCCGATCTCTCCCACGAGTGCCTTCGACCCTGTGAGTGGCCAGCTAAGCCCAAGGTGTGCAAGTATGAGTTCACTTCGGAGTGGTACCACACTATGTCGAAAGCTTGTTACGACTGCCCGTTCAACATGACCGACTGTGCTCGGTCAGATTGCATACCGCTCAACGGTGTTTCGAGACCCATTGCCGTGGTTAACCGGATGATCCCCGGTCCAAGTGTGCAGGTAATTAACCTTTATGTTGACATTTGTTCCAGGGTATTTAAAAGTTCAAGAATCCCAATTCCAATCACCAACAATCAATCAATCAACAATCAATCAATCAATTAATAAATTAATCGATCAATCAATCAATCCCTTTTAATTATTGGTGTAATTTCCTTAGGTATGTGAAAAGGACACGATCGAGGTTAAAGTTATCAACCACTTAAAGAGTTATGCCGAAGGGACCACAATCCATTGGCATGGGCCGCATCAGTTTGAAACACCCTACATGGACGGCACAGCTATGACGTCACAATGCCCCATCCCCATGGGTGCCAGCTTCACGTATAGGTTTGATGCGGTCACCTACGGAACCCACTGGTGGCATTCGCATTCAGGCATGCAGAGGTCAGACGGGGTGTTCGGCGCGCTGGTGGTCCGTCAGTCCGCAAAGAGAGAGCAGCACGAAGCCCTCTACGATCTGGATCTCCCCGAGCACGTCGTCCTGGTTCACGATTGGCTGGACCAGATGACGTTGGTGAAATTTGGCGCTCATCACCACGACAGCGGTAGCAACAAACCCGAGTCGGTGCTGATCAACGGTAAAGGGCAGCGGCTCTCATTTGCCGACTCGGAAACCAACCAGACCGCATTTACGGCTCGCGAGACGTTTTCAGTCAAGCGGGGGATGCGGTTCAGATTCCGTGTGATCAGCAACGCCATCACGAACTGCCCTCTGAAGATTTCCGTGGACGGCCACAACCTGACTATCATCGCAAGCGACGGGGCCCCCCTGAAGCCAACCGTAACAGATGCGTTCATCATTTACGGAGGCGAGAGATACGACTTCGTCCTGCACGCTGACGCCGCCATTGGCAACTACTGGATGCGTGTGAAGGGGCTCGCCGATTGCCGGTACTGTCAAGAGCTTGCTGTAGTACGATACGTGGGCGCCCCCAACGAGGATCCGACAGAGGACGAGGCCATTGACCGACAAGGGGTGATTGTTAATCCATTTAACGAAATGTCCAGCAGTACAGCTATTTCAGTGGCTGAACTTGATGCAGCAGGTAACAATCGGATTGTATACGTATGCCGTGAAAAAGGGAAAGAAATCAAAACAATATAAGAAAGAAGAAGCAATTTACAAATTTTTTAAGCCAATGCTATTTAACCATAATGTTTACCAAACAGACTTGTATGGGAACAAAACATTGAAAGCATGAAAACATGAACAATGTTTATGACACTACTAAGGTTTTTACATTATTTCATAAAATAACTTTAATTTCACAGAACCCGATGATGCGACGAGCGTAGAGCGAGCTGACGCTATATACTACCTTGGCCTCGACTTCAATAAAGTCAATAACTACAACTTCCACGACCCAATCCTTTACCCCATCGAGGACATTTCAAAAACCCATCACCTTTACTCCCCGCAAATCAACCACATATCCTTCAAATTCCCCTCCTCGCCACCACTCACCCAATATGAGGACATCTCCATGGACGAGATTTGCACACCCGAGACTGCATTTACTAATAAAGACTGTGTTAAAGAATATTGCGAATGCATTTACACTATTCAAGCAAGAATTGGAGAGGTAGGTATTACTATTTCTTATGAATATTTATGAGCAGAAAACACTCACTGATTGGTTGAATAAAGTATTGACATCATCGTTTCGCAAAATACAACATGATGTAATGATACGTGTTTGGTATCGATTAACAGCTTCGTTAGACTTTAGGTGTCGCTCTATATCAACATGCTATTATTTTTAGTAGCCTTTTCTCGAAAAAAAATATAAGATTCACGAGAATTTCTGTTCCTTTTTCGTCAGGTTGTTGAGTTTTTGTGTGTGTATGCGATAGAGTTACATTAGTACACAATGTTTCGACACACTCAGACGAGATGGACAAGTTCCTGAATTTCTCGAAACCAAATAACATTTACAAGATTCTTTCTTTGTTCCCTTTTCTTCAGGTTGTCGAGTTTGTTCTTGTGGATGAAGGCGTTGCATTTGATGCTAGTCACCCAATGCATCTACATGGGCATTCGTTCCGGGTGGTTGCCCTCGAAAAGTTGGGCCAATCGACGAGCGTGCAAGAAGTAATTGAACTTGACAGGGCAGGTAGTAAAGCCATTCATTTATTTGAAAGTATACTAAAAACAGGAAGTCTGGTTTCAGCTTGACATTAAATTTACCTTTGAACTTTATTTGAACTCAAGAGCTATTGTCCTCAAAAAGGTCACACTGAATTTCCCTGACAATATTTTGCGGTTTAAATTGACAACGAGACAGTGTATTAAAGGAGCCTCATCGACTGTGTAAAGTCTCGTGCATTTTTTTGTGAACCATTGACCCCTTGCACATAACACAATCGCTGAGGTTAAACAATGGAAATGTGCACGCGTGCACGCGCACGCTCAACTCTGGGCCAATGATAGGTCTTCATTGAACTCGCCAGTGCTTTTAGAGCGTATGACGTCATATGCAAGGAGTCTATTGGTTTGTTCCACATTGCGTAGATTTAATAACGTGTGCGTTTTCATTGTTCATCATCGGTTTACCTCTAAGATGGCGGCTTAATGACGTCAACGAATGAGCTCTATACCCATGGTAACCAGTGTAATATACCCGTAGCAACGGTAGCTTCTTGGTACCTAGACGTTGTAGTAGAATACGTATTTGGTGTTATAAAACGAACACTGACTGCTACGGTTCGCCTCACGAAAAAAACAAGACCGCTCCGGGGGATCACCGCGGGAGTCTCTATGTTTTAACCAAAGCACTCGAATCAGTCAATATTTATTTGCATACTATAGTTTAATGTGTCTAGATGCAATCACCACATGATTGCAGGCCGACGTGTTTAGTCTACCAATAAAAAACACGTTAATGATTAATGAAAAGTCAGAGGGTACGAGGGTTAATCATAAACAGGAAATGGTTATATCAGATACGACACGTAACGAGTCTCAATTAATTAACTACACAGGTAATATAACACGGAAGCTGACCGGTGCACCAAGGAAGGATACGGTGATTGTACCCGATGGTGGCCTGACGGCAATTCGATTCGAAGCCAATAACCCCGGTTGGTGGTTGTTCCACTGCCATCTTGAATTTCACGTAGAGGTAATCAAACCAAAATGTGCTATCCGGTCACACTTTTAGGCAATGTAAACTTTTGGTAATATTGTCAACGACCAGTGTCTTCAATTGGTGTATAACCCAAGTATAACCCAAATTCATTTATCTTTATCCTCGTTGTGTCTTCATTTAGATTGGCATGTCTCTCCTTGTTCGCGTTGGAACCCAAGACGACCTACCGCCAAAACCCAAGGACTTTCCACGCTGTGGTAACTGGTATCCGCATGGGGTCGAAGAATCAGGGTCTACTGTCATGCCGTGTGGGGGCGCTATTTCCTACAGACTGTCCAGTGAACTGTTAACACTAAGCTTCGTTGTTTTCTTCTTTATAAACAAATACAAATAGATCTTTAAGAGACCAAAAAAAAAAAAAAAAAAAAAAAAAATCCGGTAAAAGAAACACTAGTTTTTGTATGTATATTTTTATATGCAGGTTTATCTACTTTGTAGATATACTCACGCAATTTCGGGAGTGTGTGATCTTAAGTTATTCACGAAATACTACAAAAAAAGTGCAACAAAATCAAATAAATAAATTTGATGGTTGACGTGTTTGTATCACACTTCAACAGAAACTTTATGGGTATATATAATAAATGTGTTCTACAAAAAAATGTGCTTTGCGTGCCTTTTATGCTTTTAAGCTACTAGCGTTTAATATAAGCGTTTTAATCTAACAACAGTCGGAATTTACGATTCCGGCCGGCCACCGGGGGGGGGGGCCTGACCCATTTTTGGGGGTAAGGCTGACCTGGAAACTGAAAAAAAAAGAAAGAAAAAAAAAAAAAAGTTGATCCTGGATTCTGCGTAAGCTTGACCCACTTCTAGGTCATTTTGACATAGATTCCAGGTCATACTGACCCAGAAATGGGTCAATGGGTCAGCCCTGATCGAAATCCTGAACCGGGGTCAGTTGTGACCCGGATGTTTTTTTAGCCTGTATAGTTATGCGTGATATGCATACGCTGCTTCCTGCTTATCACAAGTATTTTAAATTAACAGATAGATTTCTTGGTGACTTTATGATGCATTTATTTACCCTTTTCCATTTTTGTACTCGTACTCATGTCTACTCAATTTTAAGTGTATTTGTGTATTAAAATGATTACTTTTAATAGTTCAGTCAACGAACCAATGCACATGTAGGGCCTACTACAATAAGTATTACTGTAATCCAAGTCGAACTTTATTTTCATTTTCCTCTTATTTTAAAATCCAGCTAACAGACTAACACTTCCTGTCGGTGAGTTACCTTTTTGAACAGGTACTATAAACGGGTCTCTTCTGATTGGTATGAAATACCTTGTATGTAAACTGATTTATCTTGTGATTGTAAAAATCATTTAGAATATTGTGATATTAAATTAAGACACGGTGGGAGACTTTAAGCTACATGTAAACGTTTCTCGGCTGATTTGTCAAAACAATTTTATCATAATATGAAAACTTCAGAAAGAGCCTGTCGATGTGACCAAACCTGCACAGTCATACACGGATCAGACATTTTTTTCAAAGTCAGTGATTTTTATACATTCGCAAAAAAAACGAGGAAATCCGGTTCATTGACCCGGAACCTGCGCTTGGAAATTAAATGTTTGTTTACTCCGGGTTAGTGTGAACTGGATCGGTATGTTATACTCAGGATCAGGGAAAAACTGAACCCAAATAACAACACAATGTGCGTCGTACAGGGTGTTACAATGATCCAGATATGACCCCAAATCGCGTCATTTCGTGGCGTAGAGTAAGTATGAAATAGATAAATGTTTTACACATTATGTAGAAAAACTGTGTGGTTAAACTTTCACAATATTAATTTTTTCCTGATTTTCCCCTCGATTGCCAAACTGAAGTTTTTTTGAATATTCAACTGCGCACTTACCTCTACTTCACCTTCTGGCTACATTGTTGGGCAGGGGCATTGTAATGAATCAACTCTTTGAAAAAATACGTGTACCTCACCCATAATTCATTGAAATACTGTAGGAAACGTGTCGCATTTGGGGGTATTTATGACACGCAAGGTTCGGTGTGATTTGAATACAACCTTTAAAGACTGTATTGTATAAGGACGCTAGGTATGTTTGTGGCCATGGTTCAATAAACGAGAAGGAAAGAAAATGGTACAAAAAATTACCCATTGAGAGACTATACCGCGTCTACGGTGTGCCACCATCACACTACCGTCTGGTTCAACCTCGGCATTTTGCATCATTCTACTGCATAACATTGACAGGTAAGCTGGTTTGTTGATCGCCAAACTAAGGCAAACAATAATGGAGAGCGAGTGGTCAGTTTTCAGGCATGTGTATAGGGTTCAAACTGCAAGCAATGACGTTGTCTGGTCCGTCATCAACATGGTTAAACTGAGTACACTCTTAAAAATACGTGGTTAAAAAGTAACCACGATGTGGTTATTTTTAACCACGTTCCCGGCGTCAACTATGCACCGACCCCAATGGTGTCAAAAATGACCACGGACACGTGGTCAACAAAAACAACCACGTATTGTTGTCAGAAATTGACCAAATTCGTGGTTGAAAAGTAACCCAATTCCGTGGTTAAATATTATGGGATTGACATCATTGGGGTAAAGCCATTGACCACGTATCGTGGTTGTCAGCATGGATCAAATTCAAAATCCCGTGGCCAAAAAAAGTTTTAAAAATCTGGCTGTGTAGACTCCTTGAATAAAAAATATGTACACTTCGTTTGATTCTCTAAAACAAATTTATTTTCTTATCATAATCATAAGAAAGTTGCATACAAACATATATTTAAAAATTTAAATACACAAAGGGAAGCATTATTTTAAAGGCACTGGACACGTTTGGTAATTGTCAAAGACCAGTATTCTCACTTGGTGTATCCCAACATATGCATACAATAACAAACCTGTGAACATTTGGGCACAAATTGTTCATCGAATTTGCAAAAGAATAACACCCTTTGCATTACTTTGTGCATGTTTTCCCCGGCCAATGTCAACAAAAATCCATTCATTTTAACTGCTGGCTCATTCAATTTCGTTTTGAATCAGCATTCAACAGTCAAAGGGAGTAATTCACCAGTTTAGCATTCACTGGTCAAATACGATCATTCAATTTCATCAGACCGCAAGATTCATTCAATTTCGCACAAGCCAGCAGCAAGACCTGGTCAACCATTCAATTTTATTTATGAGCAAACATTTTCCAAATGCTTACATTCAAATTCAAATTCTATGTTATGTGCTTTCTGATTCGTATAGCTGCCTATATACATTACATATAAAGGCAGAATGAAAAGATTGCTGCCAGTGGTCGGTACAGAGCAGCGAATAATGTAGATAGGGGTAGACTGATTGAAGCATTCGAGAATAACATTAACTTGTTTTTAAATTGTATAATGAACCCTTATAATTGTAAGCTTTTGTTTCCTTTGAAACATTCGTTAACTTCTAATTTGAAATGGTCCTGACATTAGCAGAAAAACAAAGACATAAATACCAGGGCAAAAAATATATCAAGGCTAGAGCAAAAGAATTAGTTTTGCATTTCAAAGTTATCGGGTGCAGGCTTGAACTTTAAGGAAGGGTAACAACGCAAAAGGAACAACTATTTTTTTAAATTAAGAAAAAACACATGATATAAATAAAATGTAAAATACATGGAAACACCTCTTACAAAGGACAATCTATGTGCTAGACTGCTTGTAAATGAGTTATAGTTCCCAGTTTACTCATAAAGCCATTGCTCTCCAAACCAAGTAAGTTTTTATGGTAACAATTATTTTGAGTAATTACCAATAGTGTCAAGGGTCTGGGTACTTTTTGTAACACAAAACACAATGTCCACAGATTTACATTAAACTCACTCAGTTTGAAGATAATGATGTTAGAAATTTAAGCTTCCCTTAAAATACAATTTGACAATGTCACGAAAATATTTTTTGTCTCAGTTTCAGCATGTAAAACATATTTCCAGTTATGGTATTTTACCATAACTTGTTAAAATAATACGTTTGTACATACTAGAATAATGTTCGTCTCACTGTGAGACGAAAATTATTTGTGTGACTTGTTTTAACTCATTTCTCAAAAACTACAGCACCTCAGCAAGTAGTGCTTTAAGGGAAGCTTTCTACCATCATTATCTTCAAATCGTGTAAGTTTAATGTAAATTGTGGACACTGTTTTGTGTCCTGCAAAAAGTACCCAAATCCTTTAAACTTTATGCGTGTTCCAATTGATGGGATGAGATGAGGGGTGATTTCCTTCTCCTGGTCTAGCAGTTTAAAGGCTTCATCATCAATGTCATTCTCTGAATTAAATAGAATATAAAATACAAAAGGTAAGTTAATTCTTTGAATTAGAATAAAAATACAATAATTAAATAAAATATAATACAAAAAGTTTGAAGGCTCCATCCTCAATATTATTCTCTAAATTAGAATAAAAATACAATAATTTGTAAACAAAAGAAAAAGTTTAAAGCCTTCATTATTACTTGCTTTCTCAGAATTCGAAAAAATATATATTTAAATAAAATAATACATTTAAAGGCTTCATCAACAATGTCATTCTCTGAATTAAAAAAGGCAACAATTAAATTTGAAAAATAAAGAAAAAAGAAAAAAAAAAACCTTCAAACTAACTTAAAAATATAAGTTTAAATTGATTTTTTTTTCAAAAGCCTAAAAAAGTTCAACAAACTTCAGAAATAATTCAAAAATTATTATCACAAATAACCTTAAGCCTTCCAACAAGCTATGGTCGATAATAAAAAAAGCACAGGGCCTATAATTTGTTTTTCTTAATTCCTATTATAACCCTCACTTTCTTTAAAATGTGTATTATTGGAAGCCTATTGTGTGGGGGATTGCTTGTTGATTTGTGGGGTTAATGAGGGAAAAAAGCCAGACAAACTTTTTAACAACACACAAAATTGAACAAAAACGGTTTTTTTTTTTTTTTTTTTTTTTTTTCATAGGCTGAAAAACATTCAGGGAATATTTAAGGACGGGGATACAACATAATAATAAGTTATTTTATAAATGTCAATGATGAAAAAAGTGGACAAAAGTCCTACCAATCTTCCCCGTTTTAAATGGCATTGATTTTGGGATTATCGTGTCCCTACACTAAAACTATTTCCTTCCCATGTGCAGAAATGCCGTGTCTCAGACCTTAGAAATTGCGTGCGCGATCTTATTGGTATACATTGTACTGTGGGGACGACGATCTGGGGTATGAGTAAGTACGAGTACAGCGCTTCAGGAGGGATCGCGCATGCGCGTAAGGATAATAACACCGAAGCGTGGCTCGCTGGTTCGCTGTGTGCTGCGCATGGTTAACCCTAGCACGAGTTACCAGTGGTTAGTGCAGCGGGCGGGTTTTACATCACACACGAGGTCGTGAGAGCTGTGTGTGAGACGTCATGCTGCTCATACACATACATGTACATGTACAATGTACATAATGGACGTGACGATCGAAACACTGATAAGAACTAGGGCAACGGGGGCGGGGGTGGGGTTGGGATGAACAGAAGCAAAAGTAGCAACTGTACAGATACCAGTAAAACCAGTGAAAAAGACAATAAACATGGTGACCTTCTACACCTCTACCGACGTATGTTCTGAGAGTAGAGACACACGGGACGTTAAGTTTGACCTTGGAGGATGGCCATGTACCAACGTCTATGGCCTAGACAACTGGCACCCCAAACCATACGTTTGTAGTGTAAAAATAGCTCCAAGTTTAATGGAATTAAATGTTGATTGAAACGCAAAGGGTGCTCAGAGGGCTTGCTTTCTCGTGAAATTAAAAGAACATTAAGTTTTGTTCATAAGGCGAGTCGATGATGATGGATATTTAACGGCGTTAAAATTCAGATTGGGATGCAGTGGAAAGACAGTCGATGCGTGTCGTCATTGTTTCAGCCAGTTCTGGCCAAGTTTAATTTTCTATATTGTATGGCCCGTTTATGATCAAATTAATCAACTATGGGGACTTTGTTATAGGTCTATAGTCTTCCGGAAGACAACTTGATGCAATAAATCCCAACTCAAATTACACAATCCTAATCATAATCCTCAAGTCATACTCTATTTCTAGGCCTATATTACACCATACGTTAAACAATCATGATCTACGATCGATTATTTTTAAACAAACAGATAAGGACTTTTTGACAGCTCGTATAAGCCGATGGCCAAATCAACAAATGTAGATGGTTTCACTTATTTCCTTGTGAAAATAAACTTACCTTGGAACGTCTTTATCAGATCATCAAAGCCCCAATCCCGCAGCAATTGTTTCATTGTGAGGTCAACGTGTCAAGAAGTATTAAAACAATGGCGTCTCCTCGCCTAATGATGCGCTCGCATCGTGTGATGAGCAGCCGGCCTATCACACGCCGAGCTGGTATGCCGCACCAATCATATTGCTCATTTTCTTTAACCACTTTACGTGGTCAAAATTTCACAAGAGTGTGGTCGGCGTGTAAAACATTTTTAACACCTTCGTGGTCACTTTTTCTAAAAAATGACCACGAACGGTGTCAAATTATTTTGACCACTAAACTTCCAACCACGTATTTTTAAGAGTGTAACTACAAAGTGAACACTGATTGAAAGTCAGTACTGAAGCGAAAGAAATAACACGGCACCAGACTATGAACCTTATACATTAATTGGGGCTTGATATGGGGCATGGTGCACCTTCCTAAATAAAGTCTTCATTCTGTGCTTGGAGTCTCAGGAATTCTTTAGAGGAATTTTTTTTCTGGGGGGAGGGTACTTCTGTACATGAGAAAAATAGTGTGTTGAAGTATGGGAACATTGGGAGATATTGTGCGTGGTATGCACTTTTTGAAAACTAGAGGCGAATAGTTCAATGTTACCACCATTTCTCGTCACATCATAGAGTCAAGATATACATGTTTTCACAACTCTTCACATTTTTAATTGTTATGTTATGACGATGGTCATGGTGGAACACTTCCACTGAAATATTTCTGCTTGCAACATTGGTAGGACTTTAAAGAAAAAGAGTCCATAAACGTGCTCGGGCAACTCTGAACTCTTATGAATGAAGCCAGAGACTATGTATGGTCTATCAAAGAATGGTGCCAAGACTCATACAAACACTGACCCCGCCACCTCCCCTTCTGAAGGCTGCCTGATGACGTCATGACTATTAGACAAACTTTACGGCGAGTCTACACCTTTGGGTTTCGATCAAGCATCATTATGATCATAATTTAATAATAATTCCAGAGAGAAGTATCCCTTGACGACACCATGGTCTCCATATCAGCCGTTATTTTACTGACAGCTGCCCTCGTGGTGGGTGTGTCCAGCGAAGATTCACCGCCCAAGTACTGCGGGAAGGATCTCCTTAATGCCGTTCTCGAGGTCTGCTCGGTAAACACGCCCGAGACGAAAACAAATGTCACTCCCAAGGGTAAGCATTTATTCCCGTAGAGTGTTCTCATTAGTTACGTAATCGGCCGTCAGTTCAAACGACCATCAAAATCTATGTCTTGCTCCATGTCTGCTATTATCATACACTGTATTATTATGCAGTATTAACGAAAGTGCTGTACTAAAATGACACCAGGGTATTCTGTACCCAGAGCCTCAGTTTGATTGCCCTGATTGCTGTCTCCTGACGATGACTAGAGCAAGCTAGTCGAAACGTTGAGACCAACCAGAACTCACTCCGCAATAGTGAAGTTAATAACGAGAAGTCCCCTCGTTCCAGTAAGCGAAAGTAGAAGTCCCTGCCGATTTCCTACCTCCCAACAGGAAGTTATGCAGGACAGTTCTTTTCAGAAGTAGTCTCCCGAATTCAGAAATCTTCTCTGCGGCAGTAGAATAAATAGCAAGATAAGTTCCTAAGAACAAATCCACACAGCAAAGTAGATTGTACCGCAAACTACATTGGCACCTCATCAGGCAATGCCTCACAAAACCTATATGCATCGACTCTTGGATTAGATAAAACAAGATGGTCATCCCAGAAGGTAAAATTGATGTCTTGTAACACTAAGACCACGCCATCAAATTATAACACACATATATATATATTTGATTCGAATTTGATTCCGAATTATTCTCTTGGCATAGATATTTGGGAAGGAGGCATCATGGACACATGTTGCACAACTGGCTGTACCGACGAGGAAATCCGAGCTTCCGGCATCTGCAACCTTAATTCCCTGGTAGACAAACTGTAAAAACTACTTCGTCGATCCCTCCCAGCGTTCTGTGAAAAACCCTGCCTTCTTGGAACACAGTACTGGGATTTTTGTCGACAACGAAGTACTCGTAGACTTTCTCTGTATGCAGAATAGCTATATATGTAGAAATAGAAAAGCAAATCTGAAATAATGTTTTTAAAATTTTTATTGGCAACTATTTTTGTTGTTTTGTTGTAAAGGACTGTTATATTTCACATGTGACCTTATAATTATATTGCCTCTTTGTCGAGCACGTTTAAATAAGTGTTTTACAGATTGGAAATGCACTGTGACATAATTTGTGTCTTCGTAAAAGTTACACCAACTAGTTTATTTACAGTGTCAAAAAATTGTAATAAAATAACTGGAATACATAATTGTTTTTTCAATCATGACATACCGACAGAAGAATATCTATATATTTTAGTTTGTTGTCTCTTTTGATTTTTATCAAGCACCGGTACTTAGCTAAAACATTTTGTCTGAATAAAACGCTTCCAAGACCGTAACACATTCAATCCCACTCGTGTACTCCTAGATGTAGAGGAGCAAGTATCTGGGATATACACAACGATATAATTAGCCTGTCTTTCTGCTTCAGATATAATGTACAACACAGCGGGCGTGTCTTTGTTCCAAGGCTCTCAGCTCGATCTGAATAAAAAAAATCAATCCATTATTCCGCAATGAAATGAAACAAACTTTGGCCTATACTCCTTGATGCAGAGAAGAAACCGTGTCTTAACTCAAGTTACAGCCCATCCGTTTTTGTAAAGATTTTCTTTGTTTAATAGTAAGGCAAACTCTATAGCAAGGCAATAAACGGTCGACTGATGTGACCACAGTTATTATGATATATGACAAGACAACGAGTGATATAATCCTAAATATAAGAATATTAGTTGTTCCGTTCTGAATAACCCTGTGTCAATATTTAAAGTATTCATTCCAAACGAACACACTCAACCAATGATGCTAACATTAGTTTTAAAAGGCCTAACACCCAAATATTACACACAATAAGTGCACCAAAGATATGACAAAAACATGTTAAAGTGCGCTAGACATTAAGTGAAATTTGTACATGTTCATAATTGTGCACATAACTCCATCCATAGACTGTCGACGTGGAAGCATTTCGGTAAAGCAATAGTTTATACCCCATTAGTCCAAACCCGATGATTGACAACAGTGTTTGTCGGGTAAGTGCGTTGTAATAAATCAACCCTTTCAGAACATACCTGTACCACACCCATAATTCATTGGAATACTGTAGGAATCGTGTCGTATTTGGGGGTGTTTATGACACGCAAGGTTAGGTGTGATTTGAATACAACCTTTACAGACTGTATTGTATAAGGACGCTAGGTATGTTTGTGTCCATGGTTCAATGAACGAGAAGGGAAGAAAATGGTACAAAAAAATTACCCATTGAGAGACTATACCGCGTCTACGGTGTGCCACCATCACACTACCGTCTGGTTCAACCTCGGCATTTTGCATAACTCTACCGGCAACATTGACAGGTAAGCTGGTTTGTGTTTCGCCAAACTAAGGCAAACAATTTGGAGAGCGAGTGGGTCAGTTTTCAGGCATGACTATAGGGTTCAAACTGTAAGCAATGACGTTGGACAAAGTGTCGTCTGGTCCGTCATCAACATGGTTAAACTGAGTAAACTACAAAGTGAACACTGATTGAAAGTCAGTACTGAGCGAAAGAAATAACACGGCACCAGACTATGAACCTTATACATCAATTGGTGCTTGATATGGGGCATGGTGCACCTTCCTAAATAAAGTCTTCATTCTGTGCTTGGAGTCTCAGGAATTCTTTAGAGGATTTTTTTTTCTGGGGAGGGTACTTCTGTACAAGAACAAAATTGTGTGTTGAAGTATGGGAGACCCTCTGCCCCATATATGCATGGTATGCACTTTTTGAAAACTAGAGGTGAATAGTTCAATGATACCACCATTACTCGTCACATCATGGAGTCAAGATATACATGTGTTGTACATGTTTTCACAACTCTTCACATTTGTAATTGTTATGTTATGACGATGGTCATGGTGGAACACTTTCATTCATTCATTCATTCATCTCAACATTTATTTCCAAATTGCAAAATGTACAATCAGTAAGAAATACAGAAGGTCATTATGACAAAAGGCATTAAAAGAAGGCAACAGTAATAAAATGAAGGCGAAATGACACAAATGAAACAGAGGCAATTTAGGAGGCATATTCAGAAGACAGAAAAGTCTTGTACAGAAATGCCTGTATGTGAACAATACAACGAACAAAGCAAAACTTAAACTAATCACATAAGACAGACATGAAAACAGAAACAGGACAGACAAAACAACAAAACAGATAACAAACTAACATGCTGGAATGAAATAAAACTGAAAGGGGAACGCAAATATTCTCAGTAGAGATAGAATAATGATGAAAGAGAAGGAGCTACCTTAGATAATTAAAGACAAGATATTTTTTATACGAGTTCTTAAAACAGCCAACAGACGACCCTGATTTAATGTTACCATCAATACCGTTCCAAAGACGAGGTCCATAGAATCTTAATGTGTTCAAAGAGTATGAAGTGCGTGTGAATGGCAGAGAAAAGTTGCGATGGGATCTAGTATTATGACCGTGAACTTGATGAACTGCAGTGAAATAAGAAGAGAAAACTTGAGGAAGAAGTTTATTAACGTGTTTGTACATGAAAATCCCTGTGTGGAGCTTGTTAATATCTGAAAGAGTTAATGTTTGCAGTGAAGTGAAAAGGGGGGCGGTATGATCCCGTGGACCTGAAATATTTCTGCTTGAAATGTCATATTTATTTTTTAGAAGTAAGTAAAATAGTTAGTTTCGATCTCGCGCGACTAGAACCTGATTTATGCAAGCAGTGAAAACATAACTTGTTTTTCTCTCACTATTTTCCCGTGACCCCATTGACCGATCCGACCCAAAACTTTCACAACTTTGTTACCTCGTGAACATATTGGTACACATGCTGGTCTTTGATAACAATTGATGTTAGACATGGACTTGAATAACAATACAAGATTGACTGGTTGTATAAACCAAAAGAATGAAGAAGTTAAAGAAGTTGCATTACCTGAGAGAAGATGAAGAAAGCACATGGCGAGTCGTCTTGTGCAGAATGAATAATGACTGGGTTGTCGCCGTTGGTGGCGTCCGACGATTAGATTATTTATTATTCGGGTGAATGACTACATTACGTAAGAGGTTCGTGCAGAAAGACACAAAAAGCCTTATAGGTATGTTCTTGATCAGAAACTTACTCCGGTTTTTTTAGATACTGTTTTATCCCTGTTTATTAGTTACATAGGTTGTCCGCTGCCCTTTGTTTTGTAATTTCCGACCAAACCTTATAAGCTATCAATGTTGAATTTGTCCTCGGCGTGTTTCGCTTAATCTAACCTACTTGTGAGTCCAGGGGCGAAGCCCCCGGAAGCTCTGAGCGTTTGGCGTTTTTTGAGGGGTGAAAAATCAAGCCTCCATGTTCCTAAAACAGAGATTAACAGACACACTTTTGAAGCACTTATGATCCATATCAATCTTCTAATTTTACTCAAAGAAAAAATTAATCCCACAAATCTCACCTTTGGATCTGGTCGCTGCATTA
Source organism: Pisaster brevispinus (assembly GCA_023634235.1). Lineage (NCBI taxonomy): Eukaryota > Metazoa > Echinodermata > Asteroidea > Forcipulatida > Asteriidae > Pisaster > Pisaster brevispinus. Next base: position 1,928,834 of record JAMKCF010000014.1, on the reverse strand, counting down.
TCTGGTTTCATGCATATTCAAAAATATGGTGGGTAAAATCTGGCGTTTCTCAATTTCAAGCTTAGCGTAGTCTTTACACTTGAATGCCGGAACGACATGAACTATATTTTATCCCGGACAAATTGGCACGTCAGGTTTCAAATACTTATGCCTTTGTTGCAAATCTAAATATTTAAAGTGACATATCATGAAAAATTCATTTTCGCAAAAAGCAAAAAAATGTGAATGGTATAGCTAGGATGAAAAAGAAATCCATCCTGTTGCTGGGGGAACAAATGACAGCACACACACTTGTGGATACATTTTTAACAGGCAGACGTAAAAAATGAAAATTAACTAAAGAAGAACATTAAAATACTTTACAGCAAGTCTACACCAGTGGGTTGTGGTCGAGCATAATTATGATTTTTTTCTTCAAAATAATTCCAGAGAGAAGTATCCCTTGACGACATCATGGTCTCCATATCAGCCGTTATTTTACTGACAGCTGCCCTCATGGTGGGTGTGTCCAGCGAAGATTCACTGCCCAAGTACTGCGGGAAGGATCTCTTTGATGTCGTTGTTGAAGTCTGCTCGGTAAACACGCCCGAGACGAAAACAAATGTCACACCCGAGGGTAAGCATTGAATCCCGTAAGAGTGTTCTCATTAGTTACGTAATCGGCTGTCAGTTCAAACGACCATCAAAATCTATGTCTTGCTCCATGTCTGCTATTATTATGCAGTATACTATTATGCAGTATTAACGAAAGTGCTGTACTAAAATGACACCAGGGTATTCTGTACCCAGAGCCTCAGTTTGATTGCACTGATTGATGTCTCCTGACGATAACTAGAGCAGGCTAGTCGAAACGTTGAGACAACCAGGACTCACTCCGCAGTAGTGAAGTTAATAACGAGAAGCCCCCTCGATCCAGTACACGAAAGTAGAAGTCCCTGCCGATTTCCTACTCCACACAGGAAGTTGTTACCAAGCAGGACAGTTTTTTTTCAGAAGTAGTCTCCCGAATTCCGAAATCTTCTCCACGGCAGTAGAATAATTAGCAAGACAAGCTCCCAAGAACAAATCCACACAGCCAAGTAGATTGTACCGCAAACTGAATACACATTGGCACCTCACCAAGCAATGCCTCACAAAACCTACATGCATCGACTCTTGGATTAGATAAAACAAGATGGTCATCCCAGAAGGTAACATTGATGCCTTGTAACACTAAGACCACGCCATCAAATTATAACATCCATACATTTTTGATTGATTCTCTCGGAACAGATATTTGGGAAGGAGGCATCATGGACACATGTTGCAGAACTGGCTGTACCGACGAGGAAATCAGAGCTTCCGGCATCTGCAACCTTAATTCCATGAGAGACGAACTGTAAAGCTACCTTGTCTCCCCATCGTTCTGTGAGAATCCGTAACTTCCTGAAATCAATAATGGCATTAATTTGTCGATAACCAAGTCCTCGTAGACTTCCTCTGTATACAGCATAAATTTATACGTATATTTTTTGTAAAGGATTGTTATATTTTACATAATATGACGTCATATACCGTCTCTTGGTCGAGCATGTTAATTTAAGTATTGTACAGACTGGAAATGTATTGGACAAAATGTTAGTCTCCGTAAAAGTTACATCTCAACTAGTTTACAACAGTTTGAAAAAATATCTTAAAATAAGCACAAAACAACTCGATTACATTGCTTGTTTTTTCCACTACGTCTAAGGGCAGAAAATATATATAATTATTTTTGTTTGTTCTCCCTTTTGATTTTGATATAGCACCGATACTTAGCTAGAACATTTTGTCTAAACAACACGATTCTAAGACCGTAAACACACTCGATGACACTCGTGTACTCATAGACGCAAAGGAGCAAGTATATACAGCGATATAATGAACTAATCAATCCATCATTCCTCAATGAAATGAAATGAAACAAACGTAGGCCTATACTCCTTGATGCAGATAAGAAAACCTGTGTCTAAACTAAAGTAGCAGTCCATCCGTGTTTGTAAAGATAATCTTTATTAGTGAGGCAAACTCTATAGCAAGGCAATAAATGGTCGACTGATGTGACCGCAGTCATACATTATTTATGATGACAAAGAGTGATATTATCCTAAATAAGAAGTTCAGTTGTTCCGTTCTGAATAACCCCGTGTCATTATTTAAAGTATTCATTCCAAACGAACACACTCAACCAGAATGATGCTAACATTATTTTTAAAAGGCCCGGCACCCAAAAATTACTCACAATAAGTGCCCCAAAGATATGACAAATTATGTTGAAGTGCAGTGCGCTTAACATTATGTGAAATTCGTACATTCTTATTGTGCACATAACTCCCCCCTAGACTGTCATGGTGGAAAGCAATTTAGTAAAACAATAGCTAATATCCTGTTAGCCCAAACCCGATGATTGAAAACAGTGAAAACACATAAGTTTTATCTCTTTCCTTATTTTCAATGACCGATTGAGCTAAAACTTTCACAGGGAGATTTGACTTTTCATGTATAATGTTGGGTCCACATACAATGCAGATACTAGTTTTTTATATATATATATATAGTTACCAGTGATGTCCTTGTGCTTTAAGTTCAAAAGCTAATTATCTTTCGATAGCAATCTTGGAGATAAGATGAAGCACAACTTCCTTTGGAGATTTCCCATTTCAATGAAATGCAAATAACTCTATTAAACATTAACAATACGCCTCTTCGGGTCACGCTTTGGTTTGTGCTGCGGGTAGTCAAGCTCATTGCTCTTTATGAGTATTACAGAGAGTAAGACACTGGTTCACATTTAAAAAAAACTCCGGGTCAGGATCGACTCCGTTCCGGGTCCCAAGAGGGTGACTCATTTTTGGGTCAGTGTGACCTGAAATCTGAGTCAAAAGGGCAAAGAAATGAGTCAAAATGACCACGAAATGAGTCAAATGACTACGAAATGAGTCAAATGACTACGAAATGAGTCAAATGACTACGAAATGAGTCAAAATGACCACGAAATGAGTCAAATGACCAAGAAATGAGTCAAAATGACCACGAAATGAGTCAAATGACTACGAAATGAGTCAAATGACCACGAAATGAGTCAAGATTACCAACGAAATTAGTCAAGGCTACCCCCTCCTTTTAAACCGGTTTCTGGTTCAAGCTGACCCGGGAATTACTTGGATCCCTCTGGCACCCGGAAACGTATCAGTTCTGAACCGGGAGTTTTTAGAATTTCCGCTCCATTTTCAACCCTGTATTTCCTCAGCTATAGCCATGAAGTTATCCACCAAACCGCCATTGTGTTGTCTAACCTCGCTTTGATGACAATAGAAAAGGACAGGGAAACAAAATGGCCATTACATAATTGACGTCTTCAGTATATTAACTGCCATAAATATACGTGACTTCACTCGTCAACCTTGTTTCTAGCTATTTCTAGCGGTCAACGGCACACCCGTTTTAATATATGCCGGCGTTTTTGTCGAATGCACTGAAGAGGAAGTCTTTTCATACCGTAGCTATGGCGATCGTTATCAAACAACCATTTCACCTCCAGGTTCTGGGTGGTATTTACTAAACATAAACAAGATGGCCTTGCCGAGTAAACGGTCTAATACAGACCGTCCGTGATTAAACCGAAGCCTAAGTGGTTTTTGATTGCCCGGTATATACGCAACATATCATGCCTACAACCTTAAAAAAATAATCACAATAATGTTACCATTAACTCGAACTTAAACCAATATAATGAGCTGACTTCAGAGTTTTTACAACTTCATCATCTGCATGAAACATCAAAGATGCTAGTTCTGATATTTGGCCGATTTTCCAGCAAAAATGAGACATACAATTTTATAAATAGTTATATCCAAAGATGCGAGAAAGTTATAAGCTTTCTTTTAAGGTATTGCACCAAAACATCTGTCAATGTTTATTTGGCAGTTATACAACTAAAAGTTAATAATTGTCGGTCTCACCGTCACGGGATCGGCCATGTACAACAGTTGTTGCATGTTACGTGTGTTTTGTATACCACACGTGGAATAATGCGAAAGTATTTGAATGTTTTCAAACAGCATCATCTGTCAAATTAAATCAGAGAGAAAACAAGTTTTTTTTTTCGAGTGGAAATTGGGCCGTGCACCTTTAAAACTAATAGTGTGGCTGTTCAAACCATTTCGTTCACATTGAAGACTGCCTATCAGCAGACAGCTCATCATGGATGCGGGGTTGAGCTACGAAGTTTAAACCAACCTTCAACACATCTTCAGATATTTTGAGAGCCGCTTACGCTGTAATTGCAATCAAACCAAAACGGATAAAGCAGGATTACGATGTGATTTCGACTTTGGACAACCACTTCACAACCACTAACTATAAGCGGTATTGCTTGTAAAAAAAGGAACAACAAAGCTGTCTACGTTTATAGACAATACATAAATTTGTTCACAGCATGCATGCACGAGAGTTTTCTACGGCACTGATATTATTCTTGGCGCCACCATAAGTCTCTCACGGTGATTGCAACATCATAACCAATGTAAGAGCTTAACTTATACATCATAATCACAACCGGTCTGCACAAGGAAGCATTTTGCAAACGACTATGGAGCAGATAAGGAACACAATGGACGGGTTACTTTCTTCGAATTTGTTTTTTGACAATTCTACGAGCGAGGAGGATGTGTACGGAAGCTACTCGGAGAGGATTGGTCTTTCGGCCAGCATTTTCGTTGTTTTCACCCTGGGACTTGTGGGAAACAGTTTTGTCATCGCAGCAGTGAAAAAGTCAAAGAGACTTCAGACGCCGATAAATGTCTTCGTCGTGAACCTGGCGGTGGCTGACGCCGCAACTTGTCTGTTTTTACCGGTGCAGGTTCTTGCCGTGCTGGGGGTTGATGACTGGCCGCTGCCGAACGCGCCGTGGGTGTGTTCGATGGGTGCGTTCGTGCACACAGTCACTCTTGGATGCAGCGTGAACTGCCTGACGCTGATAGCTGTCAACAGATGGGTTGCAGTCACCAAGTACCGCGCGACCACTCGTCGTATCTTCACCCGCCGTACGCTCACCGCCATGGTCGGCGCCTCGTGGGGACTGCCGCTCTGCTGTGCCCTAGTGCCAACGCTGACGGTCTTCGGGGAACTCGGCTACAACAAGATTTACCGTAGCTGCAGCTGGCGTCGCGACATACAATATGGCTACCAATACGCTACGCTCGTGACGCTCGTGAACTACCCGATTCAATTTGCTCTGATCAGCTTCAGCTACGTTTCAATCTTCTTGTTCGTCCGGAAGACATCACAAAGTATGGCCCGTGCCTACGCCCCGTCCATCTCATCCCAAGTCATCGGCGATACCCGCATGATGAGACGCAGGTTACGCCAGCGGCAAATAGACGTGACTAAGAATCTAGTGTACATCGTATTTGCGTTCGTTCTTTGCCTTACCCCGTACGGTGTGTCGATTAACTTCAAGATTCACAGGATGGTACCATGGGGTGCGTTTATCTTGGCATGCAATAGCTTCATTAATCCTATAATCTACGCAACTACGCATCCAGACTTTAGAGAGATATTCAAGTACATGCTCAGGTGTAAGACGATCCCCAAAAGCGTCACTTGCCAGCGTTCGAAATAATCATCTTCAAATCATTTTGAAGAGATCTATTGACAAAGGTCGATGCTTTGGTTTGTTTTGTCTGAAGCGTTCTCGCAACACTTTCCATGCACCATGTCTGCTGCCACCAAGCGTTCGTAAAAAGTGTTAACAGACTGTAATCTTGCCGGGGCACCACGGGGCAAGACTGTCTGGAAGAACCCCCACAAGACATGAATATTCATGGTTTGTTGGCCTTCTGCAAGCTCACGCCACCTCGATCTTGATGTTAGCCTTCGTTGTCTTTGAATAACATGTTAGGTTTGGCGAGAGGTAAACCCCTTCATTTGACATGGGAATGGTTTGCTAATACGGTCACAGTTGGCGTTTGATATACAAGCGGACATTATTTGGGTCACAAAGGGCTGCCCGAATGATTGCCCTAGTGTTTGTTGGTGTACAAGGGCATAGGCCTACACAATTCAACAACTTGAAACAGGTACTGACACAAAACTGTTGCAATATCCACCAGGGACCGCTATTTATGTGGTACGAAGGTATCAGAATTTACTCCCGTTATTGGCTGACTGAAGCTGCCATTCGCTGCAATCATTGATAGCCGCAGCCACTGGTTTATTAGACCTGGAACCGTTTAACCTTTGACACGGGTTAGTTATCAAATCAAGCATGGATTAGAAGCTGGTTGCGGAGACCTGGCTGAACTTTGACCGGTGGATTGCAAAACCAGTCATCCGTCAAATTCGGCCCGGTAAATGATAAATGAAGCTACTGAGAGGGGGGGGGGGCGTGGCATGTGGCCCTCAATTAATTTCCGCGTCCCCCAGGAGCCCCCCCATTAAAACAACTTGAATTTTTAGATTAAAAGTTATCAGAGTAAAATAACAGTTTTATAAAAGCTTTAATGTGATAATTTCAATGTTAATTTTTTTGTCCCCATTTGCACGCAGAGATTGATTTATTTGTACACTCACGTCAGCTTATCTTACAAAATAGTAAATGGCTTAACAAGAGCGATGAAAAAAAAAGGCTTATTTAAGAAAAATGCCAACGGAAACAACATTTTTAAAAGAAGGGTTCACTGTCGGTAATTACTCCACAAATTAATTGCCATGAACACTTACTGTAAGAAGCACAATTTTTTGAGAAACGAGTCCCTTCCAACAAATTAGTGTGGTTTTAGAGAAAGGGATACAGAAGGCGTCAATCTGAGAAACGTTTCTGCATTTTTGCTGTTTTTGTAAACATTAAGTCAAAGTTTTTAGCACATAAAATATAATGTACTTTAATGGCCAGGAATAACTGTTAGTAACAAGCTTTTGTGTTTCAAAAATGATGTGTGTAATTTGTGTAACTTATTTTGAAAAGATGTGTTTTTTGATGGACTAACTACTTACACTTTGTTTTTTAGAGCTGTGGGCTTTGTATTCACATACAGAACACGCAGTAAATGACGTCACAGTGACGCCACGCAATGTTTGATGCCAACAAACGCACTCTAGCGTATCCCACAAGTATGCAAAAAAAAAAGTTTGATGATCGGTCGTGTACTTTTCGAGATACATGGTGGTCTCAAGATTGACTATTTAAAACATTCAAGTCATTACAACCATGGAGGAAGAAAATTTACAACTAAGTCAAAGAATTAATGATGTTAAATTCATTACATTTAACGACAAACTTCATGACCTAAGCTTTGATTTAAGACAGGATTTAACTCATTTGCACCTATCCTACTCCAGTGACTTTCGGAGGCCACAAATTCGTGTAAAATTTAAATTGGATTTTTGACGGAAAGAAAGAATAATAAGATGAAGACAAATAAATAAAAATCCTAACGAAAGCAATACCCGTTCCAACCACTTAGTCGACACTGCTCTGCCCCCCATTTAGAACCCGCTATAATACGTATATCAAGATCCAGTTGTCTTTAAAGTGCAAATGGAATCTATAGTTGATTTTCCAGAAGTGCAACTCTAGAAAAAATGGTGCCCTCCCCCCCCCAAAAAAAAAGACATTTAGTGGCGCCACTGCACTATGGAACTATAAATTATGGTGGCCCCGAAGGGACATCGCATATCGCAAACGTGTGCGCATACGTATGCGATATCGCGAAATTTATCGCGAATGTGTGCGCACACGTATGCAATGTCGTGAAACAATTCGCGAATATGTGCGCACACGTGTGCAATGTCGTGAAACAATTCGCGAATAATATGTGGGCACACTTGTGCAATGTCGTGAAATAATTCGCGAATATGTGCGCACACGTATGCAATGTCGTGAAACAATTCGCGAATATGTGCGCACACGTTTGCGAATTCATTTGCAATGTCGTGAATTTTATTGCATACCTTGTCGCATACCTTTGGGGTTGTGTCATTTTGCGGGCAATTTGTTAGTAACCTAGGGAGTACGCAAGTGGCCCGGTCCCATTTTGTATACAAAAGATACTTCAAGGCAGGAGCTTGGGTACCAGGCAGGTACATTTTAGTGTGGCCATGTCTAGCTGGCCAGCCACATGGTGATGGTACAGCATAGTATCAAAAAACAAAAGGTCCATGCAAACAATCGTCGGACTATTCTCACTAAAATGAGCACCGGTACAATGGTTAGTATAATAGTTATTCACTTATTAGGAAAGCGTGAGGAACAGCGTGCGCTCGAAGGTAAATTAGTCAGACCCTATTTGATCTATTTGTACGTCTCGATTCCAGACTAGCTGCTACAACTCCCCAGTTCATTAGGAATTTTATTGAAAGGTATGCGACAAGGTATGCAATAAAATTCACGACATTGCAAATGAATTCGCAAACGTGTGCGCACATATTCGCGAATTGTTTCACGACATTGCACAAGTGTGCGCACATATTCGCGAATTGTTTCACGACATTGCATACGTGTGCGCACATATTCGCGAATTGTTTCACGACATTGCATACGTGTGCGCACATATTTGCGATTTATTTCGCGACATCGCATACGTATGCGCACACGTTTGCGATATGCGATGTCCCTTCAGGGCCACCATAATAAATAGCCCAATGGTGGCGCCGTACATCAATGTACGCATTGATTGCACTTTGTGGGCTTTCGTACACTGCTGATTTCGGTACACCTACCGTCCACTAGCAGTCTCGGTTGAGCAGTTTCCCGTACTGAACAACCCCCACGGTACAACCACCACATTAGTTACTGTGTATTAAAACCGTAGTTGCAACGCCAATTCCAGTTCGACTTCTGAACTATCCAACGACTTTACTCTTGTGGATACAGCGGATTGTTTTTCTCAATCATTGCTCTCCAAACAAGAAAAAAGGTAGGTCATTATCAAACTCCATAACCGATAGGAGCAAGGACAGCGTTGCTCTGCGTTATAACTGTATAATTTGTGGTGTGAACAAAATAGGGTCAATGCCATGGAGTATAAGGGTTAGAATGAGCAGGGGACGAATCATTTATGTGAGACATTGGTGAAAATTTAACTTTAGACACTGCATGCACTTCTTGGGAGTGATGCTGATAATTGCCTAAGACTTTGCATACCATGGTCTGTGGTTAAGGTGGCATATGGGTTTAATTGCTTGCAATTTGACACAAGTACAAATGCATAAGTACCAATTCTAATACCAGGTCAAAAAGGTAACTATTTGTTCTTTCGTTGTCCAACTCCACCCTCCCCTCCCCCGTTGTTGCTGTGTCTGATCCCCCCCCCCCTGTTTTGCCCTTCCTCCATGGCCCAACTGAGATCGGGGGAAATTGCACTATAGACCACAACACCGTTTAACCCATGTCTGGTCGCGTTTCTGATTGCTGTTCCGTTGTAATGTATAATGACGTGGATGGGCTACTATGATTACTATACAATAACTGTAAGGCATCGACAGATAAACATCAGGCCATACTTTCTGTGTTTCCCGAGGGCACGACAGTAATTCAGCATAATCGTTTAATCTTTGCATCTTCCAGTAGGGGCAACAAAATTGAACTCCTCCGAACACGTTGAAATAGAGGCCTGTGGGCATATAATAAAGCAGTTTTCCCGATGCGCTTGGTTTGGTTGTCGAAGTTCTGATTGTGGCTGCCCGTCCCAGCGGTCGCGTTTCCCAATCCCAAATGGTACTCAGAATACACTTCTCCAATGCTTCAAAGTAGCAAGGCTATCAAAAAGATGATTGAAAACAGCCCAACATAGTTGTGTGCTTGTATGCAGATAACAACGCAAGTATGCAAATCATGAATAATGCAGGAACCTTTGTTGTCGGCCAAAGGTCTAATTCGTAAACCATCGACCGTTTCACTAATGTAATAATCACTTGGGAAAGCTTTGCTGGCAGCCCTTCGCAGTGAGAGATGTTTAAAAGATAGCAGAACTTTGATAAAAACAAAATAACAAGGGAGTTCACTGGGTCAGCGAACTTCACCGCTGTTAAGTTCGTATACCCTCAGACATCCAATTGACGCAGGACTTGGTAGCAACCTCCTCAAAGCCAAAGTATACTTTTGGTTTTTGGAACCGTGCGATTGTTTTAATCCTATATAAATGTAGATGTATACAATACAACTAACCTGTGAAAGTTTCATTTCAAAAGGTGGTCGCGTTTTTGAGATATCGCCGGAAATCCGGAGCGATTAATGTCCACGCAGAAAGAGATAGTTCCTAATAGGAATACACAATCTGAGAAACAATACTCACTGACAGTAACACGTTTCTCAGATTCAAATTTTGGGGGTTAAAAACTGATATAATTTTCCATAACCTCATTATGCTTTACACTATCGACACCTGTTGTACTTCTATAACCCAAGTAAGTGTTGATTGCCGTTGATTTTTAGAGTGATTACCAAACTCAAACCTTCCTTCTGACAGTTGTTGTTATTGAGTCCGAATTTCAATGAGGACAATGTGCACCCATTCCTATTGGTCAATTCCACGTAATAAATCAGGTAATAAATTACGCAAAAAAAATCTACCAAATCGGCAGAAAAAAATGAAATAAAATCGGCTTTTTGACTTCTTATACTAGCGTCATCAAATAGTTAATGTATCCAAATAAACTGGCATGACTTAAATCATGAATGCATTGATCCATACTTGAGTAATTATTTAATAGTGTCACTGAAATACAAGAGAAGTCACCCGGATCTGGGTCCCGTGGGGCCTGACCAAATTCTGGGTCAGCTTGACTCATAATCACTGCCAAAATAACTGAGAAAATGGGTCAAACTGACGCAAAGTCCGAGTTGAAACATCCCATTTTGAACCACTTTTCGGGTCAGCCTGACCCGGAATGGAGGTATACGCCCCATGGGATCCAGACTCCGGATCAGCCTGACCCGGAATTGAGGGTAAACGCCCCACAGGACCCGGACTCCGGATTGGCCTGACCCGGAATTGAGGTTAAACGCCCCACGGGACCCGGACTCTGGATTAGCCTGACCCGGAATTCAGGGTATACGCCCCACGGGACCGGGACTCCGGATTGGCATGACCCGGAATTGAGGGTAAACGCCCCACGGAACCCAAGCTCCGGATTGGCCTGACCCGGAGTTGAGGTTAAACGCTCCAGGGGACCCGGACTACGGGTCAATTCTGACCCGGAAGTTTTTGAGGGTTTACACAAGCTTCTGTTTTTCCTATTTTGGTGCCTGTGTCATCCCATGAGTTACATTCAGGTTGCTGAAAAGGGGATCTTTGTTTACAGAGATTTATCTGCACCTTTGCCATTTTGTTTGACTCTCCTTTCTTATACAGAGTCGTTGACGACTTCCCAGGCAAATATGGCAAGTGACCTGAGCGGGAAAATCCAGACAGGTAAATTTGTCACTATATTTTATTAATAAAATATATTATTGTCGTTGCAGCTAATGAGATTTTACACTAAACCGTATTGTGTTTCAGTATAGTCGTTAAAAAAGTGATTAATTGCTCTATCCCACTTTTTTTTTATAATGACCCAGGGAATTTTTTTTCTATATTTTAACTAGCACTGCCGTTTATATACAACTTATCTGTGATGATACAAATTTGTATACACCAGTGTATTTTGTTTGGTTCGGCTCAAATAAACGACCGATGACAGCCAGCTATTTTAAACGGTAAAGAATGCCAATCAAGTGTTCGCCAACGGCTAAGTGAACCATCACACCATTTTGTTTGCTAATTTGTGGGAAAAAGAAGCCAAACCATTTTACCCAATCGAGGTTTTCCGGAAAATGATCACCACTTCCTCGCATAGGAGAGAGAGACAGAGAGATCAATACACGGTCGTCACACAATTTCTAGTTTGAATTCTTAATACCACTCTTCTTACTTTTTACACATTGTTCAAACTTTACTGGTTTTTTGTTAGTTCTGGGTGTCATTAATCCATCCGAGCTGGGGGTGACCATGACTCACGAACATCTGAACATTGACTACAAGGCTTGTTTCAGACAACCACCAGAAAAGTACAAGGACCACGCCAATCTTCCTCTCACTTTAGAAAACCTGTGGTGGATACATCACTACCCGTATGTATATAAAAAAAAATAATAATAATAAATAAAGAACAGAATAAAATACTTATTCGGTAAAATAATTGTTAGAAATGGGTGCCTGCAATCAACTAAGCAATTAAACTCCACTGTATCTGCCGCTGACCAGAACAGTGTCATGTCTCAAATTTGATAAGAAGTTTCGTACATGGGTTAAAGGTAAACCACACCACCTGTGGTATGGTAAAAACATAAAATTTAATAACTGTTATTAACATGGAATCTTATTATTTACAAATTCGGTATCAGTCCTAAAAAAAATTCCTCTGACATATTCGGTAAAAATTTCCTAACGTCTTAATTGTTATGGTCCAGTTTCGAAATGAAGCACCAGCCCTAGAAACGCACTCCAAACTCTTGACAAAACATTAACGGTTGTTTTATGTCTTCTTGAAAACTTGACAAGAAAAGCTGGTAGCTTTAAGCGAAGTAATGTGAGGTAGCGTACGTTTTCCTCACTAGCTGGTTTTCAATTACGGTCAAGAAATTGTTTGACTTTGGGAATTTCATTTAATGCAACTAGAGGATTGGAATTGCGTCCTTTGTAAACAACACCTTTCATGCAGAGTGTATTTAGGACGATTTCTTCATTTTTGTTTTATTAAGGAATCGGTTGGCCGATTTAATTTGAGTCTTAGTTTACTATTGAGAAAAACGATGACGTCATTTTCAAAATCCTGATGTCCTGGTTTCATTTCTCGTTTTTATGTTCGTTCTCAGGTATTCTTCACTTGCCAACCTCGAGCTCAAGACAGTCCAGAATGACGTCAAAGATGAGCTTAAGTTTTACCATGAGAACGGAGGCAGGTCCATCGTGGATGCAACGACAATAGGGATTGGACGGAATTTGACTGAACTTGTAGAACTATCCAATGCCACCGGGGTTAACATCATTGCAGGAGGAGGTAAATCCGGAATTCATCTGAAAGGGAATATTGCTGTTTGAATGTTTTTCAAATATTATACGCAAAGCCGTAAGTTCATTTGACTCGTTTGTTTCACTGTTCTTTAGACTCGTTGTGACGCTCGTTTGACTTCAGCTCTGAATCATTCGTCAGTGCAAGACACATGACACGTGAGATGCCATTTGAACTGTCCTTTTCATTTAGATCAGTTGTTGTGGCTTTACTCAAGTACTATTCTATCCTCGACTGCAATAATTGCTAACCACTCAATAATTTCTAATCAGTCAAATACCACGGAGGCCATTTAATTGTCCTTTCATTCAGGTCCATGTTCACCAAATCGAGGCTGAAAGGTCTTACTATTTTCTGACTCCTTTCGGCAAAATAAAAACGGATATTTATTATGATCTGCTATTGAGAGCGGACAATGAGACAAACAGGGGCCGCGAAGTCAATACTTAAGGTCATTGACTTTTCTGTTGACCTTTAACCCTTTTTATTCAGGATACTACTTGGGGTCAACCCATCCACCGGAAATGAACACAATGACTCAGGAAGAGCTTGTGAGTGGCATGGTGCATGAGGTCACCGAGGGGTCAGATGGTACAAAGTACAAGTGCGGAGTCATTGGAGAAATTGGATGCTCAAATGAAATCAGTTGTAAGTTTCGAAACAAGTGTATTTCACTCTTCCCGGTTATTTTTCTCATAAAAACACAATAATTTGGTGAAATACCAGCAAGAGCACAGAAAAAAATGTAGATAGCCCTCTATTGGTTATTATTACAAGCCTTTGTTCGAAAAAATATGTTGTAATTTTATGTAACTCTCGGATTATATATTATATACACACTTTTTCTTCAGTAAATGAGAGAAAGGTTTTACAAGCAACTGGTGAAGCCCAAGCTCAACTGGGCTGCCCGGTGCTAATTCACCCAGGAAGACTACCCAAGAGTCCCGCAGAGTGTCTACGTGTGCTGCAAGAGGCTGGAGGGGAGGCTAGCAGGACCGTTATGTCCCACATTGACCGTAAGTTATCCGCGTTGATCTTAAAAACACCTAGTCTTATGACAAGACGGGCTGTCTCTTCATCAACTTTTATCGGGCGCATGTTTACAAAAAGACCTCTTAATCAGCATCGTACGAAATAAAGAAATCAACATTTAAAGGTAAGTTAATACTGTTGACACCAACTGTAGCTGTAATCCAGAGGGGAGAAATGTACAACATGTAAAGGCATTTGGTTTGATTCAATTTATTTACTCCTACAAGGGGAGCATTTCATAAAATAAAAATACACGTATGTACATAATTTACAAAATGGTTTTAAACTTGTTGATACCCGCACGAATAAAATAGTTTCAAGATTGTTGTTTACTTATTTATCTTCGGAACAAAACACCTATTTATCGTAGCCTTTTCTTTCCGTTAAAAGGAAAAAACTTTCTCTGTTTTCAATGGCCTTATAGGTTGCCTTTTCAACCGCGATCAAGTCTTGGAATTTGCCGAGATGGGAGGCTACATCGAATTCGATTTCTTCGGCAGCGAGAACTCCTACTACCAGTACGATGCAATGATGGAGCTACCGAGTGATATTCAACGCATCCATTTGATCAAGATTTTAGTGGACGAAGGATTTGGGGACAAGGTTGTCATCTCACACGACATACACAGGAAAATGCAACTGGTATGTATATGGTATCTACCAGGATAGTCACTAGTATTTGATAGACTGTTTAGAATCAATTTGAAAGAAAAGTACTTTGTTTGCAAGGGAAAAAAAGAAAGAAAAAACCCAGTTATATCTAAATAACATAAAGTAGAATATAAGTTACAAAACAGCAACAACAACAAAAACACCACCCCAATAAATTAAAACAGAGCAAAACTATGGTGGAAGTGAAAGTACTTTACGTCACCATATGTTTTGCACGTTTACTTAAAGACTCAGTGAATTTTGCCATATTTATTAAAAAGATGTTTCTCCAGCCAAAGGCCATCGTATAATGACACTCGATAGTCGAAAACAAAGCTGTTTCAAACATGGTAGAAACACTCACCCACACCGTCCTATAACAGTAAAATAAATACAATAAATATATACTTGATTTTCCCAAGTTCCACCTGTGCTACTCATAAATACCGACTTAACCCCTTACACAAACTCCAAAGACTTGTTTCAAAGAGAATTAATCAAAATCACAAGGGAGGGGGAAGCCTTGCATTTGACACCACTTTACTCTTTGTAACTTTATAAATGACTTTACAATAATTCCCATCACAAACTACAAACTCTTGTTTCAAGAAGAATTCACCAAAATCACAAGGAGGTAGGCTAAGTCTTGGGTTTTGAACACCTCTGTACGCTACTGTATAGTCAATTAATACCGGAGTTTGTGCACACAACGCGTCGGCAACAGTAGTCTTGGCTCAAAACGTCAGTAATCGATAGTGAAAAGAGTACTCATGCGCTCGGTTGTAACTCGTTAGATGGTTAAATCATGCCGTAAGATGGCGCGCTATAACGATTTACAACCGATCGCAGTACACTACTATCGATCACTGACGTCTTGGGTCAAGACTACGGCAACAGTTAACCTACATTATTATTTTGACTAGTTCAATTTGATATCATTATTCTCGCATGATTTTAAAACCTAAACCCCAAATTCATATTTTTCCATCTTTGACAGATGAAATACGGAGGGCATGGGTACTCCCACATTATCCT
This sequence comes from Pisaster brevispinus, assembly GCA_023634235.1. Classification (NCBI taxonomy): domain Eukaryota; kingdom Metazoa; phylum Echinodermata; class Asteroidea; order Forcipulatida; family Asteriidae; genus Pisaster; species Pisaster brevispinus. The sequence goes on along the minus strand of JAMKCF010000014.1, from coordinate 1,913,045 downwards.
TAACGTGCTTCCCAGGTTGCTGGTATGCGGTATGACTCAAGAGAGCATAGACAGGATCACGATTGACAACCCACGCACCTGGCTTACATTCAAGTAAAACATAAATACTTGAAAACTGTTAGCAAGGTTTAACACTGGGAGCCGAGGCTCCCCCCCCAAAAAAAAGTAAATACAAAAATTAATAAATCAATGAATTAATCAATAAACAAATAGAATCTAAAAAAGCAACAAAACAACATGGCAACAACTTTCGCCTCATTTGAAGGCACTTTTACTTACAAGGGCAATTAAGTTTGGGTGTGGTCCCAAGGTTATTCCAACTCTACAAAGACTTTGTTGTAGCCTGACGATATACAGATTAAATTTGGTTGGCTGCAGACCTTATCTATAAATACAACTCGGGGTTCGTGTTAATATAATGCATCTAGGCGAAAATCTGTACATGATCCAATGGGTGTGTACATGTACATTGTACGGGTTTTTGTGTAGACATGTCAATGGGGACTGCCGCCAGCAAACTCCAAAGGGTCATGACGACCTGTTAGAGAACTCAACCCCATGGATGACTAGACTATCTCAAGGGGGGGGTGTTCTAATAGTGGATTACATGTAATATGAACAGCTTTGACCGCCGAATGGCTCTTAAGTTACGACAGAAACACAAAAATGTGCAGGGTTTTAAAATTAAAGTAAAATTAATGTAAAATGTAAAAAAAAACACCTCTACATACGCTTATAAAAAATACCAATCAAGAGCCGAAGGGAGAACTTTGATACCTTCCATGCAAAACCAGGCATACTCTTTGTAACTGAAAACTTTGTATTAGAAGTTATAAATCACAATGGAAGCAGACTGGGTTAGTGTTAAATGATTTTGGGGTTCCAAAAAAACAACTGACTAGAGCGCTGCGGAATTTGAACCAACGACCTCCGGTTTAACCCCAAATCAACTTTGTAATTGCTTTACACTAGATAACAGGAGCTTCCAATAACTGAAGCTTCAAATAAGATAAATATTTGTCGATGTTTGGAGTTTTGATTGAGCTTTGATGTGCCATCCCGTTGCCAGATTATATAGTCCATGCATGGTCCATCTTTGGGATGGCACTGACGCACACGCGCACCTCGAGTCTGTGAATCCTTGGTTTCATACTCACTACCTAATTATGGAGGCCGAGAACAAAACAGAAAAGGGAACGCAAACCAAGACTGTGATGCTCCACAAGGTATTTTGTTGTGTACAAAGTCTACGGGAGGTTCCTAATTACAGGGACAAAGAAAAGAACAAAAGATGTCTCCACGGGGATGTAAACAAAAGGATGTGTGGACTCCGTGTTTGAAACCGTTCATACGCTGTGCGTTGCATTAGGCAAAGGGACTCAATATAGCTCAATCACTACTCAGCTCTGCAGCTGAAAAAAATGAATCCCACTGCGCCACCATGTGCCGATTTCACTAAAAGAGCCAAGATTGAACTTAACTGTAATTGCTAAGCTAATTGTGATGTTACAATATACAAATCACTATGATATTGACAACTCATCTTAAGATGAATCTTTTAGTGCCTTGTAAAATTGAGCCCTGGGCTCGATTTGCTCTCAGAGCAATCTTAACTCTTGGTGAAATCAAGCCCAGGAGACAATTCAATACAATACCTTATACATTTGTTGCAAGTACATAACTTCTGATTGTAACTAGGTTTCAAACTGTTATCAAACCATAAAAAAGAGCGAAAATAAACAAACGGATTCGACTATTATAATAAACTATCATTACTGGCTTTGCTTGATATTGCAAAAGGTTACACAATGTAAAACTTAACCCATTGTACTTGGTTAACACAGTATACAGAAGGACATGGCTCTAAGTTGAATGGTTACCTGATCGATCTGCTCTATAAACTGGAGTTACGGGTGAGCTAGCGTTGCATTAACGTAGCATGGCACGGTGAACACAGTCCGGCCAGCTTCCATCTCGGACACCGTGACGTACAGGACGGCGGCCATAACAAGCGGCGTGACCGCCATGATCATCCAACACGCGGCCGTTTCCAGTAGAAATAGTTTCCTAAAAGATAAATTAAAGATTTTATGATAGCCACAGACTTTTCTAAGTTGTGAATTAAGTATTGCTGATTTTAGTTTACGGAAATATTTTAGTTTGGCTCTCTGCAAGACAAAGTCGGAATTTCTCCATGATGTTTTAAGCAATCTTACAAGAACAGCTGAGTGGTTCTTCAACATGAAGTTGACCTTTATAGATAAGTAAAGATATATAACCTTACCCTCATCCTCGAGGGCGTTCCGATATTAAAAACAATTCAATAATGACTAAAAAGCCATGATCTCCAAAGTGTAATGACCCAGGAGTCTAATTCCTTGATAAATAGACTGCACCATTCCACATTATCTAAGGGAGGGGGGGGGGGGGAGGAGAAAGCTTTTTGGTGTGTTCATTGATCCCTGAACCTTTCGGCAGCCTCTAACTTTACCCCGACAAGCGAATGTACCAATATTTATATCAACGCCACTTTGTAAAGTATATGTATAACTATAAATGGGTGTCAATTACATGCAACTCTCATTATTATAAAATTTGTTTACAATTTTGTATTCAACCGTCCTTCAATATTTGCAGTCATGTGATGCTCCTTTTCAAAATCTTTTAAAAAGTTTATTGTAAACTATAACAACTGACATGACACTTACGAACTTTTACTGGTCCCGCCTTCTTCAAGGTCTAAACGCTTGAGGCGTAGATAAAATAACGACGGTGCGAACAGCCCAATTGGAGGCAGGAAACAGCCGCCAACTATTGCAAAAAAAAGGTTGACTTGTGGCACAGTTTCTTGCAAAAAAATCTGGAGGAATATAATCAAGGGGCGGAGAACCAGTCGTTTCCAGCTGAAATCTGTCAGTTGATATAGTAAGAAATAAACATTACTTCGAATTGATGAGATTCGAGCATTTCTTGGACGAGAACGTGTACTGGAGAGGGGGGGGGTGGCTTATGATGAGGTGAGGTCCTGGGCTCGGGGTATACTTGGTATCGATAATATGTGTCATGGTGTACCCCCCTCCTATTGGGTCTTCATTGTGTTCTGGGAATGTCAGCAGTTGTTTGGAGGATTCCAGTTGGGTACTTAATCTCATACAATAGGAAGACATTTTTGTTCCCCCCTTTTTTTTAGGGGGGGGGGGGCACCCCATTGCAGGCATGGTAGGGTTGGAGTGGTCAGGAGTGAAGGGTATGGTAATAATGTATTACTATAAAATGAGGGGTAGAAGCAGGGTCAGGGTAGTATGATGAGGCTCACTTAGGTTCATACATAAACGGGGTTGTAGGTGGGGTGGAGGGTGCTTGGGGGTAAATGGGTTTGGGGTTTGTATGGAAGGGGGGGGGGGTAGAGGCTAAGAAAGGTCTCAACATACCAGATGGTATATCAAGTTTCTCCTCCAGAAACTGATACAGGGGGTTGTTGGTGAAAAGAATAGTCTGTACAAGATGCACCATGATGATTGCCGAGCTCAAGACCTTGAGGGCGCCATCGGGGAGCAACGTCAAAGCAGAGGCATTCCCAGGTGTGCCTAGAGTTGCCCCGTAGGTAATGTACAACGTGACGATGATAGGCAAGACTGCGACAGAGTTTACTGCAAGGATTGTACCAAGTGAAATAAAGAAAGTCGGAGAAAGACTAGTCTTACGTCAAGTCGTAGTTCGCGACGTTACTCCGCAATTAGCAGCAATTCATTTACCAGTGTTGTTTTTGCTCTGAAACTAAGTCCGATGTAGAAAGGCCCTTTCATCTTCTCCCCTTAGCAATTGTATTCAATTTTTATTATAGACTGTGCAAGTCTCGCGCGAAATTGAACCTGGGACGTGATAAGAGCGCGAGTTTGTTTCCTTTACACACGAATGTGTAGGTCGGAACAAAGTGGTCAAAATTTTCAAATAAGGGCGATACCTGCACGGTCTAGTATAGTATTATTATTCTTTAGAAGACCATTTCAAATTGTACGTTTACATGATTTTAGAAAAACATAACAATATTATGTAGGCCTATATATATCAATATGAAGACAACGCATAATCAGATGCACTGGATGGGTCACCGTCAACTAAGTCAATAAACAAGAAAAATAATAATGAAGTAAAAGTTAAAAGACAGAAAGAACCGTTCACTGGGCTGCAAACTGGTGTGCCCCGTACATTAAGTTAACATGTGCTGCAGGAAAATGATTCCACAGATGGCGTTATCAGACAACATTACTTAACAAATAGCAATATGGCAGACACTAGTCCCAGGGACGGAATCTCCTGGCACACCCGGAACTACTGCTTCGACTCAACGGGTTGCTTTAGGGTCAAGTTGTCATTTCAGCCGCCGTTTTGTATCCACCACATATTTTAAGACAAAAAGCATCTGCCCACTCGGTCCAAGGCAGAGTCATCCAGCAGTACGTTGTTAGATTTTTTTGTGAAGAACAAGCTCTTTTGCCACACCATTCCAAATGACCAAAACTCTTCCAATTCGTTCGTCATAGAACAAATATTTTAGAGAGATCAGTTCATTAGTGTTACCATTTCCCCCCTCTCAGACACACTTTTGGTAAACCAAAACTAGTGAACGCAACACGACTTACCTCCAGCCGTTAGAAGAGGAACCTTACCAGCACTCGACGGCTCGTTCATGTCCTGTTGTAACGTTGGAAACAAGATGTGGACAGCCGTTAAATATGTCACTGTCCCAATAATTTCTGCATGGTGGAGTACGGGACTCTCTTCCGGCGTGTCGCCGTTGATTGTACTGCTCGATTCTCCATTCGATAAAATCAACCCGACGAAGACGGTGACGAATGCTACACAGTTACACGTAAAAGACAGCAAGGAAACTGGCCTGTAACAGATCAAAGAGAAACTTGTAACAGTCGTGTTGTGGCCGAACGGCTAAAGAGCACCGGACTCAAGCTCCGGTGTTTCCGAGCAGCAGAGTGTTCTGGTTCGAGTCCTGGCTGTGGCACTTGTGTCCTTGAGCAAGATACGTACACTTTACCATAATGATTGCTTTGTCCTTCGATTGAAACATTTTTTTTACTAAATGATTGGTGTCCACTTACAGAACCCAGGGCTCGCTTTCTTAAAGATTGATCTTAACTGTGAATCAATCTTAGTTGCTCAGCAAAATGTGATGTCACAATGCAAATCACTATGGTGACACTGACAACTCATCTAAAGATGAAGCTTAGTGTTTTGTGGAGGAAGAGTATTGCCGTTTCCATTTTGTGACCCCTCGACCTCTTGAACGATCCAGCAGGCCACTCACCAAATATCTTTGGGTGTCTTCAACCACGTAAGCAGACAGGCAACGATGCTGAATGCGAGGGGGAGATAGCAGAAGTACCCACGGAGAGCCGGACCACCAATGAGCAGTAGTAATTCAGAACCAGCCAGAGGTAATGCTGCACCGGACATAAAACAGCAACAAACCACGAGAATATTCACGATAGTTCTGCGTTATTAAAAATAAATAATAAACATTAAAAACAAAAACAAACAAAATAAACACAGATGTATTACATTAATTTTGGAAAGAGTATGCATTCCCATCATGGAGTTTTCCATTAGATCAATATCAATATTTTGAAAAACGAACAAAAACAGGTTTATGACCTTGCTCGGCTACCGTAGGCCTCAAAACCAATAGCCCCGTATGGATGCCGTTCTGTTGGATATTTCTCGCGAACCAAGTTCCAGCAGCGTGCTAAAAGTACCATCGTAAATATCACTGTGGAATAGATGAGCCCACTGGTGACAAGCCCTAGACATCCTGTGAAAAACAAAACAATAACACATGTCCAGAGAGAAATGACTGGTACCCGTTATTCAACCTACGGGTGCATTCCCAAGTTATGTCTAGTATGGAATATTTCGAGGGCCTACTACAAGCTAACGTGGAGTAAAAAACTTGGTTCTACAAAATGGCGGACCGTGTTAGTTCACAAAATATAAAGGAAAATCCCACACAATCTGTGTGAATCTGTTCATTATATTCTACTTTTAAAACATCTTTCCAACCACACTCATTTCATCGCATACGCCTTCAATAGACCTTTATCATGCTGCCGCCATCTTGGTCATGTTCCCTGTATCCAGTGATAGTATTGGATGCTAATATTCACTGTACAAAACACATACCAGATTATTTTTCCTTCCAGCCTCGGTTTGGTTACATTGAGCTGAATAGGAGAAAATCAAGATGGCCGCACCATGATAAAGGTCTATAGCCCAAAAGCGCCCAATTATCCGAAAGCAACGACTGTCTTTTTTTAGGGAAATGCATACGGATATACCACAGTATTTATTGGCAACAATTCCCCCCTAAAAAAACAATTATAATGGGGCACCTCTTGCGCCACCCTACTAAAAGTTCACCCTAGTGTCGGCGCTGTTTATTTGTTTGCCTTACCTGTGCTGACCAAGAGTACTGCTATCACCATCGACCCATACCCACAGGTACATGTGCTCAGTGATACAACCGTCTGAATTATGCTCAACCCATCACCCTGACCAACAAAATAAATAAATAAATAAACCACATTAAAATCCACTACTTATTCAAAGCATTTATTGGCCAAAGCACCCAATCCGAAAGCAACGTGTCCCTATATTAACCTTGCAAATTACTGTATTGTACGAGTAAAGGGTACAAATGTTAGACCTTTTTTTTTCAAATAATAAAACAAAGAAGAAATGTTTCAGCAAGGGTATTCAAATTCAATTCAATTAAAAAATGGTTTAGTAAAAACGTGTATCGCAGTTAAAAAACTGAATTGCACATGTAAACATCAAAATGTTTAAAATTACATCAAAATAGAAATGAACAATAGGAAGAAAAAAATATCATGTACTTTGTCAAAAATACATGGGGGAAAACATAAGGCACAAGGTTTGTTCTTGTTTATGCCTCTGACGAAGGTCCGGTTTGGATCGAAAGCTAAGGCCATTTCCCCTACTAATTTTATACACACATATATAATGTATATACTAAAAGGCATTTAAAAGACTGACAATTTGTGGAATTGCACTTTGCTTGTAGCGTACAGTTGTAACGTATGCCCAAACAGTTACACATGCATGGGTTTCCACAACGACCCTGTGTGCAGAACAACGACTGAAAAACGCTGGACGGGCAGGCCGGTCAGGCCGGTCGACGTATGCTCAAAATGCTGGAACATGCCATGCCTTACCTTTGACGATAAGTCACTACATTCATCATCTTGTTCTTTATGTAATCGAGTTCGAGAAGTTTGCCGCTCCAGAAGCCGTAATTCCTGCCCATCTGCGGCCATGATTGATTCGGGAATTTAACCAGCCCCTTGCTCTGAACTGGTGTAAGACCATTCAAAATCACACCTTGGGGCAATCAAGCATGACCACCAACATTACCTAAATGTTTTCAGGGTCGGCGGGTAGGAATAATAATTTACTCTTTCAAAACCACTGATGCATAAGCGGCAGTGTATGGTGGCCCTGAAGGGACATCAAACATATATATTTATGTGAATATTTATGTAAATATTTACGGCTTTTGCCCCAATTCGCAAATATTCACGTATATATTCTCGTAAAAATTTTGGTTGCAATTTTTGTGACGAACCAATCGACTAAACGTGTACAGACCACGCATGCGTGATTTAAACGGCAAATTGACTAAAGGGTTAACAACAACTTGCTCTAGTAAAATAGTAGTCTAAAGCATCACGTGAAATCATGACACTTGGTGCGCTTTTGCTTAAAAAAGAGGGAAATTTATGATCAATTTCTTAGGATTTTCGTCCGACAACAATTAGTCTAGTTCCCGAGCCGGATAAATCCCTGTCTACAAACTGCCTAATGTTGTCTAAAGTACGAAGAGGGAACGAGACTACTGCAACATAATTATTATCCTTTGTTGTTAATTATATACGTTTTCTCAGAACACAGCCAAAAGCCTATGTATTTTTTTTCTCCTACGTGTCCACGAGTTTCAGTATAGTTATCCTCAGAACAAGGCTTCACAGCTGTCGGCTGGTGGCGCTGTTTACTTTTCCGGTCACTAAGTTGCGGTCTGGCCGGGAATTCTGTCCTCCCAGTACAATGGGTGTCCCAAATCTTTTCTCTGTCTTCCCATCATCTTTGCACAAATAAAACTTGAACAGGTCAATGTTACAGTATTTGCCGGTACGCTTTAAGTGGTTGTTATTTTTATGTAATTATAATAACGTACGCAAACGACTGTCCAAGTCGAAAACGAGAGAGCAACTCTTTTGTTCTCTTTTTTTTTCGATGGAATCAAATCTTCGTTTTTATTCTCTTTATACAAAATTCGTAACAATACAAATACCAATTATTAGGTTGTTTTTTAAATATAATGTAGGAAACCAAGTGCACCCTCAGTGTCCAAGTGTCTACCCAGCTTTGTAATTAGCATATTAGTTGAGTGTAGGTCCACAATCTGTGGACTAGCTCTCTTTTCTATTTTAGCTTTGAGCAAGAGAGGGCATGTTTATTTTCTATAGTTATTTCTCTCTATTTAGGTTAGGAGCATGGCTCTGGCCATGCTCTCATTTTACTAGGGAGGGACGATGCCCTAGAAATCTCTGTGAGAAATGTTTGTGTTTAAATCATTTTTTTTTTCTTCAGAGAACGAATGTAACTTTTAGGGCTAGTTACTTGTAATGTAAGGAGACTAAGTATACATTTTTGACGTCGTCGTGTGGATTTTACTGTATTTTTTTTTATTGAATGCTCGTCCTTTTTTAACAAGAGGGGCGGCCTCCTCGTGCATCTACAAAAATACAAATAATTTGTTAACAATTAATTTTGAAACAAAGCTAAAACTTGGAAGCGGATGCTTTGTGGCTTTTTTGAAATCCCATTCGCCAATCACGCCCGAGTCTGTGCGACCATTGCATTGGTTTTCATATGATAACATGAACGTCAGTTGGGCAAAATCAAATGTTTACAAGAAACCAACCGGAAACGGAGGTCAAGTCTCCCGGGTAGTCTTTGTTGATTTGTTAAAAAATGTTATTTTTCTTTCCCAACAACATAAAGATGTTCTTTCTATAAACTAAAGTATTTTTATGAAACAGAGTGACACACACAATGAAACGATGTTTTTTTATCCTGCAAGGGAACTTTAAATAAATAAAAAAAATGAACAATTATTTATATAATTAACAATATAGTTAAAAACAAGGTTAACAGTTAGTTTCAATAAATTGTGTTTATTTATTTAGGATGAAAAAAAAGGACGTAGTTATCGTTAGTTCATTTTTTCAGGAAACATTTTTTTAACAAGAAACAATGCCGCGTTACAACCATGCCCGGTATGGGATGAAAACACAATTTTCCTCTTATACAAAAATACTCCCTAAATTCCCTCTAAAGATTTCATGAGATTTCACTCACAAAATACAGACACAGTAATATAAGGGGTACATCATGCCCATTATCAAGCATCAAGTGCTGCTTGGCTGTGCTAAATTTGGGCCGAAAATGGCGTCCAGCGGGACAAAACAACCTGCTCGTGCCACCATGCCGCACCTCTCTCATTACTCAACTCTGCTTGATCTTTTGCTGTGCCACCAGCAGAAAGTTAAATACAATATGTTAATATAAGTTATTTATAGATATTGTAATTATGTTTTTACCTGTGCAAACCATTAAAAAAAACAATAAAAAAAATGTAAATAAAGAACAGACGGTATCGACCAAAAGTAATGAATATTATTAGCTTTTGATGTTAATATTGCTAAACGTTACACAAGATGTTAAACCCATTTCTATGTGGTGAACATCACTATGGATGTAGGTGCAGGGCACATGACGTCAAACATCCCACACTCCTCTCTGAATGGCTTACGTTCGCCATCTTGTTTGATGATTTTAACGTTAATAACGTCCTTGATGTACCTCGAAAATCAAATGAGAGGATTGGGGGAAATTCGTGACTTTATTGCATCTTTTGGAAGGACATGGTTCTATAAAGTTGAACGGTTACCAGTCGATCTGCTCTATTCTGGAGTTACGGGTGAGCTAGCGTTGCATTAACGTAGCATGGCACGGTGAACACAGTCCGGCCAGCTGCCATCTCGGACACCGTGACGTAAAGGACGGCAGCCATAACAAGCGGCGTGACCGCCATGATCACCCAACACACGGCCGTTTCCAGTAGAAATAGTTTCCTAAAAGAGAAATCAAAGACTTTATACTAACCGCGCACGTTTCCTATACGTTGAGTATTGTTAACTTTAGTTTACGGAAAAGTTTGAGCTCGGCTCCCTGCAACTCAAACTCTGCATTTCTCCATGCTGTTTTATGCAATCTAAGAAGAACAGATGAATGGTTCTTTAACACAAAGTTCACTATATACTATAAACAATAAATATTTTTTAATAGACTGTGGTACAGTTTAGTTCAACTGTCATAGGACTCGCTCATGCTAAAATGGGTGACAAATTATAAAAGAAACATAAAAAATACTCATTATATTTTATTTACTCTTTACAAATTGTTTACAATTTGTAATTTACCCTTCATTGATATTGTTGCTCGGTTAATCATCATTTTGATATACCTTTCAAAAAGCTTTTTTTAAGAATTCTAATTGTTAACTACAATAACTGATATGACACTTACGGTGGTTTACTGACGATTCCGCTTTCTTGAAGCTGTACGCGCTTGAGGCGTAGGTAGCATAATGCTGGCGCGAATAACCCAAGTGGAGGCAGGAAACAGCCGCCAACTATTGCAAAATAAAGGTTGATTTGTGGCACAGTTTCTTGCAAAAACATCTGGAGGAATATAATCAAGGGGCGGAGAACCAGTCGTTTCCAGCTGAAATCTGTCAGTTGATATAGTAAGAAATAAACATTACTTCGAATTGATGAGATTCGAGCATTAATTGATGGGGGGCGGGGCTTATAATTGGGTAAGGTGCTGGGCTGGGTTGGTGTTCCCGTGCGGCGTGGTGTACCCCCTCCTATTCAGTTTTCATTGTGTTCTGGGAATGTCAGGAATTATGTAGATTGTTTTCCCTCCTTTTTTGCGGGGGGGGGGGGGGTAACAGAATTAAAGGAGTGTGTTAAAATTACTTCCACAAAAACTTACTTGGTACGAAGCACTGCAGCTATTGATAACGTATAACTATCAGAGAAACGATTCCCTTCAAAGGAATGTGGTTTTAGAGAAAGGGATTCAAAACAATTTCATTCTGAGAAACGTTTCTCAGAGTGTGAATTCCAATTACTGATTATTCTTCTGGCGTGGAAACAACCGCTTCAGATGTTCGGCGAAACCTCAAAAATACTACCACCTTTTGAATTGATTGATTTATTTTTTTTTTTTTACAGGTTAGGACTATTGTTAACTTCATGTATATAGGATTAAAACAATCGGTTGGTTCCAAAAACCAAAGTTATAATTTGCCTTTCACGTATGGGACCATTTGGGGACAGGCACCCTCATCCATATGGGGAATGGTATTAGTGTGGTTAGGAGTAAGGGTATGGTTAAATCTTTATTGTTTATTGGGGTGAGGGTAGAATAGGGTTCTGGGTGGTACGATGGAGCTCGGGATCATAAATGGGTTGTTGGAGTTGGGTTGGTGGTGGTTGGGGCTGCTTGGGGGTAAATGGGTTTGGGGCTTGTATGGAAGAGGGGGGGGGGGGTAGGGCTAAGAAAGGTCTCCACATACCTGATGGTATACCAAGTTTCTCCTCCAGAAACTGATACAGGGGGTTGTTTGTGAATAGAATAATCTGTACAAGATGCACCATGATGATTGCCGAGCTCAAGACCTTGAGGGCGCCATCGGGAAGCAACGTCAAAGCAGAGGCATTTCCAGGTGTGCCTAGAGTTGCCCCGTAGGTAATGTACAACGTGACGATGATAGGCAAGACTGCGACAGAGTTTACTGCAAGGATTGTACCAAGTGAAATAAAGAAAGTCGGAGAAAGATTAGCCTTAAGTCAAGTCATACTTCGCGACGTTACTCTGGAATCTTCAGAAGAATTTTTACGAGCATCATTAGCAGCAATTAATTTACCAGTGTTGCTTAAACCTTGCACCGAAACTAGGTCCAATGTAGAAAGGCCCTTTCATCCGCTCCCTTAGCATTTGTATTCTAGTTTTATTATAGACTGTGCAAATCTCGCGCGAAGTTGAACATGTCACGCAATAAAGAGCTTGAGTTTGTTACATTCACATGCAAATGTACCTGGAACCAAAGTGGTCCCAACATTACAAGCACTTTTGCCACACCATTTGAGAGATGGCCAAAGATTATTTTCATTTTTGGTTCTTCCTAAAATATATATTGTAAAGTGATTATTTCATTAGCGTTACCATTTTCCTACATTACTCAGATACATTTTGATAAATCAAAACTATGGATGCAACACGATGACTTACCTCCAGCTGAAAGGAGAACAACCTTACCAGCACTTGACGGCTCTTTCATGTCCTGTTGCAACGTTGGAAAGATGAAGTGAACAGCCGTTACAGCCATCACTGTCCCAATAATTTCTGCATGGTGGAGTACGGGACTCTCTTCTGGCGTGTCACCGTTGATTGTACTGCTCGATTCTCCATTCGATAAAATCAACCCGGAGAAGACGGTGACGAATGCTACACAGTTACACGTAAAAGACAGCAAGGAAACTGGCCTGTAACAGATCAAAGAGAAACTTGTAACAGTCGTGTTGTGGCCGAACAGCTAAAGAGCACCGGACTCAAGCATCGGTGTTTCTGAGCGTTGGTTCGAGTCCTGGCTGTGGCACTTATGTCCTTGAGCAGGCTACTACAACTTCTACCATTGCTTTGTCCTTATGATGGGACATTATTACATGAGCAGTGTACTAGAGGGTGCACGTAAAAGAACCCATCACACTTATCGTGGAAGAGTTTAGAGTTAATAGTATCACATTTTTATTTCCTCTACCCATTGTGACCTCTTGACCTATTGACGTCACGAGGTGCATCGACGCATCAGCATCACTCACCAAATATCTTTGGGTGTCTTCAACCACGTAAGGAGGCAGGCAACGATACTGATTGCGAGGGGGAAATAGCAGAAGTACCCACGGAGAGACGGACCACCAATGAGCAGTAGTAATTCAGAACTGGCTAAAGGTGGCTCAGCACCGGCAACGAAGCAGCAACCAACCAAGAGAGTATTCATGATAGTTCTGGGTATAAAAGAAGAAGAAGAAGAAGAAAAATCACATTATTAAAGGTATTATACAGGATTGGTAGAGCTGACAAAAAATAATAGTCACAGACAGTGTTCATGTTTGTTTTGTGATCAAACATATAGGGCAAGACATGAAAACAACAACTTGGGCTTAATTCATTTTGTGAGTCAGGAGAAAATAGGGAAAACCGTCCTTATAAATGTCTCCCTAATTTTGGTCGCAACTATAGGTTATAGATTTTCAGACAGTTCTTTTCGAATATGACTTAATGTCAGAGGGAAATATTTCACATGGTTTTGGTATGAACTTCGTAAACAGAAAACCTTCAGACTAAAAACGAAACACTTATGTTTGTATCCTCACCATCCCTGTATAACATCCTTTAGTTTGGGAAGAGTAAATACTATTCCACCACAACAGAACTTTCAACAAATGCACCATCTATTAGGCCCATATCAATAATTCAACATTGAATGACAACCTAGTGAATATGACCTTGCTCGGCTACCGTAGGCCTCAAAGCCAATCGCTCCGTAAGGATGACGTTCTGTTGGATATTTCTCGCGAATCAAATTCCAGCAACGTCCCACGAGCACTATCGTAAATATTACTGTTGAATAAATGAGCCCACTGATGACAAGCCCTGGCCATCCTGTGAAAAACAAAACAGTAAAACATGTCCATAAAAAAATATATATACGTTAATCCGGAGGTCGTTGGTTCAAGTCCCGCTCCAGTCAATTTTTCTTTGTTCAAACCCAAACTATTTATATATAAATATATATATATAAATAATAAATAAATAAATAAATAAATCATAAATAAATAAATAAATAAACTTAGGCAGAACAGTCCTGAAAAATCACAAACTTGCCTGATTATCTTATAAAAAAGAGAGTAAATGGCATAATAAGAGCGCATGCAAACGGAAACTACAGTTGGCCAGAAGTGCCCCAAGAAAAAAGGTTGCAACCCGGACGCCCTATAACAAGTTACCCTTGTTTTGGAGCTGTTGGTATGTTTGGCTTACCTGTGCTGACCACAAGCACTGCTATCACCATCGACCCATACCCACTGGTGTATGCGCTCATCGACAGAACCGTCTGAATTATGCTCAACCCATCGCCCTGACAAAAGAAGCAAAACATTTCCAACAAACGTGCACGGTTAATGGTTTTTGAAAGAAGAAATTCATAAATAACATTGTCTTGTTTTCAATCCGAAAAAAATTTGTGACATTGTTATATCAGGTGAAAGCAACGAACAACACTTCGCTATCTTTTCCGGGTTGCATTTATGCGCTTTTCTTTTTGCTCAACCTGACTGCTTCTGTTACAGGAGGTTTATCCCTCCACGGGTTACACTTATTAAGTTTACTTTGGCGTGTCGTGTTGTCTTTTTCAAAGGCTATATTATAGCCTTTGAAAAAGACTATTATACTATAGTAAAGGGTCGAAATGTTAGATTGTCGGAACATAGGGTGTTGGAACGTAGGGGTGTCAGAACGGAGGGGTGTCGAAACGTAGGGGTGTCGGAATACAGGGGTGTCGGAATACAGGGGTGTCGGAAGATAGGGGTGTAATCACTGGGTATGCCCAGACCACAGTAGAACGTCAGTGTCCTGTATGCAACGTTAATTAAAAATGATGGAGGGTATCCAGTATTATGCCTTACCTTTGCCGATAAGTCACTACACTCATCATCTTGTTCTTGGTGCAATCTAGTTCGAGAAGTTGCGCGTTCCAGAAGCCGTACCTCCTGCCCAGCTGTAGCCTTGTCGGCCATGATTGGTATTCACGGAGTGTTTAATGGTCGTTGCACATAGAGTGAGGATACTAGAGATGGCTTGTTTTGTACGTACGGTTATATGAACCCATTCAAACGCACTGAAGTTCACCAGGCGTGACCATCTTTCAAAACCACTGCTGCATTAACTAAAGACAGCTCGCTGCCAAAAACTGGACTGTTCAAATCGACACAATGGGTAGTAATTTCCCAACATATTATATACATAGTCCTATAAGTGTGAGTGGGGAAAAAATCACGGGTCTCTAACTTAATGTTAAACATGGTGTAAATTGCCTTTGTATTCGATACCCTTCCAGTGCAAAATTTGCCAATATCCAAACGATCTAATGACCAGTACAACCCTGAGAAAATGGGTCTCTACATTTTTATATAGGGATGTTTTAGTTCATAACTTACTTTTCCCAGAGCGAAATTTTAAACATGACGTCATTGGATTTCAACAAGTAATGGATCTTTACATTCCAAGAAGGAATTTTTCGTCAGGCAAATTGTTAATTCAAGGCCGTTTTGATTGAAGATCTTCGAAAGTCATTGATCATTTCACTTCCTCCCTTGGCTTTCCGCTGGCACACTTTAAAAATAAGCCCAATTCAATGTATAATGCAAATAACAGCATTAGTAAATCATGTGTAAAGCCCGGTTCATCCTTCCTGCGAATGCGAATGCGAAGCGAATTTTGACGTCACAGGGCCAATTTCGCAGCGAATGTTTCGCAGGAATTGAGCACATTTCAACTGCTGCGAATTATTCGTTGCGAATTTGTGACGTCAATATTCGCTTCGCATTCGCGTTCGCAGGAAGTATGAACCGGGCTTAACTATTACCTTTAACTTTTTAACTCCACAAAAGAAGAAAAAAAAACCAACAACAAATCGCTGCACATATATCTTTGTATGTGGAATACATATTTATTTTCAAATAATGGGAAACATTTTCACAACCAGACTGAAAAAATAACTACACACCCTGTTTATAAATATTAAATCATCTACTAAAGTATGCTTCTGGTTTCATCAAACCTATTTCTTTGGGCCTAAACTCTACACTCCCTGACAAGCTGAGGAGTTTCCCAAGCACACGTTGCACTTAATATTAAGTGGTATATTGCAAACTAAGTTGTAAAAATACAAATTGTAGGCAGTACTGTCAATATTTATATAATTACATAACTACATGCAATTGGTGAGAGAGAAAAACAACAAACAAAAAACCAAAAAGAAAAAAAAAGAAGAAAAAAGAACAAGTGCAATGACCTTCAATCGTGGACCCTCCTTTGTCCAACTCTTTGTCCTAACAAATGTGGATTGTTTTCCTTTGTGACAACAATCGTGGACCTATTGTCCCTTTTGTTACAAGTTCTCGGTTTGAATGTCTCTACAAGTACACACACGCAAACAAACAATCTGTACAGGTACAAGCTTGTGGCTACATATGACTTAGGTACGGGTTACATTCACACATGAAGGTATAAGGTTGGGCTCCATTAAGGTCTGGGCTACATTTACACATGTACACTGTAGGTACAAAGATGGGCTCCATTAAGGTCTGGGCTACATTTACACACGTAGGTAAAAGGGTGGGCTCCATTAATTAAGTATGGGCTACATTTACACATGTAGGCACAAGATTTGGGTTATATTTAGGTATGGATTACATTTTTTATTTACATCTGAAGGTATAAGGTTAGAGTTCCATTCACACATGTAGGTACATGTACATACATGGGGCTGTACATTTAGGTCCCAGAGTTGTTTGTTTGTTTGTTTGGGTTTTCTTCCCTTTTTTTCCGGGCAAATAAATGTCATATGAGTTATTGCAATATCCCACGTCAAATACAAACCTCCCCAGATCAAACCCTGTGACAAGTGTATACCTCTGTTCTTGTCACTAATTAAAACACAATTAACTTAACAAATACATTTAAGGTTCAAATCGTCTCAGACCATAGCTGGGCATGTGAAGAAGTCACTTAGACGAAACAATTATTGGGAAATGCATAGAAAACATTTGTAACATATCTTGGATGGTGTGGAGTTAAATATTGGAACCTTCGAGCGATGGGATACAGACCGGGGATGACAAGCCTACAAGAGACTCAACTGCTGGGCCACAACACGGCTGCGCCGCGCCTGTTTCTGAAATAACCATTTTAACGTCAAATGATCATCAACGACACAAGGTAAGTGGAATGTTTTCAGCTGGATTTACTTTGGTCCCTTATACAAACTTATACTCTACATGACATTTCTGATAACTGTTTGCTCAATAACCCCAATGAAACACATTAAACAAGTGATCGCTATGACTTTGTTGCACATGACTTCAAGCCTGCATTATGTCTATAATATTCTCACAGTTGAGTTGCAAACCTTTTTTGAAAAGACCGCCTCTAATTTTGTTTGGTATACAATCTCCCACATGTACTCTCGGTGAAATTTGGTGGCGAGTTTAGAACCATTCAGAAGGTTGTGAGTTTAGAACCATTTAGAAGGTGGCGAGTCTAGAACCGTATAGAAGGTGGTGAGTTTAGAACCATTTTGAAGGTGGTGAGTTTAGAACCATTTTGAAGGTGGTGAGTTCAGAACCATTTAGAAGGTGGTGAGTTTAGAACCATTTAAGTGCACAGGTTGTGCACGGTGGAACAACTGTGAACGGAACTATCTTTGTACTGGGAAGAAACATTCAACCAAATGATATCATTATTACAGGCTGGTTTAGTGCATCCAACACTCAAAACACCTAGATGATATTAAATGGTCAGAGAGTAGGAGGGTTGACTGTGTACTGTCTAGATGCATTCACCACTGGATATCTATGCCGGCTGGCATAGTGCATCTATCATTCAAAACCAGTGGATATTGAACGATCAGAGATTAGGAGGGTTGACTATTATTAACTGTGTAGATCCCTTCATCACACGGTATTGCAGACTGGCACAGTGGTTGATATTGAACGATCAGACAGTAGGAGGGTTGACTATCTACTGTGCAGATCCATTCACCATCAGAACCAAAGGGGGAAGATGCCGAATGAACAGACAGTAGGAAGGTGTGGAATCACTTGAGCCTATTCTATTGCGGTCCCATCGGATTCTGGTTTCTTAAACCCTATGTCATTCTGATCTTCCCCTGCACGAATAGTTCTTTTGCACGACTCAATGATCTCCTCGATCGTGTCTTCGCAGATCTCGATGAATCCCTTGTGCTGCCGACTGAACCAGTAGATCTTGTCCTGACTGACGTCGTACCACATTCCATGGACGGAGAGTTTCCCGCTACTGACACGTTGCCTGATGGATCGGTACGAGGACAGATGCTCTAATTGCTGCAGGACGTTGACCTATAAAGGTTGTTAAAAAACACTGGTAATATTAAAAATACAAATGTTCACAGATATATGCTTAACATACACAGCATAAGGACAGTCATGATGGAAAACTTCCACTGAAATACAGGTAGGTTTGCCTGAAATGCTACAGCAATAATAACAATTCACCGAGTATTATTATCGCTATTATTATTATTATTTTATATGTATGTCTGGCTTCATGCCAAGATTGAGTAACATAAGGTACAGCCTTAATACAAATATTATTTGTATCATATAAAAAATTGAAATTGATTTGAGGATAATCCATTGCCATGGGTATTTTTTTATGTTCAAGAATTGTGTACAAATTGATTTTGATACAAAGATTTGGTTTTGTAGAAAAATATAGTCTCGTTTGAGTTGTTTTCTCGTTTTTTATATGCGCTCGAGACTCGCACAATCTATCATCAGGACCCGATATCTCCAACCCCATTTCTCCCAGTAAAGAGCTTCTTAACACATGGTTTCTTCACCCAAGATCTTCTCAGTTTTTACAGGGTACTCTTTTGGATTGTTGCATCTTGTAAAAATACCTCCCCTAAAGTGTAAGATACTGAAAGCGTTAATTTACCTGCGACAATTTGTCTAACAATGGCATTTCATTGTTGGGGTCAATGAAGACCTCTTTAGGCGAGAATCCGATGTCAAATTTAAACACGGCGCCCTTGCTGGTTCTATTGCTGGTATCTTGCACTTTGTTGAGACTGGCTTCCACGCCGTGGGTCCGGCACCAGCCATGGATGATCTCACTGACTCTTTTGATAGGCTTTGTTGTTTCCTCTTCAGTATAGTGTTTGTAAGCAGCATACAGCGCCTTCAAGGATAGTTAACACAATCAATTAGGTTATGATCAA
This sequence comes from Pisaster brevispinus, assembly GCA_023634235.1. Lineage (NCBI taxonomy): Eukaryota > Metazoa > Echinodermata > Asteroidea > Forcipulatida > Asteriidae > Pisaster > Pisaster brevispinus. The sequence continues at coordinate 1,893,775 of JAMKCF010000014.1, read as the reverse complement.
CAAATTAGTTAGTATTTTATTAAGGTACAGGGCGTTAAGGTCCCATTACAGGAAAGCTCCCTTAAAAAAAGAGGCTAGAACAAAACATCCTTTTTATCTGACAACTACCACCTGTTTTCTTCATGTAATATCTTTTCCAAACAGTGGACTTAACTGGTTCCTGCACAAACGAGTAGGGCTGCTGACTGCCCCAGGCAGATTAACTGATTAGGTTATTATCAATAAATTATGATTTTTTTTCTAAATGTAAATACAGGGCTGTATAATGAAAAACAGTGAGGTCCGAAATCCATGTGTCTGTCATGTGCATAACGCGCAGTGCACGATGCATAAACAATAAAAATACACGCCAAGCAACGCACAGAATTCCATGCATCTGTACTGCACACTGTGTTATCGCTAAATATAGTGTGCATTGCTTGGCATTACTAAGCAATAGGTTCCTGGGTTTCTTCTGTTTGTACAGTGAGTATTATGTGAAAACCCAATGTCTTGTACACTGTGGACTTCAAGTCTCCACTGTCTCCTGCGGAAATTTGTGGCAAGGGCCAGTTGGGCAGGAGATTATACTGACAGTGATGGGGTTAATTTCAATGTGGAAGTTTACTGAACATAACATTCATACAAGAGAAAGTCTATGATTGGGTCAAAATGTTGGGTATTGACACTTTTTGAAATGTTCACGAGTTAACACCAGTGTTGTATGACTCGAGTCCAGGACTCGGACTCGAGTCCGTCTCGAGTCCCAATTTCGGTGACTCGGACTTGACTCGAGTCACGTCTGCAAAAGACTCGGACTCGGACTCGGACTCGACTATCGTGACTCGGACTTGTCCCCGAGGACTCGTGACTTGCGAGTCACATATTTTCACAAACAATACCTTTTTTCAATATTAAAAACGATTCCGATGATCCGATTGTCATTCCCGGAGTGCACATGGATGGAGGAATATTAACGTCTTAGCACAAGAAGTACACTGTAGTATGGTGTTGCGAGTAATAGTGTTCGTGATTATTGTAGTAGTAGTATTGTGTAGTAGATGGCACTGTACATACAGCGCGTGTATGTTCGATTCGTATGTTCAATACGCACAATAACACTGAGATGCACGACACCAATATTAATGCTGGTTATCTGTCAACGTTAACACCATAGCCACTGCTTGCGTGAAACAATTGTGCACAGGCCCCCTATTACCAGGGAAATGGCATGTCTGGTACCTGTAAAACACTGCTTGCATTATTGCACTGTGATGGCTGTGTGTTATTTGCACCAGTTTCCACACATGGTCAACACGCACACGCGAAACTTGGTCAGGAAACTTTTTTAATCATGGCATCTGCCGTTCCGCCCCGTATCGTTTCTTTGACAATTACCAAAGGTGTCCAGTGTCTTTAAGGATTAAGTTTTTAAGAATTTAAGGATTTAAAATGATTTTTTTCTCTTCAAAATAACCAATTATATATTGATTTATATATTTCAGAAAGGTAGGTAGCCAACAAGGTTTATGGTTTAGAGAAAGTTTCTTTAAATTTGTTGGCTTTTAACCTTTCTGAAATAAATAAATCAGTACATAATTAGTTATTTTGAAGAGAAAAAAAAATCATTTTAAATCCTTAAAAGATATTCTGGATAAGGGGCAAGGAGTTAAACCTCAAATAAAATTGTAACTGCAGGTACAGAACTTTGTTTAAATTAAATGTGTTTTATTTTGTCATTTCCAATGCTTATTTTACAACATTTGGTTTGCAATCAATATTTAAACAAGTGACTCGTGACTCGGACCAAGTGACTCGTGACTCGGACTCGACACTGGTGACTCGACTACAAAACTGGTTAACACAGTTCTTCTCTCCTTTGTTTTAAAAATTTTATATTCTGGCCCCAGAAATCTCTTTTGAGCTGATTTTGAACCAGTTTCATAAAATTATGCTATAATTTAAAGTTTACGGTTTAACTTTTGATCACAACTTTGGAAATATTGGGATCATTATGGGAAAGCTCTAAGAAAGGGGCCCAAATGAAAAATCCTTTTTGTGTGACAACTATACTCACACCTGTTATGTCCATGAAATTGCTTTTCCGAACAGAGGACATACATGTAATTGGATCATGCTCAAACCAGTAGGGCAGCTGACTGCACCAGGCAGATTAACTGCTCATCCATTAAGTTTATTGACCCAAGTAATTCAATGTAAACACACCTAATGGGTGAAAAGGATGAATTAGTTTCCGAGTTGTTGTGGCCAAAACTTGAAAATTCTATAATGGAGCTGTCCCGTAATGTCACGTTCCTGTAATGTCATGTGCCCGCAAGGTCACAGATGCATGTCATCCTGCTGATGAAGACCAGATTTTCACTCAAGAATTACACATACGGAAATATTTCCAGTGTTGCAATCGAAAGTTAAACTGTAAATTGTATCAAATTACCAACACAGATGGTTTCTCAAGCAAATTTAAAAAAAGGTTTGACCTACTTACCTGGCAGTCTGAATGCCCACATATAACAACGTGTTCAACCTTGGAACGATTACATGTAATCTCAAGAGCTACCACCTCACAGCTCAGTTGCGTCGGCTCGCCTTCGCTGTAGTTGGCTCTGGGAAGCACGTTACCAGCGTTGCGCAGGATGAACATGTCACCTGGGCTCGTTTGGCAGAAATGCGTTGGCAGAATGCGAGAGTCTATGCAGGAAACGAAGAGTATAGGTGGCTGGAAAACAAAATGAATAAAGAAATATGTTGATGTACAATTTTTGCCTCAAAATGTCAGAAATATTTGCAAAAGTGGTTTAACTGGCTCTTTGACCGCTTCTCTAATAATGAAGAGCATTCTTCACAACAATTTCTCTAGAGATTGTTGAATTATGAATGAACCCCTCCTATGGTCTGACGATTCAATAGCATCCATGGTTTTGATTGATAGATAAACTATGCCAGCCTGCAAATTACGGCGAATGCAACATGATATCGTGTGGTGAACGCATCTAAAACAGTGAGTAGTAAGTTTTGTATATTAAGAGCTGTTACATGTTTGGATAAACACGAGCACCTTATAATGGTTAACAAGCCCAGTTTGGTTTTCCTTGGTTTACGCTGATTCGTCGAGATAAAGAAGTGCGGGGTTCAAAACCTCAACCATGGACTGTGTTCGATTCACGAGCATTTTGCTCGGTCTCTGGTAAGTTTTTGTCCTTTTTCTTAAAAATATTTTCTCAATGATGTTTTGAGTATTATGAATGGATTCATCAGACATTGAAGATCAAATCCGTGTTCTTAGAATTTGTGTCATGGTTTTTCGAAAGTAGAAAAATTAGGCAAATCTGGTGACTAGTCTGTTAACATTGGTAGAAATTGCACTGATGGTCGAATCGTGTGCATACTGTCTCGTAACCCTCCGGTCTGCGACCGTCGGGAGGATGGAGGGTTACGATCATCGCAACTATTCAGAAGTGAGACTTAAAAGACTAGAAAACCAATCCAAAATGTTAAGGACATTTTATTAGCAAATACTGCCTGGTTGATGAACAATGGTTGAAAGGCTCTGTGGGAAGGAAATGGGAACACCAACATTTTACCTTTACGGGTAGTTTTTCTGCTTTTGTGGCCCATCGTACCAAGAAGTTGCCCTCGGCATTAGCTTTGTACTTTAAGATACCTCGAAGGATTTTCTCCATCACAGAATAAACGATTGCAAGTCGTCAGTTAACACCTGTCTAATTTTATGAAAATAAGAAAGAAGAAAAGTTATCCAAGTTCAGCAGCGCAGCGGGAGACGTCATGACACTAAAAATTTACCCAGTCAGTTTCCCTCACAAAGGAAACGGATTGGGTAATCTAATACTTGATACAAATAAATAAAGGCTAAATTTATTAATCAGTGAATGGTTTCCCTGGTATAGCAGAGCAAATAGCTACATGTATGTAATAATAATAATAATAATAATAATAATAATAATAATAATAATAATAATAATAATAATAATAATAATAATAATAATAATAATAATAATAATAATAATAATAATAATAATAATAATAATAATAATAATAATAATAATAACAACATTTATAAAGCGCCATATATCCAATAAATTGCTCAAACAAGTCAAAGGCGCTGTACATAAAAAAGTTTTAAACACAAAAACATTATTAAAATGGTAAAAAGTTACGAATTTTCTTTCACAAAAATAAAACAAGCTAAGCTTTTATAAAAGTACAGAAGGTACAATTTACAACAAAAAGCATGAATCAATGTTCAAAAAATGTACCAGTTGCCACTCACAAATGAACACTTGCTACTTATAATTAGCATTCAGTGAGCACACAAAAGTTCAGTGTAAGTATTTTGCTATGCAAAATTGCTGGACAAAATGAAATCGTCCCCTGTTAAATAAAATAGATAACGCCATAAGCTTAAAAAAGGTCAATCGCAAATCCCGCCTAGTTTGATGATCGATGGTCAAAAGGCACTGTCGTGTGGGAAGGAAATGGGAACACCAACATTTTATATTGACTATTGTTTGTGCCTTTTTCCTGTCTGACTACTGACAGTGAAACTGTCTTGTAGTTGTATGTATGTGACAGTGCACTGCCTTTCGGGAAAATTTCCGTATCCTGCCACCACTTGTTCACTCGTTTTTACCCAAAGGAATATCTCATTTGAGTAAATTAGATACTATTTTATTTCATAACGAATAAAGAAGAATTAACTCTAAAAATGAAGAGAACATGTACACAAAACAACTTACCAACCAGCACCCTTTTCCCCCTTTTCGCAATTATTACTACACGTTGGTGTGGCTACCCTTTTCGAAATAGCAACTACCTCAACTGACTACAGCTTAAAAGGCACCAGACTAGGTCGTAAAGAGTCAACCTCTTTCCCGGATGATAAGAAAATTTTGTGTACGTTTTATGTCACAACCAGTGAGATTGAGGTAGGGGTCTAAAGCTACTGCAACTTTGATAATAAACGCATTCTACAACATCACTAATATAACAATTATAACAATGAAATGAATCCGTTATTTGTTTAATAAATTCAAGTTACTGCAGTAAACCAGTAAATACAGGCGGCTTACCTTCGGTGGAGGAAAATAGAGCATTTGCTTGCCTTCACCCATACACTCATGCTTTGTCGAGAAATGTAGAACAAAATACCATTTCGAACAGCTTTAATATTTCGATCACATACAGCATCTGTCTGAAACTCCTTGCCTGCATGTTTCCCTCTATCCTATATAATCTGGGCCATTAGAGGATATACATTCTACGTTCAGCTCCCCTGAACTATGTTCATATTAAATGTTTTCTTCTTTTAATCCAATTACCAAGAGTGACGTTTAGCATAATTTTTTTTATATGGGGCGAACATTAACATACAATAAATTAAATAAAGGTTACATTGTATACACACAGAGGCAATGAGCTGACTGCATGTTTTGAATCGGCATTAAAGCGGATCTGAATGCCACATTTTGAAAGGAATTTTTTATCAAACTATTTCGGCTTCACCCCCTTTTTACCCCCAGGAAAAGTTAGTGGTTAGTTCTACAGATTCGGTTAAATTGTCCTCAACGTTTCAACTCAAAAGTGTGCTCTATGTCGTCATCGGGAGATACACGTAGTATACAAACTCCCGGTCAGAAAATATTGCTTAACACTTTTCTGCTTAGCAGAAATGAGCAAGGTACCAGTCACAATTTGTACACGTGACATGGTAGTTTGGCTGGTAACCTTATTCTGGTAAGCATCATGTTGTTGTGCTTAGCTGTTTTTTTGTGCTTAAGCAGCTGTATGAAATTGGTCCCAGCAGGACCTGACCACCAATCTTGGTACGTATGACACCTGTGGCAACATGACGTAGAGATGGGTCAAAGTGACGCAGAATTTGAGTTTAAAATCCCAAATTTGTTTAAACCAGCCTCAGGGTGAGACTGACCTTGCAGTTTGCAGTATACTGAGCAGTTGTGTGGAATGAGAAGAGCCATACGGTTTAACCCGACAGAAAATGATGATAACCCATGCCCTCCAATGGCAGACTTGGGAACGCTAGGTGGCAGCAGACTTACCAGGTGAATTGTCATTGTTTACATAATTCTGAGTATGCACAGAATTTTGAGAACAATTCATTTTACCTGGAAGTCTGCGACCACATTATGTGTTCTCAAAGGTCTCTCAATGCTAAGAGGGACTGATCGCAGCGAGTCCGTGGCCAGACATTAAATTCTGAACTCTCGCGCCAGTTCTGCACACGGGCGCGCGATAATAATGACGGCGTCGTTTAAAGCTTTTGTTTGTGACGGTACGGTCAACATACGCGCGTGTAGTAACTGGGTGAGAGTTCATGTTTCCATGCCCAGAGCCACAAGCAGACTCTGATCACGACGACAGTTGCACTAAAGGCCAAGCACAAGTCAACTTACTAACATCAATGATGACAAAACAAAGAATAGTTCATAATACAGAAACCAAAACCCCAAAACAATATTACTGATTTTATATCTCGTGATTTATTCAACTCATCTATACTTTCAATGTGTGATAAGTTTCATTAATGTGCATAAAACAGTTAATTTCAGAGGTATGTCATTATAGATCGAGTGCATTGATTGAAACTGTATAAACATCAAGTGTGCGTACAAAAATAATATAATTTGCTATAGTTATAATATACAATTTCCATTGACTTATCTCACAGTACTGTCCTATCTCAATTTGTATATATATATAAATTCTTGTTTTAGTAATAAACGTATTGAGTTAATAAACTTTTGGTAACACCAGTGATTAATATTATAATAACATAATCATTTACTTATTGCACTTATAACCCCAAATAAACACTAGGTGTAGGGATTCACCTGACACGTGTAAAGGAGTGGATTGGAGGAAAACATAAACAAAATAAAACACCAGCGCAGGCATTGCTTTAAAAAAAAAAAACATTCTGTGAACTTGTTTAAGGAAAGACGTTTTGATTTTACCAAAGGAATAACTAAACTTCCAACACTTTTGATTTCTATTATAATTTTGATTCGTAGTGCTCGTCTTACAAATAAAACATTCGATAAATACGGAATATAAATTAACATGAAGTAATTTTGGTCGAATACATTAAAAAAAAAAGCCTTCTATTGCAAATTCCCGGATGTAAATTAAAACGAAGATTAGTCTATGTTTTTGACTGATGAGCAAAAACAAGGTTGTTCTAAACTGCATACAAGTATTGCATAATAAGTTTGATCTCGTTTGTCATTTTACACAAACACAGATAAACATTTCCATAATTTTTTATTTGTAGTATTATTTTTGTATGGATTTTTATAATTTTACCATTAACTCAATGTTTGACTTCATGTTCACTTGCAAACAGCGAGCGGAATATTTGGCTAATTATGTTTCATACAAAAATTATATAAAAACTTTTGGAGCAAAGGCTATCATTATTCAGTTATTCTTAACTCATTTCTCAATTCTCGCACAAAGTTACGCATGTGACTGCACGGCTCGGGACGTCTGAATCAGTGATTACGATATGCACTGCTCCTACGGGTTGTTCAACGGATTTATATTTTGATGCCGGGGTAGAGGCACGACTGGACGGACGGCTTGAGGGACGGCTAGAAAAGTGGTTTGATAAACGACTCGAAGGACGACTAGAAGGGTCAGCAAGGCTCCAAGCGACACTGCCAGAACGGCTTGAAGGGCGGCTACCACGGTTTGCCAAACTTGCTGCGCTGTTCGGCCTGCTGCAGGTGAAGTGGTCCATACGGCGCTTGACAGACGGAGGGGAATAAAAAGTGGCTGCTGTAACGTCAGTCGGAAGGACGCCCTCGTCGATGGAAACCGACGAGTTGTCGTCTGGCTCAATGTCTAATGCATTTGGTTCAAACAAGCCTTCGGGGACGGTGAGGAGACTAGCGAGGGAGCCTGCACTGCCGTGCCGTAGGTGGCTCTCTCGGGGACCATCATCGGGGGCGTCGGAAGTCAACTCGGCAGTTGCGGCGACGGTCACTTGAGACGGAACGCTTTCTGGGACAGCTGGCGTGAGAGGTGGAATGGCGTCACTGAAAATAAATAAACAAACAAATAAAACTAAATAAACAACGATGCCTTAAAAGCACAAAATGTCAAGGTTTCTGCTTCGAGTTATATTTGGCTTTAGAGAGTGTTTTTTTTGCAGAGTAATTCATCCCTGCAAGAGGCATGCCGCTTTTACCAGGCGACGTATGTTCACAGTTAAAGTTGTTGTCATGTGGAGTGTTTTCATGCATTAAAAAAAAGAAGAAAAAAGTAGGGGATAAATTATAGTCACTTTTGAAGGGCTTAAAGATGATTATTATTTTTGTTTCTTTACTTTATTTATTTATTAATTTTGTATTTCGTTTATTTATTTATTTATTATTATTATTATTATTATATATTATTATTACCAGTTTCGGTCATTTGTTTAATTTCTGTTAACTTACGTTTCATACAAGATATGATAATTGACTTTATTTTACTTTGACAAGAACTATGACGTTATTCGTTATTGGGCGTCATTCCTATTGATGACTTACCCTTCTACGGCGCTCTGCCAATCGGGAAGCTCCTTGGTGAAACCGTCCCTCCCTGTCAGCCAGAAGGTACGGGCGACACCTTTTCCCTGAAAAAAGGAGAGAAGTTAACTTTTCTTATTAAAATATTGAGACTTTGTGGCTAAGTGCTGCTGGGAGGAGTTCTTGCGTATGGCGTGCACAGTCTAAAATATTTGATCGAACAAAGGTAGACGTCCAGGCTAGGGTAGCATTGGTAACTGTGTGGATGTCTTTTTGGCAACCAGAAAAATGCCTATAATAAGTGGACATTTAATTCACGATGTGTAGAATGGTCTGGTCTGGATATCTGCAGTCAAAAGCAGGGCACTCTGTCATCACCCACCTGTGCATCTGTTGGGCTAGCTGAGAGGAGTGAATGATAAAGCAACATAGAGAGACTTTGGAATGCTATTTGGCAGCAGACTCAGGTAATGTTCCATTGTGTACGTACTAATGAGCATGCACACATTTCCGCGAACAAAAGATTGACCTGGTAAGTCTAGTTGTAATTTAGATATTACTACGTATAAGCAGAGCAAGACACATCCAATTTCATTATTATGATACAAATTCATAATGTTTAGCATTATAGCACCTTCTTTTTCGACTGAATACAAAAACATTACTCTAAAGGAATTTCAATTCTCTACTAATTATGTAGCACAGAATCCACGCAGGTACAATGTTCGTAATGGTGGAGCCGTGTTGTGCTTATTTTCCCTGTTTAGCTACCTTTTCTTGTATTGAGAGCAGTAAATGTATCTGTGTTTTTCCGTGGGGGCGGGACGACTTGCCACCAAGACCCCTCTTCGCTACGCCGCCTCAATGTTGATATAAACAACGTTTCGACAATACCTTTAAATAAACGTCCCCTCTGAGTTCCACGTGGTACCCTCCCAGTTCCTCAAGAATGTCGATGGTTGATTGATTGATATGAATGCGATAAGCTGAAAATAGACAAAAACAAATTGGGTTTATAATAAATAAGATTATAGTCAAAATAGCGAAATAAAGAAACAGCTGATTGAAATGTTCCAAAGAAAAATTGTAGTGATATATTATGTAAAAACGACAATTTATTGCATTTTGTGGGTGTGTTAGGGGCCGTTGAGGCCATGAAAGTGTCCCATCTTTAACTGTATTTTGCACGACCGTTTGAGGGCGCCCTTCATAAAGCCTACCATCATGACGTGAAAAGCTATAGGTAATTACCTTGTACCCTTTTTCCTACCATGGAGCCCAAAGGACTTAGGGTTTTGAGTGTGAAAGAAAAAGACAGCTTACGCAATCCGTTAGACTCCATTCGAGACGCTGTGTTAACCGTGTCACCGAAGAGGCAGTAACGAGGCATGGTGAGTCCAACAACACCCGCCGCACAATGACCTGTTCAAAATAATTTCAACAATTCAATAGTTTGAATAAAATGACTACCAAAAAAACAAAACAAAAAAACATCGATGAATATTGAGCGCATATACAGCCTCAAAACAACAGCAGACACTGCAAGTTCAACATTCTTAAAAAGCTGGGTTTCCCACTTACGTACATTGCCTCATCAACGAGTGCATGAAGCAAACAAAATGGCGCACTAAAACAGATCGAGCCATACTGTCTCTAAAATTGGACACCGGTTCGAAACTTTATCAGCCTCCTTTTCGTACTTCTATTATAATGTAACCAATATGCTTTTAAATGTGGGATTATTTCTACTTATACCCAACTACACTTGTGTTTCAAAGCAGCAACTGGAGTTTTGCAAAAGTGCAACAATGTCCCCAGCTGTTTTGTTTAATACCAAAATCAATACCTATACTTCAACGCAAGATGACGCGGTGATCAAAACATAGACGTGGCCGTAGCCACCAATTGGCGACTTTTAGGAGGCTAGGTAGGTGGCAGCAGACTTACCAGGTAAATCCATTATTCTCGGTAATGTGCGCATGCCCAGAACTGCGTACAGAATGGAGATTTACCTGGTAAGTCTGCTGCCATCTAGTGTTCTTCGTCCTTACCTGAGTGTATCCCGATTCGTAATCGGAGCGGAGTTTCCGGCATGTGTCGAATCTTAAGCTGGAACCCAGCAACGTGCAGGAGATCTAGGGCTAGATTGGCGATCTCACCAGCATGTCTGTTTCCATTCGTGATTGGTAAGCCACTCGCGACCATGTAAGCATCTCCGATTGTTTCAACCTTTTGAAAAGTAAAAGAACGGTGTAACCATGCTAATAAAGCCAAATGACTATACGATCACGATAAGTACACTCTAAAAACCTCTGGGTCAGACCCATTTCTGGGTCGGTGCGACCCGGGATCTGTTTCAAAATGACCCAGAGATAGGTCAAACTGACGCAGAGTCTCGAGTTAAAATCAATTTTTTTTAACTACTTTCCGGGTCAGTTTCAAGGCCACTGGGGGATTCAATTATTATCTATTCACGATAAAAGCCAAACTGAGATTACCTTATAATCTGGACTAAATTGTGAATACCATTGATTTTGAGACAATTTTATAATATGCAACTAATAAGGGCCTAATGTAATAACAATATTGGAACAAGCTTCTAAAGCCACTTTTGGCATTTTGGAAAATACTTATCATGGTAGTGTTGTTGAAACACTTATGGCAAATTGGACGTACAAGTTAGCCAGGGATAAATCTGTAAGTCCTTACCACTTACCTTATAGACATCATGCTCTGTAAGCGTGTCATCAAATGCCGTGTAGAGATCATTCAAGAAGGTAACTATTTGAAAAGGTGTACTCTGTGCTGAGATGTTTGTGAATCCTACAATATCAGAGAAGAAGATGGTGACGCTGTTGAAACTGACGGGCGGAACAGATCGGCCTGCCTTCAGCTCCCCCGCTACGCTCCTGATGAAGGAGATACCAACAAATAACATGAGTTTTCAGAGAGACTTTACCTTAGAAACTATAAGAAAACAGGCAACAATTCAAGATTACTATTTATTTATTTACACTCTCGGACCATTTAGCTGGATCTGGGTTCCAGGGGATAAGACAAATTTGAGGTTAGAATGTGATAACTGACCCGGAATCCGGAATCCGGAGTGCTTTTTCTCTCTCCTTCTCTCTTCACAAAGGTTTGCATTTTTCAGACACGATTTCTTGGTAAAACGTACAATAATGAAATCCCCTGTCTGTGCGACAGCCTTGTATTGGGAATCAGACTGGGAGAATCGGTTTGTTGATGCTAAGATTGGATTTGGATGAAAATGACAAACGACGGGATTATTAAGGTGACGTTCCTTTACCAACATTAACTTTCACTCTCTAAAAACGTTCAGGTCAGAATTAACCCGGATCCAGGTCACATGGGGCTTCACCCAATTCTGGTTCAGTATGAGCCGGAATCCGTGTCAAATTGACACCAAAATGGGTCAAAATGACGTAAAATCCGAGTTAAAATCCGGTTCTTTGTACCACTTCACGGGTCAACTTTTACCAGGAATTGGGTCATAACCCCTGCACTTGGAACCCGTGTCAATTCTGAGTAGGGAGTTTTATTTATTTTATTTGTTTTACTTTTTTTTTTCTAGAGTGTATGAGATTGTTCTTATGATCCTAGGCGATAGACCATGACAATGGTAAAATGTAAACTTACGGTGGGAGCATTCTGTTGAGAAGCATTTCAGTCTTGGCTCGTTCCTCGTCTAGCTCTGCCGTCCTCTCTCGGATCAGGTCCTCGAGATGGTTCGAATATTTCTCCAGCATTTTAAACATGGAGTCTACTATGTTGGCTCTCCTGGTGGTCAAGAAGAAACAACACACAATCCGATTGGATCAACTGTTTCGCAAAACAATCTAAATGTTTTTTCCCCTATGTGCACTTAAAGCCAGGCATGCGGGCATGACGAACATTATGAAACTGATAAACTCTTGTAAAATTGTATCAACCCTAAGCAATTACACATTTAAGGACATTGGGCTCACTTTCATCAGGTTGTCAAGTAGAAAATATTGCTTATACTCAATTATTTTGCTTGGCAAAACATCGGCGCGCCAGTCAAAATAATCGTACATTTTGGATTACTAAATCATTCGGCAAGACTTCTGTGTATAGTTAGCTATGTGATTGTAGCAACAACATCATACAATTGAGCCTATATGTTCTGAGACAAAACAAGTTTTATTATACATATGAAGTAACCATGACAACCTTCCTCTATTAATAAAAAAGAGGGAGTCTCTTACCGTCCTCTGTTGAGTTTTTTGAATTCCTGATAGATGAAGTCGAAGTCGAGGCGAGTGTCGGGCATCTCGCACCAGCTCTGCTTCATGATCTCAATCACTTCCCGGGGAGCATCTTTCTGGGAGACGGAGGGCCGACACAGCGGCGGAGGTTTGACCAGTTTGGCGATAATTTCTAAATTATTTTTACAATGAGAATACACAAAATTAAAAGTATAAGACGAATTAATTGATACTTTTAGTAATTATTTACAGGAAGAAATTTAGGTTGATCTGAAAGCTGATTTATATAAAGTGCATATCGGTACCAATCTTAAGGAAATCTGTTCTATCAGAAATATTTTAACTTACAGAAACTTAAAGACCCACACGATGTCAGACCCTTAACAAGAACCCCAAACCACCATTGCTTATACTTTGATTGTCGCAATGGGAGACTTTGGAACGCTAGGTGGCAGCAGACTAACCAGGTAAACTTCCATTGCTTACATAGTTCTGAGTATGCGCACATTACCGAGAACGATGGGTTTACCTGGTAAGTCTGCTGCCACCTAGCGTCTCAAAAGTTCCCCATTGAAATAATATGACGTCCGCAATATCGTCGTTTTCAGTAAACCGTGACAGCCAAAGTTTGTGCAATAGCGTTTTGAGAAGTAAGTGATACGAATAAATTAACTCATCCGAATACGAGTGTGTTACACCTTTCAACTGTTGAGATTGCGAGGGCATTTTAGAGGCATTACATCAACATCAAAATGTGTTCGCGCGGAAACACTAACTAGGCGAAAAACACGTCCGACGAAGTCGTTGCGTCAACGCTGTTATCAAACGCTTAATTAAGTTTCACGGACGTCTTGACTGATGGGCGCTGTGCCCACAGCACTGGTAATTGGGCAAATTAGAATCTGATTTGCGATGTAGTAATTCTGGGTGGATCTTCAACGAGCCGTTACGTGACTGTACACATGCTGTCATGGTCACTTTGTATCACACAATATTGAAGTTGAAATCATTTAAAGATACATTATTGCTGAGAGAAATAACTGCCGATTTTTTTGGTTTCAACTACAAATGCAACCAGCATGTGGACACATTGAGAAATACTATATTTTTCAAGACCACGTAAGAGTGCAATTACGAGAACCGGTTTAGGATCGTACAATATTGAAGTTGAAATCATTTAAAGATACACAATTGGTGAGAAAAATAAGTGTCAATCTCTTTAGTTTTTAATGAACATTATGCAACCATTGTGGACAGTTTAGAATTTGAGAAAATATATTTTTCTCAAGATTGCACTTGAGTGTGATTACAACGATCGGTTTTGGTGTCTTTCAGTTCTATTTTTCTGACACTATTTTAGCTAGAACTAATTATGTCTCTGAGAAATTGGCGCTGCAGTTATTGTCCATGTCACCTTTAGACCTCCGTAGTTGGGTACCAACCTTTCGCTGTGAGTCTAAGCATAGAAAATGGTTCAGCCCTTGTAAGCATCTCTGAGAGAATAATCGCAAAGCTGTAGCGGTCCCCTTGCGCTGTTCCCGTCTTCCTCAAGTTAGAATCTCGCAGAAGCTCCGGTGCAGTCCACAACAGATCTAGAATCACAGTGAAGGAGATATCATTTACATTTAAATGTTGGTATCTGCGGATTTGTGGCAGGGTTAACGTGAAATAACCTTACAGTAGAATATCCACGAAAGGACACGCGGCGTATAGTTAATATTTTTTTTCAAGGAGAAAATGTCAGCAGTTGCAAAACTGCTTACCAACCGAAAATTACCCGTGGTTTAAATGCAACATTTGTAATTGCCTCACACATCCCATGGCAGAGCATAATTTTTCAATGAGTTAGTTCAATTACCTTTTATGAAAGACTCTGCCATTGTCAAAACGTAATACCATGAACATGTTTTCTTTGCATAGTACGGAAGAGTGTATTTAATCCAAGGAGACAAAAACATCAACTCTGTCAGGATTTGAAACGACTCATTTTAATCGCCTCGTCTTCGTGACGGCTAGGCAATGACCCTGCTCCATTGTGTAACAAATAGCTACAAATTCAACCGCAGCTTGTCCTGAAGAAAGATGCCTTACATTCTTGTTATCGCAGTGGAGCGTTAGTAGAAATGGCAGTTACCTTCTGGTCCAGGAACCGCCTCTTCTTCAGGACCCTGCGTCACCATCATTGCCGGGATCCCGTAGTCTGTAACTTTGAGGACCCATCGGCTGTCAATGACACAGTTGTGTGACGTCAGTCGGCCATGTTGTTTTAGTGGGCTGTTATGGATATAACGCATTCCCTTCAAAGAGTAAACAAAAAGAGCATGTCTTGCACCAAATTGATGAAAATTATCTATTTCTATATTTTGTTTCTAAGGGAAATATTATATAACTTGAAAAATACGACAGCGAAAAGAATGAGAGCAGCAGACACAGCTTACAAGTATAGCAAACATTGAACTACAAACAACAATACAAAAAACAACAAACAAAACAAAACAGACAAAAAATACAAAACAAACTGTTAACACCAGCAGTAAACACGATAAAAACCAACATTAGACAACAACCAGCTTTCACAAAACGGCAAATAACGAAAACAGCAGCGGCAGCGACAACCACAACACCCAGACACAGATAGAAGTAATTCGATCACTGTCTTTACTTACTGAAACCAAGTCAACCAAAAGTGAAGATTTAAACGTCCAGTCCAGCTTTAAGTTTTCATTTAAGTATATATCCTGTCAAAAAATATTCCAGAAAACCAAATATTACAAAAACCTATTGTGGAAATAGTATCCATAACTCCAAGGGCATACTTGAGGATCCCCCAGTTTTGTCGCCATTTAAAAGTTCACAAACTTTTTTCGGTACATTGTTATATCATTCTATAGTGGTGGCTCTGAAAAAATGTATTCTCGACGTTTCGACTAGTTTGTTCCAGTCGTCATCAGGTCACTAAACTACACCGGTACAGCAAAGGGAGCCTTGACTAAGATAAAATTATCTTACACTCTTAACTCTTCGTGACACCATAAAAAAATCACACCATTTTCGCCATGCCTTACTTGTTGAGCAACAGTTTGATTTTAGCGTGTAATACATATCTGAACCAGAAACGTGTCAGGACCCACGAGACCTCCTGGATCATGGGGGGTTATGTTCAACCAGGAAGATTTACTTTCAAGATGTTTCCCCTTCAGAAACCTACATTACAAATAGTTCTTGACTCAATGTTTCCCCAGCTACGGGAATTTGTTTAGAATATATATTTACACTAAGACTCCTTCGCACGCAGTACTCGAAGATCCAGAAACTATCTCCCGGCTCAGAATAAACACCCATGAACGGATTTAAGTTTTCATGACGGAGATCACGAACCTATGGAAAGAAAGAAACAATTAAACAATTTGTTGTTTTTATTACTGATCATTGTAGCTGTACATTTATGACATTGAATGACCGAATTTCATGTCAAATCAAAATCTGTTTTAAAATGTAAGTCAGGGGAACAATAAGACATATTTCTTTACCATTTTTACTTGTCTCAGCAATGAACTCTTTATCTCAAAGGATGATCTTTCAATTTTCTTGACGAAGACAAGCTCTCCCTGCAGAAAGAATAGAAACAAGCCCAAACACTAAACAAAAACCAAGATAATCACTAGCTGCTGTGACGTTCTAAAAAGATCCGAGTGAGAATTTGTTGAAGCCAGTTTTTTCTCGATCGAGATTCGTTTGCTGGTTGGCGTTGTCATTTTTTCTCATTTCGTCTACAACTGAACCAATATTTGAGTCAAACACATGGTGAGCCTTGAGCCATGTTCAGTTTGGCTAGAACACTTGTCATGCTGACACAGACTTGACCCAGATTTGCATGTCAAATGGGTCAATATTGTCTTTTCGATTTTTGAGACCATGTATCCAAGTTATAAACACTTTTATATCCCTGAACGATGGTAATAGTGTGATCGGAAAACGGTTTATGCTGACACAGAGTGGACCCAGATTCACGATTCAAATGGGACCAAAAGACCCATTTTCGGGTCATCGTTGCCTTTTAGTTCTGGGTCAACACGTCCCCATGTTCAAGTAACCCCCTCCCCCCAAAAAAAAAGAAAAAAAAAGAAGAAGAAAAAAACCCAAAAAACATTGATTTCCTTGAGCCATAATAGTCAGTTTGCCCCCAAATCTGCTCATGCTGACACAGACTTGACCCAAATCGGCGGGTCAAATGTCCCAGACCCGTATCTGGGTCAGAAGTACCCTTTAGTTCTAGTAAAAACACACCCTCTGCCCAAGTCAGACTCCAGACTCACTGTGATCTCCTTGAATAATGATCGATTTGACTAGAAAAACCGGTCGTATTGACACAGCGATGACCTAGATTTGAGGGTGAAATGGGACATAGACTAATTTCTGGGCCAGCACTAACTTTTGTGTTTTAGTCAAACACACCCTGTGTGTAAGTCAGAGACACAGTGCTCTCCCCGAACCGTGGTCAGATTGACTACAAAGAGGAAAACAATCCAGTAATGCAGATACATAAACTGGTAAGCCCCCCACAATCCCCCACAATCCCCGCCCCCAGATGTGGGTCAAATCTAAACAGTGACGTTAAGAATTTTGCTTGGGCTCTAAAAACCAAACAACGGAACGAAACTGTTCGCATGGCCAACATTAAAACCGTGTACAAAATTATCCCCGCCACTAATGACGAATCAACCTTTGACATATACAGCTCTCTTTCGTTTCAAATCTTCATCATCGAAAACTAATGCAATTTTCGAACCATTTCTAGCCTCAATCATTTCGTCCCGTACGTTAAAAACCATCGCACACAATGTAGCGTTCGAGGTCACCCATTCCAGTATTCAGGTGCATTTGATTGAGATTGAACAACCAGCGTGTGTCTTGTCCGTCAGAAGTGTTTGTTTTCACACCGGACGAAAAACGGCCAAGGTATTAATGTTATTAAAATGATAATTTTTTTTTGCTTGAGGGTTACATGTTGAAGGGCTTGGATAACGAGTCAGTTTCATTCACCAGGGAGATCTGGTGCACCATTGCGTCGACCAAACTTCAGACTTTAAGTCATCCTGTTCTACGGAGCTCCAGAAGTGCCACCCAACTTGTTCATATCCTGAGAGATAATGTACTGCAGGACGATGACGTCACAAACGTAAGATGACGACATCCCAAGATAATTTATCTCGGGATGACGAAATCCTGAAAGAAGGATGATTTCTTTCCAAGTTAAATTCTCTGTGAGTTCTCGACATTTTCAGGATGTTATCGTCCCACGATGAATTATCTCGGGAAAGTCGACATCCTACTCTTCGGTATGTCGATCATCCGGAGATAATTTGTCTCGGGAAGTCGTCATCTTAGTTTCATGATGTCGACATCCAAAGATAACATACTTCTGGGAGACATCTTGCTGTGGGGTGTTGTCATACATGGTATACCGAGACAAATCATCCGAGTATGTTGTCATCTATTATGATGTCATCACCCAGAAGTAAATTATCTCAGGTACTCAATATGTCAGATGGCACATCCGGAGCTCCGTACTGCCCCACAGATGCCCCCCACATAATAAATGTGTCTGATAGATTTCAACCTTATACCTTTGCAATCAAGAGGATTTTCTGAAATAAATTTAATTAGGAATTAAGCAGACCCTGGGTATGGATAATCAAGAGTATTAGTTGTGGAGTGACTCACGATCGCCACTGCTGACTTAAGTGTCTTTTATTTCCCCCGACGGTTCTTAAATTTGGCGTCTATTTCACTCTATGTTTCATCTCAACTCAAGATAAAAGACAACATTCAGCTCAAGAATATTCCAGACTTCACCCCAAGGCGTTAAAATAGTGGCACTTAAACAGCCATAGGCCCTACCATTCAAGCTTCATTGTTATTTATTTATATATTTCATTTATACGAGCTCATCTGATCCAGGAATGTTTACCTCACGACTTAGGTTAAAGTGCCCTCAAAAAAACCTACACCTACATGAATATTCACATGACCTATTAAACTGTAGTCCTAAACCCTTTACCTATAAACGTAGCCTGAACCCCAAATGAAGCCCCAACCATACCTAGGTGCAGCTCTAATCTGGTACCAATAAAAAGACCAGGATCGAAATCCTGCCCAGTCATGTACCTAAATGAAGACCCGGATCTAAAAATAGCCCCAATCGTACCTCCTAAAGACCAATTTCACAAAGAGATAAGATTAATCGTAAGATGAGTTGTCGGTATTACAATAGTGATTTGCATCGTGACATCACACTTTGCTTAGCAGCTAAGATCAATTGGCAGTTAACATCAATCTTAGCTCTTTGTGAAATCGGTCCCAGGTCCTAAATGTAGCCTAACTGTGTACATAAATGTTGCCATACGCCCTCATTATAACCCTAAAACTGTTAGCAATTAAGTTACATGGTTGAAACTACACCTGATTCTCGGTTAAATTTGGTTCAGCACATCTTCCATTATGCTTGGATTGTGTGCCTCAGATGCTCTGCCCTCGACAGGAAACCAATTATGAATACTGACGTAATAGCGTGTCCTATAGTATAATCAACCACAACTTTGAAAGAGCAAAGAAACCAACAACCTATTTAGGTATCTTTTGTTTTAAGTTGACTTGTTAAAACACTGCAAGGTGTGTCTCTATTTGATATTCAGCGGCGGATACAGGGGGGCGTGGGGGGCGCACGCCCCCCCTTTTGCTTGAAAAAAAAAAAACGAAAAAAAAAAAAACGGGAAAAAAAAACTCGAGGGGAAAAATAAGGGAGAGACAAAATTAAAGACATAGGCCTTACCTGGTTTTTTTTAAAGCTACTAATATTCCATACCTCGTACACTTTTTTCACCATTTTGTTGCTTGGTAAATTTTCACGCCCCCCCCCCCCCGTTAGGACAATCCTGGATCCGCCCCTGATATTCCTGTTTCAACGCAGATGAAGGCAACGGACAATCGAAAGAAAGATAATGTACATTGTGGCAGCATTTTCGATGCTCTGCCCACGACAGAAACATATTCATTTGAATACTCACGTTGTAGCGTGCCACTTTAATTCGTTTAGCGTTGTCATTCTTGAGCTGGACGGAGTCCCGTCTATGTGATGAGTGGATGGAACGGTCTTTCAGCGTAAGTTGACTACCTGGGGTTTTACGAGAATCTGGGATGCCCTGGGGATAAACGAAAACGGTGAAGCTATAAGTACAATTGATGATAATTTGGCAAGACAGACACAATCTTTGTAATTTTAAGCTTGTATTCTAAAAAACAAAATCACTGCTATTGTTGATGGGTGGACAAACAAGTTAACGTCGATGGTTTAACAGAGTGCTTTTTCGTGTTTGAAACGCTCAAGCACCAATGTTTGCCATCAGATGGTTTTTAATTGACAATTTGTTCACAGTATTTCGGCCCATAACTGCTCAAGTAAATGGTATATGTGAGAGTATGGGTTCCAAGTAGTTTTGAGATCGAGGGGCACAGCACGTTAAACAGAAATCCACAATTATACACAAGGCATTCGATGGGTACTGGGTGCTCTGTCCAGGAGAAGGTATGAGGTTGACGAGGTGTCATGAGTTACGGTTTCTTCCTGTGTATAGGGTGGGGGAATTTAAAAAAAAATGTTTATAAAAGTTGAAATGTGGCGGTAAATCATGACTGGTTAATCACCGTTTTTATAATATTTATTTCATCGTAATTTTGTTTCTTTACTACAAAGTGTCTTTCTGTATGAACTAGTGGCACTCCTTTACTATGGTCAAGACATTGATGGTAGTCCATTCTTATAAGATACAGAGTTAACGAGTTCAGTGCACATGAGCTCAGATGTCAACCCAGACCCTGTGGACAAGCGTTTGTCGCTGTGATTGCGTCATGCCTCTCGCGCAAATCTCGCGTCACGGCTGTTGTTCTCGCGAGACTGCTGGCTCCCGCGAGACTTATGCTCTCGCGACTACGGCCCCAATTTAAATGGGGCAGTAGTCCGGAGCCAGCAGTCTCGCGAGAGAGCATAAGTATCGCGAGAGTCGCGCTAAGGCCGTTACATTATCACCGTGACAAACATTAAATACAACCTTGTCCACAAGTTAATGTAAACGTCGAGGTTATTTAAAATAGACTGATTGCCTGAATTGCATTCTGTACTGTATTAGACTCAGAAATTGCCAAGATCAAACTTTTGAGATTTCAGCGTATAATTGCTTAAAGGTGAAGTCTGGACGACCATGAGGGCGTGGCAAATTGTCGCTCTTGACCTGGGCCCAATGTCATAAAACAGTTAAGCACACAAATTTCCTGAGCTTAGAAACAAATCTTGCTCAGCAAAAACAGGCTACCTGCCAAACTATCATGTGATGCCCGTTAGTTGTGACTGGTACCCCGCTTGTTTCTGCTTGGGAAATGTAATTGTTAAGCAAATTGTTCTGCTTAACTTGTTTAACTGTTATGTGCTCTACCTCGCTACAGCGATCATGGTCGCACAGTCTTGAGCCACGCGCGCGCGGCTGTCTCTAGCTAATTATAATAGCATAATTATTTTAATCCTTCAACATGCCTTTCATAGCACAAACTTAAAGATGAAGCGAAAAAGTGCTTCACAGGGAAAAAGGTTATACGAGCTCAAATAATGTGTCACTGTGCGTGGCTGGTTCGTCGCCCTTTCCCCTCACAGAGAAATTAGGCAATATTTTCTGCTGTCAGGCAACTCGATGGCAGGCCGGGGAGTCAAATGTTAAAATTGGATGCGATTTAATCAGAGAGAAAGGACCTGATAGCATCGAAAAGTGCAAGAGACAGCGGTGAGGAGATCAGGACCTCTCTAGCCCGGGGCCGACAAAATTATAAATTAGAAATACTAATTATATTTCATTATGTAATAAATAAATAAACAATAATAGTAATCAATATATAAAACTGGATATTAAGTGTTCGTAAACAACGAACACAGAGGGCTTCCGGTTGGTGGAACAAAAATGATTTCGTACTACAAATTATACTTGTCATATCCTATATACTCAGATTGGTCGTAAACCTAAACTCTTTGAACTTGCTGCTTTGACCGTAAGGAAAGGTCAAAGAGGGGTCATGTTTCCTTACTAAAATATCACATTTGTAGTAAGGTACAAGACGGCACAAAGATTATGAATTTAGAGCTTCCTGTTTGCACCGGAAATGATTGTGAAAGTGGGTCACGTTTTTATCCTGTTTCTATTTCATCTCGAAGCAGGGTTGTTCTTTGCATAATTATATCAGTGTGACCAATTGACTCTAATTAATTCTGACATTAACATTTCCAGAGACACTTTTCTCAATTTCTAACCGAAGTAGCTTATTTCTTTTCGGTCAGAAACCCGGGCCAGCATTATTCTTGCCCCCCCCCAAAAAAAAAAAAAAAAAAAAAAAAAAAATAATAATAATAATAAAAATAATAAATAAATAAAATAAAAATAAAAATAAAAATAAAAATAAAAATAAAAATAAAAATAAAAATAAAAATAAAAATAAAAATAAAAATAAAAATAAAAATAAAAATAAAAATAAAAATAAAAATAAAAATAAAAATAAAAATAAAAATAAATAAATAAAATAAAATAAATAAATGAAAAGAAAAAGGAGACCGGCATAACAAAAATAAAGCGTAATATTATAACTTTGATTTAATCATACATTTTTTTGGTTTTCTAAAGTAGGTAAAAAATGTACGTACATAGATGAAAAATGAAATGAAATAAACACATCAAGTATTGATTTAAGTAGTAAATGGAGGCGTTTTTGAATTGTGTTCCAGCCAAGGACACCGCTTTCACTCCCTAAGAAACAATCAGAAAAAACCGACCGGGACGCGAGGCGTTCATGGTCGGTCATGACGACTTCACTCCTCACGCATTTTGTAATGTTCAGCGATGATCGGCATTGCATTTTATCATGATTGGAATCTGAACATAGCGTTGGAAATCAGTTTTCCCCTTGTACAGCCAGATAAAAGATGCCGTCAATAGATAACACAGTGGTAATTAGCAGTAAAGCCTAACTGAGTCTGAATTCGGTGAACCTAAAAAAAAAGAACAAATTCAATAAAATAAAAAATACAAAGTAAGATAAACAAATAATTTATATCAATAAAATAACATAAACAAGAGAGTGGTTCCCCGACAGCGTCTAATAAGTGATTTTGAAAGGATTTCTTGATCTGGTGCCGGCTGTGAGGAAACACACAGATGGTGACCTGCGTTACATTTACAATTTAGTACCTCATTAATCATACACCAGAGGCCGTGACTTCGTCTGTCGATTGGAGCAGTCAATGTGTTTACAACTGCGTCTCAAAACCGGAGGAGACTGGAAAAGATCACGAGGCCCAAAACACACGCTACACTAACCCATCCACTTAAATATTAACCGCCATTACAGGTCGTGCTAAGCTTTATAGACGCCCACCTCTCAACGAAATGAGCAATGTTTTCTATTACAAATTAGTTATTTTGAAGTTGAATGCTCACAAACTTAGTGTAAACTTAACATTGCTTAGAAAAAAACCCAGCAACGACATTAGCAGTAGCAACAACAACAGCAACAAATGCAGCAGCAGCAAGAAAAACAGCAACAGCAATAACAATAGTAACAACATCATCATCCTCATCCTCATCACAATCAACATCAGCAGCTACAACCGTAGTAGAAGTAACAACAAAGTGGAACACAAACAGCAGCAACAACAACAGCAACGGCAACATCAGCAGCAGCAGCAACAGCACCAGCAGTAACAACAGCAGCAGCAAGAACATCATTATAGCAGCAACAAAATAACAGTTTAGCAGCAGTTAAACAAACGCAGTACTGAAATGAACCCACTTTTGGCAAAAAACAATCATCCTTTGTTTCTCTGTTGTACGTTGCGACAAGGTGAGCAGTTTTATTCGTTCAAATAAAACACAATGATGAAGACCAGTGAAATAAATCACTGATCTTCTCAAACTATGGCGAGATGACCTCGCCGTAGTTTGACAAGCTTACATTACTTTAATAAGCGACCTTTTTGTCGTCTCGATTGGCTTATTTCCAAACGCAGGAATTGCCACTTAACTATCAACTCATTTAAGACGATAGCAGGCAGATATTTGCCGGAAACAGCTACAATACACCGTATTTCTCTCTGAAGTAGACCCGACAATAAACCCCCTCCCGAGAGCGTCTTAATTGCCGGTGGTACTACCACAAAACGAACCATTCCTAGCGAGCCGCTTTTATCGGCTCCACTGAGGTTACTTTGTACTTGGTCGAAACAGGTAACGACTAATGCTTTATTAAATTTTCGGGTCTTCATTCGTAGAGGATGGTTTCCGCCTCTAAAATGGCTCGCGATTATCAACTTAATAATCAGTACGGTATGATATTCAGTCACACCGCCTGGGATTGAGTGAAATTAAAACTACTGAAACGGACACTGCGTCGTGACGACAATAGTAAAGTGAACAAAATAACAAAGGGGTATTCAAAAAATTATATCCATTAAAATCAAACCGGGAAAGTATGAAGAAAGTTACATTCATGCGTAATGGCGACGATGTATAGCACCTTTCTGTAGAGAACATAAGTAATTTTTTTGTTTTATTTGGATCACATTTTTTTTCCCATTTTTAGTTTGAAGTGTGAACAGTCGCTCGATCCAAGTGTTTCGATTTTAAATCTGTAATTATTGTTCACACGCAGTTTTAGTTATTGTGTTTGTATGAACAGGCGGTGCTCAATGTCTGTTCGTCAGCTTCAGATATCAGATGTTTCAAAATGTCAAGGGAAAAACAGCGCATGAAAAATATATACGCTCATTCGATCTTGAAATTAATTTTGTTAAAAAATAAGTCAGACATACACTCTTCGCCTTTGCTAGCATCGAACGCGTGCATGGAGAGTTGACAATTATTGACATTGAATGATATCACCATTCCCCTTGTATTATAGAAGACTGCAGTGTTTTTGATGATTGGCTGGAATGCGGGTCAGCGCGGGGAGCTCCCCACTCAGGTCAGGTCGATACAAGTCACCTACATTTTCGGGTAAGCTCCGCAGGCCCCCGATTCCAAGCAGCGTAATGGTTCGCATATCTCTAAAAAAGGGACCTTGACTCTCTCTGAGCAATCTATGCCAGGCCCAGAGTGGCCCAGAGTCTGGCCCAGTCTGGCCCAGTCTGGCCCAGAGTGAGCCCATGTCTTTTCGTCCATTTTACGGGTGTTTGTTGCATGTTCATGTATGTATATTGTTCTTTTAAAGTATTCTATTGTTTATTTTGTTTATCCATCCTTTTTTGGCGCTTGCGCTGTGGATGCTGTATGAAATAAAGAATAAACGAATACAAACAAATATGCGAGACCTCTATTCTGGTTGAGCGTCATGGTTCATAGCCCAAGTGAGCATCTTGTTGTTTGAGTCATAAAACAACATTAAAACAACATTAAAACGAATGTACAGTATGGCAACCGATAGGTTGAATTGCACTCTGATACAATACATAACATTTCTTTAAAAGTAGCTCAAAGGTTAGCCTCCTTTGTACCAAACCGGTAGACTCCCCCTACGGTGGATCAGCCCCAGTGTGACCTGCTTCGTTAGCCATGTGTAGGGAATTTGTATCCATTGTGACCCCACTCAAACCGACATGAGTTTGCCCTCTAAAATGGGGACATTAGGTTCCTGTTGGATCGAGGGAGCTCGAACACCCCACAACTGTCGATCTACATTTTAGTCCCTGCATGGCTGCTTGCAAGTCCAAGAACTGAATCTTGGGTCATTTCAATTGTCAGTTTGGATAAGCTCTCGCCAGTCCACAACTGGGCGAGGATGTTTTTTGTTCAGCCCCGGAAAACTGTAATCCAGGTCTGCTCCGAAACAAAATGTTCAGGTCAGCCTTGGGACCTTTCGGGATAATTATATGGACCCGGCTTCCTGGTAATAGCTCTTCATGACCTGATGGCAGAGGTGGTTTTGGGGTGTGTTTTACTCTCTTCGGACTTAGATTATTTCGTTAAGACACTTGGCCTGAAACAACATACCAATACCCTGGGACTTTACTCTCAGCAGTCAGCCCGTGTACCACAGGTTCTACCCGTAGTCCTTGCACCTGGATTTTTGGTAAATCCATTGGCTTTTGGCTCCTCGGTCAGCCATTGAAGCATTGGTTCTAGTTTAGCCTTTTGTTGTTAGAGTTAAAACTTAGTTATGAACATTTTTGAGTGAAATGCGCTTGGTGAAAAATAACGATTCTCCGTAACCGTACCCTTGTGCTTCCAAACTCTCCCGAGACGCGTTCGAACATCAGGTCACCTTCGGTCAAGAGAACTTTGTTCAAACCAGTCGCCATTTCGGTCTTCAGTTTTTTTCTCCTGAAAAAAGAAGAAAAGAAAGAGAGAAAAGATAAAAAAAATGAAATAAGTCATAATTAAGTCATGAAACACACCGTAAGTCATTAGTCATATACAAGTCTTAAGTCACACATCATAAAGTTACAAGTCACAGAGCACATACACAAGGTCAAATGTCAAAGGTCAAATGTTAAAAGTTAAAAACCATAAGTCATAAGTTAAACTATCATCTGAACTATACTGAAGAACCAGTCCATCAAAACACGTAGCACCTGTAGGCCTAGAGTTCTACCCGTGGGTCGGTGCAGTCAAGGATTCCATGTGAAATGTCGTAGCCGATTGGTTTGTTGCAAGATAGACTTGCTAAGTCCCTCGGGTGGTACGTAAAGCCATTGGCTCAGAGTGTTCTGTAAAGCTCGTAAAAGAACCAATCACCGTTATAAAGTTTCTGGCATGGTCTGTCAGCAATCTGTGTATTAATGTTGTTTCGCCTCGTAAAACCCATTCTTAACAATCTCCACCTGATTTGAGAACATGCTCCAAGTTATTGAAAGACAAGCCGTGTTATAAACGCTGCACTAATATTATTATTATAAGCTTGTACCCTGGATATCGTTAACTCTTATATAGATGGAGATAATACCTGATAAAGACAAACAGCACGACAGCGACTGTTGTTAACAAACCAACAGCAAGGACGCCACCAAATATGGCCAGAACTGTTGGTACAACTGAAGCTGTTAAAAATCAAAACAAAAACAGAAAATAGAAGAAGGTGAAAAGTGTATGTCGAAAGATGATTGTTCTTGGTATTAACCAGGAGTGGTAAGGATAATAAACACCATTGTTTTGTTTTAGTCAGAAAGCTCACTTATTATAAAGTCCATACTAGAAACAACATTTTCTGTGAAATATTACCCTCTGGAATGAAGTCATATTCGAGAAGACTATATCTGAAAACTTTTAGAAAGTTCGATTGATAGAACCAGCATTAAGGACAATGTGTTTACATACTGAAAATTGTTTTTGGTTTTTCACTTTTTCTCCTGACTCAAACAACGGATTGAGCCATTATTTGCACAGGTTTGTCATTTCATGTACATGTACCTTTAACAATTGTAAAGACATCTTCAAGTAAATATTTTATATCACTGAGAATTTTTTTTCAATCGAATTCTACATTTGTAGCCGAGAAGTACCACAACCCCTTGAATATAAATGCTATAAACCAGACACAAAAATTCCCACAAAGAAGGCTTTTCGTAATTAAATATAAATAAAGAACAGCGAGACAATCGAATAGTCCCCCACAATCCAAGACAGTAACTACAATGAACAATTGAATCATTGAGTGTGCATCATTTAAATATTCTGTAATTTCTTTTTACAAAAAGGGCATACAAAGCTGAATATTTCTCTTATTTTGGGAGCTGTACAGAACAACTAACATATTTTGTAAGAATAAACTACAGCAATGCATTTTGAGCAAAACGAACACAAATAAAATTTTTTTCAGAATGAAATCACAACCTCTAACAAGAGCAGAACGCAAATGGAAGAGTTTTCGATTATTGAAAAGGTTTGTAAGTGAAGTGATCTTTGTTAACGTATTTCATTTTCCCCTGTATAAACGTCCATCAAATTTCACTGCAGCAGAGACGTTGGGTTTGTTCAGTAACCACAAATACACGATCAGTTCTAAAAAATTGTTTAGCTAGAATCTTTATTGTATATAAAAACAATTATGAATTAATAAATAATCAAATACAAACATAAATAAATAAATAAACTTAAAATAAATAAACCACAAGGGAAACTGACTGGGTACATTTTAAATGATTTTGGGTTAAACAAAGACAAATTGACATGAGTGTGGTTTGAACCAACGACAACTGGTTCAAATCCCGCTCTAATCAACTTTTAATTTGTTCAACCCCCCCCCCCAAAAAAAAAAAAATAAATACAATAAAACACCTTTTTCATCCACAGAGCAGTCCGTCTCTTCCAAAACACAAGGGAGATCTGGACTCAAAATGGACCCCTGGGGCCACACAATTGAGCTCCCGGCAAAATCTGTCACAGTGTACGGATCTAAAGGATTGCTTTGATGCCTCCATATTCGTTTGACGGGTCCGAATGATTTGGAAGAATGCCAATAATCCAGCAGTACAAAATCAAAAAGTCGAGCTCCAAATTGATCAAGTTGGACCGTTCCAGACAGTCCCTCAAATGTTGTGTTGTGCATAGCACTGACAACAGTCGTCGGCGACGGTTTCACGCCCTGCCAACTTGAGTTTACGGCTCTTGCATAGAGGTACACCGAGTCGTACACATAGCCAAACAAAGCAGACACCTGGAAGAATGCAATTTTCAAGAATTTGTCAGAACAATTACACCTTTAGCAGACAAGTAGACAAAGTTGTAAGGTAATAAACCACGAGGGCAACTGACCGGGTATTTTTTATAATATCTTTGGGCTGACCAAAGTAAACAAATTGCACCTGCGTCTTCCCAGGTTGTATCACAAACTTGGGTTTGACCCCTGGCTTAAAGGTTACAGGTTAAATGGCTTCTGACGGGCACCCCGAGGAAAGATATTGACAAAATGGGGAAACCGCCAAAATAGGGCTAAGTAGCTTGTTAGAGCACCGGCACGTTTATCCGGAGGTCGCAGGTTCAAGTCCAGCTCTGTAAATTTTTCTTCGTTCAACTAAAAACTCAAGTTTAATGTGGGAAACATGCACGGAAGACGGTCATGCAAGTGCAGGTAAGCCCGCGCCATCCCTGGCGGGAAACTAACAGCAACCGAAGACAAACTTAACTACGACAATCATGTATAGTTTATGCAAACGGTCGCCGGAGAAACTTGGGGGAAATAATTTAATTGAACGCTGACATGAAATTAATTATTAAACAAAGGACGACCGCACAATTTAAAAGTTTCAATGAAACAAGACAGTCGACAAAAACGAGCAAGGTCATCTAAATTTCAAACACATGGCCTTTGATATTTATCGAGTTTACTTCTTGAATTTATTTACTTACATGAGAACCATTGACTTCACTTGAAAATGGTTCTTTGTCAAGCTCCTTTCGAAAGCTTTCCATCTGCTTACTGTACGTCACACCCAGACCAGCTGGCTGTACGGTGAGTACAAAGGCGGATTCGTAAGCTGCTTTCAGCTGCTCCGATCCAGTACGATCCGGATTGAACCAGTCCGAACTGGTCAGGCTCACACCAAACAGCGTGCTGACAAGGAAGAAAGCGTACTTTCCGGTGGTCATTCCTAAGTGTGCTGCGGCCAGGAGAACTTCGTTTTGGTCGTCACTTCCAAGAGCTGCCGATGGCATGCAAAGGATTATTGCTGGAAAACAACGCCACATTAACAAATCAATAAATTCATGAATAAATACAAACATAGAAATAACATTGCATAACAAATAAAACTGATTGTTAAGAAGAAAACAAAATGGTAGTAATAATAATAAAAAAAAAAAAAAAATAAATATTAAAGAAATAAATAGAACAATCACCCCATCCAACACATTTCATAGGCAACATTAAATAACTTTAATTTCCAAAAGAGGAACAGGAACTGTATCTGAACACTTTGTCGAGAAAATTTCAACTTGAAAGTTTATTCCATGGAAAAAAAGAGATAAAAGTACAGAAATTCAATCAAGGAACAATTAAGGCTAAAACATTGTAAAGCAGGGACAAGTCACACTATGGTTAAATTGAAAATCACGTAATACTTTAAAAGCACCGTGATTGTACACAATCATATTTGGACTCATTTAAATTAAGAATGAGTAGAGAGAGATATCTTTATTTAGAAAACACTGTTAACATGGGCAGGTTTTGTGTGAGCATTTTCTCAAGAATGACTGGGTTGGCGGCAAGTCACGCACGCAGGCTGCAGACCAAGGAGCTCGTTGAAGGAGGAGGAGAAGAGGAAGATGATGGAGAAGAAGAAGAAAAGAAAAAAAGAGAGAGAGAAAAAAGAGAGAGAGAAAAACGGACACTAAGCACGTAGTGACATTTTAGTACGCGGTTTATTTGCGGTAATTGGTGGATAGGATCCCCCGTGCGTGAGCGAATGAATGGAACATCCAAAGTCGTAGTCTTAAACAATTAGAGATGACTGCCGCAGTGCGCTGATTCGGCCCGGACATCTGGTAGAGCAGAGCGACCTCTGATGGTTTGTTCGCATCCTGTATCTTTTGTCACACTTACTTTGTGGAAGAATTAGACTTCCAGATTCAATTGTGAATTTGAGACAGTTGGAAGTGTACAGCGGGGATGTTTTGTGTTGTTTAGATCTCCACATTGTAAGATCATGAGAAACTATATAATAATCGCTGATTTAGGGAGGAAAAAAACATACTGTGTAGTTGATGGTAGTTTGATTGTCGGGATTTGGTTGTAGTGATTTGATGATAGTGATATGATAGGGATTATTATTGAGATGATGAGCTTGAGAGAGATTAAGATGATTAGAAATCTAGACGGGGGATTAACATGACGATAGCGGGAGTGATAATGGTATAGGAGACGATGAGGGTGATTATAACGATAATGTAGTGATGATGACGATGGTGAGATTGAAAGGGATTAAGACGATTGTGATGACAGTGATTTCATTGGGATTAAGCTGAATATGGCGTTGATAAAAATGAAGATTATGATAGCTATATGGATGGGGACTTACATAATGATGGAGGGGATCAAGAGGATGACGAGAATACTATTTGAGATTAATAACAATGGACGGGGATTTAGGCAATTAATGGTGATACTTTTGCTAAATGATGAGAATGGCACAATCTTCCTTCGCCTCCTCTTTGTTTTCCGTCATCGAGATCGAACAATGAACGTTTCGTCCCCTTAGTATATCACTCAAGACGCCGCGAATGTGAATTGAAGATAAAGCATCGCCACGGTGACTTCTCCATCCGTGTGTTTAGATGTCTAAGCATTTATGCGTAGACGGTATCTCAGAAACACTTGAAAGGAAAGGATGGCCTGGGGCCGTTTCTTTTTAATAGGTGGAGAGCAACAAGGAAAAAGACATTCAGAGAGAAGGCATGAGAAGTTAGAGGGCTTGCTTATTTTCAATGAACTCGGGGCACTGACGAACAAAAGTACATTTCGGAAATGTTCATTTGATTAGAGTAACAGAGAGACAGACTCGATCTTCTGCTCATCAGCGTTGGGTAAGATCAAATCAAAACAAAATGTCAAGCGATTCAGGGAATCGTATACGGTCCGCCAAGAGTTGTTTCATAAAACAAGAAGTAAATCCTTGGGTTATGAACATGTTGTGTAGGATTGTTATTTTTAATTCCAGTGCTACACTGCTAGATGTTTAATCAAATGGTTTCTGAATATCGTGAGGAAAAGGAGAGAAGACGAAGAAAAAGAAGAAAAAAGAGTCAAACATTTCAAGATTTTAAACCAACCTTTGATATTAAATACAAAATATATTAAAGTCGAGAAACCCGTCCCATCAGAAGACGCAAGCAATCAAAAGCATGTATCAGTTAGTTGTAAATGATTTGGTGCTGTTTTTCGACCATCACTATAAGAAATAGTTTTAAAAAGTTAATCATAGTGAACAATATAGATTAAACGTGGAAAGTTTTACAAATCAATAGTCAAGAAATTCAGATTAAACCAAACAAAAACGTGGAAAGACAGAAAAAAACAATTAGAAGAGGAAGAAAAAGCAGTAAAAGGCAATCAAACCCAAAGCAAGAAGAAAACAACAAAAAACTACAAAAACAAAAACAAAAACAAAAACAAAAACAAAAACAAACAAACAAAACAAACAAACCAACAAACAAAGAAACAAGTGAATACCCAACACCCCTCAACAAACCAACCAACAAACAAACAAACTAACAATTAAACAACCAATACCCCAAGCAAACCAACAAATAAAAGGGGGGGAGCCTTAAAATACAGAAAATTTAATTATTCAATAAAATTGATATCTGTTTTAGGTACATGTACACCATTCCAACCTGCCGGTGCCATTTTGAAGTGAAGGTGGTTACAAAATGTGGTGAACAGAAATGAGCACAAAAAGCTGTTGGGAAAAGTCGCACAATTTAATTTTGTCACCAAAATAAATCAATATGATAAAAAAATAAAAAAAAATAAAAAATAAATAAATAAGTAATAATAATAAAATAAAGCAACGCAATTCAATTTGATATTAGACAGAAAATGTACAAACACACACAAACAAATCAAATTGAAGGGACCATCGCCAACTAAAATGTCAAAACGTTAACAACACACACACACACACACACCAAATATATATATAAAATGAAAAATCACTTCTGTTTGCAGTTAATGTATAAAGGGAGTCTTTGGTCATCTCAACAAATAATGGCCATACGCTATACGTCTGTGACGCACTCGTCAAGGGCAAGCTGTCTGTAGAATGACGTTATCAAATAACAGGGCAATTTACTCCATGAATAAAGTGATTTTAGAGTTTGTCAAATCTGTGCGACTCAAACAATTATTGCATTAAGGGTTATTATAAGTGGCACGGTGTGCAGACTATTGCGGAAAGTTTGTAGCAAAAATTGCTAATGCTTTCCCTGTTTAAAAAAAAAAAAAAAAAAAAAAAATATTGGATCAATTTAATTTGGCTTTTGACCAGAAAAACCGATTTCATTTGAGGTTTATAAATTGTACTTTTCCATTCACGTCATAAATTTCCAAATAGATTGTAAATTGGCGTTAACGTTTTGCAAAAATGAAATGGTTCTGAAACATGAATAATAAGAACAATCAGAAGAAGCACAACAAGAATAACAAAATAAAACAATTTAAAAGGAGAGAAATAGAGAGAAAGAAAAAAGAAAAAAGGGAAAAAATACACAAAAGGAAACAAATGAACGCACATACGCCTGTTTTGTTGTTGGATGTGATAACATATATTTGTATATAATTGTAGCAATTTCGTTTGGGAAGAAAAAATACACGTAGAAAGGTACTTTTTTGTACATTGAATTGATTTAAATGAGAGAAGTTGACTTTGTTGACTTTTGAATACTTGGGTATTATGGTGGAACACTAATTATTCTAACGCTATTATTCTAAGCTTATACAAACAAGCGAGGGCGCTGTTTTTGTGAGACCACAATGTGAATTCAATATCAAGAGTGCTTTCAAAATTTTGTTGTCTATTTCTAAAGTTCTTTGTCGTCGCTACAATAGTCTCAACCAGTGGAAGCAAAGGTTGCTCCCCCATGCTTAGCTAATTAATATCTGAGAGACGAAAACACCACAAAGCATTCAGAGAGTATATTTATATATAGCTGTTTTCTTTTTTTACAAAAAAGTTCATGGGTCTGTACATAATAAGGGGCAATGGCATCATATATTGCCATAGGTGGTATTGTATAGCCGCTGGCATTGTCAAGCTCAACGATTTTCACTCAATTTCGACAATCAATGGAAATTAATTGAGGGTGAAACGCCAAAAACGACAAGCAATTTAAGCGTTGAATGATGCGTTTGTTGGAATAGCTCTTGTGTACACACACAATTGTATAGTTTAACTAGCCGTGATGAGTTGGAATAAATAGCAGAGGATGATAATTTCACTATCTAGACAGTCGAGGTTGGTATCGGTAAAAAAAAACCTTTTTTCCACTTTCAATGCAGTACTTCTCTGTAATAGTAAATAGATGTATACAGACATGATTGAAGACCAGTCAGCTATGAAATCATTACACAACTTGCTGATGTGGTTAGCGTTGCTGCTATATTGTTGTCGTCTGCGTCGTTGCCGGTGTTGTTGTTGTTATTGATGTCGACGTCGTTGTTCTTCAAGTCGTCGCCACCATCATCGTTCTTCACGTCGTCGTCACCATCGTCCTCGACAGTTTTGTTGTTGTCACTAATTGCGTTGTCGTCGATGTTAATGTCGTCGTCGTCAGTTTTGTTGTCAACGTTTTGCCGCTGTTGTTTGTGTTCTTAGGCTGTCGTTGTTTGTGTTGTTGTTTGTGTTGTTGTTTGTGTTGTTGTTTGTGTCGTCAAATGTTGCAAAAGAGTCGTTTTCGTCTCACTGGCAAGGTGAGCTGCTTTTGAGGCTCGTGGGGATAAAGTCGGGGGACTCGTGGAAGCATTTTCGGTAATGTTCCCTTACACGAGTGATATTTCCACTTTCCTTTTCCTTTTTTGGACATCAAAATAATGTTCTTCCTGGACATCCAATGAAAGTACAATGAAGCGTGTGTGTGTTGTAATGGTTGATCAACTGTTAATTTGAACCGTTTTGAAAGGCATTTATTAGTTGAAAATAAAGTTGAAAGGAAAATACAACACAATGTCTGACAATACCCCGTTTTCATTGCTTTAGGTTTTTTCATATAATTCTGTTTGAAATGCAAGCCGAATCAAATCGGCGTCAATTATGTTTAATTTTTTTACTCAATTTGCCTTTCGTAATCAAACCCAACCTCGCCAATAGAAAGTGCGGATAATTTATGTTAACAATGAACATGTACTTCAAGTTGTCGCTCATGTTGGGAAGAAGCAGGAAGAAAGCAAACACAACATTTCCGTCAAGGTTTTTTGGCTTTTATACTCAAGCAATTTGGAGAGGAGATATTTCCACTTTGGGTGATCGTTTTTTTTTTTTTTTTTTTTCATTGTAAATAATGCCCGGGGAAGGTCAGTAAACTGTTATCTATTGAAAGTCATAAATCTGAAATCAATTAAAACAAGATGGGGTTATTTTATTCATTGCTTTGGACACACACAGAAAAAGTGTAACGAACCAAGGGTTATTGAATAGGATATTATTATTTCAAATGCAAGCATAATGATGTATGTCCCGTGTGTATCGCCACAAAGGTAGCAAATCTTTAACAACTTTTGGCTAGATGAAGACGGATAGTTGAGATGGGGCACCTAATACATTTAGAAAAAAAAGCATCGATGAAAAAGAAAACGGGATTTACCGAAACCGACCAGAACCAAATCCAAGGACCCATACTTACTAAACACACGACATCAAGTTTAACTAATAACAGAATGATCTTGCTTGGTATTAGAAAAACAAAATTACCTGTAAAATATTCAATTTGTACAGACTGCATGTGACAGATTTCCCGCTGTTTTTTTTTTTTTTTTTTTTTTTTTTTTAAGTCTAGAAACTAGATACAAGCAATTATATTTTCTTTTGCCAATTGGACACGCGGCCTTCCACCTGCTCACGGCGCGGTAGAATCCGCCACGCTTCAGGAACAAAGGCTATTTAGAACAGTGAAGGGTGGAGGGAGGGGTTGACTGAAAGAGTTATAAAAATTTGGAAAGATTCCGTTTCAATAGTTACTGGCTCCCTATAGCCACAAGTTTGAAAGAAGTACACATAGCGTTTTTCACGAGTTTCTCACTAATTTTTTTACACAATATCGAGGACAGTCATCTGTTTTTTCCGTCCTTTTTATCAATTTCAAGCATCTTCTGCAAGTGCTATTTCCATGTTTTACTGAGTTAATTGAACAGGCCTTCGAATTTTTAATACAATTTTCAACTAAATTTTTTTAATAAAAATGGACAATCACGGCCAGGCGACCTTCATCCAATAACGGTTCGTCCCAAGAGTCAACTTTTGGCTGCGTGGTTCGCTAAACACGGCAAAAAGACATGTTCCCTGGAGATAATCAAATGAACTGTATAATTTACGCGAAGCCCACCTTCATTTTATTATGATAGAGGCAAGATGAAATTATTGCCACGGAAAAGCTACAGAATATGTGATGGTAGTTGTTACACTGCTTTTTTTGACAGAGGGGAGATGTGAAAACGGCACTCAAAATACGCTTAAAAGAAGAAGAAGAAGAAGAAAAAAAAAGGAAAAAGATTATTCTAAGTATGTTTCTGCGTCAGTTTGACCAATTTATAGGTTATTTTGACACACACACTGGTTTATACTGACACAGAAATTGGTCAGGTCCCAGGTACCCAGAATCCATGCTTTTAGAGTGTCAGTCTCAACCTCGTCCCCATGGTTTACTTTATTTCCAACCATGTTTGTAAATAGTAAACCCTGGGATGGAAACTCCTCACTTGGACCCTGATTGGACAACAACATTACATTAGCACATGTACATGTTTCCAATACATACAAGCTACTAAATCTGGTACCGGACCACGAGACTATGGCGAAGATGTGAATTTCGATATGCAGCCAGACTATTCTAATTTGCATACGTATCCAAAATTTGTGGATATGCAAATGTTCCAATACCAGGGTGAGAGAGCAGTCAACCTCGTACTGCTCGACACACCCTGGGGAAGAGGTTGTGACAGTCTGGCCCCTTTGTGGCGTGATGACAATAACCTTTCACAAAAGCTGTTACAGGGAACACGTCCACGACGTTGACAGTGAAATTAAATTAATTGTACATATCCTTACTTTGAGAAAGACAATGGTCAAGGCGTGATGACAATGAGAGCTACAGCTCCTTTTGATTGGTTAGAAAGTGTCGTCTGTTTAGTTTTGAATTTATCCAAAAATATTGCTAAATGAACACTTCTGGAAAAGATGAACTTACGAAATAACTAAAGTGGATACTACTTGTCTTGGGGTTTTTCTGACTAAGTGGCGTGAATAAAATGGGCATAGGGGAGGTTTGACTAAGTGTAGATCTACACGTACCAAGAAACGATTAAAATGTTTCCTAAAGCAGTTTATACTTGGCTATTTCACAACTTTTGCAAATCCAAAAACGGATTTGACAACTGCGTCACTCGACAATCCCACGTGCGTGCAAACCTTTTGTTGTTGCGTTTTTTTTTTTTTTTTAAGTTTCTTTTTAGCGGAGTAGCAGTATATCTTTGTCAACATTAACTTGCATTTGGTCGCAGCTGTGGGGCTCATTCTTGTTCACGGCTCGCATCCCTAGAGAGACCAGTTGTGTACGTTGGCAATTACATCGCTCGCTTATTTTACAAGTACAAATATTAATTTCCGCCGAGAACATGTTTGTACAAGGGTTAATGGCTGAGGGTTTTCGCAGTCTGACATTGACAATCGTAGACCGACGGGGAAAAATGTTTCCTTGACTTTTTTTCCTCAGAGTAGTAAACCATGTAGATGTTAATTAAGGCCAGCAAGGCTGAGAATGACGTTCTATATTTAAGATTAATATTTTACGCTGCTTTTCAAACTTTGAAAATGCTGGGAATAAAAATCTAAAGAAATCCACAATGTTAAGGTCAGTCGGGGTAGATATTTATAATTCTCTTCGAGGTGCGTCAACCTCACGGACATTAGGGCTGCTTGGCTTAATGAGATTCTAACAAAATAATCTGCATTTTTTTTCTCAACAAAGTGCTAACAATTTATGGCATCAAATTGCTTATTCTCCGGGGGGGGGATTCATTACATGCTCTAAAACACCCAAACATTTACCCAACAATCAGGGAAAAGAAGAAAAAGAAAAAAAAAGAGGTGGAAAAAGTGCTAAGAGAGCATCTTTTTAGTTTAAGGATCTTTAGCTCTTTTCCAAATCCAAAAAATAATAGTTATTGCCTGACGTTTCGACCCCAGCAGAGTTTTCCTCGAAGGCTAATGTTTTTTTTACCTGATGCATTGCAATATTTCTTCCTTCATGAAAGTTAGATGAGTTGCATGTAATCTTCTCCCAAAACAATAATCCCAGTTGATGGCAGTCTCTCTATATAAATCGTGGGATTGGCAGTAGTAGGGATTAGAAAGTTCCATTTGCGGCACAGAACATAGCCCGAGCTTAAGTACACTGGCTAACACAGTGTTGTCCAGGGTCATTATATCTATAGGCCTGGTGTACACTTTCATTCTTTCATTCATTCATTCATTCATTCATTCATTCATTCATTCATTCATTCATTCATTCATTCACTCACTCACTCATTCATTCATTCATTCATTCATTCATTCATTCATTCATTCATTCATTCATTCATTCATTCATTCATTCATTCATTCATTCATTCATTCATTCACTCATTCATTCATTCATTCACTCATTCATTCATTCATTCATTCATTCATTCATTCATTCATTCAAAATGATTTATTGAGAGCATGCATTGCAGCCAAAAGCTGAATTGCACATGTTAGTACAAGGTTGTGATTACAAATAGGACCGGATGGCTATAATTAGGCAGACGACGGGGGACACTTTCAGGTGCAGAGCCGGGGTTACGTTAAGGTCTGGAGCTGCATATTGGGGCTACATTACGAACCGAGCTAATGTGAAGTTACAAGGCCGGGCTGCATTCAGGTCCAGGCTGCATTTCAGAGTCAAGTTTCAGGTACGAGGTTGTTTTTGTTTTGTTTTATGGCGTACACTGTTAAATCTCACAAGTCAGAATTGACCCGGAGTCCGGCTCCCATGTGGGCATGATCAGTGTCACTACAACCCAAATTCTGTATCAAAATGACCGAAAAAAAAGCAGAAGCCGAGTAAAAAAAAAAAAAGTTTTACTGTCTTCCGGGTCAGACTGATCCATAATTGGGTTAATCCCCCTTTAACGCGAGTTAGGGTGTACACTATTGGGGTTTAGCCCGGTTTATACTAGGATAGAGCTGGGTTTAGGCCTGAACTACATTCGGAGTTGGGCTAACGATTTATGTCTCTGGCTACATTGATGTGCCGCACTGTTGTGATTTTCTTTCGCCTGGCGGGTTGCCCCCAATTTCGCTTCGATTAGAACATGATTTACAACGTAACTATGACCAATTCGTTTTCAGTCTGGGCTGGTAATTGGAAACGGACAAAATTGTGATAAGGAGATGACATAATGAAAGACCGTACCGAAATCTAAATGACATTATAAATCTCACCAATGTTTTTAATGTTTTCTTTAAAGTTCCATAGTTAATTGGCTTCTTTTGTTTTTTACATCTCAATGTTGGGATAATTGTTTTGCCTCTAGTAAGTTATGGATATTAAAAGAAAATCATTGGGTTTTTTATTGCTATGCGGAGAGTGTTAAAAACACATTCTCCAGACATAATGCTTATGCATAATGCTATCTTATGATTATTTATTATCATGCAGCAAATTGTTAGTGACAGCTAACTATTTTTTGTTTTTACATTTATACCATAAGTCCATTTAGTTGGTAAGCCGTTTGCAACAGAACTCTGTTTTCTCGATTAATATTATCTTGTGGATTTTATTTGTCAGTTTTTCTTAAGGTTTATACTTAAGACCTAATTGTACTACAGTGAAACACAAATATATTATGGGAGAAAAATGTTGTATACAAATTGTGTACATGAAAAAAAAAATAAAATAAAATAAACGGACGCCAACCCTCAGAAATCTGAGCAACAATTCGTGCGTGAATCTTTCTCACATTGAAATGTTTTGAGGTGAAAACTTATTCAAACCATAATAATTCAGAGGAAATCCCTTTTTTTACAAAATAATTTATACTATCAACAGTGCAGTGTGCTTTTTACCAAGTACGTTTTCATGGTCGTTAATATTATAGGAGTATGTACCAATTCAATCAATGACTTGCCTTTGTTGTTAAATAACGTAATATTTCTGAAATCCATTACCAGCTCAAAACCAAAGGTAGGTGTGTTTGCTCTTTGAGGCTGTCGTAAGCTTTGGGCAAACGTTTACACGTAGCAATCCCCCGATTATTAGTAACGCGATCAATCACGATAGGGTCAATCGATTTGTAGTGGAATTTAACCTCCCCTATCTGTCACGTTACGGCATCTTGTTGTGTGTAGCACGTTCATGAACATATAGACGGTGAAAGGGTTCTCTCTTTTGTTACAACAAGCTAACACGAATTGATGATATTTTGTTTGTTTGTAAACCCACACACTTTATTAAAGGACTTTATTAAAAGGGATTTGGGTGTGGCAGAAAAGGCGAGGACGTCCTCGCTTCGCTTTCGAGAACAAAACCAATAGGGACGTCACTAACCCCCCCCCAAAAAAAAAAACAAAAAAAACAAAACAAAAACAAAACAACAACAACACACAAAAAAACCAACAACAATAAAAAACAAAAAAACAAGCAAGTCCAAGCAATGGGAGAAAGAGAAGTCCTGGGATGAAGGGATTCACAATTACAAACACGTGTGTGTGCCCTTTCACATGCCAACTTAGGTGTACTGAAAGTTATCATCCTTGACTTGGTGCATGATTGCTTGCAAGCAGTCATGCAACAATAAAAAAAAAATAAAATATTGCCTGATGATATGATGTAATTACAGGGTACGTTTAACAATGGAACAATGCGTTGTCCACGCCCCATAATATTTATGGCAACACTCCCCACAATTCCCGAGTCAGACTTGACCCCGATTCCGTGCCCCGGGTGTCGTGACCCATTTCTGGGTAAGGCTGACCCAGACGGTTAAAATTGGGATTTGAACTCGGATACTGCGTCAGTTTGACCCATTTCCGGGTCATTTGGACACAGGCTCCGGGT
Source organism: Pisaster brevispinus (assembly GCA_023634235.1). Lineage (NCBI taxonomy): Eukaryota > Metazoa > Echinodermata > Asteroidea > Forcipulatida > Asteriidae > Pisaster > Pisaster brevispinus. The sequence goes on along the minus strand of JAMKCF010000014.1, from coordinate 1,853,107 downwards.
CAAACAGACCCGAAGTTTTTAGAGTGTTTCATAGACACGCTGAATACGAGGTTTAGGACGACTGTCTGGTGCCCCGTACCTCTAAAACGGAAACACAGAGTCCTGACTACAGTATAACCCGAGTTTTGGGTCAGCTTTGCACCAAACTATTTATATAGAAACAACAAGATCAGACCGTCGACCTTTAATCGAAACTGGGGCCTTTGGCTCACGCAATGACTTTGCTCTACATCGAAACAACAGTATCTCAAAACTGCCGACGGATCCTAATGGAGTCGACCCGAAGTTAAACTCGTAATTTCGAAAAGGTCTTCATTAAACCAAATTAGGTCTAGCTGCCGACTCTACCAAAAAGCTCAATTCACCATCTGACCCCGATCTGACAATTACATTTCGTATAAGAAAGGAAAAAGCCACCGATCTATACGAAGCAAGGACCGCCTCCATTTAGTCTTGAAGTCGACTGCTCAAAAGGTCTCTTAAATCTGGCGTAAATTGCCATCGGACAAAGTAATGCCGTGGCAAATACATTACAACTGAAACGCATGCTTTAAAATCAATGCAGCGAGCGATTAAAATGCTTGTAAGGTTTGAATTTGGATTATGAAATAAAAAGGTAAGAATTACACATTGTGTACCTCTGAATGTGTTTGACGTGCATAATTCATTTCCTCGTAATATCTCTTTTTCCTTTTTTGTTAAATATCGTTCTCTTGGGAGCAGACGTAGATTTAGTCCCCGGGTACGTTGCATCGATTTTCAAAGAATTTTCTTTTTACAGGAGTATTAAATTAATGTGCTGAACTGTACCTTCCTTTGCCGCTATTTCCTTTTGGATTTGAGACCACATAAAAGGTACATTAAAATTGAAATACGTACACGAACAAATATGGGTATAGGCAAAGCTTGTTTTTATGCTTTTCTAGTATGTGAGGGATTTGGTGGAAAACCCGACTTCCTCACTAAAATGACATGGTTTTCTTTTTGACCGACATTATGGCCTGGGGCTGGCAATGGATGGGCGGGGAGGGGAGGGGTGGAATATTAGATTGGATGTATGTCACTCTTGGTTAAACAAAAGGTACTTGTTTAGTTCCTCCCAAGAAACGAACTTTAACCTGCAGGAACTTTACCTGTTCTGCAGGGAAAAAAAACCACAGAGTATAACTACTGGCTACTGGTGGGATTTGAACCCCCATCTTCCCTCTAACCCCCCCCCCCCCCCCCAGCATTCGCTAGACCACCCTACCCCAATCCCCCATAAATTGTTTACACAATACATAAATAAACAAATAACTAAATAACTAAATACATAAATAAAAACATGAGTAAATAAAATCATATGCATGACCTCTATATTAGTAAACACTGAAACACCTGTTTACAACATCATAGTAAAATGTCGCTTTTTTGTTGCTGTCAGACTTATACTGTCACAAACATCGGCAATGGGAAGACAAAAGAAAACAAACAGAGTTATTTAAGAACTAGGGCAGACAATCCTTCAAGAATTACTTAATTAAAATCTTTTTCAAAAATGAAAATGTAATCACCCGAAATCAGTGAAATTAAACAGGGTTAAATAGTCTGTTCCCCCTTTTTTTGCTTGTTTTTGTAACTGCTTGTTTTCGTACCCAGTGAAATAATACATAAAATGAAATGAAATGGAAGTTATTATCAGTATTGCACACAGAGGAGTCATGACAAATAATGTTGGCGGCAGCTTCTTAAATGTATGATATTTTCCCCCGCATCCAGTTTGTTAGTCTGTGTAAACAAGATTAAGAAAAGATGACCTGGTTTTTTGTATAGTCGAGATTGTTTCAAAAAAAATTTCTAGGCCAGAAAGCTTAACAAAATGTCATCGCAGGCCTTAGAGAAATGACAAGAGCTGTGAAAATAAGCGAGGAAAAACACAATAAAAAAGATGTAACATTTCAATATCATTTTAATATTGCCAGTGAGTTTTAAATCAAAATTTCCATCTTGTTTTTTTTTCTTTTTCTCTTTCCTCCAATGACCTCCATCGCTATTTTTATACCCCATTCTGTATCATTCATCCTGTATTAAATTTGTTTATTTGACTGACGGTGTTCGTTGTCCAGCGAACGCGCACCCTTTTGTCACGTTTTGCGCGCCACATTTTGCCATTTTACAAAAACAACACCATGGGGGAAAGAAACAATTGTAACGGACCGAAGAATACAATTAGACAAACATTGCCGTCTCGTTATTGCATATGTGTTATCCATATACTAAGAAGGCTAAAACTAATAAACAGGGGCCGATTTAACGAAATACTGAGTTAATATTTGTAATACTTAAGAGGATGATGGGGATTACGAGTTGGGTATTGGCGTTAGTCGTGCACTAGTGTAAGGGTTGGATCTCCCCAGGGTACCATTCTTGGTCATTTAATTGTTTTTGTACTAATATTGCTTGTTTGTCATAGTGGAAATCTTTCTGGAACTTATGAAAGTCCCCTCTTAACCAAACACAAGGAGGCCACTCAAGGACAATTCATACAAAGGGGGACAGAAGGAAAACAATAAGTTCAAGAGAAAAGCATTGGATTATTTGTTTGAAATTACGAAATTTGTAATGCGTTGCAGAAAGAAGGAAGACAAATCGCTCTATTTTAATTCACTTAAAAAACGACGACGACGACGACGACGACGACAACAACAACAACAACAACAACAACAACAACAACAACAACAACAACAACAACAACAACAGCAACAACAACAACAACAACAACAACGACGACGACGACGACGACGACGACAACGACGACGACGACAACAACAACAACAACAACAACAACAGCAACGACGACGACAGCAACGACATCGACAACAATGACAACGACAAACAACAGGATTGAGTTCATATTTATCACAAAGAGAAACAGCTAGTTTTAGTCTACACTTCTTTTCTATTCTTTCATTTTAGATTTTAGTCCAAAGTCCACAACTGCAGAGAAACGTTTTCGTCCAAATCCGAAATATTTACAACCTCAGCTGAAAGTAGCAATGGAGGAACACAAACATTATAGAAATTTATTTCTAAATAAGAACTTATTTATGTTTTTTTTTAAGTTAGTTTGATTTTTTCAGAGTTAGACTTGTTTTTATGATATTGGACTGTGTCTACATGCACTCCCAAATCCCCTACTGTTTTTATGTTAATCAATTTTGACACAAAACCTAATAAGACATTTTTTTTTCTTACGCCGTCTTAAATAAAGGTTAGAAAAATAAGACTGCATGGCGTTATTCATGATCAAAATAGTTGTTAATAATAGTTATAATCCTTGTTTGCCAGAAGGCGGTCGGTAAGCAGACCGAATTCGGCCTTCTGAAAGCAATAATTGATCAAATTTGACTCTTAGTTCAAATTTGGATGTTATGAAATGACTGGTTATCGCTGACTTTATCATCAATACTTGAGTGTTTAATAGTGTTTATAATTGAAGTAATTGTTTCATTATTTACTTGTGCTGAAATGATGTGTTTTGTTTCAACTGATACGCAGAAAACGTATGTTTTACCTTTACATTATTCTACCTTGTAATAAATAGTGAACGACATACCAAGAGCGCTGCATTTAGGCCTACCCGTCATTGCGTGATCTTGTTTGATTAAGAACAATTGCAAACACAAAATGCAGTTATTAATTGGCCTCCAAAAAGTACACACCTTTTGTCTCCAAACCCATAAGTCTAACGAAAGTTTAGCCGGAAAAACCCGACTGTCTTACAAATTAACAACTGCTTCAAATTTTCATTCAGAGATATAGCAAAATCAAGTTTTTTGACTTGATTTTTGTGTGGATCATGCATTTTTAAACACAGAGTTAATTGGTTTCGGTACTTTCTACAAACTCGTACATCCTTCTTTCTATTACATTATCAAGAGTTTCTTGGCATGTGACATTTTTGGACGGATGTTCTCTTTTGTTTGTCTAAATAATTACATCCTTTGTTCTGTTTCCCGCCTTTGTCTCAATGAAAAGCACTCAGCTATGCATTCCTGGTTACCCAGGATGTAAACGCCAATGCATTAATTGCATTTAGCATTCCATTGATAATGCGGACTGAAATTGACATCCATTTGATTGTCAAGAAAACCGTTCCCGTCTGAGATTTTATCGTCGTGGATTAATTGCGTTACAGCCAGGGAACACTTTGTTACTGTGTTGCAAAGCAAAAAAAAAAACAACAACCCAAAAACCAAAAAAAAAACCGAGGTGAAATGTCACTTTTATTACCTTGTACATGCTGTTCTTGAAGAAGTCTTCAGAACTTAACGCTCACCACATGGTTGATTAAGCATGGAATATAAGATGGAGGCGGCGGAGGCCTAACGGAGGCCTGCCTCCATTGCCCTGGCTTCTGTTGCCCCTGGTCTTGACCTTGGTGCCCCTTCTAAAAACTTCCCATTGATTTTCCCAATAGAAGATGCCTTTAATTTGCAAAATGAAAATTGCCTTGCCCTCTCAAAAATTGAATTACAGGTCTAGTTTATTTTTAAGATTTTGAATTTTGACTTTTAAAAATTCTTAAACAAGTTTAAAGGATAACCACAAACAAAGGTAAAGAAGCAATTTTGGCTGTGAGCATGAATTAACTTTACCTTTTACGGGCGAAGAAATGCGTTGCAATTTGCTTGTAAGTTCACTCTGCGATGCACCATAGCTTACTCTAAGAGAACGCTGGACGGATAAGCCTCCTGCACGGAGTGACAACTCGACCTCCTCGGCCAAAACGGTCCATTGCGGGTTATCCCTTGCGACTATCGCAGCGTGTTTCCATTTGAAATGCCGGAGGAGATCCCGCAGCGCGTCAGCAACGTCCGCATCTTTGACCGACATACGGGCGAACGTAGGGAAGAGAGTACGGTCGGAGAGTCTGGTGTCCGTGCAGGACCACGAGGTGACGGGTAGGCTGAGGGCCGCGGCGAGCCGGGCGGCCGGGTCGCAGGTCCCCCAGTGAACCGGCCCGAAGACGGCGTCCGAATCACGCCCATGTGCCAAGTCGGCGAATGCAATCAGCTCCTTGTGCGGGGAGCACTCCACTTCATGTATACGAAGAGCAAAAACGGTACTAGAGGGTAGCATCCCGGGCTCCTCATTGACGCTATTTACTGCTAGTCGTGCCGCCACGTCAGCCGCCCCACTGGAGTAAATAGACGAGCAGTTTGTAGGTGTCAATAACTCAATGTTATACGTGTTCATCACAGTGCCGGCTGTGCTTAGTAGAAGCGACAAAAGCACAAACCGTAGCGTCTGAAACATCTGGAGACAAGTCCCAACCTCATCTGAGAAACTTTGGAAATGAGTCTGTCGTACTAAATAGCTAGATGCGAAAGCAAGCTCACCTTCCTTTCATAGGACATCAGCACAACACAATTTACACACTGCGCTGCACGAGCTTGAAAATCGACTAGGACAATTGCTTGAAAAATAACCAATTTGGCGATAATTGCCGGTTCAGCCGTGACACATTTCTTTTGGCAGTTGGACATTATTGTCTTTTGAAATGCAAAAAAAAGAAGAAGAAGTCTCAAAGCCAATCAAGTGGTCTCTGCAGAAGGCGTACTCAGTTTACTTCAACGGACAATGATAAGCGTTTAGAAGTTGACATTCTGACTCGCCGAGAATCTCTGGCGTTTTGGCGCAGGCTGACATGGATAATGACGCTCGCACAATTCGGCAGTCACAGATAAAAGCGCGGGAAAGACTCGCAAAGCAGACAATCTCCATGGCTGTTTAAGAAAACAACGCTTGGCATTCGCAGCTCTCAGAGTGGCAGGAAGCGATTGGTTCCGTTGCCGTGGCAACCGCTGCCTTGATATCATCGCAGACATAACGGCGCAATCTTTTTCTTCTTCAAGATACTCAAAGAATCTGCGCTTGCGCGTGGGCCGGCAAGACGCAGCGTACACGGTGATGAATAGTGCCACTCGGGGTTATCGCAACGATGAAGCACCGCAGTAAAACCGTTGAAGACGTGCTGTTAAAAATTGACTATTATTATTGTTCGTTTGTTCCGTCAACTTAATTGATTTTTTTATTTTTGAAAGTTCTTCAGCACATAATGAAAAGAGCAAGTAAGTAAACACAAAATTAATATATTCTTGTGTGCATATATAAACATGTAAAACATCGAGTGTATGAACATGAATATATTATAGGTAAAGCCTTCATGTATTTTATGTTTGTATTTGTTAATTTATTTAATTATTTGCATCCAGAGTTTAGAAATGGAACAACTGTCTGGGGTATAACACAATGAAAACTTTTGCAAGTGGCTATAGCATTTCCAATTATAAAACCAAAGAAATCTTACACAATGCCAGGCCACTCTCCCATTCGCCGATGTGCAATTACCAGCCTACTTAGTATTAATACAATTAGTTAAGAGCAATGAAACAGGTGCAGTGAAAGTTGAGACATTCTTTATGCACTTCGTACTTTTTATTTATTTGTGTTGCCTAGGTTTTTACTTTCTCAATACGGGTATCATTTTAATGAATCATGAGGTTTTGGGAAAACCTTTTTAGATGTTTTATTCAGATGAAGATAAAGTAGAGTGCATAGCGGTGTAAATCTTTGCAATAATTATGATGGATGATAATGCATAGACTATCAAAACAGCCAAGTCTTATTGAACAGACGTCAAGAAGACCCTTTCAGCCTGACAAGAGAATATGAATAACAAAACAAATGCATATTGTGATAGGCAAATAAAACGATAATAATTAGAAACCCACCAATTAACTGCGGGACGAACAATACAGTATCAGGACCGGTGAGACATACTATTGGATTTATAGAGGAAACTGCGTTTTAACAAGCCCCTCAAACAACTTCATGAAACTGCCATCGTGGTCTACATTTTTTTGTAAAACTGCATGAAAGGACTTTTAATATTACTGTTATTGTGCACGTTAGCAACAACAGCAGCAGCAGCAGCAGCAGCAGCAGCAGCTGCAGCAGCAGAAGCAGCAGCATCAACAGCAGCAGCAGCAGCAGCAGCATCAGCAGCAGCAGCAGCATCAGCAGCAGCAGCAGCAGCAGCAGCAGCAGCAGCAGCAACAACAACAACAACAACAACAACAACAACAACAACAACAACAACAACAACAACAACAACAACAATAACAACAACAACAGCAGCAACAACAGCAGCAACAACAACATTAAACAACAAACAACAACAACAGCAACAACCAAACAAGGAAGCAATGACGTACACACGGCTAGAAACCCTTAAGACTCGCCCATCACAAAATTTTTAATTCAAGTAATCTTGCATAGTTTATTCAGAGGCTTATTTTTTGAAGTGCAAGACAACTGCAGTGTGAATTATGAATGATATCACTGAGTCACAGAAACCATCACCGTGAACTTGGACTTAAAAATGAATCAACGCCATCTCTCTCGGCAAAGTTGATATAATTTCTGTTTGTTGGGCAGTGTATTATTTGTTTGTTTGTTTGTGTATTTGTTTGTTTGTTTGTCTGAACTTGTATAGCAGTACCTTCCGAGATAGCTCTATAGTTGTCCCCGTTGATGGGTTGTTTCTTTGATATCTGAGGACATTGCTCAACAACCCAGTGCTTGTTACCAGAGGTACGCGGAAAGCGATCATGTAAACCATCGGGCGTTGCTTCAGAAAGTCCAACACAATAAAAAAAAAAGAGGGAAGCAAAAGAGGTTTCCTGACATTGCAGGAATGAATGAGTGCATATCAACAACTTAGTTAAATGGACTTCTCCAGTCGGTTCCAGCAAGAGCAATAACAAGCAAATAAGTCAACTCTACACCTCTAAACAAAAGATCATACTATATTTTCCATTGGCAAAAAAAAAATGTTCATAGCAGTAAAACAACGTTCTTGAACTGATCATGCAACAATGTTCAGACCCTTCTAGTGTAAAACCAGAACCGAAAGACAGATCAAAAGAGGGTTCGGTTTTAAAATGGACTCGTGTGCCATTTCAAACTTGGCGTCAGATAAACAAGCTCTCAGTAATGTTTTGATGCAGATTGCAAGGCATCTTATGTTTACACGATATTTACGGACTTGTGCTGCGTTTCGTGCATTACTGACGGATCAGTGACAACCGTTCATCGGTTGATCGTCCAAAATTCAAGTCGGTCTGGGTAGAAATGTTTGAGTACATAGACGTAAGCAAGTTGGGCATGCCATTCTCACCGGTGCATTCCTGTTAAAATTAAACGATGAAGTTGTGTCTATACGCGATAATTAGTCAGCCATTAGTTTTGGATGGATGAGACGGGTTTATGTTAAAGGCAGTTGATGCATGAGTTATAACAAGGAGTGGGGTGGAAGACTAATGCTGGATTGGTTATTGCCCCCCCCCCCAACAACAAAAAAGTCAAAGTATGGTTGCAAGTTGTGTTTATTGACAAGTAGAACTTGCCTTTTTGCGATATTATGGACAGATAACAAGTGCACCATTTGGAATGGGCAAATTATTTGTGAACACCCAAACTTAGCTGTGCACTAATAATGTAAACCGCATTAATACAAAGGCTAATTATAATCATAGTACTCTCTTCAGAAACCGATTACTTCTGGTCGATGCTTTTGCCGGTGATGTAATTAATGCAATTATTCTCAAAGTCGCTGTTGCCTATTTGTTGTTGTTGTTACTGTTTCTTTGGTTGTCGTTACTGTAGCCATTTGCGGGTGTATTGACCTTTCTATTGGAACGTCACAGCCAGAGCTATTTCCAACCATGGTTGGAAAACTATGGACAGCCATAAATGCAAAGCAAAAACAAGAGTATAGCTACTGTTTGTTACAATGTTACACCCCCCCCCCAAAAAAAAAAATAAATAAAAAATGTTCAAAATATAGTAATGAATTTGTTGGAAACCAAGTAACCAAGCATGGAGTATTCTCCCTCCTCCTATTTTGATAGTTTGCAGATCAAAAATGCTGAATTTGTTAACGCGATCGATTGATTTGCTAACATTTGCTAACTATTAGTTTGGTTTTTCAACCAATCAATCATCAGTCGTTTGTAGATCGCCATCATTCCAGGTGCCCATTCTTGAGGCGCATGCTATCAAAGTGACGAGAAATTTAAGACAAAATAGTTCATTGAATTTCATGTGGAGATGACAAATGCACTGGACTACCTGTAAGCGGTTTCGAAGAGATGAGCCAAGAGCTGACCTTTGAAGATATGTAAGGAGTCAGGTCTTTTATTTATCTTTGGATGGCGTTGTGGTATTTGTTTGCTCTGTTTTGTTTCGTTGTTTTTGTTGGTTTTGCTGTGGTTGTAATGTTTTAAAATTTATCTTTCTCAAATATTACTCTATGTTAATGTGGCGTCGGTATTACTTAATAGTAACGGCAGACCCTTAATTTTTGTCACGGGAATAATCTCTTCAATAGAAACGACTTGAGATTCTTTTCTTCTTCGATTAAAGGTCTCGGGTTTGCTGGGGGACATCACCGAGTACTTCACGGACCAAAGCCTCTTGGAGCTGTCAACAAAACGTGCATATCTTGTACAACGAGGCATGAAGTCCAGTGTGAGGCTCAGTTAAGATACAATCACGATGTAACCTGGCAACCGTCAACAGCGGGCAGCCCCCTCCCCCGTACTTTATTGGCAACAGAAACTGAAGTGGATGGTTCGTTGGCACTTCAAGCATCTTCGCTATCTCTCCTTCACTCTCATTCCAAGGAAAGAGTCTGCCGTAGGATTATGACATAAAACACATTGAAATAAACATACTTTCATAATAACAGTTTCTTAATATGTGACCATACCTGTTTGCATGCTCATCTTTATGCATTGCTATGATTCGTGCTTATACTAAGTAGTTACTTCTTGCCGCTGAAGAAGACGATTCTATCAATCTTAAAGATGATGTCTCACTGGTGACCAAAATGCTTGGAACGGGTTACAAAATTGTGTTTCTCGAGACAGAATTACCTCGGAATGCGTGTCAGCCTTAAGATTAGTTCGTCCGCCTTGAACAAAGGCGAATGTTTGCCCACCCATAAATTATGGGCGTTTTCGTAAGTACAGCTTTTTATTCGTGCCCGGCGGCGAATTTTTTTTCCCTGAACCTTTCGGGCAGTGTACGTGGAGTTGAAGCCAATCAGAGCGAGGAACGTCACATAATACCGTTTTCTGGCCAACGTACATATGTACACTGTACTGCCCGAAAGGTTCAGGAAAAAAAAAAAAATCGCTGCCCGGCGTCATTAGGGGAGTTTGTCCCCCCCCCCCCCCCGGTGAGCGTGTCTTCATCCGGGTGTTTGCCAAAGCGAGGACGTTCTCGATTCAAATTTGTGATTTCAAACAATGGGAGAACAAAGAGAAGTCATCGAATTACGGGATAATTCAAAAACGTGTGTGTGTGTAGTGCCCTTTAATTAATACACACGTTTAACAATGGAGCAATGCTACCCCACAAGGTTTTTGTTTGTGTTTGTTCTAGTGGTATCCCGTAGCGAATTTCTTCAGAAAAGGGAATAATAGAACAGAACAGAAACATTTGGAGGGGCCATCACAAAATGTCCAGTGCAAGCCGTTGGAAAGAAATGGTCGAGGGAGTTCCTAAGTACAGATGTGCCCAAGGGGAGCGTCTATGAATGGACACGGACGAACTACCGATTACGTAAGAAGTAAACAGGATACCTCTCAAGGAATATAGTTCGAAACAAAATCCCGACGGGGTGAATCTCACCGCTATCAAGGGGGGACACGTATTGCTATGCACCGATGCACATGCATTAAAGGTGGTTTATAATGAACGCTCGTGCAAAATACCTTTTAGGGCGTGTACGGTTGGCCTGGTTTTCACCGTGATTAAAACTTAACACGGGCAATGGGCTCTACCTCAGAAATCCCCAAACGCAGTCTGATTTTAAACCTTTACTTGTTGACAAACACAAGCAGTCAGGATGGCAGCGGATCGCATTCCACTGAGGACGAACCCATCGCGTTCCCCGCTCAACAGTGGACGTACGAACGAGGAGAGAGGATCCGATGAGCGTGCGATACTAACTACAAGTGGAGAGGAAGAGGTAAGCCATTATAGACTCCTTATGAAAGTAGACTGGCTGTTCTATAATTTACACTCTAGCGTCATGGTTGGGGTTAAAGTTGAGTGCTAGTCAGCAAGCTGAATTGTCACTCGTCAGACCCCAGCTGGAACGTTGTAGCCCCTGTCTGGAACCCACATATCCCCAGAAAGACTGGTACCAGAAAAGAAGCCATACAACGACGTGTTACCAGGGTCGTTCTCCAGCATGACCACGGTACTGAAAGCGTGTCAGCCATGATCTCGAACACCTTAGAATGGGGCACCATATAGAGAGAAGACGACAGCCAGCCAGACTTACACTTCTCCACAAGATCCAGAGCCAAACTATTGTAGTCAATCCATATTTCTATCATTCCAAGAAATACCAAAGGCGTACCATCCCAAGAAATACAAGATCATCCCAGCCACGATACAGCTTTTCCCCAACTCTTGCCCCCCCCTAAATAACTTTCATCTGGGGAATGCACTCCAATGCAACATTGTTGCCTCACGTCCAGTTAAGGCACTTTGGGAATGGTGGCTGGGATGAGTTTGTTACTTTGCACATTGTGCGTAAATATATGCACCCCTACACCGCGCATGGACAATAAGTCCCCCAGCTTTATATTCAGACTTATTGATCCTACCGAGTACTAGAGTAGAAGTAGGGTGATGATAAGGAAAGTACACTAGAGGAGTCGGAGCATTCTCAAATAGAGTGCGCATATTAATTCAAGCCTGTGTCACTCTAAGCTTCTTAGACTAACTGCTGTACAGTTTTGGGAATGCCGTATGTTCTTCACAAAAACCTGGCAAACTAAAGTTCGAGACTTTATTTCAAGCCTTTCAAGCCATAGCGTTATAACTACTTTTGCACGGTATGGGAAAGTTAAATGTTTACGTCATCATTGACCCTCCCCCCCCAGTATTTATGTCGAACTCATGTTCCTGTACCTAACACAGCAATCATACAAGACAAAATGCTGATTTAAAAGTGTTTATGCAACAAAATACAAATAATAACTAACTAAATAAAATAAAAATAAAATAAATGAACGCTTCCGTTCTAGCCTTGCAATTTCTTGTGCATTATTTTAGAATGAATTTCGACCGTTTACCTTACTGTTCTCAATTGACGTATGTTTTTATAAAAAAAAAATTGTAAAATGGGCCAATGGCATTCAATTCTTCTACATAACTTGTAATATATCTTTTATTCCTGATTTTCCACTTTTTCACCCTTTTTTGTATTGGCCTTTAGTTCCTCGTTGTATTTCCTACTATTTACCTGTGTTTTTATTTATTTCTTCTTTGTCTTTTAATATCATAGACTTGCACTTAGTTTTTGTTATAAATTATTTATTTACCCTATCCGTCCAGAAAGTCCTATTCCATTGCACTTTACATCAGTTCAATGACACACTTATCATCACTCCTGCATCTTTTTTTAATATACCAAATAATCGATCACAAGGTAAGCTGACTGGGTAAATAGTTTAATTAATGATTTCGGTTCGAACAAGGAAAACAAGTTACTGGAGCGGTACTGGGGACTTGCGTGCTACTTTTAAAAAGGTTTCGCGTATTGTAGCTACAGTGCACGTTTTTCCTCCATGGGATTCGAATAATCAATCTCTGTCCCGTTCAAATCCCCGATGAGTTGAAGTGGTTGTCGCAAACATGTCAACAAATGTTTGGCATAAAGAGTAATTGTGTACCCTTACACCGACACTATCATAAAAAAAGATCCCACTTTCGGTCCCGAGATATCCCCTATTGTTGAACACCTATGATTTACGGACCAGTTCATGTGTCACAACAATTCTCTCTTAGTGTCACAAAACCCAAAGTTTGCAAGCATCAATCATTGCATTCCAACAAAAGCCTCGTACTATTTATCTCTGCTCGTGCAACGGCAGAGATATTGTCCTTGTGCTGGATATTCTTCTTCTTCTTCTTCTTCTTCTTCTTCTTCTTCTTCTTCTTCTTCTTCTTCTTCTTCTTCTTCTTCTTCTTCTTCTTCTTCTTCTTCTTCTTCTTCTTCTTCTTCTTCTTCTTCTTCTTTCCTCTTTCTTTTCGTGTGGCACGTATTTCGATCGAGCTCCGTAGTAAGTAGAAATATTTTAGCTTTTAGACCTCGTATGGTCCTAGTTCTTTCACTAGGTTGTAGATTATTGTTTTCTGTTTAAGCTAGACCGGCCTCCCCTTGACTGGTGTTTATAATTGGCTGTATTTTGGGGTTCATTTTTTCGAAATATCTGCTAAAATTTTACAGCTAGGCTGACCCTCATGGCCAGTCAAGCAGAAACCTCCATTCAGGGGCAGTCGGGCGTAAGCACGGCTGCCCCAGGAAAGACCACCATTCATGGCAACGAGCCTTTCAGCAGTGTTACTAGGAACAATGTAGTTGCTTTTAAGGCTACTGATAATATCCCCATTCAAAGATACATTGATGCTTTTGTCACTCACGTTCCACCTCAAGATGTCGTCTCTGCCTCTCGTATTTCCAATGGCCGAGTTGCCATTTACTTGAGCTCGAGAGCGGCAGTCATTGAAGCTACCAACCACGGTCTGAGACTCGGTGATTCCTTTCTCGAGCTCACTCCGCTTAATAAACCTACCACTCGACTTACTCTCTCCAATGTATACCCAGAAATTCCGAATTCTGTCCTTATTCACAATATATCTGGTTTCATTAAGGTGATGTCTCAGATCCGACCCATACCCCTTGGCTTCAAAAACAAAGAGCTGTCACACATAATGTCATTCAGAAGACAAGTCCAGGTTCTTCTTAATGGTAATGTCACTCCCCCGATCACATAAATTTCACTTATGCTGGCGTAAATTATCGTGTCTTCCTGTCTACTGAGTCGGTCAAGTGTTTTAACTGTGGGGAATACGGCCACATCAGCCGCTCATGTAAAAAACCCAGCAGTACAGCACCTGCCAATGAAACTGGCAATCCACTTAATCCCCCTCCAACCTTTATTCATGGCAACAAATCTGATCCAAAACATCCTCCCAAGAACCCCAAGCCAACTGGCCCGCCGGCCTCTAAACACAGTGCTCCGCCGGCAGGATCCAGAAAGGGAACCTCCACTATCTCCCCTCAACCTCCCCCCTCCCCTGGACCGTCGACGTCCACTTCGGATGTCAGCAACCACAGCAGTGCTCCCCATTCCTCTTCCCAGCCTACTTCTTCCCACAAATCCCCCTCATGTAATCAGGATTCATCTGACCCCACCCTCTCAATCTGGGGGTCCCCTCCTGCCCCCTCAAGACTCTTTTCTGAGGTCATATCTAAGCGCAAACAGTCCCCTCCCAAACCCCAACAAAGCACCTCCAACCTCGTTCCCCTAAAGTCTCCCTCACCACCCCGTAAAATGGTCCGAAAATTAACCACCCCGATGCAAACGTCCTCCCCAGATCTTTCCCAGGCCCTCAGTGCCACATCCCCTTCCGTATCCACGCCCCTCTCCACAGCGGGCGGCCCAGTGACCGACTCGGAGCATTGGGAAGACACACAAGCCACTGACGATGATGCACTTCTCTCCGCCGATTCATTACCCACATGTAAGGGACCACTATCAAACGTGGAACTCATCAAATTTCTCAGCTCCGTCAAAGCCCGGAAAAAACCAGAATATATCGCTCGCAAATTCACAGCGAACATTCCTGGACTTGTCAAACAGCTCAAGCCTATGCGTAATAGTCCTCTACTCCAAAAAAGCATGCAGCAGAGGATCCAAAAACTCATCAAAAAAATGGACATGTAACTCCTTTCCTAATGGATCCTTATACACGTATTAGAACTTTTTTATTTTCACTAACAATGACACTCTCACTGCTAACTCTCAACACCGGAGGGTGCTCCTCTACCACCCGAAACGCTGCCTTTCAAACATATACTGAGAGGCTTCATAATAACCCCGATGTTGTTTTCCTTCAAGAGACCAACAGCCTCAGCGAAACTTGTGGTTGTTGGGAACTCTGGCCGTACACACCCTTTTGCGCTCCCAGCCCAGCACGGGGATCGGGAGTAACAACCCTCATAAAAAACACAAATATCAACGTTTCCGACTCCGAACTTGTGTTCGAAGGCCACATTCTGTACCACAAGATTTATTACAACAATAGCCTTTACCACATGTATAACGTGCTTATTCCTCAGAAAGACTTCACGGCTCTGGCAGCTATTCGAGCCCCTTTTAACCACTGTGGGCAGTGCAGTGATGGTGTCATTGTAATTGGTGGTGATTTTAACTGCACACTTAATCCTTCCTTTGATCGTCTGTGTAGGCCCACTGAACACCGGACCAAAATCTCCACGGCTCTCAATGATAGTGTTAATTTTATTTCTTTGTGCGACGTCTGGCGTAGACTGAACCCCTCATAGACTATGGGCCGTGGCTCTGAAATCCTTCTAGAAAACGATTCTTGTTCTCTCCGGAGAGGGTTTGCATGAAACTTAGCCCAGTTGTAGATAATATGTGTCTGAGCAAGAATCCAATTGTTCCCACGCTCAAATGTTGCACATTAATGTGTAATTCACGGATAAAATGTCACATTTTTGAACATAAGGAAAAACATAAGAAAAACAGCGCCCTCAATTGACCAAAAAAAGAGAGGCTTTCTCCAGCTAGGCACAGTTTACCCCCCAAAAAATTCAGATTATGATGTGGAAACCTTTATAATTTTAAAGATCATGTATGCTAACAGCATTTCTAAAAGTTTGTATGCTTATATCAACTATTGGAACACTAATTTTCAACTGTACTTGGTGTTTATGTGGTGGGGAATATGCTATAGGCCAGTTGATCCATTGTGAAATTGTTGAATCTTTAACACACTATTTCCAGGCAATTAACAATTCAGGTATAACACATGGAAAGGAATGGGGTACATCACAAGTATAAAAAACCTGACTGGGGGAGGGGGTTCAGTCTTGCCAAATAAATAAGCAAACTATTTCATGTTGATTGTAAAATAACTGGAGTTTTTGATATACTTTTAACCCACAAAGTATGTCAAAACAGCCCTTAGAAAAAGTAAGAAGCCTCAGATATTTCCATCTTTGAATTTATTGAATGTCAATTCAACTTGCATAATCAAAAATATAAATGCTGAATTTAATAAATTATTAGGTTTTGTACTTGAATTTTCCTGTCCCTACAAATCATTTTCTGTAGAAAATATGTCCTACAAATGTTGTTATCATGTGTTAAAAAAACCCATTCCTTTGTGCATTAAATTTTGCTTAAATTTCACACCACAGCTCTGTATGAGTTTTAAAACAGTCCCCTGTATGAATAACAAACTCATAACTTACAAAAAGAACCACATAATATCATGTCATAATGGTCATGGTTTGTGTGCATAAAGACAAAGGAATGCTCATTTAACAAATGTTAACCTTTTATTTCAACACTTTGAATAATACAAAATGTGTGTATCGATTATTAATGAAGTGTGATAAGATAAAGAATTGAAATGTAAATGCAACGTTAATGTCCTTTTCAATATTTTCCATTTAAAAATAATATATACATGAAGATGCTCTATGGTAGTTGTAAAAAAATACAAAAAGTTAAAGTAAATATTTAAAAATAGTGATGTGCTAGGAAAGTTGACTGGTGATGGAGAATGGTCTCAGATTAGATTACCAATTTCTAGTCAGACAGTCTGGGCCCAATTTTACAAAACCTGTAAGTAGCAGAATTGTTGCTTACTGGACCGTTGTCATTTCATTAAAAAAAGCTAACCATAATTATACTGAAAGGTATGCTTATTTGTGGCAAGCAAATGAGTGATTTTTTTGTTTCTATTTTGTACTGTGATGCATCCTGGTTCTTTTCAGAACTCCTAAGTTCAGAACAGACCACAGTGTTTTGTTACAAGAAACACTTCACCTGATTACTTCTCATCACAAACCTTTAAATCTCATTTGAATTACTACTGTTTGTTGACCATAACATTGCACATGCAACTTTCAATTAATGTGGTTCTGAAAAGAAACTTAGCTTTAAATTGATGGTCCTGTCACATGCACTGCCAATTTAGAGAATTTGCGTAATTACATAGTACATGCACAGGTCTTAGAACTACTAAAATAAAAAATATCTTGTACATGTAGCCATCAGTATCACCTGCTCCTCCCCTTTTTTCCCAAAAACAGACAAGAAGAGCCCTACAGCTACCATTTTACCCAACCAAACACATACATGTATAAGTTGATTACGTGTATTTTATTTTATTTATTTACTTCAACTTTTTTTTTTTTTTTTGGGGGGGGGTGCAGGGTTGTACACACATTGTTCATGGTTAAATGTGGAATGTGCGATTTGGGCTGTAAAAAGTGTTTGAATACCGAGTTTCATGGCAAATGATGCAAACTCTCGGTAAAATATGAGCAGATGATAAGGTTCCCTCTTTCTTCATTGAAGAACTTGACTGGAGCATTCAAATTCTCTTTTCAGCAGGCTCCGAGTCCTCCTCTCTGATGTGAGAAGATTCACTGAGATCTGGTTGGGAAAAAAAAATAAATAATTAAGTCCCTCTTCAAATAACACTTTTGGCACCAATGATTTTTCTAAAATGTAAATAATAATACTTTTTAAACAAAAACAAGCAAAACAGTTTAAAAAAAAAGCTGGGAACCATTTTATGGAAGTCACTACAAGCAATTTATTTCAAACTGGCAACTCGACAGTATCTTGTGAATTTTTTTGTCGATCTGTTGAGGAATTAAATAATTTATTCAGTGCTATAATTAATTCCCAACTCATGGAGACAATTTCTGTTCCCTTTTTATGATTTTTTTTTTATTTGTAAAAATTTTGAAAATCTTGCAAATGCGGACACTCCGACAGAAATGGCTCATTAGTCATATCGCCTGTAGTTACTACTACTAGTTAGTACAGAAAATGTACACAATACAAGCCATTACCCTTCGTGCAAAGGCCACTGGGACTGGGAGGAGGGTTACTGATTACTGCACTTAGTGTAGCTGATAAACGTAGCTCTTGAGTCTTGGTCATGAACCTTAGACATCAGGGCTACAAACAGTACTGTGAACAAATATGGGTCTGAATGCCCAACATGTTCTTTATACCTATGTCCGTGCAATACGTGCATGAACACCTCTTGGTTTTTTTTATTTTGACTCACCGCCCCAGCTCTATAAAACTTTAAAAAATAGAAATGTTGGTAGCGAACACAATAGCTACTGCGGTACAGTTTCGCAGCTAGCCACCCAATCTCAGAGTAAGTCTATATAATAAGAGCAAGAGACTACTTTTTTTCTTAGTCTGTTGAGTACTCAACCTTAGTAACTAAACAATAACCAGATAACATGCAGTCACGAATGTCAAAAATAAATGTTCAATATATAACTTGAAACAATTGATTCTCTAACCTTCAGCAGCAGGCACATGTTCCTTAATTAGCTTCTGCCTGGCAAGTACAGCCCGTCTTTGTTTTGTAGCATCCGTGAAATATTGGTAACCCTTCCGATGAAAAGGGGGAAAACCACCATCGTTGCGTTAGGTACTAACTTACTGCAGCGCAAGCTGCACCATCACCGCCACTATCTTGCAAGAAACACCTCGCTATTTCAGCTGATTTTCCGTGAAGTTCCTTCCAAATCTGCACACATTGTCTGAATTTTGTCCACTATGTTTCAGTTATAGGTGTAAAGGCTTCATGAACATCACACAAATGGGCATAACACTGTAAATTTGACTGCTTCTCGCTGTCTTTTTCTGACATGTTGCCCACATGACATCCAGCTGCGTGAAAATTTTGTTTATGCTGAGCGCATTTTATAGATTTGCACAATATGGAGATTGCGCGAAATTTTGCTCAATTTCCAGATTCAGTGCTAGTCTGGGAATGCAGAATGAGCAGCGCAATCTCAAAATTGTGCAAATCCGTAAATGCGCTTTGCTTCTACATAATACGTCGCAGCGCGTTCCTTCGTACATCCGCACGCTTCCATAAGACTAATTTTGATTGGTCAATTGCCTGATGAGAGACCAAATTTCATTGGACAACCTACTCGCGCCTGACTCAGTTACCGTATATCGTTGCACAAATTAGGGCGATTTTTGTCGTCAAATTACGAAATAATGTGCAACATTTGAGCGTGGGAACAAGCAAAAATTGCAAGTTGGTATTATTATCTTCGTTTTTGAGTGGTTACTGAGTAAACCCTCGTTGAAGAGAACAAGACTGTAAGATACGACTGGACGGCCGACGGTCTATCACTGAAGAAGTTCACCTGGCACAGAAATAACCCAAACAATGCAAATGGCGTTTCTCAAGCCAGGCTTGACCGCTTTTATATTCCCTTTAATCTCATGTCTTGTGTCCGCTCATGCGATATCAAGCCTTGTTCCCTGTCTGATCACTCAGCAGTCTCCTTTGTCATTAAACTCCCTGGTAATATCACTAAAGGAAGTGCCTATTGGCACTTCAATAACTCTCTGCTCGAAGACAATGCTTATAAGGACATTGTTACTCACTTTTGGACCGATTGGAGAACTAGGACAAACGAGTTTTCTGACCTAGGTGCTTGGTGGGATTTTGGTAAAACCCAACTTAAATCTCTCTCGCAAATGTATGGAGCCAAAGTCTCGCACGATAAACGAGAACTTTTCCATCAAATGAACGACTCTATTGATCAACTTCAGTCTGCGCCAGACCTAACACCAGAAACTATTCGTGCTCTCAATGACCAGAAAAATAATTTAAATGTGTTACTTAAAAACGAGGCAAGAGGCGCTCTCGTCAGGTCGCGTTTTAAACACATCACTGAAGTTGACACCAGCTCGTCATACTTCTTTCAGCTGGAAAAATCTCACTCACAGTCCAAAACCATAACCAATGTACAGCTGCCGTCCGGCAGAGTCACTGATGATCCAGATGAGATTAAATCTCATGTGCGGAATTTCTACCGTACACTGTACACAAAAGTATCGATCGACGAGAGCGCCCGCGACACTCTCCTTTCGGACTTGCCATCACTTGATCCCGTAGACTCGGAAGATCTCGATGACCAGCTACTTCCTGAAGAACTTGACCTAGCAGCCAAGCAACTTAGCAACAACAAAGCGCCCGGTCTTGATGGTCTCTCTTGCGAGTTTTACCAATGTTTTTGGCCTCTCCTGAAAAATGACTTACTCTCCGTTTTAAACAATGCCGTTGCCTGTGGCAGCCTGCCTCGCTCTTTCCAAAGAGGCGTAATTTCCCTCATTCCAAAAAAGGAGATCTCTCTGACGTCGCAAACTGGCGCCCTGTATCACTCCTCAACACCGATTATAAGATTTTTGCTAAGTTGTTGGCCAACAGGCTGAAGAGTCACATGCACTCGGTGATTAATCATGACCAATCATATTGTGTTCCAGACCGTTCAATTCATGACAATATCCTTCTCATTAAAGATATCATTAATTGTTCTAATTTAAATGACACTCCTCTCGCTGTGCTCAACCTTGATCAAAGGAAAGCTTTTGACAATGTTGACCACGATTATTTATTTAGTACCATGAGAGCCATGGGATTTGGCGACCGGTTCATATCTTACATACGACTTCTGTACAAAGGCGCCGAAAGCCTTCTCAAGGTGGGCGGCTCACTCACCACACCTTTCTCAGCAGAGAAAGGTATTCGTCAGGGCTGCCCGCTTTCTGGGCTGCTGTACTCAAAAGCCATTGAGCCCTTGCTCAACACACTTAGAAATCGTTTAGGAACCAGTGGTTTCCATCTCCCTGGTACCGATAAACATTGCCAGGTCTCGGCCTACGCAGACGATGTTACAATCTTTGTCACCACCAATTCTGGGTTTAGTATTGTAGACGATGTATACAAACTGTTTAATAAATCCTCTGCTGCCTGCCTCAATTATCAAAAATCTCGGGGCCTGTGGGTCGGGTCTTGGACCGGCAGAACCGACGAACCCCTTAATTTCCGTTGGAATAACGAGGGGCTTCCTTTCCTCGGAGTTCACTTAGGAAACACCAATTGCTACCTCAAACAAAACTGGACCGCTTGCAAAAACAAACTCGGCAACACTCTTTCACGCTGGAAAGGTATTGCTAACTTTCTCTCATACAAAGGTAAAGTTCTCATCGCGAACCAACTTGCGGCTTCCAAAGCCTTCCACTGTTTAGCCGTTTTATCTCCCCCCGACAAAGTCCTGAGTGAACTCCAGGATATGCTCGTCGATTTTGTCTGGTCCAATAAGAGGCACCTCCTTAAGAAAAAACTTCTTTACCGTAAACCAGAGAGGGGAGGTCTAGGTCTAGCTTGCCTCCAAGCACGCGTGCTCACCTTCAGACTCTCTTTCATACAACGTTATCTAAATCTTTGCCCGCATCCAGCGCACACAATGATAAGTCACAATCTTCACAGATACATGAACCTCGATATCGACTTTCAACTTTTCCTGACTCAAACTTCGTCCAAATTTTACACCAGCCTTCCTTGCTTCTATGGTGAGCTTTTGCGTGCTTGGAAGGCGTCTGGAGCTCGCGTCGAAATACCACCGGGCTCCACCAACCATGTTATCAATCTTCCTCTCAGTAGCCCTCTTCTTAGCGATGGAGCTGACGATGATGAGTTTTTCCCCGCGCGACTCTCTTCGCACGGGATCACGCTTGTGAAACACCTCGTAGATACAAATACCGGCACGTGGAGAGAAGCAGACTACTTCCAGTCCCCTCTTCTTGCTCTTCATCGACGCTCTATTCGACTCCTTCAACTAGATCTTCTGCACTTCCATGGTAAACTCCTCCAAAACTTTCCGCTCATTTTCAACGAAAATGGTGTCCGTCCGGCAAGGTTCAAGAACAGCTCCGTTTATTCAGCTCCTCAAGTCAACTTTTCACTCTTATCCAATTCCAATGGACTCAACGCCTCATCCAAACAAATATACGGCATCTTCAATGATAGAGTCAACGCACACCCTCCTCAAACTATCACATACTGGCACGAATCCGGATTGTTTGATCCTTCCCAAAGCATACAATGGGAAGGAATCTACCAGCTGCCGACTTCAAAAAAAGAAGGAGACACTCAATTCAAACTCCTGCACAACATTCTACCTTCTCTTCCAGTACTCCACCATCTGAACCCTGACATATGCTCCTCCTGCGGCTGGTGCGGGGAGAGGGGAACTCTGCTACATCTATTCATCCTCTGCCCAGCTATACAACCCGGTTTAAATCTTCTCTACGCACTTCTTCATCGTATCTTTCCAGATCTGAAACTCAACTTCGACCTCTACTGTACGCTCATCCCGTGCGCTAGAGGTCGATGCAAAGGGGCAGTACGCCTATCAAACTTCCTCATCGTCAGCTTCAAACACGTTATTTACTGGCTCTACAGAACTTTACGCTTCTCCGATCCATATATAGTTTGGCGCAGTCGCCTGCAACATAAAATTCTCATCGATTACAACTATTACAACCTTTGCAACAACCCTGCTGGTTTCATCACAAAATGGTCTTTCAACAACGCTATCTTCACCATTGTCAACAACAAGATAACATGGTTGATGTAGTCCCCCACACGATTTTTCTTTTATTTACTGATTTTTTTAAACAATGTATATTTTCTTTAATTTACTTTACGTTTTGGGGTTAATGTGTGTTAGTTTGTTTTTTCTTGTTTGAATTAGTCTCCTTCGTAGGGGAAGGTTGATTTCGTTTTCCGTTCCCCCTTTTGATCGGGTTTTCTTGGTGTCGGAGGAGTCTTGCATTCCGCGGTCGCTGCATGCTTCCAAAGAGTGTGTGACTCTTTCGGCACTTTGCCTAGTTGGAGGGGGTGGGCGTGGGTTTTGTCTCTTCCGACGAAGGATACTCCCATTTACTGTATACCTTTGTAAACGTTTTGCTCACACTTTTATTGTCGACAACGTTATTATTATTTATCCCTGTTATGATGTAACGTTATTTATCTCTGTTATGATGTAAACTGTTATAATTGACTTCAATCGTTTTGAAATAAAGATGTCATTGAAAAGTCAAAAAAAAAAGTATTCTTCTTCAAGCCGGAGCCCAAGTGGGAGCGCAAACTCAACTCGTGGTTTTGTAAACGGCCACAAAAAGGTACCCAGATGTCGGCTATATCGCAATGGTATTTTGTGTGCTATTTTTCTCTCGACCGGTCGTACTTAAAAAACCCGACAACTGGCGACAACAACTGACAACTTGTTTAACATAATGCAAGTCACACCTCACACAGAACTCTTCTACTGTCTATGCAAAACTACCAACAAGTTTTAATTTGTTTACAACCTATATTAGCCGACGTTAGGTTGCCACTATCATAACTAAGTTATGACAACGTTGTAATTCTAACTGTTGTATTTCATACTGTTTTCCAACGTTCGTACAACGTTTAAAAACTGACTCCGACCTTCCAAACGTCTGTTCAACGTTCTTTTTTTGATGCCGACCTTGCCGACGTTCGCCGACGTTGGCCCAACGTATGCATGTTAGTTGGGTATCCATCTGTAAGACACGAACTTCACTCGTTTTTTCCCCAATCACTTTATTTGAACCAGCCATTATAGTTTTTTTATTCTCCAGCTGACCTGAAAAAGGGGGGGGGGGTGGATGATTTTCAAAGAAGTTGATAGTTCACTGGTGACTGCTGCTCTAAATCAATTGTAGTTGTTGTACGGCTGCTCTACTTCGAAGGGCCAAGTACTTTGTATATTTACTGATGCAAGCTCGTCCTTTTCACTAGAGGGCCATTGCTTCTTCCTATCCCCCCCTCTCCTTCACCCGGGTCATTTCTCTGCAACGGCATCGAATTTATATTTCTGAAATTGTATTGTCATTTTAGGCGG
The DNA here is from genome assembly GCA_023634235.1 of Pisaster brevispinus. NCBI lineage: Eukaryota > Metazoa > Echinodermata > Asteroidea > Forcipulatida > Asteriidae > Pisaster > Pisaster brevispinus. The sequence goes on along the minus strand of JAMKCF010000014.1, from coordinate 1,829,172 downwards.
TTGCTGGTCTGAACACGTGGGAGAGTATGATTATGATGGCTGGGGTCTGCTCAAGCGCCGTCTTGTTAACTACCGATGCTTTAGTCGTCAACACAGGTACGGCTGCTCTGTACTTCGAAGGGCCAAGTTTATTTTAGCAAATACTATTGCTTGCCATAATCACGAATTTGCTAAGCAACAAGTTAAAGGGAAACAGTAATATTTACACTTTATTTTATTAATTTTTTTTATTTATTATTTTTATTTGTATTATTATTAGCTGTTCCGACTTAGCAGTCGGAACAGGTTTTGTTTTTGTTGGGATTATTAGCTGTTCCGACTTAGCAGTCGGAACAGGTTTTGTTTTTGTTGGAATTATTATTTTTTTTATTAGCTGTTCCGAACTTCAGTCGGAACAGCTATTGTAATCGTCGAGATTTTTTTTTTATTAGCTGTTCCGACCTGTTAGTCGGAACAGCTATTGTAATCGTCGAGATTTTTATTTTATTATTATTATTATTATTATTATTATTATTATTATTATTATTATTATTATTATTATTATTCTTTCTTTCCCTAAAATCGTATTGACTTAACATGTGACTTTTCAAAAGCCATTATGTCCCTCTTAGAGTTATTAAAAATGAACAAATCATATACCATATTAAAGCTTATGCCCTGACTTAAATTTAAGATATAATTATATTACAATTCTTAATTAATTATTCACGTGACAGCTGTGTGAATATTTAATTAGCCAAAATTGTTGGTACCATATCTCAAGAAGTATACATCCGATCCTCAAATTTTGTTTCAGTTATAGACTCTATGGGCAGTGGAGATTAGCCTTGGGAAATCTTGACCCCATCTTGACCTTTACTTCGGGGTCAACCGGAAGTGGGACCATATCTCAAGATTTCAACGATGTTAGTGTCTGGCAAGAGTGTGCATTTAAACAAAAATACCGATGACGTCACGATACACACGAGCGCCCTCTAGCGGCAGGTTAAAAACTGTTTAAAATGGACTTTTTGAAGATAAGTGTAGAGAAGTTTTGTGTAATCACTTCAAAATTTACACATATGTTGATCGTCAGGCAGCCACCATATGTGTGAAAGTTTAAATCGATGACGTCATCGGGGGGTCACGTGACGCGGCATTAAAGGTGCCTTTTTGAAGTCGTATATCTCCCGAAGGAAGAGTGCGATCATGTTGAAACTTGGTAGGCTGTTAGATATAGGCAAGTTCTTGTAAATTCTGTAATGACGTCATGATGACGTCATCACATGATTTTTTATGATTTTTTATATTTGTTGCACCTTTTAGTCATAAATTGCTTACAAAACGTGGTATAATCCAAATTCTTTTTTAAACAGGCTTGTTACGTCATAACTGCTTTGAATACAAAAAAAACTGTCAAATTCAGTTGAGTAATTTCAAAAAGTTATGACGAAACAGCTCGGCATTTGTGCACAAATGCAATCATTTCTAGTTATTATTATTATTATTATTATTATTCTTTCTTTCCCTAAAATCGTATTGACTTAACATGTGACTTTTCAAAAGTCATTGTGTCCCTCTTAGAGTTATTAAAAATGAACAAATCAAATACCATATTAAAGCTTATGCCCTGACTTAAATTTTAAATGTAATTAAATTAAAATTCTTAATTAATTATTCACGTGACAGCGGTATGAATATTTAATTAGCCAATCTTGTTTGCACCATATCTCAAGAAGTATACATCCGATCCTTAAACTTTTTTCAGTTATGGACTTGTCTTGTGTTGTAGATGTAAATTATGTCCCAACATTCTACGTCACGTCATCATGACGTCATTTATTGGTACGAAAAACACATTTTCTTTGCTGTGACGTATTCAGGTGTCGAATTACGCTAATTCAAAGCTTATTCCTTTAAAAAATCATATCTCCTGAACCAAATGTCGTAGAGTCGTAATGTTTGTGTTGCTTTGTAGCGTACAACAATTGCAAAAAATTATTATTAGTGATGACCTCACTTTGACCTTTACTTCCGGTCCAAACAGGAAGCTCAAATCTTAATAAAATCATATCTCCTGAACCAAAAGTCCAAAAGGCGTAACGATTGTAATGTATTGTAGCTTACAACACTTGCGACATTTCATGTACGGTGATGACCTCACTTTGACTTTTACTTCCGGTCCAAACAGGAAGCTCAAAACTTTAACAAATCATATCTCCTGAACCATATGTCATTAAGTCGTAATGTTTGTGTTGTATTGTAGCTTACAACATTTGCAAAAAATTATTTTTAGTGATGACCTCACTTTGATCTTTACTTCCGGTCCAAACATGAAGCTCAAATATTTATAAAATCATATCTACTGAACCAAAAATAAAAAAGGCGTAACGTTTGTGTTGCATTGTAGCTTACAACACTTGCGACATTTCATGTACAGTGATGACCTCTCTTTGACCTTTACTTCCGGTCCAAACAGGAAGTTCAATATTTAAAACTCATATCTCCTGAACAACATGTCAAAGAGTCGTAATGTTTGAGTTGTGTTGTAGCTTACCACACTTGAACAATTTTAACAAAAAGGATGACCTCACTTTGACCTTAACTTCCGGTCCAAACAGGAAGTTCAAACTTTAAAAAATAATCCCCTCCTGAACCACATGTCATAGGGTCGTATGTTTGAGTTGTTTTTATAGCTTACCACACTTGAAACATTTTAACAAAACAAGATGACCTCACTTTGACCTTAACTTCCGGTCTAAAACAAGATCCGAACTTACTTAAACTAGTTTACACTGTGATTATCACTCTGCAAAACAAGCATTGATCATTTCGAACAACATTACGTCCCATACACAAAATACAGAATCAGTTCTCATCTTGGGCTACAAAACAGAACTTTTTAGGTCAGCAGAACGGAACAGCTGTGTGATTGTAAGTTACAATCACTTCATTCTGGCCTAACATTCTCCGTCATGTCATCATGACGTCATTTGTTGGCGCGTTTTCTATCCGTGTACAAAACACATGGCGCTGAAAGTGCAAATGTTTTGACAGTCAAAAACACGATATTTTCAATTAAAATTACGAATTAGTTTTCTAAATAACATAAACTGTTTACAAAACTTAATTGCTTTTAATAAGAGATGTTCCTGGTCATTAAAACTATAAATAGTGTTGAAAGTTGAAAAATTTCCACGATAATTAACGATTCAGTGACAAATCGGACACCAATGGCTAGCCATATTATTGAGTCTTGGAGACAAGGTTCCGTTCATCGACTAAAAATGTAGTCAGGATGCCCTGCGACACAGAGAAAAATGCACGCGAAATGCCGTAACGAAAAAGCCGACTACTGGGTACCAGTCGCTGTACACTATTTATACAAAAATATCGATCTATAGCGTATTGAAACGGTGGCTTGTGCATGTGTACACTTATACAACTCCTTGGCATTGGAGATTACCCTTGGGAAAACCGTGACCCAATGTTGACCTTTACTTAGGGGTCAACCGGAAGTGTGACCATATCTCAAGAACTACACAACCGATTTTCAAACTTTTTACAGTTATAGACTCCTTGGGCACTGGCGATCAGCCTTGGGTAACCGTGACCCCAGGTTGACCTTTACTTCCGGGTCAACCGGAAGTGAGACCATATCTCAAGAACTACACAACCGATTTTCAAACTTTTCTCAGTTATAGACTCCTTGGGCATTGGAGATTAGTTTTGGGAAATCGTGACCCCATGTTGACCTTTACTTCCGGGCAACCGGAAGTGAGACCATATCTCAAGAACTACACAACCGATTTTCAAACTTTTCTCAGTTATAACCTCCTTGGGCATTGGAGATTAGTTTTGGGAAATCGTGACCCAATTTCTTTTCAGTTATAGATCCTTTGAGCATTAAAGATTGAACCAAAGGTTCCCCTGACCCCATGTTGACCTCTACTTCCGGTTCAACCGGAAGTGGGCCTATATCTCAATAATTACTTAGCCAATTTTCAATTTGTTTCAGTTATATACCCTTTAAGCATTGAATATTAAACTAGGGTTACCATGACCCCATGTTAACCTTTACTTCCGGGTCAACCGGAAGTGGGATCATTACTCAAGAGTTACACAACCCATTTTCATTTTTTTTAGTGATAGAGTCTTTGAGCATTGAAGATTAGCCTTGTTCTACCGTGACCCAATGTTGACCTTACTTCTAGGTCAACCGGAAGTGGGACCATATCTCAAGAACAACACAGCCGATTTTCCTTTTTTTTCCAGTTATAAACCCTTTGAGCATTGAAGATAAGCCTTGGGTTACCGTAACCCCGTGTTGACCTTTAATTCCGGGTCAACCGGAAATGGAACCATATCGTTCAATCTTGAACTTAGGCTCACTTTAAATGTCTGGATCAATTATTCAAAGTACAACTAAACGGAACAGCTTTGTGTTTGTTCACAAACACTTAGTGTCTAGTCTTATTATTATTATTCTTTATTCTCACCAAAATGCCATAGGTTTTGTACATGCATTTTGTTACCTCCTAAAGTCATACTAGGCTTAGTATAAAATAGTCAAATCATATATCATATTAAAGCTTAGGTCATGAAGTTATAGTAAAATGTACTTAACTTAACTTAATTAATTAATTTACTCAGTTATAATGACATGAATATTTAATTAGCCAATCTTGAGACCACCATATCTCAAAAAGTGTACGTCTGATCGTCAAACTTTTTTCGATTTTATACTTGTTGGATACTGTAAAACTGTTTGCTGGCCTAAAATGCCAGACGACGTCACCATGACGTCATTTATTGCGCGTTTTGTATCTGTGTACAAAACCCATGGCTGTAAGATTCTAAACTTGATCAAGTCCCAGTCCCGTATACGAGCGATGTTGTTGCGTATTTTGTACATAATACACAGACTCTTCACGGTGGAAGACTTAGGGAAGTTTATTTTTTAACGCACATTGGACACGTCCTTGCATGGAGGACATCCTTGCAAGCGTCTTTGAGCAACGAACTCGGTCCAGCGAATCACCTCATAAAGGGTGCAGTTTGAGTTAGTTTAGTCAACACTGAAGACCCCCAAAATTGCCAGAACGTAGTCAGGGAGTCATGCTGAAAAGCTAGAGAGTGAAATGGCCAAACAGACGACAAAGAGGAAAATTCCACGGGTAAGTGATTTATGATTAGAAACTCCTTGTCCGGATACTAGGCAAACATGATTGGGCCGCACGGAATGATCCGAATGTACACACCGTGAGCCTGTGTCAATGATGGTGTTCACTGCCGTCATGTCACTAAACAAGGACAATGCTATAATCCCTCTGTTTAAGATAGAGTGGCAAGCTTGTTCCACCCCTTCATTGATCCTTTCTTTGACAAAATACAATACTTGGGAATTATTAGAAGACCCCCCCCCAAAAAAAAAAAGAAGTCCTGAGTGAGTGACAAATCGACTTGCAACTTGTTTTTCCATTCATCCAAGTTTAGCGTTTCAGATACCAATTCCTCACAAGGAATATTTAAACAGGTACAAGAGAAAGGAAGTTCAACATCAATTAAAAAATTGAATAAATCCCCTTTGGCTACGGAAATGTTTTCCATCTTTGTTTCTTCCCCATTAGAAATATTTAAAATTTCATATTTAATTGTAAGTATTGGTCCTAGTCACAGTGAAATACAGGTTAGTGGATGAATAACCTTTCCAACACCCCCCATAAAAACAAAATTATGAGGGTTTTATTAACTTATGGGTACATTTTACCAGACAATGAGCATCCGAGGTGTCAATGTTCGCCCTCATATCATTGAACAATGGCAATATTAATCAATCCCTCTGTAAAATAGAGTGGCGAGCTTCTTCCATCCCTTCATGGTCATTTCTTTGTTTCGACATGAGAGTTAATCAATAAAAAAGGGAAGGGTTTGAAATCTGTGAGATTCGATAATATGAGTGCAAGATTAAAACCTAATTAAGATTCAATAACGCGAGTTGCGAGATACAGCTATAGAACACCACGTAGTTAGTTGATTGATCATCCTTTCCAATCCCCCCAGGGAAAAACAATGCGGGTTTATGAATTTCTTGGTAACTTTTTAATTTGTTTTCAATAGATTGTAACATTTTGCTTTTTTCCCCCATGTTTTATTTATATAAGGAAATCTGGAAGACTGGATGAAGGATTGATCCATCAACAGCTGGACCATCAAGTGCTGGACTCTCGGTGACTGAACCCTCTACATCAACTGCACAAACGGATTGTTTATCGGAAACATGTATTGGTTGTTCTTTGAGTCTGAGTCAGTGTTTAGGCTTTCATTTTAGGATTTAAAAACATCAACAGCTTCCCAACTCATGGGGGTTTAGAAAATTGTATGATACCGAAGGCTGAAAAGACAAGCTAAAGGAATGTACATTATGGAACAAAGATATTTGGTTACCCAATGTAAATGTTTATTTACTCTTTCAATTTTCAAGCAACACTCTGGAATCAGTTTGCCATAGGTTTGAAAAGTGTACAAGTACACACCATGTACCAAGTCCCATATTCAATGAGGAATAGTAACATTTTGGCATGACCACCTCTGTTGGCCATCATAAAATTTAGTCAATTTCAACTTTTGGAAATATATGTCGATAAGTTTCATACCCAGTATGATATGATCACCTTTATCACATTTATCACATTATCATATTTCATTGTTCCACTGTGTAAAAGTCCCCACAACTCTGGGTATGCCTACCCATTACTGTCAAAATGCAGTTATCGCAATGCTGTATAATAGCGTTCTTTATCATGTTTATCTTTAATGTATTGTTACACCCCTATTAACATGTACTATGGATTTATGGAATTTCACTCTGATGAGTAAAGCAAGAACAAAATTAATCTATAAAACAGTTTGGAGTATTTTGGCATGATCACTTTTTTGTGGCAGTTCAAAATCTTACTCTAAGTTATGAAAGTGTAAATGATGTAGAACTACTAAGCATCTTTTGTACCAGTGTGTAGTTAACAAGCACAGTATGATTTGGTTTATTTCAAGTTTGTATTGGCTTTAGAATCAATTTCAGTTGATAAAGACTATCATTTTAGAAATTCTTAACATCTTTTCTTTCTGCAGAGTTTTGCAGTACTCAATAAACAGTGAAACAAAGTGCAGCGAAACGTTCCTTGTTTGTTTTTGCTGTTGTTAAAGGACCTGAATTTAGGTAAATATTTAAAACAATTCCCCTCTTATCTTGACTACCGAGGGTGCTGTTGCAGTGATGTCATCTCAGGGAGCTACTTGTTTTATTTTTGTTAAAAAAAATAATTGTGAATCCCCAAATTTGCTTGTTAGAAGAATTTGTGAGAAGATTGCACTTTGGCTTGACATAATATGACAAATTAACAAATCATTAAAGAAAAGAATGTTTATGGCGGTGAATAACATTCTAAATTCTGTCCACTTTTTGTGAATAAACTAATTGTAAAATACCCTTAAAAATGGCAACATAAAAGTTAGAAATAACGATGAAATGGGACACAATGGTGCATCTCCATCGATTGCATTAAAAAGCAAAATTTCTTGGAACTTTTAATTTTTTTTATGAAACCTATTCGTTCTTAGTGTGACAATTAATGAAAAATGTTCACCATAAAGAGACTTTTTGGCTTTTGTTTAAACATGTATTTGCAACACAAAGGAATCTATTAACAATCTATAAACAGGATGGGTTAATACATATGCAATGCACTTCTGATCCTTGATATTCGATTCCTAACCGGTAGAGGACTCATTGCTTTGTGCACAGCCCATTCGATTTGTACATGAGCAACATGTAATTCCTACGTAGGTTTAGGGTTTTCGTGAAAATACATTGGATGGAATTTTTTTTTACCATCGTGAAATTAATTAGAATGAATGACACACTTTTTTTTACTATGACGTCATCAGGTGTCGAATAACGAATATCTCCTGAACCACATGTCGTAAAGTCGTATAGTTATTGTTGTTTTGTAGCTTACAACAAATGCAAAAATTTAATTTTTAAGATGACCTCACTTTGACCTTTACTTCCGGTCCAAACAGGAAGCTCAAAACTTTAACAAAAAATAAGCGATTTGATTTTGAATAAGCAAATTCATTCCGAATAAGCCATTCCGTAAAAGCAACCGTGCACAGATGAATATACCTGCCCGAGATTTGGAAGTTTACACGGCATACACATGAACGAACATTAAAATGGTATTGACATGTATGCGTGTTGTGGTTAATCACTGAATGATGTAGTGTTAAGTGTAATTAAAGAAACTTCACAATCTTTATCAACAGGCGAAATCATTACGAATAATTAAACGAAATGGTTACGAATGAGCAAAATGATTCTGAATAAGCAAATTGATTTCGAATGAGCGAAATGATTCAGAATAAGCAAATTAATTCTGAATAAGCATATTGATACTCGATCGGTATTAAAGGGCACGCAAAGTTTTACAATTACAATTTAGATACAACAGCATTTAGCTTTAATTATTATTATTATTATTTGTTTTGCCTAAATTCCCAAAGCATTTGTACACGAATTTGTTTAATTCTTAAAAAATAATAAAAATAATTTGAAAGAGTTAGATCCTATGTCAAATTGAAGCTCAGTACATAAACTTAACATTTATTGTGATAATTGTTAAAATTCTTAATTAATTAGCCACTTTACAGCGAGGTGAATATTTAATTAGCCACCCTTTTTGAGACCATATCTCAAAAAGTATACCGCCGATCACCAAACTTTTTTTAGTTTTAGACTTATGAGATGCTGCAGTTGTGGTTTCCGGCCTAAAATAACGAACGACGTCACAATGACGTCATTTATTGCGCATTTTCGCATTTTCGCGTTTACGCATTTTCGCCTGTGTACAAAACACATAAAGATAGTGAAATCAAATCCGACTTCTAGAAACATAATTTTTCAATTAAGCTCACATTTAACGTCCTAGATTAAACAAATGTTTCTTAAATCCAGAAAGATTTTGTTGACGTTCAGTTTAAAAGCATGAAAACTTATTAAAACATTGTCAGTAGAAAAAAAACACCAAATTCTCAGGCAAATTTAACGCCATGTACATGTATACTCTGCATTTGGTTTTGGCCTTATTACATTTAGCTAGACGAGAATGGTACCATAGTCAAACATAAAATAATAACTCACGTTTTCAGTTCTAAAGGATAGTGGGTTGTCGCCACAACCAACCCCCGTACATTCAGTGAACCATAAATCAGGGCACGATTTTCTGATCAAAACAAAATTTATGTTTTGAAGGCATCAGACAGCATATCGAAACCGAATTTAATGACAATACCAATGGTTAAGTGTACATCATAAACTCTAGACTACGAAGTTGTATATTTAGTGTGCTTCAGTGTGTCATACAATAAACCATAGAAAGCAGTCAAGCAACACGGCACTTGTTTACATAAGTTACGAGTATGGGATCAAAGTTGTCCCAATACAATGTCTTTGAACGAAAACCCTGAAAATTCAAAAAGTTCATCTGATGGTGTAGAATAAACACACGACATAAATTAAGCCAAGATAAAATCCATTTACTTTGCGTCGGGCAAACTGTGTTTACTGTCTTCCCGTTTGATGATGTAGTTTATTCAAAATGCGGCGCAGTGCATGAGCAGTAGTTCACTTTATGTACACAAGGGGTTGTTCGCTTTTCGTACTAACTTGTGAGACATGCTCAGTTTTAGACTCAGTATCAGAATAAAGGTTACATGTAGGCTTAGTTTTGATAGGCACATTTCAAGTCAAAATAAGTGCATGCCAAAGGTGAACGGTTCTACCTCTTAGTAAGACCATGGAGGTAGGAACATCCACGGTAAGACCTTCTGACATTAAAACTTATTAAAACATTGTCAGTAGAACAATTTTGGATTCCCGGGCAAAATTCACGGATCGGGTACAGCGTAAAATAAGATTTGTATTGTCGAAAAAATGTACATATCTAAAAAGTGTCAAGTCTGAGGCCGTGTCCGAAACGGCGACTTCGGCTAGAGCTACGGCTAGATTGCCCGCGTCTGCCTATTCTTCAACACTGGCAGACGCGCTGATCTAGCTGAGCTGTAGCCGAAGTCGCCGTTTCGAACACGGCCTTAGTCATATTTATGACCAGTGTTGTTGCGTCTTTTGTATATTGTACAAAAAGTCTTTACGTACGCCGACTTACACGAGTCTAAGTTCGTTCACACTATTTGAGAAGAATTGTCTATAGCTCTCAGCGTCGTGTGTATCAACGAATGGAGTGTGAATGCGACAGCGTGAATGTAAAACCCCAAACAAATTGGCAGGGGGTTACAATAGGGCAGGAATTAGAGCTGAATGGAAAAAGGGGGAATTTACATTGTTCATAGGGGTGAAGAGACAAAATTAACAATAAAGTCATATCCCATATTTACTGTTTTAGCCCAACAAGAACATATTCAAGTTACAGTTATGATTATAGTACAATAGCATAGACCGGAATTTAAATCAAAATCAAATCAAAATGATAATCTGCTACTAAAGCCCTGTTGTGTCATGCACTAAGATGTTATCAGCGGAACTTAGCAGGGGGTAGTAACATTTTGCCATAGGTTAACATGATCCAGTTCCTGAACCTGTCCATGAGTTTGAGACAGTAGACATGACCCTAATTCCACGCAGACGTTACATTTATCGTTCATCCTGTGTTTTTTTTTCACTGAACATTTTTTTAAGGATGTACCTTTCGTTCCTCTAGAAATTTTAGTTATCTATTTATAAAGGTTTTTTGAGAAGATGGTTTTTGCCTATTGCCACGGTCACAATATTTTTAGTAGGTCGACGGATGAACAATTGCCGAAGGTAATGTTAATTCTAAGGCAACATACGCATCCAAAACAGGAAAACAAAAACAAATGTCGTTTACGCTAAAGATATGTTTGTTCATGAAATTATTAATACCGAAGCAGGTAGCAACGCAAAACATCATTTACGAATGTTCTATAGTGTAAACGATAAGTTAAAACAGACTCGTCCAGACAGTCTTTAATAGTGGCTGGCCATGCAAACACGCATCGGATACCGACATGTGTATGTACATGCGCTTGAAAACCCGATCAAATGTTTTGAACGTTGAGCTGCCAACTGTCTAATTTGCGAGAGTCGAATGAGATTAATTTTAACTAATTGGCGTATTGGTAGCGGGACCCCCCCCCATCATTTTCGAGTGGTTTTCTTTTAACAAGCAAGCTAAATCACTCTGACTTCATTTCGAAAGAAAAAAAAAAAATTCTGTTTCAAACTGCTTCCAAACCAAAACTACATGTACTACATGTAAATGCAATATAGTGTCAGTGGCATCACTTTTTGACCCTATTACATTTAGCTAGACGGGAATAGTACCTTTGTCGAAGATGAAATAATAACTCACGTTTTCAAATCTAAAGGATAATAGTGGGTTGTCGCCACAACCACCCCGTACATTCAGCGAACCATAAATCAGGGCACAATTAACCTGATCAAAACAAAATGTATGGATTGAAGGTATCAGACAGCATATTGCAACCGAATTAAATGACAATACCAATGGTGAAACCATGAGCGCAATGGTTAAATGTACATCATAAACTCTAGACTACGAAGTTGTATTTTTAGTGTGCTTCATTGTGTCACACAATAAACCATAGAAAGCAGTCATGCAACACGGCACTTTTTTACATAAGTTACGAGTATGGGATCAAAGTTGTCCCAATACAATGTCTTTGAACGAAGACCCTGAAAATTCAAAAAGTCCATCTTTTGGTGTAGATTAAACACACGGCCTAAATTAAGCTAAGATAAAATCCATTTACTTTACGTCAGGCGAACCGTTTTTACTGTCTTCCCGTTTGATGATGTAGTTTATTCAAAATGCGGCGCAGTGCATGAGCAGTAGTTCACTTTACGTACACAAGGGGTTGTACTAACTTATGAGACCTGCTCCTTGATATTGCAGGGTTATTTCGCTTTATGTACTAGTTTGTGAGTCCTAATCCTTGATGTGAGAGGTTGTTCTCTTTACGTACTAACTTGTGAGACCTGTTATTTGATATGAGGCTTATTTCATTTCACGTACTAACTGTTGAAAGCTGTTCCTTGATATGACAGGTAGTTCACTTTGCGTACACAATGCAAACTAACTTATGGGACCTGTTTTTTGTATATGATAAAATACAGGGTTATATCGCTCTGCGTACTAATTTGTGAGATCAGTTCCTTGATACATGATATGGGGTTGTTCACTTTACGTACTAACTTGTGAGACCTGTTCAGTTTTAGACTCAGTACCAGAATGAAGGTTACTTTTAGGTTTAGGTTTTGATAGGTACATTTCAAGTCAAAATAAGTCCATGGAAAAGGTGAAAGGTTTTCTACCTCTTAGTCAGACCTACTTTAAAGTTCTTGAGTGCTAATCAAAACAAAACTACTCGGAACAGCTTTGTGTTTGTTCACAAACACCTAATGTCTAGTTATTAGCTGTTCCGACTTAGCAGTCGGAACAGGTTTTGTTTTTGTTGGGATTATTATTAGCTGTTCCGACTTAGCAGTCGGAACAGGTTTTGTTTTTCTTGGGATTATTATTTTTATTATTATTAGCTGTTCCGACGTAGGAGTCGGAACAGCTATTGTTTTCGTTAGGATTTTTATTTGTTTTTCTTATTATTATTATTCTTTATTTCCACCAAAATGCCATAGGTTTTGTACATGCATTTTGTTACCTCCTAAAGTCATACTAGGCTTAGTATAAAATAGTCAGATCATATATCATATTAAAGTTTAGGTCATGAAGTTATAGTAAGATGTACTTAACTTAACTTAATTAATTAATTTACTCAGTTATAATGACATGAATATTTAATTAGCCAATCTTTAGACCACCATATCTCCGATCGTTAAACTTTTTTCAGTTTTAGACTTCTGGGATACAGTACATGTGCTGTCCGGCCTAAAATGTGGAACGACGTCACAATGACGTCATTTATTGCGCATTTTCGCCCGTGTACAAAACACATAGAGATAGGGAAATCAAATCCGACTTCTAGAAACATCATTTTTCAATTAAGCTAAAATTTAACGTCCTAGATTATACAAACGTCTCTTAAAACAATTGTTTTTTATTGACTTTCAGTTTAAAAGCATTAAAACTTATCAAAACATTGTCAGTAAAAAAAACCCAAAATTCTCAGGCAAATTTGACCTCACGGGTACTTTGCCTATAATCTGTGAGTTTATAAATAAAAAGCGAGTCAAGCTCCAAGAATATTTAACATTTGAGAGCGCCATACGAGTTTAACGGTGCTCTTGCTTGTTTTTTTGAAAGTTGTTCAAGTCCTACCCGTTTGTGACACGGGTTTTTGCGTTGTTTGTATGTAGAGTGTATTATAAAGAGTCATTCCTGTGCCGACTAACACAAGTCTACGTTCATTCACAAGAGTCGAGAAGAATTTTTCTTGCTCTCAGCGCAGAGCGTCGTGTCCGCTCAGATCTTATCGTTATTCAGGTATCAGCAGCGTGAACGTAGAAAAATAGAACGCCTTGGGTTGGGACGATGTTGCCCGCGTGGCAGACTTGTCCGCGCTTGCATGGGTTCCGTTCACCGGAAAACGATCTTTTAGGTTTCTTATGCAAACGCATTACTTGAAGCTGAATCGTGAAGGAAACAAGGCTACCCATTCGCCTGAAACCACGTTTTTAAGGTTCTTGTGCGAATCACTATGTAGCAAACAACAAACCTGTTGGGGGTTGCAATGAGGCTCGAATTGTAGCTGATTGGGGAAAGGTATAGAAAAGAAAAAAACACATTTTTCATGGGTGTGCACGAAGAGCCTGGCCAAATTTAACAATAAAGTCATAACCGATATTTACTATTTTAGCCCAACAAATACATTCAGTATTAAAAAGACACAACAAATGTTAGTACAATAGCATAGTCCAAAATTTAAATCGTCTACCCAAAATTATTATGTGCTACTAAAGCCCTGTTGTAGCATGCACTGAGATGTTATCAGCGGAAAGCAGACATAGTAAAACTAACAGATTAATAAATCGCTTTAAATTAATAATTCGTTTCGAATTCATAATTTGTTTCGAATTCATAGTTCTTTGATAAGAGTGGTAGTTCGTGTTACGTACTAACTTATTACTTTATACCGCATTTAATATTTTATCACAAAAAAATACAAACACGATACTAAAAAGGTGTTTTTTTGGTACAATTATGATTTTAATATAACAGCATAGACCAATCTTTACTTACCGTACTAACTTGTGAGACCAGGTGGTGTGATCGCTTTACTTAGTAAATTGTGAGACCTGTGGTGTGATTGCTTTACGTACTAAATTGTGGGACCTATTCCATGATATACAGTCTTGTGTGGTTTGCGTACTAACTTGTGTGACCTGGACCCAATTTCATGACTCTGCTTACCGTTAGCAAAGAATCGACGCTTACGGAAACGGAAGCAGAGAATTCCGTGCTTACGTCAAGCGTATTTCAGGAGTTAGCAGAGAATTTCGGCTTTTTCTCGTGTGTACTTCACGTAACTAGGCATTCTTCGCTTACATAGCTAGCGCAGAAATTTGACGCTTGCAAATAAGCGGAGAATGATGACCGTAAGCATGGATTTCGGCAGTAACCAGAGCCATGTAATTGGGCTCATTCGTTTAAATGAGGGGTAGTTCACTTTATCCACTAAGTTGTGAGACCCAGGCCCAAATACATGGCTCTGCTTACCAAAAGCAAAGAATCAACGCTTACAGCAGCAGAGACTTCCGTGCTTACGTTAGGCGTATTTCAGGGGTTAGCAGAGAATTTTGGCTTGTGGGCGTTTTTTGTACTTCATGTAACTAGGCAATTATTATAGTCAATATTTCGCGGCACTTTTTGATTGAATTGTTTTACGCTTATCCGAACTGTAAAAACGTAAGCGTTTAACTGGTTGATCGGTTGGTTAACCATGTAACCGTCACAGGCTTAGTATGCATACTAACTTGTGAGACATGTTCCTCGATAACAAAATTTCGAGTAAAAAAAACGTTAACACAACTGCGTTTGTGATCAAAAACATTGCCTCTTCAGTGCAACATTTGCTCTGCACAATCACCCTGCAAAATAAATGAGCATGTGCAATCGAATTGTTGTGTAACGCCCTCTAGCGTTCAATGTTTCTTGCATTTATTACCTCCAGCACAGTTTTCATATAGCAAAGACTACGAGCCCGATTGGAAACGATAATTATGTGCATTTCAAGTTCGTTTCAGTTATAGACTCATTGAGCATTGAAGATTGAACTTGGGTTACCGTGACCCCATGTTAACCTTTACTTCCGGGTCAACCAGAAGTGGGACCATTATCTAAAGAACAAAACAACCCATGTTCCATTTCTTTTCAGTTATTAGATCCTTTGAACATTGAAGATTGAACTTGGGTTACAGTGACCCCATGTTAACCTTTACTTCCGGGTCAACCAGAAGTGGGACCATATCTCAAGAACTACACAACCCATGTTCCATTTCTTTTCAGTTATTAGATCCTTTGAACATTGAAGATTGAACTTGGGTTACCGTGACCCAATGTTGACCTTTACTTCTGGGTCAACCGGTAGTGGGACCATATCTCAAGAACTACACAACCGATTTACTTTTTTTTCAGTTTTAGACCCCTTGTGCATTGAAGATTGAACTTGAGTTTAATCAAAGCACAACTTAACGGAACAGCTTTGTGTTTGTTCACAAACACCTAATGTCTAGTTATTATTATTATTATTATTATCCTTTGTTTCTGTCAAAATTGCCATAGCTTTTGTACACGATTTTGTACGAACCTAAGCTCTAAAATAATAAATATGGGAGATTCAGATCATACATCAAATTGAAGCTTAGAACATGAAATTATGCTAAGAGTAAAATTGTTCAAGTTCTTCATTAATTAGCTGAGTTATAATGACATGAGTATTTAATTAGGCAATCTTGTTCCCACCATATCTCAAGAAGTATATGTCTGATCCTCAAACTGTTTTCAAATATAGACTCGTCTTATTATGTAGCTCTGTAGCGTGGCGAAAAATTCATAAAACGTCATCAATGACGTCATTTGTTGGCGCGTTTTTGTTCTGTGTACAAAACACTTGGCGCTGAAAGGGCAAATGTTTTGACAGTCAAAAACACGATATTTTCAATTAAAATTACGAATTATTTTCCTAAATTACATAAACTGTTTTGAAAAGTAAATTGCTTTTAATAAGAGATGTTCCTGGTCATTAAAACTAATCAAAGTAGAACAATTTCCACGATAATTAACGAGTCAGTGACAAATCGGACACCAATGGCTTGGAGACAAGGTTCCGTTCATCGACTAAAAATGCAGTCAGGATGCCCTGCGACACAGAGACAAATGCACGCGAAATGCCGTAACGAAATAGCCGACTTCTGGGTACCAGTCGCTGCACACTATTTATACAAAAATATCGATCTATGCCGTATTGAAACGGTGGCTTGTGCATGTGTACAGTTATAGAACTCCTTGGGCATTGGAGATTAGCTTTGGAAAACCGTGACCCAATGTTGACCTTTACTTAGGGGTCAACCGGAAGTGGGACCATATCTCAAGAACTACACAACCGATTTTCAAACTTTTTTCAGTTATAGACTCCTTGGGCATTGGAGATTAGTTTTGGGAAATCGTGACCAAATGTTGACCTTTACTAGGGGTCAACCGGAAGTGGGACCATATTTCAAGAACTACACAACCGATTTTCAAACTTTTCTCAGTTATAGGCTCCTTGGGCATTGAAGATTAGTTTTGGGAAATCGTGACCCAATGTTGACCTTTACTAGGGGTCAACCGGAAGTGGGACCATATCTCAAGAACTACACAACCGATTTTCAAACTTTTTCAGTTATAGACTCATTGGGCACTAAAGATCAGCCTTGGGTAACCATGACCCCATGTTGACCTTTACTTCCGGTTGACCCGGAAATAAGACCATATTTCAAGAACTACACAACCGATTTTCAAACTTTTCTCAGTTATAGGCTCCTTGGGCATTGAAGATTAGTTTTGGGAAATCGTGACCAAATGTTGACCTTTACTTTGGGGTCAACCGGAAGTGGGACCGTATCTAAAGAACTACACAACCGATTTTCAAACTTTTTACAGTTATAGACTCCTTGGGCATTAGAGATTACCCTTGGGTAACCGTGACCCCACGTTGACCTTTACTTCCGGGTCAACCGGAAGTGAGACCATATCTCAAGAACTACACAACCGATTTTCAAACTTTTTTCAGTTATAGACTCCTTGGGCATTGGAGATTAGTTTTGGGAAATCGTGACCAAATGTTGACCTTTACTAGGGGTCAACCGGAAGTGGGACCATATCTCAAGAACTACACAACCGATTTTCAAACTTTTTCAGTTATAGACTCATTGGGCACTAAAGATCAGCCTTGGGTAACCATGACCCCATGTTGACCTTTACTTCCGGTTGACCCGGAAATAAGACCATATTTCAAGAACTACACAACCGATTTTCAAACTTTTCTCAGTTATAGGCTCCTTGGGCATTGAAGATTAGTTTTGGGAAATCGTGACCCAATGTTGACCTTTACTAGGGGTCAACCGGAAGTGGGACCATGTCTCAAGAACTACACAACCGATTTTCAATTTCTTTTCAGTTATAGATCCTTTGAGCATTAAAGATTGATCTTTGGTTACCCTGACCCCATGTTGACCTTTTTTATTTCCGGGTCAACCGGAAGTGGGCCTTCATCTCAATATTTACTTAGCCAATTTTCAATTTACTTCAGTTATATACCCTTTAAGCATTGAATATTAAACTAGGGTTACCATGACTCCATGTTAACCTTTACTTCCGGGTCAACCGGAAGTGGGATCATTACTCAAGAATTACACAACCCATTTTCATTTTTTTTTAGTGATAGAGTCTTTGACCATTGAAGATTAGCATTGTTCTACAGTGACCCAATGTTGACCTTACTTCTAGGTCAACCGGAAGTGGGACCATATCTCAAGAACAACACAGCCGGTTTTCTTTTTTTTTCAGTTATAAACCCTTTGAGCATTGAAGATAAGCCTTGGGTTACCGTAACCCAATGTTGACCTTTAATTCCGGGTTAACTAGAAATGGAACCATATCGTTCAATCTTGAACTTAGGCTCACTTTTAATGTCTGGATCAATTAATCAAAGTACAACTAAACGGAACAGCTTTGTGTTTGTTCACAAACACTTAGTGTCTAGTTATTATTATTATTATAATTGTTATTGTTATAATTTATTTATGACTGTTTTATTTATATATGTTTGGGTGCGGGAGGGTGTGTTTGTTTGTTTGTTTGTTTGTTTGTTTGTTTGTTTGTATTTGTCTTTTTGTATTTCTAGACATTATACATTGGCGTCGTAAAGCAGCCATCTTAGAGGTAAACTGATGATCAAACAATGAAAATGCGCAGATTTGTACGCGCGGCGCACAGGATTGGCCAATGAACACCCTCTTTTTGACCTCTAGGCGAGGGCGCTCTACTCAAATGACGCCATTTGCGCAAGGTGTAATTTTGGCAGTGAGTTGGTTGAAGGCTTCACAAAGACTTACTAACAGCACTTTTCATGAATTGATAGGAATTGGTGGTATTCTCGCGCTTTGTGTGATCCTCCCTGCGTCAGTTTACACCGCCATCTTAGTTGGTCGCTGTTGGAACATGGTACGGCATCGATGGCAACATGAACGACACCCGTATGGTGCTATTGGCTACGAAGCATTTGGTGACGTCGGGAGGTCAGTTGGTAATCAAATCACATCCTGTTTAGAAGTCAATGAAATAATGTTATTACAAAAAATTCAATTTAAGAAATATGGTTTTACCAACAGACAGATAGATAATACCCGATATGTGCCAAGGGTTTGAGCGCCTCCCCATCCAGGTCAGAAATCAATCCGAAAAAACTGTTCCCGACTAAATCGTCCTGACTTTTCGTTTTTTCTCTTATACAGATCCGTCATTAATTTTACTGTTGCAATCGCAAGTTTTTTTAGTGGAGTGGGAAGTCTTGTTATATGTGCCGAGATGCTCTTTCTAATCGATGCCGAAGCGTTTGCTGGATGGTTCTGCTACCTACCCGTCATCTTCGTGATCGTCCTGCTTCCGTTTATGTGGCTCGGAACACCTAAAGACTTGTGGTATGTCAACCCTCCTTTTTTTAGATAATAAATTTGATTCATACAATAACTTATTTTTGGACTTATTTTTCGAACATTTAGTTTGAGGAGGTGTTACCTGATCAGATCAGAAACACCAGAGATTGAAGACGGCGCGCTTGACCACTCGGCCACGACGTGCCACTGAAGGCACCACTCCTGGGAACAGCGACGATCCAGCTTGCAAACCACCCTGAAGATCAATACGGGACAACTTATGGAGTTACCGGTGTCCCCAGGAGATTCCGGGAAATCAACATGGGCTGAAGGAGTTTGAGTCAAAAGAGGGCGCTATCAGAAGAAATGGGTGCTTAGTTGGCCTTGGGAGGGGAGGGGGAGGGCGTATCTCCTTCCACATCGGCGCACAGAAAAACGTGGTCGTTCTTTGTCATGCTATGATCTCGAAATAATATAAACAATGACAATACTGCATGTGTGGCTCAGTTGAATGTTTGACTTGAAACCACAGTCAAATTATTGGCAGACAGAACTAAATTTAATTTTCGTTAATCGTTCTATTCGTTCACTTTGTTTTGTTTTGTTCTAAGGCAAATCGGAGCTCTCAGTTTATTCGCGACTGTCATGGCGTTAATTCTTCTAGTTATTGGGATCGCAAGTGCTGATTACGAGAAGCGGGACCCACCCAGCGGAAACGTCACTGACGCTACAAGTGCGCCCTCTGTCGTTCCACAAGTGAGCTACCCTCTTCGTCTGATCGAGATATGTGGACTTACCCTCTTCGCCCTGGATGGTCATATCTGTTACCCGACCATTTTTCAGGATATGCTCGAGCCACACAAGTCCACACAAGTAACGCTATGGACGTATGGATGTAAGAACAAAGTTCACATTATTTCGTTAACCAGTCTAAATGCAACCTAATGCGTACTTCTGAGTATGCGCATAAAACGGTGAACTGTAAATTTGTATTTCTCCTGCCTGCCATCTGCTGTACTGAAAGGTCATTCATTCAAAGCATTTTCCCCCTCAGATTTAATTTCTTCGATGTTCTTAATAATTGTTGCTTCTTACATCTTCCTGCCGCACGATATGCTCATGGATATCTCATCGGACACCAATCTCGTCAACCTCCTTCCCCGAAGTCTCCTCACCACTGTACCATTATTGTTTTTTTTCGTCCACCAGTCTACGGTGACTGTGACCGGCAACAATCCTTTGTTTCAGTATATAGAAGAGCGACTCGATATACCACAAGGTAAGCTGTAGTATTTAGCTGCATGCTGCGCTATTGCTGCCACCGTCTTGGTCATGTTCCCTATATCCAATAACAGTAGTTAATGCTAATACTCATTGCATTGAAAAAGGCACCAGGGAAGATGACCAAGATGGTGGCAGTATGATATAGGTCTATACCTGAACAGTAGTGGGCAAGTTCGGGTTGGCGACTATAGAGTGCCTAAGACTGTGTGACGTAGCTCTCGAACTGACTAGATCGACCATGCTCCAGGCATGGTCGATCTAATCAATCTCCCTGTGCTCTATGGTTTCTGGTAAGTTTAGTCACTCTAGTCGCTCACCCGAACTTGCTCATTAACTAACTACACAAACCCAGATATGAGTGGTGCACAATTCCTGATACGGTAAACAGGGACAACCTATTGTCATTCTCACTAACTACCTTGGTCTTGAGTGGCGACGGTCATTTTGTTAAGTCGCCGATATATCGCGACACGATTTGCTGATCGCAGCAATAGTTCCTGGAGAAAAGATATCTGTCTCACACAAACACACCTGGATCACAAAACGATCGAGCTGTTTCGCTCCAGATTTTTAGACTTGCTCAGTCCCTCCGAGTCAGCTTCCAAATTGTCGATGTTGCGCTCTCTCTACCGGTGACTAATGCGACAACGGCGTCGCCAATCACGACGATAACTACCTCTGAATTGGTTCTTTTGTAGAGGTTTAAGTTAAACAAAATTGTGTTGAAAACAATTTGAAAATACTTCAGAAAACGAAAAGGCCTACAATTAACGGTAAAGCTCTCATTCTTTGACTTTAGCCTTCGGTTGGAAGAGGGTTCTGTCACGCTCAACCATACTTCTTTTAGAGTTGTTTGTCGGTGAGACGATACCACACTTCGGGATCTTGTCGACCTTAATAGGTGGTGTTTGCTCCCCGATATTGATGTTCATTGCTCCCTGCATGTGCTACCTCCGTCTTCGTATCATCCAAGAGCCGGGTAAATTCTCCGAGTCAAAGTAAGTCCAGGACAAACAGTTACGGGAAAGCTACATTGAAGTAAGAGGCTAGAATAAAACATCATTTTCATCTGACAACTAATACTTGTTATCTCAATGTAATTCTCTTTCCAAACAGTGGACTTAATTTGATCATGCACAAACCAGTAGGGCTGCTGACTGCCCCAGGCAGAATAACTGCCCAACCAGTTTAATGACCGAAGTAATGCAACGTAAACACAACCACTCGTGACAATGATGTATAGTTTCCGAGTTTATGTGGCGAAACTTGGAAAATCTTTAATGGAGCTTTCCCGTAATACATACATCATTCATCGGGCAACACTAAAGTTGTAAAAGTCCTAATATTGAAAGTTCATTACATAAAAGTGCATCCCAATTCCGTCTGAAATTAAGTTCTTACCGGATTTGTTTGTTCACGGTTACAAGTTGATTGTCAATAGTGATGGATTTTGCCATCTGTTCTGAATGTACATTTCCATTTTGTTGAATCCACAGGAGAACATGGGTGTTGGAAACAGCCGTCTGCTGGATCATCAGTATCTTTACACCAATTTTGATGGTTGTGATTGTGTACGTCACATTTTCTTCCGTTTCAAGGGGGAAAACACCATTCACTGTTCCATGTTATGTTAACTCAACTTTAGCACATAAATGAAGTAGATTCTTTTTTCGGAACAAATAATGTAAAGTGGAACCACACTCTGAAAACCAAAGGGTCAGAATTGACCCAGGTCATACGGGCCTGACCTATTTCTGGGTCAAAACGACACTGATTCTACCAATGGGACGGGTCCTCTTCGACACGATATGAGGTGAAATCTGAGCCGAGACTTTTTAAAGTGCAAGAACGTCGTATACTACGTTGAAGACTTATACTAATCACTGCGTAAAGCCCTCTGTTGTAGAATTCTTGCAATAGAGGGCGCAGTGCATGTTTACAGGCGTTAATTAAACTGTGACATACATGTACACATGCATTTGGTACAGTAGAACGATTATTTGTCAGATTTTTAAGAGTATAGTCTGTTCTCACACAGCGCTACGGGTAGCATGCCTGTGATTTGTATTATTATTTTTTATTATATATATATTTTTCTAGGACAGGAAAATGCTTAAATTGCTGATGGGTAAAACGCCAATTTTTATTATTACTTTATAAAGGTGGGTTAGTATTTATTATTATTAGCTGTTCCGACATACAGTCGGAACAGGTATTGTTTTCGTCGATCTTTTTATTATTTTTATTATTATTATTATTATTATTATTATTATTATTATTATTATTATTATTATTATTATTAGCTGTTCCGACATACAGTCGGAACAGGTATTGTTTTCGTCGAGATTTTTATTATTTTTATTATTATTATTATTATTATTATTATTATTATTATTATTCTTTGTTTCCGCCTAAATCCCATAGCATTTGTACACGTTTTTTCTTTAAGCCTAATATCCTAGAGCGTCAATAGGAAAGAGTTGAATCATATATCAAATTGAAGCTTAAAACATAAGCTTGACTCCTAATGTAAAAAATATTTAAATTCTTAATTAATTAGCCACTTTACAGCGAGGTGAATATTTAATTAGCCAATCTTGACAGCATCATATCTAGAAAAGTAAACACCCGATCGTCAAACTTGTTTCAGTTTTAGACTTCTGAGATACTGTAGATGTGCTTTCCGGCCTAAAATGTGGAACGACGTCACAATTACGTCATCTATTGCGCATTTTCTTACGTGTACAAAACACATGGGATGCTTTTTAAACAATTGAGGGCGCTATACCAGTTTAACGGTACTCTTGTTTGCTTTCTTGAAACTCGATCAAGTCGCAAACCCAAATAACCCGTGAATATGCGTATTTTGTATGTAGAGTATATTATAAAGAGTCATTCCTGCGCCGACTAGCACAAGTCTACGTTCATTCCCAAGAATCGAGAAGAATTGTCTTGCTCTCAGCGCAGAGCGACGTGTCCGTTCAGATCTTGTTATTCAGCGTGAACGTTGGAAATAGAACGCCGTGTGATGGGGCAATGTGGCCCGCGTGTCAGACTTGTCTGCGCTTGGGTCCCGTTCACCGGAAAACGATCTTTTAGGTTTCTTATGCAAAGGCATTACTTGAAGTTGAATCGTGAAGGAAACAAGGCTTTGCCTGAAACCACGTTTTTAAGGTTCTTGTGCGAATGCATTACTTCGGGAAATCACTATGTAGCAAACAACAAACCTGTTGGGGTTGCAATGAGGCTCGAATTGTAGCTGAATGGGGAAAGGTGTAGACAAGAAAAAATACATTTTTCATGGGTGTGCATGAAGAGCCAAAATGAACAATAAAGTCATATCCAATATTTATTTACTATTTTAGCCCAACAAAAGCATTCAGTATTAAAAAGACACAACAAATGTTAGTACAATAGCATAGACCAAAATTTAAATCGTCTACCCAAAATTATTATGCGCTACTAAAGCGCAATTGTGGCATGCACTGAGATGTTATCAGCGGAAAGCAGGCATAGTAACAGATTAATGATTCCTTTTGAATTAATAATTTGTTTTGAATTCATAATTCGTTTCGAATTCATAATTCGTTTTGAATTAATAATTCGTTTGGAATTCATAATTCGTTTCGAATTCATAATTCGTTTCGAATTCATAATTCTTTGATAAGTGTGGCAGTTCGTGTTACGTACTAACTTATTAACTTATACCGCATTTAATATTTTATCGCAGCAAAAATTACATACAGGGTATTAAAAAGGTTTTTTTTTAACAATGATTTTAATACAACAGCATAGACCAATCTTTACTTACTAACTTGTGAGACCTGTGGTGTGATCGCTTTACTTACTAAACTGTGAGACCTGTGGTGTGCATGATTGCTTTGCGTACTAACTTGTGAGATCTGGACTCAATTTCACGACTCTGCTTACCGTAAGCAAAAAAAACGGCGCTTACGGAAGCAGAGAATTCCGTGCTTACGTCAAGCGTATTTCGGGGTTAGCAGAGAATTTCGGCGTTTTCTCGTGTGTACTTCACGTAACTAGGTATTCTTCGCTTACACAGCTAGCGCAGAAATTCGACGCTTGCAAAAAAAGCGGAGAATGGTGACAGTAAGCATGGATTTCGGCAGTAACCAGAGCCATGTAATTGGGCTCATTTGTTTAAATGAGGGATGGTTCACTTTATACGCTAAGTTGTGAGACCCAGGCCCAAATACATGGCTCTGCTTACCAAAAGCAAATAATCAACGCTTACGGCAACAAGTTCCGTGCTTACGTCAAGCGTATTTCAGGGGTTAGTAGAGAATTTCGGCTTGTGCGCGTGTGTACTTGATGTAACTAGGCAATTATTATAGTCAATGTTTCGCGGCACTTTTTGATTGAATTGTTTTACGCTTATCCGAACCGTAAAAATGTAAACGTTTAACCGGTTGATTGGTTGGTTAACCGTGTAACCGTCACAGGCTTAGTATACATGCTAACTTGTGAGACATGTTCCTCGATAACAAAATTTAGAATAAAAAAAACGTTAACACATCTGCAGTTGTGATCAAAAGCATTGCCTCTTCAGTGCAACATTATTTGGCTCTGCGATATCATGCTGCAAAATAAATGTGCATTCGAATTGTTGTGGAACGCCCTCTAGTGTTCAATGTTTCTTGCATTTAATACCTCAAGCACAGTTTTCATATAACAAAGACTATGAGCCTGATTGGAAACAATAATTATGTGCATTTCAAGTTCTTTTCAGTTATAGACTCATTGAGCACTGAATATTGAACTTGGGTTACTGTGACCCCATGTTAACCTTTACTTCCGGGTAAACCAGAAGTGGGACCATATCTCAAGAACTACACAACCCAATTCCATTTCTTTTCAGTTATTAGATCCTTTGAACATTGAAGATTGAACTTGGGTTACCGTGACCCCATGTTGACCTTTACTTACGGGTCAACCGGAAGTGGGACCATATCTGAAGAACTACACAACCGATTTTCTTTCTTTTTTCAGTTTTAGACCCCTTGTGCATTGAAGATTGAACTTGGGTTTAATCAAAGCACAACAAAACGGAACAGCTTTGTGTTTGTTCACAAACACCTCAATGTCTAGTTATTATTATTATTATTATTATTATTATTATTATTATTATTATTCTTCTTCTTCTTCTTTGTTTTCACCTAAATCCCATAGCATTTGTACACGTTTTTTCTTTAAGCCTAATATCCTAGAGCGTAAATACGAAAGAGTTGAATCATATATCAAATTGAAGCTTAGAGCATAAGCTTGACTCTTAATGAAAAAAAGTTCAAATTCTTAATTAATTAGCCTTTTTACAGCGATGTGAATATTTAATTAGCCAATCTTGAAAGCACCTTATCTCAAAAAGTATAACCCCGATCGTCAAACTTGTTTCAGTTTTAGACTTCTGAGATACTGTAGATATGCTTTCCGGCCTAAAATGTGGAACGACGTCACAATTACGTCATCTATTGCGCATTTTAGCCCGTGTACAAAACACATGGGATGCTTTTTAAACATCTGAGGGCGCTATACCAGTTTAACGGTGCTCTCGCTTGCTTTCTTGAAATTCGATCAAGTCCTCCTAAACCCATTGACCCGTGTTGTTGCGTTTTTTGTATGTAGAGTATATTATAAAGAGTCATTCCTGCGCCGACTAGCACAAGTCTACGTTCATTCACAAGAATCGAGAAGAATTGTTCTTGCTCTCAGCGCAGAGCGTAGTGTCCGCTCAGATCTTGTCGTTATTCAGCGTGAACGTAGACCATAGAACGCCGTATGTTGGGACGATGTTGCCCGCGTGTCAGACTTGTCTGCGCTTGGGTCCCGTTCACCGGAAAACGATCTTTTAGGTTTCTTATGCAAAGGCCTTACTTGAAGCTGAATCGTGAAGGAAACAAGGCTACCCATTCGCCTGAAACTACGTTTTTAAGGTTCTTGTGCGAATGCATTACTTCGGGAAATCACTATGTAGCAAACAACAAACCTGTTGGGGGTTGAGGCTCGAATTGTAGCTGAATGGGGAAAGGTGTAGAAAAGAAAAAATACATTTTTCATGGGTGTGCATGAAGAGCCAAAATGAACAATAAAGTCATATCCAATATTTACTATTTTAGCCCAACACAAACATTCAGTATTAAAAAGACACAACAAATATTAGTACAGTAGCATAGACCAAAGCGCAATTGTGGCATGCACTGAGATGTTATCAGCGGAAAGCAGGCATAGTAACAGATTAATGATTTGTTTTGAATTAATAATTCATTTTGAATTAATAATTCGTTTCGAATTCATAATTCGTTTCGAATTCATAATTCTTTGATAAGAGTGGCAGTTCGTGTTACGTACTAACTTATTAACTTATACCGCATATGATATTTTATCGCAACAAAAATAACATACACGATATTTAAAAAGGTTTTTTTTTTTACAATTATGATTTCTTGCATTTAATACCTCAAGCACAGTTTTCATATAACAAAGACTATGAGCCTGATTGGAAACAATAATTATGTGCATTTCAAGTTCTTTTCAGTTATAGACTCATTGAGCACTGAATATTGAACTTGGGTTACTGTGACCCCATGTTAACCTTTACTTCGGGGTCAACCAGAAGTGGGACCATATCTCAAGAACTACACAATCCAATTCCATTTCTTTTCAGTTATAGATCCTTTGAACATTGAAGATTGAGCTTGGGTTACCGTGACCCCATGTTGACCTTTACTTACGGGTCAACCGGAAGTGGGACCATATCTGAAGAACTAAACACTCGATTTTCAAATTCTTTTCAGTTATAGACCCCTTGTGCATTGAAGATTGAACTTGGGTTTAATCAAAGCATAACAAAATGGAACAGCTTTGTGTTTGTCAACAAACACTTAACGTCTAGTTTTTTTTACTATTGTAAGGTTCCAATCAGAGTTGGATGTACTGCGAATTTTTTGATAACCAGTAAAGTAAACTAAATATTTGATAGGTTGTATTTCAATTTTTCATGGTGAATTGAAAATACAGTTTAGTACGATTTTTGGAGACTCAATGAAATAAGTCGCTTTGTGAGCTGTGGTGGTTCTGAGAAAAGTCTGTGGTTTAACAATTCAACGTTTCGATCAGATGCTCTGATCGTCTTCATGAGACTGCTGGACTGCTACGTTGCTTTATGCTGCACCAAGGTACACGTTGCAGTTTGGGCTCTTTAAAGCGTTTGTTAAGCGATGGACATATTCGGAAATATGTTTTATAAGTATAATATAGGATTAACACAAATGTGCCTCGAAAATGCGCAATTTTTCTTTCACTTTGCAAACTAACACAGTCCGGGAGTCGAAACTTTTGGTTCTACAAAAACTGCACAATTTTGAGGCATGTTTGTGTGAACCACTTTATTCTACTGAACGTCTTTCTTCAACCATGTAAAAAAACCAAAAAAAAAAAACCAAACGCTTTCAAACGCTTAAAAAACCCAAACCCAAATCGCAGGTGGGCTTAGCTCAGTGGTGCGTGAAGGCAGGAACTGGAATGAGATAAACTTGGCTCAGTTAGCTTAGTGATACATGTAGGCCTAGGCTAAACTAGAACTGGATCCTTTTGGGAGTGGGCAGGGAGTGGGTACTATTAGATATATCAACTTTGTATGATTTCGTTTCAGGAATTCAAATTTCCGGAGCTCCGAAACTTGGTTCAACTCCGGGAACTTCAGAACATTATTTTTAATTGCCCTCTGGTGGTGGGTGATTTTATTCGAATTTATACAAGTTTTGCCTTCCTATACCTATAGGTTATTTTATAGGTTTAAGCACGAGTCATTTACAATTGTAATCACATTAATAAATGTACTGAATTCATCTTGAGTTAATTAACATTATTTATTAAATAAAATGATCCTTTTTTTGTGTGTTTAAATTTGTGTTTTGAAGTTTTGTCCCCGGCTACCCCAACAGCCTTACTAGACTACAAAATGAGGCAAACTGTGTGTAACAAGGGTGGTACATAGAACATCTATAAAACTAATTTCCAATGTTATTTGCATATTTTGTTTTCAACAATTGTATGCTAGTAAGCTAAAACATTTCAGGTTGAATGGCTTCTGACTGGCACCTCGAACAAATAAATCAACAAAATACACAGGGAGGCCGCCAACATCAGGGCGAGATTAGAGCTCAGTTGTCTTTATTACGTTTACCGCGGTCGCAAGTTCAAATCCCCTTCTTGTCATTAATCAACTAGAAATGAACTTAAATTTTGTAATAAACATATACATCATTTCTCACTCTAAACAAAAGGGGAGAAGGGGTTTTGTACATGTCTAGTCATCCAGTTTTTATTGGTTATTCGTGTGTGTGTAATGTTAAAGGGGATTTTTTTTTTACCTTTCGGTTTTGGCGCTTTGGGAAAAAAATAAAAATTAAAACAAGAACAACAACAAGAACAACAAGAACAACAAGAACAAGAACAAGAACAACAAGAACAACAACAGCAGCAGCAGCTAAAGCAGCAGCAAAAGCAACAGCAACAGCAGCAACAACAACAACAACAACAACAACAACAACAACATTTGATCGCGAATGAATGGTTGCAAATATATAAGTATAAGTATTATACAATGAATCTCTTTACAAATTATCCTTCGAAATGTTGCGTTTTTATGGACAGGTGTAGCAGTCCGCTTTGTTGTAAAAACACTTTGTTTGCTTTACTACACAAAATGTTGGACCGTTATCACGTGGTACTTTACACTGTAGGCATTTTAGTCCACGAATAACTCTTAACAGAGACCTATGGAGACTCAATTGGCTGTTGGGAAGCCATCTTCGGGGCATTGCCTCGGGAGTACCGACAACAACATTTTGAGAGATAATGTGCCCCTCGCAAAAGAAAAAAAAAACCCCACACACACCAAAAACATGTTTTTATGAAACGGTTAGCTAGGAGTATCTTACAACAAGAATACAAAACATAACTCCACTGTTCAACTATTCACGCCCGTTGACAGCATCCCTTCCAACCTCAAGGCTCTGGGCTCATCCACCCCAGAGGGCCAAATTTTACCGGGCAAGGTTTAGCCAGACCTGACCTGAGCAAGTGATTTCTCCATGCAGGCCATTTTAGTCTCACAGTCACCCCTGCAAGCATGACACACCTGGAGCTACGCTGCAGTTTTCTGACCACCCCAGTCCTGGTATCAAATTTAGTTTTGTTTTTTTTCCAGATTGTTCAAAATTCCCGTTTCTTCTCCGTGAATGAGTCGGTTCTCAGATTTCTGGGGTTTGGTGTACGATCATGAATGCTGCGGCCAGAGATGCGGTTGGTACCCGCTGTCAGCTCACAACACATGAAAATACAGTAACAGATTTTGATTTTTTTTTCTCTCACGAAAATGGCCACTGGATTCAGCTGAAACTTTCACAGGTGACTTTTATTATATCTTTCTTTGTGACTGTGCCAATGAAACAGCATTACGTTGACAAAAAAAACAAAACAACTATATGGCCACATTTTCAAAAGAAACCCACAACACGTATGGTTAAGAGAAGGGGTTTGCCCGGTGTTTTCTGGTACGGTTTGCTCCAGATGATATCAGAGTGAATAAACGGGTCTTATATTATTTGAAACACAGCTCCGCATACCATAAAGGAAAAACTGTTATATACGCCTCGAGATGCCCTCTGTTGGAACTAAGCACTGCAGAGTGAGAGATGTGTATCGGTGTTATTATTTTGCCATACAATTACTAGTGACCCTGAGCTCCCCACGAAATTATGCTGGACACAATGCCCGTTAATTTAAATGTCAATCTAAACCAGCAAAGCATGAGATTTGCAAAGGCCCATAGCGCTTGGTCTTTATAACAGGGTTCTTGCTGTGAGCGAGTGTGCCTTGCATCCCAACTGGTAACAATACTTGTATATTCGGATTCAACGGAGCGTATCCATACGGTGGTGTCTGGTTTTGCCCTTCATCAAACTAAGTTATTTTTTAACAGTTGTTTATAGCTGAGCAAAAGTAGAAACGGCCAGAATGGCAGAGGATCATATTCCACTGGGACCCAACCCGTCTCGCTCCCCATTCGACAGAGACCGTTCGGGTGAAGAGAAAACTCCCGAAGAGTCTGAGCTACAAGTGAGCAGAGAATTAACCGAACAGGTACTACATTTCGCTTTCAACCGCAAAGGTGCTGTACGCAATACGACATTTATAGAGCTGATGATAGTTGCAGACAGTGTGCATGCTTTGCGTGACTAACCTTTACACATGGGATAACAAACCTGTGGAAAATTTGCCTTTAGTCTGTTGTGTGAGTCAGGTTAATAATAGTGAAAAACCATGCACAACTTTCGTCATGTAAACACATTGTATAATTTTGGGTGTAAGAACCGAAATCACCTGATTGAGGTTGCAAAGGTTTTTTTACAGCTTTCTCGAAGTATGACTTCATTTTAGAGGGAAACTATTTCCCACTGGAAGAAAACAAACTGGTTCTAGTACGAACTTTCATATTCAGTAAGCTTTCAGACTTAAATCAAACAATGGTGGTTTTGTTAATCCTTACCAATCCTGTTTAAAACCTTTAATAACCATTATGTGTAAAAACTACTAGTTTGTCCAGAATCTTTCCCGGTTCCTGGTTAGGGCCTAGACTTGATGACAAGTCGTTAGTCAGTGTCTATTTGTCTGCCAGCGCTGCCTATTACAAACACACATCCTGCCGTTCATGCAACAGTCACAGTGCGATCATACGTTCATGCAACGGTCGTACGTAGCGCGTGGCAAGGTTCGTCAGCTCTAACGACTTGAGTAGCTTGTTCCCAGCCGACAATCATATATGGTAAATTGAACATTGCATATGCAAAAGTTGCCCTAGAGAGAGCCAATGGTAGCTCGTCTGACAAAATTGGAAGAATTCATTATAAACATGGGAATGTATCTTTTATGTTGGCTTTTTTATTTTTGAATGACAGTTTATTTGCCAACATCAATGTAAAAAGCATAATATCTTAATTATTGTAACAATTTTTTAACTTTCTTTTAAGATAAATTTGACCAATGCATTATCATAAAATGTTACTATCAATAATAAACCCCCTATCAAAGAATGAAGTGTGCGCCTGGTAGCTGCAAGATTCCATACGCTGCAAGATGTATGATGAATATTCATGTCTTTACGATTCTTAACCAATCAAACTGCTCCGTCCAAACTGCTCCGTCCAATTGCATGTGTACAAAGCTGGGTACAAGTTATTCAAGACGGTAATTGCGACTGACTCACACACATATTGGGATCGAGGATGTGTGTACCGTCCCCGCAACTGGACCGCACAACAATTACCGACTTGATTTCAAGACTAGTTAGGGCCTTGTCACACGAGGCAACTTTTACAGGCGATTTGGAGGCAACCAACTGTAGTGCATGGTACAGGGCCACTTTGGTAGCACAGGAGTAATTTTTTTCAAACAATGTCTTATGAGCCCAAGAAAAATATATGAACATTGAAATGTGAATGCCTTTTCTTCAAGGAGATTGCCTGGAACTGGTTGCCTGTAAATTGCCTCGTGTGACAAGGCCCTTAGATTACGAACCCATGACTCCTACATAATTAATAAGCAGTGTTTGCTTAACGATTCGAGAGGCCAGTTCTACGGGAAGCTATTTTCAATCTTGAGAGTAGTAGAATACCGGTAGGCCTGCTTAAACACAAATATAATAATACTACGTATTTTTGTGTAAAAGTCAACCCTACTACTATTCTTCCTCCGGATATTCAGGTAGTGTTGTTATGCTATTCTTATTTTATAGATCCGTTGAAGGCGGGGTGGGTTGGTTTTTATGAACGTAATGCTGATTTATATTAATTCTGTGAAGAGACTAGGGCACAGTCTAAAACGATATTAGACAGCAACGTTGCCAATATCCTTGTGTAATAGTTTGTATTTGTTTCACTTCAGGCGACTGATCGTCTAAACACGTGGGAGACTATGTTGACAATGGCTGGATTATGCTCGGGCGCCGTCACACTAACTGCCGATGCTTTGGTCGTCAGTGCAGGTACGTTTGCTCCGAACTTCAAAGGGCTAAATTTCCTTTTTTTAATTTGTATTTATTTATTTATTTTTTACTGCAGTTTTATAAATCATATCTTTCTTCCTCACATGAAAGTACGTTGATAAATGATAATGTAATTTGATGTGGAAATACAGTTGAATTGAATTGAATCGAATCAAATGGATTGGCTAGGTGGCAGCACACTTACCAGGTTAATCCATTGTTCTCGGTAATGTGCACATGCTCATAGAACTATGTAAACAATGAACATTTATCGGGTTAGTCTGCTGCCACCTAGCGCTCCGAAGTCTCCTAATGAATTGCTAATCTAATCTAAATTCTACAGGGAGAAAATAGGCATATAATGTGTGATTCACACTACATGGTAAGTATTGCGAAGTTTTTGTAACACCTGAACTTAATTCAGACATGTTGGAATACCTGCTACAGCAGGGAACATTTACAAAGTTTGTCTTCTCAAAAACTTGGAACTTGTCCCCTTGTACTAAGACTATCAATACACTTTCCCGGAATTGTAGGCATTGGTGGTATTCTCGTGCTTTGTGCGATCCTCTCCGCGACAGTTTACACCGCCATCTTGGTTGGCCGTTGTTGGAACATGGTACGGCACCGATGGCAACATGAACGACACCCGTATGGCGCTATAGGCTACGAAGCATTTGGTAACGTCGGAAGGTCAGTGGTAGGGACTACAAAAGTCACATCTGAGTCAGAAGTCAATCCAAAATAGTTGAAGTCTATAATTCCAAATGTGGTTATCAACAGAAAGACAAACTGATACAATACTAGATGGAGACATACACTAGTTGTTCTCGTCAGATTATATCAAAGCTATAGAAAGCTAATAATAATGTATATATACGAAAAGCCAATAAAATAGCACAGAACCAAAATAAGAAAACTAGGCTTTCATGTTGTATGTGAACAATCGCCACTGTGTTTTTTTCTTTAACAGATCCGTAATTAACGTTTTGGTTGTCGCCACAAGTTTTTGTTTTGTCGTCGCAAGTCTCATTGTTTCTGCCGAGTTACTTTTTCTAGTCAGTGAAGAAACATTTCAAGGCATGTTCTGCTCTCTACCCATAATCCTCGCGTGCTTATTGCTTCCCTTTACGTGGCTCGGAACGCCAAAAGACATATGGTAGGTTAACTTTATGTTAAAAGTATGTTTGAATGTTTTATGTAAAATTATCTCAACCCTATTGGGACCACTGTGCCCGTCTATGTATTTATACCCGTAACTTGTTAACGTTGCATCCGATCACCACCACCGTTTTATTGGAGGTCAGCTGTTACTATGGCAAGCAGTTGTTTGACCTCGGGTCAAACGCTATAACGTGTTTTAGTGTTGTTGTTGTTGCTGTTGTTGTTGTTGTTGTTGGCTGTTGTTTTTGTTGTTGTTGTTGTTGTTGTTGTTGTTGTTGTTGTTGTTGTTGTTGTTGTTGTTGTTGTTGTTGTTGTTGTTGTTGTTGTTGTTGTTGTTGTTGTTGTTGTTGTTGTTGTTGTTGTTGTTGTTGTTGTTGTTGTTGTTCTTCTTCTTCTTCTTCTTCTTCTTCTTCTTCTTCTTCTTCTTCTTCTTCTTGTTCTTGTTGCTAATGTTCCCAAATTTAAGTCATTTAAAAAAAAAACCATCGAAACCCCATTATTCTGTCTATGTTAATTTGTTTGCATTTTGTAGGCAAATCTGCGCCCTCGCTCTATGTGCATCTGCCTTGGCATTAATTCTTCTCTGTACTGGAATCGTAGTTGCTGACTATGGCGAGACATCAAGCCTAAACGACACAGAGGGAACGATTCCGCCCTCTACCGTCGAGCGACAACTGAGCTATCCCCTGCTTCTGTTGGAAATCTGTGGAACAACTCTGTTCGCTCTGGGTAGTCATTCCTTGTACCCAACCCTTCAGCAGGACATGCTCGAGCCAAAGAAGTTTACACAAGTAACTCTGGCAGTGTATGGATGTAAGACAACTACTCAGTATTTTTTTTAAACAGTTATAACGTTAAATGTTGCAGATTCTTGTACATTCGCTTGGTCCCAACACGTTGGACCATTCCCCCGCCGGATCACTTCTTCTTGTTAAATGACCTATGCGACTGTCAGTTGTAATGTGGCTCTATTTTGTTGATACATTCAAAATACTTATCGTTACTCTTTGCCTTGTACTAAAAATGCAACATTCATCTTACTTTGGTTTGAACAGACCATTTCATAGCACCTTATGTTTTGCCATATCGTGCGTACTCGTGTGATTGTGCGAACTGCGCGCGCCGACTGCAGTACAGTCCTTTCCGTCATGCATCACTACATCCTGATCAAGAGTGTGTGCAATCTCATCAGCCCGTATCCAAGCGATCTTAGATCAGACCGGTGGGGCTCAGAGAACCTTGGCAGCGTGGCACGGGTTATCTTCCTCACTGGTCCCTCAGTGGGCTACACTTCGGAGCTTGTCTTCATATCCGATAACAATACAGTACAATCTGCCGCCACCTAGGGTCCCCCAAAGTCCTACGTTCAATCCAATAGTTAGACTGGAATGGTCCCCTGTCTTTATCCGCTAGGATAACGACAGGCACCAGTCCTACATGCCTACTCAGTGGATAAATTTGCAGTCACGTATGATGGGTCTGCTCAGAAGTGGCGTAGTTTGTCACCTACATACACCAGCAGTTAACTGTACTTTCGATCGTCTGCTGCTGCGTGTGCATGATGTTTGTGTGTAAACAAGTGTAATGTGTGTACACGTGCGAATGGGATGCGAGGTCAAAGGTACATCTGGCAGGATCCCGCCAGGTGCGATTCAAGGCTGGTATCTGGCGTTATTCACGAGCCTCGAGATGTTCCGGCTACCCAATAGTCTCCTTGCATTTGACGCCACTAGCTCCAAACAGCGCCCTCATTGTGTCATTGGCAAAACATTGTCTAATATTATGTTTACATTGTTTTCCCTGCCAGGTCTCGTATCTGCTATGTTTTTAGTGATAATTGCTTCTTACATCTTCTTGCCGCTCGATGTATTTACGGGTGTTTCTTCAGACGCCAATATCATCAACCTCCTTCCCCAGAGTCTCCTCACCACCGTACCAACACTGTTGTTTTTCGTCCACCATTGCACTCTGATAGTGAGCTGCAACAATCCATTGTTTCAGTATATAGAAGAGCGATTCGATATACCAAAAGGTAACCGGCTTCAATTGTGCCTCTTTAGAATCATTTACAGCAACACTAGCAGATATATACTATCTGGTAATGAAACCAAGGATGTCTCACAAGTGAACCTTATCACTGTAATAGCTCTCAGGCATTAGGAAACCTGTAAACAAGGGTGCTAGCTATGTGAACAGGAGAAAAACCCCAGGGTTAACCTCACTTTTCCATGATACGCGTTCTTAGTTCTTTTAGATGCACTACCAATCCTAGTACACGATATTAATGTCCCATCCAAAAGACACGACCGCCACTTGAACCCCCATTACTCTATAAAAAATTCCACTGGTTAGCGATATGGTATGCCCATTAAAACCTAGATAATATTGGAAGCTGTCTTACATTTTTTGAGAACAACTAAAAGACTTTTTTGATGGTATATTTTCCCCGTTTTTTTATTTTAGCGTTTGGCTGGAGAAGGGTTCTGTCGCGTTCGACCATAATTCTTCTTGAATTATTTGTTGCCGAATCGATACCCCAGTTCGGAATCTTGGCCACGTTAGTTGGTGGAATATGTGTCCCGTTATTAATGTTCATTGCTCCCTGCATGTGCTACCTCCGTCTCCGTAACGTCCAAGAACCGGATACATTCTCCGAGTCAAAGTAAGCCGATCCAAATAACAAAAGTACATGATTTATAACAATCAGAAGTTGATAAGTGTTAATCTCCATTATGTGCTCTCTGTTATTACCAAAAACATTCTTACCATTGCGCAGTTCCTAAGAAATGCCGTTAATTTTGAGAAAAATAACCATTTTGGAAGAAACCCCATAAACAATACTTTTAGTTTCGATTGCCAACCAAAAATGTGTAACACGTGGTATTATACACAGCATGACTTGGCGTCTTATCTGAAGGACGAAGCATTAACAGGACACGGGATTCGAACCCACACTCTGCTGATCAGAAACCACAAACGCCTGGGTCCAGTGTACTTAGACCGCTCGGCCACGACACGCCAGGCCGATTGTGAAGTTTGGTTGTGGCTAAAGGTACCTAACACCTGTAAATGACCCATTGACATTTGAAAATTAGTGCACGGCCTTTTTTAGATATCATCTAACGTTTTTGGAACAACTCAGTCTTATAGAAACATCTAGTAGTGATAATGTATCCACAATAAATTTACATAATAAGGATACAGTACATAATTTAATGTCAATATTTTCTTGATTTCGAGTTGAACATTTTCAGTTTTCGGGGTGCTGTCGCACATCCCTTAATTATATTTTGTCATTTCCCATTTCTTCCTCTCCAGGGAAATATGGGTACTGGAAACAGTAGTCTGCTGGCTCATTAGCGCCCTCGCACCAGTTTTGATGATTGCAATCGCGTACATCTCGGGCTCTTCCATTACCAGTAGGAATTCAGTCTTTACGGTCCCATGTTATGTCAATTCAACCTTGGCACACGATTAATGAAAACAATAAAATAACAAAACTAATATTTATTTTTTAAAGCATTCAGCCCATAAAAAATATAAAAAAAATAAATAAATAAATAAATAAATAAATATCTAAAAAATAAATAAATAAATAAAAAATAAATAAATAAATAAATAAATAAATAACAAACAAACAAACAAACAAACAAACAAACACCCCAACAAACAAACAAACAAACAAACAAACACCCCAACAAACAAACAAACAAACAAACAAACAAACAAACAAACAAACAAACAAACAAACAAACAAACAAACACCCCAACAAACAAACAAACAAACAAACAAACAAACAAACAAACACACAAACAAACAAACAAACAAACAAACAAACAAACAAACACCCCAACAAACAAACAAACAAACAAACACCCCAACAAACAAACACCCCAACAAACAAACAAACAAACAAACAAACAAACAAATAAACAAATAAATAAATAAATAAATAAATAAATACATAAATACATAAATAAATAAATAAATAAATAAATAAATAAATAAATAAATAAATAAATAAATAAATAAATAAATAAATAAATAAATAAATAAATAAATAAATAAATAAATAAATACATAAATACATAAATACATAAATAAATAAATAAATAAATAAATAAATAAATAAATAAATAAATAAATAAATAAATAAATAAATAAATAAATAAATAAATAAATAAATAAATAAATAAATAAATAAATAAATAAATAAATAAATAAATAAATAAATAAATAAATAAATAAATAAATAAATAAATAAATAAATAAATAAATAAATAAATAAATAAATAAATAAATAAATAAATAAATAAATAAATAAATAAATGAAAACCCCCCAAAAAATCATATCTCGGGCGATGACTCTTGTTACGCAGCAACGTCATTAAAATTTACCTGGAACAGTTGTACTTAACGGTTGGAGACTTTCTGATCACTGAGTACAGATTTTCGCAAAACGTACAGGTTTGGAAATTGAACTATTAATATAGAGGACTCACTTCATGTTTACTGGGTAGTCTTGATGCGTGACTACACGCCGAATCGATAGAACTATTATGTGACAAGCATTACGACTAACATGTAAACTCACAAAACTTGTTTTTTTTGTTCAACCAATTTTGGATTTTAAGGTCTTGGCTCTTGTGGATTGTTGACAAATCGTCCTTATATTGTTCCTCTAGGGTTGGTAACTTTCAACCAGCCGCATAAAAATGGTCCAATTTTGCTTAATCGTAATAGGTGCTTTTTCCAAAAGTTGGAGGCTGACCAGATTTGGCGTTCAGGTGCATGTTTTCATTTGTCGATGAGCGTAGCTCAACATTTCTAATACGGCTAACCTACTAGGCATAATAAATAAGTAAATACATAAATTAACAAATTAATAAATTAATAAGTAAATAAATACAACGAGAAAAAAAAGTATAGCTGTCAGCTAATAATTTGTTCGACTTGATTTTTCAAGAGACTGATCTGAGAGACTTATAAATAAACATTTTTGTAGTAAATAATTGGTGAATTTTTAACATTTATAAACCTGGTTACTACGGAGAGTTTATTTAGTGTGGCGTACGGTCAGCTCTTTAGTGCAGTGTGTACGACGGAACCACTTTTCGTCCAATGCTCGGCATACCATATCTTTTTGCTTGTTTTTTTTTTTTTTTTTTTTTTTTTTTTTGCCGTTTTTTAAATATGTTTTTTTTTCAGTTGCCCAGACATATACCCCATTGTTTGTACCTTTGATCACATCTACACTGGGCCCTGATATAGACTTTACTTTGTTAAATTTTTTTGAATATTTTAAAAACAAATTCTGTGCAACATTATTTTTGCATTGCATTTATGGCTTACCGTAGTTTTCAAACCTTGGTTGGCAAAATATCTGGCTGTGATGTTGTAATCGAAAAGTCTTTTCCTCGTCTTTGTTACCTTTGACCCCATCCACATTGCAGAAGTGACCCAATAAACCCCGGTCACCTCTTTCTGTTTCGGAAAGATTCGACCACTCTTCGTTTAAAATCCAATGCAAATAAATACATCAATTTGTTTACCTTGTGCTAAAAATAGGGCTGGATCACAACAATTTCTTCTACTTGGATTTTAAAAGATTGTTTAAATAACCCATATTGACTCCCATGTTTTTTTCACATAATCGTGTGTGTACATGATTGTGATTGTGCGCATTGCGCGAGTCAGCAGCACACTCGTTCCCATCATGCACCACCTAACCCTGGCCCACCCTAGCCCGAACATCTGACGTCACACTTAGAGGCTCGTGAATAACGCCAGATACCAGCCAGGCCGGATATTGCCAGATTTGCTTTATGCGGTCAATTCACACGTCCATGTTCACACAACATAGTGAGTAAAACAACACTACATGATGTACACAACATTACGCACACGCTACATGCAGCAGACGATCAAAAGTGCAAGCTGACAAACTGCATCTACTGGCAACCTCGACCAATCATAACGCATAGGAAAGCTTACGTCACAGCACGTTTATCCAATGAAATAATTGCATCCAATTAAATCATTGGGTCTTAAGACCAGTCCCTGCCTTTGTCCTTGCGGATAAAGACAAGGGACCAGTCTAGGCCCACCCCAG
This sequence comes from Pisaster brevispinus, assembly GCA_023634235.1. Lineage (NCBI taxonomy): Eukaryota > Metazoa > Echinodermata > Asteroidea > Forcipulatida > Asteriidae > Pisaster > Pisaster brevispinus. The sequence continues at coordinate 1,789,361 of JAMKCF010000014.1, read as the reverse complement.
CTGTCCTGGATGAGACCAGTGGGGCCGTGGAACGCCAACAACTCTCAATCAATGTATTCATTGGCTCCCGGTGAGGGCGGTGTTCTGGCATGTGACTTCAACCGCAACGAGTCTATTAAAAGGGTACAATATAATCCATAAGTTAGTCTGGCTTTATACGCAACCTTTGTGGTTGTGATATTAACTCCATTCAAATCCCGCGCGGCACGAACAGTATCCATTTACACTAAGGCAATCATCATGCGTTGAAGGACACCCACACATTATTATTAGGGTAATTGCCTGCTCAATTATACACCAATAGTGTTGTTCAAACCGAAGGGCAGAGCAAACCAAAGGGTGAATCTACACATTGTGTGGTCGTCACACTATAGTCATTTGTCCCCAGATACTCAGCATTTCAAAGGCACAACATATACCTAAAACACTACATGGTGAAGACAAGCTATTTTCCAGGCCAATATTATGGGACTATGAAAACTGGTAATATCGGGCCACAAATTCGCCGGCAGTTAAATACACAAGGCACACAGTGTGCGGCTTCGGAAATACTTTTCTGATCGGTATTACAAAATTACTGTGTCAGTTAACAGACTCACTAATTTTTATGAGGCTGACGATGGCTTCTCCGGGCTACCGTATGTTTTACTGTTGACGAATACATACACACACAGTGCACTCTGTGCAGGGTAGTGTACAGTGCTATTCATGCACATGCTTTTAATCACATCAATGGGTTGGGTGTGTAAGTGGGTAGTGTAGTACTAATAGTAGTACCTCCATATGTACTGTACATGTACATTTACAACCCTAGTTGTGTGGGACAACGTTAACTAGTTGCGTCTTTTTATGTAGAGAAGTGTTGAAGTTTGTCTACTTTCCTGTACTTTCCTGATCCTGTAACACTTCGTGGTGTACTTTAAACGGGACCAATATGAAGATTTACTCGGCAGACAGTAAGGTTCAGCAGGCAAAGGTTGTGTATGATGGCAACACGTATACCACAGTCACACTACCATCGCCAAGAGCAGAGTCGACCACGGACAAGGTATGTGAAATATTCGTTGTAGCTCCACGGTCTATAGTCGATGTTTCGGGCACACTGTGTTGTTATGTTGGGTGGGTGGAGAGGTTTAATACCGAAGGTGCCGGTGTAGTTTAGTGCTCAATGGCGAGACTTACTCGTACCGTTCATGCTCGTCTCATACAATCTCAAGAAAGGCAAGATGCTGATAAGGGGGGGGGGTAGTCCCTGGGGCTGGTAATTATGTTACGTAAGAGCCATGTGTGGGAGTCTCGACTCGAGTAGAAGAGACCTTTGAAACTCAGATTTCATTTATGGATTTCTTTATCCGTACGCTGATCACGTAACAGCCATGATTAACTTAACTCATCGACCATGTTTTTTTTTTTTTTACACGGCAATACAAATAATGCACCATAGGTCCCTCTAAAAGCAGACGAAATGTGTTGAGATAAATAAATAAGTAAATAAATAAATACAAGTAAAATAATGGGCTAGTATTGATTCCAGCTAAATACCCTCCTTGGAAAATTAAGAATTCCAACAAAAAGCAAAGCTTAGTCTGTTCATGGAGGTATAATTCTACCTCCATGTTCTGTTACAAACCGTCAGTGTGAACGCAAATAATCCAAATAGAATTTCCCCACAAGCTTCTTGCTTTTTTTCAACCTGTAAGGGCCACTATAATTTGCATGAACAAATTTTCATTAATTGTGTTTTCTTCTTCTCGTAATTGAAAGTAATTTGTGAGGAAAGTATTCCTTCGGGTGGTTGCTAACCATTTTAAAATCAAAACCACAACGTGTCATCTTATTAAAGGGGAGAAAATGTGGGTTTTGTTTGAAATTATTAGGATTTAATATGTTTTTATCCAACGACCTGTGTGCATTTGTAAGTCCGTCACTGCTGAGAAAAATGAGAGCACAGTGGCGATTTTAAACTGTCAGACAGATGTTGTTGTATAAAAACTCACACGTTCAGACGATGGTCGGCCGACCATCGATTGCAAACGATACAAAATTGCATTGTGTTTCTTTAAAGGGGGGGGGGTAGGCCCTATACCTTTGGTAATTACTCAACCAATTAATGAACATATCTACGTACTTGGTGTTAAAGAGCACAGGAGAGCTGTTAATATTTTTAAACGTTGCTAAGAAACGACACCCTTTGAATGAGTTTTAGAGAAAAGTGTAGGTGTTCACCAAACTGTTTGAGTCTTAGAAAGGGTTCAAGCACGAAGCCTCGTCGGGCATAATGGAAGCAGAGAATTATATGCAACAAGGTGTTTTTTTTTCTTTCATTATTGGCTCGCAACCTCGATGACCATGTGGGCCAAAATTTTCGCAGGATTGTTATTTTAACTTATGCATACGCTGGGATACACCGAGTGAGAATAATGGTTTTGTCTTTGACAATAACAACCAAAGGTATACACTGCCTTTATATAAAACAACACATGGAAACGATTTTACTGGGTACACTTTTATGGGAATAATATTTACCCTCAGTCAAGTAAGTTATTTTGTAGTAACTTGAAAGTAGGTATTTTGTGTGTGTATGCTAATGATGCAACAAAGCAATCTACCTTAAGTTTTCATGTTGTCAAATATTTTGTTAAATGTTGAACCAGCTTCGTACTAATGTCATTAAACTGCCTAGGCTGAATTTAGTTTGTAATTTAAGCAGCATGATGTTTTTAGAAATCGCATGCCGGGTGCTATTAGTATAATTGAATTATATTGTAAGTATTCGAAGTTGTATTTCAAGCGATCCGTGGAATACTGGTAAAGACGGTAACCAATGCCTTTGGTGGTCTCAAATGTATCCTCTATTTTTGTTTAGGTGTAGGCTATTTGTGACATGACGCGAAGGTACAAGGGATGCCACATAAGTGATAGACGATCATGGACGCAAAACTAATCGAATAAGTAATTTTAAACTCACAAACTGAAAAACAAAATAAAATAAAATACCACAAACTAGCCGTGTTTTTCGGATGGAATGCACTCCTCTTCCGTCAATTAGACGACCGAATACCTGAAATTGCCAGCGGGCAAGTTTTGTAATTTGATAAAAACGTCAAAACACGTAACAATTATACTTTCGTGTTTTCCTTTTAAAATTCCGACCTTCTCTTGTTCGACTTGTTAGAGGTTGCAAACATTACTATTAAATACAATTTTTCATTCAGTATGATGACGTTGAAGTAATAATAACAGTAATAGTAGCATAAGTACAATAAGATAAAATGAAACAAATGTTTAACTTAATAACTAGGCCTAACTATTACTGCAAACAAAAAAGCAAGAGCAAGAACTCTAACGAGATAAAATTACTAAATTAATCAATACAAACACTTAGAACATTATCAATAGATACACAATTAAGCCAATTATTACCTGCGGTAAAATGATGTTGTATTGTTTTAGATAAAAGTAACAATCATAAACTAATTAGTGATGAAGAAACTTTTCCCGATTAAACTAACGGCTACTATCTCGTTAAACCCAAATAACAACAAAACAACAAATAAATGGACTTCCAATATGGGATACATTTTTCCTGAGGCCCGAAGTTTCATGTATGGAAAGTCTAGCTTTGTTGTAGTAAATATCACTGCAATTTTCAGGTAAAAATAACAAAACAACTTACTTGATGACTAAAACTATTGTTCCCAATGATCTAGAACAAACAATCATTTAACCAGTTATTATTTCACCTTAGAGAAAAATGCAGTTTTGTATCGTTTTGAATCGATGGTTGGCCGACCATCGTTTGAACGTGTGAGTTTTAACACAACAAGGTCTGTCTGACAGTTGAAAATCGTCACCATTCGCTCTCGGTTTTCTCGCCAGTTTCCTCGACAAAATGTCAACAGGTTGGTGGACTGAAATTTTGTACTAAATCCTACCCCACAAAATCCCCCCTTTTCTCGAAAAAAACACACAACATCTATCTTCAATGTAATTTCCTTTAAAATACTCGTATAATTTACCTTGGACCCCCTACCCCCACCCCACCCTCACTCAAAACCTGTATTCGTATTTTCCTTCATCCCGTCTCGTACCTTGGATTGAAATTTAGTGAATCTTTCAGTCATTAATTATGATTCTGGTTTTATTCGAAAGCACATTTTTGACTGACTAGCGGAAAGGCCAATTATCCGCCGCAATGGCCATCTAACGCCAAATCTGTTGTTTTCAAGACTTGACCTTGTGAATTATGATGACGTATCATTTTGGGATTGAATGATATTTCGATAGAGACGGTGCCCATGTACTAGTGGAAGCTTGAGTTCTCATGGATGCAAACATCAACAACAACTTGTCTTTGACAATTTTGGAAAAAGTGACAGGGGTCCATGTTTTTTTTACTGTAGTCAACCAAGCATTTCTTTCCGCTTAAGAAGAGGCGGGCAGGGAACACCCACTGATCTCTATTAATAGAGGTCAGTGGGAACACCCCCCAAAACAGTCGTGCATGTTAATTGTCTGACAAAGAAGCTTCTTTGGTCAAAGGTTAGCAACGTGACAGGCAGAAAGTGTGCACTGCGTCTGCGTAATCATATGTTATACCTCCGCCCTTTATCTGAGTACAAAGCTCATGCACAAAATAAACATACTGTACACCCACACCATGTTAGGCCTGGTTGGTCAAACATTCTGGCCGCACCGCATTTCAGATAACTTAATATAAATATACACTGCTTTATTTACTTCATTACAATCCTTATTGTCACAGACACAAGAGTGTGTTGACCTTCCAATCGTGGACCCCCCCATTGTTCAACCCTTTGTCCAGACAGACGGTTGTTAACCTCTGTGATAGCTATCGTGAACCTATTGTCCTTTTTTGTTCACGTCACCGGTTTGAATGTCACTACAAACTCACACATGTTTTTTAATCCCGTAAATCAAGGATTTCTTCTGGTTCTCCCAAATGTTTGGACTTGTTTTATTTTTTTAGCGTAGTCCCCTCTGGTGTTGTACACGAAAGCAAAGCGAGTACGTCCTCGCTCTGTCTGGACACTCGGATTCATTTTGTTGGAGGCCTCGGCTTGAATGAGTAGACACCCCCCCCCCCCCCCACACACACACAAATTATCTCTGGCAATCCATTTTATTTAAAAAAATTCCAGCTGTTCCCAAAATGATTTTTTTACACAGTTCACAGATTTGCATAATGTAGTCCCTGCTGAAGCTGCTGATTGAAGCGGCTATCCCGGAACGTCATGTACGTAAGCCAAAAATATCGAAAACAGCACGGTTGATGTTGGAGAGATTATGCCCGCTCTTGATAAACACTTAACAGTAACACCTACAATGTATATTAAATATTGTTTAGCATATTAACAATTTATGCCCACCGGACATTAGCTTTGTTATTTTTCTTAATTTTATTGTCATACAACTCACTGACAAGTGTCAAAAACATGCTTTAAGTAACCACCGAATGAAACAAACAAGTACCGTTTTCAAGTACTAAATTAATTTTCAGAAAGACAGCGGAGAAAATGTGAATTTAACTTTATCTTTTCTAAAATCATGCTTCATCTGGAAGTGTTCTATATTTTATACGTGTGAACAATACCTACTAAGAGACATAATTTTTCGCTAAAAATGATATTAATAATATGTTTAATTTTGAGTGCAAGGAAATGTAGCCCTCCATTTTCGTAAGAGACTATATTATCTTTGTTTCGATTTAGAAAATTGAATTACTATGTTTTAACGAGAGCGTGCTTGAATGACCTGGGTGCACACGAATCAATAGGGTGGCCTTACACGGGTACGTGACCATTTATCTTAATGACATTTTCAAAGGTCGGAGGTGTTATAATTGAAATTGTTCACAGAAAACTCATTTTGTGCTCGATATGCGGCATGGTGTACCCCCCCCCCCCTTCTTTTCTATCGTGTCTTGATATTGTTTGGGAGTCTCAGGAATTCTTAAGATGATTTTGGGGTGTGTGATTGAGGGGATGTCTACCTATTCAAGTCGTGGACTTTAACACAAAGGGATCCAGGTGTTTGACAGAGTGAAGACGTCCTCTCCTCGCTTTCGTGTACCAAGGGGGGACGTCACTAAAAAAACTAAGTCCAAACAGTGGGAGAACAAAGCCCTATGATTAATGGATTAATAAACACTGCGTGTGTGTGGGATGGGGGGTTGCTTCTGTTCAAAAGGGGTAAATTGTGTTAACAACTTCAATTCCAAGGAACGCGAACAACATGACGTTGCCGGTGTTTACACGCTTATATATGATTTGCCTTGAAACGCTAAAACTCCTCGTCTAGTTGTTGTTCAGCGTGAGCCGTGAATTCTGTATAAACAAAAACCCTAAACCTTGCCGTCGAGTTATTTTACTCGCGCGTAAGAAGGTTCCATACGTGAAATCATCGCAACAACAAGCCTCGTTGCACATTTTTTTTTCTTTCGAATTCGGCTCACACCATTTTGTTTTCCCGGGGGAGCTCAGCTCATATTTCCCGTGGGTCTCTTCAGGAAGTTGTATCATCCCTTTGTCATAATTCACAGGTGAAGCGTTCCCGCCCAGAAGTGCCTCGGTCATAATGAATACACACCCCCAACGTTCTTTGCATGTTGAGCCACCTCCAGGGTTGAGGTGAGGGCGTTTCGTTTGGCCGTTCGGTGCCGTGTTAAATGAGTTGACATTTTTTTGAAATGGTTTTCTATAGAAACTGGAATGCATTTGTGCATGGGATTTGTTTACCGGCAGCTACCTGTTTTTGATGTTGTTGCGTGCGTGGGTTTGTGTGTGTTTGTTTATTTTCTGCTCACGGTATAATGCAACTATTGTAGCTCAAAGGTCAGTCATGTGTTACAATAGCAACTTGTGTCGCCTGGGAACATGGCGTCCGTAATTTGAACCCACAACTCATCGTAACGCATGGGTTCTGCTCTCACAGTGGGCGGAGTTTCGGGGGGGCTGCATCGTCATGGCGGCCACCTTAATCTTGACGTCGATCTGTTGAAGGTCAAGGTGGAGAAGAACCTCCGCTTTATGGGGCTTCACTCCTGCCAGGGTGACCATTACCTCATCGTTATTCCTCGCCATATGCAGTCGGTCCCCTGATCCGACTTTCAGATTGTAACCGATCCTCGAATGCATTGACTCGAATAAGAATGCCTCGACTACGTCAATATCTCCCGCCGTATTTCATTAGTGAAAATTGTACTGTGATACGCGATTGTGTTTAGTCCCTCGTTTTGTTGACGCTGGGTGCAAACGGAGGAACTTATTTCACATACATTAATGATCAGACCTGGTTTGGTCACTGTGCGTACTTGGGGTGTTAAATTGACACCATCGGTGTTTAAAAAAAGAAAAAGAAAAAGTAATACAATGTACATCACACCAATAACACTAATTACATTGGTGTTATTGGTGTTATTTTAACACCCTGTGATATTATTTTTGATTATCTCTTGGGTATCTGTATGTGACAACACCCAATGGTGTCAATTTTAACACTTCAGTGTTTGCAGTGCGATGATATCTCCGCATGACGGTCTGAAAGCATTTGACCAATGGCTATGAAAGGGAAGTTTTCTTGATTGTTAAGTATGCACACATTTACACTTTGAAAATTCATTCAAATCTTCTGCTTTACAGGCTAACAAATCTGATGGCCATGCTTTCATGTTTTTGTTTAAGACAGAGAAAAACATAAACAAACAAAACGAAATTAAACAAACAGCGAATAAAAGTAGGAGTTTCTCTGTCAGTAATTAAAAAAACAAACATGTTAGCAAGTTAGTGAGTTTTTCCTTGATTAGTAAGCTAAACCGAAGCTTCAACGAAGATATTAGCTTTTACTTGAAGAATTTTGATGTAATGTTCTATTTGCGTGGCTGTTGATCAGAACAATCCTACGGGGTCTGTATACGGCTGTATAAACATATTTATAAATTTTGAAAAGAATTTAAGGTATTCTTATTTGTTCATGCTTGAAAATGAAATAATAAAATTCTGAGAAGACCACCAAATCAGCTAACTAAACAACAATACAGTATTTCATTCCTGATATAAGACAAAAAAGGCAATAATTGCTGCCCATTCTCTCTTACCGAGTTTCCCCTTGCTAACTGACCATATCATAGTCTGATAACCACAATGAATATTTTGCATGCTTTCAAAACCTTTGTACACGTGAAATAAGACATATGGGGCGTGGATAAGATTTTAGACCCGTTGCTTATGACGTCACACTCTCAAACAGCGCCCTCGCTGAGGCCGAAGGAGGCAAATCATTGGACGATAGTTGTTCTTTGTGCGTCAAAACGTGCGCGTGACCTCAGCGTACCAGCGTCTTGCGTTATGCAGGGGGGTCTATGAGAGATTTTTGTAGACCTTAATGTTTGCAGCAGACTTACCAGGTAAAGCCAATGTTCTCAGAGGTACGGGCATGCTCAGAACTACGTAAACATCGGAAGTTTTACCTGGTTAGTCTGCTGCCACTTAGCGTTCCAAAGTATTCCATTCCAAGTAGGCACACATACACCAATATAGCCGACATCGTATTGCGTGTGAAGATAAGTTCTTCTGTTGTGTTCGTGGGCGTCTATATCCAATGTGTGGTTGTGTTATTGTTGCCAAGTTTATAGCTTAATACACAAATCTGTATATGACGTATATTGTCTTTTTTTGTAGGTCGTTAATTATCTTAGACATCCGGTTGTGGGCTAAGTTTATAAATCTATACGCTGCATGACGATCCAACCAATCGTCCTCCCACGACAAACTGAATGGAAGTGACAAATCTGTTAAAGTATTGAAACTACCTGTAGTTGTTTTAGGAACATGTGTGTTGAACCTAACGATCATTTGGGTCGAAACGATATCAATTATATGTATGGACATGTTTAATGGGCCAGGTTTAGCGAGCTTATCCGAGCACAAACACTTGGATATGGAGCAACCAGAGAATAGCCTATATATGAAGGTGCTGTGAGGCAACTGGCTGCAGTGCATTGTGGGATAGGGGTGTAAGCTGCTATGTTTTGAAAAAAAAATTATGATAACATTAGATGGGTCATGAAACCAGTACCCGCGCAATGAACAAAACAAAACTAAAACAAAAACAACAACCCAAAAAACAGACGACCAGCCCAGGAAAATGAACTGAACGAAAAATAGTTGCGAACTTGCTTTAAAGAAACTCTGCTTTAAATAATGCTGTTATACCATAATTAGTACAAGTACATCGTGTTCGAATATGACTGTCTTGTGTCGAAAGGCAAACAGAATAAGTCAATGATATTTTCCCCTGGAATGGTAAGCATTTCCCCCGTTCACCCTTGATGACGTTCACACCCATTCTTGTGACGTTTACACAGTTTTTTTCAGGGTGGTGAAATTTTGAAAACGAATGCACCGTACTGTAGCAGATACAGTGTTGTTGCATCTCTATTAAGAGACGATCCCCCATTCAAGTAACAGGGATCCATCTTGACTGCAGCTGTGGACAAAATAATATTATAAAAAAGGTCACTCCACAACCGCCAAGTAAATCGATAAGCGTTTATGGTGTGGGTTTGTAGTACACGAAGCTCAGGAAGTTTGCATGAGGTTCGGCTCCCCCAAAAATAGCGCAGTGCCACCGATCGACACTGGGGTCAAATCAGTCATGGTGATTCATAGACGTGCCTTGCCAAAACAAATACTTCATGTGAAACACTAAAGGGGCTGTGCTCGAAATCTTTGGTATTTTAAAAGCATGTTTAAAGGGGAGGGGGGGGGGGCACCATAACCCCCTTTTCTGGAAGACTAACGTCAGTCTAACTATCTATCGAAAAACATGAACTCAACTTGTGAAAATGTCATAAGATTCTTTGGTTATGTTTTAGAATACTACGAAAAACGGTCTATAATTTTGCAAAGAAGTTCGTCCACATTTAAATTGGGCTTATACCTATTGTGGCAATATAAATAATATAATCAATAGTAATTTCTGAGGGGCCCCCAGATGCTATTTGCTTACAACTATTTTACTTTAGGAGCGGTAGGCCTTCTGTTTATTTCCTCTTAAAATAATTGAGCATTTACAGTATGTTTTTTTTCCCGATAGTTGCCAGTGGTGTACATTTGTCTTTAAAATTCTAACCAAGCTCTTCTAAAGTTCTAGAGAAAACCAAACACCCTTTTCCGTAATAATTATGTAATACAGAAGGTCACGCTGACAAGACAAGTAGGTCACGCTGATATTTTGAATACGCTGCAAAAACTGGGGTGTTAAAATCGACACCATGGGTGTTAAAATTAACACCATGGGTGTTGTCACGTACCGAATCTTGGGGTGTTATAATAACACCAGTGTATTTTTCTGCAGTGAATTTGTGTTATTTTTAACACCCTTTGGTGTAAACGTTGATTATTTTGGGGTATCTATTTGTGGAAACATCCATGGTGTCAATGATAACACCCCAATTTTTGCAGTGTAGTGTAATAGTATACACTGGATAGTTCATGCACATACATGTAGTTTGATGCCCTTATTAGTTCCTTTGTGTGGTTTTTATTGTGTGTTTGCTCTGTATCAACTGTAAATACAGAATGAGACTACTATATGCAACCCTCCAGAGGCACCGGTTTCGTCCAAAAGACAGAGTCGATTTTGATCACAGTCGGCAGGTTGTTCGGACTTAGGCTGGATAATCGTTGCACAGTCAGATTATTGAGTGGTACGAGATGTGTTTGAATAGAATGGTTCAGTCTCACGAGCAATTTGCATATTCCATCTTGTATTTGTCCTGGGTAATGACAAAAGACGGGAGAAGAAGAAGTGGGAAACAAAATGAAGAAGACAAGATAAAAAAACAAAACTCTCTTGGGAAGGAGTTTTGTTGCTGCACACAGAGTCAACATTTACAGAATGGGGTGTAATTTCTACCAACACAATTACATTGTTGTTTTAATAGATGTAATATTTGTTAAAGGTTTTTCACTACACCGGTGTGTATTAAGCACTGTATGCTCAGCGCTTTCCCGAGCTCTGTGAAAACAATCCACAGGCAATCACTCGGTTGGGATTCGAACCCACGACCTTTACATTGTTGTTATTTTAACACCCTATGGTGTAATGTTGTATTATCTGTTGGGTATCTATATGTAACAACACCCATGGTGTCGATTTAAACACCCCCAGTTTGTGCAGTGTGGCGTTGTTTCAAACTAATTGAAACAAAGTGAACGGTACGTCATGGAGGTCTCACCTGTCAGTTGCTCACCGAAAGTTAAAGCTCGTTTATAGTCAAAGTGTACCTTAATAAAGGTTGTTGACACCCGTAGACACTCAACCTGCCTGATGTAGTTATACACAAAGTAGATTAACAGCTAGTAGAAGCTAAATAATACTGTAAAAAACACATCGCCTATGGCACCCCTGAGCTTTGTCTTTCGTCCTTGCTCTAGTCTAGTGTGTGACGGTTGACCGTCGTGTATAAGTCAAGGAACTTTCCTTGATAAAAGTCTTCAGAATATTTATATTAGCAGTATAAAGTGCCGGCCTCATATTGGGAAGGCTTAAAATGCAATTATTATATATTTGGTGCTCGATATGTGTCATGCTAGCACCCCCTTCTATTGTATCTTCACTGTGTGCTTGAAATCTTAGTCATTCTTTAGAAGATTCTTAAAGGTGGGGGGGGGGTACTTTTGTACAAGAGGAAAATAGTAAATATGGGAACATTGGGGGGGGGTAACTGTTGCCCCAAATACCGGGTGTATATAACTTAGCACGATGCATGAAAACATTGTGTACATTTATTTGGAACAAAACTTGCAGAAACTGCCGAAAATGGTTCACCTCAGTCTGTGTAGTTTTGCCATGCAAGTAATTGAGTGATGATACAGTGTTTGCGCTGTTACAAACAGACCATGCAATGTAACATGTGACATTACATGTGTTTACAAAAGAGGCACAGAGCCTGGACTTCTTACATGCACGATTTTCACACAGCACAAATGGAGAACACACTACATTTTGTATATTTTTTTTTAGATTGCACTGTCCGATTCTTATCAATTTTTAATATGGTGAAAGGATACAAAACTTGTTCAGATGTTATTTAAATGTATAGCTCTTGGATTTAGGTGGACATTATGACACTTAGTGTGAACATTCCCACATGACCAGTGCAGCATCCTGCCTGCCAGGAAGGCCCTGGAATGTACAAGATCACTCATTGTGTAAGCAAAGGTTACATGGTCTACGCAACGTACTGATTATCTTAAAGAAATGTGGCAGAATGTAGTGTTCATATAATCTGGTTTAAATAGTTATGTACAGTCATATGTCCGCCGGTTGGAGCAGACTTTCGAGTTAAGTGTAGTTTGCTGCAGGCTTGTGATTTTGTAGGGATTTTATTATTTCCTGATTTCAGGATTTTCTAAAAAAAATTCCTTGAGCCTTCAAATTTCCTGGAAACAAACAAAGCAGTCACCAAAGGGAGGAAGGATTAAGTCTACACTGTGTCCAAACCTGTTGTTGTGTATTTCTGGCGATGCACAGACGCTGTAATCCTACTGAATTATAACATCCGATAGGTCCTGGGACTTTTGGGGTCAAGAAAAAAAAAGAGGAACCTACGCCAGTATTTTTTTTTTCAGGAATGTTCACATCCCAGTTACTGTCATACCCCACGAAACCAAGAGAAACCCAAGGAACATGTGCAGAATATGGAGTTCAGTTTTCCTTGAAATCCACATATTCACAAAAATGCATCCTTGTGGAGCATTCTTTTGTTCTTTCCTTTGTCCCTTCATTTAGCAGTTTCCTTGAGGAGCATCCCGGTCTTTAGAATTTCCATGTGGAGACCTTTTGTTTTCCTTTTTTGTGTTGTACTTGGTTCTCCATAAGGTGCCGACAATGAGCACACACGCTTGTAGAGCCTATCTAGTAAACGGATAGTTCTGATACATGTACCTTCATAAAGCCAGTTAAGAGCAGATTTTCTCAAAAGAGCATATATTTTTGACATATGCCTATCCCAAGATAACATAAACAATTTTAACGGGGTCCAGAGCAGAGCTAACCTCAATTGGGTGTTCTGCAGAGCACTTGCTGTCTATCCGTGTGTTTTGGAATACCTACTATAATAATGTTATGTGTAAGACTACAGCTGAGCGACCCCGAACTTTCAGCCAACTGCTTTGGCGCATTTCCGCTTAACGTCTAGCGTTGCATCTGCGCTAGCTTGTCAGTGCCCCATTCACAGGAAGCCGTGGTGGATATCAGAGGTTTTGTCCGCTGTTATAATTGGCTAGCTAAAAAGACTCGAAGGCTGCGAGGAAGATATGAGGAGACTGCGTATTTATCTATATTTAGAAACCGTCAAAAGGAATATGGTAATCAGGGTACTTGTGCCAAGTTTGAAGGAACTTTTTTTTTTTATGGCAGCGTAGCAGTGTAAACAATGTCAAATTAATGGTGCAAGTCGAACAAGCGTAAGAGTATCTTTACTTTTTCTTTTTGAATTCGTTTGGTTTCCTGAAACTTCGGACATCGTAAAGTTAATTAGACCCACAGTGTGGACTTTTCCCATCGGCAAGTGTAAGTGTATGGCAGAAGACGAAGAGAAAAGGGAAAACAAAACAACAACACTTACAACAATAACAACATCCACAACAACCACAACAACAAGAAGAACAACAACAACAGAAACAACGACACACCCATTCTCAATATGCAATCCTATGGAGACATCTTTTGTTCTTTCCTTTATCTTTGTACTTAACGTCATCCCATAGAATTTGTCTACACAAATTTCCTTGTATAGCACCCCCTGTCTTTAGAATTCCCATGTGGAGACCTTTGATCTCCCCACCCTCCCCACCGCCCCGCCTTTTTGTTGTCCTTGGTCTCCGTGGGGTGCTGAAAATGAGCACACTTTAGAGTACCCAACACTGGTGAAAACAGCCATGGACTTGTGTTAGTCCACATAGTGTTTCAAGTCCGTAATTGTACGGACGTCTTTTGTTCTCAGGTCCACACATGATATGTGATGCTGAAACACAAGTACAGATCCCATTTAAAAAAACAACTAGTAGCTCCTGTATGCCCGTTGTTGTGTAAGTGCTACGACATACAGCCCAAGAGTGACAGTTGCGCAAATACATTCAAATTGCGCAAAGAAATTCAAATTTTAGGCACGACAATTGAACAACTAAACATGTTTTGTCAACTTTGGAAAATCTTCCTCAGATAGCGTTTTCCCTTTGGCTGAACAGATGTTGTTTTCTGGTGCATTTCGCTTGTGTACAAGTTCCAATTTCATTGATCTGCTTACCGCAGAATTATCCGCTTATACAATGCACTGTAAATGACATAATTGTGTGGGCTATAAGCGCAACATGTTGTTGTAAGCAGGACAATAAAGAAGGGCCAAGTTGAAATCTCTTGAAAAAAACCACCTTTATGGTAAAAAATTGCGCATGTTCGAAGAAAAATGTGGTCAGGGAAAGCTAATTTCAAATGCAAATTTCATTAATATGTTAAACAGACTGGAACACGACATTATCATTTAGGGGTAAACAAACACACCGCGTATTAATTGTCCATTTATCCTCATTTGGTTTTGTGAAATACCTTTGGGAAATCAATCCTTATAAGTTATTTCTCAACACAGCTCACGTATGGTGAAACTGTAAACACCACTGGCACTGCAAAAAAACTAATTATCCCCGTGTATAAATTATACTTGCAAGTCTGACATGCGAAACCTGATTTAAAGTACAACAACACAGTCTTTAGATTGCTGGTGTTTGTACAGTCTCGATGTTCGCACAATTACAATTGGTGTATCTAATCCTGTGGTTTGATGTCTTTGCCAAACTCTAACAATCCGGGCCCCATTTCACAGTACTGCTTACAGCAGAATTCGTAGCTGTTACGGCCCGTAAAATCACTTTGGAGGGTGCTAATTGTCGGGGCCATAAAACCTAGCCTAGGGCTCGTTTTCACACGGCTTCTAAGATTCATCTTAAGATGGGTTGTCAGTATCACCGTAGTGATTTGTGTTCTGACATCTGACCTTATTTTAGCAATTAAGATTGATAGACAGTTAATATCAGCTCTTTGTAAAAATCGGCCCCCCATCATTCAATTGGATCGTCACAGGCATAACAGTCCTAGGTTAGTTTTGATTATGTTATGTCTAGCAGCCCCTGTTTTACATATGAGCAGCCAGACTGTCCATCGGCCATGACATAAACAGAATACATAAAATGCTGGTAGTGCGTAGAATACGTACAATGTTGGTACATGCAAACATTTTATGTGATCTGGTTTTGTCATGGCCGACGCTTTAGCTGCTCATATTTGACATACACTGCAAAATACACACCATAGGGTGTTAAAATGAAACCGATTTCTGCAAAAACGATTACATCGGTTTAATTTGAACACCCTAAGGTGTTAATTTTGGTTCTCTCTTCAGTATCTTATTGTGACAACGCCCATTGTGTCAATTTTAACACCCAAGTTTTTGCGGTGTATAGTTTAAAAGCACACACCAACATTTTATGTTTTTACAGGGATTTGTTTTTATTGATTTTATATATACATGTTAAATATTGTTATTGATTGGTTGATTGATTGATTTATTTAATTATTTAATGTGTTCTTTATTTCTTTATTTATTAATTTCATTTGTTATTATTATTATTATATATTTTTTTACATAAAGATGGGGATAATTTTTCCATACTGTGTCAATTACAAGGTTGCATTGTGACTGTATCTACCATACATTCACAGATCTCAATTATCAGAGGCAATGTGCTCCTGATTATAATAATTATAATACCATCACTAATAATAACTATTCTAATAATAACCTTGGTTTGGCTTAATATTATAGCATACGATGCAAGGATTTTCGATTATCGGGTCTAACCATCTCCACTCGTCAGACATGATAAATCACCCCCAAACGACCACCATTATCATCCTGAAAGCAATTTTACCTCCTGGGGAATTTACTTGGATACATCCAAGCATTTTATACCCGCAGAGCATCATCATGATAAAAAACAAAATGAATAAAAAACACTTGAGTCCATTCAGCCCACATGCGTAAGCTCGTAGCGCTTAAGCGCTGCAGAGAAGCTGTAGATTGGGGAGTTACTAAACGGCATCATGCACTCTTTTAAGGTATTGTCACGGATTGGATTTTGTAGACGTAATTCTGATTTATAGGCGATTTTAAAAAGGAAGACACAATAAAAGTCACTTGTGAAAAAAATCAGCTGAATACAGTGTCTATTTGCTGAGAAAACAGACAAAAAAGAGATACAAAAAAAAAGGTGAGATGACAGTGGGTACCAACCGCATCTGTGGCCGCATCATTCATGAACGGACACAAGCCCTCGGAAATCTGAGCAACGATCCATTCTCCAGACTCGCATGTTTTGGGGTGAAAAAAATGTCCATGCCATACTTCGGGGGAATCCTTTCTAAAAAAATATCTTAAGCACCTACCAAATAATTGTTTATAGTCATTAATTTTGTGGAGTATTTACCAGTCTGTAACCATATCTTTAAAACCCTCATGCAGGAGAATCAAATACTTGGTTCACAGAAGAAAAAGAAAAAAAAACTAATCTGGCGAAGATTGTTTGCGTGTATGATTGATATTTTTGATGGACGAGGGCACTGTCGCAAACAATTTAGGAAAATATGTAAATCGTTATACACTACACAGTACAAACGCAAGTTCCGTAAGTCTGTAGCCAGCCTCTGTCTAATCTGTATACATTTTCATGGTAACTGTGGGTCCACTCGTGTGTACTACCTGGTTCCTCCTGTCGGGGTTTTAAGCGTGAAACCAGGCTCTCTGCTTCTTCTCGACCATACACTCTTGTCTTGCTGAGATTTAGAACAAAGAGCCATTCAAACAGCTTTATTCCACCAACTCCTTGCCTGTTGCATGTCTCCCTCCATCCTACAATCTTGACTTCTAAGAGGAATATCAATTCCTACCTTCTGCTCCCCTGGGTTATTTTCATCTTAAATATTTTCTTCTTGTAGCCCCTCACCATAGTGCCTTTATAGCCTTGATTTGGTGCGAACTTGCATACAAAATAAAATACAAATGTGTTGTTACAACTTATGATAAGGCTGGCAGAATATCACTTTTCCCAACTAGTCCAATCGCCCAATTAATGCTCTTTGTATTTAATGCACTCCTCCAGTAGTAATTGCGTACCGTGGCTTTTCTTTGACCGCTAAATTACACAAAATTTCATAATTCGAAAAGGCATTTCGTCAACGGGCGCGGTCGGTGGTGGTTAAAACATATGCTCTAGACATGCTGGGCGCAGGTTCGAATCCCATCCGAGTAGTAACTAACAAAGTAAAACAATAAATAAACACCCCACCAAACAAACACCCCGCCGGAATAAACAATCAAAACAAGCAAACAAAACATAACAAAAACCAAAAACAAACAAACTAAACAAACAAACATACACCCCAACAAACAAACAAACAAACAAACACACACCCCAACAAACAAACAAACAAACACCCCAACAAACACCCCAACAAACAAATAAACAAACACCCCAACAAACAAATAAACAAACAGTCGCCTCTTTAAATGTATATTTCCCCTGTATGTTTCTCTCTTTCTCTCTCTCCCTCTCATCGAACATAATCATTAGGAATTGCAGGCATGAATCAAACGACGGAACCCGCCACTAGTTGAGTACCCGTGATTCGGCCAAGAAGGGGATCCGTGATCAAACCTATTTGACAATTAGTTGCAATCATCAGGCAATAATATCCGTGCTCCACAAAGCACCCGCTCGCAGCTCACCGATTGGTCAGAACTAAATGAAAAACGACCGAATCAATACATTCAGCCCTTAATATCAATCACCCAAGAGAATAACCTTCAGAATCCTACTTAATGATTTTCGTTGGGGATGTATGTCCAGCCTAAAAAAATGACAGTTTGCTCGAGGTTATTTCGCTTGTTCTTTTTTTGTAATTTTGGCCGACAGCAGGTTAGTGATGAGATTGTGCATTTGATGATGCAAGCATGAAATTTGGCAAGCAGTCAGAGTAGGTCATGATAAATTTATCTGTTGTTAGGGCCAGTTGCAGGTTTAACCTTTGAAACAAATAAGGGTTGAATAACCAGTTTTGGCATCCATTATTAAAAACAAGGGGACATTGTTGTTATTCTATTTGTGTTTTTCGAAAGACAAAATGTGCGATGGCCCTATAGCCATGTAATACTATATGACTGTGTGCCAAATTCATTGCTCGTATCGTCAGAGGCACACTTTCCCCATCTGCCCCACTTTTTAAACATCGACGGTTCGCAGTTAAAGTAGGTCTTCGGAGCTGTTTGGGTATGCATATAATGATGGTGGGGATAAAGAGGGATTGGGAATGAGCAGGACGGGATGAGAACGGGTCGTGTTATATTTCAACTGCTTTAATGATTTGCAGCTCAGGTCGATAACTCTGTGATGAATAATTCGAAAAAAACAAAACAACAAATATCAATAATGCATAATCGACGATGATATCATCAACCATAATTGGACAGTATACGTTTTGATACTGCAGACAACTACGAAGTCTGGATATTGTTTGTACCGATATCACCAAACCGATTATTTTAATACCCTGGAAAAGTATAATGATCGATACTGAGCCAACGCTTTTAAACGAGTGACATACGATACTTGTGTTATACTTAAAGATGGTAACACTGATACCGAGTATCGATACCGAGTCAATCGATACTGAATGATATCCGATAGTTAACAGAAAGTGGGTGGGCGAATTGGTAAAGCAACGACAGTTTTGTTACTCCACGCATGTTCTTCGGTAATTTACAATAACAACGGGAAGTGATAGTTAGGACTTGAACTAATGAGTTCTGACTACGTAATCTCAGGGTCTTAACGGCGACTCCAAGATGTGACCTGCTAACAGGAAAGGTGGCTCTACGGAGGAAACAGAATATACACTAGTGCGAGCACTCCCCCTTCGAGTGATATTATGGCTGCCTTCTCCCCATGAGCGTGTGTTTCTAAAATACCCTAATAGGTTTTGGAAACAATTCTCTCTAGAAGACTTTGAAGAAGGGGGACACAAAAGTACGGAATCTGCTAATCGGGAACTGTCAAGAAAGTTAGTGTAGTATTGGCTGAAGTATGGTTGAATCAAGCCGGCTGGATTATGATTTGTTTTTCATACTACACACCACTGGGCCCCACTGGGGTAATTTCATTGAGATGGTTTATACGTTTCGTTGCAGCTAACTTAATGTTTTCGCACGTTTATGACGAAGAAATATGTTCAGAATGGTCGGTACCAGCATACCGAATTTTAGAAAAGTAGAATGTTGGATCAGTTTCCACAGTGAGGAGAATATCATTTTTGAAAGGTCGCAGACATCAAAAACTTGCTGTTAGTAAATTCGTGTATTGGAGCAGATAGAAATCCTCCGGAGACTTATGTACAACTTAATACGGTAACCGAATAATAATCCCTCGCTAAACGAGATTCGACTTTTCTGGAGACTGCCTTTGCTGAAAGTTCGTTGCCCTGATCTTCTTACTTTCCGTATTAATCATAACGGCAAGTTCTGAGTATACTTCAGTAAACATTACGTGTTGAGATTTTAAGTTCACTCTTGTTTTCTCCTCTGTTTTATGTTCGCAGTGCCAAGAGTGTGATGTCAACTTGACCAAGTCCTCCCATCCTGAAGTGACACCAACGCACCGCCAGACGCGATGCTGGACCTTCGGTATCTCGGCGTGTTGTATCTTCAGTCTGGTAGCCTCGGTGGGACTGTTTGGGCTACTCTACTCAGCCGCAAGACCGGTAGGCCTACTTAAATATTAGTTGTTTTTCCATGTTGCAAAAAAGACCGTCCACCAGTTCAGTGTGCGCATGGGGGGGGGGGGGGTCACTAAAATTCTATTTTTTTTTAGATAGATCACATTATGGGTGCATCTAAGAGCAAGTTCGGGTGGGCGACTACACTGACTAGACTGTGTGACGTAGCTCTCGAATTGATTAGATCGACCATGCTACAGTGCATGGTCGATCTAATAATCTGGTAAGTCTAGTCACTCTAGTTGCCCACCCGAACTTGCTCTAGACTGTCACTTGCGATACTCATCATTAATTTTATTTTTACACACTTGCTATAAAAGGAACAATAATGTATACAAGTAGGAAAAAACCATCAATCAAGTCATTACCATTGATAGTTCAGTACATGTTTACTTGGAAACAACATCGCGAACGTATTATATCAAATAATTATTAAACAAATATATACATAAGTTGTTAAGGAAACACAATTAACAAAAAAAACCTCAAGAAGACTTGTAACGTGTTCCCATTAACCCATCCAATAAAACAAGTTACAAGAATCCCACGTCATAAAAAACGGTGACAATCCTCCCGTTACCCCCCCCCCTTTACCCCTACACCAAATAAATATAACAGTTACTACTTGTTTGCACAAGTTACTTTGGTGTATCGATTAATAGCTGATCAAATATTATTAATATTTGGCTGCATATTGCGCCACAGCACCTTGTAAACTATTGCATGGTGCTAGGTAAAAGAACATGTACAACATGTACCATATTTCAAAAACGTAGCTCCACAAACCTTACAGAAAAACCCCCCAAACAAACTAAATGTTGGAGCGCCATGAGCGTCACTGATTGGCGGATTTGAGCGCGCTTTATACGAAACCACTATTGTTATTACTACCAATACAAATACAATGTTTAAAGAAGAGTGTGAAAATTTGAAAACTCTTTTAATATCGTATAGTAATTCATCTACTTGTATGCAGAATGTTTCCAAAAACATACTTTGTATGAATGGATTGCAAGCGTCACAAGTATGCACATTTTTATTTATGAATGAATAATATTCAATATGTACCTATTGACAGTTATCTTCGCTCTTTTGGTGTATTGGGCATATTAAGCTTGGTTTATGTTTAAAACAAGACGGTGACATTTGCTTATCCGATTTTACAATTCTCAGCGGAATATTTCGTTTAGCGGATTTGAAATTCCAATTTACCTCGCCTCGCCCCCGAGTCGTATGAAGGGTATTAATTTGAACTTATTGGAATTAGTTATACTGCTAGGGTTTGTGTGTATCATTCGTTGAAAGTGCCCCGCCGGTGTCGACCTCGTTCCCCCAGCTCCTCTAATCTCAAATCTGTCTTTGCCATGTTTTGGTGTAGATTAACTCTTAAGGGGAGTTCAACCTCTTTCTCTGATGGTTATCCGAGGAAGTCATAATTACAACCATTTTATACTTTTCGTGTTAATATGCATGATTCAAACACGTTCGACTTCGTTGCGCTGAGCTATAAATACAAAGTTGTTACGGCGGGTTCACTCCCGTCGAGTCCTGGCCAATTAAGAAGTGACCTTTGACATTTAGCAACAGGTGCGCTCTCGGGGCGACTAACCAATCAGGAAATGAGCCTTGTCAGAGCTTGTTGCTCATGCGCAGGGCGTCCTCGTGCGCTCGTTTTGTAGCAGGAGAAACGTAGTAGTTGAAATTGGCAGGGTGCCAGCTCAGTCCTGATTTCATTAATATCAAGGATCTCAGAGATTTGCCCCTGTCAAGTAATTTCCTGTCCCCCCTCGCGTCAGGAAGTTCTGCTTGAGGACCTGACCCCCTACACCCCCCTCTTGATTATCTATAGCTAACCCCTACCTAAGTGCCAAAACGAACCGCCGATGTTCCTTTTGTAAGTTTGTAAATTTATCTTGTTTTCACCATTCCTCAATCATACAGCTGTAGAAATTACAGCTGCTAAAGGGGAACTCGGAGCACCGTTTTGGACGATAACGGTGTAGCCAATCTTATTACTTGCAGTCTGCTAGCTATAAATCAATAGTAACTAACTTATGGATATGCGCGCGTGTTTTCCATCCACTTAAAAACATCACCGCAACATGTGTTTCGTTGAGCTTGAAATGACCCGAAAACGTGTCTCTCCCAATGTAATTCGGTACAAGCGCAGACTCACACCAACTACATGTAAATCATTTGACTTGATGTCAGACATACAAATGGCATTCATTTCTTGTATGGGGATATCCATAAGAAATTCGTTATCGCACCGTGACCTAACACCATAGCCTCTGAAAACATGAACTTATTACTGTTCTGTTTTTACATTTTGATTCATCAAAGATGTTTTTGTTTTAACTGTTTTTTGTTAAATATATTTGTTAAGTTGTTATGTTTTTGTATTATTTGTTTATTTTACATTGTTTGCCCAAAGTGTAAAGTCATTCTTCTTCTGGCCCTGCTTCATTCTTTGGGATGCACCATTTTATAAATACATTCATCATGCTTCAATCTACATTTGTAACCAGACTGAACTGTAAAGTTTCAACATGGTTTGTCTAATGTAACTAAGACAATTTCGAGTTGTTGCTATTGTTTTTTCTCTCTAAAAGGTGAACTACGCTACCGGTGAGTGCGAGTATCCAATATTTGCAGAGGAACAGCAGAAAGTATTCGAAGTAATGACGGCTGATGAGGAGGCTAGAATAGAGACATTCGATGTGCCCCAGATCAATGAAAACCACCCAGCAACGGTCCTCTACGATTTCTATAATGTAAGAACCAAATATAAGTTACATTGTACAGCTGTAAATCTCCCAAAACTGTTCCGGATTCCGGTTCCCACGGTTGACCCGGAAGCTGATCATCCAATGGGACTTGAATTCGGAATCTGCGTCATTTTGACGCATTACGGCGTCCTTGTGACGCATTACGGCGTCCTTGTGACGCATTACTGCGTCATTTTGACGCATTACTGCGTCATTTTGACGCATTACTGGGTTATTTGAACACTGGTTCCGGGTCAATTCTGACCGAGGAGGTTTAGAGTGTATATGAGTAGAAAAAGGGAACATAGTATATCAGTTAACTAAAACTTACATATCCCAAAAACCCTCCGACAATTTGTTTGAATTTAAGGCAATTTAATCGAGTTTTTCCCGGTCGATTTCAGAAAAAAAAGTATCCATTTCAATTCAAAGATATTCAAATTTACCCCTAGTTTGGTTAAACTATTGGTTTTTTAAGCTACCATTGCGCTCCATTTTGTTTTTGTGTACTTAAGATAGGGCTATTTTCAACCATGTTCGTTTGAGCAGTCAATCATGATTTTACTGTCACCGTCTTCAGTTGAGTTTGTACCCTGATGGCGTTGAACGGTCGTTGCAGTCTCTTCTCGACTGTTGGCTTGCGCGAAATGGAAAGGTTTCCAACCTAATGAATTTGAATAATCTTATTTTTGACCAGTGAATGCGGAAGTGTTGAAACTGAATTACCACTCAATTGACTGTTGAATGCTGATGCGACAAGGCAATTATTTTCGACGTGAAACAAAACCTCAAGCCGGGTGTGAAATTGAGTTAATTTTTGTTGACATTGGCTTTCAAAACTGATTAAGGTGTCGAGAAAAACAAAGCAAAAATATGTACATAAATCAACTAATCATCAACAAACGCAAATAATCGAAACATCAAAAGGCATTATGGGATGTACCATACGATATATCCTTTACAGAAATAATAGTACAAACAATTTAGATGAGTGGAATTTTGGAATAATCGGGTTAGATTTCTTGAAACTAGAGAAGTGGAATGCATAAAAACAACGCGTATACCCCCGGCTTGATGTCACTGCATGAAGAGACTCCCGGTCAATGCGCCTTCTGAATTCATGAACCATAATCGACGGCTTTCTTTTGTACTGAAATCTGCGTTTCTCTCATGGACGGATAAAATAGCCCCAGGGCTTTAAGGTTCTGACTCGAAGAAAATGTGACGACTGTTTGGTTGAATTATCTTATCTTAAGGGTCTGTTTACTAAAAAAAAAAAAAGTATAAATAATTTTTTTTTTAAATAAAACAACAACTACAAAACAGCACACATACAAAGAGAGGGAATTGGAAAACAAGTTTGCCCTTTGACCTAACAGATGAATGCTATGTTATAATTTAATGTCTTTAATGTGATCATCTTAACCGTAATGTTTTCAAGAAATAAGGTCTTCCAAATCTAGTCTGTTGGGGAAAATAATTAAAAAAATACTATTAATAATAATTAAAAGTATACACGATTTTGGGCGAAAACTCCAAAACAAACAACAACAACAACAACAACAACAACAACAACAACAACAACAACAACAACAACAACAACAACAACAACAACAACAACAACAACAACAACAACAACAACAACAACAACAACAACAACAACAACAACAACAACAACAACAACAACAACAACAACAGCAGCAGCAGCAGCAGCAGCAGCAGCAGCAGCAGCAGCAACAACAACAACAACAACACAACAACACAACAACACAACAACACAACAAAACAACAACAACAACAAATATTGTAATAATTGAGCATTCCACTTGACTCCTTATAACTTTAAACATTTTCAGGGTAATATTCTGTTCTGAAGAGGAAATGTAGAACTCGTAACTCAAAAGACTGTCGTTACATTTGCAATATAGCTCTGAGTGTAAGTGTTGTATGGTATAGTAGCTGAAGTAAAACAGACTTCCGTCATGGTGAAGTCGCTGGCGGTGTCACTTCCCTAAACAATCATTTTTTTTCAGATTTTTCTTTTTCTTCTTCTAGTTTAAAAGAGGAGTGAGTCACTGAGCTTAAAGGAAGGAGCAATCTTTTCAGAGGTCCATGGGATGAACAAAGGCTGTTATGACTTTTGTTTCGCTGTCTGTTCGGTTGTTAACAGTGCTAGTGTTGTTCGGTTCTTTAGGAAAAAGACCTTTGTCACGGCGGCTTGGCCTTTGGAAGCTTTTGGACACTCTAGGAAACTGCTTTGAGATAAGGTTATATCGGTCATCAATAACGCTGTGGTGATTGAGTTTGCCCAACAAATACTCTGAATTGTGATCGTTAGATGATTTTGGTCATGAGGCCAACTCTCGAACTGACTACTCTAACCCGTAGGACTGAACATGCCTGTGTAGAGAACACTATTACGAAATGGTCAGTTATAGGTGTTGGAGAAAACCCAAGCCCTTCTAGTCCGATCCGGCATTTGGCCCGGTACCCACCTACTTGGAAAGAAATACCAAATACAATATGTTCAAGTGTGAACTTCTTCGACGAATCAGGAATCCGTAAATGGGCCATCGTTTAACAAATTGTCTGGAATCTTTTAGCTCAGCTCCTTTTGCACGGGTTGCTGTCACTAGTCAGATTCAATGTACTAATAAAACATAATAAAGGGTAATTTTCGTCTCACCTGGCTGAGACCAGACCGAGGCTCGACGGGCAAAGTGTGGTCTGATCCTTTGTTGGTGTTCGGGGAAGTGGTATTCATTGCTGCTGTTGTACATTGGGTACTAGACAACGGAAACAGTCATAACGATGTCACAGCAATCAACAACGGTCATGAATAACATTTTTCAATCGGCCATTTTTCTCTTCTATCTAAATTCGTTTGTTTTTATTTTTTTGTTCTTTATTTTGTGTTTTTTATTCTAACAATAAATACATATAATCATTCTAGCGCGAGAACTTTCGCCCATGATAAAATTGTTTTATCTTGTAAAAAGAAAAAAAAGAAACAAAAAAGAAACCAATTAAAAAAAATCATATAAAAACTAAATAAAGAGTAATAACAACAACTTATATAATACATTTATATATCAACAAGACCAGCGACAATCTATTTCATTAACGTAAGTTTAAGGATGCACAAAGCAGACGCTGATATCCTGTATGTGAATTCCCTCCCGTTAGATCATATAGCAGTTTCTTGGACTAGTAGTATTCGGTAACAACCATTGCACTCACAAGACGAGTCTCCATGCTTATGCGACATCCGCATCCTCTTAATGGGACGGTTTATCTCAAAAACATCAATCATTTATAAAAGGTGCTGCTTCCAAAGTGAACATGCTTGGGTTTAGTAAATTAAGCGTGCACTCGGTGTATAGCGTTTGGATTTGGAGGCAGAAGCTGACATCGTTTAAGCGGCAGTCTCTATTACAAGTCACGCCGGCAGCGAGATTACATGCGGTAGAAAGTCATCGACACGGTTTATGAAGTCGTGATTGTACAATTTAAAGAATATTTAGGTTTTTTTTACCTGTGAGGTGTTTTGGGGTTCTGCACGGCTGCAGGTACTAGGTCACAGCTAGACTGATCGAACAATTAAAGTATCAGTAAAAACATCAATAAAGGCTGTCGCAAAACTAGCAGCAACAGCAACAGCAACAAAAACAAAAAGCAACGACAAAAACAACAACAGCAGAGCAGCAGCAGCAACAGCAACAGCAGAGGCAACAACAGCAACATCAACAGCAACAGCAACAGCAGAGGCAACAACAGCAACAGCAACAGCAACAGCAACAACGACAACGACAACGACGACGACGACGGCGAGGGCGACGACGGCGGCGGCGACGGCGGCAGCGGCAACGGCAAGAGCACGAAAAATAAAAGTAATACAGCAGCAACATCAACAGCTACAACGGCAGCAGTAGCAACGGCAGCATTAACAGTGGCAGGGGTATGACCAACAACCGGCTCCAACATCAGTTAAGCCAAGAACAACATTTAGGCTACACAAAAATAAACATCAATATTAACATCAACACCCAAGCAAACAGCGCCAAAAAACACACCAAAGTACTCGACATATACAAGGCTTTTCGAAATGATTAAAGTCTGTATGCGTGTAATTGTTGTAGGTGATCGAATTACAACTTGGATCTGGCTGTCTTTTCTTGACAACTCTTTTAAAACGTTGATTTGTAAACCGCGGCTGTCTCAAAATCAAACATGGATTTAGTTTTTCTTTAGAAAGAGTAGATTGTCAAATGTGGTCATGGTCCCCCCCCCCCCAAATGAATAGTCAATTCTGACCCGCTCGATTGCTGAGTGACAATTGATATGAAGGCTTGACGATAGCAGAAGTCTTTGTATGTTGTCAATATTGACATTGGCTTCTGGGGTAATTGGAAGTGTCCTTAAAGGTAAGGGTGGTGTAGGTCATGAATTCTCTATCCGGACTGCCACTTTAAACCACCCGCTTCGAACTATTGCAAGTAACAGTAGATTCCAGGCTTTGTACTGGGTTTAATTACGACAGAGGACATCAATATATAACCATGACAGCTTGTTCGTGTAATTGATTGTCCAGCAACTAAACCTTATGACGTCATTTGATATCTCCTTCATCAATGTAAAATGAACAGTTTGCTAAACCATTGCCTTACAATACAGCAACCAAAAAGAACAGGGTTAATAGAAAGCCATTTTGTGAGATCGGTTTGAATGATATCTGGTGGAGTGACTTGCTGAGTCACAGGTGAAAGCTTTACTTTGAATTCGTGAGACTAGAGACAGTTGCTGTGTCACGTGGTTCGGGGCAAGCTGTTGCCAATACTAATGAATATGTATGGACCAGGCTTTGCCCATCTGGAGGCTGCTGTCAACAGTTTGCCCCAACCATGCAATGTGTGCACCGCTGTCATTGATCTGGGGGAATCCATTTTTGAGAAGTCTTTCTATTACCTTGTTTTGATCTCGTCTTCTGACAATGAGGGCGCTGTGCATGTTTAGTTCCCCTGAATGAACTTGAGAACTCTTGAGTGACTGGCAGGTGCGGCAACCTCCCATGTAGAGAAATAAAAAAAAGTGTTATCATTATATTGGTATTACTCATTGTAATATAAAAAACA
Organism: Pisaster brevispinus; assembly: GCA_023634235.1. Lineage (NCBI taxonomy): Eukaryota > Metazoa > Echinodermata > Asteroidea > Forcipulatida > Asteriidae > Pisaster > Pisaster brevispinus. The sequence goes on along the minus strand of JAMKCF010000014.1, from coordinate 1,761,553 downwards.
AACTTTGATTTTCACCTGAATGTTTTTGCATGTATTCATGTGCTTGTCATTTGTATGTTTTTGTTTTTTTACATATGAACTTCTTTTGATTTTGACCAACAAATCGAAATTGCAATTAATAACACATTAATTTACAATTATTGCTGTTCTCTTTCCAGGAGGTAACTGTTTATCTTGATCGAGCTGAGGAAGTATGTTTCATAATGAAGCTTAACACATCACAGGTAGTCCAGCCCAAGACACTGTTGGAAGCTTTTGTCAGATATCTTGTAAGTTTCTCAAGTTATAACCATTGTTTTCATTAGTTTTCCTTGTGATAAACACAAGAATGCTCCTACTTGACCAAGCAGAACATGGCTGCAGCTGCTGCTGCTGCTGTTGTTGTTGTTGTTGATGATGATTATATTGATATTTCGTTATTGAATCGTCACGGTAGTTTGCAGGCCTGATAGTCCACGGATGACTTGGGAGTCAATTGCCTCTTTGCCCCTAGTCATGGCCTCGTTGTCCCATGAATTTTTCCAATGGCATTTTGAATTTCCTCTATAAAGGTGCTTCATACTAAGGACATATGTGATTATGTTACATCATTTATATACTGTTTAACTTCATAATTATTTTTGCAATCATTTTATGCTTTTCATTTTGTTGTTTTCCTTTTCAGGACAAATAGTCATAAGGGACCCATTGTTAATCTGTTGTTATGTTGTTTTTATGCGCATTTTTTTTATATATTTCATCATCTTTTGATATTTTGCACTTGTATTTGCATTTTTGCATATTTAAAATCACCGAATTATTGCCTATGTTGTTACAACTCTTGTGTGTATGTGACTTTTTTTTTTAATCATTGCCAACCTTTTGTTTTCCAACATTTCTCTTCCTACATTTCTCTTACAGCTTGAATTTGAATGTTTGCGATGTTCATACATTTCCCATTTGTATGTGCAAGTTGTAGAGGCAAAGTTATTTTACGCCGACTGCACTAACATTTGTTTTGATTTTCAGGTGTGATTCAAACGATATCATTATTTATAGAGATTCCAGTTTATTGAATTGGAAATGTTAAATTGCATACATTTGGTGCCAATCATTTGCTGCAAACTTTCCTTGAACCTTATTTTTCATCTTAAATTAGACTTTTCAATTATCCAAAGTAATCCAATTGTGTTTTTGAATTATTTGTGGCTGTATACATGGCTGGCGTATACCAGACTATTTAAGTGTAATTATTTTAATTTTACATTTGTGTTGACCATTCTGCTTTATAAATAATACATCAAATGAATAACCGTTTACTATAACGGTTACAACCGTCTATATGAACTGTGAAAACATAAGGTTTAACTGTCAACTCTGGCAATAAATAAGCAAATAAGTATAGTTAATTAAGAATACCTTTATTTATAGACCATGTAACCCGTGGCATACATGTTGACAACAGAGCCACAAAGCCTGGACTTCTAACAGGCACAATCTGTACAGAGCTCAATGGAAGAAAACACAAAAGCTTTCATTTCAGGGAGATTACACAGTACAATTTATGTTAACCGTTAATCACATTAAAGGGGCACATCTCAAAACTTGTTGAGCTGTTTCTTGTTTCCTGGTAAACAAAGGTTACATGGTCTTTCAGCTGTCTGTCGGGAATCAAATGTTTCCCCTTTAAAGCTCCAGCTATGCCTCTGTCCATGTATTCTGAGTTTTATGTATAATGTTATTACCCATCAGTCAGGCCTAATCGTAGTTACTTAAGCCGTTTCCGAGTTGGTACCTACGGCTACATGAACCTTTGGGACACTTGGTGGCAGCATACGTACTAGGTACTTCTGAGCAGTTACGCACCGTCCTTCTTGGCAGAGCTTTGGGTTTACCTAGTCTGCTGCCACCTAGCGTCCTTAAAGATCTCCCATCGTTTTGTTTAATCTGCCTCCACTAAATGACTTAAATAAACATGTAATAGTTGCAGGATAAAACAACTCTTATTTGTACATTTTCAGAAGGGTGATTTCTCGCTTGATTTCGATGTGATTCGCGAGGAGATGCACGTTGATGGACCGCCTATTTCCGACGTTTCCCATTTCGGTGCGGGAACGGATATCCTCTGCCATGACCTGCCCGTATATCGCCTGACTCATTCAAACTCAAAGGGTAAGGCAGCAGTCTATGAAACTCCTAAACTTTTTTGTTTCTTCTTCTTTGGTGCTAGATATGGGCCGTGGTGTACCCTTATGGTGTACCCGTTTAAATAATTGCTTTCATTTAATTATTATTTTAATTGAAAAAGTAACTGACTACCGTATCAATAGTAATGTTTGTTTGTTTCTCTCTCACCTACACTCTCTACAGCACTGCGAAAGAGAAGCATATCATCTCCGAAACACACTGTAAAATACTTCAATGGTCGACACATGGTGGAGCTTACAGTGGACTTCTAAGGCACCAACTCATCAACCTTGATAGTTTTGTTGTGACTGTTCTGGCGTTTGGATAAACTTTAATTAATTTACCAATATTTTTCCATGACAAAATTTTGAGTGAAAATTATATAAACTCGCTGTCCTTACATGAAGGCTTGCCACCCAAACCATTTCCCTTTTTTTTCCTAAGGAAAGAAACAAGCTTTACCAATGACAAGTTCAATAGTCCTTAACGGGAAATTTATTATAATTATTTTATTATATTTATTTATTTTTATTTTTTTCAATTGCACAAAATAAACAAAAATTTTTGAATGTTAACGTTATTTTGCAGTTTAGTTATTTGTTGCGTTTTTGGATCACTGTCCAACAACATTGTATCAGCAACTCGAAGCGTATCCGAAATTCAATAGAACAAAATTAACCATAATTAATGAAACTGTGACGTAATACCTTGGTAAAATACACGCATGTCACTAATGGTTTTCTGTAAGGTTCATGTATGACGACGCGTATTTTGTTTTTACTTGTCCAATGTCTAAGGTATAAGAGCTGATTTTAAAATATAATATGACATTTTTGATGTTCAGGATGGTATTGAACCCATACCATTGCGTAGCTACCACTTTCCACGTAGAGTGTACAGTTCCACATTGAGTTGTCGTGCGGTGTTGCGAGCCAATTTGGCTTGTGGCGACCGGAAATGCCGGCCGAGGTCGAGTTGACTTTCCTTTCCATCTGTGTGACGTTTACATGTGTACCCGTATATGCATGTGTAAAATAAATATCGTAGGAACACGTTGTGACGTTGGAGTCATTCAAGCATGTCATCATCCAGTAATTGAATAACAGTGACAGTTGACATATGAGTGTATTTCATATTTCATGGAGCCCTAACAGCCCTAGAGGAAAGTCTAAACTACCGCCTCTTTCGGAACAATACATACAGTAACCACACAACTATTGATACGTGTACGAAGTAAGCCACCACCTTCATCGTGGAGCCACCTTCTCCGTCACGTTCCCTGTCTTCACTGCCATTAATGAGTTAGTATCGTTAAACTTTTAAAAAGGGAACCAGACTACCCACTACCCCCCCCCCCCCTCCTTCACTTTCGGTTCGGTTAGATTTGATTTGAAGTCCCGGTGGGGGGGGGGGGTGTAAAACAAGATGGTGGCTCTACGATAAATGTCTATTGTACATTCACCTGAAGGAGATTGTGTAGAATTCAACCAAAGTGCACGCAGCATGCAGTGTAAATAAGTGTTACATAACAATAGTGTATTGTGATCTGCCCAATCTTAATGAAGGTGGTTGTAATTTAATGTAACGTTCGGCAACATTTTGCTATTATTTCGCTCGACCCAAATTCCAGGTTGGGTTAAAACGGAGTTTCAAGTTGTGAATAACGCCCTCTATCAGCATTTTTTGTCCGTGCGGTGCGCGCAACTCTGCCGATGAAACGCAAGAATGTTGATATGTACGAGCACCAATTGGGCCTCTTATACAGTTGGGAAGGTTCAACAAAAAGCCCACAGTCAGAACCACTGCATGCTCTTCTCTAATGTACAGAGCTGTGTAATGTATAAATAAAGTTGCGACATAGAGGGACCAGTTTTCTTCGGTCACGTGGTTGCTGGACGCCATTTTCGGTCCAATTGCAGCCCAACTCAAGGGGCAGACTAGTCTGGCACGCTGTTATTCGCCCATGCGTTTTATTGACTTTTTTTCTTTACATAGAATGGTTTTTAACAGCGTTGTTACAACTCTCTCTCAATACGGCTCTGCTAATGGATCGGAAAGGGCGCCCTCAAAAGCTTGTTCACATTATTATAATGATTTCCTTGCGAACCGGTAGTGTATAGATGATCTTTCAGGGATGTGATTTTTCCGTTTTAAACCGGAATTCTGTTTTTTTTGCCCTTAAAAAAAAAGAAATTCCGGTTTTTTTTTGCCCCCCCCAAAAAAAAAAAATATATATATATTTATTTATTTATTTTTTCTTTTTAAGATCAAATTCATAAAAATATGAAGATAAAACCACAAAATAACGCCCAAATTGCAGAGTAGGGCTTTTAAAACCAAAGATAAATGTTAATATTGGGCTTCATGCTCGCAAGTTTTCGAGCTCGCATGCTTTCGCTCTTTGCGCTCAGAGTTCAGGTTTTTTTCTCAACAGCCTATCACATCCCTGATTTTTGCAAAAACTTGAGTTTAATATTGTTTTTGAGTGAGCTATATTTGGAGTGAGTTTCCAAAATGTTGGATAAACAGACATGCCGCAGGACCACTGAAGAAATTTTAAAAAATTCTTACCAGTACCAAAGATGTTTATAAATATTGGTAGCCTGCCCAAATCTGGAATTTGAATTTGGAGTTCAAATGAACGAATACCTAAAAGCATTGTTAAATTAATAGTGTAAATTTTCATTTCGCATGCTCGAATAAAATTAATGTTAAATTGCGTAACTGTGCTACTGCTGGGCATGTACTGCTTTTATGCGCGAGTAATTAAGCAAACTAATTAATTGGAACGTGAACAAGACACCAAGTATTATAGTTGATTTTATATATTTTTTGTCCCTTTTAATTCTCTAGTTGCCCCTTTAAACATTTTTTTTCTTCATATTTGTTATTAGTTTACGTATTGTTTTTATTGACAATACGTGACTATTGCTATTCTATTTTTTTGTTCTCTTCAAACCACGGCTAGGCCCTTTACTCTTTTTATCAGTTTTATTTAAGAATTGTTGATTTCCCCCTTTGTTTAACCACCCTCGGAGTGAGGACATGAAAGACTGACTGTTCCTTTTCGTGCCATGGAAGTCAGAGTCCTTATTGTATATTGAACACGGAGAACGCGACCATAATGGCGGCAGCGAGACGAACGTTAGTGTGTGCCGTTTTTGTTGTTGACCATTGTTTTTGTTATTTCCGTTGTATTATGCATGGACATGTCACAATTGACTGTAAGTAAAGCAAAACAACCGATACATTTTGTAAATTCTTGACATTATAAATTAAAATAAAAGATCTTTTAAATTGAAGAAAGTGTCATTTTCACATTGTTATATTTTATTCCAAACCTCCAAGGGAGACCGCAAGGGCTAGATAGCTCCGTTAAACCGGATGTCGTTGGTTCAAATCCCGCTCTAGTAATGTTTCGTTGTTCAACCCCAAATCAGTGTTATGTTTAAACCTGCACCTTTTCAGAAATGGTGTGATTTTGAGTGACGATGGCACTTTTGTTCGTAATCGTCTTTGTCAATTTCGTTTCGTTTTGGAGATAATAGAAGCCAAGTAGCTTTTTAATTATCTAATTGTCATGGCATATGACGTCATCTTATAAAACAAAATATCGCAAGAACACAGCTGCTGCCGTGTATTGTCTTGTATCGGAAACAATCGGAGTCTCTCAGTATGTAATTAACACTATATCTTTGGAGTGTAAATATAAATAAACACAGCTGTTTAACTGTTCAACTTAGTACGTCTGTTAAATAGAACCGATCAAATTAAGAAACACATTTCCAGCCCGTTTCAGATTCGCTGCACTTCTCTTGAAGTTAAATCCACGAAGTTTTCTTTCCGTTTGCGAAATCGTGTGCTACGATTCGGTGAGTGTCTGGATTTGTTTCATTAAGTTAAGGTGGGTTGTTGAGTTGTTCATTACGAATTGATCCAATACAGAAAGTCAGAACATGTTTTATAGACAATCAGTTTAACGGAAGAAAATTATGTAAACTTTAAATGATCATAACTTATTAGGTGTATTTTGAATGAAAAACTCGTCTCATCCTTCCGCGCTTAAAGGAATTATTTATTTATTTATTTTTTATTTTATTTTAAGTTTATTTATCACCAATCGCGGTTATATTTATTCAAAATGTGGGATCTCTCTTAACAGAAAACCGGCATCATGAGAGTTGTGTTAACTCTACTCAGCCTCATCATACTCGCCACCTCAGCATGGCCTCTACCCGATGTCGCCCATGCGACCATGAGGCTATCAGCCTTACGGAGAGCTAGCGTACCTCTCACCCGTAACAAAAGGTTCATCACAACTTCTCTATCTGGTCGGCGAGGTAAACGTCTGATCTTCCCGGAATCAAGATATCCAACTCCAGTCGGCTCCCCAAGAAAGTTATCTCTACAGTCGAAACCAGGCTTGGATGTTAACGCTTCAGGAGGGTCTGCCGAGGCGATGATTAACAACCTCTTGCGGGAACATACACGGCGAGGTCCAGTCAACTTTCGTGTAGATGAAGAGGTACCCGTTAAGGCCGTTTCACAAGGAGGGTCCGTTGAGGCTATGATCGGCAACCTCCTGCGGGGCAGTTCACGACGGGGTATGGGGTACTCGGCATCTGAGGAAGACTTGCCCGTTGAGGCTGATGCCATTGGACGGGAGCAGGGCCATGGCGACGACAACCCCGTGAAACGCTTCATTGGGTTGGAACCAGGGCACACAACGAACCTCAAGGGTGACCCCGTGAACTCTCCACGCTATCCTGACGAGCTGCAGTCCGCAGCAGGGTTGATCTCACGTGTAATGGCAGGCAGACGCGATTCTGTCATTCATCAACCGAAGCAAGTAGCCTCACTACAAGCCGTCGCTGGGATTTCATCCTCAAACCACAGCCAAGATCACCCCAACGAGGCGCTCAATCTGTCTACCCTGGAAAGTCTCCTTGAGCAAATTCTAGCTATAAAATTGGCAAAGAATGCGGCAAACCGCAATTTGTAATGATAACCAATAAAACCTTTGCAGGAAATACCTGTTAAAATCTACTCTTGCCAGCTATTCACGCTGTTAAAAGATGTATTTGCCACCAGAAGAACGTTTCAAAAGGAAACCAGTAAAATTGCACAATACAAAACATTATAAATTATCACAACGAAGATCCGGCCTTCTGAACAGTGTTATTTATACACATCTTATTTGATTTTCAGTTCGACATCCAAAAGCAGTTTTAACAGCTGCAGCTGTATCTCAGTTGAAGTAAGTTCGAAAATTAATTAAATTCGCAATCTCGTGAATTAATCGTATGGTAGTAATACAAAAAAAAAACGTTTGAACGGTTGTCATTTATTGAAATGGACTCCTACACAAACCTAGGCTAGGAAATTGCTTACCGAACGGCCCTCAAAATTTAATTACTATAATATTTCAGCAAAAGATTCTCTTTGCATTATATTCTCTGTTTTGATCTAATTATAATTGGCAACTTGCATTGCATTTTATTCTAAACTTTCCAAAATGGAAGTTTCTAAAAATGTAGTGTCATTGTCGTAGTTTTCTAGTCTGCTGCTGTTGGTTGTTTGTTTTGTTGTTGGTGTTAATGTTTTTGTTTGTAGTACTATTTGTATTGTAACTAGTAGTACTATTCAGTATTACTACAGTGTTAGTAGAATAATAGTTATAGGGCTACACATGGATGGAGACATGGCTACCCATGGGTTGAGCTATGGTATGGGCTACTCATGTGGAGGGTTGGTTTAGACTAAAAAACTCATCGCTGCTCAACATCTAACTCGGCCTGTGTAAGTTCACCAGCTTCGTTCTGTTGTGACACAGCGGTAAAACAAACTTACTTCAACCCCGTGTCACCTACACCTACCAAACACTAAACGATTGTTGAAAAGGGGGTATGCATTTACCATTAACGAATTTGTCATGCGGCTGTTGTACTATAAATAGAATGGTAGTCTACAAACTGTTTTAATTTTTTTTTCAACAAACAAACAACCAAAACAAACACGCACAAAAGAAACAACCAAACACCCCAATACACTACACGCGTCATACAAATGTATAATTGTACATACAATTACCGGTATTGGGCCACAACATGGTGTTGCTGTTGATTCATTCCCCCCCCCCCCCCCCTAAGCCTCCTCTTGCTGTTGTATACTTGTTGATATTGCAGCTATGTTGGTTATGCTAATTGCACTATTAGCAATGTCGGCCATTTTGGCGTTGATCGGTTGTCGGATGACACGGTTTCGTGCCAAGAAACATTACGTAATAATAGACCAAGAAATCGGAAGTCGGTTAGAAATATAAATACATAATTAATGACTTATCGTCAATATGCTTTGCTAGATTACATATGACCGGCCGGTATGAGAATTCCGATGGGCATGACTGCGGGGATGTTGGTTGTCGTGTAGTAACCATAGATTGATAGTACATTGTCGCCATGAATGATGTACAACGTTTAAGTTAGGGTACATGATAACAAATTTATAATTGCGAATCAGAAAAGTGATAACAACACTAACATTTTACACTGAAGCTGGATAAATAATCACAGAACAGGGCAGCATTTTAGGCCTAGGGTGAACGAAAGCTTTTGTTCCCGTTCCCTACGGACAAACACTACAATAAACAAACAAACAAACACACCAACACCCCAACAGCACTAACTAACATGAAAACCTGGAGGAACTAAGACAAAACATCATCTATAAATATGTCATAACTTTTCTTTATGGAACTGAGCTCTAATTTGTTTACAAAATTTGACAACAAGTTGTATACCACACATTGGTGTTTGATTTTTAACCAACAGCTGCATTTTAGGACACATGCAGATGCGAACAATGTCATCATTGTAAATAAAAGAAGAGCTTTCGGTTAAAAATTACACAATTTCTTGTTTGAGACTATACCAGAGTAAAACCTGTTTCACCAATGCTGATTCATCGTCTGTTCTATTATTGTATCCAATTGTTTTGATTGGGTCATGCCAACTGGCGGCACCTTCAAGGGTAGGGTAGACGCACGCCTTAGATTTTGGCGGTGTCATGTTGCACTGATGCGGAGTGTCCCCTTAATGTAGCCTTTCGTCAAGGCTTTCGTTAACCTTTGTGGCCGTGAAGCGACTGGAACGGAGACCACACGAACAAGCGGCGAGGCCACACCATGGACTTGTCCAGCTTGTCAGTCAATTTTTACGTTTTTCTTTATTTCTTGAAAATGTTGCTACCCTCCAGGGGTATCAAAATTGCAAACAAATAAACGATGTGGTCAGCATATTTTCACCTATTCTGCATTTTGATTGGTTAAACTTTCAGCACTTTACTTATTTGCATTAAACATGTGAACGATTTATGTTTGAGTCTTTATGGATAATTCAAAAAAAAAAAAAAAAAAAAAAAACAACAACAACATGGCTTCGCCATAATTGCACGTGCGCATGTGACCTCTATTTCCAGTCGCTTCGCGGCTACGCAGCTTTGTCTAATCCACGAAGGCCTTGACGAAAAAGCTCTTCCAAATGCAAAAATCTACCGAGTCGCTCTATAAAGTCAAAGTGGAATTCATATCATGAAAAAAGAAAGAAACATTAATTAAGGGGCAAAAAGAGTAATGCGTTCCACAAGGATGATTATACACAATCAAGATACGGGTCAGATGATTGAGCCAGCCCACCGAACAAAGAAACCATTAGCCAAGCAGAATACTAGCACTTTAAAAGCAATCATGCAGGATTGCAACCTGAATTTGGCCTTGTTGGATGTTGTTTATTACAAGGTTTTCGTTTATGATGATCCATATCTGTAAACTCCTACCGTGGTACACAAATTCCCTCGTTGTTGTTGTTGTTGTTGTTGTTGTTGTTGTTGTTGTTGTTGTTGTTGTTGTTGTTGTTGTTTTTGTGTGTGTGTTTTTTTCTGACAGTAAAACGTTCTTCAATTTGAAAAAGGAAACTACTATTAATCGAATTGTTTTCAACTCGATTATACGGGATCGATTAAGTCGTCTGGAATCTATTTTGGGACAAAATACCATTTGTAGACCCCTCCCCATCCCCAGACCCCCACCCCAGCCCCAAGTAATTCTAGAGGTACACGGACTCAGTAGGAATTGCATTGCTTCGGCGAGGGACCGTGCTAGTCTCGTTCGTGTTTGAACATTTTGTCGACCACTTCGTTCTCAAGTACATTAATTTAACGCGTGAAGGAAACAAACTCACACACTTAACGGTTCCCAATGTTCGAAAACGCGTGAGAATTGCATAGTCTATAAGCGGTGCGCTTATTTGAGCCGTAATTACTCGTCGAATCCCTAACTTATACATCTGGGTGAGGAGAAGAAATTATGTTGATACTGCTCTACAGACAACAACATGGCAACCCCAGAAGGCATTTCAGTATCCCGGCAACGCATCCAAGGAATGATTAAGCCTATGGTATCCCTTTTTAATTACCGTAGTTATGTTAATGTCACTTCGATTTCTCATTTTACTGCATGGTACTATGCAAAAAGAAAATATATAAATAAAATAAATAAATAAATGGTTGTGGATTTATCGCTTACGTGTAAGTATACATAACAACATCACCTTGTCAAGCAAAACCCAGAGTTTCATCACAAACAAAAATGCATTTGTAATAATAATTTCGTTCGGACATGGAACTCAACAGACTGTTCATAATATTATAGTTTAAGTTATGCATTATCTAACTAGACTTTACTGCGAGCTCTACCAAGTTCTGTCTTGCATCTGACAGCTTGGGCAGTTTGTACTTAGTTTTTTTTTTTTTTTGGAAAAGTCCCATTGAAAATCTCTTTAAAGCTGTACTTAGAAATAAGAAGAATACACTCTATAAGTCGAAACGTCCTACGTTGAAAACATAAAGTGGATTTTCATGCAGTTGTGTCCTCGTTGACTGATAAAAAAAAGGTGACTTGACCGCGTAGAACTGTGTGAAAATAGCCTCACCCTCTGGTTTGCGCACTGGAAGCCGGACACGCGTCGTGTTTACATGCGATTTCCGTCAGTACCGGGATTGTCACCACACTCGACCTAAGAATTTTGTTTCTGCTGTTTTTGCTCAGTCGTTTTTTCAGTTTGACCAAATATACATGTGTAAGGTACTTGTGATCGTGGAACGCATGAATGAATGTTGAATCAGCTGTCACAGCGGACTTTGTTAACCTTCAAAATTGATTGGTAAGTAACAAAAGTGTGGACGAGGGTTATTGTAAACAAGACAATTTGTGAAATTCGTGATATACAGTGTTTTGGAGAATTTTTTTTATTATTATTATTTTTTTTTAGGCAGGCCGTTCGCTGTAGATCCGGTAGCAATGTTGGTCTTCGTTTTTGGCAGAATGCAAACTAGCAATAGTATTCTACTGGATTGGTAGAGCTGAAGAAAGACAATTGTCAATTGTTTGCAAGAACTAGCAAACCCGTGGAATTTTGGGCTTAACCCATTGTGTGTGAGTCAGGAGAAAATAGTGGGAAAAAACATGCACAGTTTTCAGCATGTAAACACATTGTCCTTAATTTGGAATGTTTCGCTGTTGCGTATTTTTTAGGTTTTCAGATATAGTTTTCTCGTATGACCTCATCCAAGAGGAAAATATATTTCACAGAAAGAAACAAATGGTTCTAGTATGAACTTCATAATAAGCTTTCAGACTAAAATTAAACAATGATATTTTTAGCCTTACCAATCCTGTTTAATACCTTGAAATATTTATTATCAACTGTGTTTTGGCTTGAAGTATGTGTGCAAGTTAGAGTTACTGCGGGCAATTACGAGTATTGCATTTATTTATATTTGAATGAAGTGCATCGTAAAGTATTTAGTTATGAATGCAACTGTAATAAAGCTGACAGCAATTTGCAACAATATGGCATACATCATTCAATATACGCATCTAAGTCATTTTCAGTATTTAAAAAAAAAAAAAATAAAAAATAAATCCAGATTATTTCGTTAATCTGACTTTGTAGTCGTGAATGTGCGGGCCGCTTTTTTTGTACATTGTTATTTATTTATTTATTTATTTAGTTAACAATTTGTTTAAACAAAAACAAAACAGCAACATAAACACAAAACAACAACAACACATTCGCAAATGCAAAATTGTGCAGTTTTGCCACAAAAATAACCAAATCAGAAGCATCTCTTATTCAAACAAAAGCTTTTTTTAGCTGTCTAGTTTTCCGATATTGGCACACTCTAAAAACGTTAGGTAAAAATTATTGGGTAAAGTAATTTTGACCATTGTTTGGTCGATATTGATCCCATTATTGGTATACAAGTTGGAAGTTTGTACCAAACTTATGAGTTGAGTTGGTCAGTTTCAAAGTACCTTTTATTGGTTAATCGAAACCTAATTGGTGGCTGCAATAAGCCCAACCCACCTGTTGGTTAACCATTACTTAGTAAAAGATATTTGGTTTTACCTTAAGACCAACAGATGGTCTCTTGTTCTCCATCATATTGGTTTAAAAGTGTTTAACCAACATTGTTTTTAACTCTGTATGGCGCGCGCAAGGTGTTCCTCGCTCATGGTGTTTCCCATTTTAAAAATGTGCATTGTAAAAGCACGTATTAAGCTTTTTACTAATACTTTTAAATAGTTTCTGTACGCAGTATTATTATGTTTGTTTGTGATATATGTGTTTATTTTTGAGTTACTTCAAAACAACATGCATCTAAATTTATTTACTTTTTACAATGGGAATTTGTTGAATTATTTACATCCTTTTCTTCGGCTTGTATTTATTTGTATTTTATGCAGGCCTTAGTTTTGAAAAAGGTGTTTTTTGGGGGTATATGTTAATGTATTTCTTGCTGTCTTCTTATTTCACAAACACACAGCTGATATAAACTCTTCTCTGCTGACAAGCAACACATAAGATCCCAAAATTGTGAATTTCGTTCTCTTTGCTTTAATATTCTCATTTCATTTTTTGTAGCTTCTCCTTTGTTATAGCATTTTCCAATCCACAATATAATTTGTTATCTCGTTCTAAATGTCCAGTCTATATCTACTTAGATGGCCGTGCTCCTGGGCAAGGTCCCCGGGTAATGCATTTTCACACATAAAACACATTAATGCTGATTACATTCTGTCTATAATGAATGTTACATATTCCCATTCGAGCATAACCACGCACGCAAATATCTGTTCTTTTCTTGGTGTTCTTAAAATCGTCATTTCATGCGTATGCGTAATGGACGTTGAATCTAATTTAAAATCCATTTCGCAGAATAATGGTCTCGTGAAATAGTAACTGTTAACATTCCGGAAATGCTTCTGTTCAAAATGACCTCGATAAAAAAAATAATAACAATAAAAAAATAAAAAAAATAAATAATAATAATAATAATAATAATAATGCTTAGCATGATGGAATTGAACCTGTCCAAGGAAATTGTTTTGTAATTTATTCTGCAGCGTTACAGAAACGTAGACAAATTATTTTTCATCATGAATCGAGTACTTGTTCTTTACCTTCTATAACAATAGCCAGCCAGACAGGCACTGGTGTAACCGGGTGAAGAAGGGGGGGGGGGAGGGGGAGGGGTGGCATGATGGATACCCATCTCCCTCCATTTTGGCTTTTGACTTTTTCCAAAGCAAAATGTTGCATGCGTTTTAATGTGATAAATTCAAAAATTGGAAGCTATTTTCTCATTTACATGCAGACGATGTATTTGTTTATATTCTCACGTCAGATTATTTTACACAAAAAATACTAAAATGGCATAAAGGAGTGCTGAAAGGAGCTAGTAAATACATTGTATTATTTGTTTTGCTTAAATATGTTATTTTAGTTTCGGCACTGTGAAGATAGGTGCGTTTGGATTACAATATTTACGCAATGAAAATCGGCAGAGCTTTTGTACAATTTGTTGTTTCTAAAATTTCGTTTAAACATTTTTGGACTCTCGGAAATGTTTGTCCCTTGTCAGAAAATTAACTCATAAGTACGTGATTTTTTCTTGCAAACATTTCGTTGGTAGTCTGCAATCATAGACGGGTACTCTTACCACATGCATTGAAATTGAAGCTGTCTCAGACCCCTTAAAAGCACAATACTCTTTGGAATACAATAACCTGCTCATAAATTATTCATAACATTAATCAATTCACATTCCGTTGTTGAACTCTGCATGATGTAAGTATGCATAGCGGTTCCCACCAGCTTCTCTTGCAAACAATGTGCAGACAGACCATACCGTGTGGAGTGTTGACGGAAGTGGTGACCTCAGGGTCGGTATGGGGTCACAGTTTGGAATTGGATAATGTGCCCTGTATGTTTGCGTGACTTCTCCTTGACCCATCATTTGAAATACGACGTTCAAGCACTCTCTATTCTAAATGCATGAAATGCAACATTCCTTGCTGCGACGGAGCCCCTCCCCCCACCTCCATGGTAAAGTTGAAAATAATGGTGTGTAGTGGGTGGAGGGTAAAACAAAAATTCAGTAAATGACCGTGTAACAGTTTTCAGTTGTTGCGTTATTCAGTTCCCCTTTTCTCTCTGAATCTCGTCCAGCATGAGACTAGGTAGACGAAACAACAGTAAGGTTGCTATTCTCGGTCATTATTAAGGCAGGACTTGGAGAATTTGTGGGTTTGTTTTACGTCCCATGATCTTATGACTTATTGCCGGCATCTAGGGCAGGTTTGCTAAGTAGTTTTCTTCCTGCCTTTCACCATTGGGCCCCGCGGTGCGAGTCTCAGTCCGAAGTTGTGCAGGTGGATTGTTTGTTTTCAAGTCCCTACACCTTAACGACCGTCACGTGGAACAAAATATTTCACCACAGGGTGTTGAAATAACACTAATGTCTGCCAACACAAATACTTTGGTGTTGTTTTAAGACCCGTTATGATGTTCATTTTGATTCTCTCTTTTATCTATATGTGTCACCCACGGTGTCAATTGTAACACCCCCTGTTTTTTGTAGTGTAACAACCAACAACAACGGGTTACTGTCTCAGTTGTCTGTGCACGCGGCTGTGAAATGGTTTTCATTTATCCATCATCATAAATATAGCAAAATTTAATTTTTATCAACAACAATAATAACCATAGAGAAGGGGTCACTGTCCATTAGGGCAAGTTGCTCACGCGTCTGTGAAACGGAAAACATTCGCTCTGCACTTTCCATTCTTTCAGGAAGCGTAACCCAATAAATCCTCAACATGTCAAAGGATTACTTTTCAAACCAAAAACAATGTTTTAACTCACAGGCACGCGCGTTGGATTTAATGAGGACACAGAGGTCATCGATAAAACTGTAGAAGTTATAATTTTACCCGAGCATGGCGAGAAACCCATGTTAAACACAATATCACACCGTGCCCTGTGGAACCAACTCGAAAATGTTCCCACGTGGTTTAGAGAGACGATTATATACCTTGTCGTATTTTATGAGCCCCAATGGCAAATACAAATGCTGATAGGTTTCAGAGATAACTACTTCAAAATGTTCCGTTATCTTCTACTTACAAATAGAACATATCAAAATAAGTTCAGCTGTACTGTGAAGGTTTAGAACAGCACTTGTGACTATAATTTATAACAAACTTGACATTTTGTCGTCTGTTGTAATGTTTTTTTAAGATTCGTGTTTGTAGACACCAACTGCTGATGTTGTTTGTTTTTTCCTTGTTTTTATTTTGTCTTCGTTTTTCCTGTTCCTATAAGGTCTTGACCCTTTGTCTAATTTCTGTTGTTGTTGTTGTTGTTGTGCATTACAAATTATAAAGTGACTCGATGTAAGTGAAATTGTATTTCAATCTTCTGATTGTGATGTGTTTTTAAGTTGTTATTGTACATAAACCACTCATCGTCATCAATATAATGATGACGATGATGTAATATAAGTTAAATTATTTGGGCAAATAAAAAAATGACCGGAGCGTGACTTGAACCAACGACCCCCGGATTAACGGCCCTCTACCGACTCTGAACTTTCCAGCCATTTGTTAGCAGTCAATATCTTTGTTCGGGGTGACAGTCAGAAGCCATATATAACTTAAATGACATGAGCAAACATAAAATAGAAGTATTGGATCACAAAATACAGAACGAGTAACAAGATTTTAAATTGAAGAGATTAAGTGCACATGTAATTGCAGAAGTCTGCTTGATATAATATAACTTGACAAATCGTATCCTGCCTATGTTTGTGTAATTGATACGACTTTTTGGGGCGTTCTGTGAATGACACCTTATCTGTCATTATCAGTTTCATGCAAAACTGGCTCGATGATTAAATGTAAAAATAAACATAAACGTTAACATTCATAGCTCCTACTTATACACATTTAGCATGTCTTAGCTGCACTCACTTTTTGTAAAAATACAGAGTCTTAAAAAACCCTTAAAAAAAAACCACACTGTTACGAAACAATGTCGGTAAAAGGTAATGGTGTCTTTCGCAGCCGCACTCACAACACGTGCCACTTGCGAATGGGGAAACAACAATTTTATTCCAAAAGTTTAGTTTCTGTTTCCGTGTTTGGTTTGAGGTTTTGGGTTTTGGGTCACACTATCACAAAAGTGTCAGTTTACAGACATTCGGATCAGCATGTGTTGTGCTTTTGACAACAAATGAGTCTTAAAATGATGATGTTTGACATTTTGGTAGACTTCAGCCATCTTAGTGGTGAAATAATTATTGGGGGAAATTGTGCATTTGACGATACAAACATGGATTTTGGTACACTGTCAGAGATTGTTTGGCTATATTCAAACCTAAGTACCACAATGTGTTCACGCATGCGTGTTCTGGGTCAGTATCAACCAGAATCTGCATCAAAATGACCCAGACTATTTTTTTGGACCAGTGCCAGGGTCAACCTGACCCAGAAATGGGTCTGTTCACATGGGGCCGGGAGTCCGGGTCATTTCTAACCCAGGAATTTCAGAGTGTAACTCTTTGAATTGGTCCAATGTGAACGCAATTGTCGAGAAGATGACACATGACTTTAGACAATGTGTACACACACACACACACACAAGTGTGTAAACACCTCCAATCGGGGACCTCCTATTGTCCCTCTTTTGTTTGGACTCTAACTTTTTGGCAACAGCTCCCATTGGTTTTGTACACAATTTCTAACTGGGGACCTTTACCCAACCGGGGACCCTATTGTCCTCTTTTGTTATAGGTCCCCGGTTTGAATGTGAAAACAAACTCACACACACACAATACAAAAAAGATAACACCGTGGTCTGGTTCCAAACTCGCCGTATTAACACACTAGGAACACATAGTTCACGAGTTTTAATGAACTGCTATAGTATTTTGACTGCAGTTTGGATTCATTGTGAAACACTGTGACATTTCATGGGAAAAAAAATAGTGAGGTTTCAGCTAGTGTTTGTTTAATGCAATTGTAAAATGTTTATAAACGGGTGTAGGGGACTAGGCAACAGTAGCAACTTAATATCGAGGTCATCCTTATCATAGATCCATTGTATGTTGTTTGTTTACAAGAGATTTACCCGTCAGCCAAAACAACATGACAAAAGTACCATCATCCTTCATCGTTGGTTGTGGCTCATCCTTTATTGCATTTTTTATAGAGACACTTTATGAGCATTATACCTTGTTTGACCTCAACGATGTCATGCTAAATAGTGTAATACGTGCGGTATGAAACAAACACAACGGATATAAGGTACATCTACCATGGAGTCTGATTCACAATTCTGAAACCCCAGGGTCAGTTTGGCCCCTCATGAGGATATGTCGGACTTAGAATCGGAAGTTGTCTACGTGTGGTACTTTTGCAAGGCGTAATCGTGTGGTCGCTCTATGGGACCTTGCAACTTCGCATGAACTGTTACCACTTCGAACTGTTACCACATCGAACGTTACCACATCGAACGTTACCACATCGAACTGTTACCACATCGAACTGTTACCACATCGAACTGTTACCACATCGAACTTTACCACATCGAACGTTACCACATCAAACTGTTACCGTAACGAACGTTACCACATCGAACGTTACCACATCGAACTGTTACCATATCGAACACTACCACATCGAACGTTACCACATCGCCAGGGTAATTATAATTATTGTATAATACTTTCACTGTACTACAAAGTTTGGCATACTGATATTGCAGCATCCACCTAGGCACGTGCTCCATCCTGTTTCGTTATTGTAGGGACATTCCCGTCTATTTTTGGCTTAAAAATTTGGACTGTCGTCAATTTCCGGGTTTAACTTCTGCGGCAATGTGTAATTTTGCTGACATGGTTTCTTTGTACAGCACCCAAGCCAACCCATTTCAATATCTCGGTTGCATTTCATTTATTTATTAATTTTTTCGATAGTCCAAACAGTGTACTACCAGCACGATTGGTGGTAGTGACAAAAATAAATGTTAATGACAGCAGCCAACAAAACATGTAAACGTCGTTTGGAATCTTAAAATGGCCGTCAGCGTTTCTATTTTCCCGAGCTAAATTATCGAAGCGAGGCGTACAAAAAGTAACCAGGCATGTCGGTGCTCGA
Organism: Pisaster brevispinus; assembly: GCA_023634235.1. Classification (NCBI taxonomy): domain Eukaryota; kingdom Metazoa; phylum Echinodermata; class Asteroidea; order Forcipulatida; family Asteriidae; genus Pisaster; species Pisaster brevispinus. Next base: position 1,742,829 of record JAMKCF010000014.1, on the reverse strand, counting down.
TGTGTGTGAAGGAATTCCTAGTGGAATTTGCGTTTTACTTTTGTTTTATTTATTTATTATTATTATTGTTTTAGTAGTAGTAGTAGTAGTAGTAGTAGTAGTAGTAGTAGTAGTAGTAGTAGTAGTAGTAGTAGTAGTAGTAGTAGTAGTAGTAGTAGTTTTGTTTAGTTAGTAGTTATTTAGTTATTATTTGTGTGTTATTTATGTCATTGTTTATTTATGTAAGTATAATTTTTTTGTCGTTAAGTTATTATTTCCGCTTTATTATTTTTATTTTTTTAATTATTTGTTTTATATTGTTTTTATTACAATTATTCATTTGTTTTGTTTATTTGTTTATTTATTTATTTATTTGTTTATTTTATTTTATTTATTTGTTAACTTAAGTAATCCACATACAAACCTATTTGGTCACAGATCCACACAAGCAATTTGCATAAAGGTTAGCCCTTACGCCCTGCTCAAGGGTCGTCACCAAGGCTAGTCTAACCAACAACATTCCACAACAGCCGGGAGACAGAAGGCAATTTGAAGAAATAAGGTTGGACCGTAAAAAAAGCATCACGGCTCAGTTGACTTATATAAATAGTTCTGTTCAGGAGGAAAAGAGCATGCGCAAACTGCTACTAATGAGCCTTTGGGGTGTTTTGATTTGTATTTACCCCCGTGTACTTGAACGCATTATTAGACAGTGCTCGCGTAATCTAGGTCACTTGGAATCAACTCAAGTTCAAGCCTCGTTTGGTTTGCGTCCTTCGTCCCAGTCGTTCATTTCAACAGGCATTTTGGCGTCAATAATTACGACTCGGGCACAGACTGTGAATTACAAAAACTCAGGATTATTGGTGTCAATATTCTCAACTTGGGGCACAAGGTCATGATTTTTGTCGCAAATAGTGGCCTCAATATTTATGACTTAGGACACAAGTCTTGAAATTTGTCATGAAAATTGGCATCGGTATTAATAATGATGTTCAAAATCATTTCAGGGCCACCATAAACACCGGTCTGTGTTTTTATTTTATTGCATCAGGTAGTTTAGTACTAGTGAATGTATTCTTATCATTTTTTTACCCAGAATGCCTGGGACAAGGAGGGGACGAGGTGGTTGGGGGGGGGAAGGAGGTTGAGGCAGGGCAGGAGCATACATCATCTCTCCTTTAATTCTCTGCACTAGGAGGTAGTTTCATAACTCCAGCTAATCGCTTTTTTTTAAGTGCACTCAAGTCATCGTTTGGTGGAACTTTATCCTCATAACGCCGTTCTTTATTGGCAAAGACCCCGAACTTCAATAGCTCTAATCACCATTAAATGTATCGTTAGAATGAATAAATAAATAAATAAATATATACAAGTAAAAGGGGAATATTTTTTAATGCAGAGCTCTTATTAGATGTTTCTCTACCCACGGTTTCAGCGCAATCCTTCTTACAGTTAAATCTTCGGATTGCTTTTTTGTTATGTGTGTTTTTTTTTTTCACAAACAAAAATGTGTACACTTTTCCCCCTTTAGTTGTGTGTTGTTATGATTTACTTGTGTATGTCATAAGACGCCATGGAGAACTATAAATAACCGATTGGATCACCGATTGAATAAGACAAAATAAAAAAATGCGGGGAAAATACTTTTCCTTAGACCAAGATAACTTCCTTTGCCACAATAGTCTTTGGTTTTCTGATTATCTGTATACCAGTGTTGTTTACGTAGTTATCTATTTTCATTATCTTTCTTTTTGCGTACTACATATTTGAGACGTCTGTCATTTGTGTGTCATTTGTTTGCTCTCAGAATGTCTACGAAGGAATTCTAAAAAAAAAAAAATTCCCCCAAAGTTGCCTTAAAAATGGTATGGGATGAAACAGTTCCTGCGATTAGATTTTAGCAAAACCGACTCAGTATACCTCTGCGTGACACCATACAAAAAAAAACACACCATTTCACCCTGCCTTACTTGTTGAGTAGCAGTTTGATTTTAGCGTGTAATACATTTCTGTGAAGAACCAAATCACTTTTAAATCACCCAATCACTTTTAAATCACCCAATCACTTTTAAATCAGCCAAAGCATTAGATATAGACCCTTTTGACTAAATAAAATCAATTCAAGCAAAATGGTATTTTGAGATGAGCCCACCTGTCTCTTTCTGCTCAATCAACCATTTCTTTGAATAACGCCCTTTGTTTACACAACTTAGCAAGGCTGAGTAATTGCTGTACAATTCCTATGGGAAATCATGGAGAGCGGGTCATTGTTGAATAGTGTTAGTTAAAAACAAACCCCGGTGGTGATAAGACATTTAGCATGCTATTTGGCTAGGTGCAGTTGTAGAACTTGGAATTTTGACAACAATTTCTATGGTTTACATCTAATTGTTACAAACCATGGTAAAAACATTGTCAAAAATACGCTAAACAATTAATTGACAAACGGCGCCCCATAAAAGCAAGCCTTCACATTTAGGCGTGTACTTCCTTTGTCAACGGTCATCTTAGACTTTAATCTTTTGGATCTAAACTAACTGAACGGAACCAGCTTCCTGTCAGCCACACCAATAGCTGAACAAAACGGATGTAACGCTATCTGGTGAATCACTTTTGTAAAGTCTTGATAGTGAATATCTTTTCCGTTCAAACTGCCACAGGTATGGCAATCGACAACGGTAGAATTTTAAAAGTGCGGATGTGGGGAACACAACCGGTGCAATTCCATACTTAATTGTTATAAGGTCCCTTTCGTTCTGAACACTCCTTCGGGTGCTTTTTGAAGAGTGGAAACTGGTAAGTCACTGTTTGGATTTTTAGAAGCAAATTTTACACTGGGGTGTCAAATTGAAACCATGACTGTTATCACACATATATACCGAAAAGGGAATCACAGTTACATCATTAAGGTGTTAAAATAACACTAATTTTTGCTAAAACTATTATATTTGTGTTATTTCCACACCCTATGGTGTTAATGTTGATTCCCTCTTGGGTATCCATATGTGACAACACCCAGGTGTCAATTTTAACACCCAGGTTTTTGTAGTATAAGGCTCACGTGAGGATTTGAGTATTGTGTTGTATTGAACAAGGAGTTGCTTGATGGTACACGTGGATAGACAAAGAACATACGACCGTCTTGTCGAGGCGCCACAATGTGTGCAATGTTGTGCGGTGTTAAATGTCACTTGTTTCGCGTATTCTTTTATGTTTTCGCAATTAACCTACATGAATAAGCCAAAATAGTTCGGATGAAGTCAATAGTTTTCAATAGTCAATTCATTAATATGTTTGTATTCGTTTATATATTTACGTTGTATTTATTAACGTATTTGCTAGCAGATTCTTATTTTATTTTTGGGGGTTATATTTTATTACTGGTGTTCGGGCAACAGCCGAAAAACTTTTACCATTATCATTGTTCTCTCGTTTATGTTTTACTCTCCTTTAGTGGTTGTTTTTGTCTTAAAATCGCTTTTAATTATTATTTTATTATTCTGTATTGAATTGTTTATTTTATTTTATTTATTTATTTCATGTTTATTTATTTATGTATTTATTTATTTATTCACGGGATTACAATCTGGATCAGGTTCCCTTCTATAAAACGTTTTGTAAATAATAACTACAGTGATACTAAACAATGTATACAAATGTTCATATATAACTTTACTTTAAAAACAGTTTAAAAATAATTTAAAAAAATGAAACATTTCAGAAAAAATACATAAAAAAAAATAATAATAATAAAACAATAAATAAATAAAAACATTTAAAAAATAATAAATACATAGGCCCTTACATAAACATACATGGCCGAATTAATAAGAAAAAGCACTCTGGTCGGAAATTGTAATAACTGTAATATTTTTGGGATTGAAAAACGCAATTCGGTTCAAAATCTAAAATCATTACAGTAGTCCTTAATTCGTAAAATAATGTACCAGCACAAATTCGCGACCCCCCCCCTCCCACCCGTTGAGTTTCTGTTTGAGTTGAGATTAATAGCAGATCAATGTTTTGAAGAGGATTCCATACTGCATGAAAACAACACAATAGAAACACAATCATCCATTACTGAACTAGGTCGAACCATTCGGGCAACAAACCCATTTCATATAATGGGATCGTGACTTTTAGTGCATCTACAATTATTTTGTGCATGACGCTCCGCCGGGATATCTTCGTTTCCAAATATGGGTCGTGATTTTGGACTCTTTTCTCTCGATGACATTTAAATGGACATATCAGATGCCAATTTATCCAAAGCTGTCCAAACAAATTGCCAGTCAAACTAGTAACCAGTTATATATCGTGTTCCAGATCAAACCATGAACCAGGAAGTGAAGTTCGTTTGAGTTGAACTTGGTCTCGCTAGCAGTGTCAACAGCAAAGGGAAATACTATAAATTTGAGGACAGTTTCAAATGTTAGTTGAGGATGTCATGTTCTTGTTTATTGGTTTATTTGTCAACAGGTTTAACGGCTTTGAGGAGATTTGAGTTATTCGGGAGATTCAAGATGGAGAACGCAACTGATGATACACTTTTCACGACTCTAACTTCTCAGCAAACCAATTATCCTGACATTGTCGGTATGACGGTGAGCGATAAAATCGGAGTCGCCATCTACTGCATCATCGGGTTGTGTGGATTCGTCGGCAACCTCCTGGCCTGTATTGTGTTCTGGTCGCTGCGATCGAACCGGAATCAAGTCAGCATGCTTATATTCACACAGGCACTTGCTGATCTGGTAACCAGTGTCCTCTTGATATCCTTTGCCGTTACTCGAGCGTATCGACACTTGATGCCGACTGGCGGCAGCACCGGGGAGTGGCTGTGTCGTTTCTGGTGGTCTCGATTTGTGCTCTTCTACTTCTTCGCCATCTCCACCTTCAACCTGACACTGATATCGCTGGAGCGTTACGTCGCCGTGGTTCACCCGCTCACTTACTCCAAGCGATTCACGAGCCGCAACACCAAGATCTTCGTGGGCGTGATTTGGCTCTTCTGTCCCATCATGCAATACGGGCAGCCGCTTTGGGGCTACTCTGCAGCGAGTGGAACGTGTAAAACAGTCCCATCGTGGGATGCATACGGCCAAGCCATATTTGGAGTACTCCTTTTTCTGTGGGAGTTGGTCACCCCAATCTGCACCATGGGGATCTGCTATCTCTTCATCGTCAAGACCTTACGCGAGAAGGAAACTACAATGAAGCGATCCAAATCGGTGACGGTTAAACCCGAAGGAAGGTTCGGGTCGGTCGTGAAACCGACCCGACACAACTCCCGCAAGGGAATCACGATGACTCTGCTGATTCTGTTTATCATCTACGTCATCTGCTGGACCCCCAACCAGACCACGTTTGTCCAGTTTAATCTCGGCGGTCCTCTAGACTTCAACGGAGGCTGGTACCTGTTCACAGTCATCCTGGCGTTCCTCAATTGCTGCGTCAACCCGTTCGTGTACGCGTTCCGGTTGCGGCAGTTCCGCACCCGGGTCTTGCTGATACTGCAGTGCCGTCGTAAGGGGATCGCACGCGGGGGCGAGTCCGACGATGAGTTCATCCGCGACCCGGCTTCCTCCAGTAAGTGGAGTGCACGGAAGGAGAAACTAGGGAAGATGTTCGGAATGAAACGCTCCGATAGGCAGGGTAGTAGCGTGACCCCAAGCACGCCTCCGTGCTCACCTCAAGACACGCCTCAGTGCACACCACATGGGTCACCCACCGCGGTGAAGAAAAAACCGGAAACTGTGACAAATGGCAAAAATGGTGTCCACTAAAGAGCAAGGAGTCACTTGGTTTAACTGCACAATTTAGGAACATAATATATTCTCAGTTAAATGCAACGGACATTTCTAGAATGGAGCCAAATGATTTTGTCCGAATAGTATCTAAGCCTTTAAACTTTTTTTTAATGAACTGTCAATCAATCAACCATTAGTCATTTATGGGGCGCCATCGTTCTTGTTGTCCATTCCAAGGCGCTTAGCAAAGTGAAGACAAATTAAAAAATAAAAGAGTTCACATACTTTCATGTGGTGACGACAAGAGCATTTGGCTAAATGAAAGTAGATTCTACGAGATGAGATTTAATTTGGCTGTTGAGGATTTAAGGGGTCAAATGCGTGTAGTGGATAGTGCAAAAATCCAACTGTCAAAGTAGAAACACTGGACGCAACAGCCGTAGGTTGATCTGTGAAGAAATGTGCGTTCAGATCCAGAACTGTAACAGAATGGATCCTGGCGATTTGGCAAACTGAGCATGCCCTCAGTTTCATTACGTAGGCCCTTTATGCAAATGGGGAAATCTTAAAAAACAAATATAAATACATAAACAAGTACTAAGTAAATAATGATAGAACATTCCGCAAATTACAATGTAAACGAAGCGAAGTTTAAATATTCTGGTCCCATATATAGTCAGCGATGTGGTTTGTATATGTGAATACAGGGATCGTGGTAGGTCTAGCAAGCCTAACATTGGAAAAATGGTGCTATTGTGTCTAGCAAAAATAAAATATACAACAACCGCCTTCGTAGTGTTATATTTTGAAGAATTGTATAAGGTTGACAAGGTACTTATTAATTTAACTGTTGTCGTAAGGCAAAATACACCTTTTTTGTTTTTTAACCGGTCGAATGGTTTAATCTTGTATAAATTTATATATATATATATACAGTAAAACGAACCTGTGAACATTTCATTTTTAAAGGTTGTGGCGTTTAATTGAGATATTGTCGAAAATCTGGAGTGGTTAGGCCCACGCAGGAATACTAATCCGTAACTTGAACACAAAATCTGAGAAATGATTCTCAAATTGGAATGGTTTTTGATTCACCTTATCTACAACATTATTCTTTTGGGAATTGTTTCTCAAAATGTTATTTATTATCAACTTACCAAGTAAGTGTTTTACTTTTTGTTTACCAAGTAAGGTAGTTATGGTGATTAATTCTTGGTGTAACTACCAAGGGTATAGACATTATGCATTGACGTCATCCAGCCGCCATCTTAGAGGTAAAACGACGACGAAACAATCGAAACGCACAGATTTTTACGCGCAGCGCACAGGATTGGCCAATAAACAACCTTCTTTTGACCTCTAGGCGAGGGCGCCCTACTGAAATGACGTCATGTGCATAAGGTCTATACCCTCCCTTTAAAGTTGATCCTGACAAACAGATTTGCTTTACTAAAAAAAGAAATACTCTTAATAATACATAAATACAAAAATAGTTTTAAACAAGCTGAGACCATGTACAATGTTGCTCCCCTTTTTGTATTTTTACATCGCTTGAAACTAAGTTATGTTTATTTGTTTAATTTATTTTTTTTCTTTGTTGTTGTATCAGGGGTTTGTTAGTAATAACTACAAGGAAATTGACACAGATAGACTTGCAAGAATTGTATATATTTATTGTAAGATTATATGCTAACAAGGAAACCCTGACCGTTTCAAAGATCTACTTGAACGGAAAAGGCAAAAAGTTATCTTTGCTGAAATTCATTAAAAAACATCAATCAATAAGGAAGCTGAGTCCACATCAGATTAAACAAATGTTAATTGTGTAAACAATAATAATTTTGAATATCCTTCTCCAGTACCTTTCATATTTGCAAAAAAAGAAAAAAAAACGAAAAAAAAAAAAACGTCGTTACTCATGTTACGTTACTATGTTGGAGCTCCGTTTTGTATTAGCCGCTTTGTTGCAACATGGAGGTAGAACAAAGCAAACTCCCACAAATGACGTCAAATTATTGCCATTTTGACGCACGCCGTCAAAGGCAAAAGTGTTTCTAGTTTCTCAAAACCTTGAGGTATGGGCCGAAGTTTTTGAGCGATTATGACGAAAAATCCAGAAGTGTACAAATATCAAAATTACATTTAAATAATATAAACAAACACATTATAAAAACAAGTTAAAAGGACATTCCCATTAATTTTATGTTTTCACTCAAGTAGCTGTTAAAAAGATATGCATTATGACCGGGGAAGGGGAGGGTTCGAGTTAAATGGATGACATCGAGCAAACCACCCCCTCCCTTTCTTGATAAAACTCTTCTCATACTATTACCTACGTTGCTATTATATTGTATGTGTAAATGTCTTGGTTTACAGATTAACTGAGTAATGAAAGGCGTCCATTTTTATTAATAAGCGTGTGTACAGTTGACAATTGGTGCATTGTTATATTTTTCTAATGTAGCCGTGAGAGTTTTTGCATGACAAGAAAGCGAACAGCTTAAAAATAATACTTACAATTGATTATGTTTGACAACGACGATGTTAACAACAATAATGTTACAAGGTGGGAAATTCTAGGGCAGGCATTTTGTGAACTTCTTATGACCTCGTTTTCGTAAGTTCTCTTAACACAGCTTACTCCTTTATAATAGCTGTACATTTATAACGATGAGAAATTGTAGCTTTCACCAATATTAATATGGAATTTTAACAAGGGGTGGCTTCTGTTTTATGCGCTGACCTACCGACAGTTGACGTTGCTTTCTTTGAAATTCCTTACCTGTTTAATGCTTCCATGCATTTTAATAACATGTCCCCATTCAAACGCAAAATAAACGATCATCTTTATTTTATTTTATTTTGCCAGACTTTGTTGTCGTTGTTGTTGTTATTGATGTTTTTTTTTCTTCTTTCTTCTTTTCACTCAGTGTCAAATGCTGTGCCTTACTCTATGTTTTATGTTACATCAGTAACAATATTACTGTGTGAAAAACATGAATGCTTTATAAGAAAAGAAAACAACATACTCGAGAGATTAACGTTACCCTATAACATACCGGTACCTTATTCATTATCTGGGTAGTACTTAAAAACAGCCACCCCCACCCTCAAGAAAAGGGGGAAAAGAAGAAGGAAAAACACGAACATACAATTCTCTAAATTTGAAATATTTTCCAAATTGTTTCAGAAAGTGCTAATTATGTACAAAGTGCTTAATATGACTTATAGAAAACCTCACCCTACAGCTTTCAAAACATTATTCAGTATAGGGCCTACAAGTGTTCCAATCTACCCAAACCCACCCCATTCAAACCCCACCCCATCCAAACCCACCCTATTCAAACCCTACCCCATCCTTACCCCACCCTATCCAAATCAACTCCTATCCAAACCCAACCCCTATCCAAACCTACCCCCATCCTTACCCCACTCTCATCAAAACCACCCCAACCCCACCTACCCTCTGGGTTTTGGGTCGTATTAGAACCATCGCTCTTTTTCGGTTCAGCACAACGCTTTCAAACTGATTGGGCTACAACAGGTCTCTGAATTATTTTATATCAATACATCCAGTCACGAACCACATGAGGGCGGTATTTCAAATCTCATCGTTCGTCATCATAGAGATGGAAAAACAAAACTGTTAAAGATAAATTTCCGCCGCCTTGGTAAGCGTCATTCAAAAATTTGGCGTGGCCTCAATTTTAAAGTGATTTGGAAACCACAAGTAAAATCCGAAATAACCCGAGTGTGACCTCACAGCGTCCGGCGGAAGGTGAAAGGTGAACCGTTGCATGATGGTCGCGAAAAAGAGAAACAACTCATTGCGTGCCAAGCTCTCACCCAGGCACATTCTTGAACCTGTAAAACATAGAACAAAAAGTAAAACAAATAAAAAATAAAAAATAATCTTAACAATATTGTGTATTTGTTTTAAATATGTGTACTTATGTATTTATTTGTATTGTTTTCCCTTTTTATGGGGGGGGGGTTAATGTTTATTTATTTAACTTTTTGAACATTTAGTATTTGAGACTTGAGAAATAAATCAACCTGTTTATCCTTGTTAATTTTATTTTTGTTTACTGGAATGTCTAATAAATTATTTCTACCTGAGCCGAACGGGATGAATCCTTCCGGTAAGGTCACGGTTGTCCCATCCGCAGTAAGAAACCGTTCCGGGTCAAACTTCTCCGGATCCTCCCAGACGTTTGGGTCCATGTTCATCGACCACATGGGGGTGATCATCTCGGCATCCTTTGGAATGGTGTAGCCCGCCAGGTCGAAGGCCTCGGTTGCCCTGTGTAGGAGGTTGACGGGTACGGGGTGATTAATCCTCAGGACTTCGTTGATGGTGGCGTAGGTGTATGGGAGCCGGGCTCGATCTGCCATCTCCGGTGGAGTTTTTGTGCCGACTTTGGTCAATATTTCGATGAGCACCTATACATTGATGTAACAACCAATATTTGTTTATTCTGTACTCGCGAAACTAAGGGAACGGTTAAGGGAGGTATGGTCATGGTGAAAGGACTGACAATTCTGTGGGGGGGGGGGGGAATAAAATGCCAAACATACCTTCAACTGCACTTTAGGATTAAGTGCCATTTGCCAAACGGCAAATTGTAGGACAGTTGAAGTGGTGTCGGCACCCGCACCGAACAGGTCGATCATGGTTCGGTAGACCCTGTCGTCTCCGAACGAAAACCGGCCCTTGCCCGCGGACGTCTCCTGATAAAGTTTGTCAGTGACGTCACGGGGGCTTTGTGGGTCGAAGGTCAGCTTGTGCTGATCCATGATGTTGTCCATCATCTTATGTAAGAGGGTGCCCCCTTCGCGGAAGGCTTTGTATCTGGGAGCCAGAAAGAGGAGAGGAAAATCTCTGGCGAGTGCAAAACCCGAAACGTGGGAGACTGCTTGAAGACTGGTGATGAGTTGGTTCAACTCTGGGGAAGTGTAGTCAAACCTTTGGCCGAAGCACAGGGTGCAGATGATGTTGGCCACGGCCATCTGGATCAGGTCGCGGGGGTCGAAGCTCTTGCCGACCGTCTGATCTAAACCCCGGCAGAGATGTTGCGCCTCTTCCATGATCAGGAGCTCTGAGCTCTTCTTGCCTAGGCCGAAGTCCCGAAGAGAACGGAGGAGAAAGCGACGAAGAGGTTTCACGTCACTTCCGCTGCAACTGATCAATGACCCTGTTGGGTAAATTGGGAAACAAAATAACTAAAATAAATAAATAAATAAATAAATCTACAAATGAAAAAACAGAGAAAGAGATTGTTATTTTATTATTGTTATTTGTGAAAAACCATGACACTGCGTTGTAAAGTAAAATTAAACAATATGAAACAACTTTCGTTTAATAGTTTGCAACAAAACTAATCATCGAAAGCGATCAAGTTTTCTTAAAATTGATAGGTACAAGAATAAACGGAAAAGGAAATAAAATTATTTTACCAGATGAGTCCATCCAGTCTAAGGGATAGGTTTCCCTCGCGCTGGTGGCCCCAGCCTTCTTCCCATACGCTTCCTTGACGAGGTCCACGTCGTTGATGACCATCGTCAGTCTCGGACCGATCTTTATACTGAAGATCTTACCGTACGTTTTGCTCATTTCGTACAGGGACCGGCCGGGATTCACGCCCAGTCGGAAAGTTGCCCCGATCACCGGCAGGCCCCAGGGTCCCGGTGGGAGGTTTTTGTAAGCTTTCTGCTCTAGGATAGTCTTGACCACGAGCAGCACAGACACGAAGACGAGTATCAGCCGGATGCTTGGCAAGTACGAAAACGCAGCCGCGAGAAGAAGATTCGCCATTTTTGTCTCGTAACCGGAAGGTGTCGTGAAGACTGTCTTACTCGGCGGTGGTTGGGGAGTTGAAATATCATAATGAAACAGAGTATCAACTTCCAAGGTCAAAGTTGAAAGCAGACGAATCCGAACGAGTCGTGATTGCCACTGATTGGTATAAATCGGAAAGCAGGGGCGATAATCGACCACGTGCGGTAGGATAAGTGTTTACCGTTTACTTTGCATCACAATAAGAACATCATAACTATCATCGTTGATCAGTCGACTCACTCAAAGTCAGAAATTTCTGTTTGAAAAATTTAGTAAGTTCACCATTACTATCAATTTTTATCAGTCGATTCGATCAAAGTCAAAAACTTCTTTTTGATAAACAGAAACCCCAACCAAACAAAATAATAGTAATGACTGTAACTCAACACACTTCAACAAGGCAAACAAATGTAAGCTCTTGCTAAATTCCCACTGTACTCAAAGTGATTTGACATAGACTTACATGGTGGATGCCTGCCAGAGTTTTAAAGTTGGCGTTATAAACCTTGTAAATTTCTCAAAATCAACTTGATGTTGGTGATCCAAACCTGTAGATTTCAAGAAGAACGGTTTACAGTCAATCAACCTGTGAAAAGTGTCATAAAAACTTGGTCGTCACTGTTGCTATAATATAAAAAAAAATTGTACTTGTTTTTCTCTCTCAAAGGGTCTGCACGTGCATGTTCAAACTTGGTATTTATAACGATGCTAGGCAATCGAAATAGGCACTGCATGTTTTGTGATTCAAAGTGGTGTGTTGTGGACTTTGATTGTGCGCTTTGGGCTAACAAAAAAACAATTGCTATGAACTAAATATGGTTGGATTAATGTTTTAAAAGTATAATATAACGATCCACGCAAAACATGCCTAGAAATTGTGAACTAACTTTGTCCTCCATTTCATGGAGTCAAAACAATTGGTTCTGCAAAATGGCGGACAGTAGTTCACGAAGTACAAGAGAAGCCACACAGTTTCGAGGCAATTGTGTAGATCATAATATTCTACCATATCTATTTCAGTGCAAAAGCTTTTTATATATCCAAAATCGTCGTAACCAAAGTAATGTTGTCCCTTTGATTGTGTGAAGAATCTGGCAGAAATGTGTGTTATTTGAAAATAACACCAATGTCATTGTGTTGGCAGAAGTTGGTGTTATTTTAACACAATGTGATGTAAATTGTGTTTCTCATTTCGGTTCTATAATAATTAAAAACACCCATGGTGTCAATTGTTACACCCCAGTTCTTGCAGTGTAGATCTGAGACGCATGAACTACGTGTCCCATAATTTCAAATCTTGAACTCTGTCATCAAACACCGTTTCCTTTCGGAGTTTAGCCTAATTTTGAAGCCATTCGGGGCAACAACCTTAGTACTGGTAGTAATGCATAACAATATTTAAAAGTAAAATGTACAGCAACGTACAAAAGGTTGCTCAGTGATAAAATCTTGTAATGACAACAAATTTCTGTCAATGAGTCACTGTTTGCATTCCCTGTACTGGGTCATAGTTTGAAACCGTACGATGTTTACTAAAATGAATTGAGTTGGATTGGGGGAGTGGCAGCTTATAAATATTCATGACGTCTGTGCGCAAGAGCAAACCACTTTGGGAATAATGTGTATTGCGGGATGTGACGGGACTGTAGGCGGGGCGTCATCTGGAGGGAGTGTGTCAGCATGCTTCCAAGAGTTGAAAGACTTGCTGCATTAATCGACATCAATCCAAAAGCAGCTGAGGCCCTATAGGTTCTTGAACAGTTACAATTTCCATTTTCACGAGGCCAGACTAAGAAAGTAGCTATCTATTTACGTGTGAACAAAAATAGACCCGACATTATTAGTCGTCGACCAGACAGGTACAGCGAAGATCGTGTTATTTCGTCAAATTCTTTCCAATATTGCGGGGGGGGGGGGGAGATAAACAATAAATAAAAGCTTTGTTTTATATATTAATTTTACTCATTTTCATAGTGTGACAGATAATAGAGGACTGTTTGAGGGGATTGTGCGTTTGGTGACACAAACACAAGGACTTCTGATTACAGGGCTATCGCAGACTTGTCATGAAATAAAACAATCTCAGGTAGAATAACAAGAAACTTTCATTTGTTTTCAACATGGCTGCCATTACTTGTTATTCTACCTATTTTATTCAAAGAACAATATACTCTGATCCGGTAGCCAACTATCTCCCTCGTGACATACTCTGACAGTGTGCCAAATTCCGTGCTTGTATCATCAACGGCACAATTTCATCACTTATTTGCTGTACCAACAAGTTGAACCCGGAACCCGAAATTAGACCCACACATTTCATTTATTATTATTATAATAATATACACATTTGTGTCTGTTGTGAACACTACTTGAAAACAGATAACCTTTGAAGACCCATGAATTGTTTGAGTTGAAATAAAAAAAACCTTGGGGGACTTTGCGATCGGCATTTTTTGTTTGTTTATTTATTCATTTATTTAATTCTTTTTTTTACACAAGATTCAGCTGGCAACAGTTTGACAGTTCAGAGCAAACCTTAGTTTGTTAAAAACGGTTTTGCTCTTTTGTTTTTGTTGTTATTAACTATTTTCAATGTCTTTAATGCCTTCATTTGATACAACAAAATATGTAAGGCTTTTATTTTCATTCATCGGGTGAAATAACTATTTAGGGTTAATAATAATGGCTTCTTATATAGCGCTCATATCCGTCACTCAGTGATGCTCAAGGCGCTTCAACATTAAGTATTTTCCTGCAAGGTATGTGGGGCTTCGTTTGAAGTATGAGACCTACTCCTTTACATAGCACCATGTAATGGTTTACAAGGTGCTTTGGCGCAATATGCAGCCAATCAAACCAGGAACACCGGGGCGGACCCCTTCTCTTTTCGATAAGTGCACTGGGTTCTTTTACGTGCGTTACACAACACACGGGACCAACGGCATTACGTCCCATCCGAAGGACAAAGCAATCATGGTTAAGTGTCTTGCTTAAGGACACAAGTGTCACGACCGGGACTCAAACCCACACTCTGCTGATCAAAAACACCATGAGTGCTTGGGTCCAGTGATCTTATCCGCTCGGCCACGACACGCCGTAAAAAAGACACTGGTAGGTATTATTAAATAAAATATCAATTGGAACTTGAAGGGGACTTGTTTAAGTTTTCAGTAAGCTCATAATGAAACCAGTCTTCATCGATAACAGCGACCGATCTTGAGATCGGACATTCCACCCACTTCCACAATTCTGCAGAACTGATGGGAATTTGTCTCTAGAGGATTAGTCCTGGTAAAAACATTATCTTCACTGAGCTTACCGATTGAGTCTGATCATTGTTTACGCTAAGATGCAAATCCCACCCTAAGCAAACAATACAAATAACTACAATATCCAATGCGGTATAACAAGTACGTCTAGATCAGCTTCATGAGCTTCGCGTCTGTCTTGATCTGTTCATTGTCTTCTTGACGATGTAAATATTACCCTGCCAGTAATTTTGCCTGCTTCTCTTGTAGGTGACCGTCACACGGGGAAAGACAGACGAAGCTGAATCTAAAACAATTAGTTATAAGAACGACACATTTTTCATAATGAGCTTTAGGTCGCGTCTATACTGTCCAATGAACTCACTTGCACCAATCTAGACTCCTCAGCTTGTTTCGATAAGAAAAACTTCAAATCGTACTTTGAAGTGGAGATAAATTATTTGAGCAGAAACCAGGAAGAACCGGTTGGAAAACAAGTCCAGATGAGCCAAAACAGATAAAACACTCGAGCCTTCATGGTGGTATACTGCCCTCACTGGCAACTCTTTTCTGTATCCCCTCGACTTTGTAACGCGTGTGTCAAAAACAGCGGCCATAGGGCCTACATTTTAACCACAGAGGGCGCCATTCGTATCAACCGACATTTAACACGTTAAACTTAGGGTGTGACACCTGTTCCAATTCCAATCGACATTTCACGGAGTCTGCAAAAAAAAAAAAAAAAAAAAAGCATCACAAAGCCACCTGAACAAGAACAGTAACAGCACCAGTAACAGCAACAGCAGCAGTATTCAGAAGAGGTACACAAAAAACCAGCAAGAACAACAACAGCAGAAGCCGTAACAACAATAACAACAAAAACAACAACAGTGACAGCGACATTGACAAAATGAACAACAACAAAAACAACAACAACGACAACGACAACGACAACGACAACGACAACGACAACGACAACGACAACGACAACGACAACGACAACGACAACGACAACGACAACGACAAACATCAACGACGACGACGGCAAAAAAAACCCCCCATAAAACAACAACAACAACAACAACTACATCAGAAGCAAGACAGTTTATTGTAAACACGGTCGTAATTATTATTATTATCGTTTAATTTGTACACGGTATTCTTGAAAGATCTTCCAGGTGATGGTCCAAAGGTTTGCTTGGCGCTTGGGGTTAACAACATTTAAAGTCGACGAAAATTTGAAACCTGCCTAATGATCTGCCACAATATCTGTATGACAGTAATGCACTCTAGACTTTGTGTTCTTATCGAGTGAAGTCTTGCCAATATGTAACAACGATCCGGCCGAGACAGAAAAGTTCGTCAACCTGTTTACACAATATTTACTTCTGCTGTACAATCAATTAAGTGTTGTTGAGCTACTGACGGGGACTTTACTCAAAATGCAAACATCCCCGAAACGTACACTTTGAAGTTCAAAACTACCTTATCTGCAGCTGCACTGAAAGTGTTGGCAAAAGTGCGTTCATAAATTATGTCAATCGACAAAGCTTTGATTCCGCGCTTTGTACCAACTAAAATAACACCGTATTTCAATGGATGTGTACGGTTTTAATTCAAGCTTACATGTTTTTGTATTTGATTTGTTTTTGATCATTGGTAGGCGATTTTTAGACCGGTCCCCTGTCTTTTTTTTTTTTGCAAGGATAAAGACAGGCATGGTCTTACAGGCCCAATTATTTCATTGGATACAATGTTTCGTTAGATAAACGTCCAGCGACGTAAGCTTTCCATATCGGTGTTGCGATTGGTCCAAATTGATGTAATTTTGTCAGACTGCACTGTACATAGTGTTGTGCAGTACATCATGTAGTGATGTTTTGTTCACTATGTACGCCTAATGACTGCGAATCTCCGTGTCAAATGAATGTGAGGTCAAAGGTACATCTGGCACCCATCTGGATCCCACCAGGTGCCTCAAGGCTGGTATCTGGCGTTAAACACGAGAATCGTAGTGTGACGTCAGATGTTCAGCCTAATCCCGTCATTACAGTTTGCATTCGCTGACCTATTTGCACTGGTATTGCATATTAACTAGTCTTTGAACAGTATTCTACCATTTAAAGGCCATGTATATCTTTGGGTTTTGGAACCCATTTTAAAGTTTAAATCCAATGTAGATATAGACTATTAAAATAGCCTGTGAAAATTTCATTTCCAAAGGTGGGAGCGTTTTTGAAATATCGGCAACAATCTGGAGCGGTTATGTCCCGAACGCAGGAAGAATAATCCGTGATTGGAATACACAATCTGAGAAACGTTTCATGCAGACATGTTGAAATGCTTTGGAATCCCTCTCTCTAAATCCACACTCCTTAGAATTAAATCCTTTTCTCAGTTAGGCAACAATAAGCAGCTGCAGCGGATTTTTTTTATATTTATTTTAATTTTTTTTTTTACCAAGTAACATGTTTCGGTCAGTGTTTTTGGGGAGTAGTTATCAAAGGTATACCCTCCTTTTAATGACATGATCGCACCGACCTCATACTTTCACTCTCTATTTCTGTTTTCGTAAGGGTAGAATATGTTCATCGTTCTGAAATTTAGAGCGAGCGGAAATTGCCAGTAAGACAGACAGACAGACAGGAAAATGGAGAAACCATTCGACCAAAATGGAACAATCAACCTTGGCAACAGAATGTCTGCCCCTCTGTTTTATTAGTTTACCCTTGTTATTTGTCAATGTCATTCATAATGTATTATTTGTCTGTGGTGTTTAAAGTGATGTCAACCAACTTTATTTATCTCCAAGTACTCATTGTTGCGTTATGTTCAGCGACTGTAATGAGAAGGGAAACCGAACGCTGCCTTGGGTGATCAAACTGATCATTTTCCCCGCCTTCTGTAACGGTACTCTTGGTAATACGGTGTTTATAAAAGGCCATTGTTGTTTCTCACTTGAGTCATTTCCTTTATTTATAGTCACGGTGAGCTAGATCGAGTTCAGCTGATTTCCACTTGGGCCATGCATCATACAAATAAAAAAAATAGCATAAACCAAGTACGTGAGATAGGTCTATACAGGCTATTATAAAAAAAATAATAACAATACTCAGGGTCTGTCTATAAAGTTAATAGTATGCCAACTTTGAAATAGTGGATATATTTTACTGAACTGGTGTGGACATGCTATTTTGATTAATGTGAGCTGATTATTATCGGGTTACTTACTTTCAGTATGCGAAAGTTACACGGTTAATCAGTTGTTATTGCATATTAACTAGTCTTTGAACAGTATTCTACCATTTAAAGGCCATGTATATCTTTGGGTTTTGGAACCCATTTTAAAGTTTAAATCCAATGTAGATATAGACTATTAAAATAGCCTGTGAAAATTTCATTTCCAAAGGTGGGAGCGTTTTTGAAATATCGGCAACAATCTGGAGCGGTTATGTCCCGAACGCAGGAAGAATAATCCGTGATTGGAATACACAATCTGAGAAACGTTTCATGCAGACATGTTGAAATGCTTTGGAATCCCTCTCTCTAAATCCACACTCCTTAGAATTAAATCCTTTTCTCAGTTAGGCAACAATAAGCAGCTGCAGCGGATTTTTATTTTATTTTTTATTTTTTTTTTTTTTTTACCAAGTAACATGTTACGGTCAGTGTTTTGGGGGAGTAGTTATCAAAGGTATACCCTCCTTTTAATGACATGATCGCACCGACCTCATACTTTCACTCTCTATTTCTGTTTTCGTAAGGGTAGAATATGTTCATCGTTCTGAAATTTAGAGCGAGCTGAAATTGCCAGGAAGACAGACAGACAGACAGGAAAATGGAGAAACCATTCGACCAAAATGGAACAATCAACCTTGGCAACAGAATGTCTGCCCCTCTGTTTTATTAGTTTACCCTTGTTATTTGTCAATGTCGTTCATAATGTATTATTTGTCTGTGGTGTTTAAAGTGATGTCAACCAACTTTATTTATCTCCAAGTACTCATTGTTGCGTTATGTTCAGCGACTGTAATGAGAAGGGAAACCGAACGCTGCCTTGGGTGATCAAACTGATCATTTTCCCCGCCTTCTGTAACGGTACTCTTGGTAATACGGTGTTTATAAAAGGCCATTGTTGTTTCTCACTTGAGTCATTTCCTTTATTTATAGTCACGGTGAGCTAGATCGAGTTCAGCTGATTTCCACTTGGGCCATGCATCATACAAATAAAAAAAATAGCATAAACCAAGTACGTGAGATAGGTCTATATAGGCTATTATAAAAAAAAATAATAACAATACTCAGGGTCTGTCTATAAAGTTAATAGTATGCCAATTTTGAAATAGTGGATATATTTTACTGAACTGGTGTGGACATGCTATTTTGATTAATGTGAGCTGATTATTATCGGGTTACTTACTTTCAGTATGCGAAAGTTACACGGTTAATCAGTTGTTATTGCATATTAACTAGTCTTTGAACAGTATTCTACCATTTAAAGGCCATGTATATCTTTGGGTTTTGGAACCCATTTTAAAGTTTAAATCCAATGTAGATATAGACTATTAAAATAGCCTGTGAAAATTTCATTTCCAAAGGTGGGAGCGTTTTTGAAATATCGGCAACAATCTGGAGCGGTTATGTCCCGAACGCAGGAAGAATAATCCGTGATTGGAATACACAATCTGAGAAACGTTTCATGCAGACATGTTGAAATGCTTTGGAATCCCTCTCTCTAAATCCACACTCCTTAGAATTAAATCCTTTTCTCAGTTAGGCAACAATAAGCAGCTGCAGCGGTCTTTTTTTTATTTATTTTAATTTTTTGTTTTACCAAGTAACATGTTACGGTCAGTGTTTTGGGGGAGTAGTTATCAAAGGTATACCCTCCTTTTAATCACATGATCGCACCGACCTCTTATTTTCACTCCCTATTTCTGTTTTCGTAAGGGTAGAATATGTTCATCGTTCTGAAATTTAGAGCGAGCGGAAATTGCCAGTAAGACAGACAGACAGGAAAATGGAGAAACCATTCGACCAAAATGGAACAATCAACCTTGGCAACAGAATGTCTTCCCCTCTGTTTTATTAGTTTACCCTTGTTATTTGTCAATGTCGTTCATAATGTATTATTTGTCTGTGGTGTTTAAAGTGATGTCAACCAACTTTATTTATCTCCAAGTACTCATTGTTGCGTTATGTTCAGCGACTGTAATGAGAAGGGAAACCGAACGTTGCCTGGGGTGATCAAACTGATCATTTTCCCCGCCTTCTGTAATGTTACTCTTGGTAACACGGTGTTTATAAAGTTAATAGTATGCCAACTTTGAAATTGTGGATATATTTTACTGGACTGGTGTGGACATGCTATTTTGATTAATGGGAGCTGATTATTGTCGGGTTACTTACTTTTAGTATGCGAAAGTTACACGGCTAATCAGTTGTACATTATTGCTTGTTGGGCTTCATGGTACGCGACGTCCGGTGGTCTCTTTACGGAAATGTCAGGTAACGTGTAAAACAACAAATCGGTGTAACAGGAGATCTGACTAAGTAGTATGGTGACCCGAAACAATCTATAATATAACTACAGCAGAACTTATTTTGCATGTAGAGTACTGTCGTCTGCTAGGTTTTCTGTGCAGTTTTTTTGCTTTTTTTTCAGGGCCAATGAATAAAAGGTAAACTTGGTTGCCAAAATTTCAGGATTTAGCAACCCCAAATTAGATAAACTAGGTATGTAACCAACGTTTACTCAAAACTGCTGCTTGAAGTTACTCTTTTTTAAAATCTGGCCTAGACTATAATATTAACCACTGGTGGTAAGACCTACGCGCACGCTTTCAAGAAAATGTCGTTAATTTTGTTTAGCAAAGACACACACAAATAAACAAGCAAACAAATAAGTAAACAAATAAACAAGATATCAATCGTATATAGAAACATCGATGTTTATTTTGATTTGATGTTTTTTTTCTCGTGAATTTGTGTCCCTGGGACCCCCCCGCCCCCGCCCCTGGTAATACGTTGTTCGTTTAATCTTTGTGCCAAAATTTCCGTTAGAAAGAAGTTTGAAAAGTAGTTGTGTTGAAACCCTCTGTGGAATGTGAAATTATCTGGTCTAAAGGTAACAATGAATGGGTGTGTTATTTTAAGTTGTGTCTAAAGTTCGTGCGTTTTTATTAATCAAAAGTGGGTGAGCGCACTTTTAGACAGACAGGAAAATGGAGAAACCATTCGACCAAAATGGAACAATCAACCTTGGCAACAGAATGTCTTCCCCTCTGTTTTATTAGTTTACCCTTGTTATTTGTCAATGTCGTTCATAATGTATTATTTGTCTGTGGTGTTTAAAGTGATGTCAACCAACTTTATTTATCTCCAAGTACTCATTGTTGCGTTATGTTCAGCGACTGTAATGAGAAGGGAAACCGAACGTTGCCTGGGGTGATCAAACTGATCATTTTCCCCGCCTTCTGTAATGGTACTCTTGGTAACACGGTGTTTATAAAGTTAATAGTATGCCAACTTTGAAATTGTGGATATATTTTACTGGACTGGTGTGGACATGCTATTTTGATTAATGGGAGCTGATTATTTTCGGGTTACTTACTTTTAGTATGCGAAAGTTACACGGCTAATCAGTTGTACATTATTGCTTGTTGGGCTTCATGGTACGCGACGTCCGGTGGTCTCTTTACGGAAATGTCAGGTAACGTGTAAAACAACAAATCGGTGTAACAGGAGATCTGACTAAGTAGTATGGTGACCCGAAACAATCTATAATATAACTACAGCAGAACTTATTTTGCATGTAGAGTACTGTCGTCTGCTAGGTTTTCTGTGCAGTTTTTTTGCTTTTTTTTCAGGGCCAATGAATAAAAGGTAAACTTGGTTGCCAAAATTTCAGGATTTAGCAACCCCAAATTAGATAAACTAGGTATGTAACCAACGTTTACTCAAAACTGCTGCTTGAAGTTACTCTTTTTTAAAATCTGGCCTAGACTATAATATTAACCACTGGTGGTAAGACCTACGCGCACGCTTTCAAGAAAATGTCGTTAATTTTGTTTAGCAAAGACACACACAAATAAACAAGCAAACAAATAAGTAAACAAATAAACAAGATATCAATCGTATATAGAAACATCGATGTTTATTTTGATTTGATGTTTTTTTTCTCGTGAATTTGTGTCCCTGGGACCCCCCCGCCCCCGCCCCTGGTAATACGTTGTTCGTTTAATCTTTGTGCCAAAATTTCCGTTAGAAAGAAGTTTGAAAAGTAGTTGTGTTGAAACCCTCTGTGGAATGTGAAATTATCTGGTCTAAAGGTAACAATGAATGGGTGTGTTATTTTAAGTTGTGTCTAAAGTTCGTGCGTTTTTATTAATCAAAAGTGGGTGAGCGCACTTTTAGACAGACAGGAAAATGGAGAAACCATTCGACCAAAATGGAACAATCAACCTTGGCAACAGAATGTCTTCCCCTCTGTTTTATTAGTTTACCCTTGTTATTTGTCAATGTCGTTCATAATGTATTATTTGTCTGTGGTGTTTAAAGTGATGTCAACCAACTTTATTTATCTCCAAGTACTCATTGTTGCGTTATGTTCAGCGACTGTAATGAGAAGGGAAACCGAACGTTGCCTGGGGTGATCAAACTGATCATTTTCCCCGCCTTCTGTAATGGTACTCTTGGTAACACGGTGTTTATAAAGTTAATAGTATGCCAACTTTGAAATTGTGGATATATTTTACTGGACTGGTGTGGACATGCTATTTTGATTAATGGGAGCTGATTATTGTCGGGTTACTTACTTTTAGTATGCGAAAGTTACACGGCTAATCAGTTGTACATTATTGCTTGTTGGGCTTCATGGTACGCGACGTCCGGTGGTCTCTTTACGGAAATGTCAGGTAACGTGTAAAACAACAAATCGGTGTAACAGGAGATCTGACTAAGTAGTATGGTGACCCGAAACAATCTATAATATAACTACAGCAGAACTTATTTTGCATGTAGAGTACTGTCGTCTGCTAGGTTTTCTGTGCAGTTTTTTTGCTTTTTTTTCAGGGCCAATGAATAAAAGGTAAACTTGGTTGCCAAAATTTCAGGATTTAGCAACCCCAAATTAGATAAACTAGGTATGTAACCAACGTTTACTCAAAACTGCTGCTTGAAGTTACTCTTTTTTAAAATCTGGCCTAGACTATAATATTAACCACTGGTGGTAAGACCTACGCGCACGCTTTCAAGAAAATGTCGTTAATTTTGTTTAGCAAAGACACACACAAATAAACAAGCAAACAAATAAGTAAACAAATAAACAAGATATCAATCGTATATAGAAACATCGATGTTTATTTTGACTTGATGTTTTTTTTCTCGTGAATTTGTGTCCCTGGGACCCCCCCCCGCCCCCGCCCCGCCCCCGCCCCTGGTAATACGTTGTTCGTTTAATCTTTGTGCCAAAATTTCCGTTAGAAAGAAGTTTGAAAAGTAGTTGTGTTGAAACCCTCTGTGGAATGTGAAATTATCTGGTCTAAAGGTAACAATGAATGGGTGTGTTATTTTAAGTTGTGTCTAAAGTTCGTGCGTTTTTATTAATCAAAAGTGGGTGAGCGCACTTTTAGAGTTCATTTGAAATCCACACGAACTTTTGGACAGCAATTCTGATGACGAAATGTGCTTCCCTTTTTGTCTGCAAGGTCAGGGACTAAAGATGAGGGTAACATTCATGTATTCGTTTTTTAATGATTGTGATGTAGTTCAGTTTGTTCAGCAGTGATCCTTGCAAAAATTATTTTAATCGTCGATTTTTTTCTTTCTACAATGATATTAACAGTCATAACAAAAATCTCATTTTTAGTTTCAGTTAAACATTTTCAAAACTGCCGTACCTGCAGAATTGTTGTTTTCTTTTGCCGCCTGGTGTTGGTTAGTTATTATGGTGAAACTTTTGTTTTCAAAATCCCAACAGTATTAACTAGAAATTCGTTAACTCTTTAAAATTATAGTATTGCAGATTGGTATTTTACAAGCGACGGCCGCATCATAGTTTGCTACTTTACAACCGACGGTTGGATACCATTTCTGAATCGCTTGAATCAAGGTCTTGATAAAATAAAAAATGCGAAGCCTACCTTTTACCAGTGTGAAAGGGTCGTGATAATAAACATCTACGAGCTTGACTACCCCCGTTAAGCCGGTCTTGTGACATGGGCGTGGTTTTCGCTCGAGTTTTAATACGTCATACGTTCTATCAAAGCTGTGGCCAATAGAAACTGCTGGTGATTTGAATATTGTTGTATCACCCACTAAAACAAACCAATTAGGAGGTCTTGCTACGTAAATCTAAGCCACTTCTTAGTTTACTTTTCCTGTAAATATAGTGTTCCAGGTTGTGTACTTTTAGTACTTATTTCATGTTCGTAGCAACGAAACGATCCCCAAATTGGTCTACAGTTTCTGCAAAAGGTGTGTGAACAATTACAAAATATCTAAATCATCTCCAGAAGTTATTTGATTTTCTGATTGTGTTTCGCAAACACTAAATTATAACAAATGGCAGTCCAGTTCTTTGTGTACTTGATGTCTTTCTTCCCGACTGTTCGAATTGCATTGGTGTTCCTGAGTGTGCTGCTCCTCGTCAAGTGTTTCATGGAACGCCGTTGGACCCATCGCAATCTCCCACCGGGGCCCTGGGGTCTACCCCTGTTCGGGGCAACATTCCGGCTGGGTGTGAACCCCGGCCGGTCCCTCTACGAGATGAGCAAGAAGTACGGCAAGATCTTCAGCCTAAGGATCGGCCCTAGGTTGACGGTGGTCATCGCCGACGCGGACCTTGTCAAAGAGGCTTTCGGGAAGAAGGCTGCAGCCACAAGCGCGCGGGAAAACTATCCTCTGAATTGGATGGACACATCTGGTAAAGCTCATGTTTCGTATTTTAATCATTCTCGATTCACTTTTCATTTTGTTCGAAACAATATCTTTCGTTTGATGTACTCCTTTCAAATCAAGGTAGCTCAAAGCTCACAGATTTATAATTGGACTAAGTTTTATAATTTTGAAAAATGGGGAAAGAAAAAAGAAACCTCAAAAGGAGACACTGATAAGTCACTGAACTAAATAGCTATAAGGTTTCAGTCTCTTTCAAAATTGCATTTTTTGTTTTATATTTCACCATAGTAAGATATGTTTAAATTCTTAAAGTTAAAAATTTTAATTCTTGAAATGAAATTTAATATCATGAAGTTAAAAGCAAACACAATATTTGGTTATATTTTATCTTTGTCTTAATTTCCTTTCAACACAATCTGAATAATTTGTTTTTTACCTTTTCAGGTGCCTTGGTCAGTTGCAGCGGAAGTGACGTCAAACCCCTTCGCCGTTTCTTGTTAAGGTCACTCCGGGACTTCGGTCTTGGCAAGAAGAGCTCCGAGCTCCTGATCCAGGGCGAGGCGCAGCATCTCTGCCGGGGCTTGGGAAACACGAACGGGGAGAGTTTTGACCCCTGCGACCTGATCCAGATGGCCGTGGCTAACGTCATTTGTTCCCTTTGCTTCGGCACGCGGTTTCGCTACGACTCACCGGAAATGTCCAAGCTCACCACCGGTCTGCGAGCCGCGTCACACATCTTCGGACTCAGCCTCGCGCGTGACATCCCGCTTCTGTTTCTCGCTCCGAAGTTCAAATCCTTCCGGGACGGGGTGCTGGTCTACCGGAGCATGATGGAGGACATACTCCGGGCGCACATCAAGACCTTCGATCCCGGGCATCCTCGGGACGTCGTGGACAAAATGCTCCGGGAGATTGCCGGTGACGACTGCCCGTTCTCCTTCGGAGCTGACCGCGTTTACCGGACGATGATGGACATGTTTGGTGCTTCGGTGGACACGACCGCTTCGACTCTTCAGTTTGCAATATTGCACATGGCCCTCAATCCTCACTTGCAAAAAAAGGTATGAATGTAATCTTTAGTTCGTTAAAAGGCAAAATAAGCTTCTTCTTTTTTTTCTCTCGAACCGTTCGACTGTTTTAATCGTATATAAATGTCATATACAATAAAAACAACCTGTGAAAATTTCATTTCAAAAAGTGGTAGCGTTTTTCGAGAAATTGCTGAAAATCTGGAGCAGTTATGTCTTAGAAAGAGTAATTAAGCGTAAATGTATTACACAATCTGGCAAAACGTTCCTGCATTCTCAGACTGAAATCTTTTTGAATCCCTTTCTCTCAAACCACATTCTTTTGAGGGGAATTGCTTCTCAAAATGTTATGCATTATCAACGTCTGCAATGCTTCTTACCAAAAAAGCTGTTACGGTTATTGATTTTGGAGTATTAAAGGTATAAGTAATTGTTTATCAGTAACTAACATATTAATACAAAGGCTTCACGAGAAATGGAAAAGTAACACTTGATTAATTTTTTGTTCACGTCAGGTTAGAGATGAGATACTGTATAAAATAGGTGACAGGACACCTTGCATGACCGACCGAGGTATCCTACCCTACACCAACGCTGTCATAAATGAGGTTCTCCGGGTCAGCCATCCGGTCCCTCTGAGTCTCCCCCATCGGTCTACGGCACCTTTCGAGCTGGGTGGATACGACATCCCGGCAGGGGCAGATCTTGTCTCCCTCATCAGTGCCCAGAACAGAGATCCTAAGACGTTTGTGAACCCGGAAGAGTTTGATCCCGGGAGGTTTCTCTCCGAGGATGGCCGAACTGTCGTCATGCCAAATACGTTCCTGCCCTTCGGTGCCGGTAAGGATTAGTCAAACTTCACTTGAGCTCGATGTCATGTAACAGCTAAGCTTACTCAAACTCATTATAATATAAGTGAGACTTGTGTGGAAGAACATTCACACATGGCTCACAAATTATGTTCCCATATTGGTTCCCATATCAAATATACCGAGGACTGCGCAAGTCAAAGGGTGAATCTACAATGTACATGATTATGATCACGCTTGTCGCCATTATTGTCACGTGACACCCGTCACACCAACAAGGGCACAATCTACATGCATTTGGTGTTCGTTCATAGCGAACCTTACTGGGTGAAATAACCGTCTTTCCGAAATTAATCCAAACCTTAAAATTGTATTCAACTAATCACAAGGATGGTCTGCCTAGCTGTAGGTGATGTGTGACCATGTATAAAAGGTAGTCACACATGTCCATTTTTGTGTGGAGGTACTTCCACACACATCGTGCCGGCCCTGGGGGTTATAAAGCGAGTCTTGCCGGCTTTGAAATGAATTGAGTACACCGCAGAAACTGGGGCGTAAAATTGACACCGTGGGTGTTGCCACATATACATGCCGAAAAGAATCAAAATTTACACCATGAGTGTTGAAAAAACACTTATATTATATACAAACACATTCTTTATTCGGTGTCTATTAGTGACAAAATCCTTGGTGAACATTATGGTGAACATTACTGACTAAGAGCTGTTTCTGGGGTGTTAAATTGTTCGTTTGTTTGTTTGCTTGTTCAGTTGTTTCAATCATTTTGCTAAGCAAACAAAATACCCGATTGACACATGGCATTTAGGGTGGTTTATGGTATTTGGATAGAATCTGCGAACTATCAGCCGCTTTTGAAAAGTCCACCAATCAGATTATAGTTGCTGTGGCAAAACTTTAATACGGGCACATATTTTTGTTTGTAAAGTGTGAATCAACTTCCGGTTTGGATAAGAAGTGTTGAATTGGAGAGAACATTTGAACCGCTAAAGAACTTCATTTTCAGTGGACTGTTTAAAAGTAGAAACCTTCAAAACAATTAGGTATAGACTTGAAAAACATGCATTGATATTGGTTCTAATTTTCTTGCTCTCGTCACCAAGTTATGATTCATTTATTAATATTGATATTTTGAATGATCTGTTTGTTTTGATTTTTTTCGACAGGTTCTCGGATGTGTATTGGCGAAGGTTTGGCCAGATACGAATTGTTTCTCTTCTTCACGGCCATGATGCAAAGGTTCACCTTTCACATCTCACCAGAAGCTCGAAAATCATACAGAGTCCTGTTCGGATACTTCCTGTGGTACCCAAGCAGTGTAAAGATCCGAACAACGCCAAACTTTTAAGGGGAAAAATACAAATTTACACATACATTTTGCATACAAATAACATTTTCTTGTATAATTTTTTTTACAATAAACTGAGTTTTAAAGAGTTAAGTAATTTGTTATGATTGTGCCTCGTTCGTCCGAAATTCTGGGAACTTCGAGCAGGTTAATGAAACGTTTTTCTATACGTTGCTTTAAAACCACTGTCTTTATAAAACTGAGCTAAATACTGGATGCGTATGAGCGCATTGTCACCGTGACGTGACCTTGCCACCGTGACGTGACCTTGCCTCGTTTGGCCAAACGGGCTGGGAATGATTGTTTTGTGAACGACGCTGCCAGCGTCCATTATCAACGCATATTGTACCCCAATATGAAATTGTGGAGCGTCGAAGCAGTGAACACACGTGATGCGTTCTACCAATCAAATGACAAGGATCTCTGTGTGTAGCAAACAATATAAATTAACAAAGTGGTTGCATTGAGTTTACAAGCATTTCTGACTGAAAATAATCCACGCTATTCGCGAAGCTATTTAACTCTGTCATTTTAACCGCATAATACTTAGGATTGTTCGTTGTTGTTAAATGGACTGCGTGAAGACGGAACTACAATGTATCTAATCGTGGCATGCCAAACCGCCCCATTCTGTCCTCCCACTCCGTTTCGTATTATTCTTCTTTTTCACCATCATCTCTTTATCCACTGACCTGCCATACAACCAGTAACCAACCTGTTCCACTCACTTCTTCATCGCTTCTGTCCCGATCTCCGACTCAACTTCGACCTTAGCCTGAACATCTGACGTCACACTTTGAGGCTCGTGAATAACGCCAGTTACCAGCTTCGACGAACCTGTCGTATGCACATTACATTTGATTACATACAAACATTATGCACACGCAGCAGCAGACGATCAAAAGTTGCTGTTGTATGTAGGTGACAAACTACGTCACTTCGGAGAACACCAATCATAACGTAGAAATTGAAAGCTTGCGTCACTGCAAATGTATCCACTGATATTATTGGGCCTGTAAGACCAGCGCGCCTGTCTTTTTCATTGCGGATAAGGACAGGGGACCAGTCTACTTCAACCTCTACTGGACTCTCATCCCATGCGCTAGAGGTTGCTGCAATGGGGCACTTCGCCTGTCCAACGTCATCATCGTCTGCTTTAAATACGTCATTTACTGGCTGTAAAGAACTCTCGCTTCTTCGAACCCTACATCTTTTGGCGCAGTCGCCTGCAACCCAAACTCCGTATTACTACAAGTTAGTACATTAATGCAATAATCTTGCTGATATTTGCACTAAAATGAGCGAAATATTCAACATCGTCAAAAATCGAATGCACTTGGCTGATCAAGTCTCCTCGATCGCACGACATCTTTCCAGTTCATGGGTCTATTTTTAATCTCTGTGTGTTTAATAAATTGTTAGGTATCCTTCCCTTTTATTTGCAGGAACTTTTTTGTTCTTCTTTTTCTTCAACTTTACCTCCCTTTGATTGGGTTTAATGCCGGGGGAGTATTGCACTCTGCGGCGGTGCTCTCTCTCTCTCTCTCTCTCTCTCTCTCTCTCTCTCTCTCTCTCTCTCTCTCTCTCTCTCTCTCTCTCTCTCTCTCTCTCTCTCTGAAAAGCTTTTGTGTGTGTGTGGATCAATCTTTTCAACTTTTACAAACACTTGCAAACGCTTTTTATAGCCCCAAATCGCCCGATCCAAGGCTATGTGTCCCTTGAATTGTTACCCAAGTTTATCGTTCTGTGTGTAATTGTTCTCGTCACAGTGACGATGTAAAATTAGTTACTTAATTAATTGTATTGAAATAAAGATGTCATTGAAGAGTTAAAATATATTTTTCTTCTTCGTCTTCGTCTTTTTTTTTCTTCTTCTTCCCCTTCTGCTTCTCCTTTTATTTTGTAAATATCCCCTTTCATTCTGGTTTCCCGTACAAGATCCTAAATCTATTCGGCTACGACATCTTAAAATACTGTTTAATGGCCTTCCCTATAAGTAGGAAAGTTTTAATGGAGTCTCAAGAATGATACCAAGGCTAAAAATACTTGCAACCCATTTTTTTATTAAAACGCTTCAAACACCAATTTGTAAAATTATATCCAACAGTGTTCGAGGATTAACTGAGAGTTAAGTGGTCCTTTTGTATTCGCTTCTCCGTGTACAAGAGTGTACAAGAGCAAACGCGGCTATTGACCCGAGGACAAGGTCTTGTAAGAATTGATAGAAAGCTCATCACCAACAATCAATTACAAAGTGATGCTCGATGAAAACAAACAAGGGTATCCTGTCAGAAAATAATGGACTCTCTGCTTTGTCCAGTAATGCCGACTGTTAAAAAAGAAAGATTTAGTTTTACTATTTATTAGTTTTTAGTTGTTTTACTATTTATATTTAGTTTTTTTTTTTTTTTTTTTTTTTTTTTTTGGGGGGGGGGGGGGTAAAGAAAACAAAAGGTCCCTCGTAAAAGACAAAAACTGCAAAACACATACGCCTGAAGATAAATTTGTAATAGAGAACACGGTGAAGAAATGTAATGTTTGAAGTAATCCTAGACAACATTTGGGCATGTAAAGAAGTCACTAACATGTCAAAACAATCATGGGGATATGAAATATGACAATGTTGTAACTACAGGAGGGGGCGTCACACACCACTGGCATTGCCAAACAGTGAGGGCGTCTCTGGGGACCTCCCTCACACAAGGGTTGAACTAATGTGGGAGTATCAAACGTATGAAAACCCCACCCAATCAAGTAAGGACTTAAAAAAATACCCTCATTCTACATGTGAGGCTCTGTATAAAGTGGGATTTGAACCGGGGTATATTGATGAGTGGGGGACATTGTTCTGCTAGGTTTATCATATGAAGCTAGTCTCAATTATAATACCAATTGGGGTTCAGTTGCTTTTTGGAATGGTCAGTCATACAGGATGGGGAATAGCAATGTTACTCAAATTAAGGTGTCCGTAAAACAGGGGTGTGTGGTGTATCCCCTATGCATCGTACTGATTCTCCTTGTATTAAATTACCTAAAAATGATTTCATGAGCAATATGCATGACACTTCCTGCCAATGGAGGGTGTACCTTTGGTAATTACTCCAAAACAAAAACAACTGAATGGCCATAAACTTACTCTGTAAGAAGCACCGCAGCTGTTGCAAATGTATAACATTATTTTTTTTTTTTGATGTTGAAATAATTCCCTTCGAGGGATTGCGGTTCTAGAGAGAGGCATTCAAAACAAATTTCAATCTGAGAAACGTTTCATGCAAAATCGCTTTTTAGATTACGGATTGTTTTTCCTGCGCGGACATAACCACAGCTTCAGATGTTTGGCAATATCTCAGAAATGCTACCACCACCCTTTGAAATGCAATTGTCATAGGTTGATTTCACTGTCTATATCTACAATTATAATTATGGAATTAAAACAGTCAAACGGTTCAAAAATCTAAAAGTATACTTTGTCTTTAAAGTTCAGAGAACTTGATGACATAATGTTTCCAGAAGTACATTGTTCACTGCAGTCGGATAAGGTTGGGGGGGGGGGGTGTTATACGGCTAGTCCTTTCCGACCATATTCATGCTCTCAAACGGGTTGAAGTGTTTTTACTAAATACCTTGACGAATAACACATGGCAACATTCCAATGTGTTAATTAAGCCGCATGTAACATTGTTTACAACAACAGAGGGCGCGATTTAGAGCCGTTTTGCTCTATGATCAACGAAACTAGAATGCATTACACATAGTCCAAAAAGTCCCGTTTGTCCCGTCCGCGCTCTATACACTCCCGGGTTAGAGTTGAACCGGATGTTGGGTCTCGGGAAGCCTGGCCCATGTCAGGGTCACCCGATTAGTGGTTAGCAATGAGTTTTTCTGACCAGACGTTTTTAGCGGGTGAACTGCTAGTCTTGGTGCAAGACGTTCTCACTACACACACTCAACACTACACACGACGCGACTATTCCACCGATAGAGGGCGTTCTGTATTGTTCGATAGTCATGCGGGCCGCGGAGCGCGCTAAATCGCGATAGTTACGTGATAATGAACAACAGCGTCTTGCACAAAGAACTGCATGAGTGGAAAATGGTCACAGGTCACCATTTAATTAGTAGTTGATTGAAAACGATGTGACACAACGTGATCAACTTTTAAATAGTAATGATATTGAAAATAACTAGAACTGACTGGCAGACTTCCTCGGCACATTTTGTTCGTATGGGTAAGAAATAGAGTTTAAAATGATCACAATGTGAGCTAATACAGTGTTGTGGACTTGTTGTTTATTTTGTGTGATATTGATGTTTGCAAGAATTGCTAAAAAACAGGCTTGTCCCCAAGGCTCATTGAGATAATCTAGTGATTATAAAAATCCTTTTCTGTGTTTTCAAGACTCATCTGCTAGTAAAATCATAAACGAATTATTAATAAATACAAATAAAAACAAGCATAAAAATAAACATAAACATAACAAAAACAAAACCAAAGCCCCCCCCAAAAAAAAAAAAAAAAAAACGACGACGACGACGACGACAACGACGACAACAACCTTGCAAACAAAACAATCTAGTTAGTAAATTTGTACTACGTTTTGTACTTCTGTTTTTTAATTAGCAGCTTACGAAGTACTTCAATTTAATTATACATAATCAACAGGAGGCCAACTTCGTATCTATTAGAAGACTGTTTTGCTTGAAGCAGAGAAAAATTAAGGTACGATTTTAATGTATGCCTTTCTAAGAACTCGATTTGGAATTAACGGTCACGGAGGACTAAACGCAATTACCTTTTCAAATTAGATTTTTGATTGCTTATAGTATTATTGTGTGACCTCTCGATTGACGCACGATTATCTAAGCCATCAGACCGTACTTTTACGACTTCTTCTCGATTCATTCTACAGGTCTTTTTAAAACATGCATTATTCATGCAATAAGTTGTGACGTCGGCCGTGTAACCCCGCCCACATTCACAAAATGACCGATGGCGCTGTTTACTATAAATGACTGCTCCTTACTCGCGGTTCCCTCATTGGAATAAGAAATGTCAACCTGAGAAACAACCTTCATCACATGCTGTAGATGTGTGATTTACGTTACAGCTGCGTTGGTAGCATTGGTTCACACAGGCGAATAATAAAACATGGAAAACGAGTCGGTGATTTTGGACGGTACGAGCGAGTCTCCTACCGAGTTGGAGGAGAAGATAGCCACCGTGGTTCTGACGACTTCACTGGGGTACATCAACCAGACAACGGCCGCTGCTCCCGACGAGATGTCAGCTGATTTGTCCGGGAGCGAGCTGGCTAGTGTGGTTATCTACTGGGCAATTGGTATTATGGGTGTTATTGGCAACACTCTAGTGTGTGTGATCTTCGGACTGTTAAAACAGCGCAGGAGTCAGGTTAATTTGTACATTCTCAACCAAGCGTTTGCCGATCTCGCCACGTCTTTCCTCCTGATAGCCTTCGGCACTACAAGGGTGTATAAAGCAAGGATATCAAATGACGGGGGCTTCGGGGAGTTCCTCTGCCGCTTCTGGTGGTCTCGATTTTTTCTGTTCTCCTGCTTCGCCGTGTCGGCCCACAACCTTACCATGATGTCCATTGAGAGGTACGTTGCAGTTGTCCACCCGTTGCAATACGGGAAAACTTTTACTCGACGCAACACCAAGATCAGCGTTCTGCTGGTTTGGTTAATCGCCCCGATCATGCAGTACATTTTCCCCATATTCCAGCAAACTGTTTCCAACGGGCACTGTGCCATCCAGTCATCATGGTCCTCGTCGGCCGGCACGGCAGCTGGGGTGACCCTCTTCATCTGGGAATACTTCATGCCATGTATGATCATGTCCTACGCCTACACAACCATCGTCCGGACCCTCCAAAAGAAAGAGCGAGCATTAGCGGTGTCCCACAGACAGAACAGCGAAGCGGCGGCAACTCGTGGCCCGTCCAAAGCCCCGCAAGCTCGGCGTCGCAACGTAACAGTCACCCTCTTTACGGTTTTCATCGTGTACGTCCTTTGCTGGACGCCGAACCAGTTCACCTTTCTCCAGTTCAACCTCGGCGGCACGCTGGATTTCGACGGGCCTTGGTACCTCTTCACGGTGATTGCTGCATTCCTAAACTCGTGCTCTAACCCATTCGTGTACGCGCTGATGCACAAGCAGTTCCAGGCTGGGCTGAAGCTTCTGGTTCGCTGTAGAAAAAGTAACGCAGTTGCTGACTTCACACATAATGAACGCAGCAATGGAACTGTCGTGGACTAGCTATTAACAAACAACCTGGGTCTCTTCTGCTTCTCTGTGCACATGTTAGGGGGAAAAACTGTCATCAAAGCATTATGTTGACAATGAGCTCATAATATTCATCGGTATAAACAATGACTCCCTTGTCACACCTTTAAAGTAAGACCCCAACGTTGATAGGGGAAGTTTAAAGTCTAGTAGAGTTTGCACGGGGAAACAAAATACAGAATTTTGTAAAAATGTGTGCCTCCTGTTTTGATGTAAAAACTAAAACTAATAAATAGTACAAATAATATTTTGAGTACTTAACTGTAGTCGGAAATGGATGTGGCCAAATGGGGCCCGGCCTTTCAGAGCGGTGCGAGAGTAATGGGAACTTGTGTTTGTTGGGGTGTTGGGGTGTTGGGGTGTTTGTTTGTTTGTATGTTTGTTTGTTTGTTTGTTTGTTGGGGTGTTGGGGTGTTTGCTTGTTTGTTTTTCTGATCCTAAATTTTTAAATTATTGGATTTTGCTTTCAGTTTATCCGTCTTGTTTTAGTGTTTTGTTTGTTTGTTGTGGGTTTTTTTCTGTTTGCGTTTCGTTGCATGAGCGCCAT
The DNA here is from genome assembly GCA_023634235.1 of Pisaster brevispinus. Lineage (NCBI taxonomy): Eukaryota > Metazoa > Echinodermata > Asteroidea > Forcipulatida > Asteriidae > Pisaster > Pisaster brevispinus. Next base: position 1,708,056 of record JAMKCF010000014.1, on the reverse strand, counting down.
GAGCGTCACTGCGTGGCGGATCAAAGTGTCACTATATTAGAGGCCACTATTATTTATTATTGTTATGTAATGTAATACTGCACACACACCGCACTTGTTATATTACTTGTAATGTGACCGTGTGGTGATGTTGTTGTTGTTGTTGTTGTCGTCGTCGTCGTCGTCGTCGTCGTCGTCGTCGTTGTTGTTGTTGTTGTTGTTGCTGTTGTTGTTATCGTCGTCGTCGTCGTCGTCGTTGTTGTTGTTGTTGTTGTCGTTTGTTTGTTTTTTGTTGTTTTTGTTTTATTATCATTATTATTATATACATAAATATATTATTTTTCTCCAAGAAGTGTCTGAAAAACAGTTGACAGTAATTTCTGGAAAAAAGGAAAACTAATTAAATACGGTCCGGTGGAGATTGCGGCATGAGGCTATCCATATTTCTGTCTATCAGTACTTGTGTTTTTACTTGCGACTGAATTCAATTTCTGAAAAACCTTTTGAGAACTGAATCTACAGTGCAGTATTTTTGGGTTTGTTCTTCCCCATTTTTTAACTGTGTCTTTTTCTGGACGCTTGTTTGTTCGAGGTGAATTCGGCCGGCGTTCCGGTATTTACACTGTCGAAGGACAGTTTTTGCCGTCCCTCAGATCGTTTTTCGCTGCAGATTCTGTCAAAATCCTTGCTCATAAATTGATCGTCTTATTTGTATGTATACGGTATTTTCATAACTTCACTTGAACCTTATCATTGTACGCTCGTAAAACTATATTAATATTTGAAGTGGTTGACATTTTCATTAAATCACTTAAACTGATTCTTTGCTCTTTATATCAGAGTGTGATCTTGTTTTTTAATAACTTCTTGCATCTGAGAAAATTCCGGCTTTTTGAGTAATTTACATTCACGGTTAATTTGCAGATTTTCTGATCGTAACATTCTTATTATAATATCATTATTATTGTTGTTGACGGTTTTTAAATTTTTTTATTTATGGTTTTTGGTGGGCGGGGTTGGGAGGTTTTGCCCCACCCTCCCCCAGTTAAGCGGTCCTGGACGGTGGACTCAAATGTTCCGTAATAATTACAGTGAGTTCCAATCCTGGCCTTGTTATTCGCGACACGTGTGTCCTTGAGCATGGCACTTTATCATAAATTGCTTCTCTCCATCCAGGAGTCCACATGGGTACCAGGGAGAGCTGGGGGAATAACCTCCGGTTGACTGGTAGCCTGTCCAGGGGGAATATAACTAATCTCAGCCGTTTAAGGCCAAAGGAACCAGATATAGACACCGGCCATGTTGGCTTGAGACAGACTTACTACTATAAGAGGCCGTATGTACACGAATATGAAAAGAAAATTTGCACCGTGCAGCTGCGCAAACATTAGCTGTATGCACAATATCTGCACGACATGGCAAATTGAAATTAGTTTCTTTGGTGATACTGCACAAGTCACGCGTAGTTTCAAGTCTTGATATGTTCTCCATCGAGATGTCACGTTTATATGTACAGCCTGTGTTTAGCTTTTAACACACTGCACTTCGTGTCATAAGTCAGTCGAATAAATCATGATTTTACATGTTAAGCTTCGATTTGATACGATTTGATAAGATTCGATTGGATTAGATAGGATTGGATTATGTTGATTATATTATGATGTGCCTCATTCTCCAGTTTACCAAGAGCCCAACTTGGGCACTATGTGGACTGGGTTCTAAGTTCCTACCAGATAATGCGTGGGTTTAACCCGTAAACATTCTCTGGTATTTACCTCCCACAGCAAAAACTATAACTTCTTTGAATGTCTTCTCTTAATGAGGTTCTTGGCTCAGAGAATAGTGAGTAGGTTTGCATTTCTGGGACTGATTGCCTTTACGACCATAATTAGCAAGTGGAATGGAAATTGGATCAAATACAATTTCAATCCGTCTAGCGGGAATGTAATCAACGTCACACGACTGTATTCCCTCGTGGGGCATTGCATTTATAACTGTCTAGACGGTCTGAGTTTGTATACACGTCCGAGCGCACGGCGTTTCGTTTCTTGAGAACTACCCATCAGCGTCAACAAGGTTATGATGCAGTGTCGTTGATAACAGTTTGTAGATTTAGTTAGTGGCCCCCTTTTGGGTGGAGGGGGGGGGGGCTTACAAGAGATTGTTCCCATCACAAGCCCTACCTACTCCTGGTAGCATCCTATCCACTACCATTACGGGCGCTTTATTGTTCCATTCTCTAAATACCTAAGTCCGCCCGTAGGGCACAACTTGAAAACGAAAAATAAAATGACAATATTTGGGTCGCATCTGTACTGTTGCTTATAACCCCCCCCCCTCCCTTATGGATCCGGTTTGTGGGGTCCTGCTTTTGCTGTTATATTATTCCCTATTCTAAAGAATTCCCTTGTGGGGTCCAGGTTGAACGAAGAATTCCCTTGTGGGGTCCAGGTTGAAAAAAAGAATTTCCTTGTGGGGGTTCATTGTCCCATTGTGTAAAACACCCAACAAGTGACCTCCTGTAAGCTCACACCTACACAAACACCAATGGGAAAACAAAGGAAATATAGAAGGGAAAAAACCCATAATGATAACACTATTAATAATGTAAAATAAAAAATAAATAAATATGTGAACACAGAAATACCTGTTTGATTTTTTGTGTTATAAAGGGTACAGTTATTATACGATAACATTCACTGTTAAAAACATTATTAATAATACAATTAGTAAAGATCAGTTTACAATAGTAAACAAACAAAACGAACCAATTCACTCCAAATCAAAATCAGCTAATAATACTTTATATCAAAAAGTAAATAAATAAACAAATAATATTTATTATATGAATATGTTTTCAACGCTGCTAAACAAAAATGAACGTTCTTGTCTAGTGTGTCCTAGCCAGTAGCTACCCGATGTTTGTTTAGGGTTATTATTGACTGTCACTAAAAATAAACATAAAATTACAAGTACTTGTTACGTGGTCATTCGGTTATGTCTATGCAATGGTATTCAAAACCACAAAAACGCAATTGACCGCGAAGCAATTAAATTTATGAAAAAATACAATAATGTAATACGTGTTACGTATTCATTCGATTATGTCTACGCGATGGTAGGCACTACAGCAAAATGAACTTTGACCGTGAAAACCATGATTCAATTTATGGTCGCGTTTCTTACCATATTTTAAGAAGCTGTTTTACCTTTAGACGCGTTCGTGCATGAAAATAATAATGCAATGAACGCACATGGGAACGAGAAGATTGATGGCAGTCGAGAGAATGACACTCGACAGCTTGTGTGAGGGTCCAAAATTGCCTTTTGCTTGGAGGAGAGGGAAATGTTTGGGTGGAAACTGTGCGGCTTTGATGGTTCAAACATGGAATTTGGCACGCTGTATGAGTATGCCATGATCAACATATAATTATGGTCATCGCAGATTTGAATTTGGAAAACAGATATAGGTAGAATAATAGCAAGCAGTTTTTCATAATTTTCAAAATGGCTGTCATTGCTTGTTGTTGACCTTTCTGTTGACACGCCACAGCCCGAGTTTTTGCTAACCGAGGTTGGAAAACTTTGGAAAGCCACAAATGAAAAACAAAAACAGATAGTTTGTAACAATCACACACATTCAAAAAGAGTGTTGATGTTTGTTTATTTATGTATTTATGTATTTATTTTATTATTATTATTATTATTATTATTAAGTTTTTTTTAAATATATTAGTATTGTTGTTATTAGTAGTAGTAGTAGTTGTAGTAGTAGTAGTAGTAGTAGTAGTAGTAGTAGTAGTAGTAGTAGTAGTAGTAGTAGTAGTAGTAGTAGTAGTAGTAGTAGTAGTAGTAGTAGTAGTAGTAGTAGTAGTAGTAGTAGTAGTAGTAGTAGTAGTAGTAGTAGTAGTAGTAGTAGTAGTAGTAGTAGTAGTAGTAGTAGTAGTAGTAGTAGTAGTAGTAGTAGTAGTAGTAGTAGTAGTAGTAGTAGTAGTAGTATCCTATCACAGCCTGCAAAAGAACGATCATATTTTTTTCCTGGGTGCCGGTAACTCCTCGAGTCGGGCTACGTCCCGTAGCCTTAGAAAAGATAATCCAGAAAAAAAGAAGAAAAAAAAACCCACAAATTAAATAAAACACACGGCAACACGGATGTTGACAATTCTTGAAAGGATCGCATCACACGGTCTTTTTCAATGCACTTATTCCCAGCCGCATGCATCGGAGAAGAAATAATGGCAAATTTACAATTATTAAGAAATCATGATAACAGAGCCATTAATTCGTCGAGACTATCCGGTAAAAGCTTTATGTACATTTCATAATATACATTAAAATGTTTGTTCGATAACCGCAAGAGCAGTCAATCCAATCTTAGTCACTTTACTTCCACATCAAATCACATTGTCATTTTTATCAACATAGTCCCATGTAAAGTAGTACAAATTGAATTATTAACAGTAAGAAAACAAAATGGCAAACATGTAAAAGAAAGCATTTAGTGAAGCGAACAGTTCGATCGTGCGTGCGGGGTTTCCGATCATTATTCTTTGGTTTCGCGTCTTCTCTGAAAAAGAAAGGAAGGAAAATGATCTCCCAAACATCAATGATAAAGACGAAGTTGATTTGGAGATGTTTGTCTCGTTCGCTCCAAACAATAATCATGGATGCGAGCAAGCTATGAATATTTTTTAAGCGGACCTGGCACATCGATATAAAATTAATCACCAAAATGGAATTCGTTGCGTTACAATTATTTTTATCATAGTTATTAGATTGGTATGCCTCAAGGCTAGCATACCCGGGGATCGGTATTCACAGGACAATTGTAACTATGTGAAATGAGCAATGGTGGGGTTCAAACAACCTCCGGGATTTCCTAAGGTTTAAAGCTCCTTGGAAATTACTTCGTGGTTTGAAAAAGGACTGCTTCGCATTGCTTTGAAGCATGCAGAGCTCAATGTACTTATTTATTTACAAACTACAACAAGACAGTGATGCATCAATAGGCCTAATCCACATTAAAACACTTCGTGACACCATCAACAAAAAATCACACCCTACGCTTTCAGGCACTTTTCAGGTGTCCGTTTTATATTTTGCGTGTAATACGTGTTTTTTGAGAACACAATCATGTTTAAATCGCCCAAACTATTGGATATAGACCCTTGTGACTAAATAAAATAAATTCAAGCAAAATGTCCATTGAGATCAGCCCACATGTGTCCCTAAGCCATTTGTTTGAATGAAACCCTCGTGTTTGATGAGTCAGCAAAAAACATCATAATTTCTTACATTTCCCAAGGGAATACCGGGAGAACTGGTCATTGGTGGATTTTTTTGGGTGTGAAATCAACCCCGATGGTAACAAGACAATTGGCATGCTATTTGGCTAGGTGTAGTTGAGGAACCTTAATTTTTTAAATACAAATAAAATAAAATGGCGGAGTAATTACTTTTTAATTAAAAACGGACACCTGAAAAGTGCCTGATGGCTTCATCGAGGGTTAAAGAAGTCCGCGAAAAATACTGCATGACAGTTACAATGAATTACGAGAGATTCAAATAAATAAATAACAACCATACATTGGTTTATACACAATTTATCTTGATTTAATCACGTAGGAGACTAAACTGAAGTTTGGTGCGAAGGACTCAGCCAAGCTGTAACTGAACTTCCTCCAATGACTGTCCAATATTAAACCCCCAACAGTGAAGCAAATTAGGTATTGCACATGACGTCATTTCAGTAGGGCGCCCTCGCCTAGAGGTCAAAGGGAGGTTTTTCATTGGCCAATCATGTGCGCCGCGCGTACAAATCAGTGCGTTTCAATTGTTTCGTCAGCGTTTTACATCTAAGATGACGGCTGGATGACGTCCATGCACAATGTATACAACGTCGAGAAACTCACGAGGATTCCTAGCAGCAATTTTATGATTTTCAAGACATGTTTTTCCCAAAATTGTTTACTTTTTTATCATAAGGTGCAGAGTGGAAGCCGAATTGATCCGTTCCAATCTGAGACTGTTATACAGAACATACCAGTTACCAATCCATCTGCCCTTCTGCCAAAGTCAAGTAAATATCGTTGAGCGATAGAAACCCCTTAGTTCATGATTGATTATTCCGGTTGCCACAATCGAAATAATCACACCAATGAGCTTGCCCAAAGTCCCTGACTAGGCATGACACTTCGGCGGGGACAAATTTAATTTTACTATTGAACCACACACATTAGCAAAGTACGGACAAATTAATTGTGCTTCCCATGTAAAGATAAAACCCACCAAAAACTTCTTGGAACCTGGAAGTTTATTTTAAAGTATCGTATTGGGTGTTCTAAAAATGAAAAATCTTAATAAAAATGACTGCTCTTACTTTTGCTTTGGTTTAAGCTCTGACTGATCCCTCTGTAATCCCCGGATTTTTTTTGTTTTTGTTTTGAGGATCACTTGTTGTTTTGTGACCGGTTTCCATTTTAGCAGAATGTTTTTATTATTTTCCCCCTATACGGACCGATCTTCTTTTTTTCTTTTTTAAGTTGGTGTCACTAAAGCGGGAATACTAGGTTTGATGAGATTCTTAATTAATGGTGGCTGGGTATTGTTTATTGATGAACCTGGAATTGAAGACGGCTATGAATATTACTCTCCATGTAACCAGTCGTTGTGGGTGTCTCGGTTCATTAGGAATGTGTTTTCTTTTAAATATCTAGAGTACATGTTTAAATTTGGCTTGGACTGGAGATACCATGCTCGATGGAGCAGAGTGTACCCCCCCCGCCCCAAGAACCCCCCCCCCCCCCGCGGTTTGAGTTCCCTGATCTGTGGCAGAGGTACCCCCCCCCCCTATGTTCCCGTAATGGTAATACCATAAGAGTGGGAACAGTAGAACAAAGTAATACAAAAGGGACAATGCTGTCCTCACATTGGAATCCTTTGTATTTTTGTGTCCTCAAAGGAAAGTCCTCACATTGATAGCAATAAATTGATATACGTACTGACACTTTCTCCTCTTGTACACAAGTATAACCCCCCTCCCCCGATCTTTTGAAGAATTCTTGAGATTCCAAGCACACAATGAATACACAATAGAATGTGGGTTAAACCAAACCTCAAATTAAGCACCAAATGGAATTGTATAAATTGATAAAAGTCAACCTACAAGCCAACTTATCCACCAGCTATAATTGCCGAGTCTCTGGTAGGCTGCTGAACATTCTCTTTCTGCTACGCTCAATTTATGAATTACATCTCTTCGAATCATTCACTATCCTTTGGCCTTCGTTCTGGCAGAAATAGAACACGTTCGACCGAGTATAGGTGCTATTTTCAGGGGAGTGTGGAACACGATTTTGAAATTAACCACGCAGGGCTTCCCAAGTGGAAAATACTGGACCCTATTATACGTTCTCCTCCTAGCTGTAAGCCCATGACTGCTGGCGGTATACCGAATTGGTTATATACGAATGTTAGTGGGATTGCAACCCCACACCTATTTTAGGAAAGGAAAACATACCTATTCCGGAATTTACGTCAATTATTTCCTCAAGTTTAAATACACTCACCACACGACCAAGCGAAAATAACAACGGTAATTAGTTGTGATTTTCGGGTATTTTTTTTATGTATTTGTTTATTTGTTATTATTATATGTATATTTTTTAGTTTACAGTCTATGTGTTCAGATTTAACGTTTCGCAACCTTATCGGTAAAGCACGTGTCTTGCAGTTCTCAGTTGGTCGTCACCATTACATGTTCACCATTTTTAGTGAAAGCACGGATTGCATTCCTTTGAATAGTATACAAAAGCAGACTTTTGGACGCCATCTTGGATTTCGGAAAGGGGATTTTCGAGGACTTTTAGTATAACTTTTTTTTTACGTTCTGCATTTTATAGTTTTATCCTGGGTAGATGTAAGTGCATTGTTTCTGCTGTGACCTGTATTTTACCTGTTTTTTTTTTGTTTGCCACCTATTTTGCCAAGGTCTCAGTTAGCCAACTGTTAGTGGGGGGGGGTAGCATGTAGCTCATGTGCCTTTCTAACTTCAGTTTTCTCATTGTATTCAATTCTAAATGCCTTTATGTATTTTGTTCAGTATTTTTAGATTTTAATTGTTTTCACGTTGTGCTTTTTAAAAGAGTTTATTTATTCAAACATTGTGCAATTCCTATTGTTGTCTTTAATCTGTGTAACGTTATATCACAAATGTGCCATGACTGTATATTTTTTATATTTTGTCGAATTTTAACTGCTGTACTAAGGAAAACAAATTTCATGTGTGTCACATGACGAATAAATAAATTGAATTGAATTGAATTGAATTGATTCCTTGACCTATCCTAAAAATAATAATAATAATAATAATAAATGCAAACAAAACCCAAGCTTGTTATGAAGTATTTCCAGGTTTGTAGCTAATGCTCTTGGCCTATTTTGTCGCTGATGTAAACGGTAGCCCAAGCTGCCTCGAGATGTAAAACTATTAGATGATTGGCACATTGGCAACAGGGACAGTTCGCAAGGGCAATTTGTGTGGCGTAGACACCGTGTATTGGTAATGACATTGGTAATGGTATTGGTAATGGTAATGGTATTGGTTTAATTACATTCCATAGTTGGCCATATGCCAAATTGCTAGGATTTTACAATAATATAAAAAAAACATTAAAATGGTACCAAAAACATGAAAAACACTACAACAATGCATTCAATTACAAATGTTGTGTTCCAGCTACAACAAATGACCACAGTTAACAAAATTAAAAAGAACAACAATATAAAAAAAGGGGCAAAACTTATACAGCTTCGGATAATACTTTGACCCCGGAAGTGACGTGTTTAGATGGAACTCTGGGATACATTGTCCCGATCACGACAAAACGCAATGGAACACTGGAGTCACAATAACTTATCTCGTTTATGTTTCGGTCGAACCCAAACCTCCGCCACAGAGGACCCGATACAGATATAAGCCAGTGGTCAGTCGATGGAAAGAGAAGGAAAGGTCGTCAAGATCACGGATGAACGACATAAAGCAGTGAACTAGGCAGGGAATGACAGCTGCGGAGAGATTCGCAGCGAATCGAGATTGATGGCGTGGACTGGTGATGACCCTCGCAGCCCAATTTGCGTCATCGGACTGAAGAGAGAATGTGTCCAATAAAAAAAAAAACAATAATAATAATAAATTTTAAAAAAGGTAAAAAACACCAGGTACAAAATTGCGTCCTTATTTCAAGTGTTTGTCAGGCCTGATCTGATATAGATTGAAAGTGACTGTTGACAGGAGCATTATTTTCAATCCCGTTCGAGCAAGGACGATTTTTTTATTTTTTTATTTTATTTTTTTTTTTACGCCACTTCAAGTCACGAGTAGGAGAGACCACGTGACTCGATACCTTGTCATCCATTCTTACTTCCTGTCATTTTATACTCCAGTCCGGCGCACTTATGAAAGGAAATACGACAATAAAAGTCAGTCACGCATTTTTTTATTTTTTTTTTTATTTTTATTTTTTTTTATAAAAAATTTAACCCTTTGTCCCTGAAACGCAGAAAGCATTTTAATGGATGTCTATCAGCAATATTACTGCGTGTATGTGGTTTTCTTTGACATTTCTATGTGAATTAGTTGTTTGAATATGTCGTCGTTCCTCCTGTGGAAGTGAATGGCTTGCTTACGTTCGGGGATTATATACATTATAATATCCATTTTGTTATTTAGGTGGTTTTTTTTCAGCTCAAGTTGAAAAATAAAAATGTACGTCGATACGAAGACGCTTTGTATTTTCGGAGAGAAATAATGGCTCGCCGTTTCCTGAAAAAGGGGTAACGTGTTGTCTCGCAGCCATCGGCTTTTGTCATTCTATATGATGCTTGTGGTGACTCTCCCACTTAAGTTTAAATTAGAGCATCCAAGATTCACACGATGAATTAAACGTGACACACTGGAAGAGGAGGAGGGCGGACATCTCTTTAAAATGAGGGATATTTTTGAGCCGTTAGACCTGTCTATTGTTAAAACCGCGCTGATTGGTAAGGACGGCCGAATGTTAGAAAGACATTCAATCGTTTTACTAGATGTTTCGATCAAATTCAACATTTCTGCAAACTTAAAAAAAATATATATACAAGTAAACAAATAAATAAATACATCCCACGATTGATGCTTTGTTTCCAACAAAGTCAACACTATTTTTGAAGGTTTGTGAAGCTTTTGTTACAAACTGTGGCTGTTGTTTTTGCTTTGCATTTTGGGTTTCCCATAATAGTTTTCCAGTCTTCTTCGTTTTGCTCCACTGCGTGCTAAGGCAGTGTGTACTTTTGGTAATTACCCCACATGTTAATGACCATAAAAAATATATATATATATATAAAAAACTTGGTAAAAAGCACTGGAGAGCCGTTGATACCATAAAACATTGTTAGAAACGACCCCGTCTGAAGTGATGTAGTTTTAGAGAAAGAGGATATGTTTTCAGCCCAAACCTTGAATCTGAGAAACGCTTCAGGCCATGTAACCTTTCTCGGGCATCTGAAAGCATACAATGCTACGCAACAAGGGTGTTTTTGTTTTCCTTTCTTTTTTGACCATTATCAAAATTATACCCTGCCTTTAGATGAAATCACCAACTTACATCAATACAAACAATAACATCAAATAGTAAATATTTTGTTCAGTCGATACTTGGATTTCCTTTTATTGTAATACTGACGGCACAGCCTCGATTTCTTTGAAATTACTATTTACAAACATTAAAAAAAAAAAAAAATTACAAATCAGTTGTAATAATGAGGTTGATTGTTTCTCTGAAAACTAAAAACTTAATGCACACTTGCTTTTGATAAAACTTGCTGGAATTCTGTACATAATCAGAAATGTTAAAAGTGGGTTCCTCAAAGGGTAACACAGAGAATTGCGCACATAAATAATTTTAATATTTTGATAAAACAGTGGTAAAATGTAGGGATTTGATTCACCTCACATGTTCGCAAAAACATTCATCAATTACGATGCAACGTTTGTTTTTTAGAACCCCCACCCGCAGTATTTGTTTGCACTGCTTTCGTAAATCGGCAATAACTATTTTGGGCCCACAAATACTTCTCAGTAGTCTGTAAACCAACCATTTTATTTCCCAGTTTATACTTAAAGTAATAATTGCATATAAATATATAAAATATATATATAAAATAATAAGTTGAAGCAATGTGGTTTCTTCATTTTAAAAACCTTTCAACTGAACACTTATTTACCAAGCGTCGAATCCATTAACGTGCCATAAAGGGAAACTATATCATTGCTTTGACAAATGAAGTAAAATCCTGCCCTCCAGCTTGAAAAAAATAAAAAATAATCAAAAATCAAAATTCGTTGTTTTCGTTTTAGTCAAAACGACATCAGCGATTGCTGCGATTAAAGTTAGCAAGAGTGATTTGTTGTTCTTTAAAAAGACATTTTTTTTCGACAGTATTTCATGCAAAAATAATTTGTCTTGATTTGTAACAGTAAAGTTTCAAATGCAAATATATTACTGTTATCCTTCTGTGTTTATTTACATACTGTACACTTTTAAAAAACGAGTTCCGGGGTGAACACGACGATAAATTGATATATGAGATAGTCCATAACTTGGTATCACACGACGTTAGCTATACCCACACTCAATTAATTCTTTCCGACTTATATTTACACAGCACCTCTTGAGCAAACATCAACACTCGGTCTCTATCACTTCATAATTCCTAAAATTGAGTAAACAAAAATTGATCTGCCCAATTCAACGGTGACGTCCTTGGGTAAATTTAATAAGCAAATCCTTAGATGGAAGAATGATTGATTTTTGCTGTACCTTTAATTGGGGTTAAGTGTAAGTACATGTTCAGTTTATACGGCACTATATAAATGTTTGCATCGCTAATGTATGTTTATGTACGCAAATATAGCAGCTCTATTTCACTATAGATTAATTTTTATCATTGTCGTCATAATGAACAAAACGATCACGCAAAGTAAACACTGGGGTATTTTTCTCTTCGCCACGTTGACTTGTATGGCTTGGGTCAGCTTGTGCTTTTCGCATTTAGTTTGAAAATCTGTATTTTTGCTGTTGTTAAACTGCACACAAGAGAGAAACATCAAAATATATTTGCTGTGTGATACGGTTAGCACCCTTACGTTCCGACACCCCTACGTTCCGATAACCTGAGTGTTTTTCCTACTTCTAACCTTAACCAAAACCCTAACCCTTGTCGGACCACAGAGCAGTCACCTTGTTGTTAAGGTCAATGTAAATTAAGATGTAATATAACAAGTGTGTTTCTACAATATTATTAATGACCCCTCCCCTTTTTATTTAAATGATGATTGAGAAAAAGTCATGATGGTTTAAAAGAGTTGGTTCAACACCAACGGATGCACTACCCGTTTCGGCAACAGCTTCAATGGTGTGAACAATGGTAGGACTGACATGTAAATAATCTCGTCATAGATAAATCATAATGATATACAAATAATGGTCACGGCGAAAAAAAAAAAAAAAAAAACTTCCCTTGAAAAAGTTTTGCCTGAAGTGCTACAGTTTTTTTTGAGAGAGATGAGTAGAACAACAAGTTTTGATCACTTAAGTCTGAAACGTGATGTATGAAATTAATGATAACGGTTTTGTATTGTTATTGCTATTATTATTATCATAATTGGTATTTTACATTATTTGTATAAACTATTACCTCGCGACTTAGAGGACTGGTTGAGCAAAACCTTTCGCAGAATTGGCTGTTTTTGTTGTTATGTTGGGTCGCAAAGGAGCAACTACAGTGTTAGTTACCAAAGGCGTCGTCCTACTTGAAAACCACCATGTTCATTACTATTTTACCCCAACACGTATTAGGTCGAGAATAATCTTTCTGAATGCAAGAGGATATGTCCTGCTTTGGAAAGAGCCTAGTGGATTCCTTTCTTGGACTAAACCTGAGTGGGCTAAGTAAGAGGTCTGCCGGCCAAACCACACCTGGTCCGCTAGAGGATCGCTGGCTTCTGGTTCTTTGATAATTCCTCTAGAGCCATGAAGTGCCGGTAGTTATATCTCTCTGGTGGCTCGTCTCCGTGTTGCTGAAGTCGCCTCTTTTTACGACTAAGGAAAATAAAATATGTACCAGTGAATACGAAATAACGTAAAAAGGTAACAAACAAGAAGTATAACTAAAATAAATTGTACGTAATGATCTTATGATAATAACAAACGTGGAAATTGTTGATTGCTCGTCCATCGGCAACAAGTATAAACGATCGATAGAACTAAACCGAAATAGGACGGGGTACAGGAACACCCGAAGAACAAAATGGTCACAGACAAGACAAATAAAACAAAATCCTAGCAATATTATGAAAACATATTTCTACATCATATTCATTCCACAATACGAGAGTCAATGCTTTAAGGTGCGTGCTCGCTGTCGCTCGTGATTTCGTCGGTTTTTATGATTTATTTGCTTTCGTTTTATCGTTTTAGTGTTTGTTTGTTTGTTGGGGTGTTGGGGTGTTTGTTTGTTTGTTTTTTACACCGCTGTTAAAGTCATGTGTGTTTTTTTTTTTGCAGTATCTCGGGTCGTACGTTTTTAAGGACGTGAATTTACAAGCTTTCATAAAATAAAACAAATATGAAAGCTGATAAATTGGCGTCCGTACTGTCTAAGTGCATTTTTCTATTTCCTGAATCTTATTACGCAAGCGTTGCTCACAAAAAAAAAGCATAATGAAGCCGAAGCCTTGGGCTGGATGAAGAAAATTAGCTTGGGGATAATGACATTTTCTGAACTTTATCAAATCAAATCTCAAATAATTTCGAGTAAATGTGAAGCCTGTTTGCTTCGCACTTAAGATTGCTGTGTAAGATGAAGTGATCGACTTGAAGAAAAACAAATATTATATGTAAAATCAAGTGATCTCATTAAAATGATGCGAACAGATGACGTAACTCACCTTATTTGGATAATGAAGATGATCAGTACCCAGATGCAAGAGACGACATCGAACATTATCCACATTACAAGATAATGAATCGGACTCTGAGAAGAAAAAAAACATTGGTTACAAAATATATATATTTATTTGACTGTAATCAGGTACCTGTGGAAGTGAAGGCATAAAAGTTCACTAATGACTACGTGGGTTTGTAACATCCCACCCACCCCGTCCGCTCAGCGATGTAAGGTATTTACAAGTTCCTATTCATAATGAATCAAACAGGTTAGAATTAGAAACAAATGCCTATACATTTTACAATAAACAAACAATTCAATAAACAAATAAACACATAAACAAATGAAGCTGCACAGCTTAAACGTAACAGAAAATTAGAATAAATCAATAAATCAATTAATTAATAAATATAAAAATAAATAAATCGATTCAGCAAATGAGTACCTTTAATAGAACATGGATCTTTCTGTTTGCCAAACAGTAGACTACTTTGGAGACCACTCTCGATCAATAAACTCCATTAACCAGAAGCTCCAAAATATGCAAAAGTAATTTTATGAAATCCATACAACCTTCACATTACGACCTAATAAGTCCTAAAAGCCAATTGATCTGTTTAATGGAGAAAAGGTGATGCTCTAAAAGGAGCTGGTAGATTATGTGTTTACAAGTTCCGTCCTCGCATTGTTTCGTAAACATTTATTGTATGTATTTCATGTTATATTATCCACGTGAATAGACAAAACAATACCCTTCGATTGATTTGAAGAATAAAGACCGAAGTAGGTTTGCAAAAAAAGAATATCACATTGAAACTCGAACAGAAAGAGAGTATTAGATGTTTGTTTAAATTAAGGGAAAATAGAAGGGGGTAACAAATGCTGAAAGGATTCTCGATTGATTGAACAGCACACACCCTTTTGGTTGCAATACAAGACTAGTCATAAGTGTAAGTAGACCGATCAATAAGAAAACAATAATACAAATAATATTCATAACAAATAAGAACAAATAAGTAAGCAAAGCTAGAAAATGTAAATGAAAGCAAAAGACGAAAAGAAAAAAAAAAGTGTGACAAAATAACACCCGTCAAAATTATTTGAAGAGAAAGAACTGGATGGGTAGAAAGGTTTGCAAAACACATTTTAAATCTACAAGTAAAATATTTATAACATCATGAAATAAAAGTATTATTATAGTCAAAACGCAATACAAAAATCATCATCACTTATTTTATTTTTTTTCGGGGGGGGGTGGATTTATCACTTAGAAGTGGATGTGTCTTTTACATGTGTTCAGCAAATTAAAACACTACAGCTGCTAGTCCCCCGCACATTAAAACTATTTAATACCATCCCCACAGGTTTTATAACAGGTAACAATAGCAATTTAATTGCATATTGATCACAGCTGTTGTCCTTCTAAATTTCCCCCAGGAATGTTTCGCAACCGACACAATTCCGTCCGGAGAAAACCAATCTAAGACAAAGGTTTGCACCAATCATTTGTTTTGTTCGCACACTATGCAAATTTGCGCGAACAAAAATATGCTAAGTTCTTTGGATATTATTCAATGCCAAAAAGATGAAAACACCACCAACAACAGCAACAAAAACAACAACAACAACAAAAACAACAACAAAAACAACAACAACAACAACAATAACAACAACAACAACAACAACAACATGAACAACAGCAACAACAACAACAACAACAACAGCAACACCAACAACTACTTTGCTCCTATAACAAAGAGAACGAAACACAACATGTTTAGCATCAATAATTTTCTCTCCCCTTTGTCGTTGTTGAACCTCCTAGGTCACTATCTCTCTCTCTGGACAAGTTGCCCATTTAATTATTCTAAACAAGGTATGCTCTACCTAAGCAAGATGCGGGTACACAATTTAATTTGCGGACGCAGGTGAAATCGCCGTGCCCATAATTGTTTTAGAGAAGCATGTGATATTTGTACGCATGTTTAAGCCAGCTATTGGTCCTGTATTCTTGTGTTTTTTTTCATGGTAACTCAATAGAATTTGCGGACGCCGCTGTTCTCAGCTGTGTTTTTGTGGTTTTCTTTGGTAACACTCACAATTACTCATGTAGTGCTACCGTTATCAGGGGGTGTGAAGCATAGTTGCAATGTTTAGAACGGCAGGCGATATCTTGGTTATGGTGAGTTAGAATTAAAACATTACACAGAGTTGGGTTTCTCAGGGAAAGAAGAATTGGTTCTTGGAAGAACCGGAGTTGAGATCGAGTGCTGGATGAACTTTTCACGCGGATGTTTTTCATCATTATGTTATCGTTGCCGTGGTTGTTGTTTTTACTGGTGTGGCCATTACTTGCAATCGCTGTTTTTATTTAAATTGTATTTTTTAGTGTCTTCTTAATTGCTATCTTTGTTAATAATTTGTTCTGGTTTTTGCTTTTTCCAATTCGATAGTTTCATTTGGAAAAGGAAAAAACCCACTAACTTACCAGTTGCCAAGCCGGGGCTTTTACAGGCTGTAACCTTTGACATGACGACGTTGAAATAGATGTCGTGCCAGCGCACCAAAAAAGCGATAACATCCATTCTTCTTGCACTGTCCAGACGTTCGTTGTGGTGTTCAGACTTGCATTGTTTCTACACAAACAGAATCGAAAAATACTACAATGTTATCAAACTATACCAAACTTGTATTATGTTCATGAATCTCTTAAAGCAAGTTCAGTCCAACGTTGCTCCACAGTTGTAACAGCTTTGCGTTTGAATGTGAACAATTTAACGCTTAGCACACAACGGAAAGTATTTTAGTTCCAACGATATTCGAGCGTCGTCCTTCCAGTACACTTATTAACACACACACTGTTACTTCTTTTAAACGAACTAGCACAATTGTTCCAACTTTAACCCAACGTTGTTGCACAGCGTTGCGCTTGATAACGCGTAAATGATAATCTCACAAAATAAAAGGTAACTTCGAACCAACGTGATTATAGCGTCGTATTGTACAACGCATTTATTCTTACAACGAACAAACGGGTTTCTTTCTACAGTAATACATTGTTTTACCGATACAACGCTTTTCCCAGCGAAGTTACAGCGTTTATGTTTTCTGTCGCTGTATCTTCCTGCCCGTCTTCAATTTCACCCGGGTTAAAAGTCAGGCCAATATTTACCTTAATTGGCTGAAGTCGACGTCGTTGTACGTTGTGAGGACTCTACGATTGTCAAAAATATTGATGGAAAATGTATAATGGGTGCCATTGTTCGCGCTCCAATAGTCCTGAAAATAATATGAAATAAAACAAATCCTTAAACACAAATTATTATGATTATCATTTAAACATATGCGAAGGGGGGACAAATTTGTACTCAGAGTTTGGCTCGACATAAAAAATCCGGGAGTTTTACTTCGACTGCCAAGTAAATATGCTCCCATTAAGTCGGTCCGGGGGGGGGGGGTGTAGGTGAACACGGTCTGAACTCATACAAAATATAGTTACTGGCGTTTCGGTCACTGTCTTCAACAACAACCAATGTGTTTTTCTTTTCAACTGGCCTTACCACATCATCTAGATCGACCCCAGTATCCAGTATCGCCTCAAGTGTAACATTCAACCATTCGTTGAAGTAAGGGTGCGTGTCAGATGGTGGCCAGACATCGAATAAGATAGTCTTGTTTCTGTCTTGTATGAGCATCAACGTTTCATGTAACGTTGGGATCTTCTGTTTCCTGAATAGAATGATGTCATATTCGGTGAGCTGGTCGGTGGTTCCATAGGGATTTATCTGAAAATAGCAAGTCAAGGAATAAACATGTTTAAAACCCTGCGTGACACCATCAAAAAAAAAATCACACACTTATGCCATCAGGTACTTTTCAAGTGTCCGTTTTATATTTTGCGTGTAATACGTGTTTTTTGAGAACGCAATCATGTTTAAATCGCCCAAACTATTGGATATAGACCCTTGTGACTAAATAAAATAAGTTCAAGCAAAATTTCCATTGAGATCAGCCCACATGTGTCTCTAAGCCATTTGTTTGAATGAAACCCTCGTGTTTGATGAGTCAGCAAAAACATCATAATTTCTTACATTTCTTACATTTCTCAAGGGAATACCGGGAGAGCTGGTCATTGGTGGATTTTTTTGGGTGTGAAATTAACCCCGATGGTAACAAGACAATTGGCATGCTATTTGGCTAGGTGTAGTTGAGGAACCTTAATTTTTTTAAATACAAATAAAATAAAATGGCGGAGTAATTACTTTTTAATTAAAAACGGACACCTAAAAAGTGCCTGATGGCTTCATCTAGGGTTAAGTGATATCTGGAGCCTTGCGTGAACAGAAAATGCTATATTTTTTTTTCTAAGTATAATTGACCAGCCCCTAAAAGATAAAAATGGAACGGTACATATGCCAAATAAGTCACAGAACATCAGTAGCTTTCAGATTCTAAGGTTAAAACAATCGTTCTCGCAATTCACAAACTGAACTTATTTATTTATTTATATTATAATACGAGTTTTTGTTTTTGTTTTGTGTGTGTAAAAAACCTCAAGACAATGACAAAACAGCCAACGAATGAAAATGTAAACACAAAATACAGTTAAGCAAAGGTAAGGTAAAGTTAAAAAAAAAAAAGAACTGGAATAAAAGTAAAATATAAACAAAAATACAAAATTCACAAGTAAGAACAAAAAGTAACTTGGAAATAACCTATTTGTGTATTTTTCAATGTGAATTGTTCAGGAAAATCGATGGATCTTTCGTATTCACATCGGCCCGTGTCAAAAAAAAACAAAAAAACAACAACAACAACAACAACAACAAATAAACAAACACCCCAGCACCCCAACATCCCAACAAACACATTGAACAGCAGTATGTGTAATGGGCAATGTGTAAAAATCAAAACAATGGGAAACGAACATGTGACCAAATGTTGCCCAGTTAATTTATTAAATAGCAATGGTTGATCTACAAACCTTGACAAACCAGGACCCTGCGTTTAGCTGTTTCAACTCTTCCAGTGTAAAGCTATCGGAATTCTCATTGTAGCGGTCAGGGAACACGTCCGCCACGTTGGTCGTGCGGCCGAGTGTTGCGTCATGCATTATGTATGGCACTCCATCATAACTGTTAAACAAATAACAATAATAGTTTTGAAGTAACCATTGCTTAGTCAACCATGTGGGGGAAGGGGAGGAGAGATAGGGTGGGGGACAAAGGTTCTTGGTGGGGTGGGGCTAACGCCCCACCCACTTTTTCACGCAACTTCTCACCCGAAGCAAAAAGGCGTCAACGAACCTTTTTTTGCAAGATTGTCGATATAAGTTGATTGCACTGCCCGACCCTAAAGTCCGCAGAACACGCTATGGCGAGACGAGACGTTCCCGTGGGATACGCTTTTGTCAACCATTAAACCACAAGGGATATCTATCTCGTACATTACATGCAACTTGTACGTTATGACTATATACGTTTACAAAATGTCAATCCCAGAGAAAATATTATGGACGACTTGAAAAGGCATTATTGTGGAGATACGTGAACTGTGTCCATTATTGACGGGTTTCAGAACTGACAGCTTAATTGACACAAAAGATGGATAAGCTGTGGTTGCGTGGAGAGGGTTGATTTAGGCGTAGGTTAAGCCCACGGGGAAAGCCCCCACGGCATCCAGAATCTAGTCATAACTTACAGACGGTTTTTATGGACGTCTTCCCCATTTATAAAAACGGTGCAGAAGTAGTGCAACAGTCTGCACTGTCTATTATGATAATTTATGAGCTACATCTTAAAGACAAATGGACATTTACCACACATTAATCAGAAACAGAAAGTAAGGAATTCATATTTTGATTTAGGCTGCAAAGCAGGCTTTCATCATAATCAACATAGGCTGATCAATAACACTACAACCTACAACTGTGTTATTCTGACCAGGTTGGTGACATCGTTACCTTTTATAATCATTACCACTCTACCATGCAATATTCTGAAACCTTATAAGGAAATCAAAAAACAAAAAACACAAACAGCCAGACCTAAATGCAATGACGTCAATTAGCCGCCATCCTGGAGATAAAACTACCACGAAACAAAGTAAAACGCACGCGTATGAACGCGCGGCGCACATGATCTGCTAATAAGCTAACTTCTGTTTTTTGTTTGCACAAACATCACACTTCAAGGCTCGTGAATAACCTCAGATACTGTCCTTTAGAACCTGGCAGTTTCCTGCCGGATGTACCTTATTTGACCTCGCGGACCGTTTACTGTGTGTGCACAAAGAGTGACCTCTAGCCGAGGACGCCCCACTCTAATGACGTCATGTCAATTAGGTCTAATAAGCAGCTCCCCGCGTAGTCTTGATTGAATCACAGCAAAGTTACCCATTAGGATGGTTACGGAATTTGTGTAGTTCATCGAGCATTCACTACAATAGACCTTTACCACGGTGCAGCCATCTTGATTTTCTCTCATTCAAACTAATGTAACAAAAAACAGACCTTAAGGAGAAATAGTCTGGCTCCTTTTTGAGCAATGAATATTAGCATTCAGCACTGTAATTAAAAACAGGACACTTCAC